>CAXIVR010000013.1:84309448-85651948 GCA_964035755.1 Teleogryllus oceanicus | reverse complement strand
GTTATTTCTACTTTACCTCTCATTAAAAGTAAACATTTAAGACTTTCATGAGTTAAGAAACGTCACTACTCTCGATGTCACTCTCCGGGAGAGGAGGCTCAGTGCATCAGCTGATGTCACTGCAGCGCCTCTGACCGGGAGGTCCTAGGTTCGAGTCCTGACGGCGGCAAGAATTTGGACACTAGCTTTTCGGGTAGGTCGAATTGAGTCGCTGACTCGAGGAGAATTCTAGAGGCCGGCTGCTCTGATCGGTAGTTTTCCGTGGTTTCTTCGGTCAACACCAGGCGAATGCAGGAGCAGTACCCTAACAAACGGGCCACGGACCGCGCACGATCTGTCCTTCCTCTTCCTTGTTCTATCCTCACCCTTTACAAACACACATCTACACTAACATGCACTGCACTACCACACATGCCGAGAGACCGGTCGGGAGCTTAGAGCCTGTCCCGGCTGGGGAGGTGCCCCGCTGGTGGGAGATACCTGGTTGGGGAAAACACCGCTAGCCAACGGTAGGTCGGCGCCGGATCTCGTCATCCAGCGGGGGAAGATCACCGCCATCTCCCGAGCAAAAACACGCCCTACACTTACGGGACTAATGACCATAGTAGTTGACGCGCCCAGAATCACTAACAATCAATCAATCGATGTCATTACTCTCAATGTCATTATTCTGTAATGTAGTTCACAAGTTGTCCCAAAATGCAGTTTTTGGAGCACTGTGTGAAATTAGAATAGAGTATAAAAACTCAGGACATTCGGTAGAAACAAAAAAAAATTACAGGACAGCGGAACACATGTGGGTATTTAGAACATGTCTCGCGTTTTCAGGACGTATGGCAAGCGTACATTTGTGCTGCAGGGCAGCTGTCGGTACGAAATCTCGTGTGCAGGCAGTTTTCCGCGATGCCGCGCATGACCGCCCGCCTTTCCTTTCCTTGCGCGTTATCTCCCAATGAACTTCAGCCGGTTGCGTAACCCGAGTGAGCATAAGCGAAAACCACCCGAGAAAACGATCCGAAAGGGAAATAAACCAGAAACACAACAGTGTTTGGGCGATTATCGCATCGCTGAGAAACTAGGAAGTCTGGAGCGCCGCCTGCTATCACATCTCGTTCCAATTCGGTGATAATATGCGCCCGAAAATTTAACGTATTCACTTTCCTTTGAATGTGAATTGCTCTACAACAATAGGGAGATTTAGCGCCAGGCGCAAGGCGACATTCTTATAATTTATTGGTCACGAGAGTAACGACGTTATACGGTCGTAAGCAACGACATTCAGATGAGCTTTAGTACTACTCGCGCAACTTTTCTTGAACGATGACCTTGCTTCCCCCTCCTTTGAGCAATAAACAGCAAAAGCTCGCAGCGAGCACTGATGACAACATTCCAAGCATTAAAACTTCATTGACGCGAAATAGAAGCCAGTCAGAGCTAGTTGCTTTCATAGTCGAGAACTTCTGTTCAGCATCATTACCACTAAGGAAATGGCTGAGACAGGTCCAGGTCCTTCAAGGGAAGCACCTAAAACTCTTATCTAGTGTCCCTGCTGTTGCCTACCCAGAGCGATGACCTGGCCGCACACATAGGAGGTTTGACTTTGATTTTCCAGAGGTTAGCATTACTGTAAATACTCTAGTGGCCGACTTTGTAACTAATACCCCCACTCCACCCACATTTCCTCAATCCATCGTTCAAGAAAAGTTGCTCGAGTAGCAATTGCGGCATTGCGTTATGCATTAAAACAAAAGATGAATTTCAAGCGTCTCACAAAGAAGTTGCATACTATGTCAAAGAGTGTAAGCAAGAGGTAAGATATTTAAACCAAGGGACGAGTCAAGCGTAAAAAATGTCCATGGTGTGAAAATGTGTATGGAAGGAGTTTTAGATTTTCTGAGCGATGAGTATGCAGTCTGGGATTTTGCATCGTCTTTTCTTGAAAATGTAGTAAACTTACAGCGTTCGTTGTGAGCTCGTGATATAACCTGACATGGAGATATGATTTAAACATTTTTTACGGATTTCGTACTTGTCCCGTTCCCAACATTATCCGTTAAATTTTGCCAGAGTTGTGGAGTTGGTAAAGAATAATTATATTTGCCTCACATTCGAGTATCAGTTTATTAGAGTTGGAAAAACGCAACCTTTGCTATTTTTAGGCGGTCATTTTGCCGTTTTTAATGTGACCGTAGAGAAAGGCGTGCACTATTTGTGAAGGTATATGTTCGAGCCTCAAGCCTAAGGTATACCTAAGGTATACGTTATACGCTATACCGTATACCTAAGGTATACTTTATGCGCTAACAGTCATGTGACGGAATTGAAGGTTAACGTCTTATAAGACGTTACGACTTCAATTTCCATCACGTGACTGTTAGAGCATAACGTCGCTACCTTAGGCCTCATTCACAATGCAAACTTAAACGTAACCGTAACGTAGCCGCAAAACCTAGAAATGGGTTATAAAGCGAGATCATTCACAATGCCTTGACGTAAACGTAGACGTGAGACGTAAACTCAAAGAGCTCGCAAGCTCCAAGCTTCTACGTTTAAGTTTACGTCGAAATTCTACCGAAGACCAATCAGAGAGCAGCATGAAAAAAACAAATGCACAACAAAATCCGCGAGAAGGAAGGTCGACTCCAGATCGATTCTTGTTTATGCGTGTGTATTGGCGTGCGTTGGTGTGTATAGTTGAAGGGTAGAGCAAAGAAGTTTGTGGAGTTTCGGTACGAGTTGCGAAGTGTTGATTCGAAATGGCAAATAAAGCGCCTCCTTCTCCTTTTTAAATAAAGCGACCCTAAAATTAATGCTGCAGAAGCTTGCAACAGCACAAGCTGCACGCCCAAATCTCTCTCCATGACAAAATCTGAACGTGGCGTTAAATATATTTGCGGTACACAATTTAAAGCTCACTGCTCGCATATAACCTCAATAGGTAGAGGCGCAACAGCTGCTCGCAAATGATAAAGGTGAAATCGATAGGAGAGTCGAAAAAAAAGCTAGAAACGCATCGATCAATATGTTGAATTCTGATTGGTTCAGGCAAAACCTACGTTCCAGCTTACGTTTGCCATTGTGAATGCCGTTTTTACGTGAAAAGTTTACTGCATACGTTTACGGCTTACGTTACGTTTAGGTTTGCATTGTGAATGAGGCCTTATACGTGTCGCTAAAACTCCCTTCTCCTGCACTTAGCACCTAAACGTAGAAATCGACCTGCCTCCGATGTAACCGGGATCCGGCCGACCGCTCCCAGTTAGATTCTTTGCGGTACTTCAATCGAAGCACAATAAATAATCGACGCAGTTTGTTCTCCTGGTGAGAATTAATAATTATTTTTGCGGATCCATTCAGAATATTCTAAGAGATTTCCTTCAAAAACATTTTTTGCTGTTTTTTTAAGCAACTAAATCGCGTTTTGCTTTCGGCACATAAAGTGATGATCTTTGGCAGTGCAGCCCTGAAGAGGACCGCGATATGTCGGTCGAAACGGAGACTTTCGGCACATAAAGTGATAATCTTCAGGCAGTACAGCCCTGAAGAGGACCGCGATATGTCGGTCGAAACGGAGACTTTCGGCACATAAAGTGATAATCTTCAGGCAGTACAGCCCTGAAGAGGACCGCGATATGTCGGTCGAAACGGAGACTTTCGGCACATAAAGTGATAATCTTCAGGCTGTACAGCCCTGAAGAGGACCGCGATATGTCGGTCGAAACGTCGGCACCCCAGCCTTCAACGCGGCGTCACCCGGACAGCCCAGATCATGACTCTGGCCGCGGAAGCCTACGATACCATGTGATGATCAATTGTACATTAGTTTCCTGACAAGACAAATAGAATGACTGAATTCTTAGTCGGTTTCCTCTAGGAAATTCTGCGAAGATTCTAGAAAAGACGTGGGTTTTTTGCTATTTTAATATACCTACAAAAACACTGGTGAATTACTATACTCTCTTTCCGGCGTTTACATGAACCATTACGTCTTCATATTCATAAAATAGCCGATAATTTAAAGTAATTTAATAATGAAACACATTTAAACAAGTATTTTAATTAAAACATTTTAATGTAACATTCTATGGCCGAAAATGGACCTAACGGGCCACTGTAATGTTTATAATTTATTTTTATAACGAACTTGCAAAACATAAACAAAACTCAACACGAAATTATTTCTGGAGCTGTCACGCTAAGTTAGTAGTGCTTGTAATAGAAATAAGTACGAGTATGTTCGTGAGCGTGGAAAATTCTCAAGACTGCAACTCATTACTGTATAACTGAGTCGGCCGTTTCTAAAACCACAGGAGACCTGGTATTTAAGCTTTGAGAAAACATAAAAAAATATTGTGCAAATTAATTACGTTAGCTCTCTACAATTTTAAAAAGAGAATGAAAAATTTGTGTTTATTCTTACAGATTTAGTGGAACTACGTAACTATCTTAGTTCATGTCTCCGCAGAAAATTTTTTACAATCTAGGACTCATGTTGTATCAACACGTATACAATAATGACAACTTCATTTGCCTAATTAGACTTATTCTTTTATTTTATTTATTTATTTCACATCCCTTTTTGTTTACAGAAAGTCAATGTTTATTACATAGACGCGAAAACTCTTAAACACATTTCAAAAACTCTGTTACTGCACATTGTTTCGGGATTACATTCTGTTCCCATCTTCAGTTGTTTTTTTATTAGTAGGATATGGATCACGGGGTCGGTCAATCAACGAAACATATTAGTTTCCCAACGTTTCGGAATATTTAATTCCTTCATCAGGGCTACGAAAACACAATCACATGCAATAAAGACAACTTGTCTGAACAACAACATTAGAAATCACACAAAATATGCCATGAATCAACATACATGAAGAAAAATACGTACATAAATAAATGAATTATATACTGTGTACACTATATAAGCCAAGGTAACATAAACTGTACACACCTTACTAATATACAAAATGGTCAAACACCATGTTCGCCTACAACCCAACTCCAATATAGAGTTGCTGAAGCACACAAATCCATTGCAAGTCCGACCAGGGCCACTGCCCGAAAGAAAGTGAATGACAAACCAGTGTATTGTCAGGGCCACGTGCTGAGCAACTCCAGCCGGAACCATGCGTATCCGGTTTTATTTCCTTTATTCATTTTTATTACTTTTTTTATTACTAAAAGTATACGCATTGCATTAGAACCATGTTCAATTTGTCAAGGTGTCGATTAGCTGCCGGGTTTTTCCACAACCAGGTATCTCCTACCAGCGGGGCACCGCCCCAGCCAGAACAAGCCCCCTGACTGGTCTCCCGGCATGTACGTAGTGTAGTGCATGTGTTGTGTGTGTTTGTGTGTGTGTGGGTAAGGGGAGAGGATAGGACAAGGAAGAGGAAGGAAAGATCGCGGGCGGGCGGTGGCCTGTTTGTTAGGGTACTGCTCCGGTATTCGCCTGGTGTTGATCGGAGAAACCACGGAAAACTACCAATCAGAGCAGCCGGCCGCTAGAATTCTCCTCCAACAGCGCGCCATTGTTTAAAATCCTACAACCGTCGGGAGAGGAAGCCTAGAATCTCCCGGTCAGAGGCACTAGAGTGATATCAGTTCATGCCGTTACTCACTTTTTCCGGGCTGGCATGAAACATAAACATACTAAAATGTGTAATGTGTATTATCTTTCGGCTTAACTTTGCCTTGAAAAACAAGTACAACGGATAATACGTACTTTGAAATATTGATAAAACACTTTTGTTAAGTTAATTACTTCTCGTTGGACACTCTTGTCTTTCGAGAACTTGAAGGTACATTATAATACAGAGCTTTGAGGATATGGCTATCCATTGACAAACCAAAGCTTCAAAACTACCATTTGTAAAACGACGCGAATCCATGGCTAAAGTAGTTTTCGGAAGGAAATTAAGATACATGTACTTCCTACAGAATATTCACAAAATAGTGCGACTCATGTTATTTATAACAATGAAATGAACCGCACTTTGTGCTTCATTAAGTATCAAAAGTATCTTGGGCGTATTAATTTCAAAACACAGGTTGAGTCTCGTATCATCATCAGTCGAGTTCGTCAACATTTCATTCCTCAGCCGAAGGGTCTCTTTCTGTTCTAGACATATAAATAACCGTTAATTTACTCTACGACAAGCATATCGTTCTAAATATTTTCAGACCATGGAGACTGCATTGTTCCATTTTACTGCAGTATTTCTAAGAGTTCAGCGTACCAGGTTCTTATCCCATATAAACTTCCCTTGTGACAATATATACCTCAGCACAGAACATGAACATGAGATCATTTCCATGAAAACATTTCATCCAGAAACAAGCAAATCCAACGCCTAGTATGAATTAGTGGTTCTCTTTCACGCAACTCCCCAGGAAAGCTTTCTTATTTTATCTCTTGAGAGCAACTTTGCTTGAGGCAAAGGAGGCCCAAGTTGATGAAGGTTCGGATCGCGTGCACAAGATAAATGGGAAGTTAATAAGAAATGAATGAAAATAGAATTCCTTATGAAATCTACCTCTGGGAAGGGGAATAACGAGTAATTAAATGAAGATGCCCCAAAGGCAGTGCAGCGCTTTGAATAACAAACCGCGGAATAATCAGGCCATGTAAAAGGGAATGAGTAAGGAATTTCTTCTTCAATATTCAGAAAGGAATACGAACGAAAATAATGAAATAAAGGCGTCAGTGATACTGTTTTCTCCGAACTTGCTTTCAGTTTTTTTTTAATTTCAATTTTTACCGAGAATAAATATTAAATAAAAGTCCTGGTCTACAAATTCACTTTTTGCCTGGCTTTTAGATTCCCTGGAAGAACGCAAAAAAACAGAATATCTTTTAAATATGCGTATTTGTTGTATTTTTGAAACAGATTTAGCGAATTTGGTATATGCGATCCACGTAATTTGCTGCACTACTACTTGAATTAGACATTAAATATTTATCAATATTTCGAAATATTTTAATAGTTTGTTTAATATAACAATATTGTGTGACATTTACCTCCACACATACGAAATAAATACATATATCTCGATTTCCGAGAAAAAACAAATAAACAAAAAAACAACTCGAATCTCATCGCCGACTGCACCAATCTTAATCAGCTTTGGAACAGCGCTGATACAGCTTCATTATGACGAGTATACGAAGCTCCAGGTAAAAAGAACCTTAAATACAGATTTTAGCACGGAATTTTCGAGATTGTATCGATAATTCCAATTCTTTTACTCCGTTTTCTGCAGAATAGGGAGAAGAGTAAGCAAGCTACAGTTTTACATTTTCGTTGGTTCATGTGCAAGCCCGCAAGTCCTAGAGACGCTTAGTCTGTGTTTCAGTTCGTAGTAACACTTTTCTTTAACACTGCCAACAATATACGTTTTTCAATCTCGAGCTGAGCAACGTCAAAGTTTTTCACAGGCACCAAGCTTCACCATTTTACTGAAACATAACTTCTGACGCATCGGAATTAGGGACGGTTTGTTCTTTCACTTTGTCATATTACCATCACCAAACTTGCTGAACGTTTTCCCAGTTCGTATCTACGCAGCGGTGATCGGAAGAGATTTTCTTTCAAATACAACTTTTTCTGACCGAAGTTTCTCACGTCGAGTTCACATCGCCGGAACTTTCCTGGACACAGGCACAACACCTTTAACATCTCTTTAATACATTAACACTTCTTACATTTATAAAATTGCAAAAATCTTTATATTTAAAACAATAAAGGATTTAGTTTAGAAAGAAGTTTGAGCTTTCCATTCAACCAAATTTCGTAATTTTTGCTTTAACCGGTTTCATAATTGAAACACTAAATTTTAATAAAATCGTAAAATTAATAGAATGAACGCTTCTCTGCTGTTACTTGTTCATTATTTTATTGTGACAATTGCAATCGATCCACTGAAAGCATTTGACACTTTTCCTTTGAGAAAACATTTGAGTGTAACGTGGTTACAGATGACAATACAGCGACTTTTCTTTACCCGTAACTACAGGCATGGATTTTTGTTACACTAATACAGCCATCCGGTCAAAGAGACTGCTGCAAATGAATTAATTCTTTTCAGAAGCCAAATAATTAAATATTGTAAAAAGAACTATTTTCATTAGATAAGTTATTTCTTTATTAAATGCACGAGAAATAATATTCTATTTCGGATATTTGCATGAAGAATAAGCTCAAATTTAAACAATTAGAGTTTCAGCTTTGTTCCAATACATTATGTAACTCTTCTTTCAATTCTAACTAAGGTATTGACTTAAAACACTGATATTTATTTGTTATATGTAGTTAAATAGACAACAAATAAAATAAAGCGAAAATAAAAATATGTTTGTAGAAAATCTGGGTGTCTAACATAGGGATAAATCAGACCCTCTAACAAAGGCATACGGTCTACGTGACCGCTCCAAAATTTCGCAGCGTCACGAACCTCTCCAGTTGAATCCAAACAGGAAACTGATAGACGCGAGAGTTAAGAATCGATGAGAAATGAAGGCAGCTAGAACGACGGTATCGCCACAAAGCGGGAAATGATATAAATATTACCTTGAAAATTCGTTGCGGTCTTGCTGACCGTGTGCGTGAAGTTACGGGTTAAGCTCGAAGGATGTTTTTAAAAACAAAGATTTGTGAGTCAATTAAACGAAAAATCAAGAAATTGTGTGACACACGTGTCCTTTCACAAAAAATATCAGTAGCCATAGGTAACATGTTAGATTAGGTGGCCAGTAGGATTTTTCTATGCCATATTTCATTAGAGCATACGTGCACAGATCTTGGTAAATGTATAAAAGAGATTTCGGCCCCCTTCCCCCAACAAAAGAAAAATGCATTTATCCGCCATTTTAATGAAGTTTTGAATAAGCCAGGGCTTAAACTGTGGTTTCCCTTCCTCTGATTGGTTGCGATATGTCGTTGAAGCAACAAAACAACACTAGGAAGGAAAAAAGGCGCCGAGAGCAGTGGCGCTTCCTGGTGGCCATCCGCTTGGTTCCGGGGCGGCTAATGGGCGCTGATTGGCGGGCGCCGCTCCGCCGTCGAAGGACCCGCCCCGGAAGAGTCCGACTGCGCGGGCGGCGGCAAAGGCTCTGGATGGGCGACGTCGCCCAGTTGGGGGGCGGGCTGGTTCTAGTCGTAGACACTCTTTGATTGATTGCTTTGTTTTTCCGGATGCGTCAACTTGTAAGATCATTGATCCCGTCAGAGTAGCATATGTTCTTTCCTCGGGAGGTTTCAGTAATCTTCCCCAGATGGATACTGATCTTAGGCATTCACATACCCGAAGGCTAGCAGGGTTTTCCCAACCAGGTATCTCCCTCCAGCGGGGCACTGCCCCAGCCGGAGCAAGCTCTAAGCTCCCGACCGGTCTCCAGGAATATGTGGTAGTGTAGTGCATGTTAGTGTAAGTGTGTGTGTAAATGGAGAGGATAGGAGAAGGGAGAGGAAGGACATATCGCGCGCGGTCCGTAGCCCGTTTGTTAGGGTACTGCTCCGGCATTCGCCAGGTGTTGATCGGAGAAACCACGGAAAAATACCGATCAGAGCAGCCAGCCGCTAGAATTCTCCTCCAGACAGCTGGTCAATTTGACGTGGCTATCAATGAAGTGTCGAATGTCTTCCAGCATTGGATATCCAAGTTTACGATCTCGCTGTTGGAGACGCTGCAAAGAGAACGTTAATATGCCTCTGAGATAGCTCAGCCCGTGTGGACACTGAAGAAAACGCCTAATGTTAATGTTTTATTTATTGTCAATAAGCAATAAAAAAAACCTGAATGTGACGTACGGGATAATTGTTCCTCCCATTTTCTTGACCTCCAGACTCTATTACCCACCCTTTGTTCTTCTTCTTACACAACTGAACAAAGAACAATCGTATCAATAAAGCGTGATTAGAATTAGGTGAAAACTAAAAATTTTCCCTTGCAACTAATGAAAAACGTATTTACATCAAACTAAAAACAGATGATGAGATGGAACATTACAACCCGTAGAAGGGTGAAGTGAAGCGAGCGTGCAAGACCTCATTACAGGTAATGAATGAATAAAAAAAAAAAGACGGTTGGCACGCGCAATTTCCTCCGACGGGCGCCATCGAGAGCAGTCAGTGGTCGAGGACTCCGCTCCAGAACGCATGCGCACGGCCACGAGGAATTTTATGGTTGGCCGACCCGCAGACATCTCTATTAGACCGTCCACTTGGGAAACTACTGGCAGTATGCGCGCCATGCCGAAACTTTTCCTACTCTTACTGCTTGTTACCAGAGGGGCGGATTTTAATGAAATATCTTTTTTTCTTTTCACTTTAGAACAATGCCAGTATAAACATTAATTTTATGTTATGACGAAAGGAAATGAGCCATTTTTGAACGATATTTGTTGTATTTTTCTTCGATTTCGACTAATAAGTTTTTTTTACCTTATTCCATTGTTTTTAATTTTTGTTCTGATTTCTTCGATTTTAATATAATTTTCATGGAACTTGCTTCAAATAATATTTACGAGCTGGAACAAATGTTTTCCACACAATTTCTGAGTAGCCTATTCGATTTCTTTGCTTAGAACTTGTACTGTCAACTGTTGTACGTAAACGAATGTTTTTGAGATGACTAGCAGCGTCATTGCCGGATTGGCCGATTTCGCGATTGCTAAAGACTGAGATTTTCTGGTAAAGAGCAGTCCAAACCAAACGTTTGGAAGCAGTGTTCACTAGAGCAAAAGGAAGAAGCCTTGATTACATTAGCCAACATCTGAACGGGTTTTGATTAACATCACGTAATTTTTCTTTCCTTTTAGAACATTTTCAAAAAACATGTTAAGAGGAATTTATAGATACCCGCAAAATCATCCCATCAAAATCCCCCCTACTCATTCCTGAACAACGTTTTCTTTTTTAAATAGTAGTTAGCATTAGTTAAATATCTAAAATTGCGGGATAAATTGTACTGAGAAAGAAATCTCTGTTTTTAAATGTCGGGCGAGATGTCATGCGGGATGTCGGACCGGGAGCGGTAGCTCAGTGCATCAACTGATGTCACTGCAGCGCCTGTGCCCGGGAAGTCCTGGGTTCGAGCCCTGACGGCGGCAGGATTTTCGACACTAGCTTTTCAGTTAGATCGAATTCAGTCAGTGTCTGGACGAGAATTCTAGCGGCCGGCTGCTGTGATCGGTAGTTTTCCGTGGTTTCTCCGATCAACACCAGGCGAATGCCGGATCAGTACCCTACCAAACGGGCCATGGACCGCGTGCGATCTTTCCTTCCTCTTCCTTATCATATCCTCTCCCCTTACACATACATGCACTACACTACCACATATTCCGGGAGACCGGTCGGGTGCTTAGTGCTTGTCCCGGCAGGAGCGGTGCCCCGCTGGTGGGAGAGTCCTGGTTAGGGGGAACCCCACTAGTCGACGGTAGGTCGGCGCCGGATGTCGCCATCCAGCGGGGGAAGATCACAATCTCCCGAGGAAATCATGCACTACACTTACGGGACTAATGACCAAATCAGTTGACGCGCCCGGAAACACGAAAAAATCAATGAATCAATCAGTCGGGATGTCGGGCGGGCGTTGTGCAATGCAAACCTACCTTCGTCCCCCCCACCACCACGTGATTAACCGCGCAGTTACAACTTCTCACCCACGCACGCGCAGTCGCTTCGGAGCACAGCGCGAGGAGCGGTCAGGGGGCCATGAATTATTCAACGCAACAATGCTGCACTAGACAGCAGCTCGACTGCACAGAAAGTCTCGCTTCGTGCATTGACGAACACTTTGACCAACACCGCGAAAAGAACGCATTACAACTAAAACGCTATTTTATAAAAAGGATGTGCTACACTTACGGGATTCATGACCACAGCAGTTGTCGCGCCAGGAAAACGAAATAATCACAACTAAAATTTCGAATAATTCTATTATTCGATCATTCAATAATTAAAATGACGAATGGTTGTACAGGAAAATGGTTTATTAAGGTAAATAAAGTAGAGGTTTTGTCTTTGCTAACAATATTGTTCACTGAAATAGCAGCCTTCGATGATTTAGGTATCATCGTCAATTTCTGACTGTTTCGAAGCCAGAAAAGGACTTCCTTTATTGTCAATAAGCAATATTGTTGCCAAAGTCAACACCTCTTATTTTATATGGGAAGTCAACGGCAAAACACCGATAAACCAATATTATAAACGCAAAACAATTTTTTCATCGTTTCCATGTAGTCCCCTCCATCACCAACTTCTCTGCATTTCCCCATCTTCTTGTCTCCTTGCTTTGCTTCTCGACATAAATGTACGTCCACTGTGTACCCTTTTTGATGAGCTTTGTTTAATTTTTTCGCCTTTCAAATTATTTGTAAGAATATTAAGTTATGTAATAGTGCGCCGGAAAACGGGGAATTTTCGCAATGCAAGCTCTTATAGCTGGGCTCTGGTAGCGAAAAAGTCGAAGAATTCTGTTGCTAAATTTAGAAAAAAAGTCGCTAACTCGTGGTGGAGCCAAAATCCACGTTTTTTTTGCTTCTTGATATCGAAAAATTGATTGACGGTAAAACATCCATCTGTCATTCTGTCTGACTGTCAACGCTAGCGCCTAATAACCCGTTCAGTCGCTTCTCTTCAAAACTGATATTTCCCAATTGTTTTGGCTGATGTCGCGGCTCCTGAAATTTGGCTCCTGAAATTTGGCTGATGACGCGGCTCCTGAAATGCGGGGTACTTTGTATGAAGATCCTCGGACATTTTCAAAATTTTAAAAAAATAGTTATACTCCAAATGATGTCATTAAATTTTGTTGTTAAAAGTGGAAAGGACGTTTAGGAGAATTAACGTATAATTTTTGCTGATATCCCCGATTTTTCGAAAATTACAGAAAAACAATTTTAAAACTAGGAAATTGAAGATAGTGATTTTTGCCTCAAACAAAGTCGATTGTAAAAGTTTAGCACTTTAAATAAGGTCATGTAATTTGCGCTTGAAATGTAAAGAGAGAGAGAAAAAAATTGTTTCTCAAAAACCACTCCAAATCTTTGATCGTTGTGGTAGCACTAGAGCCGAGGGTGTCTATCTTGTCATCAACACAACAGAATCAAATATGTAGTTCGTTTACCAATGCAAATCAATTTTCTACTACTCACGAGCAAAAATTTCAAGTTTGAATATGTTACATTCCTCGCTTTGTTCTTTTATTCAACATTCAAATGTGCGTAGTAAAAGGTTGGGGAAGGTACGCTGGAACTCAAAAAAAACTGTACAGATTAAACTTCTCCCCTACGTGTCACAGAGTTTTAAATGTTTTTGACGAAAATATAACAAAATCAAAGAATAAATCAATTGATATTTCAAACGCATCAGTCCGATTCTTCGGATTTCTTCGCTTATGCAGATGTAATTACTCTAATGAATAATTTTCATATTCCGCTGAACTCAAAGAAACAGCCGTCCGTGAGGAAAGTGATAATGAGAATTGCATTTCTACACTTGCGAATTACTAGAAAATTCCGCCACAAAAATTAGGAGCCTGATGATAACTGCTGCTACTCTTCTGAAACTTTCCTTTACATTCGCACAATCGACAAGAGCTAATTGGATACAATTAGTCTCTCTTCGACACATTTCTAGCGATGCTCCGCCAAAGAAAGAGAAACCTTGACAAGAAGGCAATGTGAGAGGAATGAACTAAATTGAGGGATGGCAGTTACGTCACACAAGTTCGTTCAAAATTGATTGATTAGTGATTCCGGACGCGTCAACTATCAAGGTAACTAATCCCGTAAGTATCTTCCCCGTTGGATGACGAGATCTGGCACCATCTTACACGGCAGCTTGCGGTTTTCCCCAACAAGGTATCTCCCGCCAGCTGTGAAACCGCCCCAGCCGGGACAAGTTCTAAGCTCCCGACCGGTCTCCCGGAATATGTGGTAGTGTAGGGCATGTTAGTGTAAGTGTGTGTTTGTGTAAGGGGGAGGATAGGACAAGGAAGAGGAAGGAATGATCGCGCGCGGCCCGTGGCCCGTTTGTTAGGGTACTGCTCCGGTATTCACCTGGTGTTGGTCGGAGAAACCATTTGAAACACCCAATCAAAGCAGCCGGCCGCTACAGTTCTCCAGATAGCAAGACAGTTTTTTATCAAAAGTTTATGCAATTTGTCACAACTGTTTGTTACAATTTGTCATTGCAACGTGTTTAGTTTTGCATAATAAACGGAATTATTCACTCGAAAATAAATCTTCAGTAGAAAAATAAATCTGAATTGAACTTTTTAAAGTATTTTAAGGCTTAATATAGTATAGTTTAAAACATTGCAATGTTATAATGATACATTAGCGTTTATTTTTCATAAACTCATTTGTTTCATTCATTTTTTAGTTTTTTTCTTTTTGTTTTTTTAATTACTGGTTCCTCCCATTGGACAACTGTTTTCTACGTTGACAGATAATAAAAGGATATTGCAATGTGTTTATGGGCAAGCTGGCTCTAAAAGAATACTGGAGTTCCCAAGAAGCTATTACGCATGGGGGCGATTCCGAATTGCTCTCAAAACATCTGATAAGCCATGAAAGACAAAACTTTGACTTATGGTTTAGAGACGATCCAATAATAAGATTCAAAAACGTTAATAACAACATAATAAAACTTTAAACACAAAACATTAACAACTTTACTCAAACGTCTAAACAAACTTCTTTGACCTTTAAAACAAAGGCTATATGGAATTTCTACGATATCTAAAAAAAGGTACCAAAACAATTGGGAATTGTGTTATATTTATAAAAACGTAATTATGTTCATAAAAATGCAAATGAATTTTAAGTTGATAAAAAAAGTTGAGTTATATGTGTTCTAGTCTGAATATTATTTAGTTTGTCCTGTTTTGTACTGCTGCTGAAGATGTTATATTTATAGTGAACGGTATTTATAATTAGTTGTCACTAAAACATCCACAAATGGCTGTGAGGGCACAGTTTCTTCATAGGTCTTTGCAAATGTGTCTATTGCTCTCATGGATCAGATTGCAACCTATTTTAGTAAGTTGCAACTTACCTCAAACAAATGGAGAATGTGACGTTGAGATCAGTCATTGTCCTCTAATTTAATGCGATTGTTAGTGTGTGCAATATAACAACTCCAAAATCGTACAGTCTTCATCATTGCAACCATGCTGTTAAACCGTTGAATAACGTGATTCTCTGCAATATGTTCCTGTTCTCGGGAAAGTTACATCATTTTCTACGCAGTGTAACGCGACAATGTCTCAGGGCTTTTTCGGAGGAGGAAGTGATGTTACTGTTATGAAATCTCTCACTTTCTCTGGACCGCATCTCTTCACGTTGGGATGATACATATTTAAACGGTAAACTTTCTTCAGTCAGTCATCGGCAAGAGAAATGTATTAAGGGGAACGAAAGACTAATTGAAGATGTTTAATGTAAAGAATTTAAAAGTTGTTAAGAAATAAGAATTTATTTTACTCCGTTTCCATAAAATATTAACGGAAACATTTCGAGCTCCAATTTTAAGAACGTAGGAAAATGTAAGAAAATAATTCAACACTCCCCCAATAGAGAAATCCGTTCAAATTCACAGATTTCAAATCTCACTGAAATGTCAATCAGGAGTCATCACGTTCTTGACAGACGTTGAGATAAAACCTTTTTAAAAAAACAACATAGTTGTAATATCAAAAACGTTTATTTTCGTTGATTAATTGATTGTTCCGGGTACATCATCTACTATGGTCATTAGTCCCATAATTGTGGTAAATGTCTTTATTCCCGGAGGCGGCTCTGAATCTTCCCCCGCTGCATGATGAGATCTGGCTCTGGCATTCGGGAGATTTTCCTCTCCACGTATCTCCACCATCTAAGGGAATGTCTAAGCTCCCCACTTGTCTCTCGGCATGTATGGAAGTGAAGATGATCTAAGTACAAGCGTGTATGTAAAGGGAAAAAGAGGGAAGAAGGATAAGCAAGACAAGATATCGGGATTTTTTTCTTGATTGATTAGTGATTACGAGTGCGTGAAAGGCTGTCAGTAATCCCTTAAGTGTAGTGTATGTTTTTCTAGAGAGGTGGCAGTGATTTCTCCCGTCTGGTAGTGAGATCCGGCGCCGACTTACTGTCAGCTAGAGGGGTTTCCCCTACCAGGTATCTCTCACCAGAGATCTAAGCTTCCGACCGGTCTCCCGGCATGTGTGGTAGTGTAGTGCATGTAAGTGTTTGTAAGGGGTGAGGATAGGACAAGGAAGAGGAAGGAAAGATCGCGCGCGGTCCGTTTGTTTGCACTGCTCCGGCATTCGCCTGGTGTTGAACGGAGATTTTACGGAAAACTACCGTAAGCAGAGCAGTCGACCAGAACAGAGCATTCGTACGGAAAATACGCGACTGTCGGGAATCGAACTCGGGACCTCTTTGTCAGAGTACCGGTCTCTCGCTCGCATCGCATGTGAGAAGTCTAGGGGTTCAAACCCCGGCACCTCCGCGTTTTATTGCGTTTCTGATGTAGAATATATTGTCTTCTCGTTACGGCAAGGACGTCCTAACTTATCATACACAAGATTAGCGAATCAGACAAGAGGGGGGTGTAGCTCAGTGGTAGAGCGCTCGCTTCGCATGTGAGAAGTCCCGGGTTCAAACCCCGGCACCTCCACATTTTTTATGGTAGTTACGGGTTTCTGTGGGTAATACAGCACTAAATAATAAGTAATCAACGTGAATAACAAGTTGTTGCTACTGGCAAAAGAAAATTCACGCTCTGAATGAATCTTAAGGCAATTTTATATTCACTATTATTTCGGATGGACAACCATCACAAGTACTACTAATTCTTTATCCGCTGCAAAGATGGAGACGTAATCTTTAATTATTTAAAGTACAATGATATTACACACGTTAACTGGTTAAATGATTTCAGGCCCAAAGCCCTTGGAATCCTTATAACGCCCTTGGTGCATGAACAACTATCGATTAATGCCGTATCGACATTAATGCCGTATCGGCAATATAAACATTTTTTTACATACAGTGTTACAAACAGTGTTACGTACAAAAATTACACACATAAATGAAATTTTCTTTGGAATGATGTGGAATTGATTGTTGTGCAATTATTATTAAAAATAGTCAATTATAGTCATTTTATACACTATTGAAGTAGGTATTTTTTCTTAAGACTGTACTGTTATTATATCGACTTAACGCAAACCCGCATCATTAAGTTTCTCTTAACGGCCGGCGTCTGTAAAGGGTTTAACATACCGTTATCTGTTTCGAACAATTGAAAATCACTTGGATGTATTGTTACTTAACGAATCATTAGTCTGTTTCTCAGCTTCATTCCTTACATACATCATGAGTTGAGTGTATCCAGCGATTTTCTTCCTTGAAAGGAAAGGTTGGTGAAATAAAAACGGAATTTTCTCTTTGAGGACAAATGAGACGTGTCAGCTCTGCTATACGTAACTCTTTAACTGCTACGCATTAACTCACTTTGCTTGAAGATTTTACGTAACGCAGGAAGTAGCAATTTGGCTGGTTGATTACTAAATGTAAATTTGCTCGTTTGAGATGTGCCACGGTCCCTGAAATGAATGTGAGAAGGGTGGTGGAGAATCTGGATCACAGGATAGACAGCAGTGCAGAAAGAAACTTTTTATTTATTTATGAACTAATTATATGTGTTAAACCTACTTTTCGGGCTGGAGAGCCGAGGTCTATTGGACCTTTCTTTGTACGCAAACGTTTCGTCTGCTACTGTTGCAGACATCATCAGGGGTGGCTGAGTCCTTTGAGACAACTCACTGGTGTCTAGTAAACATTTCTTTGTTCACGGCGCTGGGGCACTGGTAATTGTCGTCTGGGGCGCTGATGTCGGCTGTTGGTGTAGGAACGGTTTAGGCACCATCCGACGGAGTTCAGGTGTCAATGTCGAATGGACGTTTATCCTTTCCTCTTTCCTATTAAAATTAAAAGAATGTTTATAAATCTCGATGGCCTCATGTTTAAGTTGGGCAAGATAGTGTTGCAGCGTCCCGGCCGACAATCACCAGTGCCCTAGAGCCGTGAACAATCAAGAAATGTTTACCAGTCACCAGTGAATTGTGGGAATTCTGATTGGATGTTGTTGACGTTCTTATAAGAAGAAATAAAAGAAGTCATCTTCGTCAACATATCAGCTTTATTAAGATAGCTTTCGACGGCTTTGCCGTCATCGTCAGTCTACAGAATACATAAAAATACAAAAAAAAATTATAAATAAATACACAATAAGATAGAAAAAAAATTAATTAAATATCTGTAACTAAATATTTTAGAGTTATCCATCAATTGTAATTTAATTAATTTTTTTCTATCTTATTGTGTATTTATTTATAATTTTTTTTGTATTTTTCTGTATTCTGTAGACTGACGATGACGGCAAAGCCGTCGAAAGCCGGCTATCTTAATAAAGCTGATATGTTGACGAAGATGACTTCTTTTATTTCTTCTTAGTCACCAGTGAGTTGTCTCAAAGGCCTCAGCGACCACTGAAGATGCCTGCCGCAGTAGCAGGCGAAACGATTGAGCACAAATAAATGTTCGATAGACCACGGCTATCCAGCCGTGAAAGCCTACATTGTTTTATTAATAATGTGTATTTAACTGAAGATTACAGTCATTTTCTGGATGTGTGCATTAAGATATTGTCAGTTTTTGATGAAAGGCAAGGTCATATAATAAATTACCTTGCCTCACATAAAAATTTATAATATATTTTGAATCTTTTCTGTACTTGCAGCCCTTTCCGGTGGGACCAAAATGGCCACGTCCTTTTTTTAAATTGTTGAGCAATCACTACGTTTCTCCAATTGACAAATTGTTCTGTACACAGGCAGACACTAAAACAAGATTGATTTCAACGTGATTATGGGCATTTCGCCGTGAGGAAGGACGCAGGGTGACGGCCGAAATATTGGCAACATGCCAATATTTCTCGGTGTTTCCGAGAAAGTCAAGTACCTGCTGACTGCGGTGGGATCATGTTTGCTTTCATTCTATTACATATATGTTAAAATACACCGTTGAAATGCTAATGATAAAAAAGACGTCAAATCTGTCATTTGTAATTTTCAGACCTTCACACTTGAGCTGAAGATGGACTTATTAGCCAATAGCTTGGCCGAGGTGGTGAATGATTAGTTACAAGCGTTTCGAACAAATATTATCTTAATACGTTAAATACGTTTGTAATAACACTATAAAATTAATTAAACCTTTGACGTTAACGCCCGTGGTACATACATAATTTTATATTTTGGCTAATTTAACTGATTGAGATTTAATTGTTTACTAATGAACTAAGCGTCAAATTGACTCGGTTTATCTTTTCATATTTCCCTCCCATTAATCCCTTTCATTATTTCCTCTCGTAATTCCCTTCGTAACATTCAACTGTTTCCATATATTGCTCGTAACCAAGATCCTCTCGAACCAGATAAGTTGTGCAGTGTAAATCGAGCTCCGTATAGAATACAATAACAAGCAATAACGTATCTGTATTTTTTTGAGGGAGACAAAACGGAGAAAAAGTGTGTGGCTCTCCGCTGTTCTCTTAATGTAATTAATGCTATTACTCACTGTTAATGTATTTGCCGAATCTTTCTGTTAATAAAATCAATCCTAATGGAAAAATTGTATATAATTTTGTCATCATCGGATATAGCGAACCGAAACGGTTAGTCCCCAGAAGTTCACTATAACCGGAGTCAACTGTAATACGCTCCATTAGAGAACATTTAATATAATTCATCTATTTTCATATTTCGCTCGTAACACGGATCCTTTCGATCCAGGTACGTTACGCAGCGTACATCGAGCTTCGTATCGAAGGCAATAGCAAGGTACAACGTGTCAATACTTTTTTTAAAGCGAGACGAACGGAGGAGAAAATGTGGGGCTCCACGCTGTTCTCTTAATGTAATTAATGCTATTACTCGCTGTTAATGTATTTTTCTGCATTTCTATGTGAATAAAATCAATCGTTGTGAAGAAATTCTATTCAATTTTGACATCATCGGATGTAGTTAACCAAAAAGGTTAGACCCCTATACTTGGGTTTTTGTAACGTTACGGATGACATTAGTTCATTTTTACACCTCCTGCCTCATAAAATGAATCTTTATAACAGAGATAAGCACATGTTTGAAGCTATGAAACCCGTTGAGAAGGACGTTCGCGAATTAATTAAAAAGATTCGTTTCATAAGGCTGGAGCTGTCAAAATGACTTATTGGCATCCACCACGTTACGAAAACAGTATATAACGCAGTCAACTGTAATTCCCCCCATAAGGGAACATTTAGCATCATTCAACTGTTTCCATATATTCCTCCTAACCACGCTCCTTTCAAATGATTGATTGATTCGTGTTTCCGGGCACGTCAACTGCTTCGGTCATTAGTCCCGTTAGTGTAGTGTATGTTTTTTCGCGGGAGATGGCTGTGATCTTTCCCGCTTGATGGCGAGATCCGGCGCCGACCTACCGTCGGCTAGTGGGGTTTCCCCCTAACCAGGACTCTCCCACCAGCGGGGCACCTCCCCAGCCGGGACAAGCTCTAAGCTCCCGACCGGTCTCCCGGGATATGTGGTAGTGTGGTGCATGTTAGTGTAAGTGTGTGAGTGTATAAGGGGAGAGTATAGGACAAGGAAGAGGAAGGACAGATCGCGCGCTGTCCGTGGCCCGTTTGGTAGGGTACTGCTCCGGCATGCGCCTGGTGTTGATCGGAGAAACCACGGAAAACTACCGATCAGAGCAGGCAGCCGTTAGAATTCTCCTCCAGACAGCGACTGAATTCGACCTAGCTGAAGAGCTAGTGTCCATCGGGACTCGGACCTAGGACCTCCCGGTCAGAGGCGCTCCTTTCGATCCACGTAAGTTATGCAGCTCCGTATCAAAGGCAATAACAAAGCACAAGGGGGGGAGGTGAGGCAAACGGAGGAGAAAATGGCGGGCGCGCTCTTGCGTGAGGGGAGCACAATGCGCGCCGACGCAAGCGCGCCAAGCGGCGGGGTGTGGCAACGCACGCGGAAGAGGCCGCCGGTGTCGCTGCGGCGTTGCGTCGGCGGAGGCCCAGCTCATTCTTCTCCGCCTTCCGGCGACATCGAGAGGATCACGTCTCCCGCACGACGCGCGGGCGGCGTTGGGCAATTGTCACCGGACACACACACAGACGCCGCCGCTCGCCTGCTCCATTCCCCCACCACGCGGCCGCTGGGTTGATTTGATTTGATTTTTTCGTGTTTCCGGGCGCGTCAACTGCTTTGGTCATTAGTCCCGTTAGTGAAGTGCATGATTTTTCTCGGGGTATGCGCGGTGATCTTCCTCCGCTGGATGGCGAGATCCGGCGCCGACCTACCGTCGGCTAGTGGGGTTTCCCCCTAACCAGGACTCTCCCACCAGCGGGGCACCGCCCCAGCCGGGACAAGCTCCAAACTCCCGACCGGTCTCCCAGAATATGTGATAGTGTAGTGCATGTTAGTGTAAGTGTGTGTGTAAGAGGAGAGGATAGGACAAGGAAGAGGAAGGACAGATCGTTTGTTAGGGTACTGCTCCGGCATTCGCCTGGTGTTGATGGGAGTAACCACGGAAAACTACCGATCAGAGCAGCCGGCCGCTAGAATTCTCCTCCAGACAGCGACTGAATTCGACCTAGCTGAAAAGCTAGTGTCGAAAATCCTGCCGCCATCAGGACTCGAACGTAGGACCTCCCGGTCAGAGGCGGTCACTGGACCAGTCAGCCACTGACTCGACGGTTTAGAGGTAGGTTCCTAGGGTACGATCTTCCACGCAGGCGGATTGTCGACAGTAGGTACATACCAGATGGGTCGAATTCAGACGCTGTCTGTAGGGGAATTCTAGCGACCGCCTGTTCGGGTTGTTTCTCGCATGAATACAAGACAAATGCCAGGTCGGTTCTCTAACTAGGACCACGAACCATACGCGATATTTTGTTCCTCTTCTGTACTGACACATACACGTACATGGATTGGAGTATCATATGTTGGGAGACCGATGGGCAACTCAGAGGTTGTTTAACTGGAGGGAGATACCTAATTAGAGAAAACCCCGCAAGCTGATATCTAGCACGAAGCCGGATCTAACCATCGAAGAACACCGAAATCCAAACGCGGCGCGTGTTTTTCTAAATGGGGAAGGCTGCGAAAGCATTGTATTACATTGCATGTATTGTACTGTATTTCTACACCTAATCATTTCATATCACGCATAACAGAAGCGCTCCTACCGCATATTGGGAAAACTAGTTTATGATCCCATCTCGATCAGGTTTTTCGTCCAGTTTCCCTGATCCATTGAGCAAATGCTGAGATGGCCCCTTGTTTTGCTTCTGGACATAAATGTAACTTCATTTTCTGTGCACGTCTTCTAGAATTCAGTGGGAAATACAATTATTCAAATTATCGTTTTCATGTTGTCGCGGCAGGAAGTAATAAGAGCCAAAATTTATTGCTTATTTATCCTTGAAAATAGATTTTATTACATGGGAGTTTTTTTTCTCCCTTTCAAAATTCAAAATTTAAGTAGTGTATGACTTAGTGTAGGGATCACAGAATTTTGAAAATGTGCACACAATTCACTTTTCCCCATAGTACGTCATACGCAGTTTTTAACTGGTTTTTTTTCGACGTAAAATAAAATAAATAGATCAATGCTACTCGCTGATCTGCATAGTAATGCTATCTGGTGAGCACGCCCATCTTCAGACCCTACGCCCCACCCTCGAAGGCTGCTTGTCCGCAGCCTGTCTGCTTGCACCCTGATATCTAGTTGGGCCCGGTTACCCGACCTGCTCAGATGCGTGTAGCATCTGCAACTAAATGTGAATGAGAGGGACAGAGATAGAGAGAGACAGAGAGAGAGAGACAGGAGAGAGAGACAGAGACAGAGACAGAGAGACAGAGAGAGAGCGAGAGCGAGAGGAGAGAGAGAGAGAGAGAGAGAGAGAGAGAGGAAGAGACCGACGGAGTGAAAAAGGGAGAGTGAAGGAGAAAGAGGGGGATGAAGGCCGGGTTCCGCTAGTGAAGTATATTTCTTGACCTCTATCGCCTGCCGGTGAGAGACACTGCAGGGCCAAACTATTGCCCTGAGCCACCTCAGCAGATGGAAAACCGGTCTTGGGATTCAAGACGCGCGGCGCAGTGGCGCCAGGGGACGCTGCGGGAGGTTTCCTTGTTTCGGTTGGTTGGTTGGTTTTTCGTGTTCCCGGACTTGTCAACTGCTTCGGTCATTAGTCCCGTAAGTGTGGTACATGCCTTTCTCGGGAGATGGCGGTCATCTTCCCTCGCTGGATGGCGAGATCCGGCGCCGACCTACCGTCGGCTAGTGGGGTTTTCCCCTAACCAGGACTCTCCCACCAGCGGGGCACCGCTCCAGCCGGGACAAGCTCTAAGCTCCCGACCGGTCTCCCGGAATATGTGGTAGTGTAGCGCATGTTAGTGTAAGTGTGAGAGTAAGAGGTAAGGATAGGGCAAGGAAGAGGAAGGAAAGATCACGCACGGTCTTTGGCCCTTTTATTAGGGTGCTGCTCCGGCATTCGCCTGATGTTGATCGGAGAAAGCACAGAAAACTACCGATCAGAGCAGCCGGCCGCTAGAACTCTCCTCCAGACAGCGACTGAATTCGAGCTAGCTGGAAAGCTAGTGTCGAAAATCCCGCCGCCGTGGGGAGTGTAACCTAGGACCTCTCGGTCAGAGGCGCTGCAGTGACATCAGTTGATGCACTGAGCTTCCGCTCCCGGTCCTTGTTTCGGCTGGGGCGGTGCTCCACTGCTGTGAGATGCGTAGACGGAAGAAAACCCCGCAAGCAGAGATGAAGGTCGGTGCCGGACCTCAACACCTGGGGGGATGAACACCGCCAGTTTCCGCGATAAAACATGCACTATATTTACCGCACCGGATTGACATTATCAGTTGACACCCCCCGAATCACTAATAAAATAAAGGGAAGATGATAGTTCAAAAAGAGGAAGGAAAGATAGCGCGCGGTTCGTGGCCTGTTTATTACGGTACGGCTCCGGCGTTCGCGAGGTATTGATGGGAGAAACCACGGAAAGCTACCGATCAGAGCAGCCGGCCGCTAGCCGACGGTAGGTCGGCACCGGTACTTGCCATTTAGCGGGGGGAAGACCACCGCCAGCATCACGAAGGGGAAAACATGCACTACACTTATGGGACTATTGACCCTAGCCGTTGACGCGCCCGGAATCATTAACAATGCATCCAGACTGTGCATTTATTCCATGCATCTCCAAAAAAAGTAGTTGAGTGCCGTACGAGGTACCAGGGGGCCTTGCGGGATCTTATAACATGTCCAGGTTGGGGCGGTGCCCGGTGGTGGGTGATATCTAGTTGGGAAAAAACCTGCAAACTGGAATAACTAATCAACCAACGCGTAGATCGGCGCAGGATCTCGCCATCCATCGGGGGAAGAACACCGCCACCTCTCGAGCAAAAAACATGCACTACACGTACGGGACTAATGACGCTAGCCGTTGACGCGCCCGGAATCACTAGCAATGCATTCAGACTGTGTATTTATTCCGTGCATCTCCAGAAAAAGTAGTTGAGTGCCGTACGAGGTACCAGGGGGCCTTGCGGGATCTTATAACATGTCCAGGTTGGGGCGGTGCCCGGTGGTGGGTGATATCTAGTTGGGAAAAAGCCTGCAAACTGGAATAACTAATCAACCAACGCGTAGATCGGCGCAGGATCTCGCCATCCATCGGGGGAAGAACACCGCCACCTCTCGAGCAAAAAACATGCACTACACGTACGGGACTAATGACGCTAGCCGTTGACGCGCCCGGAATCACTAGCAATGCATTCAGACTGTGTATTTATTCCGTGCATCTCCAGAAAAAGTAGTTGAGTGCCGTACGAGGTACCAGGGGCCTTGCGGATCTTATAACATGTCAGGTTGGGCGGTGCCCGGTGGTGGGTGATATCTAGTTGGGAACAAGCCTGCAAACTGGAATAACTAATCAACCAACGCGTAGATCGGCGCAGGATCTCGCCATCCATCGGGGGAAGAACACCGCCACCTCTCGAGCAAAAAACATGCACTACACGTACGGGACTAATGACCCTAGCCGTTGACGCGCCCGGAATCACTAGCGATGCATTCAGACTGTGTATTTATTCCGTGCAGCTTCGTGAAAAAGCAGTCGAGTGCCGTGCGAGGCGTCGTGTACGGGGCGGTGGGATCTGTGCAAGATCCGCGCCACTGTCTCCAGGGGGCGGAGGGGCAGCTGGTGGGGGGATGGGGGCAGGGAAAGCGCGTATGTCCCGCGGCTTCCCGCGCGCTGCGCTATAAAAGCCCCGCTCGCCGCCACCAACGCACCAGTTCGCTCTCCCACGCCGCTCGGGACAACCGCACCTGCTACGACGCCGACATGAGGGGTTTTGTGAGTATCGCCACGTTGGCACCACTGTACAGTATCCCGAGACTAGTTTTATTTAGTATCCCTGTGATATTTAAAAAAAATATTTTACGTAGAAAAAAAACACAATTAAATACTGTATGTGACGAGCTACGGTGAGAAATCTATTCTGTGTACTTTTCTTTCGTGAATTCTGAATACTGAAAAAAAAATCGCGTTTAAGCAAGAATGATATGCAGCGTAGGCGTGATGGAAAGACATTGGTGAGCTATTGCGCATCGGAGTCGTCTTCAGCCAATGAACTTCTAGCACCAGTTTGCGTCACAATATTAGCGGAAGTTTTAAATGCAATCACGATACCAAAATTGTCACCATGTTACAAGGAAGGATTTTTAAAAAATATTGCATCTTTTATTTCAATTACACTGTCATCTTGTTATTTTTTCTTGGAAATTGTCACTTTATGCCCCTTTAAAATGTTTTTAACACTGTTTGCTCTCCATTCAACATGACGGCGAGCGTCTGGTCTGTCTGTTCAAAACAAGTGCCGTGTTGCGGTCACGTTCGTAATGGCACTGCGCAGAAAGGCGATAAAATCAGACTAACTTATCTGTATCTTTCAACCGTGGAATAGGACGTGACCTCAACATGATCGCGAATTTGCAGTTCTCATCTCCGTGCTCAACAAGTCCATTCTTTTTGGTTTCCTATACTCGTATTTGGTTTAGGGAGAAAAATATTGCTATCACTTCAACGATCTCGAATTTGCAGTCGTAACATCCGTGTTAAAGGTTCTTTCGAGCTATAACTTGGCACACACGACCGAATTCAAGTGTACTAGTGCTGTACATAGATGGATAAGATAGGTGAAAGCAGCGAGGAAATACATGCAATTTTGCACCCAAACAAACGGATGACTGCCTGAATTGATGAAAGTTGTTGTCACGCATAACTTTGCCAGAATAGAAGCTTTTGAACCAAGGTACAAGTTCACTTTTGCATGCCACACTGAACTCTAATGCAACTGCCTCTAGACCACCACCAGGTCTTCTGTATCGCTATATTTCTACCAGTGCATGGATGACTATTTTTTTATTTTTTTAACCGTCCGTGAAGTGATATGACAAACCAGAGTGGGAGTACGATACCCGATTTAACGAATCAGAGCGCGATTGTTGGGTTATGCCTTACGGAGCCTTATCAAGGTAATCATTTACGGCAGTCCACAACTACCTGACAGTTTAGGAAGCAACACCGTTACACTGGAAGGATAGCGACGGCAAGGAAGAAGCTGATTGGCGGACAGCAACAGATCATCCCCACATTGAATACTAAAGGACAAAGAACAGATCTGGAAGTTCTATAGACCATAAACAAGTGACGTTCTATCTACAATTACCGTTCAAGTATATATTTCCTTTTCATCTCTATCTTATAGTAAAGGAAAGGGAAAAAATGGTCTAATCACCTCAATAATACTATCTCAAAAGTTCGGTCGTAAAATTCTGTTTCTGGTTCTTGTGTGCTGCAGCTTCGCGCACACAACAAATACGGAATGTTAAAGCTGTTTGCAAAGATTATTACGATTGGCGCGGTGGAGAAGTGATACACGATATTGCAATCGATTTGTATAGATTGATGCATAATTCTGTTAGATTAGAAACTGTTCTGTTGAAACTCGGTAAATATGTCAGGAGTAAGATCTATTTGAGTCTTTCAAAGAAAATGAAGACATTTTAATTTTTTGCGAAACTGATCATTAAAGCCATGTTAATTTTCAGAACACTGAAACCTCCCCCATTACATCTAGTTCTAAAATTATAGATTTATATCTCAATCTTTCAATTTATACGTCAATTTTATATCTTAAATTTATGTCATACCGTTAGGAAATATGACTTGTTGAGAAATATTAAGAGAAGGAAAAAATTTGGTTTATCACGCATTTCCATTGGTTTAGTTTCTTCAATCCTCCATTAACCAGTGATATTAGGAATCACATGTAGGCGAGTTGTACCCGAACATATCAAGAACATCAATTTTGTGTTTTTCAAAGACAGTATTTTCAAACGATGACTAATGAATTCGTGTTTATTAATTTACCTAAATAAATCGCCATAATTTGAAGGAAATAGTATATTAGAATGCTTGAAGGGAAAAAATGACAAAAATCAAAATGATTATTTTTCACAATCCTAACATCAAAGTATTTACAAAATGTTTTATTTATTTTGAGAAGTAAAATGGTTTTTGTTTGTATTATAAAAGACCACAAGTAACTGAATTTATCAAACCATAGAAAGATACGAGGCGAGATTGGAAACGAAACTCAACTACTGGTACTTAGGACTTGGAGATCGCTCTGAATCAGATAAGTCATGGATTTCTTGAACGGGGTTTCAGAACTTACATCCACTGTACAGGAGCTAATAGAACCATTGTAACCGTTGTGATAAACAACAACTCTACGTACACAAAACAGTAGTTACCATCTGATATTGTTTAAAATAATGTATACGTTCATATTTTCATGGTATATGGTGCACCACACCTGAGTAACGGATGGCTAACTTGGTTTCGATGTAGTTATGAACCAACCATTGCTTGTCTCATTATGAGCACGCTTCCATGTCATATTTTATCTAACACATCACTATTACAATATTATGGATCACATTCTAATATAAACCTTTCTAAGTTTCAGTTTGCTCTTTCTTAAATTTAGTTATTTTTGTGTAAATAAATATGAAAGCAAATGAACGTTTTACACAAATAAATATAACCCCAACAATGTTTAAACAATCTTTACCGGACTGGGTGAGCAGAAGGAAAGGTAATTTGGTTGGCTTGGGGATCTCCGGTTCGTTTCCAACGAGCGCTGAAAATACTTGACCGTTCATGGAGGGTAAAGAGAAAATTACACCGTGTTGTCCCTGGAGTATCCTAGACTACTGTGATGTGCTCTAAATTTAAAAATATTTGGAATTAAGCGAAGTGTACATAAATGCATTGAGGGTTACCTACTTTTCAAACTACGTGTTCGCGAATCGTCGATGTTTGACTGGTGATACGCGCCTAGTTTAATGCAGGTTCATGGCCAATTTCGCTATTGAATAATTAGTTGAATTTGGTTTGAGTTTAGTTTGAGTTTCGAATTGAAGTAAATAGAATAATGAAGTAAGTTATTCTCTGACGAAAGTGATATTTTTTCTCCGCCGAACCGGTTTATCTACCGACTACCGAAAATCACACGAGTGAATCATATATCGTATATTATACACTGTTTTTATGTACGACGGTGCACTAACAGCTGAATAGCGCTCCAATTCCGGTGTTATTATGACCTTCAAAATGGAATGCGGGGTATAACGGATTCATAACAACACTTTATTTTAGACGTAGTATAAGAAAAAACTAACACAAGTTTTCAAGACAACTGCAACCATTACTAACTCTCAACAAAAAATCAACCACAACAATAACAGTTTTCATATATTTTAAAACATCCCGAAGTTAACTTGCGGAAAACACTTTTCCCATGTTCAGTGGGTTACCCAAGCAACGTGGATCGCACTAAACCACAACAGTATGAAACATGCTGGAAATAGCTAGGAGGCTGCCATCATCTGCATTAGTGGCATAAAGTCACCCCATCATAAGAGGTGACTTTATGCCAATTTTAGACAATATTTTTTTCTTCAAACACATTTATTTTAATAATTTTCACAAGATAATATAGACAAATCATGTTTTTAATTACGTATATTGCAATAACTTTGTTATTGCGTGAAAAATAAACAGTTTATTAACTGAAACCTTCGTTAAGTGTCATAACGCAACCCTTGTCTACGGTATGAGAAACTGTCTAGGAGTAAAAGTGAACGTAGAATATAATATTTATAATGAGGATAATGAAGTAAACAAATTTTTATTTCTGTTATCCACAGTATGAGTTCTAGGAGTAAAAGTGAACGTAGAATATAATATTTATAATGAGGATAATGAAGTAAACACATTTTTATTTCTGTTATCCACAGTATGAGTTGTTATTGCAACAAACTTCAATGTTTACGCAGCAAGCAAATTAGTATACTGAAATATAAAACAGTTGAGAGATATTATTTTAAATTTGTACTTGTAATTCGCCACTCACTAAGAATTGGACACCAACTAACACAAAATAGAAAACAGAAACGGCTATTTATTTACTATATTTACGGCTCGTGTTTCCACTGTTTTCCTTAAACACACTAGATTTCTACCGTAATATAACACTATAGGGACATTTCAGTAAGTACACAACAGCTGGGTGCTATAAAGAGGTGTCCCGAGACAGCCATAAAAGCACGACCAAAGCAATAAACACATTTCACTTCATTGAAATCTCAACATGGGGTGCTTTGTTGCAAGAATGCATTCGCGGCAAGAAGAGTGAACAACTTGCTTGCTGCCAGTTCTTTCTCACAAATTCATTTCAAAATTAAAGAAAAGTTAAAACAGATTCTTATATTATATTATATTATATTATATTATATATTCGTATACATTCCTATTTCACAACAAACGAATACCAATGCGATTACAGTATCAGGAGAAATCCAATGGAGGAAAGCAACGATGATGATGATGATGAATGATGATGATAAAAATATATATATATATATATATATATATATATATATAGTTTGTTATATAGGTAGCTATATAGTTTGTTAGTTACTATTTTTAGACTTATTTTGTATTCACTTCGTTTTGTTCATGTTTAATTATCACTTCATTATGACTTTTCATTACCACTTCAATTATAGGTCAGTTTTCGTTATGCTCTTTATTTTTGTGTCTCGGTTCCTGTGTATTTGTGTTAACTTTTTATTCCCCAAATATATTTTAATATAACTGAGGACACGTTTTATAATTTTGTATGTATTCCAGTTTGTGTCAATGTTGTATGCACAAAGAGGGCGAAAAAGCACCTTGTAAAGCGAGCTTTATACTTTTTTTTTTTAATTTTTATTTTGTATAGGAAAGTTTAGTTTACAAGAAACTCTTCATTTGTATAGTTGACTTATTTCTAATTCTTATATACTAACTCTAAACTACAATTGACGAGGGGATTCACCGAGCACCTCTAAAAATTACTGAGGTTTGAAAAAATGTTGAGAAAAGAATGAACTGGATATCGGCTTTTTATTCTAGTTGGGTTTTCATTATATTTTCCTAAATTTATGTCTATCATGATTGATGAGTGTTAGATTGGAATAAAAGTTATTGGCAAGAAAGGCTATGTGATGTGCGATGGGTTTTAGGTTAAGTTCGTGGTGTAATTGCTTATTGGAAATGAACCAGGGGGCGTGGGTGATAGTTAGCTTTATACTTTTGCTCACATTAACTCAGAAAATGATTCATGGTAGTGCACAACTGACAAAATCAGTAGCAGCACGGTCGCGTTGGAAGCAGATCGGCGGCAACGGACAGAAAATGACGAGAAGGCAGCTGAGATCATATCGACGCGAAGGAATTGAAAAAGCCATCGTCGTTTCTCCTGCAAAAACGACTGTGTGAAGTAAATATAGTACGGGAAAAGAAATCAAAAGAGACGCGCGGAACACCAAAATTTCAATTAAAAACGCAACCTTTTCAATTAGGTTCATATTCCCTTACTACATTCACTTCTCACGGCCATTGTTGCAAGCGCAACGACGATACGGAAGTGTTACGTTTTCCAAACCCGTGGAATTTCATCTACGCTGCAATCCATGTTAGAGAATTGGTTTGAGAAGTTACATGTTTAGCATTTTACCTCAATACTTTGTGATCTCTCAATTTATATGTATCATCGTCTCTAGGAAATACGAAACATAATCGTGAACCCTCAAGTTTTCCAGAAATGAACCATTACTGCTACAATGAACAGTTGTTGCATTACGTATTCAATTCTCAAACATTAAACATACCCAATACGATGAACGCAGCTTTTATCTCTATTTGTATCAATAATTCTACTACTCGTGATTCATCATCATATGCGAGGATTAAACATTTCAGTCTGTTCCGGCTTTTAGGATTGCTCCCTTCATCATTTTAGTGGACTTCCGACGTTTCTCTCTTAGCTTATGATTCAAAGCCATTCTAGTTATTCTTTTTTCATTTTTAGTATTTAGTTCTCCCATTGTATCCTAAACTGTTTAACAATTTCATTTACACTTACAATGTTTTATTATTTTCTAATTTCTTCATTTTTATTGTGGTCAAAAAGTGTGTATCTAGGTATATTTCTGATAAAATTTATTTCTTCCGATTAAATTCTCCTCGTTTGAGTGTGTAGTTCGTCCCCAGCATTCACTTCCCTATAGCAAACTGGGAAAGGCCATTATTTTATACAGATTAATGATCGTCTTTTCTACTTTATTTCTCAGTGTGCGTACTATTGTATCACAAAAAATCTGCATTTATTTACTACTCTTGATTACGAGACACAACGAGACCATTCACATGTTCAGAAGTTACGTTAGTAGTTTTACAATAGATGACAGTAATAATAATAATAATAATAATAATAATAATAATAATAATAATAATAATAACAACAACAACGTTTTTATTAGTGGCGAGGTTCAGGTCAAAGGGCTACTCTTCAGCCAAACCACTTCGATGAATTTGCATTTATAACGTTTTGAAAAAGTTGAAAATTTTAATAAGTGGGGTGCAAGTTGTTTATTGAAGTCACCCATTAAGCTGAAAGCAGAAATTAAAGTAACAGTTCAACACTCGTTCGTTAAACATACCACCTGTAAGAGGAACCCCTGCTATGTACCCTAACCATTCTCGTTCGTTAAACACCTCACCCATCCAACTAAACCCAAAAGTGACGAGTGTGGTGTGTGTGCAGGTGTTGATGACGTTGGTGCTGGCGGTGGCGCTGGCGGCGGCGGCGGCGGCGGCGGAGGAGCCGAAGCAGAAGGCGGAGGCGAAGGCGGAGAAGAAGGAGGCGGAGGGCGAGGGGGCGCAGGGCAAGGCGAAGCGAGGGCTGTTTGACTTCGGCCACGGCTATGGCTACGGCGGCTTCGGCGGCTTCGACCTGGGCCTGGACCACGGGCTGTCCCTCGGCGACGGCGGGTGAGCGCTCGTTGCTAAAGCCTGTTTTACACGGTCATTTTTTCATCATTTCCCGTCGATACTGAGCAGACTGGATGTAATTTGTACGAAAAAATGAAGCGTGCTTCATTTTTCCGTACAGATTTCATCCAGTTTGACTACAGCGCCCCTAGTGTCACTTTATGGAACTTTCTTCGATTGCGTGGGTTCTCCGGCAGGGAGTATATATATGTGGTGCGTAGCGTGGGCACGTGTTGTTTGTGATATTGAGTCTTTACGTTCAGTGAACCCTCTCGCAAATAAAACCACAATACCTCACACATCTTTCTACTCCTTACTCTGCGAATTCGTAACTATCTGATCATTCTTCCCGCTAATTTAATTTGTTTCCATAAATGCGATGTTCAACTGTTAAACTTCCAGCGCTTTTTGCGGCGTTTGGAGGAAGTATTTTCATCACGATTACGTACAGACCAGGAGTGACCGTGTAAAACGCTGGAATTACGTTCATCCAGTTTCGGTACGCATAGAACCGAACGTCCTTTTTGCATCCAGTTTCTGTACAGTAAAATGATGAAAAAAGGATGAAAAAATGACCGCGTAAAACAGTCTTAACACAAGAACGGGGGCGCCAGTTTTACTGCACGAAGGGGTGTTTGAAATGGTGGAGGCCGGGAGCATGTGTTTGTGTGTGTGTGTGCGCGCGCGAGTTTGATTGGTTGGTTGATTGGCCGTTAAATTGGTCATTTGATTGATTTGTCATTTGATTGTTTAAGTTTTTGATTGAATAGTTGACCTATTGAATAGTTGATTGATTGATCGGTTGATTGATTGATTAGTTGAATGTTTGATTAGTTGATTGATCGATCAGTTGATCGATTGATTAGTTTTAATTGCTTGATTGTGATTGATTATTAAGATTTATTAGTTGATTGATTAGTTGATTTATTGGTCGTTTGATTGGTCGATTGATTGGTTGGATTGATGGATTGAGTGATTGGTGACAATACGATATACTTATAAACAATTTGTTTATTGGAATTTGATACGTGTAAACTGATGTTGATAAAGGTTAATAGGGGGCTACGGATAAGTTACAATATTACTTTAAAAAAACAGATTCCTCCTGTTAATATCGGACTATGAATTTAAAACACAAGTAGTATCGCAATGATTCTTATTACAACACTGATCTCAATTTCGTAATGTTTGTCTTTAGACAATCAAAAAGATTAATAATATTACTTTAGATTTACTTTAGACTTTATATTAGATTATAATACTGTGATAAATTACTCCCCAGCCAGCACAGACACACACACACACACACAGTCACACGAAATAATACTCACAGAATGAAACAGATACTGATACGCAAGCACACACTGAAACAAACACAGAGAGATACAGTGACGAAGACATAGACATAGATCCCAAGTCAAACAGACTCACACACGGACACTCAGAGTCAGAATCAAAGATGCAAAGAGAAGTCGTGGGCTTCCGCGGCCAGAGTCATGTAAATGATCTTGGCTGTCCAGGTGACACCGCGTCGAAGGCTGTGTTGCCGACGTTTCGACCATCTTATCGTGGTCTTCCTCAGGGCTGTTGTGCCCAACAACAGACGACACGACAAGATGGTCGACGTTTACGACAAGATGGTCGAAACGTCGGCAACACAGCCTTCGACGCGGCGTCACCTGGTCAGCCAAGATCATTTAAAAGATGCAAAGAGTCTTACACAGAGATACTAACACATACAGGCACAGCCGTACCCCCAGCTTCAGGTACACCCAGACCCAACGTTGCGTAGTGCGGGCTCCGCAGTGTCTTTGTGAAAAACTGAAGAGCGTTGTCCGCAGCTTGGGCGACCACCACCACCATCACCACGGAGCGGAAATCACGCTGACGAAGAACCGGCCCTACCCCGGCCGGCCCTACCCCGTGGAAAGCCCTCCCCGTCACCAAGCACGTGCCCGTGCCCTACCCAGTGCACAAGCCCGTGCCCTACCCAGTGCACGTGCCAATCAAGGTACGTGCCTCGGAATAAACGTAACAAACTTCTAATATACAACATTTTATTCTTACAAATAAAAGTATCCAAAGTTTTTAAATACAATCGTTTATTCAGTAATTTCACAACGTATCGTAACTCGTTTTGTTACATCTTCAGGTGCTAAACTTAGTGAGTTGGTTGGTTGTTTTCTTCGTGTTTCCGGGCGCGTCAACTGCTATGGTCATTAGTCCCGTTAGTGTAGTGCATGTTTTTTTCTCGGGAGATGGCGGTGATTTTCCCCTCGCTGGATGGCGAGATCCGGCGCCGACCTACCGTCGGCCAGTGGGGTTTCCCCCTAACCAGGACTCTCCCACCAGCGGGGCACCGCCCCAGCCGGGACAAGCTCTAAGCTCCCGACCGGTCTCCCGGAATGTGTGGTAGTGTAGTGCATGTTAGAGTAAGTGTGTATGTAAGGGGAGAGGATAGGACAAGGAATGGGAAGGACAGATCGCGCGCGGTCCGTGGTCCGTTTGGTAGGGAACTGCTCCGGCATTCGCCTGGTGTTGATAGGAGAAACCACGGAAAACTACCGATCAGAGCAGCCGGCCGCTAGAATTCTCCTCCAGACAGCAGTTGAATTCGACCTAGCTGAAAAGCTAGTGTCGAAAATCCTGCCGCTGTCGGGACTCGAACCTAGGACCTCCCGGTTAGAAGCGCTGCAGTGACATCAGTTGATGCACTGAGCTACCGCTACCGGTCTAAACTTAGTGACGGAACCCTATCCCATTGAATTACCACATCAGCAGAACATTCAAGGAAACATTACGAAGTACCTCACTCTCACACAGTTGATACCTCATAACTAACCGTTACGAACAGACACTCCATTGAAAGTTTATAGTAGATAGGGTTCCCTCACTAAGTTTAGCACCTGAAGATGTAACAAAACGAGTTACGAAACGTTGTGAAATTACTGAATAAATGATTGTCTTAAAAAACTTTGGATACTTTTATTTGTAAACATATATTCACAATCAAGAAGAAATATTGATTTAAAATTTTATTCTATAATTTTATTATTCTATTCTATATTATTATGCATTATTATATAAAATATGTTATATATTATTCTGTGTAGCATTAAATATATTTTAAAATACTAACAAATATACGAGAATGTCACAGAATTCACGTTACAAAATTAAAAAATTAACAAAATTTATAAATATCTACATTCCAATGAAGTACGAGGGGGGAAGAATTTCATGAACGAAAGCACGAGAATTACATGTGACATGTGATCTCGAATGGCTGGCAACTCGAAATGAATTGGTTTGGTGGCTGAAAATTCCTCAGCTTCGGTGGTGAAGCGGTTAGCGTAGCGCACCTGTTATTACTAAGCCCTGATCAAAGCTGCGGATTTTTAAGGAACAAAATCCTCCCTTCAGAGGGAAATAAAGTCGGCTGTCCCGTGTTGTAGATACCTCCTTTCTCTGCTCGATGGTGAAAGGGACGTTGAGAAATTTGCGTAGTCAGGCGGACGAGCAGGCCTGATGATTTGAGCCCCGAAACGGAAAATTGGGCGTAATTAAATTGAATTGAATTCTCTTTGATTGCGTCAGGTCGCGACCCGCCAAATACCACCGCACAATGGGTTTCATAAATGGCCATAAACATGGAAGTGTATCTTACCTTTTGATTACCCCAACCCTCTGTTGGCACACTGGCGACCCAAATTAATTCAAATTTGGCGCCGTACTTTCAATTCAATTATCTATAGCAATTCTTTAGCGCTAATTAACAGCAAAGCGTATACCTTTCAAACATCCCGCCTTGGTATTTTTTTCCTGTAAAAAAAACACGGGCAGGCTTCCCGAGAAAAAGACAATACATTTTTCGTATAAAACTCTTAGGATGAACTGAACTTCTTTGAAGTTAAGAACTGCTGCTTCCAAGGATGCCCGTGACAACGACCAGAATGACAATATTGCATATTGTCGACATTCCCAGAATCAAACGCCTTTCCAAATAAGACGCGATGGGATCGCATTGTTAGAAAAGCAGGTTCCAGACGTAGAAAAGCAGGTTCCAAACAGTTTCGTGGCAACTCGCCTCGCTCGAGTAAAACGCTGTTAATGCGCACTATCCTACCAAGGACACTGACAATCAATTCAATTGTGTAGTGTTGGTACTGCGACCCCAGCAGGATTATTGGCGCGCAAGTTTAGCTCTCACGCACGAATTACGAGAGAAAACGATTGTCTTTTCGCCCAGGCAAGGTAATACTGACAACTTCTTCAAGACTCAATAATTCTTACGCTGATGTATACCAATAGTTCTTGTAGCGTCGTGTCGCTAAACCAGCGTGGGCACGTGGCGCGGTGTGCACCGGATGCGTAGGCAAAAGCAGAAGCTATGACGCACGGGGTTTATCTGACAGGGTGTGCGCATCGCTAGGGCGGAGGCAATGGAGGCGGCGGGCAGCGTCGCGAGGGCTATTTAAGGACCGTGAGAATAATAGCTCTTCCTTCTTGTATCCTGGCAGCAGCAGCAGCGTAGGTCGTCCGTGAGAGGTGCGAGCAATTTTTCGTGACTAGTGAAAATGTAGTCGGGTCTCAGGGCAGGCGTTACTACGCACGGCGAAACATTAGGTAGTATGTTGCGGTGTGGTAGCCGTAGTAAATATCTCTCCTAGCAGTGGGGTCTATTTAGTTAGTTAATTGGCTATTTGGCTATTTGTGATTACGGTTTAAATTGTGAATAAACCTGCTGTTATTACAACCCACTCTCGTCTGTGTACTGATTACACCGGTATGACGCCACATTCTTAAATACTTGTAGCGTTCAAAGGGGTATTTCAAGCCGACCATGTGCATCTCTCTCATGCAAAACGCCAGCTGTATCTGCGAGCTCACGTGTGTTGGTTTGTGTGGCAGGTGCCGGTGCCCGCGCCGTACCCGGTGGAGAAGCACATCCCGGTGCCCGTGGAGAAGCCCGTGCCGGTGCCCGTGAAGGTGCCCCACCCGGTGGTGGTGGAGAAGCCCATCTTCATCCACGAGCACCATGCCCACCATGACTTCGGCTTCCACTGACCTCCCACCCGCTCACCCGCTCACCCCCACTCGCTGCGGCTAACACTTCATTTCCCCACAAGTGCAACCGAAATGTGTATATTAGTCTGTCAGTGACCTCGTCGATTCTTGAACTATTGCTTTTTTTAATAAAACAATGTAGGCTTTCACGGCCGGAGTTGTAGTCAAAGATTTCTTCCGGGCTGAAGGGCCGTGGTCCATTGGAAAACATATTTCCAGACGTTTCTCTCGATCACTCCGGGGTCCAACACTCACAATGAGAGATAAAACAATGTAGGCTTTCACGGCCGGAGTTGTAGTCAAAGATTTCTTCCGGGCTGAAGGGCCGTGGTCCATTGGAAAAGTTATTTCCAGACGTTTCTCTCGATCACTCCGGGGTCCAACACTCACAATGAGAGATAAAACAATGTAGGCTTTCACGGCCGGAGTTGTAGTCAAAGATTTCTTCCGGGCTGAAGGGCCGTGGTCCATTGGAAAAGATATTTCCAGACGTTTCTCTCGATCACTCCGGGGTCCAACACTCACAATGAGAGATAAAACAATGTAGGCTTTCACGGCCGGAGTTGTAGTCAAAGATTTCTTCCGGGCTGAAGGGCCGTGGTCCATTGGAAAAGATATTTCCAGACGTTTCTCTCGATCACTCCGGGGTCCAACACTCACAATGAGAGATAAAACAATGTAGGCTTTCACGGCCGGAGTTGTAGTCAAAGATTTCTTCCGGGCTGAAGGGCCGTGGTCCATTGGAAAACATATTTCCAGACGTTTCTCTCGATCACTCCGGGGTCCAACACTCACAATGAGAGATAAAACAATGTAGGCTTTCACGGCCGGAGTTGTATCAAAGATTTCTTCCGGGCTGAAGGGCCGTGGTCCATTGGAAAACATATTTCCAGACGTTTCGTCCGCAACTACGGCAGACGGTCAGTCACCGGGGAACCTTCAAGGAGGATTCTTCGTCCGAGACCACATCGCCACTGAGGATGTCTGCCGTAGTTGCGGACGAAACGTCTGGAAATATGTTTTCCAATGGACCACGGCCCTTCAGCCCGGAAGAAATCTTTGACTATTGCTTTTTTTGTTTCATTATTTTTGTTTCCGATTTTTTATTTTTTTTTATTTTTATTTTTTTTTAACTTCCGGACACCTCAATCCGGTGCCTACTTCGAATCCTTAGTGATTCCCAAAGTGTTACTCTTCCGAGCGAACGTACATTCTGAGAACTAATGTAAAAAGCTGATCTGTCAGCAGTTAAGCTTTCGCAGAAGGCCACATATTTCAAATTGATGCTTTTTGAATTTTTTTTATATCAAGTATCAGACTACAAAACGCTTTTATTTCATGCCGTTACTAAATCCAATTATAATGAAAGTACAGTTAACAAATAATGTTATCAAATAAATATTTCTTTATTGTTACAACTATAGAAATATTATGAACGGGAAAAAGTTTCATTGTATATATTCAGTTCAGACTTATACCGGTTGCATTGTTATTGAAGCGTTAATAAGTTTCAGTCAACGACAGAAATTAAACGGCACACTCAAAATGACATCATTGAGTAATATTTCATTGGTTTTCTACCTTTCAAAAAACTTTTACGAAAACTATTCATTATGTTCAATGGATACAGTGATACCATTGTTGGTTTCTGACAAATGACATATACCATGAATTATGCATTCTTTATGTTTTAAAAGAAGTAACATATTCACTGTATTTACTTCTTCGTTGTTACAAATCATTGTTGGTGAATTATTTTGACTTAAAAGTGTTTCTACAACCCAGTCAGTTCTCTTGTTCTAAGCTTATTAAGATATTGTCACTGTCAATGACTAACTTCAATTGCTCGATATTCTACCCAAATATCTCATCGACAACCGCCAATGTTAGCAGTTGTTCGTATGCAGCATGTTGGTTGCAGAAAAAATACATCCTTTCTCTCCACAAGGCCGTTGTGATGTGGTGTAACCTCACCTCAGCAAATTCATCAACACGAAGATCGACATGTTATCCGATATTTATGTTTACATTTCACCATGATTAAGTTTTATTATTTTTATGTTTGCAACAAAATAAAGTTGTTGGAACTAAAAACAGAGTTTCAATTCAATTTTTCAATTTCCGATTCCTCCAAGAGCACCCCTATATCACTCCCAATGTTTAACCGTCCTAATGATGTGATACTAAGGAACAAATGCTGTGTTATAAGGAGTCTTCTCGAAATCTGAAGTAACATTTAACTTTTAACCTTTCATCACAAATATAAACTTGTTTGCTTGTATAATATTGCTTATATAAACTTGTTTAAGTGAGAGGAAGCATTTAGTAAAACCCTCATGCCGCCACATGAAATTCATAATTATTTAAGATTACGTTTTAACTTTCTCTACATGCACAATATTATCTACAATAATCTTTTACCAATTGTTTTTCGATATTTTCGTTTCTCAATGTCTACCACCCAATATTCGACGTTGGTGTCAAGTATTTGTGTGATGTCAAACTCAAAAGAAAGATTCAATCTAAACAATCAAGAACAGCAATACAAGAAACATTTTTTAAAAAATTGCTTACAGGAATATAATCTTTTTGCAACGGGTTTGAAGCGATACAGTGATTTAGAACAAGAGTTTCGTGTAAAAAGTATTATTCACTGAGAAAAATTACCATTATCAATGTACATTTTACCATTGTCAATGAAGCATATATATAAAGACACTTTCCGCCGAAGCATTACATAACTTTCATTATGATTATTATTCTGCATATATGTATACGAATAAGTAAATCTAATTTTATAATTCACTACTAAAGCATCATACAGCAACCATTACTTGATTTGAGTTAGAGGAAAGAAACAAATTAGTGATGTGACGACAAACCGACATTTGAAATACAGTAATAACCCACATAGAAATATATGTCTTTTATATTATGATGATCAGCATCAACAATAAAATGATAAAACATTTATTAAAGCTTTTACTAACGTTTCACTAGGCACAAATGATATTACACCACATGAAAATAGACACAAATAAAAAGACGTCTTACGATAATCGTTATCTGGTCTAGCATTCCGGTGAGGAGCTTGCAATTGTAGTTTTCGGACACTTACCTGAAACAAACAAGAAAAATTAAACGTAAGTAAAATTTAAAAAAAATTGAATCAAAATACATATTAAAACAATAGACTGAAAGCAGAGTATCATTTGTAAGATATCGCGATGGATTCCTTCTGCTCTGTCTTAGGCAAATTATAAAATATTTACATCCTGCCTTCACAGACTCCTAGACAACAAATCAAGTTTTGCATGAATATGGATTATAACAATAGATTCGCTGTCCTAACGATATGCAAATCAAGACATCAACTTGATGGCGACTTGTAAAAAGGTGGGTTTGTTCAGTATTGGAATTGTAGTTTGGAAGAAAATTTAAATGATTCATACCATAGTGAATGATTTTGTCCTGAAATTTGCATTTGATTATCACGAATTATTTTATTTTAAATCCTTTTTTCCGTTTTTGAAGAGCAAAATAGCAAACATACCGAGTATTCATGATTTATGATTCGTACAATACCCATCAACAACAATTTTCGTACAAACTAAAAGACCAGTTTGAATAAAGCCATTGTTGAAAATCGCGACGAAATATATTAGGAAATGGTCTTGCATCAGCAGGACAAGTAGCGGAGAAATGCTTCCGCTCTCAAGGGTTAATAAAATATTTCTTTAGTAGTTTTATTTGTTAGGTCCAAAGATTCTGTCAAGTATATCCTGCAATCATACAAAGAACAGTTATTGTCCTTCGCTCCCATATGACTAGAAAAAACAGGATTTCAGAGTGTCTGGCAGTTTAGGAATCACTGGACATAGGCGAACCACGTGGCACTCCCCAAATATCGGGTAATGCGAAATAAAATGCAATCCAAGTAATAGAAGGAATTCATCTAAATGCAGGCAAAAACTAAAAACAAAACAGATTAATCAATCCTAAGAAATATGTTTAAATGGCGACAGGTCTTCGCACGTTTAATCATTTAAATTCGTACATTTTGTCAAGTAAATCTTGAGAAAGATAAACTTTCATGTCACGAGAGGAAACAAAATTTCAGAATCTCCGGCAGCTGAGGACATACTTAACGCGAGCTCATTTACGAACCCTGTGGCACACCCCATATATCGCGAAATCGTATGCAAAACGAATTCCCTCGCGTCCCAGGCGAACGCAAGGGTTGTCCTCCGGGGGGGGGGGAGGGGCCGGAGGGGGGCGAGCACCCTCCAACGCCCTCTGACAACACTGTCGGCACCTTCCACCCCTCTCTCGCTGGCGTCACCGCTTCGCGAGGGAAGGGTTAAACACGCGAATTTTAAATTCCTACGCATCCCTTGACTCGTGCTGCTCGACGCTACCTCGTTTGCGTTGCAAAACTGCTGCACCGCCGCCGCCGCACCCGCTGTTCGTGGTGGCGACCAACCCCTTCAGGGAGCGGGGGCTGAAACCACCGTCCCAGCCTCCCCTCTTGACGCCTACGACAGGCTGAGTCAGCTTAGAGCCAGTGTGAGTTCCGCCACCGCCACCAATTTTACACGTTGAGACGTTTCAGTTCACTGCATAGAGTTCGTCATTCCTTCAAAATTACATCACGTAGATTCTTTTAAGAGTACATTATGAAACGATGATGTAAGGATGAGTATTAATTCACGAATGTCATATTAGGATACGAGCGAGTATCGTCAACTTCACAACTTCATACCCATTACATCGAGTTTCATACGGTACTTTTTCTACTACTTTTAGAAGTTAAACTTTTACATTGACTCGTTTCTTGGCAGTCGACATGCAGGATTCAGGCAAGGCCACCTAGCGGACTGCTACCCTACCTGTTGCAGGTGGTTTTGGTTTACAGTAAGAGAGAATACAAAAGTTGCTCTTAAAATAATTCCGAGGTCACCATTTTCTCTTATTTCTGAAGGTGCCAACTCCTCTTTTGATTCACTAGACATTTCAAACTAAAGAATTGCTCGGTTTTAAAGGACAAACACACGGCAGTAACATATAACACACAAAAACTTGAGTTCTGATCTTAACGTCAGTCAAATGTTCTCTCTACCACTACCACTGCTCTAGTCAAATAGGATCAAAGTGAAATTACGATCAAATTCATTTTAAATAATATTCCTCATAAAAATTACTGATAATAAAATAAATTAAAACTGATAAACATAATATAACATTAAATGCAATGTACACAAACAAACATTTACAAGAACGATTTTCAATGATTAATGAAGTGTCAATACTTGGTTTGTAAACTTTTCTGTGATCGGTCAAGAACCTGTAACATAATGAAATCTGTATCGTACTGGGTATCATTATGCAATGGGTTGCAGCTATCAAATGACAGAATTATACAATGGGAGTAGAAGAATACTTTATAACAATTCGTTGTCACACAAAATTATTTGTCTCTCGTTCCTATCAACTTCAACGTTGCTATTCTAATAAAAAGCATATGAGGAAAAGTATTCACTATTTGTGTACGAAACGTTAATAAACATGTGATGTATACATGCAAGATAAATGTGAATTTGTATACGAAATATTTAACCAGCACTGCCCTTCAGAGCGTGAGGTCATGGGTTCGAGTCTCATGGACGGATTTTCTGCTGAAGCTAGGTCGAATTCAGACGTTGGAGGCGGCTCAATCTAGCGGCTGGCTGCTTGATTGATTCCTAGTGATTCCGGGCGCGTCAACTGCTAAGGTCATTAGTCCCGTAAATGTAGTGCATTTTTCTCGGGAAGTGGCGATGATCTTCCCCCGCTGGATGGGGAGATCCGGAGGCGATCTACCGTTGCCAAAAGCGGTTTTCCACAACCAGGTATCTCCCACCAGCGGGGCACCGCCCCAGCCGGGACAAGCTCTAAGCTCCCAACCGGTCTCCCGGAATATGTGGTAGTGTAGTGCATGTTAGTGTGTGTTTGTGTAAAGGGTGAGGATAGGACAAGGAAGGGGAAGGAAATAAGGGGAAGGCCCGAAAGATGATCTGTAGGGCAGCGCCGAATCTCACGAACCAGGGGGGAAGGAATACCGCCACCTCCCTGAATAAAAACATTGACTACGTTAACGGGACTAATGATACACTTAATCGACACCGGGATGCTTTAGAAAAATTACTGAAAAAGTTAAGGAGTTATAAAACATGACACATGAATTCCCTGGGCAATAAATTTAATTTCAGGCACATCAGAAATCCTCTATTCAGTTTTTATTCACTTTATTTCTTTCTCTCTAAAAAAAATTATCACAAAAATTATAACGCTAGTAAATGTACCATTGCAGTAATTACATACCCACAATAAATTAACGAAATACACGTTAAACAGAGGCACAGAAGCAATTACTGTCACCCTCTTTTCAAAATGACACCAAGACATTTTTCTTAGTTTGAAGGTCTCTCTTAGAGACGAACACTAGCGTAATGCAAAATCAACATTTAAGATGAAAATTAAATAGAAATGTAATAACACTCGATAACAAAGAGATGGAGAAAAAGAGCGGTAAAAGAGAGGAGACAGAGAAAAGGAGACAGAGAAAAGGAGACAGAGAAAAGGAGACAGAGAAAAGGAGACAGAGAGACAGAGAGAGACAGAGAAAAGGAGACAGAGAAAAGGAGACAGAGAAAAGGAGACAGAGAAAAGGAGACAGAGAAAAGGAGACAGAGAAAAGGAGACAGAGAAAAGGAGACAGAGAAAAGGAGACAGAGATAAGGAGACAGAAAAGGAGACAGAAAAGGAGACAGAGAAAAGGAGACAGAGAAAAGGAGACAGAAAAAAGGAGACAGAGAAAAGGAGACAGAGAAAAGGAGACAGAAAAAGGAGACAGAGAAAAGGAGACAGAGAAAAGGAGAGAGAGAAAAGAGACAGAGGGAAAAGAGACGGAGGAAGAGAAGGAAAAGAGAAAGCGAGAGTTAGAGAGAGAGAGAGAAGAGAAAGAAAGAAAGAGAGAAAGAGAGAAAGAGTTGGAGGGAAGAGCTGTTTTAATCAAATGAAGTCGTCTGGGCGCAGGGGGAAATCGTGGATGGAGAGCGTCTCGTCAGCGGGGCCCTCCGCTTCAAAGGACGCCCTAAGGGCGCAGGGCTGCGATTCGCAAGCGGACGCTCTCCAGGGCGACGCCCAACAAATCTCCGCGGGCGCCGCCCGCGCCCTCTTAAACGCCTCTCACTTGCCTCTGTCGGGGAGGTCCTAGGTTCCCACCCCCCACGGCGGCAGCATTTTCTACACTAGCTTTTCAGCTAGGTCGAATTCAGTCGCTGCCCGGAGGAGAATTCTAGCGGCCGGCTGCTCTGATCGGTAGTTTTCCGTGGTTTCTACGATCAACACCAGGCGAATACCGGAGCAGTACCCTACTAAACGGGCCACAGACCAGCCGCTATCTGTTCTTCCTCTTCCTTGTCCTATCCTCGCCCCTTACACACTCACTTACATTAACATGCACTACACTATCACACATGTCGAGAGTCAAGGCGTGATGCCCAATCGGAGATAAAGTATGTTTCCAAGCTGGTGACGATGTGTTGCAAAGTGTCAGAAATTGAAACGAATGCCAGATAATTTAACGGGACAAAGTTATGCGGGAACTGAAATGTAGTAGCATCAAGGAGGTACGTAGATCGTCGATCGTCATCGACGACTTTTTTTTCTGCCTGCGAAAATAGACGAAATTCAATATTGATATCTCAGAATGATCTCTTATCTTCTATATATTAATTTCTTTTCAGATTCATTCGACATTCCTCCAGGATTGTAACGGATGGTAAATCTGTCACAACTCCATTGTTACGTATCAGAAATGGCAACTATCTTTTGGGGTTACGTACGTTTTGATACCGCACACATTCTTTGCTATGAACGTTTTATAGACTCAATTCTTCTATACTTCGGCGTTGAATAGTAGATTCTTTGGAAACACCGATGTGCAATGGTAGTAATCTGAGAAATATTCATCGGGTACGTGAAACTAAGCAAGTATTTCTTGCTTCATTTGTAGCAGTACTTTTCGAGTGCAACCCCGACTATCTATTAGCGTTCAGGAAATAGTTATCCGTGTTATTTATAGAGGTTGGCAAGGTACACTATCTTTTTGCCGTAACAATTGTTTTGGGGATTGTTTACATGGCAGGAGCTTTTCGATTCTTCGATATCAGCTCTACGTAATGCATGACATTTTAATTCGATTCATTTTGGGGAGATTTTAACCAAACTACGCGACGTGTGGGAAAAAGTTGCCAGTTGAATGATGGATAACAGCGCTTCGAATGAGGGAGATAACCTTGTTATCTAGAGCATAGTTCGAGAAAAAGCAATTTGCGATGGAAATGTAGTACGTCATACCATTCAAGATTTATAAAAGAATGTTTAGAGAAAACTTATTAAAGCAGTTTTTTTTCTTTTATTCCGACTTGACTTGATCACTGCGGGAAAGCAGGCCATGAAAGAGTATTAGATAAGTGTTCTTAATTTGCATCCCATTAAGATTAATTTGATTAAGATTATATTTAATATTTGCACCCCATTAATTATATTTTCTTCATAAAAAGTGCATGTGAATAATTTTACGATTGTTCATCTACATATAACTGGATGAGAGTCATTTAAATATGTGACTTGTGATGCACATAATGATGTGAAAAAAGACTGTTGAAAATAATAATTGTTAGCACCTGTTACGAGCATTTCTTTGCTAGTGGATATTACGAACAACACCAATTTTCCATAGCTCATTTATATTCTTGTGTTTCAGATAGGATCTAGAAAAGAGTTTCTGCATCCTCTAATCAGTAAGTCGCAATTAGCCTACAACTTTCGATGTAAACAGTAATGAAGTAATTTCACGAAAAATATTGACATTATAAATATTTTACTTATATTTAGAAGTATATATGTAAGGGAAATAAATCGGTTACGTATGTTTTCCATTTTAATATTTCTCCATATGTGAACGCATGTTAAGAATACACTACGTGTAGAGTATTTTCAAGGGATAAAAGCCAATTTCTAAACGAAGCCCTGACGAAAAACCATTTGGGCAGACGTAAGGTGTGAAGCGAAGTCTTCATGCTTCTGTAACGAAATTTGCGTATTCACTTGAACAAGCCAACCAAAGCGTATCCAAAGCTCCAGATGAGAGTCCCGGTCGTTGTAATTCATTGACATGTAGGAACACGGGGACGCCGCCCGCCTCAGGGCTGCCCAACGCCGAATCTGCAATGCAAATGCGGCCGCGTTGACTCATTCAATTAAGCAGGCTGTAAAGATTTCTCTGCCGTCTTCCTCCGCCCCGCCCCCCCCCCCGCTGCTCGCGACTTGAGCCGCAATTTCCCCTGGAGGAGCGGCCGCCCGGGGCGGTGGGGGCGAGGGCGAGGGCGAGGGCGAAGGCGAGGGCGAGGGCGAGGGCGAGGGCGAAGGCGAGGGCGAGGGCGAGGGCGAGGGCGAGGGCGAGGGCGAGGGCGAGGAGGCGAGGGGCGAAGGCGAGGGGAGGGCGAGGGCGAGGCGAAGGCGAGGGCGAGGAGCGAGGGCGAGGCGAGGTGGGCGAGGGCGAGGGCGAGGGCGGGCGAGGGCGAGGGCGGGGGCGGGGGCGAGGCGAGGCGAGGGGCGAGGCGAGGGCGAGGCGAGGCGAGGCGAGCGCGAGGGCGAGGCGAGGCGAGGCGAGGGCGAGGAGTGGCGACGGCGAGAGTGGAGACGAGGCGAGGCGAGAGGCGAGGCGAGGGCGAGGGCGAGGCGAGGCGGGGGTGGAGGCGAAGTAGCGAAGGCGAGGCGAAGGCGAAGGCGAAGGCGAAGGCGAGGGCGAGGGCGAGGAGACCGAGGGCGAGGGCAGACGAGGCGAGGAGCGAAGAGGAGCGAGGCGGTAGGAGCGAAGGCGAGGACGAACGAGCAGAGCGAGGGCGAGAGGGCGAGGGCGAGGGCGAGGGCGAAGGCAAGCGTGTCGAAGGGCGAGGCAGAGGCAAAGCGAAGGCTGAGGGCGAGGAAAGAGGGAATGCGAGTGAGGCGACAGAAGAGGGCGAGGGCGAAGGCGAAGGCGAAGGCGAGGGCGAGGGAGGCGAGCGAAGGCGAGGGCGAGGCGAGGCGAGGGCGAGGAGGCGATGGCGAGGCGAGGCGAAGGAGGCGAGGCGAGGGCGAGGGCGAGGCGAGGCGAAGGCAGAGGGCGAGGGAGGCGAGGCACAGAGGGGAGGCGAAGGCGAGAGCGAAGGCGAGGCGAGGCGAGGCGAGGCGAGAGCGAGGGCGAGGGCGAGGGCGATGGCGAAGGGAGGGCGAGGCGAGGGCGAGGGCGAGGAGCGAGGCGAGGCAAGAGGCGAGGGCGAGGGCGAGCGTAAGGCGAGGCGAGGGCGGGCGACGGCGAGGGCGAAGGCGAAGAGCGAGTGGGAGGCGAGGCTGCGAGGCGAGAGAAGGAGGCGAGGCGAGGGCGAGGGCGAGGCATGAGGGCGATGATGCGAGGGCGAGGTGAAGGCGAAGGCGGGAGGGCGAGGCGAGGGAGCGAGGCGGGGCGAGGGCGAGGGCAGGGAGTCGGGGCGAGCGGAGCAGAGGCGAGCGAGCGAGGGCGAGAGGCAGAGGGCGAGGCGAGGAGCGCGAGCAGGGCGAGGCGAGCGGCGGGGCGAGGGCAGAGGGCGAAGAGCGAAGGCGAAGGAAGGCGAGGCGAGGCGAGGGGGGCGAGGGCGAGCGAGCGAGGGCGAGGGCGAGGGCAGGAGAGGCGAGGCGAGCGAGGCGAGGCGAGGGCGAGGGCGAGGCGAGGGCGAGGCGAGGGCGAGGGCGAGGGGAGGAGGCGAGGGCGAGGCGAGGCGAGGGAGGGCAGGCGAGGGGCGAGGCGAGGCGAGGAGGTGAGGGGCGGAGGCGAGGCGAGGGCGGGGGAGGCGAGGGCGAGGGCGAGGCGGAGGGGAGGCGAGAGGGCGAGGAGGCGAGGGGGAGCGAGGGAGGCAGGCGGGGGTGGAGGCGAGGGGGGAAGGGAGGGGAGGCGAGGGGTGGCAGGCGAGGCGAGTGGAGCAGGGTGGAGCGGGGGGAGGCGAGGGAGGCGGAGGGAGGCGGTGGAGGCGGGTGGAGGCGGGGTGATGGAGGAGGTGGAGGTGGACGGGTGGGGGGGGGAGGCGGGTGGAGGAGGAGGGCGGTTGACAGTAGTGGACGGGGTGGAGGACGAAGGGGGGAGAGCGGGCGGGTGAGAGAGGTGATGATTTAGGTGGCGGACGAGAGTATGGAGGGTTTCATTGAAGAACTAAAACGGTCAATTTAACGGCCGCGTGGTTTATGCTCTGCGACTGCGAAGGGCGAGGCATCGGCACAGGGCCTCGCGTTGCGCTGGTGGAGTCCCCCAAGGCTCAAGAGGCGGGCGGGCGGCGCTGCGCCTCAGGGCAGGCCAGCGAGGGACTCACGAGCTCAGACAGACACAGCAGACGAAAATCAAGAACGCCGCGCCCGACTACTCGAATGCTCTGCCTGCAAAAGCGATGTGGAGTTTTTCCGCTCAACTCACTTGATAAAGAATGCGAACACTAAGAAGTTACAGACAGAAAAATCCCATCTGCGTATTTCTAGTTCACAAACACTCACAATCGTAATTTTAGAATTTTATGCAATATTCGTATCAATATAATTAACACAAGTAGTGACTCATGAACACTGTACAACACAAAATAGCAGCATTAATTTCTGCGAAATGAAATGTAATACCACTTTAGGTTATAAATATTTCTTAAGTTGTTGCCCTAGACTAAAGTCTCCTAACTGCACATAGTTAGTAAAGTAAACAACAGGGATTTCAAGACACACACACACACACACACACACACACACACACACACACATACATATATATACATGACTGTCATAAAAACAATTCAATTTCTTATTTACCACATTCACTTAAAATAATTTTCCTTTCTTTGTTAATATAAATCTTTAAATTCGTATAATCATATTATAGTTTCCATTAGTTTTCTTTTCTTTGTAATAACACATGTTTTATATAATTTTCTGTATGTATAATAGGATACTATTTTGTAAAACTGTAACTTATTTAGAAATTGTGTTGTCTTGGTTTACCGAATATTAGATTTTGCTTTCGTTATAAGCTTACTTGAACTGCACCAGAGCATAAGCATTTTATCTTAAGGGTGCATTTGTTAATGTATGTGAAAAAATTAAAGTTTTTATTATCATTATTATTAATAATATTGTTCGTGTCATTGGTGTCTCTCTGGAGCTTTAGCAAGAAATAAACTCTAATATTACAAAAAGAGAGGAGCTCAGTGGCCCACAAAACATTATTTTATAGATTGTTTTTAAAGCACATAATCAAGGATATTGGCGATGTTGAGCATTTGCTTCAAAATACCACCGAAATAATTAAAATCGCATATCTGTTAGAAGTTGAGTTATTACAGCATATTTGGCTACAAATAAAAAATAATTCGGAACTGTTCATCCGGAAACTAAAAGTTCAGAAAAATTTTCGATATATTTGTAAGATTTAAGCCAGTTGTTATTCTAATACATTTTAAGAATTGTTTAACGTTTTCAGTACCTCCCAGACACCGAATTGTATCAAAAGTTATCAATATCTTAAGATTTCGAAAATTGGCTTTCTCAGAGTAATTAAAAGAATGGAATCTTGGCAACTCGCACTCGGCGTTATTTTTGCAACTTTGATGAAATTTTAGCGGATACAATTGATTGATAGAATTTACCTTTGTTATTAGTAAGTAATACGGGAGTATATAATATAAGAGAGTTATAATGTAATATGAGAATTGGGACAGAACCCATGGCAACTGGTATTTCGTTTCTGAAAGAAATGTTATCGGATCACAATTTTTTTTTGTCGCGTGAAAGAAATGTACAAATGTGTTTACAACAACAGCTGACTCAGAGTAACTCTATTCGCAAAGAGAACAATGTGAAATCGCTTCTCTGACTGGGCTTGATGAATGTAACAAGCAGCGGTCATACAACAATATAGCCGTTCTCTATAGGAAAATACCCGAGAATGTCACAAGGAATTGGTGGAAGTAGTTAAGAGAAATCCCTTTCCATACCGGACGGTTGCGAGATGGGCAAGGAAGTTTCTGCGAAGTTTCTGCACATATACTTGGGTTTTCGTAACGTGGCAGCGGAGGGTATTATCTTCAAGACAGAATATGGCACGGCTTTTCGTGTATTCTTGGTCGGGCCGCTAGAGTCGCTTGATCTGAAGCACTGCTTGATACGGTCGCAATCATGCGACATTTATTTATTTATTTAACGTCAAAAAAACAGTTAAAAACTGCGTATGACGTACTATGGGGAAAAGTGAATTGTGTGCACATTTTCAAAATTCTGTGATCCCTACACTAAGTCATATACTACTTAAATTTTGAATTTCGAAAGGGAGAAAAAAAAACAAAAACTCCCATGTAGAAAAATCTATTTTCAAAGATAAATAAGCAATAAATTTTGGCTCTTATTACTTCCTGCCGCGACAACATAGAAACGATAATTTGAATAATTGTATTTCCCACTGAATTCTAAAAGACGTGCACAGAAAATGAAGTTACATTTATGTCCAGAAGCAAAACAAGGGGCCATCTCAGCATTTGCTCAATGGATCAGGGAAACTGGACGAAAAACCTGATCGAGATGGGGGTCATTGACCCGGAAGCTGTAGTACAATAGTTGTTACAGGTTGTTTATACTCATTTATACAGTTCAAATGGTAAATAATGCATTATGTATCATTGTTAAAATTAATGTTTCTTTTCTTGTGATGCTCAGTATAGTCTCTAATTGTATAGAAACAGTTATGCAGCAGAAACGATTTCACTTGAGATTTAAACTTTTCTATTGAATAAAATCGTTTTATGACATCTTGCGGCAGGACCGAGAAAGACGCAAAAAGCCGAGCCATTATCCATCTTGAAGATACTACCCTCAGGCGCCGCGTCACGAAAACCCAAGTATAGTGACCAGTAATCAGCAACGCACGGAACTATTGAGCATCTACCCAGTCGCGCCTTCACAACAGGCTCGTAATGCTTTTGGAATGTAGTGTAGTCGTATATGCTACACTTGCCTTTTCAAAAACCTTCATAAATATGAGAATCACAATTTTGGCGTGTCGTTATCCAGCACTTATACACATGAAAGGACAAGGTATGAAATATTTCACATTTTCCTCCAGTGCCCGTATTCTCACATAAAAAGTCGCCATGACTTATGCCCTCGTATATGGCAAAGAAACTTTAACAAAAAAATAAACTTTATATGATAATAAGAATTACTTTCCTGTTTCCTGCAAACCTAATTTATTCCTGTGAGCAATTAATAACAAATTTGAAAGATTAAGATAGGGATAATCACCCACAACAATAACAGTTATAATAATTATTATAACTTGTCCTTAATAACCTCTCATTAATTTCTTATTAATTTCAATTCATTAATCTTACAAATAGTAGAAAAAATCCATGATATTACTCAACTATACAGTAGACTATAGGAAAGTAGCAAATGACGATTTTTTTGCATGGAAAAACGATTTTTTAACTAGATGAAGCACTTTCCGAAAGATTTTACCCATTCTTCATTATTTACTTATTTAACGGATGTCGCAATTTTTTGGCGGAAAATCTAGAAAATATAGAACATAATAGTTGGTATCCTAAGGATAAACTTCGGAGTATCTTTTGTTGCATCCTATATAAGATATACTCTTATTTCATTCTGGGAAATTTCTTTTTTCACTTATTAATCTCCAGTCATTAGTTATATCTACTAGTAAAAAAGCTTCTGTCGTCATTTTACTTAACTATTTAGTAGAATTATAAGAAAATATAAAAAAAAATACAAATTTTACACTGAAAACCCGATTTAGACGAGGTTAAGCACATTCATTTTTTTTTTAACATTTCCCCATTCTTTTCCGCTATCTATTGTTCTAAGAGGTGCCGCGTTTTTTTCTCGGAAACCCTAGTAAACAGAACGGGAGACGATATGGGAGTGAGTTGGCCTCGCAAGACACTTTCGCAGAGCCTGCTACGCTGGGGTGCCCCAGGGACCAACTTCGGAGTATTTTTCGTCACATCCTCTATAAGTTATGAGCTAATTTCTTTCTGGGAAAACAAAAGTTGGAGGAAACTTACGCGACGCCGACGAAGGTGGCGACGGGGGCGGAGAAGGTGGCGACGGGGGCGGAGAAGGTGGCGACGGGGGCGGAGAAGGTGGCGACGGGGGCGGAGAAGGTGGCGACGGGGGCGGAGAAGGTGGCGACGGGGGCGGAGGCGGCGGGAGCGAATATGGAGCAATGGAGGACAAAAGCGATCAGAATTCTCTGAACTCTGAAATGGAGTTGGATTCGATCGGTGCTAGTGCATTCATTTTGAAAGGTCACGCATACACGATTTTTTATCGTAGATTTCAAAAACTGCGAAACGGAATACGGTAGCTAAAATGTAGGTATAAGAAAATATAGTAACATGTATCATCGTAAATACTCTATTGGAAATCTAATTGAGAATGTGTAGGGAAATATATTTCAATTGATATTTGTACATAATTCATTTTAAACAGAGGAGCATCAAACTCAAGCATTTTTGTGGGGCGGGGGCGGGGATGGGGCGGGGATGGGGCGGGGATGGGGCGGGAATGGGGCGGGGATGGGGGGCGGGGATGGGGCGGGGATGGGGCGGGGATGGGGCGGGATGGGGCGGGGATGGGGCGGGATGGGGGATGGGGCGGGATGGGGCGGGGATGGGGCGGGAATGGGGCGATGGGGATGGGGCGGGGATGGGGCGGACGGGAGGGCGGGATGGGGCGGGGATGGGAGCGGGCGGACGAGGGGGGATGGGGGGAGGGGCGGGAGCGGACCGGGCGGGGACGGGCCAGGGAGGGGCGGAGCCGGGTGCAGTGGCGGGGCGGGTGGGCGGCGGCCAGATGGAGCGCAGCGAAGGGGCAGGACGCCAGTGCATCGGGGGCGGTCGGCGTTGAGATGGGCCGCTTCGTGGAGTGTGATGCTCAACTGCCCATCGTCACGCGAAAGCCACAGAGAAGTCTCTTCCACGAGGCTAAGGCACGCAAGGAAACTCATCAAAACAGTTATTTACAACTAAATTCATTAACAACAGTTATTTATGTAACTAGAAGGGAAAGCGAAACGTTATTGTTCGAATGAAATGTTGACGGATGGCAACACTATTCAATAAGAAAATAAAGAAATAAACGTGTAATTCGTTTATCGATGCAATTTTTTCTATAACTCAAGAGCAAAAATATCCACAGCAAGAGGCTGGGGAAAGGATCCTTAAGCCACGATTTGAAATCAGTATGCCAAAGATATTTTCGTGCGATTCACATACTTTCTCATTTTCCACGAATTAATGGGAACTTACAAGTACATACTATTGGGATCATTCTCAAACATGTGAGGTGGCAGCCATGTTGAATAATGTCTTTTGCTTGCATTGCAGTACGCGACTGTTGTATATGGTCATGCAAACTTGGCGGCTGGTGTACGCCAAAGTGTGCAGGAGACGTCTGAAGGGAAATGAAAAAAGGAGAACCATGCAAAATAGAAAAAAGAGAAAGACTTTCTAAAATGTTTTGTGCAATAATAAAATATTTATTTGTTTAGAACATGCCAAAATCATTTAAGGAAATTGCATTTAATATTATTTAATAGTATAATATGATGTTCAATGATTTTTGCGTGTACTTCGTCAATTTTGACCTTTTCTAACCACACCTATTCAAATAATAATTGTTTTGTGTAAGATTCATTAAGAATTGCATTGAGGGACATGTACAATCTGCATAAAATATGTATTTCAGTGAATGAACCTTCAGATCATATGTATTCACAAAACGTTGTAACTATACCTGACAGATACATGCTGGCACTGGCGTGAGTATACCTTTTGCGGGCTCTCCCAGGTTAAAAAGTTTATGAGAAGAATCTCAATATGTGAAGCACGGCAATTATTCAAATTATCGTTTCCATGTTGTCGCGGCAGGAAGTAATAAGAGCCAAAATTTATTGCTTATTTATCTTTGAATATAGATTTTATTACATGGGAGTTTTTTTTCTCCCTTTCAAAATTCAAAATTTATTGCTTGTTTATCCTTGAAAATAGATTTTATTACATGGGAGTTTTTGTTTTTGTTTTTTCTCCCTTTCAAAAATTCAAAACTTAAGTAGTATATGACTTAGTGTAGGGATCACAGAATTTGTAAAATGTGCACACAATTCACTTTTCCCCATAGCACGTCATACGCAGTTTTTAACTGTTTTTTGACGTAAAATAAAATAAATAAAAATAAACGGCGGCAAAAGCAAGAATAGACACAGCGCCCTCAACGACAGTGCACTGCATGACGCTACAGAGAGAGGGTGGCGGAATGCGAGAGAGGAGGTTCGGGGCGAAGGAGGAGAGAGAGTAACAATGACAAAGAAGGAAATGGAGGACAAGGAGGGAGAAAAAAAGACTAATATAAACTAATGAGAAACACGAAGTAAAGCGGAAGAAAAGAGTAGGAGGTCAGTGCAAGAGGAGGAGGACGAGGGCCGAGAGAGTAGAAAAAGAAGATAAAAGAGACGAGGAGGCGGGAGAGGAAAAGGAAGTGCAGGGAGAGAAGGCGGTGTTAAAGTCGGGGGGGGGGGGAAAGAAAAGAGAATAAGAAATACGACGAGGGATGGATGAGGGCAGACGGTGTCCGAGACACTGCTAACGTCGCTAGTGAGACGGAGTGAGGCAGGGGCGTTGGCGAAGGAAGAGAACGCGGCGGTGTCCAAGACGTTGCTTCTCCAAAGGGGCAGAGGGTCCTTAAGCCGGAGGGAGGTGCCCTTAATGAAAGCCTCCGCTGCCAAGACCCTATGGCGACACGCAGCGGGGGCGGACGGCCCGACCAACCCTTTTGGGACCGTTCCATCCGGATGAAACGCACCGTGGGCGGGCGGGGAGCGGGTGGGGCGGCGGGGAGAGGTGGGTAGAAGCGGGGAGGGGCAGGGAAAGGCGAGGAGGGGCGGGGAGTGGCGGGGAGTGGCGGGGAGGGCCGGGAGTGGTGGGGGGTGGTGGGGAGTGGCGGGGAGGGGCGGGGAGGGGGGGGGCGGGCGAAGCGGAGGCCAGGCAATGCCGGTGGAGGCGTGCCCTACCAACACTTCTGGGGCCATTCCCTCCGGATGAAACGCCACAACTACCTGCTGATATGTGCTTCGAGGACTAAGGTACAAACTAAAATAAAAGTACTTCTTCAATCTTTATACTGTCTATTAGAAGTCGACAATTCACTTAAATCCCAAATTTATTATAAGACAACTATTACCTTTTGGAAAAATTGCGTAATATCATGATCAGTAAAGAGAATGAACAATTTTAACAAAAAAATATTACGTAAATATGTCTTAGTGTGGATAATAGTAGATATAAATGTATCTCAACTTGATTGAGTAATTCTTAATGCCATTGTTAATTAGGTAATTGTGAATTATTAATTGTGTATGCAAATTTTTTTAAGTATAATATACTTTCAGTATATTATACTTAAAAGCAAATGTCGTAACGATGTACAATAAAACAGAAAATGTATACAACACTGATATAAATGTGAAATGTGTTGTTATAGGAATAGGCATTTGCAGTCTTGAAAGAAATTGGGGAATTAAGTTCATAGTAAAAATTAAAATTTACTTTACATCAAATACAAGGACAATAGTAAGACAATAAACATTCACATAGATTTAACATAATCGTGGACTACACGCTCGCTCAGTACGCCTTTTAACACTTCAAACACCAAGTTTGTTTGTTTTTTTCATTCTTAAAACAACAAATGAAATCACAAAGCTTCTCCACAGGAAATTAATGTTTTCAGGTCAATCTCATTATGCTTTAATTTAAATTATTGGTGTCATTTTGTAGATTTGAACAATATATATGCGTACTGTATCTTGGAACACAAGTCCACTACACCTTACTTGTATTCACATAATCTCAAAATACGCCACAAAAATACTATACTAAGAAGAATGAGGAAGTAACCTCAAGAATAAATACAAGTCGTAATATAACTTCATGTTCCAAAAGAAAGTTTCGTGCTTTTTATTTTAAGTGAAACGTAGTAGATATTTTATCGTTTTCTATTATTCAACGGTTTTGTTAAACTTTAATACAATCATAAAATTAATAGAATTAAAAGTTTATCCGTCGTCATTAGTTCATTATTTTGTTGTGAGAGTTTAACTACATCTACTGAAAGAATTGCAAATTTCACTTTCAAGAAAACATGTGAGTGGGTGATAGAGTGAAGGTTTTGAAGTTCCAAGTTTTTTGAAATACGTGTAGTTTTCGCTTAATTTCTGCATGAAGTTAATGCAATTTACATTTTTTTCTCAAAAACCGGTTCAAAAGTATTCTTGAAAATTTTACCGTGGTTAGAAACAAGGGATGCTTAAAATAATAGCGCATGACTCATTGTCGTTGAACTCTCTGCATGTTCGAAATTTGCCAAAGATAATAATGCGAGAAAGTATGTGCTATTGTACTCCATTAGTTTTCACTCCGTGGGGCATGTGCCAATTGTATCGTCGGTTGGTTGGTTGCTTAGTGATTCCGGTGCGTCAACTGCTAAGATTATTCCCGTAAGTATAGTGTATGATTCGTAGCAGTTGGTGGCGGTGATCACCATCGCTGGCTAGTGATATCTTGCGTCGACCTACACGCAGGCTAGCAGGTTTTCCCCAACCAGGTATCTACCACCCATCCGGAACAAACTGTAAGCTCCCAGCCTTTACCCGACACGTGCTTGTGTCGTACATGAAAGTGTGTGTGTGTGAAAAGGTGAGGCTAGGTTAAGGAAGAAAATGGAATGATCGCACGCGCTCCGTGGCCCGTTTGGTAGGGTACTGCTCCGGCATTCGCCTGGTGTTGATCGGAGAAACCACGGAAAACTATTGATCACAGCAGCCGACCGCTAGAATTCTCCTCCAGACAGCGACTGAATTCGACCTAGCTGAAAAGCTAGTGTCGACAATGCTGCCACCGTGGGGAGTGGCACCCTAGGACCTCCCGGTCAGAGGCGCTGCAGTGACATCAGTAGATGCCCTGAGCCACCTCTCCCGGTCCATTTGGCCCATTCAGCTCCCAGCCCCCACGCCAGAGGGCTCTGCGAGCGCGAGGGGCTCTGCCAGGCATTTGCAGACTTCATTAGCAGGATCCAGCGCCCCCGCTCCGCCCCCACCACAAACCACTCGGCGGAGGTTCCTCTGCCAACAACGTTGTCGGGTGGCACTCCCACCACCGGCTGGGTGAGCGTAGAGCCAGCACAACCGACGTCTGTGCGACTCTAAACTGGAAGGCTTAGGGTTCGAGGCCCGACGGCGGTGGCAGGATTTTCGACGCTAGCACCGGCAGCGGTAGCTCAGTGCATCAGCTGATGCCACTGCAGCGCCTCGGACCGGGAGGTCCTAGGTTACACTCCCCACGGCGGCAGGATTTCCGACACTGGCTTTCCAGCTAGGTCGAATTCAGTCGTAGTCTGGAGGAGAATGCTAGCAACCGACTGCTCCGATCGGTAGTTTTCCGATCAAAACCAGTCGAATGCCGGAGCAGTACCCTACCAAACGGGCCACGGACCGCGCGCGATCTGTCCTTCCTCTTCCTTGTCCTATCTTCTCCCCTTACACACACACACTCACACTAACTTGCTCTACACTACCACATGTTCCGGGAGACCGGTCGGGTGCTTAGAGCTTGTTCCGGCTGGGGCGGTGGCCCGCTGGTGGGAGAGTCTTGGTTATTGGGAAAGCCCACTAGCCGACGGTAGGTCGGCGCCGGATCTCGCCATCCAGCTGGGAAAGACCACCGCCATCTACCGAGAAACAAACATGCACTACACTAACGGGACTAATGCCGCAAGCAGTTGACGCGCCCGGAAACACGAAGAAACCAAACCAAACAAATCGACGCTAGCTACCCAACTACGTCGAATTCTTTCGCTGTCTGGAGAAGAATTCTAGCGGCCGGCTGCTCTGATCAGCAGTACATCTTGGTTTCTCCGCTCCACTCCAGGCAAATGCCGGGGCAGTATTCTAACACACGGGCCACGGATCGCGCGCGATCTTTTTTCCTCATCCTTGTCCTCACCGCTTACTCACAATTATATTTACATGCTCTACACAATCACACATGTCGAGAGTCGTCGGGAAGGGTGCCCCGATTCCTGGAGGGAGGGTCGTTGTGTGCATCGGTGCTGAATTTCATTCTTTATTGAGGGACGAACACCGCAACCATTCGAGATATAACATGTTTCTTACAACACCGTAACAGCGGGAATAATAACGACAGCGCCCGGAAACGAGAAATAACCAATCAGGCAGGCAAGCAAGCCGGAAAGCTTATCTGTGCGTTCTAATTCTAAACTATTCTTTAATGCGTTTTACAGGTCGTCAGCAGCAAGTTCTGTCAATGATCAAAAGTAGCCAAATCGTGCGGAAATTCCTCAAGTGGCATGATGGTTGGTTGGTTGTTAGTAATTTTGGACACGTCAACTACTGAGGTTATCAGTTCCGTACGTGTAGTACATGTTTTTTCATCGGGAGGTGGCGGTGATCTTCCCCGCTGGTTGGCGAGAATTTTCTTGTGGTCAGTATTAGATATGGGAGTATATTGAAAATGTTCCTAGCAACTGAATGACATTTTAATTGTCAACGATGATTTTAGAATTATGCACTTTTATGAATCGTTAATCCAATAATGAATTCTAATTAGGTATTATGTGACAATAATATAAAAATACAGCGTTCGTTAATGCCATGACAAAGCATTTTATTAAATTGTGCAAGTCATTACATAGACTTCGTTCATGAACTGCACACAAAGATTCTTGTGTCTGGATCATTACATAGAATGTTTAAAAGAAAGGGGAAAATTGTGTATTAACGACTCAAAACTATTGAAGACAATTCAGATACAGTGAGTGTATATGGTTTCAGATATACGTTGAATAGGTCGCAATAAACGTTGACATATGTTTAATTTTACGACTGTGTAATACTTTCACTCAATATTTGATAATATCACTGCTCCGTTGTAATATCACCAATCTTTAGGGTACTATTTTCTACTCGTACATCTCTTACAATACAATGAAACCAAAAAAAAACAAAAAAAAACGAAAGAATATTTTCTCCTTACAAGTGCCTACCTTAACACACTCTAAACGAAATATGAGTATTACTTGCGAAATTGACAACATAGTTCAAAACGCCAAAAACTTCCCAAAAACGTTTCGTTTTTTTACAGCAGAACGTTCCACCAACTCACAAGACATCCAAACTCAGCAAATTTGATCTCGCGTGTTGTGAAAAACACGTAACATGGACTTCACATATAACCAGAACTTTTATATAGTGTTAATAATGCTTGATGCAGTACTCTGTAAGAAAGCCCGTGAAATACTCCGTCAAGATCTCGTAAGCCGCCTTGCTGCTCGACTCAGCACCAGTTGCTGTCAGCACTTACGATGAAGACGACGCCGTCCAGTTATTTACAAAGCCATAGCGGCCGAGAGCGCCAAACGGTAATGGGCGAAAGACTCGTAAACGGCGAAGATCACGACGGAGGTACAACGCGGCGCCTATGAAGAGCTCGAGGAACCGCCGTAAAAAGGGACGGTCGCCGCCCAAGGAAGCTGCAATTTCCTTGGGCGATATTGCGCCGCGGGTGACGTACACACAGCGGCCAGTGCTGCCAACGTCAGCGAACGCCCTGAGCGGACCGTTACGTTAAAACTACAGCTCTCGAGACTTCACATCGAGAACAGCTTCCGCCAGCCGTCATGGCACTTGATTGTGCTTTACGAGTTCGCACGGACAAGAGAGGTGTGACAGGGTTGTTTCGAAACTAGCGGTGATACAAAAGCACGCACTTTCTAGCATTGTTCGCTACTTTATTAGAACGCTCAGAGAAGAAAGGTGTGGCAGGGTCTTTCGGAAACTAGCGGAGCTGAAACAGCAAATACTTTCTCGCATTCTGCGCTATTTTATTAGAACGCTCAGACAAGGGAGGTGTGACTGGGCCTTTCCGACAATAGCGGTGCTACAGCAGCACATACTTTCTCGTATGTTTTGCTATTTTATTAGTATGCTGAGACTAGGTGGATGTGACAGGGCCTATTCGAAACAAGTGGTGTTTCAACAGTACATACTTTCTCTCGTTTGTTATTTTATTAGTTCACTCGGACAAGGGAGGTGTGACAGTGCATACTCGAAACTAGTAATGCTATGTACTTTCTCCAATTGTTTGCATTTTTTTAGGACGCTCAGACAAGGCCGATGTGTCACGGTCTATTAAAAAACAGTGGTGTTTCAACAACATATACTTTCTCGCATTATTTGTAACTGTTTATTAATACTATAATTCTAAGTGAGCTCGCAAAGTTCTTTTCAACCACTTAATTTTGGGAAGGTTGTTAAACGGCTTAGGACAAGTTGACCGCGGAGTGGCGTTGGTAAACGCTCAGGAATGAGGGAGGAGGGGAAAGGAGCGAGGGGAGGCGAGGTCAAGGGAGGGGGACAAAAGTCGGACAGGGAAGGAAAGGTCAAGGAAAGGAGGTGAAGAAGGCGAGGAGGGCAAGGACGAGGAAGCGCCCACGTAAAGGAGAAGAGGGAGGGCAAAGCGTGCAGAGGAAATGGAAGGAGGGAAGGCGAAGAGAAGGGGAGGAAGAAGGAAGGGGGAGCGAGGGAGGGCGTGAGTGAAAAGTGTCGCCGCCCTCGCCGTCGTGGGAGTGGGGGGAGGGTGGACGTCCCGTAGGAGCCCCCAAGGGCCTCCGCAATGACGACAATTAGTCAGTGGCGGCGCCGCGACGGGCCCGCTCCCTGGCGGCGGCGCTCGAGGCGCGCACGTGACGCGAATGCGTTGCTCAGGGCAGCGCAGAGCAGAGAGGGCGGCGACGCTACGGACAGCGCAGTACGAAGGCTCCCATGGACCTGCGCGGAAAGTTCCGCGGTAGACGCGGCGGCGGAATTCACGAGTTCCGATCACACCGCAGCGCCAGTTACGAGTAAGCGCTTGGCGGCAGTTTTCCTTAACCGATTGAAAACAAACAAAACACGAGCTTGCCTCTATTCCTGCAGGGGGGAAACATGATAATGTAGGTCGTCGTGGTCTCTGGTGGAGTGTCGTGGATTTTTGGGAAAATTTGACAACTTTTCGCGTATTTTAGCGTGAAAATACTGGTTGAATACTGAAAGAATGTGCTGTTTTATCATCACTAGTTACCAACTGAAATGATTCGCGTTGCAATGCTAGCTCCGGTCTTTACATCTCAACACAAACGCCTTCCGGAGAGATCCGACGACGCTTTGATCAGATTTCTGGCTTGCGAACTACGGCAGTTGCTCCGTTTGTCTGAAAAATCAGATGAATAGTCAAGGAGGCAAACGCTCACGGACGACCCGCCTCGAGGATGGAGTGACGGCTTTGACACGCGGCAGGAGACACACTTCACCGCGCCCAGTTACTGTAAGAGTGTGTGTGTGTATGTGTGTGTGTGCGCGCGCGCGCGTGCGCGCGTGTGTGTGTGTGTGTGTGTGTGTGTGTGTGTGTGTATGTAAGAGGAGAGAATAGGACAAGAAAGAGGAAGGAATGATCGCCGGCGGTCCGTGCCCCGTTTGTCAGGGTACTGCTCCGGCATTCGCCTGGTGTTGATCGGAGAAACTACGGAAAACTACCGATTAGAGCAGCCGACCGCTGGAATTCTCCTCCAAACAGCAACTGCATTCGACCTAGTTGAAAAGCTAGTGTCACAAATCCTGCCGTCGTGGGGAGTGGGAACCTAGGACCTCCCGGTCAGAGGCACTGCAGTGACATCAGTTGATGCACTGAGCTACCGCTTCCGGTGGATGATTAGAATGATGGATGGACGAATCAACAGAAGAATAGATGAATCAATGAATGTGCGGATGAATCGGCGATGGGATAGATAAATCATCAAATGACTAGATCAATCTACTAAATAATACATCAATACTAGATATCTATAATATATCTTGATTACATTATTCGAGAAGAAACTTCCATTAACATTTTGAAATCGTTTTACTTCAATTTTGAAAACGTTGTTGGGTCTTTACGTACAGTACTCTCAAAAATAAAAAAAATCCGTTTTAAATTCAAGGGCTGGCGTCTAAAATCACATTGGGAAATATCAATCTTGATGAAAATCCTAACTACGGTTTAACCGCTACGCAGAAACGGACTGGCGAACGATTGTCCAGGCGGATTGACAGACAGAGTCGTCTAGCCATAAACGAATTTTTCGCTTTCAAGTACACTCTACACGTGGATTCCGATTACACTACGTATTAGGGAAGAAATTTACTATCTTGACGAGCAAGAATTATCCACTTTTCTTTTCGGTTCACAAAATGAATGTTCTGTCGAAAAATCGTCACTTTTCGTTGCAGCTTTACAATTCTTTCTCTTTACTACGTAATTACGTAGCGGATGGGAAAATAAAAATAAAGCTCCTAACCGAAGCAAATGGTCGATAAAGGGAATTGAGGGCAATGGCGGTTAATACCCGGTTATGAAGGGTTATGGAGGTGCGCGGAGCAGTTGGGGAGGCCGAAATGTCGGAAGGAAAGGACCACGGCCTGCTGCATTCCGAAATTATTCCGAATGCAGAGGGCGCTGCCAGTTAATGATCGCAATAAAGGACGGTCGCAGGCGACGAGCTGCACGATCTTTGGCGAACGCCGAATTCCAAGAAGGCGCAATTATCGACTTCTGCCACGCAGCAATGCCATCTCGCGAATACGTGAGCGACTTAAAGAGGGCCGCGGACAGTTCAAGTCGCTTTCCCTTTGCTGAATTTGTCCGGCAACGCAAACTACGAGTAAAATACTTTTATTCATGTTAACGGTAAACCGTCAACAATAACGGGACGAAATCAAACTCTCATATTAATAATTCATGTAATGAATAATAGAACACAATTTATGTGTTAAACTAACAATAATAAAAGCGGTGCTGGTCAGAAAGCCACAACATGATGACCGAAACAGCTCGACCGAGGATCGGCTCATCCCGGATAGCCAAACATCAATAATGTAGCAATTGTAACTTTCAATGAATTCGTCCAAATAAATAAAGGTCGCAACCCGCACGACAGTGCCTTTGGCATACTCGTTTCAGAACACTGGACTCGGTTCATGTCACCGCCTCTTCTGCCAAACATTTTATACGTACGCCAAAACCTAACATTTTGAACGTAATACGTAAATAAAAATCTAAGGTTCTAAAGGTGAATTTCCCGGACGAACAAAAGTACGTACATTTTCATGAATACGCACAAGTAAATAATATTTGCAATTCGCAGGGAAGTGTCTTTGGCATACTCATTTCATAACGTCGAACAAGAATTCTATCGTCGCCTCGTCCGTCATCAATTCACTCGTACGCCAAAGTCTAAATTTCTCAACTACGTAGTTACGTAAATAACTATTTAAGGTTCAAAAAACGTGAATTTCAAACAAAAGCACGTACTTGCAAGTTTCCATCTATCTCCACGCAAAATAATGTTCGTAACTGGTACGAAAGTGCCATTGGCCTACTCATTTGAAAAACGCCGGACCGGTAGCGATAGCTCAGTGCATCAACTGATGTCACTGCAGCGCCTCTGACCGGGAGGTCCTAAGTTCGATTCCTCACGGCGACAGGATTTTCGACACTAGCTTTTCAGCTAGGTCGAATTCAATCGCTGTCTGGAGGAGAATTCTAGCGGCCGGCTGCTCTGATCGGTAGTTTTCCGTGGTTTCTCCGATCAACACCAGGCGAATGCCGGAGCAGTACCCTATCAAACGGGCCACGGACCGCGCGCGATCTGTCCTTCTTCTTCCTTGCCCTATCCTCTCCTCTTACACACACACACTAACATGCACCACACTATCATATATTCCGTGAGACCGGTCGGGGGCTTAGAGCTTGTCCCGGCTGGGGCGGTGCCCCGCTGGTGGGAGAGTCCTGGTTAGGGGGAAACTCCACTAGCCGAAGCTAGGTCGGTGCCGGATCTGGCCATCCAGCGGGGGAAAGTCACCGCCATATCCCGAGAAAAAAAACATGCACTACACTAACGGGACCTTAATGACCTTAACAGTTGACACGCCCGAAAACACGAAAAAAATCAATCAATCAAAAACGCCGGACTCGGTTGCTATCGTCACCTCGTCCGTTAAACATTTCATTCGTACGCCAAAGCCTAACCAGTTCCGTAAATAACTATATCAGCTTCAAAAGCGCGTATTTCCCAGCCCAGGTGCGCCCTTCGCGCGGGGGTGGGGGTGGGGGCTAAGCGAGGGGCGCGGCGGGGATTCCCCTCGGCGGCGCGAAGATCCACGTGATCCGTCGGCGGCCGGGGACGCGTGTCCCCCATTATCAGCGCGGGACAATCCGGGCTTCCAATTATGGCCGCTAATACGCGGCCTAAGGCGACGCCAGCGCTCCCTCGGCGCCCCGCCACAGTGGGCGCGCACGCGCAGGCAGGCAGGCGGGCAGAAAGCCGAGTTTAATGATTGGTGATTCCCGGAGCGTCGATTGATGAGGTCGTTCATCATGTAAGTGTGAGGTGGATGTTTTTTTCTCGGGAGATTACCCGTGGTGAGATCCGGCGTCGACCTACCTGTCGGTTAGCGAGTTTTCCCCAACCAGGTATCTCCCATCAGCGAGGCACCACCCCAGCCGGGACAAGCTCTAAGCCCCCGACCGGTCTCCCGGCATGCGAGTGTAAGTGTGAGTAAGAACAATGATAAGGATAGGACAAGGAAGAGGAAGGAAAGATCGCGGGCGGCCCGTTTGTTAGGGTACTGCTCCGGCATTCACCTGGTTGATCGAAAAAAAAACACGGAAAACTACCGATCAGAGCAGCCGGCCGCTAGAATTGCTCTCTACATAGCGGTTGAATTCTAGCTACCCTCAGAATTCGAGCCCTATGACCTCGCGGTCAGAGGTACTGCAGTCACATTTGATGCCCTGAGCCGCCTAAGTTGATATCTTATTTTAATATTCATTACTACTTTCCAGAAGAACATTAAAGAAAACTATGCAGCCTCCAGCTATGTCAGACATTTCTCTATGATTTCAATACATATCCAGAAACTCAGGAAAATCTAGAAATAATGAAACAGTTAACATTTTGAATGAAAAATACAAATAGTTGATTTACCATTCTCGTTTATTCTGATGCTTTGCATACCAAATGAATTCTCTCACTCATTACGAAACTTCTTACGACTTGTCTTGATTGCCCATTATATGTATCGGAAGTGTAGACCCTTGCTTTTATTAGATTAGATTTTATCGTTAATTCTGCAATTAAGTATAGTAACTTGGTGGCAGATTGACAACATTCTTACAAAATGATGAATCACTTATGTATTTATTTATTTATTTTACGTCAAAAACAGTTATAAACTGTGAGTGACCTGCTATGGGCGAATTGAATTCTATGAATTCTGTGAGGAAATGAATCATTTCGATATTTATATGTAGATGTGACAATTTTAACTCTCCATTATTCTTTCGTTCTTAATAATTACTAATTCACTCTTCGATGAAAGAGATTTTCTCGTATCGAACATTGAAAATCTCGTATATTAAACAGTGAATACGATCGTGGAATGTTGTGAAACGTTATTGGGTCAAATATTTTCCGGAGAACTTGAATCTGGATTAGGATTCGCAGGAATGTATGCATACTCAACATTCTCTTCTCGTTGTAGGATTTTATTCCCAAAGTAATTATTTTATAGAATTACAAGGCTTTTAGAAGAGAGATTTACTTCAGAGTATATTTTATTGGTAAAGTACCAGACGCTATTAATTCATATCTTATCTTATCTATTCCATAAAAATTATTGTTCGGTTATTAATAATTACGTAAACTAGTGGTTATTAATGTCATGCTTTTAGTATTTTTTCCGAGTTGTGGAGTGAAAAATGTAGTTATAACGTGTAGTTACAAAGTCACCTGTTTAACGTTTTAAAATAATTTTTATATTCAGTAATCATAAACATTTAGTTTTTATTATTATTATTGTAACAATTATTTCAAAACCTTTTTGTAAAGTTGGTTTAATGTAAAAATAATTTGTAATTTATACACACTACAATTAGTGTTCAAACACCAGGTTTCAAAAAAGTCTAGTTGCAGAAATAATAAATATGAATTTATTTAAACCACAAACTCTGTTCAGCTATGGACACATTCGTGGCGAATTTACGATAAATCACGAAACGTACTTCAGAGGTACCACCTGGAGTCTTTTTTCGAAAGTACATTCCATTCAGGTTCAACAGAAAATCAAACATTTTTCGTATTTCTGTCTTTTTGCGAAAAAAAATAGGATGACTTAATAAGCACCCCCACGTATTACAAACTTCTAACAACTATTTGCTGTCAAATTGAGATTATTTATAACAAATCTGCATTGCAAGTTGGATGAAAATTCCGCTCGCAGTTGTTCAGTTTCGCCGCAGCGTAATGGTAATTAGAAACGCAAAAGCAAGCAGACGACGTTAATTAGAATAATTTAACAATGCCCTTCGATAGTGAACACGCCCACCTTCCCAACACGAGACCGTCTCTTGCCTCGAAGCCATAATTTGCAACGCAAATATTTCCTGAGGGTCTTGTGGAAAAGGGACGCAATATCGGCTCTTCACCGCCGGTTGAGATAAAACCGCAGAATCCCCTTTAAGAAATGAATCATTACTGCCGACCGCCGACTTCAAATCCGAAGGATCCCTTTAGGAACACGTTCCCGTTAAAACCTTGCGCGTTCCCTACACTTTGGCGAGGGGGAATGTGACAAGGGGATCGAGAAGTGCTTTTCAAGAATCTGCTACAGTCTCTTTGCCGTTAGTTGGAGTTGTGTTTGTAATTAATGACTAGTGGCGCTTGCAGCGGGAAAAGAGCTGTCGAAGAAAAAAAAATCCTTCCAAAATCTAGGAAGCACATTACTAAAAGAATAAATAAAATACCACTGTATGACACTACAATAAGTTAAATAAATATTTTAACATAAACTGTCTACATGAATCCTCCAAAAACGTAGTAGATGTGTATATACTAACCAGCGCAACAGTTCCTTACATTTCAAGAATATCAAAACTTCGTTTTTCCTAACGCAACACAGGAATATCAAATAATTAATATCGGTAAATCTTTTACTTGGAGCCTTGCTGTCGCGTGACGTCAGCTGCATCGTAAGTAGTAACTGCCACTGCAGGGTCTCCGACCAGGAGAACTTAATTCCAGCGGTTCTCAGCTCTAATCGGTAGTTTTCCGCGGAAAAAAATGAAACTTTTCTTAGAAATTGCATGAATTTCAAGCGCAAATTACACGAAAACTACCCGTTTTTTAAAAATAAATATACATACATTTTTAACAGATGTTGTTTTACAACAGACTTTGTCTGATGCAAAATCTCCATCTTCGATTTTGTGGTTTTAAAATGCTGACTTTTTGCAATTTTCGAAAAAACGTAGAGATAGCTGAAAATGGCACTAGCACTATATTTTTACTGTCCCTTATGACATGTAGGAGAAAATTCAAAGAAAAAAGTAAGCGGTTTTTAAGTAAAAATTGTTTTAAAACGTTTTAATTGCCCATATTTGGAGTTAATTACACGAAACCTATTCAAATTTTCGAAAAATTTAACATGAACTTAGCTGTACACGAGTTATTAAGGAATAAATTTCAATAACGAAAAACTCCATCTTCAATATTATACTTGTACAAAAATAACCCCAAAAAATACACTTCTGCAATTTTCAAAAATATCTGAGAGTCCAACGACCATGAGACCATTCCCTTAAATGTCCTTTAGGATACCTGAGGATAAAAATTGATCCAAACGATTGGTGCCATTTTTGAGAAAATGTTGAAAATGTTTTTGAAGCTTTATGCAAAGTAGCCTCAAAAATCAAAATATCCGTTTGAAACTTCCAAAGCCTCGAGTTCATTCATGTCGATTTGGGCATTTCAATTTTAGCGTTTTGGCGTCAATCGATTTTTCGGTATCAAAAACCTACAAAACATGGATTCTGGCTACACCAAATGTTAGAAAAAGTAATGTATTACATACAGCAACTGTTTTTCCCCACTTTTCTCTTACAGGACACGGAAAAAAGATTTTCTGCCGAAAATTCGTCATTCTGCGCGCACGATTACATAACTTTCTCTTCTCCGAAGTACCATCTGAAGGACAAGAATGTAAAAAGGCGTGTGCAGAGCCGGCTTTACGCAGGCAAACACACACGCTTCTCCACGCAGCTCCGAATTCCTCGGAAATCAATTGTGGCGTTGAAATCGCCCCCGCCCATCGCCCCCTCGTCCGCGTAACCGGGCGATAACGAAGGGCGCGCGGGACCCCACACAAAGACGCAGCGCGGGAACGACCAGCGCGCCATCTCGCGGCGGCGGCACGAACCATTGCTCCCGCCTAATTATTCACGCGCCATTTCACGCGTGGGCGGGACGGGGCGGGGCGGGGAGGGGGGAGGAGGGGCGGGGGGGAGGGGCGGGCGGGGGGGGCGGGCGGGGCGGGGCGGGGCGGGCCGGGCGGGAGGGCGGGCGGGCGAGGCGGGGCGAGGCGGGGCGGGGAGGGGCGGGGAGGGGCGGGGCGGGGCGGGGCGAGGCGGGCGGGGCGGGGCGGGGATTAGGAAAAGGGCGCGAGGCGGATATGCCGGCGAGGAGTGGGGGTAGGAAGCGTTGGAGGGGGGTGAATGCATCGATAAGATGCGGGCGGATAAGGCAGACACCCGAAATTGAAAGAGAGAGGCGCCCGATTAAGAAATGATAGAAAATAGCAAGAGACGTAATAAAAACGCGATCACCTTTCACGCGTGTTGCATACGTTTTTTTTAATACGGCATGACGAAAACACATTCGAATTCATTTGTAAAATTCCTTGCACAGAAGACCACTTCAAAGTATTGTTATTCGATTCATTATTGTATCTATATTGAATGTAGATAATATACAAGGACGTCGTCAAGACGAACAACAATTATCAGTACAAGTACCTCATTAATTGATGTCACGACAGTGCCTCTGATGGATGTTCTAGGATTCGAGTCTTCACGGCGGCAGAATTTTTGACACTACACACATAGATACGTATAGTTCAGCCGCTCTCTCGCGAGAATTCTAGCGGCCGGCTGCTCTGATCGGTAGTTTTCCGTGGTTTCTCCGATCAACACCATGCGAATGCAGGTGGAGTACCTTAACAAACGGGCCACGACGTGCTTGCAATCTTTACTTCGTCATCTTTGTCCTATCCTCTCCCCTTACACACACACTTTCACTAACATGTACTACACAACCACACATGCAGAAGATACCAATCGGAAACGTAGTGCTTGTCCCGGCTGGGGTGGTGCCCCGCTGGTGGGAGATACCTGGTTGGAGAAAACTCCCGCAAGCCGATGTGTAGTTAAGCGCCGGTTCTTGTCTCCCAGTAAGGGAAGATCACCATCACCACTCGAAGAAAAACGTGCTCCACACTTACAGGACTAATGACCTGAGCAGTCGATGCGCCAGCAATCAATGAATCAAGCATAGTCCCGCCGTGTACAGCAGGAGAGGCCTTCGTGCTAAGAGACGTTGCAGGTACGAGGGTGACGCTGCCGCTGAGCCAACGCAGCCGGTCTGCTGCTGCCGCGCGCTCGAATTTTGCCTAAGTGGAGGCACAGCTGGGGCGGTGGGTGCGCCGCGCAAGTTGTAAAGTGGCAAAACTTTTCGCAGCCCCAACTTGTTTACGGGCGATGCCGCGAGTGTGTTTGGGGCCCTTAATGCACTCCGCACGCCGCCCCGCCCCAACCCCTATCTTCGAGAAACCCGAAGGCTGAGAGTGGAAAGTGCAGGAATGGCGACGATAGGAAAGGAACATCTCCACGGAGAGAAGGAAGATGATTAAAAGCGAACCAAAACGATGCCTGAGATGGGTTAGCGTACGCACTTTTGCTGGTTGGACATAGAGCATACTTGTACCTTCAGGTTTATGTAAGTTCAGTTTTGGTCCTTGTATTTTATAACAGAGTAGAACTTATTCAACTATTGAAAACTTTAAATTTACAATGACAATTAGTTGCCCGTTAATATTTTAAATAATTTTCTGGGCTGATAATGAGGAAAAGAAAGTCCTCGAAATTGTAGCGACATAAACAAACACAAAAATAATTATATGCTGTGGAATTATTTAAACTGATTTACCTTCAATAGTTGAATAAGTCTGTTCTAAAATACAAGGACCAAAATTGAACGTATATAAATGTAAAAACGAACAGACACAGAAAGACCTTCAGGGTCTACACTGAGATTCTACGATGTCTGTCTCAGTAGTGTCCCTGACCGGCAGCTCCTAGGGTTCCACTCCCCACGGCGGCATGTAGTTCATCACTAGCTAGATAGCTAGGTCGAACTCAGCCACTGTCTGCTGGACAATTCTAGCAGCCGGCTGCTCTGATCGGTAGTTTTCTCTGGATAATTCAATCAACACCAGGCGAATGCCGGAGCAGTACTCTCACAAACGGGCCACGGATCGCGGGCAATCTTTTCTTCCCCATCTTTGTCCCATCCTCTCCCATTACACACACACTTACACTAACACTGACCGGTCGGGAGCTTAGACCTTGTCCCGGCTGAGCTGGTGCCCCCTCTGGCGGGAGACACCTGGTTGGGAAAACCATGCAAGCTGACGTGCACTGCATCCCCTTAGGTGTAGTGCATGTTTCTTTCTTAATCTTTCCTCGCTACAAAGGGAGATCTGCTGCCGATTTAGCGGTTTTTCTCAACCAGGTATCTTCCAATAGCGGGCCTCCTAACCACGCCAATTTCGATACGTCCCTTTCCCAACCAGCGGAGAAAGGAGGTATTATCTTGGGCGACGAAACAGGCGGAACTCAATTTAGCTCAGAGGCTTTATTTAGGCTTGAGGATCTTTTACATGCAGAAAATCTACTACATGGGACAAACGGCTTTACTTCCCATCCGAAGGCGTACGAAGGATTTTTTCGCCCTTAAAAATTCACGGCTTCGATCGGGTTTGAACCCGCAAACTCGGGTACAACAGTCCGATACGCTAACCGTCACAGCACAGCTAACAGGTCACTGCACACCGTAAGTGTAGTGCATGTTTCTTGATCTTGTCATCCTGCGGGAGACCACTACCACCGAACGAAAAATCTCTCGAAAAAACATTCACTACATTTACGGGACTAATGACCTTAGTTGACGCGCCCGCAATCACTACCAATCCACTGTCACCGTTGATCCCCTTCCCGTATTCGCACGCCAAGGACAAGGGGACAAAGCGATCATGCTGTCAGGGGTGCAACGGAAGAGAAGCACACGAGAATCCGATTGCGAGGAAGAAAATGGAAAATTGGGTGTATGTGAAGAAGGCCACGGGGAGAGGTAGACAACACTGAGATTCGTCCAACTTCACTGGGACTGCTTTAGTATTAATTACGTTTCATGATGAATATTTCATTAGCACGAACGCTCATGAAGCCACAAGTTTTAGACCGAGAAAGGAATTTTGGTAACACAATTTAATCACACAACTGGTTGAAATTTTGATTTGCTTGGATTGATTGATTGATTGATTTTTTCGTGTTTCCGGGCGCGTCAACTGTTTCGGTCATTAGTCCCGTTAGTGTAGTGCATGTCCTTCTCTCGGGAGATGGCGGTGACCTTCCCCCGCTGAATGGCGAGACCTACCGGTGCCGACCTACCGTCGGCTAGTCGGGTTTTCCTCAACCAGACTCTCCCACCAGCGGGGCACCGCCCCAGCCGGGACAAGCTCTAAACTCCCGACCGGTCTCCCGGAATATGTGGTAGTGTAGTGCATGTTAGTGTAAGTGTGTGTGTAAGGGGACAGGATAGGACAAGGAAGAGGAAGGACAGATCGCGCGCGGTCCGTGGCCCGTTTGTTAAGGTACTGCTCCGGCATTCGCGTGGTGTTGATCGGTGAAACCACAGAAAACTACCGATCAGAGCAGCCGCTAGAATTCTTCTCCAGACAGCGACTGAATTCGACCTAGCTGAAAATCTAGTGCCCAAAAACCTGCTGCCGTGGGGAGTGTAACCCTAGGACCTCCCGGTCAGAGGCGCTGCAGTGACATCAGTTGATGCACTGAGCCACCGCTCCCGGAGTTTTGCTTGGACTCAAGTGCTAGGCCACGACCTAAAGCGCCGCTTACACAAGGAGAGCTAGCTGACGTGGAAACACATCGCGGCAGCTGGTTCGTGGGTAAGCAGATTGTCAGATTACTGAGTGCGCTTTAAAGTTTTGTGACAGTACAGTAGGCAGGTGAGGAGAACAATAGACTGGACAGTAGATACATGGCGAGGACGATTCCACCGTCCGACGATTCAGCCGTCCGACGATTGAACCGCCCGACGATTCAACCGTCCGACGATTCAACCGCCCGACGATTCAATGATTCAAATTACCCATTAGTGGAAGTTGGAAACGCTCTCGAATTGTGAAGTGGGGAAAGGCATTGGGTGGCGAGGAAGTCGTTCGAATGCCGCGCGAGGGTCGGAGCGCGTGAGAAGCGGAGGCTGAAGGTAATGAGCCCTTCCATCGCCCTCTCCACCCTTCGCACGCGGCTCCAACTTGCTCCTCCCGCCCCCGCGCCCCGCCCCCGCGCCCCGCCCCCGCGCCCCGCCCCGCGCCCCGACGCCAAGAGGAGCGCGGCGGAGGGTAAGGCCAGGCGCGGGGACGAGGCAAGGGGATGAGGAGGGAAAAAGAGGGAGAACGAGGGCGAAGACGGGCGAAACGGTTGGGAGGAAGTACGAGAGAAAGAGAGGTGGCTCAGGGCATCAAATGATGTCGCTGCAGTGCCTCTAACCGGGAGGTTGTAGGTTCGATTCTCGACGGTTACAGGATTTTCCATACTAGGTAAGTAGGTAGGTAGATCGAGTTCATTCGCTGTCTGGAGGGCAATTCTAACGGCCGGCTGCTCTGATCGGTAGTTTTCCGTGGTTTCTCTGATCACCAGGCGAATGTCAGAGCAGTACCCTAACAAACGGGCCACGGACCTCGCGCGATCGTTCCTTCAAATTTCTTGTCCTATCCTAATCCCATACACATACACACGTACACTAACATGCACTACACTAACACACATTCCGGGAGACCGGTCGGGAGCTTAGAGCTTGTCCCGGCTGGGGCGGTGCCCCGCTGGTGGCAGAGTGCTGGTTAGGGGGAAACCCCACTAGCCGACGGTAGGTTGGTACCGAATCTCGCCATCCAGTGGCAGTAGATCAGCGTCACCTCTCGAAGAGAAAACATGACCTACTCTTAAGGAACGAACGACCTTATTAGTTGACGCATCCTGAATCACTAATCGACCATAGAATCGATGATGGAGGGATCACGAGCGAGGGAAAGAAGGTTGCGCTCAGAAAATACGCGACGACGGAGGAAGAAATGTGATGACAGAAAAGGTGAGGGAGAAGGAAAGAGGAAGCGGAAATGAAACGCAGGGGTACGAGAGACGACGATGAAGAGCGACTAGTTCCTAGATTGGTGTCCCAGATGTCTTTTCATTATATCACGAAGAGAATGGTCCTGGATTTATTTAACACCGGATGGATAAAAATCATGAAATAGATTCCCAACATGTTGAAATTTTAGATATTCAAGATAGATATTTCCCGACGCTTACTTTAGAAAACATACCTGATAAACTAAATAATTCTATGAATAGTATGGTTGAGAGCAACCAAATATCGATTTACATTAACATAATGATGAAAATAAACGTCGAAACACAAAATTAGTTTAACTTTATAATCTTCACTTGCGACTTCTTCCTTACCAAACTTTACCCCCTATTTTCTCCTAGCCTTGTCGCGTCTTGAGGTAACTTTCTATCGCTTTATACTCAGTCACATTGACAACGCAGTATAATATTTACCTACACCGACATTGTTCAGCAATTGAAATGAAATTTATCAACGTTTATAACATGTAAATAAAGTATTTATCGTACTAATATTGTCTACGGTTTTTTTAACTAATAAATTTATTTGATTATAATTCATATAGAATAAGCCTTCACCTGTACTTTGCATATTTTATAATTATATTTGTTAACAATGTTGCATTCAATTTTCATCATTTAACTTGCTTCTATATAATGTTACAAATATACACAAATTTTATAATTTCAAATGTGCATATTTCGCTATCGCTCTTATATTCTCTTCAAAGGGACTGCAGTGACATGAGTCGATGCCCTGAGCCACCGCTCCCGGTGGGACGGCAAGAGGTGAGTGGGGGAACGAGAGAGGCGGCAGGAAGAAGCGGAGTATAGCGAAGAGAAGTTGAAGCGAAGTGGGGGATAGAGGCTGGGGAAGCGGGGGGAGAAGCGAGGGAAAGGGCTGGAAGCCCTTGCACCACAAACTCTCGAGTGCGAGCTCGTGACTCAATCAACGCAGGCGTTTTTTCGATACGCGGTGGAAGTTTACAACTCAAGTGGCTCGCAATACAGTGTGAATAAAATTACTCGGGACTTGTCAAGAAAAATCTGGCACTTATCCGATGGGTTGGTGTAGGCTACTCCTGAATGAATAAAATGTTCGTGGATGTGGAGTGAAAAGTTGTAATTGAAGTGCTCACGACATAAAAAGGTGACAAAAATTGCTTTCCCCGACTTCGTGTATCTGCAGCCACAAATATCACACGTGGTAAATTATTTCTAAAACGTATTATGTAAACATCCTTTTTCCGGATGCACTATTGTCTCAGCAAATAAGATGTTGATTGATAAGATGTTGCTGAATAGTTCCCAATGATTGCATGTGTAACTTACATGCTAGTTGACGGTGTATAAATATTATTATTGTTATTATTATAGTCTATATAAATCCCATTAAACACTAAGGCTTCTAGATTCACGTGTGGTGAACAATTTGATTGGTTCCCCTAGTTTAACTCAACAATTGTGTCCCAGATTTTGACACGAACCAAACCATACAGCGATACAACGCACAACCACAAAAACACTTTACATGTAGGTCTATATATTTGTACGTATGATTATATACAGGGAAATACTTCATTAATTTTATGTCCATATAGTTAATGAGGAACATGGCACATACCTCATTCTAGCTGCCTCCAACCCCCTCTATTGTATGCGAGTCTAGACCAAGGTGGACCTGCTGCTTTCTGCAGTCTGCTATAAATATTAATAATATAGAATTTATTTTTTAAATATCCTCATCAAGCACAATCTGGCGGATATCTAAGTAACCAGTTCCGGCGGTACCACAGTGTGGCGTCATACGGGTGTAATCAGTACACAGACGAGAGTGGGTTGTAATAACAGCAGGTTTATTCACAATTTAGACCGTAGTCACAAATAACCAAAGCACTGTATACAATTAACTAACTAAATAGACCCCACTGCTAGGAGAGATATTTACAACGGCTACCACACCGCAACATACTACCTAATGTTTCGCCGTGCGTAGTACCGCCTGCCCTGAGACCGACTACATGTCTCACATAGTCACGACAATAATTGCCGGCTTCTTGCGCCGCGTGCACGTTCGCACCTCTCACGGACGACCTACGCTGCCGCAGCCAGTATCACAAGAAGAAAGAGCTATTGTTCTCACGGCCCTTAAATAGCCCTCGCGAAGCAATGCATGTTTTGATTTCATCGATTTTAACGTCATTTTTAATGGCACTTCCTTCAAATAATACTTACGAGTTGCAACAAATGTTCTTCACAGAATTACTCAGTAGCCTCTTGGATTTTCTTGTTCAGAAATTGTTTTGGCAGTCATTGCAATGTAATTTTTGTGTCGTGTATCAGCGCCTTTGTCGATCTGGCCGATTTCGGAATAACTCAGAGATAATAAGACAGATTTCCTGGTAAAGAACAATCCAAACCAAAAGTTTTCAAGCGAAGTTCACTGGAACGAATGGAAGAAGCCTCGATTACATCAGTAACGTATCCAACAGCTTGAGTTGTTCATCCGAACTGGTTTTGATAAGATTTTTACGTCATTTTTCTTTGGTTTTAGTGCATTTTTAAAGCATTTTAAGAGCATTTTATTGATCATTTTTCGTGATGTTTTAGATAATCAAAATCCGCTCCCTATTCATTACTGATGAAGTTGAGGTCTAAGTAAATATAAGATGTGCTCAGGGCCTTGTCTTGCCTCAAAAACTGAATATATTTTTAAAAAATCAGAAAATGACAGTACAAATACACGTAATATTTCGCAAAGTTATAAAATTCTTCCACAATTGTATTGCAATTTTTTTACAGGGTTCCCCGGTCCATAGCTGTGTTGCAGGGCCAAGAGAACAGATCTTTTAAATTTCCTCCGCACAGGCTCATTCTATGAAACCCTTCACTTCGCTTAGTCTCCAGGAACCAAACTCAGACGGCACCTCAACCTGATTTTCTCGCCTCCTCCACCTCTCTCTCTCTCTCTCTCTCTCTCTCTGCAACTAATTCCATTTCGCCACTTCACGTCACGCTGGCAAAGTGCTGCAAATATTAATTGAATTGAACGCCCTCTGATAGTAATACTTTTAGCTCCATATTAAGAGCTCGCGCAAGAAGCGAGAAGGGGAAATCATTTGCAATTAGCTCCTCTTCGCTCACTTGCATCTGCTTCTGAAGGTAAATTTTGAGATCGTAATTGAATATAATTATGATATGATGGAGAAAATTCACTAAAGGCAACACGGAGTTAACCTTAATAGTACCAAGGGTGGGAAATTTTTGTCCACTTTTTTATTGTAGTAGTTCTGTGTAAAAAATAAATGTGTTAACATTTTTGCTACTTGTTATCATGATAAAGAACGACTACTGCTGTAATCCTCAACCTTTTGTGTGCGATACATAGGATTCTAATTTAATTTTTGGCTAGTGGGTGAATTTGACCCTCCCCCGGTATTTTGTTGCACCGTAACAATATACCCACTGAGGTTATACTTTTCTTTTTTTATAGTTGTAAAAATTCACTTGTGTGTATAACAACTCATTGTTAAACTACTCTCAATTAAATAAATCTTATAGATTTGGAGTTTGTTTTGCTGTACCAAGCAAGTATGTAAACACAAACATGAGACGAAGAAGTAGTTTTACTTGTGGCAGTAATGCAGTGAGTGAAAATGAAATTAGTTGCATTAATGAATACGTTAACATGAATACATTACTGTATTAATGTTCATTAATTAATTAACATTAATACAGTAGTGTTGAGTTAGAGTAATATAATTCTGAGGCAGGAATGTTCTTTGAATGAATGAATTATTATTATTATTATTATTATTATTATTATTATTTCATTCAAATATAATTTGTGAAGTTAACAGTGGTATATCAATATATTTTATATTAGCCATTCTATATTATTTTTGCCTTTTTTCTGCCCTTAAAATAAGTATTTTGCTTTCTTTTCTCCTGGCACTGATCTCGATCAAGCTAGGTATATATCTGCAAGTCTGGACAACATAAAGCCACGTGTTTTGAAAGCTAAAGCTGTACTAAAATTATAATACAAAAATGAAGATGATTTCGGTCAATTTTAAAAAAAATTTTTCTACTGTGCACCGACAGGTTTTGTTCGCTCTCTATACATTTTACAGTGCTGGCATTTATGCAAGTGCGAAGAACGATAAAGAAGTTTTCTGTAGCGCCATTTAAAGATTCCGAAGGAGTCCATTATAGTATTTCCAAAAGAGAGCGCATCGCGAGTAAAACAAATTCGTAGCGCTTATACTGAAAGGTCATGTCGAATCGAGATTATAAAGAAAGGATCGTTACCTTACACGTCAAGTGTTAAACTATTTTTTAGAGAGACAATAAAAATGTGAAACACTTTATCTTTTTTTTTTTTACAAAACTTCCTTTTAAATGTGATATTTCATTATTTACATTCCTATTTGCAGCTTATTTTAGTTAGAATACCTTTTTTCTTGCCTATTTTAGTAAAAAAATACGCTTTTGACAATTTTAGATAAAATAAATGCCTGAACTTCCGGGTTCTAAAAATGTCAAGGGGAAACTCATTAGAGGCAACACTGAGTTAAAGAAGAGAGAGATATTCCTTCACTCTGTGTGATATCTGATGGAGCCACTGTGAGTGATAGGTTGCTCAGGGTATCAAATGATGTCACTGCAGTGCCTCTGCCCGGGAGGTCTTAGGTTCGAGTCCCGACGGCGGCAGGATTTTCGACACCAGCTACATAGGTAGATTCAGCTGCCTTCTGAAGGAGATTTCTAGCGGCCGACTGCTCTGATCGGTAGTTTTCCGTGGTTTCTCCGATCAACACCAGGCGAATGCTAGAGCAGTACCATAACAAACGGGCCACGGACCGCGCGTGATTTTCCCTACCTTTTCCTTTTCCCATCCTTTCCCCTCACTTATTACTAGGGACGGATTTTAATGAAATATCTTTTTTTTTCTTTTCACTTTAGAACAATGCCATTTAGTATAGAAATTAATTTTATGTTGTGGCAAAAAAGAAGAACCCATTTTTATGTTGTTGTTTTTTTTATTTTTAGTCGACTTCGACTAATAAGTCATTTTATACCTTTTCCTGTCATTTTTAATGAATTTCTGCTGATATAATTGATTTAAATATAATTTTAATGGCTCTTGCTTCAAATAATATTTAGAAGATACGATGAACGTTCGCCATAGAATTCCCGAGTAGTCTATTTAGCGGTAGCTCAGTGCATCAACTGATGTCACTGCAGCGCCTCTAACCGGGAGGTCCTAGGTTTGAGCCCTGACGGTGGCAGGATTTTCGACACTAGCTTTTCAGCTAGGTCGTATTCAGCTGCTGTCTGGAGGAGAAATCTAGCGGCCGGCTGCTCTGATCGGTAGCTTTCCGTGGTTTCTCCGATCAACACCAGGCGAATGCTGGAGCAGTACCCTACCAAACGGGCCACGGACCGCGCGCGATCTGTCCTTCCTCTTCCTTGTCCTATCCTCTCCCCTTACACACACACACACAGACTTACACTAACATGCACTACACTACCACATATTCCGGGACACCGGTCGGGAGCTTAGATCTAGTCCCGGCTGGGACGGTGCCCCGCTGGTGGGAGAGTCCTGGTTAGGGGGAAACCACACTAGCCGACGGTAGGTCGGTGCCGGATCACGCCATCCAGCGGGGGAAGATCACCGCCATTTCCCGAGAAAAAACATGCACTTCACTTACGGGACTAATGACCATAGCAGTTGACGCGCCCGGAAACACGAAAAAACCAACCAACCAACCAACCGAGTAGCCTATTCTTCTCTCAAAATCTATAATCTCAGCAGATGTGAGTGCGTAATTTACGGTTCTTGTGACACCTAGTAGTGCCACTGTCTGTTCCGCGATTTCGGGATAACTAAAGACAGAGAACTCCAAACGAAAAGCGTACGAGCTGAGTTCACTTGAACGAATGGAAGAAGCCTCGATTACTTCAATAACATATCCAACAGCTTGAGTTGTTCATCCGAACTGATCTTGATCACATGTTTTACGTCATTCTTCTTGTTTTTAGGGCATTTTAAAAACATTTTAAAAGTATCTTATTGATCACTTTTGGAGAAGTTTTAAGTCATCAAAACCCGCTCCCTTCTTATTACACACACTTACATGCATTACACAGCGTACGTGTGTGTGTGTGTGTGTGTGTGTGTGTGTGTGCGCGCGCGTGCGTGCAGGAAATGAGGATCTTAATTTTGATGTGATGGCGCGAACAAGGGCGAACGTGTTCTTTGGCGAGGATGGGAATGTTTTTATTATGTCACCTAATATTATTGTGATTTCCTGAACGAAATATTTTTTTTTTTGGCATACAAATATATTTTAATATTCAAAAGGTCCCGATTATATTAAGAGCGCCTCTTTGGGCAAACGATCATTTCTCGCCAAAAAACACAGAGGCAAATCATACTTCTTTTTATACGAAATAAACTTTCAAAGGGGCCACTCCGATTTCAAATCTCCATCAAAACACACGATTCATTTCGGTAGAGGGGGAGTGGTTTTTGCGATTCTCTGAAGCTTCCGAGGATAATGAAAGGTCGTTTGTTTTCACAGAACGCAGCGGGGAAATAATGATGACAAATTGAAGGGAGGTAAATCCCACGCTGTGATTCTAAATCGACAGACCGAGTAGAGTTTGCAGGCGGAATCTCTGCACTTTGCCGACGTCGCGGAGGAGGGAGACGACTACACTACATGCCGTCCCAAAAACATGGACTTCGCGGGTTTCCGGCAGTCACCTTTGTCACAAAACAATTTTATTCACATTTCGTTTGAATAATCGGACGCGAAATTGAATGAAACGAATTACAAACGCACGCGCAACACACTCCTGGACGGTTACAAGTGTAGTGGAGTAGCTTCCTGTGAAATGTGAGAGTACGCGAGAGGAATCTGTGCACTCTGCTGAATTCACAGAGGAAGATGTCTATACTAAATGCCGTATCAAAAACATCAACTTCCTAACTTTCGACCGGCAGAGGCGCCTCAAAATAGTATATTATACAACTGGTGTAAAATGTCAAGCTTTATTGCATGAGTACATGTTTTGAAATGTAGGCACGTTAGGGAAGAGTTTTCAAATTTCTACGAATGCAATAAAGCAACTTATAAATGAGTAGCATACCTTAATCTTTCGTAAAACAGTATTATAAATTGATAAAAGAATCAAAGTTAATTTTAGAAAACAACTTTGGTCATCTGTTCTGTTTACCTTTCCCACAATTCTCTCCGTTTGATTGGTTGAATGTTCATATTAATTGTTCGTATCATAACCTGCAAATACATCATAATCTGTATCATTTCATGAAAGATTTCGTGTAACGAAGAAGATCATTTCTAATAATGTAATACAAAAGCATTTCTTATAGAAATATAGTAATTTCTTATAGTAATTGAAAAGCATAGTTTTGCATTTCTCGTAGAAAGCAAACAAGACAACCAACAAAAGAAAATACGTACTCAGGCCTAACAAATGTCTGTGCATTATAATCCCTGAGCTACCCAATGTTTTCTGAAAAGTGATAGTGTGCGTAGATGGGTGCACAGCGCATGCGTAGTGTCTCCCTTCTTGATTTTCGCTCGCTCTTTAACGGTAGTCGAGTGCACAAACGTCTCGAGCAAACTGTACTTGATCATCCTTTGAAGAAAAAATTGAGGGTTTGAATTAAACCAGAAGAGACCGTCATCAAGAACAGTTCAATAAATTTAATATCACAGTTTTTGTGCTTGTCAAAAACGTCAAAAATTACAACTGTGATTTATTACTTTCTTTTATTTAAAAAGCGCCGTTCGTCTTCTGATTTTAAAATGCAAGACGGAGATTGGGATATTCCACCGATTTAATTACGAAAGGATTTGGCTGAGGGTATTTGTATAATGCAAAATTAATATCGGCCCCTTTTCAGTAGCTCTTATGTCAGCACTATTATCAGAGATTCTTATTACAGTGTCTCATTAATTACTTCAACTACTCACCCTAATTACGTTAAGTACAAATCAGTATCACATTAATATATATCTTTATAAAATAGTTTTGAGAGAAAAGTATTGGAATCACCTAAACAATCACTTTGAGGTGATAACCCCCACAATCATCACATTGAGTGGTTGTAGTTCATTTGAGTCGTAAACCTGCACATGAACCAGGATTAAGGTCTATCAGTGGGGTTACAATGATGATTACGATTGGTCCAGATGGGGGGAAGATACACGCAATTTTGTACTAAAAGTCCGAAATGCATGAAAATACGTAAAAACGTAAGTATGAACTTATGTATGCATGATTGTATATATATGTACATACGTATTATTTATGTGTGAATGTGTCAAACATAACTCTTTCAGATTAGAAGCTTTTGAGCTGAAATTTGATATATACTTCCGGAGTAAGATTTATTTATGCCAATATAAAAATCATTCATATATTTATTTATTTATTTATTTTACGTCAAAAACAGTTAAAAACTGCGTATGACGTGCTATGGGAAAAGTAGATTGTGCACATTTTCAAAATTCTGTGATCCCTACACTAAGTCATATACTACTTAAATTTTGAATTTTGAAAGGGAGAAAAAACAAAAACTCCCATGTAATAAAATCTTATTTTCAAGGATAAACAAGCAATAAATTTTGAATTTTGAAAGGGGGAAAAAACTCCCATGTAATAAAATCTATTTTCAAAGATAAATAAGCAATAAATTTGGCTCTTTCTACTTCCTGCCGCGACAACAAGAAACGATAATTTGAATAATTGTATTTCCCACTGAATTCTAGAAGACGTGCACAGAAAGTGAAGTTACATTTATGTCCAGAAGCAAAACAAGGGGCCATATCAGCATTTGCTCAATGGATCAGGGAAACTGGACGAAAAACCTGATCGAGATGGGGGTCATTGACCAGAGGCTGTAGTACAATACTTGTTACTGGTTCTTTATACACATTTATATAGTCCAAATGGTAAATAATGCATTATGTATCATTGTTAAACTTACTGTTACTTTTCTTGTGATGCTCAGTATAGTCTCTAATTGTATAGAAACAGTTATGCAGCAGAAATTTGGTCTTGAGAAGTGTGTGTGCGGCTTTTGAGGCACCCCTTTAAGTGGTTCTTTTCGACAGCATGTTCGATGCAGCGAGGCAGTGGTGTTTTTTCTGAGTCACCTGCATTTGGAGCCGCTACGAGGGGCCCGGGACGACTTTTGATCCCAGTGACGAATGATTTTGTCCGCGCCGCGCCCCCGCACTGCTGCGCTCTGCTGCTCAAATCGCCAACTATTCCGCGCGCAATGCAATTAGCGCCGGCGCGGGCGGCCGAACCGTCGACGCCTAATTGAGTTGCAGCGCCTGCCGCTCGAGGAAGGAGGCGCCACCGTCGACGCCCACACTCACACCCGCACCACCATCACCTCCACGACCACACCGGGAGAGGTGGCTCAGGGCATCAGCTGATGTCACTGCAGTGCTTTTGGCAGGAAGGTGGCAGGATTATCGACACTGGCTTGTCAGCTACGTCGAATTCAGTCGCTTTGTGGAGGAGAATTCTAGCGGCCGGTTGCTCTGATCGGTAGTTTTCTGTGGTTTCTCCGATCAACACTAGGCGAATGCCGGAGCAGTACCCTACCAAACGGACTACGGACCGCGCGCGATCTTTCCTTCCCTTCCTTGTCCTGTCTGTTCCCTTTACAAACACACACTTACACTAAAATGCACTACACTACCACATATTCCGGGAGACCGGTCGGATTAGACCTTGTCCTGTCCGGGGCGGTGCTCCGCTAGTGGGAGAGTCCTGGTTAGGGGAAAACCCCACTAGCCGACGGTAGATCGGCGCCGGATCTCGCCAACCAGCGCGGGAAGATCACCGCCAATCTCCCGAGGAAAAAACATGCAGTACACTTACTGGACTAATGACCTAAGCTGTTGACACGCCCGGAAACACCAACCATGTACAAGTATGTCCCCACGGAAAGAACAGCAAGAACTGAAAATGTCCTTGCCCTACCTAAAAAACTGAAAACACTGCAACACAACAGACACGCTTTAATATAAATAATATTATTTTAATATATTGCTACGTGTGTTATTAGTAATTGAACACATAAAATGTTGTGTCGATGATTGCCCGGTTGGTCCGGCGCATCCGTCTCCCCGCTGGTGCTCAAGTGCCCATGCGAACGAGCCGTAAAGGCCCATTCACAATCCAAACATAAGCATAAGCATGTGTATTTACGGCGTCAACTTAAATGTTACCAACATGGAGTATCGAAGTCGATAGGCGAACTATTCGTGTGCTGCGTGGTTGTGTTTGTCGTATTTGTTTTGATATCTCGAAATCGATTCTCATATCCAACCAATAGTGAACTAGAATATTGTCAAGCCAAGAAACTCTTATGTTTATGTTGGACATTGTGAATACGCCAACTCTTCGCTTGTGTTAATGTCTATGTCTATGTGTTATGCTTATGTTTGTGATTGCATTGTGAATGAGCCGTAAGCCGCAAGCGGGGCTGGCCTGCGAGCACGATCCGCGCACACGAAACCGCAGCCCAACCCAAGCATTCATCGCCTCGACCACCCCGCCCCCGCCCAGCACGGCCCCCTGCGCACCGCGCGAGGTTTATGGCGGCCTTGGGCGTTGTAATGTGCAGGTCGCATGACAGCCACGAGGGGGGAAGGGGGGAGGGGGGGGCGGGAGGGGGCGAGGGCGGCGAGGGCGGCGAGGGCGGCGAGGCGGCGAGGGCGGCGAGGGCGGCGAGGGCGGCGAGGGCGGCGAGGGCGGCGAGGGCGGCGAGGGCGGCGAGGGCGGCGAGGGCGGCGAGGGCGGCGAGGGCGGCGAGGGCGGCGAGGGCGGCGAGGGCGGCGAGGGCGGCGAGGGCGGCGAGGGCGCAGCGAGGGCGGCGAGGGCGGCGAGGGCAGCGGGCGCGGGCGGCGAGGGCGGCGAGGGCGGCGAGGCGGCGAGGGCGGCGAGGGCGGCGAGGGCGGCGAGGGCGGCGAGGGCGGCGAGGGCGGCGAGGGCGGCGAGGGCGGCGAAAGAGGTGGAAACGGACGATGAGGGGGAATGGTTCGTTGATTAGTGATTCCGGCCGCGTTAACTACTCAGGTTAGTTAGTTAGTTTGTTAGTTAATGTCTTATTTTACGTGGCGAGACTCGGGCCATCAGGCCCGCTCCTCCGTCTAACCACGCAAATTTCGCTACGCTCCTTTCACCACCTAGTGGAGAAAGGAGGTATTATCTGGGCGACGAAACATACGGAACTCAATTTAGCTCAGAGGCTTCTTTTAAGCATGAGGATCTTTTACATGCAGTAAATCTACTACATGGGACAAACGGCTTTATTTCCCCTCCGAAGGCGTACGAAGGATTTTTTCCCCCTTAAAAATCCACGGCTTCGATCGGGTTTGAACCCGCAAACTCGGGTACAACAGTCCGATACGCTAACCATCACAGCACAGCTAACAGGTCACTGCACACCGTAAGTGTAATGCATGTTTCTTTCTTGATCTTTCCCCGCTACAAAGGGAGATCTGCTGCCGATCTAGCGGTTTTTCTCAACCAGGTATCTTCCAATAGCGGGCCTCCGCCCCAGTCGTGACAAGCTCTAAGCACCAGACCAGTCTCCCGGTATGTACGGTAGTGTCATGCATGTGAGTGCTGAGGACAGGACGCGATGAGGATAGGACAAGAAGGAGGAAGGAAACGTCAAGGAGATGGTTCTGTGGGCAGAGGTTAAGAGAGAGAGAGGGGACGAAGTCGGTGTTGTGGTATAAGAGCTCAGGTGAAAGCCGAGACTGATTTATAGTAAGTATTCTGGAAAGTTCACTTGATTCTTAGGAAGTGAAATAAGTCCGGGAAAGATGCGCCGTAAATCACAAACAAATTCGGTAAGAATGTTTAGAGCGTGTATGTGCCACGCCCGCCTTTGCCGGTAAACCCATCTATTAATATATCTGCTTTTAACAAGAAAAACATTATAACAATCCATTCATTCCTTCTATGGTTTATTCCATCGAAACTTAAAAAGCTTAGTAATAAATTATTGCCCATTTTTGGGGAGTATTTTTATATTTTTACTTTTAATCAATATCAGCATACTAAGGAGCAAAATTTCACTAACAAGTATGTTATCCTTTCGCATTCAGTTTGACATGTAAGATAAGCGAAATTTTTAGCCTTAATGTATTTAAACCGATAAAGGCCAGATTCTATCATCCAAATTAAAAACTTTCTTGCTCGAGTATTTTCCGAAGGGAGATCGCGCTGAAGCAACCAGCCTTCATATTCATCATAGGCAATACCACGAGTGCTTTGGAAATTGTCGAAACATTCCCAACTCGTCCAGCGAGGAGAAACTGGAATTCAATCGTAGCGGTGATTCAAGGATACCGGGGGCTGAATGGTAAGGTAAATTGCAGCGTAACAAGGATACAAGGGCTTGGATGATGTCTGAGGTACGAAAAGTACAAAAGTGGAGTGTGCAACGCCGCGGCGAGGGGGGCGGGGGGTTGGAGGGGGGCGGAGGGGAGCGGAGGGGGGCGGAGGGGTTGAGGGGCGGAGGGGGCGGAGGGGCGGAGGGGCGGAGGGGTTGGAGGGCGGAGGGGCGGAGGAGAAGCGGCGTGGGCGCCACCGCTTCCAGGCGGCGGACGATGAATTATACAGCAGCCCCACGCAGCTGGGCGGGTAGCGGGAGGGGAGGGCGGGGTTGGTCTGGGCTGGGCGAGACGAGACGAGACGAGACGGCACGGAACGGAACGGGACTGGGCGGACTGGACTGACTGGACTGGACTGGGCTGGACTGGGCGGGACTGGACTGGACGGACTCGACTGGACTGGACTGACTGGACTGGATTGACTGGATTGACTGACTGGACTGACTGGATTGGACTGGACGGAACGGCATCCCGCCACACTACAATGATGTCGCGCCCAAAGTAGGCACGTGGGAAAAAGAGTAGGAAGAATGCGTTTCGTTTTGACAGATTGATTCATCGTTCCGGGCGTCAACTGCTAAGGTCGTTAGTCTCGTAATTCTTTTTCGTTTGCATTTTGTAGCGCTCACCGCGGAGCGCGCTGACGGACCAGCTCTATGCTCTCGCTGGTCTCCTGATGTGCGTGGTGATGCAATGCATGTGAGTGGAACTGTAAGTAAGTGGTGAGGGTACAAGGAAGAGGAAGGAAAGATCGCGCTCGGGCCATGGACGATTTTAGGTTGCTGCTCCGGCATTCGCCTGGTGGATTAGAGAGAAACCATAGGAAGCTACTGATCAGAGCAGCCGGACGTTAAAATACTCCTCCAGCCGTCGTCCGAGTCGAACCCAAGAACCGGAGGATCAGACTTGCTGCTGAGACATGGGCGATGCTCATCTAACTCAGCCGGTTCCAAGATATTTTATGAAATATTGTGTAATAAAATCTCCAAAAATGTTGAATTTTAAAAGTGATTTAATTATCGTTCTCTTCATATTTTGAAGTAAATCGTTCTGCGATATCATTTTATGCCTGAACTCGTAAATTTTTAGGCCGCGTCTAATCGAAGGTCACTTATTCTGGCCAACCTTATTCATCAAAGAAGTTTCATTTTGTGGAAAAATAAACAGGGTATTTCGAAAAATAAAACATGCAACATGGAATAGGCATTGAACAAGAATGGGCTTTATTTAATAACAAAATTGATAATAATGATACTGGTCATAATAATGCTAATACTAATAATAAAATTCATTCTTCATTATTTAAGCTCCACGTTCAAATCCACAGACAGTCTGAGAAACAAAATCCACACGACGAACCATGGCACGTCGTGAGCAGTAATGTAATAAGATGCTGAAGATGTGAATAAATTAACAGCACGAACTGAAAATTTTAATATCTGTATTTGCGCTTGAAAAAAAGTCAATTTTTTCAATTGTTTGCTTCGTACTTTTTATTAGTAATTTCTCTAGATCCTTCTCCAAATTCGTGCTCTCTCCATACTTGATTCCACATTCTGTACTGTTGCAACACCGTCTGACTCTCCAAAGATCCTTTTACTCTCCTAATAACGAACGACATTGCGAATATACGAGCGACCTTTAGCCGACTTTTTTTTTTTTTAAGTTGTCTAGTGTTGGAGTTTGTGAATTTGATATATTATTTTCCAGAAGGGGATTAATTTTCAGGATGTTTTGTTTCCTACGTTCACTACAGCCGAGGTTCAGGTTCACTATAATTAAGCTTATTTGTAATGTAAGTGAAACGGGACTTGTGACGTAAGTTCACTATAACCCATGGTTCACTATACCGAACCGGAAACCGAATCGTCTTATGCTTATTTGTAATGTAAGTGAAACGGGACAGGTAAATAATGCCGGCGAACAAAACCTTTTCGCCCGTTTCGCCACGCGGCACTTCGGGGTGGAAGTGCGGTGGAGGGAGGGAGGGGAGGGGGAAAGGCGGGGCGTCGTAAAGCAAAAAACGCCGCCACCGTTCCTTCGCTGCTTAAACTTTCAGCCGCGAGCGCCCGGGGAGCGGGAGGGCGGGGTGGGTGCAGGTGGGACATTCTCACAAGCGGGGGCCGCGGGGGGGGGGGGGGGAGGAAACAGAAGAAGGCTGCCATTGCGATGCACGCGCACCTCAACGCTCGTTTGTTTTTTTTGTTTTTTTTTTTTGTTTTTTTTTTTGTGTGTGTGTTTCCGGGCGCGTCGACTGCCGTGGTCATTAGTCCCGTTAGTGTAGTGCATGTTTGTTTTTCTCGGAGATGGCGGTGATTTTCCTCGGTGGAAGGCGAGATCCGGCACCGACCTACCATCGGTTGTGGGTTTTCCTTACCAGGACTCTCCCACAGCGGGCACCGCCCGCCGAGACAAGTTTTAAGCTACCGACCGGTCTCCCCGAATATGTGCCAGTGTAGTGCATGTTAGTGTGTGTGTGTGTGTGTGTGTGTGTGTGTGTGTGTGTAAGAGGACAGGATAGGACTAGGAAGAGGACGGACAGATCGCGCGCGGTCCGTGGCCCGTTTGGTAGAGTACTGCTCCGACATTCGCCTGGTGTTGATCGAGAAACCACGGAAAACTACCGATCAGAACAGCCGGCCGCTAGAATTCTCCTCCAGGCAGCGACTGAATTCGACCTAGCTGAAAAGCTAGTGTCGAAAGTCTTGCCGCCGTCAGGACTCGAACCTAGGACCTCCCGGTCGGAGCCGCTGCAGACCTCAACGCTGGCTACACCAAGCTGTAGTGAAGCGCTCCGTGCATGACCAAGGGAGTCCACCGCTTCATTTTTTGCAACTATGACGTGTTTTCGCTACCACGTCTCTTCGTCATTTTGGGATATACAGCATGTAATAAGCTCAATATATCTCTAGTAAACCCTCCATAACAAGAATTTCAGGGAACTGAAACAATCGGTGTTCGTGTTATAAAAACCCGTGTTATCCGATTTTTATCTATGTCCTCATTACTATGTTTCTTTAGTGGGACTCAATTTTTTTTCCGTTTTACGAGGAAATTCGTGGTAACGAGGGTTCACTGTATATATACTATGTAACGAGTACTGAATACGTAGTGTACTATATATAGTATGAACTGTACATATATTCTGTAACGGGGGTATACATAATATACAGAGCTTGATTTCTCGTAAAACCCGAAGGAACTGAGTTCCGGCACCTCGGAAACAAAATAGAAAAATAAAAGAGAGAAGAGACAAAGAGCAGAGGACAAGCACTTCGATATTTAGCACGATCAACTTTCGTTATCTCAAAATTAAGTAATTTACCACTCTACTGAATTAGTTTTCCTAATGTAATAAAAGTATTTGTAAAAAGCCATAAAATATCATTTGTGTTCTATTCTATACTTTTGTCTTATAGTTGTTATTGTATTCACTAATAGCCAGATGTAACACTGTTACTAATTGGTATGATTTATAATTATTAAATAATATTATTAAAACGATATACAACCATTCCTTGATTTATAAAATTTTAAGTTTCGAAACCCGCCCCAAATTAATGATTAAATAGAAATAGTTAATATTTATTTAAAATTTTCCCAAGGAATCAAAAAATTATTAATTAATTAATATATTATAGAGGCATTGGAACGCCGTTCCGTGGAGTTCCGTCAGAAATCAAGCCATGTATATGACTATTTAACTATTGATTAATTAATTAATTAATTAATTTGTGAGGGAGGGCGTTCCGGGATCTAAAATTTCATAAATCCAGCCCTGTACACTACAGTATCCCCATCTCCGTCCAACTCCTCACCATGAAGAGACACTATATTTAAATCGGACTATAGTTTCAACGCTCAAGTGCGGTAGCAGCCCCTTTTCTTATTCGTTTTACAAGTTAAACTATCTGGGGGATTGAGGTATCTACCACAATAGTATAAAATGTCATTTTAATATGATTACATAAGCCAGACACATGTTTAGCCTCATCTTCAGTGGTTCCAAACACAGTACAACGTATGAAAAGTCGTCAGGCATGACGCCATTTTTATCGTACGCTGTACGAAAGCAGTCTCTGCTGCGAGTGCGAGTCTGCTTTCGTACAGCGTACAATCAAAATGGCCTCATACTTTGACGACTTTCCATGAAATTATGCGTTTAATCTGTGTTACTGAACCACTGAAGATGGGAAGAGTGTCCAAACATGCTGTCTGGCTATATGTAATCATATTAAAATGACATTTAATACTATTGTGTAGATACCCAATTCCCAGATAGTTTATCATGGAGTACCACAAAATCTCCGCTGCCACCACAGAATTTATTCGTTTTACAAGTCTTTCCGTACCGTTTTCCAAAATTGAAAGTGCAGATGCCGAGCGTTACACCTTAAGCACAAAATGGCGGTCGAGGGCGTGCGACGAACACCTCGTCCGAGAAGGTTGCGGCGCCCTGGGGAGCGATTGGGGGTGTAATGGCGTGTCGCACACGCGGGTTGGGAGCGGGGGCAGGTGCGCGTTTCCCACGGAGGGGCCCCGCCCCGCCCCGCCCAGCCCCGCCCCGCCCCGCCCCGCCCCGCCCCGCCCGCCCTGCCCGCCCGCCCCGCCCCGCCCCGCCTGCGGGCGACTCAGCGGTCGATACACTCACCGACAAGCACAGCTGCTTCTTACAGACTTCTAACAACAGTAATTCAGATTCCGGACGCGTCAACAGATAATGCCATCGGTCCCGTAAGTATAGTGCACGTTTTTCCGTCGGGAAGTGGCGATAATGTTCCCTCGCTGGATGGCGAGATCCGGCGCCGACCTACTGTCGACTAGCGGGGTTTCCCTAACCAGGACTCTCCCACCAGCGGGGCACCGCCCCAGCCGGGACAAGCTCTAAGCTCCCGACCGGCCTCTCCGGCAAGTGTGGTAGCAAGTTAGTGTAAGTCTGTGTACGTAAGGGGTGAGGATAGAACAAGGAAGAGGAAGGACAGATCGCGCGCGCACCATGGTGTGTTTGCGAGGGTACTGCTCCGACATGCGCCTCGCGTTGAAAGGAGGAACCACGTAAAACTAACGATGAAAGCAGCCGGCCGTTAGAATTCTCCTTCAGGAAGCGGTTGAGTTCGACCTAGCTGACTAGAATCGAAAATCCTGCCACCTTTGCGAGTGGAATCCGAGGACGCTTTCAGAGACACTGCAGTGACACGAGTCGATGCCCTGAAGTACCTCTCCCCGTAAGATAACCATCTAGAATGAAAATTCCCTTCAAAGAAAAAATATTATTATTATTATTATTATTATTATTATTATTATTTATTATTATATTATTATTATCATTTACCCTTTAGGATCCCATTAAAGGCGAAGACGTCCTTTACAGGGAATGTGAGGTTGGCCACAATGAACACTTCTTCCGTTTATTATTTTTTGTTCGCAATATACACTTCTTATTCTTACTTCTTTCCTGTCCTTTGTCTACTTGTGTTCGTCAGTTATCTTCTGATCTCTATATCGTTCAGATTCCATTTTCCTCCACGTAGTTCTGTGTAGTACTAATCTTGTCAAAAAAAATCAAAGAAAAACTATCGTCAGCTGAATGTCCATACTCAGCGGCGGCGGCTGTTGTCGTAAGCGTGCCCTGCCCTCTGAAAAGGGTTTGCTGTCGGGCAAATGAAGCAGCGATGGCGAGGTGCAAAGGGCAAATGAAGCAGCGATGGCGAGGTGCAAAGGGCAAATGAAGCAGCGATGGCGAGGTGCAAAGGGCAAATGAAGCAGCGATGGCGAGGTGCAGGGCAATGAAGCAGCGATGGCGAGGTCAAAGGCAAATGAAGCAGCGATGGCGAGGTGCAAAGGCAATGAAGCAGCGATGGCGAGGTGCAAAGGGCAAATGAAGCAGCGATGGCGAGGTGCAAAGGCCAAATGAAGCAGCGACGGCGAGGTGCAAAGGGCAAATGAAGCAGTGATGGCGAGGTGCAAAGGGCAAATGAAGCAGCGATGGCGAGGTGCAAAGGGCAAATGAAGCAGCGATGGCGAGGTGCAAAGGGCAAATGAAGCAGCGATGGCGAGGTGCAAAGGGCAAATGAAGCAGCGATGGCGGAGGTGCAAAGGGCAAATGAAGCAGCGATGGCGAGGTGCAAAGGGCAAATGAAGCAGCGATGGCGAGGTGCAAAGCGCAAATGAAGCAGCGATGGCGAGGTGCAAAGGGCAAATGAAGCAGCGATGGCGAGGTGCAAAGGCCAAATGAAGCAGCGATGGCGAGGTGCAAAGGGCAAATGAAGCAGGATGGCGAGGTGCAAAGGGCAAATGAAGCAGCGATGGCGAGGTGCAAAGGGCAAATGAAGCAGCGATGGCGAGGTGCAAAGGGCAAATGAAGCAGCGATGGCGAGGTGCAAAGGGCAAATTAAGCAGCGATGGCGAGGTGCAAAGGGCAAATGAAGCAGCGATGGCGAGGTGCAAAGGGCAAATGAAGCAGCGATGGCGAGGTGCAAAGGGCAAATGAAGCAGCGATGGCGAGGTGCAAAGGGCAAATGAAGCAGCGATGGCGAGGTGCAAAGGGCAAATGAAGCAGCGATGGCGAGGTGCAAAGGGCAAATGAAGCAGCGATGGCGAGGTGCAAAGGGCAAATGAAGCAGCGATGGCGAGGTGCAAGGGCCAGGCCCCGTCCCTGATGGCCTCAGGCCGCCCTGCGCGCTTGGCGAGGACAAGGGCAGGCCCTTCTGCCGCCTGCGGCTTGGAACGGAGACGACGGCAGCGGCAGGGCTCGGGGCAACATCTGCCGCCGCTGCAACGTCTTTGACTGGGATGGCCTGGGGTTCTAGTTGCTACAAGTTTTTCTAACATTCATTCTGTGACACCCAGGGAAACAAAATATTTAAAAAAACTCTTTAAATGGTACGTTTTTTCTAGTTATATACGGAACACGATATACGCTACATAACTGACCTGAAAGTAGAGGATCTTGGTTACGAGAGGAATATGAAAACAATTGATGGATGCTACATATTCTCGTATGGAGGGAATTATGAGAGGTAAATATGAAAAGACAAACCGAGTCAATCTAGTAAATTCGTAAATAAGGAAATATAATCATTACATTAGTCTAATATATCTCGTAAATACCTAAATCTCATAATTAAAATTACGTAAAAATAAAGTTTTGTATGTCCCACGGGTGTTACCTGATTTGCATGATTTCTGGCCCTCGGGCCCTTTGACGCCACTCCATCATAACGCTTATAACGCCCTTGGTGAATAAATACCTATTAATGCACTTAAATAAATTATATCCGCAATAAACATGTAATACACTTACGGGAATAATGACCTTGGCCATTGATGCCCCCGGGAAAACTAGTCAATGAAGAGGGACCAAGAAAGTTGATAGATCGAAAAATATAAATTTTAATGTTGAGTTTTAACGTAAAGTTTAATTGTAAAATTTACACTAACGATATTTTCACAACATATAGTGAGTCCAGAAAGTTCCTCTTCAGTGGAAGCTTGCTGGTGACAGTGCTAGCAATAGAAATTATGTTGTTAGCCCGAGCCACAGCTTGTAACAAAAGATGTAAATTAGACACATCGTAACATCACTACAATCATTACAGATGCTGGAAGTGTTGTCATCTTCACTATTGATAGTACTATGTAAGGAGAGAAATTAAAACAATCATAAATGTTTCCACTAATTTATAATAACTATTTTTCAGAAAAAATAACCACGATAATACTGTAGTATAATAATTGTGTAATAAAAAAGTTAATTCAAATAATATCGTACAAAATTTTCCAATAAATGCTCCATCATTAAATGCAAACTTCTTTGAAAATGTGTAAAATCTTGTAATTCTCTTTTAGCGTTTCCACCTCGCAAAAACGTAGGCAAATATCACTACACCATTCCAATAAATTAAACGTTGCCAATTTCTACTAGTGTGAGTAAACATTCCGTTCATAAAGGTTATTGATGTATTCACTTTATACAATTGACGCTCACCGTAAACTTGAATTTTGTCTTTCTCTCATTATGAAAATACGAAGTTGCAGTAGTGTGTGACTCTTTACAATTACATTTTATGAGAGATCAATACGTACAGAAAATGAATTCTGATGCTGGAGCATTTTTAATTAAATGAACAATATAAATGTATACATTTTAATAAAAATTGATTCCGATTGTATTCGATAATTTTCAGAAGTCTCGATATTTCAGAAAGTATCCAATACTATGGATGGTTCCTTCGAGGTTAAACGAGCTCTACCTGACTCGCTTCTGTGCGGAAAGACTTTCGTGGCCCGCTGTATATGTACCCCAGCATTTTGAACACACAGAACAATATTTTGTTCCGCGCAACCACGCAAGGTGGGAATCGCTGTGCTGGTGGTCACTTTCATGTCCTCGGCACGAGCGGGGCGTCTAATTAGGCGCACCGCCCGTGCAGCCTCCTCAGCGACGAGGCGATCAAGGCGGTGGGGCACGGCGATCAGCCGTCGGCCCTTAGCCCTTTGACGCGGCCTGCCCCCGCCGCAACCGCCGCCCTCTCCGCCTCGCCCTAGAAGCGGCGCAGGGCGCACCCGCCCTTTGGTTGGTTGGTTCCGGCCATGGTCAAACTAATATACGTACGTCTATGGTACTATGCTCTCGTACGCGTACTGCATGTTTTTTCTCGGGAGATGGCGGTGGTCTTCCTCAGCTGGATGGCGAGATCCGGCGCCGACCTACCGTCGGCTAGTGGGTTTCCCCCTAACCAGGACTCTCCCACCAGCGAGGCACCGCCCCAGCCGGAACAAGCTCTAAGCTCCCGACCGGTCTCCCGGAATATGTGGTAGTGTAGTGCATGATAGTGTAAGTGTGAGTGTAAGCGGAGAGGTTAGAACAAGGAAAAGGAAGGAAAGATCGCGCGCGGTTCGTGGCCTGTTTATTAGGGTACTGCTCCGGTATTCGTCTGGTGTTGATAGGAGAAACCACGGAAAGCTACCGATCAGAGCAGCCGGCCGCTAGAATTCTCTTCCAAACAACGACTGAATTTGACATAGCTCACAAGCTAGTGTCGAAAATCCTGCCAATAGTTCATTACAATTTTATGCAATAAAATTCTAATAAACCATTCAAGAATGGTAGGCGTTCAATCCATTTCTTACTGGATAAAATATTCATAACTATTGTATGTATTTGTTCATTTCACTCAGTGTATCAATAAGTATTCATTTAACTTTTTTTAAAAAGGAACTTTTTGATTGGATCCACGTTGAACGGCTTGAACTCGGGAGCGGAAATTTTTTTGTTTTAAAATGCTGCTAACTTTGCTTAGTTGATTCTTTTATATATCAGTCAATTACATACAGGAAAATGATGGTGTACGAATTAAATCGCTAAAGAAAACATATCATTATTTATTCTCCATACATCTCAGTGAGGTTTTATTTTTATAGGCAAAATAATTCAAATCCAAATTACGTTTATATGTACTTAATACATATGTCAGATTTTTTCTCCGTAATATATTCTCCCACCTCCTCAAGCCATCAAAACCTGTCCTCCGCTAATCGGCCCTCACTCACCTGCTGCCAGCGTTGCTTGCTAATCGCCTGGCTAATCACCCGACGGCACCTGCGCGCTGATTGGCTCCTGGCCCGCACCCTCGGTCCGCCAGGGCGGGCGCTCCGTTCGTTTCAATTGATCGGGAAAAGAGCGGCGGTTTATTTCTCCTTTGTCTCCAGGGCTCTCTCACCAACATCCTCCCGGTTGCATGCACCGGGTGAGGTGGCTGAGGGCATCAGCTGATGTATTGCAGTGCTACTCCCCACGGTGGCAGATTTTTCACACTAGCTCTACATAGCTGGGTCGAATTCACTCGCTGTCTGGAGAATTCTAGCGGCCGGCTGCTCTGATCGGTAGTTTTCCGTAGTGTCTCCGATCAACACCAGGCGAATGCCGGAGCAGTACCCTACCAAACGATCTTTCCTTCCTCTTCCTTGTAACCTCGCCCCTTATGCGCTATAAAAATATGATGCACTACACTATCGCATATTCTGAGAGACCGGTCGAGCGCTTAGAGCTTGTGCCGGCTGGGGCGGTGCCCCGCTGGTGGGAGAGTCCTGGTTAGGGGGAAACCCCACTAGCCGACGGTAGGTCGGCGCCGGATCTCGCCATCCAGCGGGGGAAGATCACCGCCCCCCGCGAGGAAAATATGCACTACACTTACAGGACTAATGACCTAAGCTGTTGACGCGCCCGGAATCACTAACAACCAACCAATCAATCAATAAATTGCACCAGTGTCGCCATTTCCCTAGACTTCCTCCATCTCGCCACCAGTCCTGCGGCCCATAAAATCCTTGCTCCTTGCTCTTGACACGAGAGTAGTGGACATTTCACCACTCAGACATCGCTTCCGCACTGCCTCCGACACTTCCCCACAATGACCCACCGATACCACGAGAGATTAAACAGGGAACGTCTTTTGCGGTACTCCGTCATACAATACGTATGCACAGATGAGCTAATTCACCAGATGCGAGTCAAATACGTTGGTGTGCGTGCGTGTGAGGGAATGAATGAATGAGAGAGGGAGAGAGAGATTAAGAGAGATGACTGAGGGAGTCAGAGAGATCAAGAGAGAGTGAGAGTGAGAAACCGGGAGTGTGAGAGATACAGAGAGAGAGAGAATGTTTGTGAGTGAGCGGAATATGAGATAGATACGGAAAGAGAGAGAGGGAGAGAGACAAAGAGGGAATTTCGTGTTCTCCCGTGCATCAGCTGCTGTGTTTGTAGTTTCGTTTCTTTAGTGTGTATGGTGGATCCGGCGCCGACATACACGTTTCCTTGAGGGAGATGTTTCCTCTCCATATGTTTTCCTAATAGAATCACGGCCCCCACACGTGATACGCTACAAACTGCCGGTCTGGTAGTCTGGTAGTACCGTGCGTGTAAGTGTAAGTATCTGAGTGCGTGTGTATGGCAAGCAAGATAAGACAAACATGGGGCGCGATCCGTGGCCCGTTTGATAGGGTAAAGCTGAAGAGATCATGGAACCCATTGGATCAGCGCAGCCGGCCGCTGGAATTCTCCTCCAGGCAGCGGCTGAATTCCACCTCGCTGTGAAGGGATTCCGGCGAATCCTAGCGCATCGGGAGTCGAACCCCAGACCCTTCCAGTGAGAGTGGCAAATGCAGGAGGGCTCTGCAGCACAGCGGCTGACCGCCAGCGTAATCGCCCGGTCAGGGCAATTTGCGTGGCGGCCCTTTTCGAAGGGCGCCCCGCCCTCGCCCTTTGGTCCTCGCCGCACACACACACACACACACACACACACACACACACACGGGGAGAGGGACCTCTCACACTCTCCGCTCTGGTGCTGCTGCCACACGCACAACGCACGTTTCACTCAACGTCAAGTAGTCAATTACTCCACTAGAGTAGAATGTTAAGGTTTATTGCTCTCGAACACTGGCTTAGGTGTCTGGGCAACAAGTCATGTCACCGCGGGCCCCTTAAGGCTCGAGTCCCGATAGCCAGGACGAATTCAGCCGCAGTCTGGAGGAGAATTTTAGTACAGGACTATTCCTTTTTTTTTGTTTATATTGTTCATATTAGGAATGGGAAATGTTTGGCAATTATAACGTCCTATGGATAAATAATAAATGTTTCGTGACAATCAATGTACCCTCACTGTGTACATAACCTCCAAATCCTACACAGGTACGTTAGTTTATTCCTGAGATGTTTTTATTAACTTGAGATAACAATAACCATTAATTTCCTGCCATATTATATTGCCAGTATGGATGTAGTATTCCTCATTACTTACATGATTATTGTGTGTTAGAGTTGAATTCGTGTTTAGTGGTGGCGGCGAAAACTACGTAAAGTGTAAGTTTTGTCCTAGTCGAAATGCCGTCATTTGATGCCGACGCATGCGCAGTACAATCTTCCCCAGAGCTGTCTTTCCAACGCACGACTTGCAAAAAGCGTCTAATGAATCTGAAACGCGTCCTCTCTCTCCACGAGCAGAGGTGTGCGAGGGGCGCGGGTGCGGCTGGCGGCCGGTGGGACCTCAGCGCTCCTAACGACGCCCGCCCTTAAAAAGGAAGGCCGCGTCAGGGGGGGCCGGCGGGGTGGGCGGGGGGGGGGGAGCGGTGGACGGCGCGCGGAGCACGCACGCCGGACCGCCCTCACACTCACACCCGCGGTTGGGGCAGAAGCGCTGCGAGTACTGCTCGCTCACCAAGAGCTTCTTCAACACTCTTCATAATAATAATAAATAATAATAATAATAATAATAATAATAATAATAATAATAATAATAAAATAATAGTAATAAATCAATAGTAATAAAATAATAGCAATAAACTAATAGTAGTAATAATTGTATTTTTAAATTTATTTTACGTCAAAAAAGTTAAAAACTGCGTATGACGTGCTATGGGAAAAGTGAATTGTGTACACATTTTCAAAATTCTGTGATCCCTACACTAAGTTATATACTACTTAAATTTTGAATTTTTGAAAGGGAGAAAAAACAAAACTCCCATGTAATAAAATATATTTTCAAAGATAAATAAGCAATAAATTTTGGCTCTTATTACTTCTCCGTGACAACATGGAAACGATAATTTGAATAATTGTATTTCCCACTGAATTCTAGAAGACGTGCACAGAAAATGAAGTTACATTTATGTCCAGAAGCAAAACAAGGGCCATCTCAGCATTTGCTCAATGGATCAGGAAACTGGACGAAAAACTGATCGAGATAGGGGGTCATTGACCCGGAAGCTGTAGTACAATAGTTGTTACAGGTTGTTTATACTCATTTATACATTCCAAATGGTAAATAATGCATTATGTATCATTGTTAAAATTTATGTTACTTTTCTTGTGATGCTCAGTATAGTCTCTAATTGTATAGAAACAGTTATGCAGCAGAAACGATTTAACTGGATTTAAACTTTTCTATTGAATTTAATCGTTTAATGTCATCTGGCAAAGTGTTGTAAAATAATGTACATGTATTGTATGTGAATTTTTGTAATGAGCTGTTGATACTGTCACCTGATGAATATGATTTCTACGTCGAGTGTTATAGTAATAGACTTTGGCATTTTCTGAAAAATATTCCTGCCCTTGAGCAAGTCATTTTTACAAAAACACTGATTCGTAAATAAAAGACACAGTAGTAATAATAATAGTAGTAATAATAATAGTAGTAATAATAATAGTAATAAAATAATAATAACAACTTCTGGCTGTTTAAGAACATCTTAGTGTGGAAAACGTACAAATACTACCAGTACCAACCTCTCGCCGTCTAAAAATGAATCCATGAAGATGCATTGGGATAGGGAGATTAGAACAGATAAGACCATCACTGCAAATACACCAGACATTATAGTGCTAAATAAAATCCAGAAGGACGTCACCATCATCGATATTACGGTACCACTGTCACATAATCTCCACTCGCATACACGAACAAAGTCACAAATGCCAAGAGCTAGCAGAAGATTTGGAAAGTAAAGAAGGTGCAGATCCGTCCCATGACAATTTCTACAACCGGAACAATAGCAAAATCCTCATCAAACATCTGCAAGAATTGAATATAAAGCATATACTAAGAACAGTACAAAAATCAGTCATTCTAGACACCTGTCACATTGTCAGAAAAACTGTCACTGATGTGTCTGATATGTAGTGTTGTGAGGAATTTACCTAGGCCCTTGCCTGGGACAATGCTTGGAGATAAGAGCGACATGAGGCGAACATGACGTATTCCTTCACGGTAACTAGCAAGATCCGTCTTCGTCGTACAGCTACAGGAACTGGGACGATTTTAAAGGAAAGCTACAACTACATTTTTGCATCGAACCGGAATCACAGCACCGGAAGCTAGTACGCTGCCATGAGCCAGAAACGAAATATTTCGTGACAATATCACCATGTGATCGCTAAGATGGAAGAAGGAGGAGTCAGCCGCACGGAAAGAGAAAAGTGTTCAGCGCCGAAGGAAAGACCATGACAGAGGCGGAACGGCACGAGCGCTCCCTCACACTCTCAAAGCGACGCACTGGAGAGGAGCGGCGGGGAGCGGCGGGGAGCGGCGGGAGCGGCGGGAGCGGCGGGAGCGGCGGGGAGCGGCGGGGAGCGGCGGGGAGCGGCGGGGAGCGGCGGGGAGCGGCGGGGAGCGGCGGGGAGCGGCGGGGGGGAGCGGCGGGGAGCGGGCGGCGGGGAGCGGCGGGAGCGGCGGGGAGCGGCGGGAGCGGCGGGGAGCGGCGGGGAGCGGCGGAGCGGCGGGGAGCGGCGGGGAGCGGCGGGGAGGCGGGGAGCGGGGGGAGCGGCGGGGAGCGGCGGGAGCGGCGGGGAGCGGCGGGGAGCGGCGGGGAGCGGCGGGGAGCGGCGGGGAGCGGCGGGGAGCGGCGGGGAGCGGCGGGGAGCGGCGGGAGCGGCGTTCGCGAAGGGCGAGGAGGTCGCAGCCCCAGGAAGGGAGAGGCACTCAGGTAGCGGATGGCAGGACACAAATACGAAACGACACACAGGAAGAAGAAAACCAAGGCAGAATAATAATCATTTCAAAGAAGGTTGTGTAAAAGGCAGCACAAGAAACGAAACCGGGCGAAAACTAGTGGTCTTGAAACAGCAATACTTTCTCGAAAAACTACGCGAAAAGTACTCCAATTTTTTGAAACATTGTTCACAATCTTATTTCAAAACCTATCCTTAAGAAACAGATTTCTTTAACGGAAAGAAACCCTATCTTCATATGTGTAGTTGTAGGAAGGCGCCGAAAAAAATGTTGAATATTTACAATTTTCGAAAAGTCAGGGCTTTCAACAAGCATGCGACCTCCGCCATTCTCTTATACGTTCTACACACTTTCCAACAACAAAATTCAATCAACACCGATGGAGTCTTTTAATTTGGGGATAATGTCTCAGGGGCTTCATTTGAAGAACCTACAAAAATTAAAATATCGGTTTCAAATTCATGAGGATTATCGATTTTGTGGAAACTCAGCTGAACGATTTAGCTGCGAGCGTTCATCAGAGACGGGCGGGCAGACGTTTTGCCGTCATTTGTTTTTTTGGATACAAAGGACCCACAAACCGGGATCCTGGTTACACCAAGTCAAGAGGATTTTTTTTCTGAATTTAGTAACTGCATTTTTCCACTTTTTTGTTACCAAGGTCCGATAATAAACATTCTCTGCCGAAAATTTGCATTTTTTCGTGCAGCATAACATAATTTTCTCTCTAGTCTACAGTGAGAAAGTAAAAATATCAAACATAAGCGTGCCACGTACCCTGCAAAGAGGAGAGGTACCTGAAGAGGAGAGGATGGGACGAAAGGAGAGGAGGGCAGGAATTTAGGAGGAGGGCGCTGACGCCAAATGCGAAGGGATCTGCAGCGTCGCAGGGCACACGCTGTAACACAGGAAGAGAGAGAACGGAGATGACTTACACGAGACACGAGAAAGGAGAAACAAGAAACATTCAAAGGGTGAGAGTAGCCTCACAATATAAGCATACATATGTGTGTTAAGAAACCTCTAAAAAGAAAGGAAAGAAAGAGAAGAAATTGACGACACAAAGGAACATTGACTAACCAATGTGGAAATTCCGGCGAAGTAAAGTAAAATATCATATTCAGTTTCTGGGGCAAATATGTCGGGCATGTTCATAATTAATATAATGCTAATAAAATGATCAGATCACGAAAACATTTTTTGGCATTTTAAAGAAAATATTGAAATATTCAAGAGTGCAATATTGAATCAAATGTTTTTAACGTATTTTATTATAGTTCCTGTACTATTTTCCCTAAATACAAATAAACGTTTTATATATACAAGAACGATCGATGTTATTTGCGTATTAAATGTATACTTCACGTTTTTTTGTTTTAATTTTTTAATGTTTTTGTAAATAGTTTTTAATTCCTTTACATTAGCCTTCAAAATTCGTTTTACAGATGCTGCAAAACCTGCGACCAAGGAAAAATTCACGAAAACTAGTATTCACCCATGAATGGTTTAAAAAAATAAGAAAACGCCCCGAAAGCTGGACTTACGCCTTACACCTCCTGAACCACTGGATTAATTATTTGATTGCCACATTACATTAGAATCTGGTGGTCGATGCCGAAACACAATGATTCTCCATTCAATTCAATTACGCTTTATTTTCCGTGGTGACACTCAGGCAAGTTTCGCTTCGCTGCTTTCGCTATCTGGCGGGGAAAGAAGACATCACTCGGGCAAAGAGACATGCGATTTTAATTCACTTCAGAGGCTTCTTTTAGCCTTGAGAATATTTTACAGCCGACTTTACTTGCCCTCCGAAGGAAGAATTTTATTCTACCTTAAAAATCTAGGATTCCAGGTCAGGTTTGAACCTCCGTACGTGTGTATAACAGCTAACCGTTATACAACCGAAGCCATAAAATAAATGCCTCAACTTCCGAGCCCTAGTCATTTGATTCAATTTTTTTTGTGTGTATACCAGTATTATGAACGATCTTTTCTGTTGCAAGAAATCGTCCATAATTGGGCATTTTTCGACACGAATGATGACTTACTAGCATTTAACGGTACGAATCACTGTGCCATCACACATCACAAGACAGGAAGGACACATCACATCACATCACATCACATCACATCACAAGAAAGTTGTTTCTCCAAATTAAGTAACTAACAAAATTAAGTAATAAATGTAACTTCATTATCTGTGCACGTCTTCTAGAATTCAGGGGGAAATATAGTTATTCAAATTTTCGTTCTCCATTTTGTCGCGGCAGGAAGTATTCTTCCTTCACGAAGGATGTGATGGAGGGTAAATGTATAGCTGATTTACCATTGAAAATTGATTTATTACATCGGAGCGAATTTTTTGTTGATAATCCTTGCAAAAATCGCTCATTTCTTTCTGTATTCAAAATTAGAGTAGTATATGGCTTAGGGTAGGGATCACAGAATTACGAAAACGTGCACAGAATTCACCTCTCCCCGAAGCACGCCACTCATAATTTAAAACTGTTTTTGACGTAAAAATAAATAAAATATGTATGTATGTACTTGGCGTTATTGGGTCGGTAGTCCGACTTTGCCGTCCATACGGTTTCCCATGCCCGGAGCCTAGATTGAAATCCATGCTTGGGGTAAGAGCGACATGAGGTTAACATGACGTATTCTCTTCACCGTCACTAGCAAGATCCGCCTGCTTGAGCTTTTCTTCGTCACACAGATACAGAGACTGGAAAGACACTACTCTATTTTGGCCTCGACCGGGAATAAATAAAATAAATAAAATAAATAAAATAAATAAAATAAATAAATAAAATAAATAAAATAAATAAAATAAATAAAATAAATAAAATAAATAAAATAAATAAAATAAATAAAATAAATAAAATAAATAAAATAAATAAAATAAATAAAATAAATAAAATAAATAAAATAAATAAAATAAATAAAATAAATAAAATCCAAATAAATACCAAATAAATAAATAAACAAACAAATAAATAAATAAATACAAAGTAAGATTTTGTTATAATGCCATTATACCAAAAAAGCGTATACAACACGTTTATAATGTCGCTTTATTGCAATCCGTACAAATTTGAAAACTCGCTTCTAACATGGGGTCGTTTTCAAAGCGTGTACTCGTGCAATGCAGCTTCTCATAACAAACTAGCAGCGTAAAGTGCTATTACTCGCCGCAGCAGCACGGCCATCGAGCAGCGCTGCAACAGCGATGGCGGCGGCGGGGCACACTGGCCCAATCGGCCGAAAAACTGGTCACAATTGCAAATGCAGTGCATTTGCGTAAAAATGGGTATCAAGGTCGCTGAATTTCAATATCATAAAAAAATTTCAAAATTCAAAATGGCGATTCTACTCATTTAAAAACAAACAAAAATGCATAAAAAAATACGTATGGGGTTCTAGAGATCACTGATTCCGAATATCCTCATGAAATTTCAAAATTTAAAAGGGGTTTGGAAATGGTCAACTGACTCATAAAAATAATTATATGCGTAGAAATACGGATACAATAGTTCTCGCAAAAATTTATATCAGTAATTTTTTTTATTAAAAGTAATTATATTAATCAATGAATCTAAAAAATATACAGGAAAATAATTCCTGTGGTGTAGAAGGCAATTGGGTTATCTAGTGTTAAATCTTACTATGTAGCATTGCTGTAAAGAGATTATAAAACAAAGGTGCAGATGTGTGCAGCTAAATGAGTGTTATGTGATTAAGGGCATTCTACTTCATAAATAAAAAAAATGATTGAGACAGGAAAACGCAGGACAAAAAATCTAATCCACAATACACGTAACTAACATTGTTACGATCTCTACGTCAGAATTCCATATTATATATAAAATTAATTGTCACATTTTATCTTAAAAATATATCTAACTTATAGTCAGAGGTGTCTTCTATTCAGAAATACAAAAAGAAACCCACAAAAAAAATAAACTTTTTTTTTTCACAAATATCATTGACAAGAATCAAAGAATCAATTCGAGTGTTTCGAGCAACGGTAACTTCACAAGATCGTAAGGAAGACAAAAACAATTGAAATAACTTTCTGGAGCTGAAGTTGGGTGTTCCAAAGTCTTTCGAACGAGATTTGTTAAGTCAGAATTCCGAACGCGCATCACCTCATGTCACTGCAGAGCCTCTGACCGGGAGGTCCTAGGTTTGAGTCCTGATGGCGGCAGGATTTTCGACTCTAGCTTTTCAGATAGGTCGAATTCAGTCACTGTCTGGAGGAAAATCCTCGCGGCCGGCTGCTCTGATCGGTAGTTTTCCGTGGTTTCTCCGATCAACACCAGGCGAATCCGGAGCAGTACACTACCAAACGGGCCAAGAACCGCGCGATCTTTTGTTCCTCTTCCTTGTCCTATCCTCTCCCTTACACTAACATTCACTACACTACCACATATTCCAGGGAGACCGGTCGGGAGCTTAGAGCTTGTCCCGGCTGGGGCGGTGCCCCGCTGGTGGGAGAGTCGTGGTTGGGGAAACCCTACTAGTCGACGGTAGGTCGGCGTCGGATCTCGCCATCCAGCGGGGGAAGAACACTGCCATCTCCGAGAAAAAAACCTGCACTACACTAACGGGATTAATGACCAAAGCAGTTGACGCGCTCGAAAACACGAAAAAAAATCAATCAAATAAAAACCGGAACGCGCACTTTTTAATTTGGCCAGTATGGCCTGGGTTTTGGCCTGATTCAACCAGTGTGCGGCGGCCGGAGCGGGATTGCCCCCTCCCCTCCCCTCCCCCCCCCGCGCCGCGCAGAGCGCCTCACGAGGGAGCCTGCGAGATGAGCCCGATGCTCGCAGGTAGCAGATGCGCCCTGGGAGAAGAGGGGCGAAGGGGGCGATATTTATGGGCGCGGCGCCGGCGGGCGGGCGGGCGGGCGGGCGCCGGTGGCGGAATAGCAAGCAGCTTTTAGCGTAATAGCGGCCCTCAACTTATGACGCCTCCGCTCCCACCTTACACAGCGCGCGCGCCCCGCGGCGAGGCAGAGCAGCTCCACGCTCCACCACGCCCCTCGCCCCGCAAGGCGTGCCACAAGGTCTTCAAGCGTTCCCCACATCGCCCAACGTTTGATTCATCCGTTCATTACTTCGTCAACTGCTCAAGTGCAGTGCATGCTTTATAGTGGGAGGTGGCGGTGATCTCTGCCACTGAATTGCGGCGACCTACACGTCGGCTAGCTGGGTTTTTCTCAACCAAGTATCTCCCACCAGCTGGGCACTGCCTCAGTCGGGACAAGCTCCACGCTCCACCACGCCCTCGCCCCTCGCCCCCGCGAGGCGTGCCACAAGGTCTTCAAGCGTTCCCCACATCGCCCAACGTTTGATTCATCCGTTCATTACTTCGTCAACTGCTCAAGTGCAGTGCATGCTTTATAGTGGGAGGTGCCGTGAGCTCTCCCACTGAATTGTGCCGACCTACACGTCGGCTAGTGGGTTTTTTCCCAACCAGGTATCTCCCACCAGCGGTGCACTGCCTCAGCCGGGACAAGCTCCACGCTCCACCACGCCCCTCGCCCCCGCAAGGCGTGCCACAAGGGCTTCAAGCGTTCCCCACATCGCCCAACGTTTGATTCATCCGTTCATTACTTCGTCAACTGCTCAAGTGCAGTGCATGCTTTATAGTGGGACGTGGCGGTGAGCTCTCCCACTGAATTGCGGCGACCTACACGTCGGCTAGCTGGGTTTTTCTCAACCAAGTATCTCCCACCAGCGGGGCACTGCCTCAGCCGGGACAAGCTCCACGCTCCACCACGCCCCTCGCCCCCGCAAGGCGTGCCACAAGGGCTTCAAGCGTTCCCCACATCGCCCAACGTTTGATTGATCCGTTCATTACTTCGTCAACTGCTCAAGTGCAGTGCATGCTTTATAGTGGGAGGTGCCGTGAGCTCTCCCACTGAATTGTGCCGATCTGCACGTCGGCTAGCTGGTTTTTTCCCAACCAGGTGTCTCCCACCAGCGGGGCACTGCCTCAGCCGGGACAAGCTCCACGCTCCACCACGCCCCTCGCCCCTCGCCCCCGCGAGGCGTGCCACAAGGACTTCAAGCGTTCCCCACATCGCCCAACGTTTGATTCATCCGTTCATTACTTCGTCAACTGCTCAAGTGCAGTGCATGCTTTATAGTGGGAGGTGCCGTGAGCTCTCCCACTGAATTGTGCCGACCTACACGTCGGCTAGTGGGGTTTTTCCCAACCAGGTATCTCGCACCAGCGGTGCACTGCCTCAGCCGGGACAAGCTGTACGCTCCCGACATGTGTGGTAGTTTAAGTGTAAGTAACGAGAGAGGATAGGTCAAGGAAGAGGAAAGAAAGAGCGCGCCCGGTCCGTGGCCCGTTTGGTAGGGTACTGCTCCGGTATTTGCTTGGTGTTGATCGGAGAAACCACGGAAAACTACCGATCAGAGCAGCCGGCCGCTAGAATTCTCCTCCAGACAGTGACTGAATTCGACCTAGCTGAAAAGCTAGAGTCGAAAATCCTGCCGCCGTCGGGACCTGAACCTACGACCTCCCGGTCAGAGGCACTGCAGTAATATCAGTTGATGCACTGAGCCACCTCTCCCGGTCCGAATTGTTCAACCTTTTCCCAGGTCGCACAACCTTTCCCTGGATTACTCAGCATTTCTCCGAATATTTAATTTCTCCCCGGATCGCTCAACTATCATTTCAATTGCGTGGTAACTTCGCATACACACACACACACGGCAGGTTTAAATTCTGTTGGTGCTGTTTCAATGATGGTTAAGACTGGTGCAGTTGGTGAAGATATATACGCAATTTTGTAATCGAAAATCCGGATGTCTATATGCTTGTGGGGATTATGGATCAAGCATAACTATATCATTGGAAACTTTTGTACTGAAATTTCGGGGATTAGGTGTATAATTTAGTGGCGCCGTTCCGAATTTCATAAAGATATTTTGATTTTGGAATTAATTTTACAATACATTCCCTTGTGATATTTTCCATTTTTTTTGAAAGAGTTGCATTTCTTAAAATGTTGGCTAAAATTCTGAAAACCTCCTTTTTAAAAATGGTACAGTTCCTATTTTCATTAAAATCTCAAAAATTTGAAAACTTGCAACAGTTCAAATACTTTTCCAACCTGGCCTATAACGCCAATATTAAAGGCAGGGTTTTCTCTTTCAATGCAATTTATCACTAGATTTCACATCTTCAAATTCCGTCATATGCACATTTTTAGAAATAAGATAATTTGTCGAGCAATTGGGACGGAAATTACATTTTTCCCAACGCAACGAAACAGTAAGAAGAGAAAAGGTTTCGGTGTCATTTAAACATGACGCAGGTCTGATTTCCAAAATTTGCGAAAAGTTATAACTATGCGAGAAATTACGTGCAATCGCAGCACAGGTATTAAAACTCCTTCTCCTGATCAACTAAAAGCGGAAGCTGCAATTCTTTTCTCAAAACACATGACCTTCTTTTCTGAGGTCGTCGTGTTCGCATAAACCCATTTTTGCATCCGCGACCTCTCTGGCCATCGGGAATTCATGGCTCGTCCATCTTCTCTGCTGTGCTCTGCCACCGGATGTGCGCCTCTCACGAGACGAAGCAGGCGCTGCCATTTCGCGTTCGCCTTGTAAAGGTAGAACACACGGCGTGGCACAGCAAATTCAGAAGCGTATACAGGGTGCGTCGCGACGGGACGAGAACTGGGGGCGAACAGTTCAAAAATTGCGTTGTCGTAAGCAGGAGCGTTATACCGGTCATAAAATATGTAATAGAAGGTATTAAGCCTTTGAAGTCGTAGGGCATGTGTGACATGCTACCCATCAATGTACTTTGGGGTTAGAGGTTTCTTAGCGCTGCGAGGTCCTACAACTCGGTAAGGCAAGTCTAAGACGACAACGCAAAATGGCGGCACACCTCGAAGCCGATATTCGGCACTACCCGGTTCCAGCTCGTTCTCGCATTATTGCGTCAACATTGTTTAAAAATAGAAGAGTAGCCCGGATCGAGTCAACAATGAAAACTTTATTTTACGTACGAGGAAAGTTGGTGAGTATCGGTGACATGCCCCACTAGTTAATTAGGGATTTCGGGGAGGCATCTGAGACATGAGTTGTAGGACGTCATATTACATACTGATTCGGGCTAGCAGGTATTATTCACGTGGCATCTTTGACACGCCGTACGTGCTGTAGGACGAGTGCAAAGATTTGCTTACGAGTGTAAAGGGTTAGTAAAGGTTTGCTTACGAGTGTAAAGAGTTAGTAAAGGTTTGCTTACGAGTGTAACGGGTTTGGCCGTAAGGGCAGTGAGTGGGTTCAGGGACACAGGAACATCACCATATAGGCTACATCCCACAATCATCCGCGAACATGAACCTTTCTTTTTCAAAAACTGTCTACTACTTCAAGAATCCTATTCCTGGGCAATTTCTTCTCACATCTTGGTGATAACACTGCAGTTTAGATCACTCTACCAAATTGGAGGCTTCGAAAACACATCGTGAATTAATAGTTCCTCATCCACGATCAGACTGGAGAGTTCAGAGCGCGGCCAGTTCGCGTAATTTTGCGCGAAAAAATAAAAGGACCCGTTTCAAATCGGGCCATGCCGCATGGTACTTCGTCGCGCTCAAAGACACGAGTGAAACAGCTCGTGCCGCGTCGTACGTTTTTACCCTAAGCGCTCCAGCGCAAAGACAACAGAAATGCGAAACGCGCATCGCTTTAGAAATTGATTAGTGATTTCTGGCCCGTGAACTACATAAGGTCATTAGTCCCTTAAGTATAGTGCATGTTTAATCGAGTGACGGTGATATTCTCCCCCCCTGGATGACGAGATCCAGCGTTGACTGCAATTTGGTTTGCTGACTTTTGATCCTCCAGGCATATCTGCTAGCAGTCAGAACTGCAACCGGGACAAGCTCAAAGCTCTTTACTGGTTTCCTTACAAGTATGGTAATGTAGTGCATGTTAGTGTAGTTGTGTGTAAGTAAGGGGAGAAGATAGAACAATGAAGAGGAAGGAAAGAGTGCGCGCAGCCCGTGGCCCGTTTGTGCGGGTACTGCCCCGGCATTCCGCTGGTGTTGGTCGACGAATCCTCGGTAAACAACCGATCAGAGCAGCCGGCCACTAGAATTCTCCTCCAGTGGCTGATCTCGGCCTAGCTATGTAGTGAGTATGGGAAACCCTGCCACCTTGGAGGACGGGGCTCCCGGTCAGACGCACTGCAGCGTCATGAGCTGGGTCCTCATTCCCCAATCCATCCGCGAGTGAAGCACACCTCCTCCGCCCCTGACGCCCCGCGCGCTGCTGGCCGAAAGGGCGCCGCCTAACGCCCTGTGCACGCCGGAAACGCCCGGGCGCCCGCGCCTCCGCCCCGCCACCGCCGCTCCACCACCGCCGCCTCCACCACCGCCGCCACCACCGCCTCCGCCACCGCCTCCGCACCGCCACCGCCTCCGCCGCCGCCTCCGCCTCCGCCGCCCCGCCGCCACCACCGCTTCCTCTACCGCCACCGCTCTCCCATCGCCACCGCCACCGCCCTCGCCTCCACCGCTACCACCGCCACCGCCGCCTCCGCGTCCGCCTCCGCCTCCGCCGCCTCCGCCGCCACCACCGCTACCTCTACCGCCACCGCTCTCCCATCGCCACCGCCTACACCGTTGCCGCCACCATCACCACAGCTACCAACTCCACCGCCACCGCCGCTCGTAAAAGGCGACTTCCACGGCGGCGCCGCCTCTTCATAAAATCGCCCGCTGGCGCCCTCCGTTGGCCGCCGCCGCGACGCTGAGCGCCACTGAGCAGCGGCGCCATCCAGACCAGCGGCCGGAACGCCCTTTATGAGCGGCCGATTAAGTGGCTCCACTCATTGATCGCTTTTTTCATTGATTAGAGATTCCCAGCGCGACAACAACCGATCTCATTATTCCCCTAAGTGTGGTGCATGTTCGCGTGCGGTGGCAACGATGCTCCTTCGCTGGAGCTCTTTTGAGGTTTGAGCTTTTCCCCGACCAGGAAACTCCCACCAGCGGGGATAAGCTCGAAACTCCTCATCGGTCTCCCTACATGTGTGCTAGTGTAGTGCATGTTAGTGTAAGTGTGTGTGTAAGGAAAGAGGATAGGGTAAGGAAGAGAAAGGAAAGATCGCGGGCGGTCTGTGGACCGTTTGTTAGGGTACTGCTCCGGCATTCGCCTGGTGTTGATCGAATGGAAAACTACCGGCCAGAGTAGCCGGCCGCTAGAATTCTCCTCCAGACATCGACTGAACTCGACCCAGCTCTCAAGCTAGTGTGGAAAATCCTGCCACCGTCGGGACTCGAACGCTAGAATCTCCTGGTAGCATCGCTGCAGACGAAACAAACTGCATCACAGCATATGTATGTATACATATTGTCCAAGGAGAAAACCTCGAAATTTAAAAATACGCTCCTAAAACAATTTTAAGCATATTTTGTTGAATAAACTCCTTGAATATTCCGAATGGTTGAGCCGCAATAAGCACTCAAAGGTTGGTTTGAAAAAAACATTTATATGCAAAAATTTACATTGCAGAAATATATAAACTCTATAACAACATCTAAATTGCTTATTACTTACATAAGAAATGAATATATTTGTTCAGAAAGAAAAATCAATCAATAAATAAAATAGCAGTCTAATTGAGTAAATTGGGTCCTTTCTTTCTGTATTAATTTTTCTTTCTAAACAAATATAATTCTTTCATTCATTCCAATATCGATGGAGTTGTGTAGACAAAAGACGCTTGAAATTGTCTTAGGAGCTTATTTTCGACGTGTTGACGTTTCGTCCGTGGGCATCCTGTATATACGGAAGCTCAGCTGTCCAATGAGAATGTGTTTGTGAGAGACACTAGCGATCCGCGCGGCAAACATGCGAACGACCGCTGTCTTACCATTTGCATGCAGGGTCGTTCTGCTAAATGTGACCAAAAAGTAAATGTCTACGTATTTTAATTTCTTAATGAATATAATAAAACACAATTTGAAGTACTGATTTCGAACCATTTTTAAGGAACGAAATGATTTAATTCTAATTAATGTTGTCCATTGAGAGAGGATAATGGAATTATTAGGAAGAAGAAATATTACTTTATTTATCATTAATATATCTCGAATGGTAAGTAATATAAGCAGTAAATAAGCGAATCTAGAATAAAGTAATAATTCCCTTCGAATTTCTGTATTTAATTGCAGAACAGAGCGCCTTTTTCACAAAAGTATTGTTATTAATGCGTAAGCTGGAGAAGTATAAGAAAACAGTTTTTGCATATCAAATGAGTCCCTATTCATGTATTCACTCAAATATATCGTTAAAACGTGGTTCTATGTATTTTACGAGTTATTTAACGACTTGCCCTGGAAATCATAGGAACATAAACCGCGAGGTCAAGAAACAATAGTTTATATTTGGTTTTTTAACATTTTTAAGGTCGTTCTTCAACATCTTGGTCATATACGGACCTCTGTGAATATGACACTGACAGGGAAACTGAAATCAGAACACGTAAGGACCACACACAGACACACACACACACACACACACACACACACACACACACGCATCCACACACGAAGGTATCCTGACGGGTTTCGAACCCGCGACCCTCCGAGCCGCAGCAGCTATGGCCCTTCAGCCTTAGAGACCTCGTCTATCCAGGTGGCCACATTTGCGAATTTTACCAGCTGTTAATAAGTAGTTTCACTTTGGCTGCACCAGGATCGCTAGATGTCCGCGCGCGCATCGGGAGCGGTAGCTCAGTGCATCAGATGATGTCACTGCAGCGCCTCTGACCGGGAGGTCTTAGGTTCCTACTCCTCACGGCGGCAGGATTTTTGACACTAGCTACAGAGCTAGGTCGAGTTCAGTCGCTGTCTGGAGGACAATTCTAGCGGCCGGCTGCTCTGATCGATATTTTTCCGTGGTTTCTCCGCTCAACACCAGCCGGAGCACTACACTACGAAACGGACCACGGACCGCGCGCGATCTTTCCTTCCTCTTCCTTGTCCTCTCCTCTCCTCTTACACACACACTTACACTAACATGCACTACACTACCACATATCCCGGAAGACCGGTCGGGAGCTTAGAACCTGTCCCGGCTGGGGCGGTGCCTCGCTGGCGGCTACCCCCTAGACGACGGTAGGTAGGCACCGAATCTGGGCATCCAGCGAGGGAAGATCACCACCCCGTGCAGAGGAAAAACGAGCACTATACTTATGGGACTAATGACCTAAGTTACTGACGCGCCCGGAATCACTAACCTTTACGTAGACTCCGAGAGGGAGAAGCCTCACCGACCAGAAGACTGCGACGGAGCAGGTGCTCGACAGCCCCCTCCCCCTCCCGCTCGACGCCCACTCGCCCTTGCCGGCGGCGCCGCCCTCGTAATTTATATGAGGGCTTAAATAAACATTCTGCGATGGGGCGTTCGTCGCGCAGTGAAAATTCAAAAGCCCACGAGGCGGGGCGTGCGAGATTTTTTAATATCTGAAATTGCCCCCAAACTTATTCTCCGCCGGCGCAGCTCACAGGACGCGGAAGTGCCCTCTCGAGCGAGATGCGTTTCTGTCGTTCGCTTTTACTTTCGGGTACCACGCGTTGCCTCCTTTTTTTGTCTTCCTGTTCCCACTATCCCCCTGCCCGGAGACGGCGTTGCCGCTGACTCTCGCCGAGAGGTGCTAGATTCGAGTCCTGACGGCGGCAGGATTTTCGACGCTCAGCTAGGTCGAATTCAGTCGCTGTCTGGAGGAGAATTTTAGCGGCCGGCTGCTCCGATCGGTAGTTTTATGTGGTTTCTCCTATCAATACCAGCAAATACCGGAGCAGTACTTTAACAAACAGGCTACGGATCGCCCGCGACCTTTCCTTCCTCTTCCTTGTTCTATCAACACCCCTTACACACACACACTTACACTAACATGTACTACACTACCACACATGCCAGGAGACCGTTCGGGAGCTTAGAGCTTGTCCCACGTAGGGTAGCTGTGATGGCTGACGGAGATAGCTTTAGACAGAATGCCCCGCAAGATGACTTGTAGAGCGGCTCCAGATCTCGGCATCCAGTGAGCCACCTCCCGGGATTAAAACATTCACTACACTAAGAGGACTAATGATCATACCAGTTAACGTGCCTCAAAATATCGATCAATCATTCGTTTTTATTTTCCATTCTCACCGTTATTTCGAGTTCCTTCCTTGCCTTTCTCTTAGCGACATGTATTGTGAATTGCCAATGTAGAAAAAAACCTATCATGGTGACTCCATTGAGCGTACAATACGATCGTCGTTTTAATATTAGTAACAACATTAACCTTGTAGTTCAGCTTCACCAACTCAAGCACAATACAAGACACTAACCGATAAAATTGCACGTGTTTGTCGCTTGGTTGCGTGGAAATGTCCTGGAATGAGTGGTTGCATCGCTCAAATGGAGGGAGTGAGGGAGGTACTCACCACCATGTAGGACGACGAAGAGGACGACGACTCCCGCTGCGAACACGCGTCCACCATCACAGCGCCTGCAACACCACACACACACACTCAGCTCGCGCTCTCGCAATTCGACTCGCTTGAGTCGCTAATCCGACTCGTTTGTGTCACAATCCGACTCGTTGTGTCCAATCCGACTCGTTTGTGTCACAATCCGACTCGTTTGTGTCACAATCCGACTCGTTTGTGTCACAATCCGACTCGTTTGTGTCACAATCCGACTCGTTTGTGTCGCAATCCGACTCGTTTGTGTCACAATCCGACTCGTTTGTGTCACAATCCGACTCGTTTGTGTCACAATCCGACTCGTTTGTGTCGCAATCCGACTCGTTTGTGTCACAATCCGACTCGTTTGTGTCACAATCCGACTCGTTTGTGTCACAATCCGACTCGTTTGTGTCGCAATCCGACTCGTTTGTGTCACAATCCGACTCGTTTGTGTCACAATCCGACTCGTTTGTGTCACAATCCGACTCGTTTGTGTCACAATCCGACTCGTTTGTGTCACAATCCGACTCGTTTGTGTCACAATCCGACTCGTTTGTGTCACAATCCGACTCGTTTGTGTCACAATCCGACTCGTTTGTGTCACAATCCGACTTCACAACACAGAATATCTTCGTTATACCCTGAAGATCCAAACAACGCAACATATTGTGAACATTAGTCTAGGCACAGTATTTTACATTTATCTCAGATCTCACCGTCAAATTTTGACGGGTTCGCGCTAGTTATTATTATTATTATTATTATTATTATTATTATTATTATTATTATTATTATTATTATTATTATTATTATTATTATTATTTGTTATACTTTTATTTATTATTGTATACTTTTTATTTATTTATTAGTGCATTTAAAACACCTTAGTTAACAAGTTAACAAGTCATACATTCTTTATATACAATATGTCATTGTCGCAATGCAAAATAGGCACCCGTGGGCCCAAAATAAAAAAAAATAAACAATCAAAAATTGTCCGAATAAAAGTAAGCGTCTACAACAATTTAATAAAAGTACGACACCATCAGTAAAACGTTTCCGGTTTGTCAATTGAAGACGCATGAAAAGAAACTCCCGGACTCCATGGGATTGGTTCTACAAAGTTAGAGTAATTTTTGTGCCAAATCATCAAGAGATGTAAAAAATATTGAGAACCTAAAATAAGGTGAAACCTGATTAAAAACTCAAGCTTTGCCAACGTACACTTGCCAAGTATTGTAGCATCTTTCACGTAAGCTACGCTATAGCAGACATTCTCGTAGTAATACTACACTATACTAGTCAAACCTTCTACAGAAAAAAAGTACACAGCTCTTAATTAAAAATTTTAGAATAACATAAGTAAGGACCACAAATTATAATAATAATAATAATAATAATAATAATAATAATAAAGAACATATCTGTTATCATGGGCACACGTATGATTGGAAGAATATTTTTAATTTGCCACGGAACATAATAGACTTCTCTTGGTTGTTAACCCCACACAGAATTAACTCAAAACCCGGCGAATACTGGTAAAAAAATCTTATTTACCAAAATAATAACTTAAGGCAAATAAGAGAACTTTCGGTGGCAGTTATTTTTTTTTTCATTTCTACATTAATTCTTTAATTTATTCATTTAACTTGGTTATTTTCTAGTAAGTCTATAACGTCCGTAAATTTCTACATAAGATGACCTAGAACCCCTGACTTTCTGGCGAACGCAACCCGTTCTACGTATCGACTCAACGGGTTAGCCAGGCAACGAGACCCTTCGCTCCTTCCAGGAAGTGATTCAATAATTTGAATAACGAGTTTACGAACAGCAGGTTCAGTAAGGGCGTTCTCCAGAAAGTCTTCGTCACTTGCTGGCAATGCGTTGACAAAAAGGGATTCAGAGAATTTCCTTTGCAAACGCAGCAGACTGGTCAGGAAATACATTTATCCCGCAAGACTTATTGCGTCATTGCATTCTTTCCAAATACGTTTTCCCATTTCGTTTCCCTCCTCAGTTCATCGGTATGCACAGCGTCTAAATGAACCAACTGTATTTCACAATACTAAAATAGTTCTGTCTGAAAAGGTTTGTGAATACAGCAATTCGACATTCACATCGCATAAAGGACTAATAGCTCAAATCTCTACCTGATTTGCCTTTGCAATTAGTTTTTAGAACAAGGTCGAGAATAATTTCTTATCAATTGTTACCGAACTGCTCTTTGCTACTTCATTAGTTCAAATTAATGTAGTATATGAATTAGGGAAGCGCAGCTCAAACAAATATTTTCAGATCGTTCTTCACCACTATAGCATGTTACACATCATGAATGTTTTGGCGAAAATAGAATGTTTAAAGAAAATAGAATGGAATAGTGAATGAGGCCTTACGTACGTCATTGTGAATGCTTGTTTCAACGTGTACATTTTACGGCTAAGTTTACACAATTGCGTTACGTTGAAATTTGAATATTGAGTGAGGCCTAAACGCTCCGGGTCACGGGTGACAGGCGTTGTGATCCACCCAGTGGTGGCCAATACCTAATTCTATTGGTGGTGCCAGTTAGTAATGCGACATCGATAACAAAACATCGATGTTACCAAATATCTATGTTCAATATAAAACATCGATGTTACCAAATATCTATGTTCAATATAAAACATCGATGTTACCAAATATCTATGTTCAATATAAAACATCGATGTTACCAAATATCTATGTTCAATACAAAACATCGATGTTACCAAATATCTATGTTCAATATAAAACATCGATGTTACAAATATCTATGTTCAATACAAAACATCGATGTTACAAAATATCTATGTTCAATATAAAACATCGATGTTACCAAATATCTATGTTCAATACAAAACATCGATGTTACCAAATATCTATGTTCAATACAAAACATCGATGTTACCAAATATCTATGTTCAATATAAAACAAACATCGATGTTACAAATATCTATGTTCAATATAAAACATCGATGTTACCAAATATCTATGTTCAATATAAAACATCGATGTTACCAAATATCTATGTTCAATATAAAACATCGAAGTTACCAAATATCTATGTTCAATATAAAACATCGATGTTACTAAAGCAACGAACAAAGACCACCTATGTTTTTAAACATCGATGCGATGTTTTGGTAATCTCTAAAAGAAAATCGTTAGGCGTACGCCGCCTCTCCATGTGCGAAACACCAGAACATCGGGCTCATCATGAGCGAAAAATTGTCTGCTTTATGAAGATAGTGCTATTGGCGCACTCTGTGGAGCAGAACGTTAACTACTGCGCCACTTCCGCCTTGGCACCGCGTGATACATAAGAGATGTACAGAAACCAATTCAGCGTTCTTAATCAGAGTTAAATGGGCAGACGGGCTGCCAATCCGTAGGTGGCTCAAAGGTTCAGGAGGAAGCTAACAGATTGCATTACGCCCTGCGTGTATTGTGACATACTCGATATGTCACGTTAAAATAAACTAACATTTATTTGTAGACAATATGGTGGAACATGCATTACGAAATATCACAGAGCTAGAGCTTAGCAACGACCGGGAATAAACAATGTAGTTTTTGTTTTTCTAAATGCATTAAGAGATGGGTTGATGCCGAAAGTAGAAAATTTGGGATTGGGCGAAGAAGTTCAAAAGACGATCAAAAGGTCAGCTACACCAAAATATAACGAACGTATGGATTGGCTGGATGAGAGAAGGACGGTCAAATGTTATGAAAAAATGAAGGTAGTTTTAATACGAAGTCTCGAGGGATGAATCATCGAAAGATTTGATTCTGCTCGAAACGCGCTTCTGAACTGATCGTAGATATTTTCAGTGGAGGCAATATTAAAGTATAAATTGGACCTTTGTCGGGAGTGGTAATCGAGTTCGGCGACTATGTCATAGGACGTAATCGGACTGATAATTTTGATAGTTTGAGACCAGCTTGATAGGGCAGAAGAGGATTTCGTGGAACTTTGACTACGGCAAGCTCGCAAGATATTTCGACTGAGAAGTCTACGAGGGACATCAACGAAGAAAAGATAAGTTAACCGCGGTATAAATTGTAAATTGAAAGAGATCTTGATCAAAGGCCAAAATTGTAAATTCACTCAATTGTTTGCTAAAAGCGTAGAAATAAACTTTGTTGAATTTTGTTCTTTAGAAAAGAAAGTGATTTTTCATTTAGTCAATCCAAACAGAAATGAACTAGGAATAGAATCATTCTATTTCAGATTCCCAGCTGCGCTGTATAGTTTAGGATCCTATAATCCATTATAGAGGTAATAAGGATTATAATATATCTGACCCATTGACCCAGCAAGCTGGACGCTAAGATCTTTAGAGATATAAATGTAGAGAGGAAAATTTTGTATATCTCAGTATGAAGATAATATTGAAAGAGCATCGAATGACTAAAATAATAATAGAAGACAAAGTAATAGAGCAAGTGAAACATATTATTTGGGCTGTGATATCACATACGATTACAGTGATGATATAAAAACAAAATTACAACGTTTCCAACATACTTGTGGAACAATAAACAAATATCTCCGCAATAAGACTAGAAAAGAGACACTGTTAACATTTTATAAAGTCATGGCAGTACCACAACTGCTTTACGGGTGTGAATCATGGACATTAAGAAAACAAGATAAAATGAAGATACAAGCCTCGGAAATGAAATTCCTCCTGAGAGTAAAACGCTGCACCCTATTGGACAAAATAAAAAACGAAGATATAAGAAAGCAACTTAACATTTTTTCTATCAATGAAAAAGTAAATGAATACGGATCACGGTGGGTACAGCACTTAGGAAGAATGTCTCACGAAAGGATCCCCCGACAAGCCTTTCTGTACAGACCACGAGGAAGAAGGGACATTGGCCGTCCACGACAGAGATGGTGTAACGAAGCCGGAACAGGGAATTTCCCTAATCCGTGAAGTGAAAAAGAAGAAGAAAACAAGATCGAATAACTACGCGCTCGTTCAAATGAATTACTATAAAGAAAACCGTTTTGAAGAAGCGATATTGTATACACTCATTTGTGGTGAAAACTTTCTTTTCCTTGCTTTTTTGGTGGTGGTGCCATGCACGCGCGTGCGCCCGCGCCGTTTGCACGAAGCGGCCGATCAGCCAGAGGATCCGCACGCGGAGTGGGCGGCGGCAGACGATGTGGCAACGCCGCGCGCCCCGACCAGGCGGCGGCCAATAAAACGACAGCCTCGCCCGCCTCGCCCCGCCCAGTGGGCGGACCGCCCGCCACTTGGAGATACGAACCTTTTTATCAACTCTTTATTCATTGATCGATGGTTTTTTCTAGTGTTTCCGCGCGTGTCAACTGATTTGGGCGTTAGTCCCCTAAGTGTAGTGCATGTTTTTTCTCGGGAGATGGCGGTGATCTTTCCTCCGCTAGATGGCGAGATCCGGCGCCGACCTACTGCCGGCTAGTGGGGTTTCCCCCTAACCAGGACTCTCCCAACAGCGGGGCACCACCCCAGCCGCGACAAGCTCTAAGCTCCCGAACGGTCTCGCAAAATGTGGAAGTGTAGTGCATGTTAGTGTAAGTAAGGGATGAGGATAGGACAAGGAAGAGGAAAGGAAGTTCGCGCACGGCCCGTGGCCCGTTTGGTAGGGTACTGCTCCGGCATTCGCCTGCTGTTGATCGGAAAAATAAATCAGAACTACCGATCAGAGCAGCCGGTCGCTAGAATTCTTCTCCAGACAGGGTTGCGTTGGCGTTCTTCAGTTTCCAATATTCACTCATCCATCCGTTCGGGAATCATCGGGAGTCCTCACTAACTCTTAGAAACATTTCGACACCCATTAAGAATCTTAGCAAAACCAAATGAAATCTCACATTTCCAAACTATTTCGAATCCTACCAATCGTAACATTTCTCAACATATTAAGATATTTCGATTACTTTCCAAACACTTCTCCGGTATTTTCTGAAAGTAATACAGGTGTTACATATTTATTATACTTGAAAAATCTTTTGTCAATCGGACTCTGGAAAACTACGTCTTCGTCCTTCTCCTAATATGTTTTACTTTGTAAACTAAATCCATAATCAGAAACCGAAAAATATTTAAAACAATAATTTTACATGAAAATCTCTTGCACATGAAGGTGTTCCTTTCGAAAAGATCGCAAGACGCTTGTTAAAAATATGAAATGACCAGGAATTTAATAAACAAATTAAACAAACAAATTGTCCTAAAATATCAATAACTTATAAGCAGGTTTTAAAAATCGGGAGAAGCATAACTTTTTTATTGATTTCAGATAACACACAATTAATTAGCCGATTTGGAAGAATGGGTTACTTTTTAATGCAAAGACATTCCTCATCAATAACAAATTACGATGTGCAAAAGGTTGTGTTTGAAGTGAGTGGAATCTCTCGGGATAATTATAATTATTGCCGATGAAAAACATCTACTTTTTCGGAGAAAAGAAGAAAATGAAAATTGTGAATAGACGGAATTGAGGTTCAAATCTTAACAGGCCTGTACCTGGAGTGACTCTCGTCAGAATTATAGTAAACTCGTTTTTCACAAAGGACACAAATAACTTCGCGAGATTTCAACGGCTGTTTCTCTCTTGGAATTGAAATTGAGGTTCCGGTTACAGGCTGCGACGAAATTTGAGAAAGAAAAAAAAAGCTACGTAAATCTATTCTTCAAAGGTATAACTGAAAAACCTTCTAATATTATTAGGAACAAGATAATGGATTATTTTAATACCTGAAATAACGTGTACAGTATTTACGCGATGGACGTCAACTAATCTTTGAAATTCAAAATGAGCCTACATATTTTGGAAGGACATTTTCTTCACATACACTCTTTTTAATGAACCAAATTCCCGAAAAAGCTTCAAAAATTAAGACTGTTCAAGGCGGACGGAAATTTTCGTGTGAAGATCTATTCGGAGGTTATAGAAGGAAGTAAGATTATTACCTACTCAAAACTATTTGTTTTTTCTCCTTGTGTGTTTTTACAAAAATGAAAATCTCTCCAATCTTTTTATTGCAAGATCTTGCATAACCAAAGCGAGTATTTTTGCGTAATGAAATTTATTTCCAGTGGCATGCAGTAAATAATTCCTTGAATTATTCTTTATAGTATCTCATTTGAAGAGTGATTTCTACATTCGACTGACTTCTTATAAGAACGCCAACAACACCAAATCAGAATTCCCACTACTCATTTCCACTATTACGACAGAAAACTTTCGTGATCAATTTACAGAGAGTAGTGGGAATTCTGATTTGGTGTTGTTGACGTTCTTATAAGAAGAAATAAAAGAGGTCATATTCGTCAACATATTAGCTTTATTAAGATAGCCGGCTTTCGACGGCTTTGCCGTCATCGTCAGTCTCGCTGCTTTCGGCAAAAGTTGGTCGACAGTCGCACAGTCTACCGATTTTTGCCGAAAGCAGCGAGACTGACGATGACGGCAAAGCCGTCGAAAGCCGGCTATCTTAATAAAGCTAATATGTTGACGACGATGACCTCTTTTATTTCTTCTTACAGAGAGTAATAGAGTAGTCTTCGGCGGCGAGAGTCGGTAGCTACTTGACCGTCGGAAGACCTAGGCACAAGCGCCAACGGTTCGGCCGCCACTCTGCAACCTTCCTCACTTCCTCAGTTTTTGCGACCTTCCTCATTTTTTCGGCAGGAAGCGTTGGCACCTGCACTCAGGACGCGGCGACTTCCGGTCAACCATAAAGCTACAATTCACGGAGAGTCTGCCCAAGTCGGTTGGTGCCCTGCGACGTGAATCGAACCTCTCACAGCAGCTCCACGAAGTGAAAAATCATTCCGTGACGTTTTATTGCCAGAGCGAATGGTGTAGATCTTCCAGTTCGATTCACTGCATGAGGAAAGTGAATGATGCCAAAAATCGAACTCAGCCTGTCACATCGTTGTTCATTCTAGAAGCAAAACGAGATCCGTGAGCCCAGGTGTGTGTCCAGTTGCAGAATCTTTGCCTTTCACACAAACCCACATCTCCAACCCGTTGATGTGCAACAGAGCTTCAACTGATGTCACTTTAGTACCTAGTAAGATTCTAGGACTCCACTTCCGACGGGGTCAGGGCTTAAAACACTAGCTACGTAGCAATAGGATTAAGCTGCTGCCTGGAGGATACGTCTAGCGGTTGACTGCTCTGTAGTTTTGCGTGGTTGCGGCGATCAATATCAGCCAAATGCCGAAGCAGTTCACTAAAAACGGGCCACGGACAGCGTACGATCTTTCCTTTCTCTTTAAGGTCCTATCCTCACCCCTTACGTATACACACGTACACTAACATGCACTACACTACTACACATGCCGGGTGACCGGTCGGGAGCTTAGAGCTCGTCCCGGTATGGGTGGCCCGCTGGTGGGAGTTATCTGGATCTGGGCATCCCGTGAGGGAAGGATTCTACCACCTCCAATGACAAAACACGCACTATAATTACGGGAATAATAATGATAGAAGTAAACGCGCCTGGAAAAACTAAATAATCAAACAATCAAATGAACAGTTAATCAAACCCCTGCCGTTTTGCCCCAAACCCTTTCATTTATTTATTTATTTATTTATTTTACGTCAAAAAACAGTTAAAAACTGCGTATGACGTGCTATGGGGAAAAGTGAATTGTGTGCACATTTTCAAAATTCTGTGATCCCTACACTAAGTCATATACTACTTAAATTTTGAATTTTGAAAAGGATAAAAAAAAAAACTCCCAAGTAATAAAATCTATTTTCAAGGATAAATAAGCAATAAATTTTGGCTCTTATTACTTCCTGCCGCGACAACATGGAAACGATCATTTGAATAATTGTATTTCCCACTGAATTCTAGAAGACGTGAACATAAAATGAAGTTATGTGAAGAAGCAAAACAAGGGGCCATCTCAGCATTTGCTCAATGGATTAAAGAAACTGGACGAAAAACCTGATCGAGATGGGGGTCATTGACCCGGAAGCTGTAGTACAATAGTTGTTACAGGTTGTTTATACTCATTTACACAGTCCAAATGGTAAATAATGCATTATGTATCATTGTTAAAATTAATGTTACTTTCTTGTGATGCTCAGTATAGTCTCTAATTGTATAGAAACGATTTCACTTGGGATTTAAACTTTTCTATTGAATTTAATCGTTTAATGTCATCTGGCAAAGTGTTTGAAGTCATTGAAAACGCGAGGCGAACCAACGCGTGCATCTTTCAGTTTCTTCCCCGCGAGAAACCCTTCCGCCCCACTGGCCGCGCCCGCCCAAAACGCGGCGCGGGCGTAGTGTCCGGGAGGAAGGAAAAATCAGATTTTTCACGACTGTTATTCGCCTTCGAAGAAGCCCTGCACCCTCCCCCAGCTCCGCTCTCTCGCGCGTTTCGCTCCTCCAAATAAAACGGTGCGGCCCGTCCTCATTTCGACCTCGCGCTCTCTCCCTCTTGGTTGGGCCGCATCTGCCCCCTCCCCGCTCGACGCTCGCGAGCGGCTCGAGTAATATACGGCGCGAGCGTCAGCCTCTCGGGGAATATGAACCGCAATTTTCGAGCGCGGGGCGGCAGGGGGCCGTGGCGAGGGGCCGCGTCCAGGGGGCCTTGCCGCCGCTCGCAGCTCCCAGGTGAGGGAGACGACAGCAGCGCGAGAAGCCTCCGTTTGAACACAAGCCTCCGTTCGGTATGTTGGGACCCGTACAGAATATCGCAGCAACGAAATCTAGAAAAGGTCCAGCGCAGAGCATCGAAATTTACTTTCAGAGGATCAAAAAATAGAGGTGCATGGGAATCACTCGAAAAGAGGCGGATTAAGCTGCGACTCTATGCTATGTACAAAGCATACGCAGGCTATCCTGCTTGGAATGAAATACACCGTCGTTTAGAAAAACCTACATACTTCGGTAAAGCGGATCACGTGCATAAAATTAAGACAAGAATGCAGAAAACGGATGTCGGGAAATTTTCATTTACAAACCGAACTATTAGAGACTGGAACAGTTTGCCTGCGACAATCTTAGAACCCTTTCCTCAAAGCTTGAGCAACTTTAAAAATAAATTAGTTTCTAGTTAATTATATATTAGGTTATTGTATCAATGTTAATTTTCCACTGTTAGATTAGTAGTATTTCATACAAAGTAAGTTGTTTAATTGTTAGTATAAATATCAGTTGTAGTAGTATTATTATTATCTTTATTATTATTATTATTATTATTTTATTATTATTCATGTAGTACAGTGCAGTGCAGTGCAGTGCAGTGCAGTGTAGTGCAGCGCAGTGTAGTGTTATGAAGTGGAAAAAAGGGAGTAAGGTTTGCGTGGTGATTTTAATGTACTATTTATTATTATTATTATTATTATTATTATTATTATTATTATTAATTAACTCCTTTTTTGTAACTTTTTGTTAATGAATGTAAGTTTAATGTATGTAAGGTCAAGATATTCTGCCACCAAGTTACTACACTTAATTGCAGAATTAACAATAAATCTAATCTAAATCTAAAAAAAGGTTCGAAGAGGTGGGAACGTTGCTTCTTCTTATAACGCGTTTCGAAATTCGAAGAGAAAGGGTTTTGAAGAGGTGGGGATGTTGCTTCGTTTCACAATTCGAAGGCAAAAAGGTTTTGAAAAGATGGAGAAGTTGCTTTGTTTTTCGAAGTTCATAATTCGAAGAAGAAAAGGTTTCAAAAAGGAAGAATTTTGCTTCGGTTCATAATTCGCAGACAAAACGTTTCCGAACAAATGGAGATGTCGCTTCGGTTTCTGTTTTAATTACTAATTTCACTGATCCATAGTTTCGTAATCTCATTCCTTATTTTCACGTACACAGTCGGATCAAGAAATATACACATGTATATCACATTTTATATCGTCTTTGCATTTTCTGAATCCCTACAATATTTCAAAACGTTTTCCTCACGATTATTTACTTCATGATGGCTGGAAACGCACTAAAGAGACTCACGAGGGGAAAGAATCGAAGTCATCGCAATATTTGCACGAGAAGGAAATATTTCTTCTGGTTGATCATGATTATTTAAGCACACACTTCGTTACACATTTTGTAAATACAGTACAACTCGATCATTGAGAAATCTCGCGGGTCAAGTATTTAGTCAGCAACCGACACGAGTCTGCATTGTGAAAGTAAGGTAATACTGTGCAATTTGAGTTTTTCACTTTCGCGGATAATGTTCACATTGAGCAGACATTTCCACAATATAGTTTTACTGAAATATATGACTATCATTCCATTACATTCCACTTTGTATTTCGTTTCTTTTGTCTTCTAGTTTTATCATCTTTAATTTTCCTGTAGTATGTCTTTCATTCACGCATGTCAAACTCGCAGGCAAGGTAACTAGAGCTCGCGGGCACTGGGCCCAGTGAAATTCGCGCGAGATTTAAAAGTAAGGGTTGTGCAAATGGCTACTTACTGACGATATGTCAATACTTACATGGCCCATTACAGTCTTTGAGAGACGTTCCTTGACAGTTTTTGTCACAAATTTAGCTATACTAATTCCCATTTTACCTTTAAAACAAAGAAATTATCCACGAAAATGAAATACTACATCAGCCCGATTTTAAATGCTCAAATGCGAGTAAAATTAAAAATTATTGATTTTGTAATCTTATTTACTTACGTGTAATATAAAAGCATTAACTTTCTACGTACAGGTTTGGAGGTTTAACAGACAAATATTCTCGTCTGTTTAAAGCACCATCCGTCAGTAAACGAGAATTGTTAATTAATAGAGACTTGTTAATTTATTTCATATTATCACTAAATACTATATCTAACTGAATAATTTAATAACACAACCCAAAACAAAAACAAGGAAGCAATTCACCATTCAAATATATTCCCATCACATTGTAAAGATGTTTATAAAAGGGAGAATTTAGTAAGAAAATAAACATGAAATAGTAATAAAAAGTGAAGAATACAAACACAATACAAATCTCAGTTATTTGGTAGAAAAAAAACCTGGCAAACATCTTTTCGTATGTAGCCACTATTCACCGCCTCGCACCGCTTCAACTTGAGCATGTGCATCCCTTTCTGGATTTTAAGCGAAAATGAGGGACGTAGCCCGAGTCCATAGGAGCGCCTGGTTCCCCAGCGGAGCAAGAAGCTCGTGCGGGCGCTTTAACATATTTTCTGGTCTTCCTCCACTTTCCACATTTCCGTCATTCAATTAATTTAGTAGAAACTTCACAAATACTTCATTGGAAATGTTACGAGAAAAACGGAAACGCCACATACGTGAATTAGCAACTAAAATTCGTGAATGTGCGTTCTTTATATGCCGTATTTCTCGCGTTACCAAAATTTACTAATCTCTTTTCACGTCAAATATACTCATAAAGATAATACTTAAAACGCAAAAAAATAATTGTCCCACTTTTGCGAGCCATTATACAGTTCCCGAAGGAAGTTTCATTCATCAAAAGCAATTATTTGAGCATGGAACCATTTAGAAGTTTACTAATTGGTTTCAAGAGCAAATCTCGCAGGAAATGTCTCGTATAATTTTCGTTTCTTTTTTATCCTTTTTCATTTCATTCGACTTTTCTGAAAGTGTATTAAATGATTCATCTCAACTACAGAGATAACACATATGGGACTCATTCGCGAAAAGAGAATTCAAAATTCTCTACCCAAAGCCGTTTCACAAAAAGTGTTAAAATTGGATCCGTAACAACTTTCGCGCGAAAATGTCGGAGTTTCGAGAGAAATTTCATTAAGCGTTGGTCGCTACGCAACGCGCAAGTTCCATTCACTAAAACTCACCGCAGCAGTCGGCACAAAATGAAAAAATGGAGGCAAACCTCGTGGCGAAAAAGAGAGGACATCGGCGAGAAGCAAACAGACGCGTATCTAGAAACTTCAGTCAGTTTTTGGCATCGAAACGCTAAAGCGTGTTTTTTGAACGAATTTCGGGAAAGGCAAAGCTTAAGAAGAAATTTGAAGCACGTTAGAAAAGGCATCGTACATTGGCAAAAATGACACAACTACTTGTATAAAATTTAAGAGAAAAAGCAACGGAAAACTGTTCCATTTATGAATTAAACGATACGAGTTTGCAATAGCTTACTTGTGGCGCTATTGCAATATCCTTTGTTAACAAAATTTAAAAGCATGCCGAGGGCGGCGTCTAATTTGGTGGCTAAAACATTCATATGTTTTATAAAATATTCATATTCATTCGGCATATTATAAAAAGGTTTTACATGAGAATGTTGTTAAACATTAATATATATTCAATATGTATATTTAATTTATTCCTTTGTTTTTTACTACTTAAAAATGTAATGTTTATTGTCAACCGCTTGTCAAATGCTTTTGAAAAGGCACGTGCCAAATGTGCGAAACGTTAAGCACCAATAAATTTTTATGAATTATACGTCTTAATTCCTGGTATCATCGTAGATTGATCCTATTTGGTCCAATAAATTTAAAAGGAACCATCTTTCTACAATATTATTATTATTATTATTATTATTATTATTATTATTATTATTATTATTATTGTGCGTATTTATGTAAGTAATGTCTGTAGGTATGCATGTGTGCGTATTTTAACGATATGAAAGGTAGATCAGAAATTTAAAGCATGGCAAACACAAAATCACGTGGACGTGATTACTGAAGATGTAATGCATGCTTATTTTAAGAACTTGGGAAGCTAGTTTATATTTATTCCGTTTATAAAGAAACCTTTTTCCTCGGTTTCGCTTTACAAAGTCACAGGCACGTATGGTAACCTGGTTATTGGTTTATTATCCAATGCTGAGATGTACATTCACACCGAAAGTAAATATCATTACCGTAAAAGAGTTTCATTTGGTGAAATACCAAGGATACGATGCCAATTTACTTGATATACCTTTTTCTAATTGTATTATTAATATTACAATTCACAACAATTATCCTCAAAACTACTAAACGTTCTTTTTATTCTGATTTTTTGGTATCTGATTTATACATCGTCGTGTTTTTTATTAATAAACAGTTGACTTGCGATGAATCGATGGTTGTTTGTTTACGTTGCTAAGAATACTAAATTTCTTAACATACATTTCGTACAAGATCACGTAGCAATCCTGTAGGGTAGTATATTGACTGAGGTTAAATACGCATGTGACCGATAAACATATTAACGCCACATTAGGGGTTGAGGGAGGCCAGATGTTAACTTCGTTAAAATATCACCCTCTCTAGTGAGTCTGTGTTCAAAGAAAAGGAAACCCAAAGCACCCTCTTCCCTCTTATGAGTTAAGTAATGACTCGTCACTTTTCGATACGCTATCAACCTCGCTGTCGACGTGCCGTCAACTCGCGTTTGCACTACTGTCACATCTTGACGAATATTGACGGGTTTCTCTTTTTCGAAAGGTTTTTATACATGTTCACCCACAGCAAACACTTCGAACACAAATCATTTCCGCCTCGAAAAATAACAAACATAGAAAAAAATAGAAAATAACCGATGAAGAGAAATATAGAAAAAGAAGAAGAAAATAATCAAAAAATTAACAAAGAAGAAAATAAAAGAAAAATACGACGTCCGAGTTGAAGACCGTGCGATGTGTAGCATGTACTCCGAGCCATCGCGAAAAATAACGTAGAAAAAAGAAAATAGTCGATGATGAGAAATATAGAAAAAAGAAGAGCAAAATAAAAAAAGAATAAAAAAACCCCGGGGGCGGTAGCTCAGTGCATCAACTGATGTGACTGCAGCGCCTCTGACCGGGAGGTCCTAGGTTCGAGTCCTGATGGCGGTAGGATTTTCGACACTAGCTTTTTAGCTAGGTCGAATTCGGTAGCTGTCTGGAGGAGAACTGTAGCGGTCGGCTGCTCTGATCGGAAGTTTTCTGTGGTTTCTCCGATCAAGACCAGGCCAATGCCGGAGCAGTACCCTAACAAATGGGCCACGGACCGCGCGCGATCTCTCTTTCCTCTTCCTTCTCTTATTCTCTCCCCTTACGCTCACACTTACACTAACATGCACTACACTACTACATATTCCGGGAGACCGGTGGGGAGCTAAGAGCTAGTCCCGGCTGGGGTGGTGCTCCGCTGGTGGGAGAGTCCTGGTTAGGGGGAAACCTCACTAGCCGACGGTAGGTCGGCGCCGGATCACGCCATCCAGCGGGGGAAGATCACCGCGATCTCCCCAAAAAAAAAACATGCACTACACTAACGGGACTAATGACCGAAGCAGTTGACGCGCCCGGAAAGACGAAAAAAGTCAATCAATGAATAAAAAAAAGAAAACAGAAAGAAGAAAAAACGGCGACCGCGTTGAAGCCGCCCTGCGGCAGCGGGGGCGGGGCGAGAGAGGGGGGCGGCGGCGGCGGCGCGCGCAACAGCTGATCATTCCCCGTTTATGCGCGCGGCCGCGACGGGCGCCGGAGATTCTTTATTCACGCGGCGGCAGCAGCCAGGGCGGCTCAGAACTTTTTAGGGCCGGCGAGAAGGCGAGGGGGCGTTTACTAGCGGCAAACGAGCGACAGCCATTTGCACACGCGCTTCCACCCCCGCCCCCCGCCGCCACCCCACGCACCGGACCAGGAGCGGTGGCTCAGGGCATCAACTGATGCCACTGCAGCGCTTCTGACCGGGAGGTCCTAGGTTACACTCCCCACGGCAGCAGAATTTTCGACACTCGCTTTTCCGCTAGGTCGAATTCAGTCGCTGTCTGGAGGAGAATTCTGATAGGTAGTTTTCCATGGTTTTTCCGATAAACACCTGGATCATTACCTTACCAAACGGACCGCGCGCGATCTTTCTTTCCTCTTGCTTGTCCTATCCTCTCCCCCTACACACACACTTGCACCCACTCCACCGCCACACATATGGGAGACCTGTCAGGAAACGCGAATAAATAAATAAATAAATCAAGTAAAAACCGCACGGGCTGAGGTTGATCAGGGAATCAATTGATGTCTTTGCAGTGTCGCTGTCGCTGAAGGTCCAAAGTTCTATTCCCGACAGTGACAGGATTTTCGACACTAGCTACCTACACCAGGTGGAATTCAGATGCTACATGGAGGGGAATTCTGGCGGCAAGAAGCTGATGGTCGTCGTGAGAACTTTCCTTTTTTCTTTTAAAAAATGTTTTTAGGCTGAGAGATTTGTTTCAATAATTAACACCTGAAGTCCCAGGTGCTTGGTGGCCGGTTGGGAACAAGAACCAAGGTTATTTTTTTAGAGATGTTTCAAGTGACATCAGCTATAATTTTGGTGAGACAAATGCGCAAACCTTTACTATTTTTGGTAGGTTATTTTTTTATTAATCGAAATCACATGACAAATAATTAAAAGTGGCAATTTTTATATTTTATTGACATATTTGAATATATACTGCACTAAAGCATAAAAATCTTAACAACAATATGTATTTTTCTTTTTTTAAATTTTTTTTTTTAAATTTTCCTAAGCTAATTTCGTAAAATTTCAAAAATTTTTTTTAGGCATGTTCAATGTTATAAACTCAAAATGACACAACGTGTATTGCTTTGAGTTTGCCACCATAGAGAATCCAAGTCTAACACTGAAAGTTAATTCAAAAATCAAGAGACATTGTCGGCTCGCATTTCGCAAAATGGTCTGAAATTGGACAACAGATGGTAGCACAATATACGCACATTCATAGAGGCATCTCCTCAGCACTCAGAACCTATGTACACTTCGATTCGTGCGGGGAAAGACGAGAAAAGAGCAATAACTCGAGCATTAAGCAAAATAGGTCGGATTTGCTCTTCAATGTGTTAAAAATAAACTTAAAGAGCCGCAAGAAGAAACCACTAGCGTATTTTGTGAGGCCAGGAGAAAGGCAGCGAAAACGACTCGAAGCATCGGCACTAGTGAGACGGCGAAGCGACGGCGAAGCGACGGCGAAGCGACGGCGAAGCGACGGCGAAGCGACGGCGAAGCGACGGCGAGGACGCGACGGCGAAGGACCGACGACGCGAGCGACGCGACGACCGCAGAGGAAGCGACGGCGGAAGCGACCGCGAAGCGACCGCGAAGGACCGCGCGACCGCGAAGCGACCGCGAGCGAGCGGGACCGCGAAGCGACCGCGAAGCGACGCGCGGAAGCGACCGCGAAGCGACCGCGAAGCGACCGCGACGAGGAAGCGACCGCGAAGCGACCGCGAAGCGACCGCGAAGCGACCGCGAAGCGACCGCGAAGCGACCGCGAAGCGACCGCGAAGCGACCGCGAAGCGACCGCGAAGCGACCGCCGCGAAGCGACCGCGAAGCGACCGCGAAGCGACCGCGAAGCGACCGCGAAGCGACCGCGAAGCGACCGCGAAGCGACCGCGAAGCGACACGGCGAAGCGACCGCGAAGCGACCGCGAAGCGACGGCGAAGCGACCGCGAAGCGACCGCGAAGCGACCGCGAAGCGACCGCGAAGCGACCGCGAAGCGAATGCGAAGCGACCGCGAAGCGACCGCGAAGCGACCGCGAAGCGACCGCGAAGCGACCGCGACGGTATTAGGCGAGGTGGAAGCAGCGGGAACGGAGCGGAACACAGTGATGCCGCCCTGATCCGCCCTCTGAGGGTGACGAAGTATACTCTACGTGCAGTGAACCCCTTTTTATAGCCAGGCCCTTCGTCGGTAAGTTTTTAAAATGAAAATAAAAAAAGATGACTGAGGAGGGGGCATAAAGAGGGCTCAACATCCCTCGCTCGAGTCTCCAAGCAATATAGAGGCCCTCCAATAAATTGTTACAACTTTTAGGGGGGGCGCTTTTTATTGGAAAACAAAAAAAAAATGAAAAGGGAATACGACGTGTTTTCAAGGTGGATGTATTACAAGGAAGTTGAGAAAATGAAACGAATATCTGCATACTTTTATTTACGTGAATAATATGACAAAGAATATACTAAATCCATGTAATTCTATTTTGTACTTTAAAATATTATTTCGCATATTTTCTTTCATCTTACAAACGAAACACAAATAATACATTGGCAATGAGCAGTAAAAAAATAAATCTTTATGCACATTACAATTTTTGTCTTTCGAGAATATTCCTGATTCATCTTTCTAATAACACGTAGAAGTTTAAAAATTATACGCGAAAAGGTTGGCATTGGCAGTTGTGTACATGTTTTATAGGGCTTATGCATTTACTCATTTATTTAACCCATTAAGTACCTGATTTCTAAAATTAACAAACATTTTTTGAATTTCAAGTATTTTCTAAAAATGTTTGGTGCACGATATTTTCTGTAAAAATACAAACTATCCTCTACACATGAAATAAAATCGATCTATAAATTGGGAACAATGTACTTCTCTTAATAAAAAATACACCTGAAATGTAAAAAGCATTTTAGGTTGTATCTATAATATAACTGAGTAGCTATTCAAACGCTTTTCCGAAACAGTGAATATGTAATCTGGCAAAGCATTTCTTACGTTCCCTTTATTCGATTCAACTTTCATTATCTCTAGACAAACCTAGACGTTGTGTGGTTGACTTTGCTTCGGGTCGCTTGTGGTGCACCATGGAGAGAGTCTTTTAAGACTGAAATCTCGCAAGTACATTTTCTGCAGTGCCAGAGTAACGGACTGAGGAGATAAGAAAATTAACAAGAACGAAAAAGTCTGGGCCATTCTGTAGCACCATTAGTACGTAAATTGTTTCATCCTGGTGAACATTTCTTCATAAATTCAATATCACTAGCTGTAGGTCCTTGTGTGCATTCGGAATTTCATGTTCCACTCGAGTCCAGAGTACGTTAAAACTTTGCATCGAGAAACCAGATAAAACTAGTTTTTACCAGCACGAAACTCTCGCATGTTAAACCCCTCCCTCTTCCTTATCCGTTCATTTTCACATGGAGGAGGAAAGTCGCTAGCGTAACACATTTATTTGTTTAAAAAATGTTTAAAGGTGATCTGCAATACACTATTATTATTAACAACTATTATTATTAACAACTATTATTATTATTAACAACTACTATTATTATTAACAACTATTATTATTATTAACAACTATTATTATTAACAACTATTATTATTAACAACTATTATTATTATTAACAACTACTATTATTATTAACAACTATTATTATTATTAACAACTACTATTATTATTAACAACTATTATTATTATTAACAACTACTATTATTATTAACAACTATTATTATTAACAACTATTATTATTAACAACTATTATTATTTATTAACAACTATATTATTATTAACAACTATATTATTATTAACAACTACTATTATTATTAACAACTATTATTATTATTAACAACTACTATTATTATTAACAACTACTATTATTATTAACAACTACTATTATTATTAACAACTACTATTATTATTAACAACTATTATTATTATTAACAACTACTATTATTATTAACAACTATTATTATTATAATTATTATTGAACTTATTTGAAATGATCTACATTTCGTTTAGGCACATTCAATTCCATCTGAATCAACGTTTGAAGCACCTCCTATCGCTACACTCCACCAACTCTACTCCGCCAATCAAGCCTGAGCGAGGTCCGCACTCCATCAGGTGAGGGAGCGACGGACCGTCAGCCGATCGTGTCAGCGTTTAGCCTCCCTCAACTCTCCCGGTGACAATGAGTCAACGTCACTGAAGCAGGAGGGGAAAGGTGCCACTAATACAACGTTGACGACGCAGGCAAGAAAAGGTAGCAAAGACAAAATCTGTTTCGAGATATTCGATGAATTTGAAACTGTCCCGCAAGGAAGACTCATGTCCGGTAGGCAGGCGTGGTTTCTGATGGAGAGTTGTGAGACCAGCGGGACCCTGAGTTTCACGACGGCACTCACGTCGTTAGCTTCAAGGTGGAGGCAGGGAGAAGGCGATGCTAAGCTCCGAGGTTGCCCCACGAATTGTGCCCCTGGCGCGACCTGTGTGCGGGATGGGGCGAAGGACTTCTTCGGAATGACCCAAACCCACACATAAAAGTCCAGACGGTGACCATGAACAGTCACCTAGGTTCCGGCTGTATTCACGTCGATAGTATAAAGTTGAAAGGAGTAGGGTGCCCCAAGCCGCTCGGTCCTTAGTTGGGCACTTGGCTTTGTCGTGGCAGTGACCCGGCACTCTGGGCGTAGAGAAGGGATTAGTCGCGTTGATTCCACTCTGGCACCGCCCTGGAAAGCAGGTAACTCTGAGCTGGCAGGGCGGCCCGACTCTCACAATTAATGGAAAGGTTGCCGACCCCACATATGAAAGTCCAGACGGGGACCATGAACAGTCACCCGGTTCCAGCTGTACTCACGTCGATAGCATAAAGTTGAAAGGAGTAGGGGCCCCAAGCCGCTCGGTCCTTAGTTGGGCACTTGGCTTTGTCGTGGCAGTGGCCTGGCACTCTGGGCGTAGAGAAGGGATTAGTCGCGTTGATTCGACTCTGGCACCGGCCTGGAAAGCCGGTAACTCTGAGCTGGCAGGGCGGCCCGACTCTCACAATTAATGGAAAGGTTGCCGACCCCACATATGAAAGTCCAGACGGGGACCATGAACAGTCACCCGGTTCCAGCTGTACTCACGTCGATAGCATAAAGTTGAAAGGAGTAGGGGCCCCAAGCCGCTCGGTCCTTAGTTGGGCACTTGGCTTTGTCGTGGCAGTGGCCTGGCACTCTGGGCGTAGAGAAGGGATTAGTCGCGTTGATTCGACTCTGGCACCGGCCTGGAAAGCCGGTAACTCTGAGCTGGCAGGGCGGCCCGACTCTCACAATTAATGGAAAGGTTGCCGACCCACATATGAAAGTCCAGACGGGGACCATGAACAGTCACCCGGTTCCAGCTGTACTCACGTCGATAGCATAAAGTTGAAAGGAGTAGGGGCCCCAAGCCGCTCGGTCCTTAGTTGGGCACTTGGCTTTGTCGTGGCAGTGGCCCGGCACTCTGGGCGTAGAGAAGGGATTAGTCGCGTTGATTCGACTCTGGCACCGGGCGAGCGAGAGCGAGAAAACTGCGTTCTGGCAAGACCCAACATCCCACCCTGTCGGCAAACTTGTGTCTCGGCTCTCCCCCCACCCGGAGAAGTGCTAAGGTCCCGCAGGTAGGAAAACTACCGATCCAACCGCTAGAATTTTCCGTCAGCCCGCGGTTAAATCGACCAAGCTGTCCACGACAGAGTGGAACATCCTGCCATAGCCGGGACTCGAACCCTAGGATGTTCCGTTCGGAGGCTCTGCATCAGTTGATGCTGCGAGCCACCTACGTTGGTCTATTGGTAGGCGGTGTTCATAAGATTCGTGTTAACGGAATCGTTTGCTGCCCAAAACTCCTCACTGGCCGCAGCGAAACTGCTTGGAAGCTCTCCTTAAAGGGGAGCGTCTTTTCAGCACGGAGACTCCTGGTCACCCCGCCTCACTGCTCTCTGCAGAGATACGATTACCTCCAGTCGTACCCGGGGAAAACACAAGACAATCGCATCACGGCCGGCCAATCACAGAACGCGCATTAGCATTCAGGGTTGCCAACCGAGCGAGAAAGACAGAGTGAAGGAACTACTGGAGCTAAGGTGGGGGAAAGAAACGAAAAAAGAGTAACTCGCAAATTGAATTGAAATTCATTTCGAGTTTCTTTTTAAAAACCTTCGTCTCCGAGAAGGGCAGGGTTTCGTGGACGCGAATTAACGAAGGAACAACGGGCAATTTTTCGCCGAGGGAAAAGTTATAAGCGAAATGTTGGGCGAGGAGGGGCGGGGCAGGCAAAGTAGGAAGGAGGGCGAACGGGGCGGGGCAGGACAGGGTGAGGCGGGGCTGGGACGGAGGGGCGGGGGAGAAGAGTGTGTAGGAGCTGAAAAGAGTGGCTGGGCGGGGCGTGACGAGGTGAGGTAGGGAGAGAAGTGAATAGAGAGACTGCAAGGAGATGAGCGGGACGGGGGGGCGGGTGGGTTGGGAGGAGCGGGGAGGTGGGAGGGGTCGGGGAGAAGGGTCGGGGAGGGGCTGGGTAGGAAAGAGCATCGAGGGAGAGGAGCCGGGCAAGAAGAAGAGACGGGGCGGGAGCGTGGGTGGGGATGTTGGAGAGCGGGGAGGGCTGGGAGGGAACGACCTGGAAGAAAGGAGGGAAGGGGGGGGGGGCGGGGCCGGGAAGGAAATAGGGACAGAGGGGGAAGCGAGAAGCGAGTGTAGTCGGGCGGAGCGCGGCAGGGCGGGGTGGAGTGGGGGGGAGCGAGGAAGGGAGGGAGGAAGGGAAAAGCAAAAGACATCTGAAGGGGGCCGAGGCGACGGGAGGGAGTGAGATCTCGTCTCGAGAAGCACTCGCGAAGGAGAAGAAAAATGATTTTTTGTGAGGCGTCTTGATGAATTCATATCATGTTAAAGCGAGACGTGCCTCCCGGGAGACCGCGAGACGAGAGTATACGCTCGCGAATATACGAAATTTCGAGAGCGCTCGGGCCGGTGGCTGGAGTGACATCAAGAACGTGTGCGTGCAACATGCGGGGGTGGAGACTACACCAAGTCTACCACGAAGTCCGCTTTACACAGCTATTCGTTCGTCCCTTTTCTCCGTACAGAACAAGGACGTTTATTTTTGTGCAGTACGGTTTCAATATCGAAAACAGATGAACGAATTGGAGCGTTGCACAAGTCATGTCGTTATCTGCACGTAATCGCGAAGAAGAATTTCCTGCCGATGCCGCAGCAAGCGCTGAAGCTCAACAGTTTGACTTCGCTCTTCGTAGCATCGCAAACCGCCTGCGGTGTCCTAGAGCATCAATTGATGTCAGTGGAGTGCCTCTGACCGCGAGGTCCTTTACACAGTAGTACTACATTCATCACAAAAACATTCTTCACTAGTACTGCAGTAAGACACATTCGTTTTTATGGAAATACCGTACTAGTTATTTACACGTCAATAATATAAAAAGCCAGCGTGCCCATGCAAGAACTCTCCCGTGTTAAATCCCAACCTTTTCCCTATCTTTCCTTTCCGTATTAAGAGGGGAAATTGTTAACGAAACGTGATTATTTGTTTAAAAAATTTAAAAAGGTAACTTCCTATGTACTTAGAAAATTTAAAAGAAAACTAAAAAAACAATGAAATTAATATTTGGACAAAGTTTTAATAAAGGTTTACTGAGTATTTTAGATGTTCTTGGAACAATTCACACCACTTCCTTAAAAACATTTGAAGTAATTATACAATCTTCCTTAACAGTTAGCTTTTCTCTTTCCTTGATAGTCACAAAAATTTTACAAAATCTTTTTGCTCACGAGAAAGCTACCCGAAGTTGCCCATGTGAAAATAGGACGGGCCAGCACTACCCTACTTTTTAAAATTTTATTTAACATTATTATCGAACTGACAGGTACACTCATGCAATTTAATCGGCTAGAATATCAGGTAATTCATTTAATTTCACATAAAGTTGCACATTCTGCACGCCTCTGAACAGGTGGGGAAGTATCCAGAAGCGCTGGGCCAGCAAAATGTAATTGAATATCCAAGAAGCTCTCTTCCTGTAGACTACAGTATGACAAACGTTGCCTCAAAATTTCAAGTTTGAAGGTCCAAGAACGCATCGTTTAGGAGTTATTTTACTATATAGATTTTGACAATGTTGACGAGTTACATTTTGTCATGAATACTTAGTTGGTTTTCTCCTTCAACACAATCTTCACATTTGTAAATCCAAATGCAATTCTTCACGTGTCCGAGAAATTCTTTTCCTTTGAGATCTCATTTATAGAGATTGGTTGCCTGTGAGGGCCGCACAATGTATCTCTACTACTGAAATAATATTCTTATCGCAATAAATATAAATGTCGCAATAAATGAATAGCAAATATGGAATGGCAGGCAGTCTCCTCCTCGGAGCCTTGCTGTCGCGTGATGTCAGCTATATGGCAAGCAGTGGCGCGCTGAGTACCAAGACTTCGATCGGTGTGCGCAGTTTGAGATTATGCGCAATAACAATCGACATTTTATTTTCAGTTCAAAATCGAAACTGTATATTGTTGAAACTGTTCATTTTTCCAGAATTCCTGGATAACTGACGACACCACAAATGTCTCGAACGTTCCGCAGGCTGGATAGTTTTCTTTCTATTTCAGCATCCATTTTAAATGAGCAATACTCATCATTCTGGCCGACAAAGTAGGGAATCGTATTTTCATATGACTTGTAATAAGTGTCAATTTCGAATAACCTTTTTGCAAACTGAAATTACACTTTCACGTCGTAAAAATACGCTTAGAAGATGAATGAAAGCATTGATTCGTTCTTAAAAAGGCTGAATCGCTAAAAATATTTTTCGCCGTTTACGTTATTCCGTATTTAGAGTAGGAAAAGAAATTTGATGAAAAGAGGAGATTTTAACTCGCTTCACGATATAAGTTGACAAATGTCGGGAACAGCGACACGATAAGAAAAATTAATCCGAAGCAAGCAGGCAACAAAAGGCAAGGCAGGGGGGACGGCATTAAGAAAAGCCAAGGAAGGTGATAAACGAAAGCTCTAGGACAGCGAGTGACAGAATACAGATATGCTAATGGTTTCTCTCCCCAATGGGAGCTTAAACCTCCAGAGGATGTCAGTCAAACAATTAGACAAGACGGTTTTCGCGCTATCCCTGCTAAACGATGTTTTCATGCAAGTTTTTGTGCATGTGTTGACAGGAGATAGAATGTAAGCGATCCTAGTGGTGACAGATAATGTTTCAGATGGATTGTTCCTTTGCCTCTTCGTAGACGGCGAAAATTTTAGTATACAATTTTTCGTCGCAGATTTTGCCCAAAGACGTTACAAATGATTTCTCAACAAAACCAGTATAATGGGAAAGTGTGGAATACCGCTCCATTTGCTTGTCTCAAGGTCCTATGCTGTTATTCAAACACTACTTGCATTATTCTTAACCCTTAGACTATTTAGGTTTTATTTTCTGATCGCAAGCGCAAATAATGTTTTGCAACGCTGCAATTAATCACAACAACTTCTCCTACTTATGTCCAGTTTTATATGTGTTGTATAATTTTCAATTTTTTAAAGTTTTCTTGGTTTAAACTAATTTGATTTTTATGTGGCTGGGGTAAAAAATTCCCCCAAACAAATTCCATGTTGCAGTCTAAATTACAAGCAAAATTATAAAAACATGTACATTTCCGTTTCATAATATTATGTTGTCGTTTCTGAATGAAAATCTGGCGTATTTTTCCATTACGATTAAGTAGCTTTGTATCAGACATTCTCATGCTGGTATGGTAGACATCTATGTATCGTTATAAGGATATGCTAGAATGTTTTTCTGGAAATATTATTGTTTGTTTTTTAGAACAATATCGTAAATGACACAAATAAATAGCATCATATTTTAAATTAATAATTCCGAATAGTCCATCTGTGCAGGAAATACAGGTAAACTATTGGGTAAAACATCTGGAGTAAAATCTGACCCCAAATAGAGTCCGTGTAAGTAATGGTGAAACAGAATCGAAGGAAGAGTTGATGATTCATTAAGATATTTAAAATTGAGGGATGAATTGCACTGAAAAATAAATCTCTGGATTTAATATTGTAGATACGCAAATAAATTTGGTCTTTTGCTTTTTTAAATTTGATGTTTTAAAGTCGTCAAGAATAAGCTCTAGATGTGATACGATGGCATTCTTTGAATCTTCACTTTCAAACCTGATTGATTGATTGATAGATTGATTGTTGTACCTGGGTACATCGAGTAAGTAGTGTAGTGAATTTATTTCTTCACTTTCAAACCAAACCTGATTGATTGATTGTTGTACCTGGGTACATCGAGTAAGTAGTGTAGTGAATTTATTTCTTCACTTTCAAACCTGATTGATTGATTGATTTGTTGTACCTGGGACATCGGGTAAGTAGTGTAGTGAATTTATCATGGGAGATGGAAGTGATCCCCGGATAGCGAGATCTACCGCCGACCTTCCGTCGACTAGCGGGGTTTCCCCCAACTAGATACCTCCCACCAGCGGGGCACCGCCACAGCTGGAACAAGCTCTCAGTTCCTGTCTGAACATCCAGCATGTGTGGTAGCGCAGTGTATGTGTGTTTAAGTAAGGGGTGAGGAAAGGACAAGGAAGAAGAGGGAAAGATCGCGCACGGTTCGTGGCCCGTTTGTTTGGGTACTACTCAGGCATTTGCCTGGTATTGATTCGAGTAACATCGGCAAACTACCGATTAGAACAGCCGCCCGCTCACATTTTCCTCCAGTGGCTGAATTCGGTCCAGCTATACAGGCAGCGCCGAAAACCCGGTACCTTCTGAACCTTCAACCCCCCGCACGTCACGATCAGAGTGGTTGCAGTAGCAACCGTTGCTGCCTTGAGCCCCTACAGCCGCCCAGCGGTGGGTGTGGTATCTTTTGAATCTCCGCTTGCAAAGGCAGCGGCTTCATTACTTGTCGAGAGCCCTTTGGCGGCCGCGGAGGGCAGACCCTTGCAGGGCACTGGGGACAGCGACGGCCGACCGCCCTTCACAACGAGAGGCGCACGAGTGGGCGCTATGGAAATAAGCGCATTCTGGAGGCCAACGAGGGAAATCAGGAGGCTGCCTTCACAAAGACAGAGGCAAACAGAAAGAATACAAGACTCAAAGAGCATCAACTGATGTCACTGCAGCGCCTCTGACAGGGAGGTCCTAGGTTCCCACTCCCCACGGCGGCACGATTTTCGGCACTAGCTTTTCAGCTAGGTCGAATTCAGTCGCTGTCTGGAGGGGAATTCTAGCGGCCGGCTGCTCTGATCGGTAGTTTTCCGTGGTTTCTCCGATCAACACCAGGCGAATGCGGGAGCAGTACCCTACCAAACGGCCACGGACCGCGCGCGATCTGTCCTTGTTCTTCCTTGTCCTATCCTCTCCCCTTACACACACACCTACACTAACATGCTCTACACTACTACATATTCCGGGAGACCGGTCGGGAGCTTAGAGCTTGTCTCGGCTGGGGCGGTGCCCGCTGATGGGAGAGTCCTGGTTGGGGGGAAACTCCGCTAGCCGACGGTAGGTCGGTGCCGGATCTCGCCATCCAGCGGGGGATGATCACCACCATCTCCTGAGAAAAAACATGCACTACACTAACGGGACTAACGACCAAAGCAGTTTATGTGCCCGGAAACACGAAACAATCAATCAATAAGACAGAGAGGGAGAGAGAGAGAGGGAGAGAGAGAGGGAGAGAGAGGGAGAGAGAGAGGAGAGAGAGGGGAGAGAGAGGGAGGAGAGAGGGAGAGAGAGGAGAGAGAGGGAGAGAGAGGAGAGAGAGAGGAGAAGAGAGGAGAAAGAGAGGGAGAAAGAGAGGGAGAAAGAGAGGGAGAAAGAGGGAGAAAGAGAGGGAGAAAGAGAGAGAGAGAGGAGAGAGAGAGATGGAGAGAGAGGGAGAGAGAGGGAGAGAGTGATGGAGAGAGTGATGGAGAGAGATGGAGGGAGATGGAGGGAGATGGAGAGAGATGGAGAGAGAGATGGAGGGAGAGAGGGAGAGAGAGATGGAGGAGAGAGAGAGAGGAGGAGAGAGGAGAGAGAGGAGAGAGGGAGAGGAGGACAGACAGAGAGACAGACAGACAGAGGACAGACAGACAGAGACAGACAGACGAGAGACAGCAGACAGAGAGAGACAGACAGAGCAGAGACAGACAGAAGAGCAGCGAAGACAGACAGAGAGGAGACAGACAGAAGAGACAGACAGAGACAGACGAGCAGACAGAGAGAGACAGACAGAGAGAGCAGACGAGAGACAGACAGAGAGACAGCAGAGAAGCAGACAGAGAGAGAGACAGACAGAGACAGACAGAGAGACAGACAGAAGACAGAGAGAGACAGACAGAGAAAATTGAAGAGCGATAAGCGTAGTGAAAAATATCAACTTGTGGCCTGCACAAAGCAAACTAGAGGTGCTGCAACAGTATATACTCTCGCGCATTATTTCTGTATTTGTAATTTTCGAAAATTTAATGAGTTCAATGAAAAGTGAGACCCACGCCATTCGTTTAAGCATCCCTTCTTCTACGCGCGAAAAACAATAAAGAGAAATTTGGAGCGTTCTTTAAGAAAAAATTAATTTCCTATATTTCGCGCAAGCTACACGAAAACTACTCATATTTTCGACTCACTACACCTACGGGACTAATGACCATAGTAGTAGGCGGGCCCGGAGTCACGAACAATCAACCAATTCACAAAGGGCACGATGACGGATAAGAACCAAAGTCTGTAGCCGATTTGCATTTAAAAATAGGTTTTATTACATCGTAACGAATAGTTTGTAACAATCCTTGTAAAACAATGCTCATTTCTTTCTATATTCAAAATGAAACTTGATAATGGTGTAGGGTAGGAATCCCTGAATTACCAAAACGTGCACAGAATACACTTCCTCCCGTACCCAGATAGTATTTAACTGCTATTGACGGAAAATGAATAAAAATAAAATAACTATTGATCATTTGGCCGCTCTCTCCCTCCCTTCTGAAGTGTCGCCTTCCCTCTATCAGGCCTCCCCTCCATTTTCCTCCTGGATATCGATGATTGGAATTTCATGCATTCCGCATTTGTGGTCGTTCCCTCACAGTCTACCGATCCCGATGCTCGGCTTTGATGTCTTTTCTTTCGTTTTTCCACACCCACCCTTTCTGTCGCGTGTTTTCGCTCTCCTTTTCTCAAGGTAGACTTTTTTTCGGCGTCGCTTTTCCTGTAGCCACTGCGAGGAGAGGCCTTTCAAACTAGAAGACATCGCGGATTAGTCATGATCTTCCCCCACTGGATGGCGAGATCCGGCGTCGACCTACCGTCGGCTAGTGGGGTTTCCCCCTCACCAGGACTCTCCCACAAGCGGGGCACCGCCCCAGCCGAGACAAGCACTAAGCTCCCGACTGGTCTCCCGGAATATGTGGTAGTGTACTTCTGCACTAGTTACGTTAGCGAATGTAACAAGCCGTTTTCAAGTTACACACTTTAAAGCAGGCGTTTTGTTGGAAGCTGCTTCAGTCAACGCGTCGCGACATTTAAGGGCCGCCGGCGCGCCGTTTATCCGCTGGGGAGCGCTGGCGATCCGTTGAAACGTCCGTTCCTGCGTTGGGGCAATCTGGAGCTCCGAACCCGCCTTTTACTGCTCCCCGACTGAGCGGGCATAATAGGCTCTCCATGCCACTTACACGAGCCTCTGTATTTTGTGGGCCGTCAGCCCCTCGCAAAATCTCGCGCATTTTACGGCCCATATTCCCCTATCAGGAGCAAACAAGCGGTGACGTGGCGTTTGATAGCGGAGTTTTTATCGATACGATGTAGACCTCGATACGTGCTTTATGCGCTCGTTCGGCTGTCGTCTTCAAAAGTAGTGGACTCGGGATTTGTGAGGGGAGGCGGTTGCGAATGTCAATGAGTAGTTGCAGAGTCCTTCTTGAGATGCTATATTAGACGATTTTGTTACGTCACACCTCAACCTGATGGTTTCCATAATAACGTGACATAATGCAGATCTTCCGCCGTATTTCTGATGCGTTTTCAGTGATTCACTCGGACAATGCTATTAGCTCAGGTGGCTCAAGCAGACTGCTAATCATTTGTCAGTCCACAACGCTCGCACCTAAACCATGGAACCGATTTTCTCCAAAATCGATATTCCCCAATCGATCTGACTGATATCACGGCTCCGTGAATTTGAAACCGATATTTTAATTTTAGGGGGTATTTTACAAGAGTTTTTTTGTTGTTTTTTTCACCCTTTCAAAATTCAAAATTTAAGTAGTATATGACTTATTGTGGGGATCACAGAATTTTGAAAATGTGCACACAATTCACTTTTCCCCATAGTCATACGCAGAAAATAAATAAATAAATAAATAAAAAATAAAAAAAAATAAATAAATAAATAAATAAATAAATAAATAAATAAATAAATAAATAAATAAATAAATAAATAAATAAATAAATAAATAAATAAATAAATAAAGCCCCGGGGAACATTTTCAAAATTTTTAACAAAATAGCTCCATCGTCTTTTATTAAATTCTGCTCTGGGATTGTGTGAAGGACGTTTAAGAGAACGGTGCGGGTCTCACGCTCGTTAATAACTCCGACTTTTCGAAATTTACAAAAATAGTTTTCGGCGTTATCCTACAATTAAAATTATGAAGATATAATTTTTTCCCTGAATGATATCTGTTCCTTTAGATAGATTTTGAAATAAGGTCATGTACAATTTTTGGAATATTTGAGTACTTTTCGCGTAATTTTTGCGTGAAAGTACGGAGGAGAAAGTACGTACTGTTTTAGCACCACTAGTATAAATAAGTTCAATATTCACTAGGTTACTGCAATTGAGCAACTGATACCTACATCAAGTAAAAGATTCCGTCACGTTTATGATCAAGCCCGGCTGGAAGAATTCGTTGGAATTTCCAAGATGCGATTACAGATGGCAACGGTTTCAAACTTTTTCAAACAATTGTTAAGAGTTGAAAGGCAAAACTATTAAAAAAGGTTAAAAAATGTTCTAATAATAATAATAATAATAATAATAATAATAATAATAATAATAATAATGATAAATAAAAATAATAATAATGTTAAAATAGTATTTAATAAAACGTGACATAATATCTTCTGTAATTCTTCCGTATTTATTGTACGAGTATAATGATCTCCTAATTCCAAAAGATGAACATACAACACACGTGTGCATCACCTTCAACCTTTTTTTTTTTTTACGATCAATACCTTTTACATGGCACTAAAAACGGATGACATTACGCAAGCACTAAAAATATTCCAAATTAAAATTCCCCGTTTGCGTTCCTCGCATGTGACATAAAAAAAATTTATGTTGGAACACGACTCCGAGGAAAGGAGGTGAATATCTTCTTCTCGACGGCGTCAACTGTTCGTCCTTGAGGAAGAGCGTCGATGATGGCCTTCGAGTGTCGCGTTGTTCGACTGTCTTTCTCTGAAGGGTGACAAAAACGCATCGCCTCCTCCCCACCACCATCGTTCGCCTCACTACTTCGCTTCCTTCTTGTGTGTGTGTGTTTTTTTTTTATTTCTTCCTCTCGCTTTTATTTTATTTCTCTGGAAATGAAGAATGCGAGCTGGCGCCAGGGAATTTCACCGCACGATCTTTCGTAACGCCTCTTTTTTGTCGTTTTATCTCCCGCATCGCTTTGACCGCCTGGCGTAGTGCCTGACAAGCAGTTGTGACCGCTGATTCGCGACCGGTAGCGGTAGCTCAGTGCATCAGCTGATGTCAGTGCAGCGCCTCTGACCGGGAGGTCCCAACGGTGGCAGGTCTTTCCATATTAGCTACATAGCTAAGTCGCATTCAGCTACTGTCTGGAGGAGAATTCTTGATGCTGGCTGCTCTGATCGGTAGTTTTCGTGGTTTCTCCGATCAACGCCAGGCGAATGCCGGAGCAGTACCCTACCAAACGGGCCACGCACCGCGCGCGATCTGTCCTTCCTCTTCCTTGTCCTATCCTCTCCCATTACACACACACTTACACTAACATGCACTACACTACTACATACTCCTGGAGACCGGTCGGGAGCTTATAGCCTGTCCGAGGCGGGGCGGTGCCCCGCTGATGGGAGAGTCCTGGTTAGGGGGAACCCCCGCTAGGCGATGTTAGGTCGGCGCCGGATCTCGCCATCCAGCGGGAGGATATCACCGCCATCTCCAGATGATAAACATGCACTACACTCACCGGACTAATGACCTAAGCTGTTGGCGTACCCTGAATCACCAACCAACCAACGAACCGTCCGCTGATTCGCACCGGCTGCGGTGGCTCTGAGCCAGCATCACCGCTGTCTCTGCAGCAACTCTGACGGAAGGTTCTTGAGTTCGAGTCGTGTCGCTGTCGGATTTTCGTCACTATCTAGATTGCTACATCTAATTCAACCGCCGTCAGGAGGAGAATCTTAGCGCCCGGTTGCTAAGATTGATAATTTCCCGTGTCGTCTCCTATCAATTCCGGGCGAATGCCGGGGCAGCACCCTTCCAAACAGGCCAACACGCGCGATCATTTCTTCCTCGTCTTTGTCCTACCCTCTCCTACTACACACAGACACACACATTTACACTTACATGCACTGCCAGACATTACTTAAAATTTAATGTAGATTTAATGTACGACTGTACATGAATTTTAATGTAATTTGTACATTAAAAGGACATTAATGTATATGTACATTAAATTTAATGTTTAAATTAAAACCATAGTAGATTTAATGTAGGACTATTAACGTAACTTATGCACATTAAACTTAATTGCACACGTCCATGAAAATTATTTTTTTATACTTTTACGTGAAAAGTAATGCCGACATTTCTGACAGAGTGCACTACATTATTGTACACGATAGGAGCGTAGAGCTTGTCCCTGCTAGGGCGTTTCCCCACTGCTGGCGATACCTAGATGGGAAAATCACTTCGGCCGAAGTCGTGCTCCTGTAAATCTGTAACTAGGATGAACGGTCGTGGTCGTACAAAGTAATTCAACACCCCACGAATCTCATGCAGACCTCCCGTCTCGTAAACTCTCCGCTCCTATTCTAAGAGTCGGCAATTAACACTAAGGCCATGTAGCATTCCTATGATTCACAAAGATAGTGCAGATTTTAGGAAATACACAATTAGGCGACAACCTTACCCGATAGACCGTCGAAGAGAAAACGGGAGAGAGCAAGTGGGAGAAAAGTGACAAAGGAAGAGATAAAAATGCGAGGCAAAGGAAGAGAGGAAAAGAGAATGTAATGGTGATAAAACAGTACGTACTTTCTCGCCTCTACTTTTACACTAAATTTTGCGAAAAGCACTCAAAGTTTCGAAAAATTGTACACAACCTTATTTCAAAACATATCATTTAGAAACCGATTTCATTAAAGGGAAAAAACTATCTTTATAACTGTAGTTGTACGATGACGGAAGACGTAAGACGGTAATATAGTACATGTTAGTGTGTGTGTGTGTGTGTGTGTGTGTGTGTGTGTAGGGGTCATATAGGTCAAGGAGAAGGAAGGAAAAGATCGCGCTCTGCCAATGGCTCATTTGTCAGGGTTCTGCTCGGGCATTCGCCCGAAATTTATCGGAGAAACCACACAATACTACACTCTCAGAAATTTCTGCATTGCTTTCAATGTAAAGTACAGTGAAGTAATTATCATGTACGCACATTAAATTTAATGTACCCGCACAGGCCCTTTAATGTAACGTGTACATTCAATTTAATGCTAGTGTACAATTAAATTTAATGCAAACAAGTAACTTAAGTTAACAGTCGTACATTAAATCTACATTAATTTTAATGTAATTTCTGACAGTGTACCGATCTGAGCTGCCGTCCACTACAATTCTTCGCGAGTCCGCGGGTTCATTTGACGTAGCTCTCTAGCTCGTGTGCTCCGTCACGACTTGCACCACAGAACCTCGCGGTCTGTCTCTGCAGACAGAGGAAGAGACAGAGAGGAAGAGAGGGGAGAAATAAAGAAATAAAAAAGAGAAAAAGACGTTCGGTACGCGTCGCGAGAAAAGGCCCTCTGCGTTTAGAGCAATTGGGCCACTTGCGTGCTTTTATTGAACGCCGTCCTCCCTCGCAGGCCCCATAAAACGGGCGCGCGCGGCCGCCCTCGACTGTCATTCCCTCTGCCCTCCCAACGCCTTCCTTCTCGCGCAGTTCGCACCTCGCAAGAGAAGGTGCACGACCACCCAGAGCAAACATTTCCGAATAATCTAGTTTCAGCTACTTATTGTATGACTTCAATGCCTTCCTTCCGCAGTTCGCACCTCGCAAGAGAAGGTGCACGACCACCCAGAGCAAACATTTCCGAATAATCTAGTTACAGCTACTTATTGCATGACTTCAATGTAGATGTACATGCAGATGTACATACGCCTTCCTTCTCGCGCAGTTCGCACCTCGCAAGAGAAGGTGCACGACCACCCAGAGCAAACATTTCCGAATAATCTGGTTACAGCTCTTATTGCATGACTTCAATGTAGAAGTACATGCAGATGTACATACGCCTTCCTTCTCGCGCAGTTCGCACCTCGCAAGAGAAGGTGCACGACCACTCAGAGCAAACATTTCCGAATAATCTAGTTACAGCTACTTATTGCATGACTTCAATGTAGATGTACATGCAGATGTACATACGCCTTCCTTCTCGCGCAGTTCGCACCTCGCAAGAGAAGGTGCACGACCACTCAGAGCAAACATTTCCGAATAATCTAGTTACAGCTACTTATTGCATGACTTCAATGTAGATGTACATGCAGATGTACATACGCCTTCCTTCTCGCGCGTTCACCTCGCAAGAGAAGGTGCACGACCACTCAGAGCAAACATTTCCGAATAATCTAGTTACAGCTACTTATTGCATGACTTCAATGTAGATGTACATGCAGATGTACATACGCCTTCCTTCTCGCGCAGTTCGCACCTCGCAAGAGAAGGTGCACGACCACTCAGAGCAAACATTTCCGAATAATCTAGTTACAGCTACTTATTGCATGACTTCAATGTAGATGTACATGCAGATGTACATACGCCTTCCTTCTCGCGCAGTTCGCACCTCGCAAGAGAAGGTGCACGACCACTCAGAGCAAACATTTCCGAATAATCTAGTTACAGCTACTTATTGTATGACTTCAATGTAGATGTACATGCAGATGTACATACGCCTTCCTTCTCGCGCAGTTCGCACCTCGCAAGAGAAGGTGCACGACCACCCAGAGCAAACATTTCCGAATAATCTAGTTAGCTACTTATTGTATGACTTCAATGTAGAAGTACATGCAGATGTACATACGCCTTCCTTCTCGCGCAGTTCGCACCTCGCAAGAGAAGGTGCACGACCACCCAGAGCAAACATTTCCGAATAATCTAGTTACAGCTACTTATTGTATGACTTCAATGTAGATGTACATGCAGATGTACATACGCCTTCCTTCTCGCGCAGTTCGCACCTCGCAAGAGAAGGTGCACGACCACTCAGAGCAAACATTTCCGAATAATCTAGTTACAGCTACTTATTGCATGACTTCAATGTAGATGTACATGCAGATGTACATACGCCTTCCTTCTCGCGCAGTTCGCACCTCGCAAGAGAAGGTGCACGACCACTCAGAGCAAACATTTCCGAATAATCTAGTTACAGCTACTTATTGCATGACTTCAATGTAGAAGTACATGCAGATGTACATACGCCTTCCTTCTCGCGCAGTTCGCACCCCGCAAGAGAAGGTGCACGACCACTCAGAGCAAACATTTCCGAATAATCTAGTTACAGCTACTTATTGCATGACTTCAATGTAGATGTACATGCAGATGTACATACGCCTTCCTTCTCGCGCAGTTCGCACCTCGCAAGAGAAGGTGCACGACCACCCAGAGCAAACATTTCCGAATAATCTAGTTACAGCTACTTATTGCATGACTTCAATGTAGAAGTACATGCAGATGTACATACGCCTTCCTTCTCGCGCAGTTCGCACCTCGCAAGAGAAGGTGCACGACCACTCAGAGCAAACGTTTCCGAATAATCTAGTTACAGCTACTTATTGCATGACTTCAATGTAGATGTACATGCAGGTTAATTGAAATGATTGAAGGCGTTTTCATTGTCAACAATAGTATTTATTTAACAAATAGCAGCTTTCGATGGCTTAGCCGTCATCATCAGTTTTATGCTGTCTGGGAGCCACAAAACGACTGCCAGACAGCTCCCAGACAGCAGAAAACTGATGATGATGGCTAAGCCATCGAAAGCTGCTATTTGTTAAATAAATACTATTGTTGACAATGACTACGCCTTCAATCATTTCAATTATATAAATGTCAACTACAACTCACCACTGAATCAATGTACATGCAGGTTACCTAAAATAACATCCCAATTTATTAAAATAAAAATTACATTTTGAGTTATATTAGTTTTTACAGTGTTTCACTCGTCACACAATATCTCAATTAATATTTAATATATTTTCATCACTCTTTCTCCCGAATTGAAAGAAATATCTGCTTCATTATGTAAACCTCGATATCTTGTGAGAAGTAAAATTTTAAAGAGCTAAAAATTTTCTAAATTAGAAAAGAATTTTGCATTTATTTTCTTTTACTTTCTTTTGAATAAATCTTTTCAAGAATTGCATATTGGAATAGTTATGTGGTTTAAATAACCTGTAAAGTACAAAAAGAATCATTGCAATATCTCTATTAGTTCCCGAGATATGATGCATTTCGTTGATCAATAAGCCAGGAAAATGAACTTTTCAGGAGAAGTAATTAAAGTTTTCAAATCTCTAGTGCCCCTGCAGCACAATTTACACCTTTCCCTTCCACTTCGTCTTCCTTTTTCAGAATCACCTTCTCCTGCTTTTGTTCTCTGTTGTTGTTTTGTTTTTTCAATTGAATAGCTAGTTTTTGTTTTTTATATACCCATTTTTGCGTTCACAAAATCCAACGGGGCGTGGCAGCAACGCAATCTTGAAAACATTTCTCCAAGACAGAATGGAAAGGATTTCACCACAAGGAGGTGTAATATATGACGCTTGCAGGATGGAGAAAATACACAAATGCAATTTTCTATCGTTCTCGGTCCCTTTTGAGTAGGCCTTAACTGTCTCGATCCAGGCGGCGCACACTGGTTTCAAGGGGCCAAAAACCTGGCCATAATGGCAAAATTCAGAGGGCGCGTTCGGAATTCTGACTTAGCAATTGTTCCGAAGACATTGGAGCACACTACTTCAACTCCAGAAGGTTATTTGAATCGTGTTTGTCGTCCTCACGGTCTCGTAAAGTTAGCGTTGCTCGAAACACTAATTCATTGATTATCAACGATATTTGTAAAATTTAAAAAAAGTGTTTAAATGTTTTTGTGAAACCTTTTCTATTTGCGAATAGAAGACACTTTTTGCTATAAATTGGGTATATTTTTTAGAAAAAGTGTGAAATAATTTTACGTATATTTCGGCTGAATTCCAACGTATAGAGCGTAACAATGTTAGTCACATATATTGTGGATTATATGTTTTGTCCTGTGTATTCTTGCCTCAATCATTTTTTTTATTTATAAAATACAATGTCCCTGATCAGAATGACATATTTAGCTGCACATATCTGCACCTTTTGTTTTATAACCTCTTTACTGCAATACAACATAGTAAGATTTAACACTAGATAACCTGGAATTACCTTCTACGCCACATGAAAATATTTTCTCACAGACGGACGGACGGGCGGACGTTTTGAAAAAAATACCACTTTTTTATATCAGGGGACAGCAAAACGTGTATTTCCGTTGAAATGACGAAATCGATTTTCCGCAGCGCTACAGAACTTCGTCGATGGTGTAACGGTTAGCGTCTCGGGTTGTTATACCCAAGTTTGCGGGTTCAAACCGGATCGAAGCCGTGGATTTATAAGGGCGAAAAGATCCCTCGTACGCCTTCCTTCCGAGGGGAAGTAAATCCGGCTGTCCCATGTTGTAGATTTCCTGCATGTAAAATACCCTCAAGCCTAAACGAAGCCTCTGAGCTAAAATCAAATTGCCTGTTTCATCGCCCAAGTAATACCTCCTTTCTCCGGTAGTTGGTGAAAGGAGCGTAGCGAAATTTGCGTGGGCGGGCGGAAGAGCAGGCCTCGTGGCCACGTAAAAATAAGGCATTCATTGATAACTTCTCCTATACTCTGTGTATTACTTCGTATGCGAGAATGTAAAAGCAATATCCACCGCGCCACTGAAAATATTGTAATCTTTGTTTTCAATCTGATTATGTTCCCGCACTGTTGCAGCCTCTGTGTCACTTCTTATCATTACGCAATTTTTATTCTTTTTGTATAGGTTTGTTATTTAATTTCACTATCCTTGTATTACCATTGTTTTTTTTTCTAATTAATGTATATATTCTTATATTTTTCAATTATTGTCAATTCCCTCAGCCTTCAGCCACCATCCTGATTGAGGTTTTCTGGGTTTACTCAATCGCTTAAGGCGTATGCCGGGATGGTCCCTAGTTTTGCATCCCAGATATAAATGTAAAATATGCCCTCCTCGATCTTCTTCATAGTATAAGAAATAATGTAAATATTTCATGTGGTTAGGCGGAAGAGCAGGCCTAATGGCCTGAGTCTCGCCACTAATAAAGACAATTATTATTATTATTATTATTATTATTATTATTATTATTATTATTATTATTATTATTATTATTATTATTATTACTATTATTATTATAATTATTATTATTAATGCTGTAAATATTTGGGAATTGTACTAAACGAGGATCTGAGTTGGACAGAACACGTAAATTATGTAGTGAAAAAGGCGTGGAAGGCATTACACTTTGTAATTAGAATACTTAGAAAAGGAAGTGGAAAATCAAGGGAATTAGGGTACACGTCTCTAGTACGTCCGATATTAGAATTTGGCTCCATATGGTGGGACCTTATCGTTTAGGCAAATAAAATCTCTCGAGAAAGTACAAAAATATGCTGCAAAATTTGTTAGGAGAGGACGTTCAAATTCTGAATTTATATCGTGGGAACCTTTGGAAAAACGCAGAGAGAAATCGCGTCTTTGTGCATTATTCTAATCAATAAGAGGGGATCGTCCGTGGGGTGAAGTACGGGAAAGACTATCTAAACCAACTTACGTCGCGCGGAAGGATCATGGTTTCAAAATTCGGCAAAGAAAACAGAGAACAGATGTAGGTAAATTCTCATTTGTAAACAGAACGATACAAAATTGGAACAAATTACCTGCTGCAGTGCTGGAGACTTTCCCTCAGAATGTCAAAAATTTTAAAATTAGACTAAGTAAATATGGTTAATAGATTAATTTTGTAAACTTGTATTTGCTAACATGTTAATATTTTAATGTTGTTTGATGTTTGTTTTGCGTATTTGTAGAAATTTCTTAGAAAACGCTACCACCGGAAATATTCTATGTATTCCTAAGTAGCAAAATAAATATTCTATTCTATTATTATTATTATTATTATTATTATTATTATTATTATTATTCACGATTATTCCCATTTAAAGAGAGCGTTTGAACTTGAATTCCTTTATGATGATTGTTTGTGTTTTCTCTGGGCCCATATTTTCTTCATGTGTTTACTATGTTGTTTCTTCCGCTCTGCTGTCCATTTACATCCTGGCCGCTTCTTGCTTTCGGTTTCAAATGTATGTTTTTTGATGGTGTTCCTGAATTCTTTTCTATTTTCTGCATCATTTATTGTAATGTGTGCTTGTCTGAGATCCTCCTCGACTTCTTTAATCCATTTTGTTTTTCCCCTGCCTGAGTTGATGACTATGAGAATCCGTTTTGAAATTCTGTTTTCATTCATCCTATGAATATGTCCGTAGAACTGCATTCTTCTTTTTCTGAATGTGTCCGTAATCTTATCAGTGTGCTTATAAATTTCTAATGTGGTCCTCTTCATCCAAATCCCTTGCTCTTGTACCGGTCGAAACATTTTTCTGAGAATTTTCCTTTCTTGTTTCTCTATTTCTTTTATTTTTCATTGACCACCGATTTGTGTCGTTTCAGCGGCATATAGTGCCTCAGGAAGTACGACAGTGTTATAATGTCTTAATTTTGCGTTAATGGATATGGACTTTTTGTTGTAATAGTTCCATGTGAGTTTGTATGCTCTCTGCAATTTTCTTATTCTCTCCTCATTGGCCCTTAGGTTGATCCCTGATGGTTGGATGATTTCTCCTAGATATTTAAAATGCGGCACTTGTATGATTGTCCCGTAGGTTGTTTCGATAGGCAGTTTGTCTTGTGGCACTCTTTCTATGTATTGTGTTTCTATGTATTATTATTATTATTATTATTATTATTATTATTATTATAATTATTACTATTACTATTATTATTATCATTATTATTATTATTATTATTATTATTATTATTATTATTATTATTATCCACCGCGCCGGGGGTTTCAATAGCAACGCAGATGAAAGCCCCTCCCGCCCCCAGCGCACCGTGTCGGCGACGGCCTCCAGCGCAGCGAGCGGCGGCAGTGGGGCTTTCCCGGAAGCTGCGAGGCTACGCGCCCCCTCCCCCTCCCCGCCTCTGACTGCGTAGGAGGCCTTGGAGCCGCTGGCTCACAGCCTCGCGCAGGCGACGGGTTATAGCGGCGCGTGGACTCGGCAGCTCAGGGTGTTAAGGCTCATTCACAATGCAATCACAAACATAAGCATAACACATAGACATAGACATTAACATAAGCGAAGAGTTGGCGTATTCACAATGTCGAACATAAACATAGGCAAAATAAGAGTTTCTATTGGCTATGAGACATCATTCTAGTTTACTATTGGTTGGATATGAGAATCGATTTCGAGATTTCAAAACAAATACGACAAACACAACCACGCAGCACACGAATAGTTCGCCTATCGACTTCGATACTCGATTTTGAGTTATCGAACTGTGATTGGCTCATTCCTTATGTCTGACATAAGCATAAGCACAGAAGCTTGAAGCTTGCAAGCTCTTAAGTTAACGTCTTACGTGTTATGCTCATGCGAACGCATTGTGAATGAGTCCTAACTTTTATGTTAACGCCATGCTTATGCTTATGTTTGCATTGTGAATGGGCCTTTATTTTCAGGATGGAATACGGCACGGCTTTTTCGCGTCTTTCTCCGTCTTAACGTAGAGTCGCTTGACCTGCAAGCACTGCTAAATATGCGCGATCACGCGACATCTTGCGGCAGGGCCGAGAAAAGACGCAAAAAAAAGTCGTGGCGTATTCCATCCTGAAAATAACACCCTCAGGCGCCACGTTACGAAGCCACGCGTCCAGCTATACACGTGACGTCCACGTGACACCGACGACGATGCTCATGTTTTCAAAACATCGATATGTTAAAGCAAATGTTTTTTTTTTTTTAACATTCACGATTTCTACTGGCTGAGGTGGCTCAGAGCATCAGTTAATATCACTGCAGGACCGTTGACCGGGCGGTCCTAGGGTTACACTCCCCACGGCAGTGACTCTACCTAAACAAGTAAGTCGAATTCAGTCGCTGTCTGGAGGAGAATTCTAGCGGTCGGCTGCTCTGGTCGGTAGTTTTCCGTGGTTTCTCCGATCAACACCAGGCGAATGCCGGTTCAGTACCCTATGAAACGGGCCACGGGTCGCGTTCGATCTTTCTTTCCTCTTCCTTGTCCTATCCTCTCCCCTTACACACTCTTTCAATCAGTACTCTACCGCACACGCTGGAAACTTAGAATTGGTCCCGGGTGGATCTGTCCCCCCTGATGGTAGATACCATTTCTTATGATTAATACAACACAAGCTCAATTTTAAGTCACTTTCCACAGCCCCTCATTCACTACAGTTTCAGTAAACACAGACCGTACTCAGAGCGCAGATGGGCACCATGCAGTGAGCAGATGTAACTTTTGTTTTGCGGTCACTTCACCTTGGACATATTCCACATTCACTTATTTGCCTACAACATTTTAGCGTTGAGCAAAAGGCGCAGGTTCTTTCAGGATTCAGGATATGGTCAGCCGCAACGCACGGGGCATGAGGACGTTAGTCGTCTGGTGCGTCATGCTGCCTCTACCAGTTCCGTCACACCCCACGCTCCCCCTCCCTTCACCACTGAATTCGCTCTTTTCCGCTTTTGAATTGACTGTGACCCATTCCTCAAACCCTGGGTTATCTCCCCTACTAATATCCTCGATGCAACAGGAGTTTTGTGAAATATGTTTACAAAAAAAGAGATAAAAATTACGTCATCGGTGAGATGAGGACTGATTATATCTCAGGCACCAGAACAAAGATGGTAAGTTTGTGGCCACTTTCAACAATGTGATCAGCAGCGGGTTCACAGAACAGGCTCCTTTGCGAATCCGTCCCGCGCACATCCTTTATCTTTCAAAGGCATGGCTACCAACAGCCACCACATCACCAGTGACGGGTTAATGATGTTAGTGTAGTGGATGTTTCTTAACCAGGGAGGTGTCTCCATTCACTCCCCCGCTGGTCGATGCGGGACTCACATAAACCTTGATTTCCTCTCCCGGCATCTCCTCGGAAGGGTATCGCCCCAGGCAGAACAACTAGAAAGATCTCAAGAGACCTACCGACATGTGAGAGAGTGAAATGCATATAAACGAGTGTCTGTGAGTGTGTGCGTGCGTGAGTGTGTGTGAGTGTGTGAGTGAGTGCGTGCGTGAGTGTGTGTGAGTGTGTGCGTGCGTGAGTGTGTGTGTGTGTGTGGGTGAGTGTGTGTGTGTGTGAGTGTGAGTATGTGTGAGAGGGTGAGTGAGAAAGAGTGAGAGGGTGAAAGAGAAAGAGGAGAGGAGTAGGTAAGGATGAAAGAGGAATGACCGCCTTGGTTCGTGGCCCGTCTGATAGGTTACTGCTTGCACATTCTTCTTATGCCAAACAAAATACCGTACAAAGTAGTAAGAAAATTACTACGTTGGGGTGCATCGTCTAAAAATCCATACACTACTTAAATAAATGTACATAACCGACACTGAATAATACTTTTTAACATGACCAATTTGTTTGTTTGTTTTAAACCTACAAAATATCTTTGCACAATCATGAACTGTTATAACGTGCTAATTATAACATTATAGTTGTTTTAAAATATTACTAATATTTGAGCAGCAAAACTTGAATAATATATTGTTGTTTCCTACTTCGGACGTGTCGATAGAAGTGTCCACACTCCACTCGGAACAGCCTGATAGATTCCTGAACAGCCTGGTAGTATTTTCTTTGTCGCCCGGCGCAACGATCGGCAAGTATATTCTTTGTCGCCCGGCGCATGGAGTTTTCTTTGTCGCCCGCGCAACGATCGGCAGTTTTTCTTTGTCGCCCGGCGCAACGATCGGCAAGTATTTTCTTTGTCGCCCGGCGCAACGATCGGCAGATATTTTCTTTGTCGCCCGGCGCAACGATCGGCAAGTATTTTCTTTGTCGCCCGGCGCAACGATCGGCAAGTATTTTCTTTGTCGCCCGGCGCAACGATCGGCAGATGTTTTCTTTGTCGCCCGGCGCAACGATCAGCAGGTATTGTCTTTGTCGCCCGGCCCAACGATCGGCAAGTATTTTCTTTGTCGCCCCGCGCAACAAGATGCAAAGTGAAACAGTCGCGAACGCCGTCTCCGCGCCTCATGTGTTGCGCTGCACTTGCAAATGGCCTCGCTCATTGGTCCCGCGGATTTGCGCCGTTCGCTTGGCTTGGCTCGACCTGCGACCACCGCTCCTCGGAGAGGCAGCCGATTACAACACGCGTCGCGTCCCAAGAATCTTTAGCATTAAATTTCAATATAAAAAATATACATATCAGGTTGACTGATAAAGGATACTGCGCGCGTCTACAGCTAAGATCATTAATCCCGTAAGTGTACTATGTTTTTTTTATCGCGGAAGGAGTTAGTGGTCTTCCGGTGTGCCGTGATTCGGCACACCGTCGGCTTGAGGGGAGTAGTCTCTCAACCAGGACTCTCCCACCAGCGGTGCACCACCCGAGCCGGGACAAGCTCTATGCGCCCGACCTGTCTCCCGCAATGTATGGTAGTGTAATACATATTAGTGTAAGTGTGTGTGTGTGTGTGTGTGTGTGTGTGTGTGTGTGTGAGGGGAGAGGATGGGACAAGGAGGAGGACGAAAAGGTAGCGTTCCGTTGCCCGTTTGTTAGGGTACTGTTTCGGCACCTTGATATTAATCGAAGAAACAACGGAAAACTCCCGATCAGAGCAGCCAGCCGCTAGAATTCTCCTCCAGACAGCGACTGAATTCGACCTACCTGTCAAGCTAGTGTCGAAAATCCTTCCGTCTTCAGGAGTGGAAGCCTAGGTCCTCCCATTTAGAGGCAGCGACCTCAGTGGATGCCCTTAGCCACCTCTCGCGGTGGGACAGCTGTTGTTTCCCGATCATATCACTGAATTTTATGAAAAGCCAATGAATTCGTTGCATGCAATGATTCGTTGCATGAATTCATTGTAATAAAAATGCAAGGAAAATAAAAGCGCTCGGTACAACACGTCAGCACAGGAGTCGCATTCCCCTCCTGAAAGCCGATCGTCCGTTGGCGAACCATCTCCGCCCGCCCGCCACGCATCGGCAGCAGGGGGCGCTGCGGTGGGCCTGTGCGGCTGACGGCTGCGGTGGGTACGCAACCGCTGTCAGCGCTGTGGGCCGCTCCTGGGACCTTGCGGGACTCCGCGGCGGTGGAGTGCCGCAGGGCTGCGCCCGTGCGATGAGCAAATTTTTTATTCAATACACATCCCAACAATTAAATTCGCGGTTTGATGGAAAACAAAACGTTGACAATTTTAGAGCCGATGACGTAAACACATTCACAGTAGTCATGTGAACCTGGAACTAGGAATACAACAGAACTAACGGGATTGATTGATTCATCCGAGCGCGTAAACTGCTGAGATCGTTCATCTCGTAAGTTTAGTGCATGTTTCATCGCGTGGGGTTAGGTGGTGGTGATCTGCCCCTGCTGGACGTCGATATCCGATTCGGAACTCTTCTCCTCTTCTCTTTTCTCCTAGCGTGGATTTCCCCAACCAAGTTTACCGGGAGCGGTAGCTCAGTGCATCAACTATTGTGACAGCAGCACCTCTGACCGGGAGGTCCTAGGTTGCAGACCTGACGGCGGCAGGATTTTTTAGCGGTCGCTAGAAGAATTCTAGCGACCTACTGCTCTGATCGGTAGTTTTCCGTGGTTCTTCCGACCAACACCAGGCGAATGCCGGAGCAGTACCCTATCAAACGGGCCATGGACCGTTCGCGATCTGTCCTTCCTCTTCCTTGTCCTATCCTCTCCCCTTACACTCACACTTACTCTAACATGCACTACACTACCACATATTCCAGGAGAGCGGTCGAGAGCTTAGAGCTTGTCCCGACTGGGGCAGTGCCCCGCTGGTGGGAGAGTCCTAATTAGGGGGAATACCCACCAGCCGACGGTAGTTCGGCGCCAGATCTCGTCATCTGGTGGGGGAAGATCACCGCCATCTCCTGAGAAAAAACATGCACTACACTTACGGTAATAATGACCAAAGCAGTTGACGCACCCGGAAACACGACAAAATCAATCAATTACTCAAGCCAACCAAGTGTGCCTCACCAGCGGGACAAAGTAGCGTGAGTAGTGCAGTGCATGTAGCCATGCGCCCCCTGCCGCCCGCCTGCAGCGCTGTCGTCGCTGCCAGGAGAGCCTCGTTATCAATGGAGCATCGGCCGCGCGTCGAGTGTCAATAACCGCCCGAGGGGCGGGGTGGGGGCGGGGCGAGGCGGGGCGGGGAGGGACGGGTGGGGGCGAGGCGGGGCGGGGTCGGGGCGGGACGGGGGCGGGGCGGGGAGGGACGAGGGGCGGGGAGAGGGGGGCGGGACGGGGGCGGGGGGGCGAGGCGGGGCGGGGTCGGGGGGGAGAGGCGGGGCGGGGAGGGACGGTGCGGGACGAGGCGGAGTGAGGCGGGGAGGGGCGAGGCGAGGCGGGGCGAGACGGGGCGAGGCGAGATAGGGCGGGGCGCTGAGGGCGAGCCGCTCTCAGGGGTGGCCACGCCCTTCTCTTCCATTCAAAGGCACTTGTGCGCATGCGCGGGTGGGGGAATGTGAAGGCTCACGCCGCGTCGGTTCATTGGTTCATTCTTAGTGATAACGGGCGCGTCAACTACTGTGGTCATTAGTCTTGTAAATGTAGTGCGTGTTTTTTGCTCGGAAGGTAGCGGCGATCTTCCCCACTGAATCGCCAGATCCGGCGTCAACCAACCGTCCAACCAACCAACCGGATAACGGGGTTTCCCACAATCAGGTATCTCCCACTATCGGGGCACCGCCCCAGCCAGGACAATTTCTATGTCACCGACCGGTCTCCCAGTAGGTAGTGTAGTGTATGTTAATGTAAGTGTGTATGTAAAGGGATAGGATAAGGAAGAGGAAGAATAGATCGCGCGCCGTCCGTGGCCCGTTTTGTAGGGTACTGCTCCGGCATTCGCCTCGTGATGATCGGAGAAACGACGGAAAACTACCGATCAGAGCAGCCAGCCGCTAGAATTCTCCTCCAGACAGCGACTGAATTCGACCTAGCTGAAAAGCTCGTGTCGCAAATCCTGCCGCCGTGGGGAGTGGGAACCTAGGACCTCCCGGTCGGAGGCGCTGCAGTGACATCAGTTGATGCCCTGAGCCACCGCCCCCGGTCGCCTCGTCGGAGGGAATGATCCAGTGTGAAGGCTCTCGGCTGTCCGGGTGCCGCCGTATCGAGGTCAGGGAGGCCAACTGCAGTCATATGGAGGTCTTCTTCAGTCACAGTGAATGTCAGTGACACTCCAACTCTGAAGAAGACCACGATATGACGGTCGAAACGTCCGCATAAGTACCCTCAACGCGGCGTTACTCGGACAGGAGAGCCTTGCATTAATTTGGTTTGATGTGAATGCGTCACAAAGCAGTAAAAGTACGTGCCTTACAATGTATATTCCGCACACGTTTTGTTGAACCCGAGTATCTTCACCAGCAGCCTTCTACTAAATATAGTTCCGTGATGAAGAAAAGCTCCAACGAAGCGATTTGAGCAACATTTGAAGTATAGAACTTCTCGCTCTCGTGTTACAGAAAATTTATTACCCTCCGTGAACGAACTTCAGATTTGATTTTATAGCATTGCTAATAAAAACCACCCCTTATCCCCGTCTCTACTTCTACAACAACTCGCAAATGGAGACCTCATCACAATGTGTGCGTAATGATGCTACATGTAGGGAGAAAACCGAACACTGACCCCTCTCTCCATCGAATTTTTGTCCACTTTACCTGATCCATTGAAGCAAATGTTGAGATGGTCCGTCGGATTTCTTTTGGACATAAACGTAGTGTCACTACGAACGTTTTGTTGAGTTTTCCTTGTGGTAAATGTGGTAGAGTAGAGCCGGGAGTGTGTTACTATTTTGTTATCTATGCAAAAAAAGCAAATCTGCAGTTCGTTTACCGATGAAAATAAGTTTCCTACAACTCGGGAACAAAAATATCTAGTTTTTCAAATGCTGGTAATCTCGCACTTCCTTTAATCTTTTTATATTTTGTATCTTTTTAACTTGTTTATTTCATTGTGTCTTAACTTTAATTCATCTTTCAACTACTTATAGTTAAACTTTGGGAAGAGATTCCAACAGCAAACATGAGCAGATTATATTTCTTCCCCATACGTCACATACAGTTTTTACAGTTTTTTTAACTAAATCAATCAAATCAAACGATCTGGATGAGTTCTTGGTTAAATTTTGTTTCCACAGAGGAAACGATATTGCCACTAGCACTTAAAAATGTCTATAGAAGTACCTACATAAAACAGTGTTGAAGTGATGAAAGCCAAGAACCGTATTAGCGATTATATTAATTCGGCCAGGAACTATATCTAGGCTGCCAAGGAAAAAGAATATACGCTAGAAAAGGGTCAAAATCAGAAATCCACGGTCTGATTCTTGGAAGTGAGTTCGACCTTTTAGTCCAAGTAGTATAAGTTCATATACTACAGCGTACAGTAGACTGTCTTGTTCTAATAGCACAAGTGAATATATTCATATCAAGTTATCTTGTGGTATTAGTGAAAGTAAAACCGTATACTTTTGAAGTCATATTGTTCTCAGACTGGATCATGTAAATTGATGTATGAAATTGACATTCTCTTTGCCACAATTAATGTTACCATTATTGACTATCTAAGATCTATTATAACTTTTTTGATAACTATTTCAAGTTGAAATCATTACAACTGGTATAACTGCCATGTAATATATAGCGTTGTGATGCGAGTGTTATTTAATTGGTGATGCAATCGTTAGGATATTAGTAACAATGGATATAAATTTGATGGTGGATGTTCTGCCCTGAAAAGACGTAGAAGAATATTATACGGTAACAAGAGGGAATTTCTCGCCTTATGATGCGTGTTGGAAGTGCAAGTTTTCGCACTTGCAATGAATGCAAAAATGGCAATGTAATGTATTTTCTATGCTAAAAGCAATATACATATTTACAGTATATAATAGTCATAAACTAATTAAAAATGCTCTTCTGTCATTTTCAATGTCTTCCTCGCCATTTATTATTCTCCCAGTTCAGCTTTGCGTTCATATACGAGAAAGGTCTTGTGATTTCTTACATAAGACAATTTTAAACATTACTTGCCCAGTGCATTAGATCACGCAAACCATTTTAGGAAACCTGACGGAAAATGTTGACTGAAAAATGAAATAAAATTTTCACTGAAAAATGAAACAAAACGTTAAAATAATGGATTTAAAAAACCTTAATTTGAATCTATTCTCGTGTTCAGCTGTTCTATTTTTTGAAATAATATTTATTTTTGTATTCAATACCAAAAAATTAATCTATGCATCTTCTGTTACATACCAACTCTAGAGCAGTCCCTACTTTTATTTGGAAGATTGTAATTCTTCAAGGCGTTAGGAATATTTCAGGTGAGCTTTGCAGAATCGTTTGGAATAACCAAAAGTTTGAAAAATTTGTTTGAATCGGACTTAATAATACTTACCTCGGCGTCAGATTAATATGAGGGACGTTACGTGAGGGGTGTATTTCTGAAAATCCAGATTAACTAAAGATATACTGACAATCACAAGTCTGAATCGCGTGAAATCTTTAAACCTGCGGACTTTAATTTCCTCGTCGACCCACGTTTCATTAAAACAATAGAACCAGCACAATTCCGAAAACCTCCCACCTCCCCCACACCCAATGCGACATTATTTTTGATACCGTAAAACTCTCTTCACACAATGGTCTACTTCCCCCACTCCGCTCTCCAGCGAAATCAATTTTCCGGCTGGTGCCCCTCAAGGTGCAGGTTTCGGTCCCTTTTCAATCTCTGCCCGGCACTCCCACCCCGTGCCCTGCCAGCGCACGGGAGGGAGTGAGAGGGCCAGAGAGGGCCGTGATATATCGAGGCCGGGCTCAAATTAAAAAGCATTAAAATTCGCCGGCCCGTGCACGCCATTTTTTAAAAGCAAGGCAATTGTTTTCGGTAAATAATTGAGTCCAATTTGAGCGGACGTCTACCCGGGAGGGCGAGAGACTGAATGGGGGTTGAGCCTCATTAGAACGAATATGAGCGGGACAGGGCGCGGGGGTGACATCGAATTATAGACAAAGGGGCGCCGGTGAAGCCCAAAAGGATGCAAAAAGGACAGTTTCTGCAAACCGTGAGGCACCTTCAGGCCTCATTCACAAGTTGTGCGAATTCTGATTTGGTGCTGTTGACGTTCTTATAAGAAGAAATAAAAGAGGTCATCTTCGTCAACATATTAGAACACATTTATTAAGACAGCCGGCTTTCGACGGCTTTGCCGTCATCGTCAGTCTACAAGATACAGAAAGATACAACAAAATTATTGTGTGTTTATTTGTGTGTGTGTTGTGTTTTGTGTATTTATTTATAATTTTGTTGTATATTTCTGTATCTTGTAGACTGACGATGACGGCAAAGCCGTCGAAAGCCGGCTATCTTAATAAAGCTAATATGTTCACGAAGATGACTCTCTTTTATTTCTTCTCATTCACAATGCAAAATTTAAACGTAAACATAACCTAGCCGCAAAACCTGGAAAAGAGTTATTAAGGGAGACCATTCACAACTCATTGACGTACCCAAACACTTAAATCCGTAAATTTACGATTTCTCATGAACCAGTCTTTTACATTAAGTTTGTCGGAATTCTACCGAAGACGAATCAGAGAGCAGCACAAAAGGTCGATTTCAGATTGTATTAAGGTAGATTGTGGTTATGTCATTTCATTATCATAGTGCAGAGAACTGGTTTTCACGCGTGTAGTGAATTCAAAGTATGATTTGGGCAATTTTTCTTGTGACTGTAACTTGACATGGTGAATAAAATAATTATGTTCTACGAATAACTCGTGAATTCGGTAAAATCTAGAGATCGTGGTGGAAAGATCTTTACAGGTTACTAGAAACGAATCCATTAAGCTTCGATACGTTGAATTCTGATTGGTTCAGGCGAAACCTGCGTTCCTACTTACGTTCGTCGTTGTGAATGCTCGTTTTTACGTGTGAATTTTATAATAATTTTACGTGTGAAATAAATACATAAATAAATAAATAAATAAATTAAATAAATAAATAAATAAATAAATAAATAAATAAATAAATAAATAAATAAATAAATAAATAAATAAATAAATAAATAAATAAATAAATAAATAAATAAATAAATAAATAAATAAATAAATAAATAAATAAATAAATAAATAAATAAATAAATAAATAAATAAATAAATAAATAAATAAATAAATAAATAAATAAATAAATAAATAAATAAATTTTGCGGCTAGGATCACAGCATTGCGTTACGTTTAAGTTTGCATTGTGCACGAGACCTAACATGTACCACTTTTGAGCTTCTGGGCATGCGCCTACTCCAACTCGAAGTGCCAGCAGAGCCCCGCTAATGCGTATTATATATATATACAGTATATAATTTATTCATTTATTTACTTATTTTTCTTCATGTATGTTGATTCATGCCATATTTTGGGTGATTTCTAATGTTGTTGTTCAGGCAAGTTGTCTTTATTCCGTGTGATTGTGTTTTTGTAGCCCTGATGAAGGAATTAAATATTCCGAAACGTTGGGAAACTAATGTGTTTCATTAATTGACCGATCCCGTGATTCACATCCTACTACTTATTAACGGTCGTGATTTCTACAATGGTAAATTATTTGAATTATCTCCAAAACAGCACAACTAGACCTTTCTCTTGACGTATTTACTAAGTTTCAGGTCAAAAGCTTCTAATCTGACAGAATTATGTGTGATACATCCATCCAGACAGACATCGGGATTTTCGGGTTTAAAATATCCTTTATTTTCTCGTCACCTGCACCACTCTTCTATCTTTGGAACATCACTAATAAACCTCGAGCCTGATGCGTATACAAAGTTACAGCTGAAAAGAACCTTAAATAAGAATTTTAGACCAAAAATTCGACATCGTTTTGTAGAGGCGATTCCAATGTGTTTCCTTTCTTTACTGCAGTTTTTGGAGAAAAATGAATAATGTAACTCGTACGAACGTGTCTTCGGGGTATTTATTTCAAGACGCAAAACTCCTTCTATTGTCGCCTCGTCTTTCAACATTTCATTTGTAAGCTTAACTACCATACTTGTTACGCAAATAACTATTTCACACATGATTTAACGTTTTTTATAACTCAAATGAGCACAATCATAAGACAGAAATACACTAATGTAAACTTCAAAAGTATATCATTCAAAGGCACTTCTGTAACGGAGAATCATCAATTTCGTCAATAAAAGCCAATACTACGATTGCTTTTTGGCCACTATCGCATTAAACTCCAAACGGAATTCGTCGAAGTTCGTGTTCGCACCTTTAAGAACAATCTAAAGCGAAGCCAGCATTATCTTCCCAATATTAATTTCTTACTTCTGAGATGCCTTCTTCAACTACTTCCCCCTTTTCATCTTAAGAGTTTCGACGAATTCCTTCCCTTGTTTACTCCATTTTACCAAATCGCCCTTTGAGAAAGTCCAAAGAGAACAAAAAGCCCTTTTGAAAAGGTACAGATTGTGACGGAAGCTTCCGAGTCGTCAAGAAAGTGCAATTCTGACATTGCTTTTTTCAGTGATCAATTATACATTTGAAAGGGATTTTGAATGATGAAAGTTTGGAAAAGAGGGTGGATACTACGGTATTGAACTGATATAAAAATTAAAATGGCAAGACGAATTTTTCTTTCCAGATCTTTCAGAGAAATTTTCATTAGAGCAATATGGGAACGAATAGAAGTCAGCAAAAAGGTACGCTTCGCCCATACCGTTCTTTCAAATAATTAGTTTAAATATGTATTACTTGCTTGTGTTTCGGTGCTACGATTCCAGACTCTCGCACTCTCTCCACAAGAAGGTTCTTAACCAACTCCAGTTTTGATATACACCATGTGTTTGGTACATCATGTGTCAGAATTAGGGATTAACAGCAAAACTGTTAATTCTTAACAGTGAACGTTTTGTAACTGTTACGTCAAATAACAGTTATTTCGTTTTTCCTGTTATTGGCAGTTATCGGTTGAAATTCAGAGTATTGCTATCTTTTGGGCCAAATCCCAACTACCTCAAGTTTTCGTGGCAACCATTTGGTACGAAAACAGATTCACTGCAGTTAATCAATCGTGATGAGCAAGTGTGAAATTAAAGATTCATTAATAAATAAGTCGTCATTACTACCCGCCACAATATTTGTATACTTTTTTTTGTATACACTACAATAAGAAGTTTGTCCTTCAAATTAAATCTGTCCAAATTGTTTGTTAACTTATTTCTGTCCCATTGCTGTAATGAGAGATCCACTAATATTTCCCTAATTCCTATAAAATAAAATGAGTTACGGTCAAAAACTCGGATTATATTTGATTTTGAAGAGTCATTACCACTTTAGCAGTAAATCAGCAAAACACAGTTTCTCCTTCTCATTTCTGGCACTCGTCACTTCACTATGCACAAGCTGCAAATTCAAACGAATATTTGCAGTCTGAAGCCGAATCACTTTTATTTCAGTTATATTCTATACACATTTGCTACCCATTATATGAATTACAGTTCATCCTTGGCAGTTCATCCAGTCTCGTTCATATCAGCTGCTTCTCTGTCTAAACTTGTTGGGGAAGTAGTGCAAGCAAGCGCCGTAAGGTAGCTGCACAAGGTTTACGGTGCTACCAACGTTATTCGTATTGCGTGGTTTACCTTTTAGCTGTCACAGCTGATTTAACTCACAGCAGTCGGCCATGTTAGTTTGCTGATCATGGATCTGTTATTTTTCAACTGTTCAGCTAGGTCGAGTTCAGTCGCTGCCTGGAGAATTCTAGCGGCCGGCTGCTCTGATCGTATAGTTTTCCGTGGTTTCTCCGATCAACACCAGGCGAATGCGGGAACAGTATGCTAACACGCGGGCCACGGACCGCGCGCCATCTTTCCTACCTCTTCCTTGTCCCATCCTCTCCCCTTACACACACACACACACTTACACTAACATGCACTACACTACCACACATATCGGGAGCTTGGTGCTTGTCCCGGCTGGGACGGTGCCCGCTGGTGGGAGAGTCTTGGTTGAGGAAAAACCCCGCTGGCCGATGGTAGGTCGGCGCCGGATCTCGCCATCCTGCTGTGGAAGATCACTGCCTCCAGCCGAGGAAAAGCATGCACTACACTTACGGGACTAATGGCCGCCCGGAATCACAGTCCGGTTTATGCGCCCGGAATCACGAACAACCTACCAAGCAACGAACGAAGAACAGCTGATATATGTCAACTGGCACGTTAGAGAAAGCCAAGTATATATTGTGATACAAGCACGAATTACGATTACGAGAGCGCTGCTCTCTTTCACAACGCGGAGCGGGACCTCCGCACGCTCTCCTCTCGCTCTCTAAACCAACGGACCGTAAATCGCCAGGAAACTTCCTCCCATATCTCCCCTCCGCAGATACTGACCGTGCACTGCACTAACTCTCCCCACTCGGCAATTGCACAAGGCGCTATCTCTTCAAAATTCCTGAAGCTCTTATCGCGCCCGCGGGGCGCCAATGGAAACAAAACTGCTGCGGCGAAGGAGGTACGTTTTAATAGGATAATTAGTGTACAAGATAACCGCGCTCTTTTAAAGGCGCACTTACATTTTTGCTCGTTAAATAGCCTTTGTGCGGTGTGCGTAAACACCGTGATGGTGGATTCTCTCCTTTAATTAACTATTAACGTAATTACAACGTTGCGGAGGTAACACGAGTTATTTTGGTTGCTTTTACGAATGTTTAAGGTCCTTTTTATTTTCGATGAGCATTGCTCCAGGGAACACGTTGAACATTCAACTTGGCAGTAGTCAAATGTTGCTTCGCTTATATTCGGACGGTATTATAGAAATGAGTGTCGTCTTTATGGGGAGTAGTTAGGAACTAGAAGCCGTCCGTGCAGTACCACAAGAGCTGCTGAATAGAATCTCACAAAATGTGAGCAATGTTTTTGTAAAATGTAGCACATCCAAAGAACAATAACAGCAACAACAACAACAACAACAACAAACAACACGCTCGTACAACATTATGATGAATTAAATGATTTAACAAAAACACTGTTCAAGATACTGATTGATCGATTGATTGATTAGTGATTCTGAGCGCGTCAACTGCGTCAGTCCCGTAATTGTAGTGCACGTTCTTTCTTCAACAGGAGGAGGTGGTGGTGGTGGCGACCGCTCAATGGGTGGCAAAATTCGGCACTGGCCCACCGTCGGCTGGCGGGGTTTTCTTGAACCAGGTACCTCCCACCAACAGCGCATCGCCCTAGCCGGGACAAGCTCAGTGTAGTGCATGCTAGTGTAAGTAAGGAGTGAGGATAGGACAAGGAAGAGGACAGAGAGATCTCCCGCGGTCCGTGGCCCGTTTGTTAGGTACTTCTCCGGCATTCGCCTGGTGTTGATGGGCGAAACCACGGAAAACTACCGATCAGAGAAGCCGGCTGCTAGTATTCTTCTCCAGACAGTGAATGAATTACACCTAGCTGACAAGCTAATGTCGAAAATCCTGCCACAGTCGGGACTCGAACTTAGAACCTCCCGATCAGAGGCACTCCGTTGATCATCAGTGGATGCCCTGAGCCACCTCTCCCGCTCCAAGACACTATAATAACATTGTTTTGTACGTGCACAGTACCACATTTGAAGCCTACATCTCGCCAATATTAATTTTGGGATCTCTTGCTTGTCTCCCATCAGCAAGTAAACGATTGCAACCGGCGATGGCCGTGGGCGGGCGGCCTTTCAGCTTCGCATGCCAAGGACAAAACGCTACGCCGCCGACCCGCTCTAGACGCCAGAGGGCGTGTGCTGCGGCGAGATAGCAGTGGCGACCATCGGGGTACGGAACAGGCAATTGGCGTTTATTTTTTTTTTTATTTTTATTTTACGTCAAAAAAAACAGTTAAAAACTGCGTATGACGTGCTATGGGGAAAAGTGAATTGTGTGCACATTTTCGAAATTCTGTGATCCCTACACTAAGTCTTAAATTTTGAAAAGGAAAGAAAAAATAGCTCCCATGTAATAAAATCTATTTTCAAGGATAAACAAGCAATAAACTTTGAATTTTGAAAAAGAGAAAAAAAAACTCCCATGTAATAAACTCTATTTCCAAGGATAAATAAGCAATAAATTTTGGCTCTTATTGCTTCCTGCCGCGACAAGATGGAAACGATAATTTGAATAATTGTATTTCCCACTGAATTCTAGAAGACGTGCACAGAAAATGAAGTTACATTTATGTCCAGCAGCAAAACAAGGGGCGTTTTGGGTCGACTGTCCTTCTTTGACGGCCGGCTAACGGTGTCCCCGTGCCTGGGCCTAATATAATTCCCACGCCCCTCGGGGATAAGAGACACATGTAGCAACATTGAAGTATTCCATTCACCGTAACTAGCGAACTCCACAAGTTCTTCTTCGACCCACAGGTTCAGAAACTTAGCTGATTTTACAGGATAGCTACAAATCTATTTTACACCCCGACCGAGAAGTATAGCCAATAACAAGTACACATTTGGACTAAAACTGTTCCAAACATGAAGTAAAATATGTACTACTAATTGAATAAAAATATTAAAACCGTGAAAATTATGTTTTAATGTAATATTTAATTTACATAAATATAGCAGCCTAAGAACTTAATTTTAATACTAGTCATAAAACAAGTTTTAATTTGTTCTTGTTCTAAAAGAAGCTAGACATTTTTCCGTCCCTGAAAGTAACCTATAATTCTTTCCTAACAATTGAGAATACGCCTCAATCAATGATATACGCGTAATATACTGAAAATTGATCTGAATGTTTTGCCAAGAATTATTTTTAAATGATAAAAATGCGGAACATTTTGCTAATAAAATAATGAAATACGCGACGGCATGAGAGTTTTCCTAATATGCACAAAAGAGTGTAATATTCTACGAAATATGGGCAAATATAGATTATCCGGCATGTTTCAAATCACTAGTAAGTACCTAATTCGTTTACACAGGACAAAAGTTAGATTGTAACTGAACCCATCTCGATCAGGTTTTTCGTCCAGTTTCCCTGATCCATTGAGCAAATGCTGAGATGGCCCCTTGTTTTGCTTCTGGACATAAATGTAACTTCATTTTCTGTGCACGTCTTCTAGAATTCAGTGGGAAATACAATTATTCAAATTATCGTTTCCATGTTGTCGCGGCAGGAAGTAATAAGAGCCAAAATTTATTGCTTATTTATCCTTGAAAATAGATTTTATTACATGGGAGTTTTGTTTTTTTTTTTCTCCTTTCAAAATTAAAATTTATTGCTTTTTATCCTTGAAAATAGATTTTATTACATGGGAGTTTTTGTTTTTTTATATGACTTAGTGTAGGGATCACAGAATTTTGAAAATGTGCACACAATTCACTTTTCCCCATAGCACGTCATACGCAGTTTTTAACTGTATTTTTGACGTAAAATAAAATTAAAATAAATAAATAAATAAATAAATAAATAAACTGAAAAAGAAACGAAAATGCAATTACAAGCAATTCCGAGCGCCGATTGTTATGCTGACGTTCGCAATCCGAATGGCCTACACGGTCACCTGAAGAGAAATGCCGCCGCAGGAACGAAAAATGCTGCCTGCGCTGCCAAGAAATGCTGCCGATGCAGGTCCTCATTCGCGACGCATTGAAATAACATTTAACCAAATCCAGTCTAAAGAGGTGGCAAAGGTAAGTTTGTGATTCTTTGTGTTTGCACAGAATTAATAACCAATACGCAATATAAGTGGATAATTAATTCAAAGTTTAAAGAAGAAACATAAAAGTTTGTAATAACTTAAAGAGTTATCCAGAGTCCAGCACATTATTGAGTCGTCTGTTCACATTGCTAATTCAATTCTCCCTTTCAAAATTCAAAATTTATTGCTTATTTATCCTTGAAAATAGATTTTACTACATGGGAGTTTTTTTTAGTGTAGGGATCACAGAATTTTGAAAATTTACACACAATTCACTTTTCCCCATAGCACGTCATACGCAGATTTTAACTGTCTTTTGACGTAAAATAAATAAATAAATAAATAAATAAATAAATAAATAAATAAATAAATAAATAAATAAATAAATAAATAAATAAATAAATAAATAAATAAATAAATAAATAAATAAATAAATAAATAAATAAATAAATAAATAAATAAATAAATAAATTAATAAATAAATAAATAAATAAATAAATAAATAAATAAATAAATAAATAAATAAATAAATAAATAAATAAATAAATAAATAAATAAATAAATAAATAAATAAATAAATAAATAAATAAATAAATAAATAAATAAATAAATAAATAAATAAATTGAACACGTGGTCGACCGGATAGGCATGCTTTCGGGCACGGACTCGCTGAGGCACGTGGTCCTGACACAACCCGTTTCTTCTTCATTCGCTTCCGTTCAGGCCGTGGCGAGCAATGGACATGTGGGTTGTAGCAACGCCGTGCTGCAGTTAATCTGGTTACTACTGCGGATTGTTATAATTACTAAGCTGCGGATTTTGCCTGTTTCCCTATTTTTTCATTCAATAAGAAACGTAATATTTTTGGTTACTTATTCACATTGAGGCATTAGGAGCATCATATGTGAATTTTATAGTGCCTATAAATGTCTAATTCATTAATACGTAAATGCCTATTTTGTGTTTAAATGCCTCAATGTTGCCTATTCTCGTATTCATTGATCAAAATGCAATTATCTTTCTTTCTTTTTTTTTCGTTTTTATCCAGCAGGTTTCAGAGAAATTGAAATAAATTGAAACCAAATTAATTACCCGTATTCGAACTTATTTCCAGAAATAGAATATATTTTATCATATTAAAAAACATTTCTATACATATTTCGACATTTCATTCCACACTACAGTCTTTCAAATTTCCTTTTGGAAGATTAAATTGCATTTATAGTTCAAATGCAGAACTGATATTCAGAACTGGTACCTAAGTTAGAGACCAGTAGCAGTGCGTAAGATAAAAAAATTATCTAAAAGCAATGTACTGTAAAAAAAAAAATGAAAGAAAATTGTGGGCCCGCGCTGCGGTGGCGATCGGAGGCGGCCCCTCGTTTTGGTGCATCAGCGATCGATTCCACCTGATCATGATGTTAGCGGGACAGCGAGCGGGACATGTGGAAATGAGGCCGGGACAGCACAATAAATATGTCAACACATTCCTGGATGTGATGCATGGACAAGGCGAGTGGGACAAGATCTGTAACCAAGATGATGACGATGATGATGATGATGATGACGATGACGATGACGATGACGATGATGATGATGGTTTGCCAATGGTGAACCATAAGTCCCAAACCAACTGTGCCGACGAATACGTTGTGAGAAATGTGCGACGACAAATGTGGGAAATCCAAACAAGGGACATTTACCGACCCACACACACACACACTGGAAATAGTTTTCTCGTTCGCCTTTGCGGGGTGGGGAGTTCCTCGCCAGTCGGTCAGCGAGCGAGTTTTCTCGGTCGCATTTCTACTCCTTCATTTGTTTTACGACATTTAGGCGTTCGCTGCCGCAGGAAAACACTAAACAGTGCGTAAAAAAGAACGAGGTTTTGATATTTACCAGTAAAAGATGTGATTAACAACAAGTTTTTAATTTCTTACTTGAGTTTTTAAACGAAAATGTACTAGGAAAAGCTTATGTGGAAAATATTCCTTCTCGTAAGAAAGTGTAAATTTTATTATAAAGTATTTCATCATTCACCATTTATTCATAATTCTTCCAACAAATATAGTAAAGCAGAGGGTAGAAATTACGGAGCTCAAGAAAATTTGCATAGATTGTACTTCTTCCCTATACGACATGTACAGTACCTTTTTTACATAAAATAAGTAATGATTTATACTGAACGCAATAATGTATTTTCTTTAGGCAGTTCGAACTCGTTGAATAGATGATTTACGATTATGATAATACAACAAGAATTTCACGAATGAAAATTACACAAGAGCATTTAATATAACAAGAAATGGACCTCGCGTTTGCTCTCATCGCTAAGTGCGGCTAGACTCTCCGTTTGTGGCACATAAAGCATTTCGAGTCTTCGAATGACCTATTTCTAGTGTATCGACGCATCCTCTTCCCTCATTCAACGTCGCACATTTCTGGCAACGCATCTCTCGGTGCAGTCTGTTGCCGACCTACGAGGCCTCGAGGACATTTTCAATATTTTCTCAAAAATGGCTCCAAATTTTGGAATTCTTTTTCCTCAGGTAAAGCAAGTGCGCATAAAATAATGGCGCCAGTTCGATTTTCATTGAGTTCTCTAAATTTTCCAACATTGCGAAAGTTCCTTTTCCGGCATTTTCTTACAACTGCAATATTCCAATCGACAAAGCGCAAGCCTTCAAGATGAAAATGTCTAGTTAGCTTACAATTTTATTTTACATTCCTTGGTTGATAAAACAGATCGCTTTAGAAAGGCCGACCATTTGCTACGTTTTCAGACTTTTGAAGAAAAAAAGAAAAATTGTTTTTCTAATTACATTCTCTTCCACTTTACATGGCCTGGAAGTACATCACCTAATTGTGTATTGTCATTAAAATTATAGGAGTTGAGGTTTCATTCATCAAAATTTGTCGGAAGTATCTTCATGTTTGGACTCCTAAGAGAAATATTTGTACAAACATTTGCATGGTTTATGCACACGGTTGGAAAAAGGTTAAAACTGATCCCTAAGATATCTTTTAGTTTATTTTGGATGTATTGTTTTCTTGTTTCTTATTTAAGAATATTATTTTTTAAATAAGTTAAAATTAAGTACTGATTTTCAACATTTGAACTGAAATATATTTAGTACATTCATTCCTGCTGTGTATTGTGCATCCAGAGATTTCTCCCTCAGTTTTAAGATCTACTATACATCACCGGCAACTTAACAAAATTTGCATTTTCTGAAAGTTTATTTTGAACTTACGTTGTCGTTGTATGTGTGTTGCGTTTGTTGTGATCAAATTGGAGTATTTAATTCTAGTAAATGATGTTTGTGTTTTATTATGAGTTTCCTTTATTTTCTACTTGTGTTGCTTTTTCAACTTATTCGTATGCATAAGATTTTTAATGAATATTTAAATACATGTTATAAGTTTTGTTATTTTATTCGAAAAATTTGAAAAGTCATTAGGTCATTTAAATGTTTTACGAGATTTTGAATGTGTGAATATCATACCAGACATAAAAATGCCATAACAAACAACACAAGCAGTGATTTATTTTAAAAAAGACGGAAAATGCATCATATTTTTTAAAAGTAGTAGATTTGTATATATTATAATAAAAGTTTGCGAGAATGTCTATTAATGTGTGCTTACTTAAATAAACCCTTATTTGCAATCCACTTCAGTACCCCACGGCCGTCACTGCAGAGATAAGATAAAGGCCATATTTACACAACCTGAAAACACACGCACCCACTGCCATCCCTTGCTACACACACACACACACACACACACACACACACACACACACAACACTTTATTTCATTTCTTTCGAACCAATAATTGCACAATCAAATTGTTCGTTTAAATTGACACCACTTTGTTACGATTTAGGATAGATAATTACGCCAGGAAATGTTACGCACAGTAAATATTTCCTATTTTGTAACCTTGTTAGGCATCACAGTGCAGCTGAAATGTCGGTGACTGGTATCTCGATCAGGTTTTTCGTCCTGTTTCTCTGATCCTTTAAGGAAATGCTGGGATAGTGCCTTGTTTTGCTTCTGGATGTACAGGTCATTTAATTATCTGTGCACGTACTCTAGAACTCAGTGACAAATGTAATTATTCAAATAATCGTTCTCCATGTTGTCCGGCAGGAAGTATTCTTCATGAAAGACATCAGGAATACGAACCCAAATCTAAAGCTGATTTACCCTTGAAAACTTGATACTGAGCATCACAAGAAAGTAACATTAATTTTAACAATGATACATAATGCATTATTTACCATTTGGACTGTATAAAGGAGTATAAACAACCTGTAACAACTATTGTACTACAGCTTCCGGGTCAATGATCCCCATCTCGATCAGGTTTTTCGTCCAGTTTCCCTGATCCATTGAGCGAATGCTGAGATGGCCCCTTGTTTTGCTTCTGGACATAAATGTAACTTCATTTTCTGTGCACGTCTTCTAGAATTCAGTGGAAATACAATTATTCAAATTATCGTTTCCATGTTGTCGCGGCAGGAAGTAATGAGAGCCAAAATTTAATTTATTGCTTTGAAAATAGATTTTATTACATGGGAGTTTTTTTTTCTCCCTTTCAAAATTCAAAATTTATTGCTTGTTTATCCTTGAAAATAGATTTTATTACATGGGAGTTTTTTTGTTTTTTTTCTCCCTTTCAAAATTCAAAATTTAGTGTTTATCCTTGAAAATATACTTTTTTTTTTTGGTGTTTAATATCTTCCTTTTCAGGGATGAAAATAGATTTCATTACATCGGAGCGAATATTTTGTTAACAATCCTTACAAAAACGCTCATTTCTTTCTGCATTCAAAATTCAACTAGTATATGGCTTAGGTAGGGATTACAGAATTATGAAAACGTGCACAGAATTCACTTCTCCCGTTGCACATCACTCGCAATTTTAAACTGTTTTTGACGTAAAATAAATAAAATTCGTAACATTAAATAAATGGCTTCCGGACGACTGCAAGCGAAATCGTCCGTCTTATTTCATCCGAAATCGCCGGAACGTTGCACCTGAAATTGTCCGAATCTTCCCAGAATTCCGCGATTCATTGTTTGAAACATTTGCGAGAAGCATGCTCAAGACTATCTGCATGTATTGCAGGTCGTATTGGTAATTCAGATGGACTTGACTCTCCGCTGATTTCGAGGAATGGGACAATACAAAAGCAATGCTTGAGCGACATCTTATGGTAAAAGTAATGTTGCCATAAGATTGTTGTAATTGTATTCCCATATATATGTTGGAGTGTATTTGAATGAATCTGTGCGTATGTATGAAACCCTATGTGGTCTACAACACCACATTGTTCTTGCTTCATCAGGGGGACAAGTCCCCGGGGTGGGCATCTTTGCCTTGTTGGGTTCTATCCTCACCCCCACGGACGCGCAAAACGCCGACGGGCTGACGTCCGGAACCCCGTTTGCCCTCGCGGCAACCTCATACAATGCAGCTCAGAGCTCCTAGCTCTCCAGGCTAGTACCGGAATCTTGACAATGCGCCACTCCATGCGCCGGGAACAAGTTCCCTCTCTTTGCCAGAGTATCGGGCCACTGCCACGACGAATCAACAGCCCAACTGGGGGCCATCTGAACTGAGGTCCAGGCGGCTCGAGGTGTCTGCCTCGGCTGCCTATCCTGTGTCCCCATTGCTTACTACAAGCTATCGATGTGGGTGACGTCAGAATCGAATCAACCTGACGGGTGGTAGCTAGTTTCCGCCGGACTTTAAAGTGGGATCCGGAGTACTCCGAAAAGCATCCGCCCAAGGTCGACGCACTATAGCCCCATCTGGTGGGTAGCCGGGCGAACCCGACCACCAGGAGCTTAGCATCGCCTGCTCACTGCCTGCACCTGCACTCAGCACCTCAGCACCTGCACTCAGCCTGCACTCAGGCTAACGACGTGAGTGAGACTCAGGGCCCGGGTGGTCGCCTGCGACACTCCACCAGAGACCACGACGACATACGCCATCGTGATCCCCTGCGGGGAAGAGTGCGTAGAAGAAGAACGACAATGAGTGAATCCACGAATGGAAATTTTCTGGGGTGGACTAGCATCACTCTTGCCCCATCCTCTTGCCAGCTACCATCTACGCCGCCCGAAGTGCATTTTGACATTTTCTCCATTACCCAGTGTCCTAATAGTAGAGGCAAAATATTACTTCAGAAGGATGTTAAAGAAGAGTAAAACCGTGTCATAAATGGCAACTTTCATTGAAAAATTGGGAACCGTTTTCATGAAAATGACGCTTAAACATTACTATAAATGCGGAATTTGAAGCTCTTTCACAGAACATTTTCGAAAAACTTCATTGAAAGTCATTTGAGGCACTTTAACTCACAAATGCAATAGTGTTTACAAATCGCTAGGAATTTACATCTTAACAACGGGAGAGATATTTCAAAAAAATTACATTTGTATAATTTTTTAAGAAAGACAAGATTACAGCAGCCGGTCCGGTGGCCGAGATCGCTAAGGCAGTAGTGTCGTAGTGATCTCGGACCGAAGGGTCGAGGTTTCGAGTCCAGCCTCAGGCATGGTTGTATTTGTGCTCGTCCTTTCACCCCTTATCACCATATCATTTCATCATGATAGCTACCATTACTTTAACACCAATAGTGGTTTCTAATCACCTAGATATTGATGCGACCTTAAATAACAAAACAAATTGAGCGATATGGCATTTATGCCATCTTATAGAGTATGTATAGTATAGAGTATGCCATCTTATAAGTACATTTAACCCTATCCATATGAGAAGTTTAAAGAGAAGAATTGGAGCCGTTTTTGCGAAAATCTTTTTGTAATTCACGCTTCAACTCACTGGATTAGTGCCTCGTTCGGATTCAATATGCCATTTGCATTTAGTAGCACGAGATGGAACGAAATGGGCCAATCGGTTGCTAACGTGCGCTGTCAGCCGACCGAAATATTCGCGAAAATCGGGTTCACTGTGACAGCCTCCTTACTGTGCAACTATTTGAACAATCTCGAATTCTTAGCTGAAATACGTTCTTTTGAAAGAAATATTAATATTTCGTTCTCGTGTTGTTTATTCGTAGTTGCATCCAAGTCCTCATTATTAACATCTATTACAGAAATTTGTACTACGCTATTTTTCAATTACAGAAATTTTGATATTTTAAACCTTTATAATATAATTTATTAAATATTAAATCAATATTAAGTATATATATAAAAATCTTTATATTTATCTTCATGTCTGAATGAATATCGAATGAATTGAATGCAATTTTCATACATCCGGTGAGATGATTTTTGTAAGATATAAAGATGACATAATCTGGAATGCCCAGTTTTTATTTCAGAAAGGAAATTGCATCTTTCCTCGCAACAGTTTCAGTTTATTACACTATTTTTGTGTTACAACAGAAAAATTGTACAACGAAAATTTCGAATAATTTAAATCGTAGGCGTGAACAGTCTAAAACAACTCGAGAACCCCAACTACATTTCTGAGTCCCTTTCTTCCAATGAACCATTTTTATATTTACATGTGACATTTTTACTAAATAAGTAATATATATTTCATAGAGATTTAAATATAAAATTTAATGACTATTATTAATAAACACTAAGGGATTTATGTTGAGCTATTTACAGGGTTTTCACACACCTCATTTACAAACATATTCAACGAACATTCATTAACATTCATTTAATTACATAATACAACAAAAAAGTCCCTCATTTACAGGGTTTGAGAAATAAATTTATATTTTTGTAATTATTTATTCTGATTATTATAATTTTGCATAAAATAATAGAGGTGGGTAACGATCTCATTTGATTCTAAAGCGACATCAATGAAATAAAATTAGAAAATTCCTGCAGTATCAGGTTGAAAGTGGAAAATCAGAAGTTGGGAATGTCCTCGGTCTGAAAATATGGCCAGGATCCCTCTGTCACCTCTCTGCTTATACTTTGATTTAAATGGTTCTGAACTGACTCAGGCAGCTCAGGGATTAAGGGATCAGGCATCAGGATCAATGCACTCTATGAAGGGTGACTGAATTTGAATGAATTCTGAAAGCGTAGCATAATATACTTAGTTTTAATAAATATTTTAATACTCATAATAAAGAACTTAATTTTGTTTTCAATTCATTTAAGTGGACGTTCCATTTGAGGTTTGAATGAATTGAGAGACCTAAAAATGTTGTTACCTTCATATCACTCAAAGACACACCGTTCCTTTTCCTTAAAAAATACTCAACATTTTTTAACCGTTGCATAACGATGAACATTAGAAACTCAGAGACTCAAAAGAGGAAACGGTTTTTGATAATTGAAAAATCGAGATGTTTACGAGAATATTGAAAATGAGAAATTGGGCTACGAAATTGTTATCTTTAAGGCATTTATGTGCAATTTTATAAAATGAGAAAAAATAAAGGGGTCGATGAATAAAACATTCTCTTAAAACGGGACGATGTTTGGGATTTCTACTCTAGCAACACCAAAATATTATTGATTGATTAATTGATTAGTTTCCGGGTGGTCAACTGCTAAGGCCATTAGTCCCATACGTATAGTACATGTTTTATCGTGAATGGGGAGTGATCCGACAGGGTCGGCTTGCTGAGAATTTCCCCAACCAGGTATCTCCCACCAGCGGGGCACCGCCCCAGTCGGGACGAGCTCGAAGCCCCCGATTGGTCTCCTGGCATGTGTGGTAGTGTAGTGCATGTGAGCGTGTGTATAAGGACGGGATGATAAGTGAGGATTCGACAAGGAAGAGAAAGGGAAGATAGCGCGCGGTTCCTGGCCCGTTTGTGAAAGTACTACAGCCGACTTAACTGAAGCCCCGATTTATTTCATTAAAAATATAAAAATGAACCTGCACTTTTAATTATAATTAACATTTATAAGTTATTTCTGTGGCACGCAGAAATCAAATCTGTTTATGAATGAGAGATTAGTGGTTTCAATTTATTTGAATAAGCAGTCCCCGTTGTTTCACTGCCCCAGACTTTTTGATTTCTCTGTGCGCCTGCCCTTATGAAATATCTCAGAATTCCTGTTTTCTACTTACAAGTCATGCCCGATCGCATAGAAAAAGCTAAGAACATGTTCACTCATCCGTAGCGAGTAAATCGGAATTTCACTTCGGGTTTCGACACAGAGTATGCTACAACGAGACAAAAACGACCCGCGATACCTACCTGCCAATGGCGTTGTTTCTAATACATCCATTCACACGAATATTGCCATTTGAAGCCGTATAAAACATTGACGACCAATATTTCGACGCATTTTGACGTGGTATTTACTAGTGTCCGTGAAACATTTTATTACTTTCGCACAGGAATTAATTCCCAAGTTTCGGTTAACTTAACCACGCAAGTAATTTCTTCTTGGAAAGTACTAAAAAGTCTCCTTGAGACATAGCTTATTAATTTAGTTTAACGTTATCTTACAAATATCAAAACAAAATCCTGCTAATTATGTACTAGAACTATTGAAAAATAAAAATAATAGGAATCTTTTGCATCCAAAATCTTGTTTTAGAAAAGATAGACTCATAAATACTTTAAAACTGTTTTGGAATCATTATATGTTGCTCTAGGTGGTGACGCTTTTTTTTTCTCCTGCAGACCCCAAAAATTTACATTTTCCGCGTCATTCAACTGTGTGAAATAATCGACAAAACGACGACTCATTTACAAATAGTTGGTAAATGTACCGGTACGTCAAGAAGGCGAATAGTATGAAATGGACATTAAAAGGTTTTAAAAAGCGATAACGTAACAGAAGGAGTTCAATGGACAAATTCCTTGACATTTTCCCATGGCCGGTAAAATGGTAACTAATTAAAATATCACCCACGCATTTGGCCAGTGGCCTTCAAATTTAACTATTAGCTGCAAGATGTATGCCGCCGCCGTATGGTCCACAGAAATGTCAAACAGCAATCCGTTACTGCACACTTGTCTCTATCCGTGATAGATGCTTCGCTTTTAAAATAGCAGAAATAGTACTTTACATGCCTAAAAGAGTGAAGAGATGTGATCTATGAAGAGAACACGAGACAAAACTACAGAACTCTGAACAGATGTTACGGGATTGCAAGTTAAGTTTGAACTTTTATTTCAAATTGTATAATCAACACGTTTCACGTTCCTTTTATTCCATTTGTTTATATGCCTGCGCAATTGTCATCAAATACGCTTTGGTAAAATAGTTGATAATATTATCCCTAGAAATGTCACATTATAGTCACGTAGTTTCATTTCTTAAATAAAAAATATTTACATAAATCAAACATCACTTCGATTTTCTTTTAACTCTGAAACTTGCAGTTTTAGGATGTGATTTTCTTTGGGAAACTATTACTTAAGTTTGAATTATCCCAGCATAAAATGCATGATAATAATCACATAACGTTGTTCTCATTAAGAACAATTTCTAGAAAATACTTTAAAATTGCTTAAACATCACACTGCCATCAATATTTCTCACCTACTATTGACGGGCTGATGATATATTTGTGGTGCGACATACACTATTCAAGTTGAAAATGTTTTTATTAAAATTATTAACAGGTTTCACTATTTTAACCATAGTCGGATATACCGTCTTAGACCAAGAATCTATCAATAAGTAGTCGATAAAAACGCTGTTAAAAAAACTAAATTAATTCTCAGTTCCTGGCGAATTTATATTCAATTTCCTTACTTTTTTTTTAAAAAAAAAGGGACCATTTAAATAAAATCTCTGGTAAAAGAGACCTGGCAAACAGAACATCAAGTAAATTATTTCTCACTTATTTTTCAGTTTCAGTTTAAATGAAATTGCTCATTATGCGTTTGTCTTGTGATGTGTCGAGCTTTCCCAGCTCTGTGAAAGGGCATAAGAAACAGCGCAAATTCCCTTACCTTGAGTCGTATGAGAGGGACGACAGTGCAATGGCCTTGCTTTTGGTTCACCACACCGAACAATGCGCGTACCACTTTGTACACCCCTACCCGGCACGTCTGGATCTACCACACCCTCACTCACACACACTCGCGTGTAGACACTTTACACTACCCGCACCACCATTTCGAGGCTCAAAAGAAAACAAAACACAACCACCGCTGTCGACACACTTTTGAACACCATTAATAAATCACCTTCTGGCAGTCGGTCGATCACTGATATTATTATTATTATTATTTACAAACACTGGGCGTGCGTACACGCACGCACGCACGCACGCACGCACACACATTCACGTACGCGCTAGTTGAGTCGGCGACCGTCGGCGAGTTCGGAGCGGGCTGCAGCAGCGACCGCGGCGCGCCCGACGCATTCCGAACTTTCACGGCACTGCGCATGCGCGTAGCGCCGGCTGGCGCGGACAAAGGAAGGCGCACCGCGCGCGGCGGCGGGCAAACAAACGACGGCGCAAGAAACAACCGACAGCGGCACACTCCGCCAGCGGGGGTTCTTTCGGCCGGCAACAATCGCCAAGGCCGCCGATCGCGGGCGGTTGCGTTTGTTCGCGAGACAGTTCCGCCCGCAGATGGAAGCGCCACCGCGCGAGCGGCAGGGCGAGGGGAGCATGCGGGCGGGGGGAGGGGGAGGGGGAGGCGGTGAACCACGTGACCTCCCGGCGAGGCGAGAGAAGCCGTAAGGTTGAAAATCGCGTGTCCCGGCGCGGTGGAGTGAACCCTGGCGAACCCAAACGACCTCGCGCCCGATCAACAGGTTGGGAGATGCTTTCTTCTGGTGCGGAGGCAGCAGGGCGTGTCGGGCGGACGCAAGGGAGCACTTTGGGGTCACTAATGGGCGGCAGGTAAAAGGTTTCGGGGAAGTTCCAATTACGGGCGATCTGAGGTCGTAAACCTATTTGCAAAATTGAAGAGGCAAATCGAATATTCTCCACAGAATAACCCTGGCAACCCGTAGAACCCACCAATTATATCCCATACTCAAAAAATCATCACCCTTGCAACTCCATGTCGCTACTCACCTATACCAGCAATGATCCCCCCAAATTTATCCTACGCTTCCCTATCTGGGCCTCAGCCAGCAAATCGAACACCCAAAAAATGCAGATTTTCCAAAAAAATTTCCCTCCGAACCATCACTAAAGCTCCATGGTTTGTACCTAACTCAGCTACATAACGAATCGGCATTACTCCTATCTCCGTCCATTTCCCCCTCCTATCCTCTCGCTTCTACCCTAATCCAGATTCCTCAGCCGTACATTTCAAAATCGGAAAACAAAATCCTCACCAAATAGACTAAAGGAAAACTACCGGACAGTTCTTCGACCCTCCTTGATTATCATGTACCGATGTGGCTTCTCCCTTTAATTCACATGCATTCAATGTATTCATGTTAAAGTTTTCCCAATCAGTGTTAATGTAATTCTATGTAACATCACTGTATCGTATGCGGATGCTGAGGGCCTTCGGGCCAAGCAGAAATAAATGAAAAAAAAAAAAAAAAATTGAAGAGGGACGGACTATCAAATCGACTGTATAACAATTAAATATGTTCAAAGACTTGTCACCCCGACCGGGGTACGAACCCAGATCTTCTGGTTTACACCCAGTTGGTCTCCCGGTTACAATTATTTGAACAAATTTAAATGTTAAAATACATTTGTTACTCAGTAACAAGGTCACAATTTGATAATTTTTATTGCTGCGAAACATACTTCTCAGCATAAAAACGTGCCCAAAAAGGTGGTCACATTTATAATGAAATAGAGTGATTATTGAATTTCGGTGGATTTCAGACAGCTAAACGCTTCACTTAAGATTGATTAAAATATAGTATTTGAAGTAAGACGAAATATAAGCATAAAAAAATATAAAAGTAGTATTACAAAATCATATATCGTCGTGAAACAATTATGTGCATGGATTTCTTACTTTTTAATTTATGAAAATTGTTTATTGTAGTACAGATGACTATTTATATCCTTAACGAAAGCACAGCGTACTTGATACCAATGGGTGCACAATGTTCAATAGTGCAAATCAACATTTTTCTTTGCTACACATATCGGACGTTGACCCCATCGAACAAAAGTAGTATTGAATTTCATATTTCGTCGTTACAGACCCACTCCGAAAAGTTTTCCTTAAAAGGATCTTCCCCTCTGATGGGGATCCGGCGCCGACCCACCGTCCAATAGCGGAGATTTCCCCAGCCGAGTATTTCCCACCGGCGTGGCACCGCCCCATCGGTCTCCCGGCATGTCTGGTAGCGTAGTCATGCCCGGGCTTTATTATTATTGCGGCATTTACATAAAGCATTGCCCGCAGTGGTTTGGTTTCGTTGGTTTGTTTTTTTCGTGTTTCCGGGCGCGACAACTGCTTTGGTCATTAGTCCCGTTAGTGTGGTGTATGTTCTCTCTCGGGAGATGGCGGTGATGTTCCCCTGCTGGATGGTGGGTCCGCCGACCTACCGTCGGTAGGGGTTCCCCGCAGGACTCTCCACCAGCGGGCACCGCCCAGCCGGGACAAGCTCAGCTCCGACCGGTCTCCCGGGAAATGTGGGTGTAGTGCATGTTAGGAAGTGGGTGTGTGTAAGGGGGGAGGTAACAAGGAAGAGGAAGGAAAGATCGCGCGCGGTCCGTGTCCCGTTTGGTAGGGTATTGCTTTCCGGCATTCGCCTGGTGTTGATCGGAGAAACCACGGAAAACTACCGATGAGAGAAGCTGGCTGCTAGAATTCTCCTCCAGACAGCGACTGAGTTCGACCTAGCTTAAAAGCTAGTGTCGAAAATCCTGCCAAACCTAGGACCTCCCGGTCAGAGGCGCTGCAGTGACTTCAGTTGATGCACTGAGCTACCGCTCCCGGTCCCTCAGTGGTAATCATCGACAGAGTGGGGCTTATAATCAAAATATCTCCTTCCTTGCCCCATATAAAATGGCGACCGGAAAGGAGGATGCCTCCTAGTGAGGGGTGTGTGTTGGTGGATGGAGTGGGTGTGAGGTGGTGAAGAAAATTAATGGACTTTTTTTAATGATTTTTTAAGGAAACGGAGATGAAGATTTTCGGATGATATTTTGTCTTTATATGGGATTACAGTTATCACTGTAATTTTGTAATTGTCAATGTCGTAATGTGAGCATAGACGTACTAATAAAGAATATTTTTTTCGGGTTAGGTATGTTAGTGGGGGGTGATGTTAGTATGTTGAGGAAGGGGAGTTGAAGGATGTCAAGAGGATGGTGCTTTTTCTATTTTTGGGTGGGTTGTTGAGGATGAGGGTGTGCGCAGTGAGAAAAGCAGTGAATTTAGGATAGTTAATTGCTTTTGTTATTCGTTCTTGTGGGTTGTCGTTAATGCTAAATGTATTAGTCCGTTTTTCGTCTTAACCGTGCCGTAACTCGTCGTGCGGGTAAGTGTAAGAAAGGGATGACGACAGGTCAAGAAAGGGGAAGGAATGATCGCGCGCGGCCTTCCCCCGTTTTGAGCGTACTGCTCCGGCGCCCGCCTGGTGTTCATCGGAGAAACCACGGTAAACAACCGAAGAGCAACCGACTACTGGAATTATTCTCCAGGCAGTCGGAGAATGCGATCTCGGTCCGTATACTAAACAGCTGATAACGTCCAAAGAAAAATTCACCACCGCTGGTTCTGGAACAGAACCGCGCGGTCAGAGTCGCTGCAGGTACACGGCATTGTTGGTTCAGAGCTAGGTCAGCGACTGATGATAACATCCGTCTTGTAAAAATAATCAGACGCACTGTTTGGAAGCTAGTGTTGTTCAAAAATGCATTCACATAAAAGGCAAAGAACACTACAGCGATTGCACGACACATCCGAACATTTCCTTCTTTAAATATAATTACCCGCAAATAGGCGTTTTTACATCCTCGCTACCACTTACGCAGTAGAGAGATAGTTAGGAAATGATGCGCGAAAAAAAAGCGAATTTTCGGTTGAAAACACTTTTTACGAGACTTAATGAAAACGAAGATATATTTTTTGAGTCTTCCTAAAAATAAAATATTCCAAAGATTTAATACCTTAATGAAATCTGATCCTTAAAGACGGGTTTTGAAATTAAGACGTAAACATTGTTTCAAAATGGTACTACTTTTCGCGTAATTATCCGTGAAAACACAGGAAAGAAAGTCCATGCTGTTGAGAACATCTACTTTTTATCACATTTCTAATAAGGAACAAACTCACTCGTTACGACAAGGACGTCCAAACGTAACTTAAACGAGAAAAGCCATTCAGACGAGATGAGGGTGTAGCCGAGTCAGAGAAGAGGGGGTGTAGCTCGGTTGTAGAACGCGCATTTGCTTTAGAAGTCCCGGGGTTTAAAACCCGCACCTCCCGGTCCTTTTCATTGAGGTTTTGATCCAGTACATACGACACTTTTTAAGTCAATAAGGCACCAATTTAGACAAGAAAGCCCATACGACAAGAGGGGTGTAGCTCAGTGGGAGAGCGCTCTTTCGCATGAGAAGTCCGGGTTCAAACCCGGGACCTCCAGGTCCTTTTCATTGAGGTTTTGATCCAGCATACGACACTTTTGAAGTCAATAGGCACTAATTTAGACAAGAATAGCCCATAGACAAGAGGGGGTGTAGCTCAGTGGTAGAGCGCTCGCTTGCATGAGAAGTCCGGTTCAAACCCTGCACCCCCCAGGTCCTTTCATTGAGGTTTTGACCCAGTACATACCGACACTTTTTGAAGTCAATAAGGGACTAATTTAGACAAGAATAGCCCTACGACAAGAGGGGTGTAGCTCAGTGGTAGAGCGCTGCTTGCATGTGAGAAGTCCGGTTCAAACCCCGGCACCTCCAGGTCCTTTTTCATTGAGGTTTTGATCCATCTACCGACACTTTTTGAAGTCAATAAGGCACTAATTTAGACAAGAATAGCCCATAGGACAACAGGGGGTGTAGCTCAGTGGTAGAGCGCTCGCTTCGCATGTGAGAAGTCCCGGGTTCAAACCCCGGGACCTCCAGGTCCTTTCATTGAGGTTTTGATCCAGTACATACCGACACTTTTTGAAGTCAAAGGCACTAATTTAGACAAGAATAGCCCATAGGACAAGAGGGGTGTAGCCAGTGGAGAGCGCTGCTTCGCATGTGAGAAGTCCCGGGTTCAAACCCCGGCACCTCAGGTCCTTTTCAATTGAGGTTTTGATCCAGTACATACCGACACTTTTTGAAGTCAATAAGGCCCTAATCTAGACAAGAATAGTCCATAGGACAAGAGGGGGTGTAGCTCAGTGGTAGAGCGCTCGCTTCGCATGTGAGAAGTCCCGGGTTCAAACCCCGGCACCTCCAGGTTCTTTCATTGAGGTTTTGATCCAGTACATACCGACACTTTTTGAAGTCAAAGGCACCCAAGCTGGACAAGAAAGCCCATACGACAAGAGGTGTAGCTCAGGTAGAGCGCTCGCTTGCATGTAGAAGTCCTGGTTCAAACCCCGGCACCTCCAGGTTCTTTTAATTGAGGTTTTGATCCAGTACATCGGGCACTTTTAAGTCAATAAGGCCAAGCTGGACAAGAATAGCCCTACGACAAGAGGGTGTAGCTCAGTGGTAGAGCGCTGCTTTCGTGAGAAATCGGGTTCAAACCCCGGCACCTCCAGGTTCTTTTAATTTAGGTTTTGATCCATTACATACCGACACTTTGAAGTCAATAAGGCACTAATCTAGACAAGAATAGCCGATAGGACAAGAGGGGGTGTAGCTCAGTGGTAGAGCGCTCGCTTCGCATGTGAGAAGTCCCGGGTTCAAACCCCGGCACCTCCAGGTTCTTTTAATTGAGGTTTTGATCCAGACATACCGACACCTCTTGAAGTCAATAAGGCACTAATCTAGACAAGATTAGCCAGTAGGAGAAGAGGGGGTGTAGGTCAGTGGTGTTTAAACCCCGGACCTCCATGTTCTTTTTAACCAAGGTTCAGTGGTAGAGCGCTCGCTTCGCATGTGAGGAGTCTTGGGTTAAAACCCCGTTATCTCCACCTTTTTTATTGGGTTTATGTCTGGAACTTACTGACATCTTTTTGAGTCAAGGAGGCTTTAACCATTTGGCTGATTGGTTTCATTTAGCCTAAAAATAATTATGTACAAAATAAATATTATAGAATTCTCTTTTTATATTTTTTTTTAAAAAATAATTTTTCTGATGTAAATAATAACAGAACTACGTGATTAAAAATTTCACCAAATTTTCCTTTGTGTTCTAATGTTGCCGATAATTACTTATGATCTTTCTAATGTATTTTGGAATCTTTAAGTTCATTATAAAAAAAAGCAATTAAATACTAATATTTTAATACTTACTGAGGTTACATTCGCGTTTGAAAGTTTTGATAAGAGTGTCGGAAGGCCAATAATACGATTTACTTATATCAAAAGCATTTTAATAGAATGAAATGACGTTCGTTATTTCTTCTTTTTCGCATTATTATTATTATTATTATTATTATTATTATTATTTTATTACTTAAGATATGCTCACTAGTCCAGGATGAGGAACGATATTTAACGGTAAATTTACTACTTTGCTGCATTTCATAATTATCACAATATATAATATTTTATGAAAGTGCATTATGGAGATTATTAATTACAATAAATTTTGAAATCGTAAATCTCGGCCACGCCATATTCCCTGTATTCTCCTAATAGCGCTTTTACGTCACTGCTCTATCGCTCGTTTCTCTCTTAGAACGAGAGGTTCCCTAGAAACGTTACCAATAAATAATATTTTGCTATGTGTATCGGGAGTGTTTTCTACCTGTGAGGGGAGTTTATACGAAGAAGAAGTGGTTGTTGTAATGAAAAAATTGAATCATGTCAATTCAAAAATTGTTCTTGTGGGAGGATGTGACTGTACCTAAATCGTGTCATGCGAAGTATTAAACCAAAATTGATTTTTGCATCAACTTGAAAGGAAAGTGAGCAGTTTGAGCCAGGTATAACAACAGCTCTTTGATAAATTAATAGATTCTATTTAAAACCTATTGTTTTTTCTGTGGGAAAGAAAATGCAACTGAATTTACGGAATCACAAAAAAGGACTGTCCACTACAAACAGAAATTTTGTGCACAAAATTTTGAAGTTTTCCTTGATATCACCAATAATCAATACAGCTGAAAACCATCCATGTGAATCAGATCAACAAATAATACGCATTGCTAACGAGGATTTGGCCGTACAAGAATCTCGATTGTAGATTGGGGAATTATTATCATTATTCCTCCCATAGCATGAAAAGTATTAGATCATCCAATGGGTACACATTATGATTTGCGTTGTCAAACAAAAACTGACAGAATTCTTCATTATTTAGTTTTGAGTATTTAACAGAACGTAAGTCGTTTCAAGTAATGAAGTATCAAAGAACGACGAAGGGAATTCAATATAAAATGAGATATCGATTGGTAGCTTTGATTCAATTGTATACATATGCGTCAACCCTGTCAAAAGGGAAGAGAAAAAATACTTCAAGTCTTACAACGGCATGTCCCAACGATACACATTTCTTTCTTCCAGGAGTCAATTGCACCCTTCTTTAATTTTAAAAACCACCGAGAGATACAGTCGTTACGATCTGGTACGACCGATTCAATATTTTGTAAGAAATTGTATAACATTATGTAAGAATAGGTATTGCTTTATTTTATATACCTGGGAATGAGTCTTCTGCCATTTTAAAGACTTAAAGATGTGCATATGTGATATTATATTTCTTGTTTCGATACCAGCAGTCACTTAATATTTTGTACTCCATATTTCGAAAAAACAACAGATATTCTGTTTGCTGTCTGTTATCAATAAGTCTTTTCCATACTTTTGTAGGAAGCACGATTATATTGCATGTCTATCGGGACAATAATCTCGCTGTATTCGCCCATCAAATTATCAATAAGTCAGTGGGTTTCATCACAGTTGCCTTCAAAGTCAGAATATATGAACTGCATGGCCTCATTAAAATTAGTGGCTAGGCGAAATCCCTTTGCTTTCTTCTTCTTCTTCTTCTTCTTCTTCTTCTTCTTCTTCTTCTTCTTCTTCTTCTTCTTCTTCTTCTCTTTGTTAGCCTACACAATTTCGTTCGTCAGGAATGACGGTATCGTGCTTCTTTGACAAATCCTCGTTAACAATGCGTGTTACTTTCCGACTCGATTTATATCGAGAGTTTTAATTAACATAATTGATGGTTTCAAGCAAAATTTCATAATCTTGTGCACAAAATTTATTTGTAGTTGGGCAGTCTTTCTTGTTATGGTGTTCTATCCTTGAGAAAAATAATTTATAAAGCAAATATGTAGAGAATTTTATGAAATTTAAAATTGTACATAACTTTTTGCGCTAAGATGAATCATTAAAAAGTTATTACCCAAATACCAAACAAAAAAGTTTTTATTTGTTGTTTGGTTACCAAAACTTTTTCCGAAGAATTTCGAGGTGCAAAATTCAGAGTTTCCTTTCTAAAAGCTATATAAACAAAATAAAAGAATAAAATCTACCTCACCTTTTGCGAGAAAAAAATGACTTATCTACTGCACTATTAACGCAGAAAATAATTTCAACTGTTTCGATTTTATGGCAATAAAACTTTCAAAAAATAATTATACCGAAGCTACTTACAAGAACATTCAATGAAAACACAATTATTAAAGTTTGAAGTAAGTTGAGTTTTCGAGGAAAATTCGCAGAAGTCGATGTCAGAGCAATGTTCATTTACAAGGTTAGATATTCTGTTCTTTGGTCCGTGAAGTACATAGTTTTTAGTAGATTTAACCACGTTTAACAATCTACCAAATCTCAAACCTGTCTTGGGGCATATAAATTCAAATAATTCTAATATCTCATGACAATCAATTTGTCCATTGATAGATCTATAAAAAAATATTAGATCCGCAACTTTTCTTCGACTTGAAAAACTATCAATATCAAATTTATCGTAGACGTCTTCGATGTTCATACTATATCCTCTGGTGTTCATAAAATATACAATATATTTGCAAAATTTTCTCTGTGTTTTTTCGACTTGATTCGCTAAAAAATGTGTATGTGAGACCAAATTACTGTGCAGTATTCAAGTTTTGGACGAACTATGGTCGAATATAGTTAGATAAGTGATAAGTATGTTTTATGGTTGGAGAATGCTTGCAGAGAACAATTTTAATTCCAAAAATGAATTTTTATTTTACATATTTTCTATTTTTTCTTACATATTTTGAAAAAAAATAAACACATACATATGTACATACTTTGCATTTTTTATTACAATATCCGTTCCCTAACTAGGGGGCAGATTTTAATGAAATGTCATTATTTTTCTTTTCACATTAAAATAATGCCATTTAATATAGACAATAATTTTAAGTTATGACAAAAGGAAATGACCCTTTTTTATGTCTTTTCCCCCCACCTTTTTCCATAATTTTTTAATGCATTGTTCACTGATTTCATTGATTTTAATATTATTTTAATGGCACTTACTTCAAATAATATTTTCAAGATGCAATATACGTTCTCCACAGAATTCCCTTCTTCATTTACTGCATTAACAGCTGTGATTTGTGCTACTTAATCTAAGGTTTCTGTGATGCCTATCAACACCATTGTCAGTTCGGCTGATTTCACATTACAGAAAGGCACATAGGAACACTCCCAACCAAAAGTTTGCCAGCAGAGTTTGCTTGAACAAAAGGAAGGGATCTCAATTACATAAGTAGCATATCCTACAGCTTAAGTTGTTCATCTGAACTGGTTTGGATCAAATATTTTATGTAATTTTGTTTCTTTCCCTTTTAGGTTTTTTTAAAACATTTTAACAGCATTTTATTGAACATTTTTGGCGATGTTTTAGGTCATCAAAATTTGCCCTCAAGTAATAAATAACATACTTCTCTGTTCATTAGTTAAAATAGATAAAACTTTTATCCTATGTTTACAAATTAATTTTTATGAAGTGATTTGAAACCATGTGATCATTAATATTTCTAGGTCTAGTACATATATTCACAGATTTACGGAAAACTCACGTAGCTTTGCACATTTCAAAATTTTTTTCCCATATGTTCCATTTTATAGCCTTCCAAAACTATTCTTCTAAGATTATTTTTAACTTTTAGTGCAATTTTGGTGAATCGGATTTAGAAGTAGGTTTGGAATTAACTCTAAGATATACTGGAAGATTCTTGATGGACTCAATTACTACTATTAATATTGAGTGGCATTTAACAAGTATACAGCAATATCTGGAGATAAAAAGGGAAGTTTTACAGGTGAACATTTAAAACTGTGCTTTGTAAATGATCAAATTACCAGAAAAATATTAAGGAACTTACTTTTAGAAACACAATAATATTCAGCCTATTTTTTTTTTTTTTTTTTTTACTCCATATTTGGAACCCTCCAATTACTTCATATTTGGAATTTTTAGTTAATATTTGTATGTCCATATTTAGGTACATGTCATTCCATATAAATATCAGCCTTGCTAATAATCATAAAGATTTTAAACAACTATATGGAACATGTAAGTATACAGAGGAAGAATAATTTTAGATTCTCTCTATTTGACTGCATCTTACACAACATTGCTCTTAGAGAACACAGTAGTTACTATGCTAGAACAGCCTTCGTAAGCATAAAATTGATATTCTCTATTTTCTACTTCATATAGCAAATTGAGCATAAAAATTGACATACAATGCCCTATTCTCTTAATTAAGTAGGCAACCGGGTTATCTTGCTGACAAGAAAGATGTAAATGCTGTAAAAATTGAATGAAGAATACTAGAGTTGGGAGCTTGAAATATATTTTAATGACAAATATTTTGTGGTTGTAGGAGGAAAAGCCAAGAATCTGTGTATAAATGATGGACCTAGAAGTTTAATCCTGCCAGAATGTTACATATCAAGGTAGTATACAAATAGCACCAACTGGTACACAAAAAAAACATTCTTAGTAGAATATCAAAGGGAAAGAATCCGTAAGGGAACTGTGTGTCTTCATATCAAAGCATATTCTGAGGAAGAGTTTTAAGAGAAGGTTGCGCAAGATAATTGTGGAGAGTTTTGGCAAATATAGGTTTGAAGTTTGGGAAATATCCAGAGATAAAGAGAATAATCTTACACCAATGAAAATCAACTATTGGCATCAAAGCTGTGGATTGACATTATTGGACAATGTCAAAAATAGATGAAATTATACAAAAGGCAGAAGTAAGTTCATCATTATTGATACTTTGGAATTAAAAGACTTAAATGGTATCGTCACTTAAACAGTGGATAAAGAACAATGGCCTAAAATGCTCTGAAATTGCCAACCAACTTCTTACAGAAGAAGGAGAAGGAGAAGGGGAAGAAGAAGAAGAAGAAAAAAGGGGAAGAAGAAGGAGAAGAAGAAGAAGGAGAAGAAGAAGGAGAAGAAGGAGGAGGAGAAGGAGAAGAAGGAGGAGAAGAAGAGGAGAGAAGAAGAAGAAAGAAGAAAAAGGAGAGAAGAAGAAAAGAAGAAGAAGAAGAAGGAGAAGAAGAGAGAAGAAGAAGAAGAAGAAGAAGAAGAAGAAGAAGGAGAAGAAGGAGGAGGAGAAGAAGAAGGAGAAGAAGGAGGAGAAGAAGAAGAAGGAGAAGAGGAAGAAGTGGACGTAGAAGCAGGGGCAGATTTAAGCCTAGGAACAGGAGGCATGTGCCTACAGTGGCACAAATTATGGACTAAATGTGTCTATTAAGTTCTAAAATTTATAATACGAATAAATTATTCATGTTATAAATTTTAGAAATTTATCTAGATTAACATGCTTGTAATTTTGATAGTCTGTTAATCTGATAATCTAATTAATGAAAATGTTTTATTTTGTTGTTATTTTTGTGTCAAATGTAGATATTATATAATTTTAAGAATTAAACGTGCAACAACCGTAGGCTAATAAATGTGCATAACTATGAAAAAACAAAAAACATGATAAATTTAGTTATTTCTACATATAAAAATATATAGATTATAATATTATATATAGACTATATATATAAATATATTAATTGAGCTCTTGTAGAAAAAATTGAAAATGCATAAATTATTAATTAAATCAAATTATTAATTTTAATCATAAATGTGTCCGATTTAAATTACATTTGTTATTATACATAATCTCTTCCTGGGTTTAAAACAAATTTTTTAAAAATAATAATACAAACAATCATGTTGCATTATAATTTTGTACAAAATAGATTGTGCATTTACTTTGAGAAATGAATTAAAAAATAATTTTTCTATAATTCTTTCAATGGTTTAATAGGCAATATTTGTCACTTTTTTGTTGCACAAAGGAGGATAATCATGTGGTATTCTGTTTAATGCCCTATAGCCCCATGTCCCATTTCATCCCCTTCTTTTAAATTCCTTTCAGAACTGCTTGCAGAAATGCTGCAAAACTTTTCCACCATAGACTAATAATAATCTAACTTTAAAGAGGGTTCAATATTCGAAAGGTCCATTTTGATCAAAGTTGTTGCAGCTTGAACGCTTTACCCTTTCTGTATCAATTGAATGGTTGGACTAAATGATCTTCTTTGACACAATTTACAGTCTTTGCATTGGGTGACCAAGACGTTCGTTCAAAAAAGGAATTTTGACCACATTTGAACATAAAAGTAAAGGAGGTTATGATGTGGCAGTTTTAGTACATATTTTGTACTACTTCAATTACTGATGAAATAAGAACATTAATAATCAGGTATAAATTGATTCCATGAATATTTGTTGAGCCACAATGTAAAACATAAGATCCACCTTCATATAAAACCTTCATGCTTTTCTATCTGTTTATATTTATTAACAATTTTTCTGAACACTGATATTTTTATCTTGATGTGGAAACAGGAAAAGCTTTTACAGTTGATAACTAGCAAAACTTGACTTAATAAATCTTCAATCATTGACTTCTCTGATCAGTCAACTATTGTTCAACACTGAAAAATCTCTTATGTAAAAGTTCTGTCAGTTTATGTCAAAGAAAATCATTAATGTATAGTATATAAATCAAACTTAAAGAAATTACAATTTCAAAATTAGCAACTACAATGGTTTATCAAAATATGGGAGGATTAGCAAATTGCTTTAGAGCTACAAGGACCTCAAAATATTTAGCTTAAAAACCAGAGATCCTAGAAATATGAAGACTTGGTTGTCCTCATTTTAGAGAACAAGCAGAAATGATATGTACTATTTCCTCTCATAAATTTTTAAAAGAGAGACCAGTAGACTTGTAATTAAATTGTTTTTCCCAAAGAATGTGCTTGTTTGAAATCATGTATTAAATATACCATGAGATTTATCTACAAAAAGTGAGACAGTATTAAGTATTGGTTTTTGAACTACAGAATGGCTACAGAATATTCTTCCCTGATGCCTCTAGCTTTACAGAAACTCTATGTATAATCTGAAAACAATTATACACATCAGAAGTAATGATGAATAAAACAAAATAGTAATGAAATAATAAGCAAAGAATGCTCTACTCATTAGAAAAATCCCACAGAATGTGCTTCACTTCACTGTACTTCTAAAGAAGTAAAGTGCCTTGTAAAATGTAAACATCTCAGACACCAATGTGCATTATACATGGCTAATGCCATTGTAACATAGAAGTTATACCCCATAACGTTATTTAAAGTCTGCATTTGAAGACCAGATTTTATTAAGGAAAAATCTCTACCATTAAAATTGAGTTTTGCAATGTTAAATTTTACAATTAATATTACAAAATTAGAGTTTCCCAAAATGCCCCTGTGCAATTTTAATCATCTATTGCTCTATCCAAAGAAAAAATAAAGGGAAAGTAATTGGAACCGATTTTGAAAATAATTATTTAAATATTATCTTTTGCCTTTATATAAACTACTCATATATTTAAAAAATTATACATAACCTTATGTAGAGACTATCTTTGAAGTACAGATTTTATTGGAAAAAAATCTATCTTCAATATTGTAGTTGCACGAAGATGCCGATAAAAAATTGATCTTTGGCAATTTTCGAAACTTACAGTTTAACGAAAATGAAAACTGCATAATTTTTATGGATGTCCTATGAGCTCTATCCGAGGAAAAATTTTAATCAAAATATTTGGAGTTATTTTTGGGAAAATTGTGGAAATGTTGATGTTACATGTAAAGTACCCAAAATGAAGATACCGTTTCAAACTCGGGCTTGAGTAACAGGGAGGTCATTCCGGATATACCAACTGTTTAGGCGCTAGATTTGACCACAGACAGCGGACGGACTGACAACATTTTTTTATCAAGGATCCGTATATAAAACAGAATTTGACTGGAAAAAAGAGAGGAGAGATAGGGGGGAGAGGGGAGAGGGGAGAGGAGAGAGAAGGGGAGAGGGAAAGAAAGGGGAGAGGGAAATGAGAGAGGGGGAGCATTTTTTCGGAGTCTTCCTACAAATAAAATATTAAAGATAGATTCCTTTTGAAATAAGGTTATGTAAAAAATTTCCAAAGTTTTGAGTACTTTTCGCGTAATTTTGCATGAAGCACGAGCTGTTTTAGCGCACTAGTTCCCTCCTACATCCCGGGCCATGGGTTTCCCTAAACTATAATATTGAAGAAAGAGATTTTTTCCTTAATGAAATCTTTTCCTTGAACACAGATCTTCAAATAAGGTCATGTACAATTTTGAAAATATGAGTATTTTCTTGTAATTTTGCGAGATATAGGAAAGTAAAAAGTTAACATTATTGTACTCTCAAAAAGCGCGAAATTTTTTAAAAATTCTTCTCGTAAGTAAAACACGATGCTAGTCCTGGTGACCAGCGACCTGGCATTTTGGAATTGGAGGCGTTTACTCGATTTTCCAGGTCTGAGAATATATATTTTCCAGGTCCTGTTTCGGACGTTGCAACACTTTTTTCTTCTGTTCTGTTTTTCTTCTTAGTAAAATGGTTTCAAGACAACAAACTTATCATAAACACCAGCAAACAGTCTCTCTAATTCCATGAATCCGATCCAAAAAAAAACCCTCCAACATTTGCTCATAAATATAATCTTGTAAAAATATCACAGGAAACTACCTTCCTTGGTCTAACAATCCAAGAAAACCTAAAATGGAATGCTCACATTTCAAATCTTAATAAGAAGCTCACCAAATTTTGCTATGCCCTATACACCTCAGGTCAAGCACCAACATTGAGACTCTTGGGACAATGTATTATGCAAATGTGCACTCACACTTGAAATATGGATTAATATTTTGGGAAATGCCCTGAAGCACTCGTACATTTATTATCCAAAAGAATACTGCGAACAATGACCAGCACTCATAGCTGAGTTTTCAAACCTTGTTCAAAGAATTAAGGATTCTTCCTACCGTGACATGTACATATTTGAAATAGTTGTCTTCACAAAGAAGATTCTCAGGGAAAAACAAAGACACTTTCACTCTAAATTCTGATGTACACAACTATAACACTCGACAAAAGGATAACTACATGTTCCCCAATCTGAAACTACACTTATCAAAAAGTACTCAATAGAGGCATTACACTTTACAACAAATTGAGCCATGATATTAAAGATATTAATACAATACATAGATTTAAAGTAAATTGAAAGCTTCCTGCTTAACAACATGTTCTACAGTGTGAAGGAATACACAAATCACATCACTACCTCCCTTAAAAAACAAAAATAAAAATTCTAATCCCATTGATTCTCTGTTTCATGTTGACTGTTCAAGTTGAAGCAGAAAAAAGAACTGGCATATCCCATCCTGCCTGTGTTAATTGCAGTTGGACTGATGTAGAAGGAGAATGCAAAACCCAAATTTGTTAATAATTAATATCGTAAGATATTCTGCTGTAGATACGAGGTCTACTAATCAGTTATCACAAATTTAGAAGGTAACTAAATCACATGACATACCTGAAAAGTACGCTTAATAATACTAAGATTTTCAGTTTTAATATACTTTTAATTTTCGGAAAGCAAAAATAACCCAAAATCTTCATTGTTGGAGTTTTAAGACTATTTAATTGATTTGCAATACAACAATTTCAAAAAGTTGTTCAGTAGTAGGATTAAGCATCGTAATTGTTCTCTCTCCGATTTAAATTCTATTACGAAATTTCTGGATTTTTTTTAAAACAGAGAAAATTTTAACATTTCATTTTTAATGTAGCATTAACTTAGTTGCATGTGACAACAATAAACAAGAAAAAATCTTAATTGATTTTTCATACGCTCACAAAATGCACGTTCAATGTTATATTTACGTTTCACCAAGGTCTTTTGCTTGACGATTATCAAAATATTCCTTAAATTTTGACCGACCGGTACACCCTGACATTAACGTCACAAACTTTTGTTGTGAGGTTAGAGTGCATGAAACGCGTACACTATATTTCGCTGACTGTTATTTTCTTCTTTTGCTGTTCAATTGGCGCATTTGTGAATTACGCTAACGTTTCCTTGAGCTCTGGAATACTTACCCTTCCTTTTCTGGTAAATTAGTTGAATTATTAGCGATAGCAACGAACAGTTAACATAATCTGATGATCAGAAATGTTCGCTCCCGTGCAATAGAAACTATTTTGCATCGAAAAACAAGCTACAGATTTGATATTACGAGCTTTGCCATCACAATAACCAATCCGCCCACTACTCTCGCATTTATAATGGCTCAAGAAGATGCGCGCGGATATTAATAAAGACTTCAAACATTGTTAACAATTATTTGTTTATTTTTATAGTGTATTATTAATAGTACATTATGAAACGATGATGTAACGATAGGTATTAACACAAGAGTATGATATTACGATACGGCGTATCGAAACTTCATACGAGTGTATGAATACTCATTACACCGAGTTTCATGCAGTACTTTTTCTTCGGCTTATGCTAACTTTTATAAGATAAACTTTACATTAAATCGTTTCTTAGCAGTTAACATGCAAGATTCAGCCAAGACGACCAAGCGGAGAGCTCGCTCCCCTTGCCTCAGATGGCTTTGATGTTCCAGTCAGCATGCGAGGTACAAAAGTTGCAGTAATAATTCTGACTTACCATTTTCGCTTTTTCTCTTATTTCTGGAGGCGCAAACTACTTTATTCACTAGACATTTTAAACTAAATAATTGGTCGGCTTTTAAAGTTAACCACACGGCAGCCACATATAACACAAAATCACTTGCGTTCAGATTATAACGTGAGTCGAATGTTCCCTCCAATAACTATCACTGCACTAGTCAAATAGGTTCAAAGTGAAATTACGATTCAATTTATTTTAAATAATATTCCACGTCAAAATGACTAATAATAAAAGAAATTAAAACTGAAAAGCATAATATAATATTAAACGCAATTTTAATGTACACAATCGAACGAAACATTTACTAGAAAGATTCTCAATGATTAATTAAGTGTAAATACTTGGATTGTAAACTTCTCTGTGATTGGTCAAGAAACTATCATAATGTAGTTTGTATCGTAATGAGTATCATTATGCAACGGTTTGCAGCCATCAAATGACAGAATTATACAATGAGAGTAGAAAAATTAACAATTAGGTGTAGACAAATAAGAAAAGTATATTAACAATGTTAATAAAGAAAGGACCCAACATAATGGGTGCGAATAGACGTACACGTGCTACGAATAGGCGCGCGAGTGACGAAATATCAACAAGGGAGATAATTTTGGGTTCTTCACTTTTGAGTACTGGTTTGAAAAAACATAAGTCCAGAACAAGCAAAAAAAAAAAAACTTCTGGACGATGCTGAGTTCGTAACCAGATGCGAAATGTCAAAGGCCTGGAGATTTTAAAAGGAATAGAACCGCGTCTGGAATACCCCTCATGTATCAATAAGCGTCTAACGCCCATGCAGCAGTACCTGATAGCTTTAAGCTTTTGTGCTGTAGGACCTTTTCATCTTGTGATCGGCGATTGCATGGAATTTTGACATCCGTTCTATGTTGTACTTACTCACGCGGAAGGTTTCAAAGTTGGGTGACGGGTGAATCAGGGACTACGCAATCCTCAAGCGTACATGTGACATTTCTCATACATATTTCGATTTTCACTCGCCATTATCATAAAATTGAATCTAATATTACTGAATACGATGCCGTATGTGAATTTGTGCTAAATGTTGGGGTTAAATATGAAAATAACGAAAATTGCGGGTTTTCAAATCAAATTCCAGGTTTTTTCAAATTCCCGTTATTCAAGGAGTCCCTGGCCACCTGTAGTCTGCTAACTCCGCTTTTTCGAAAATTCCTTAAAGTTTACATTTCAAAACTACAAAATTAAAGAGGGATAATTTTGCCTCAGGCAAAGTCTGTTGTAAAAAGCAGCTCTGTAAAAACAAATCATGTACACATTTGAAAGAAGGAAAAAAAAACACGTAGTTTTCGCGTAATTTGTGCTTCAAATTTATGCAATTTCGAAATAAATAATCTCAAAATCCGTCCCAACTTTTTCCGTCGGGTAGAAGAAAGGATGCTTAAAAGAATGGCACGGGTCTCATTTTCGTTGAACTCTGAATTTTCGAAAAGGCAAATTTATAAACAATGCGAGAAGATAGGTCCTGTTATAGCATCACTAGTTACTTTCTCACAACAATTTACTCTGCATAGAGACAGTAATGCTATGCTACGGGACAAACGGCAAATTTTCGACACAAAAACACTTATTGCTGGGCTCTGGTACGGAAAAAGTGGATAAATCTTGTCCCTAATGATAGTAAAATTACTTGTAATACATTGTGTAGTAAGATTCCATGTTTTGTGAGTCCTTGAAATCGATTGACGGAAAAACGTCTGTCTGTGAACAATAATAGTAGCCACACAGTAAGCAGGATTTTCACCAAAATTGATATTCCCCAATCAATATAGCTGATGTCACAGCCCCTTGAATTTGAATCCGAGGTACTTTACATGAAGGCTTCAATTTTTTTTTATTAAATTTGGTCCTCAGGTAGCGTAAGAACGCTTAAGAAAATAGTGCAGTCATCATTTGTTAAAATCCCTAATTTTTCGGAAATTGCAAAAGTTTACATATTTTTCGGTGTCTTCCTACAGCTATAATTATGATTATTATAACTATTATTTTTTTCTTAATGAAAGCTGAACATTGAAACCACATCTTCAAATATGGTTATGTTCAATTTTTCGAAAATCTGAGTACTTTTTGTGCAATATTATGTGATATACAGGCAATTTTTTTTAAATTTAAATTTCCATAGGTCTTCACATATTATATTGTTTTATATCAAGTGCTACTGTTTCATTAGAATTGTTTCATATTTTTTGTGTATTATAACGTCAGTAACATATCATTAAGTGCAAAGTTAATTAAAAAATTTTCCTGTTATTTTCCTAGCAGCCTGAAGATGGGAAAACAAATGATGGTAAAAGGAAAAAAAATTTTTAATTTTAAATCCTAAGATGCCTTTAAATTTTTTTCAAGTAAAAAGAAAGATCAAATTTTTAAGTGACTCAGTCTGTCCAGAAAACTTTGTAGCCAAACTATCCTCCAATGTATTGTCATGGTAACCACAATAGAGCGTGTGTCAAAAAAATTCACTTTGTTGTTTATTACACCATTATGAATAATGTAGAGAACTGCAGCACTAGATTTGACATACAATCTATTGTGGTTACCATGACGACATGTACATTTCATGAGGTCAAAAAGACTAAAAACTGTAAAGGCCCTTACAGGTTGTTCATTAGAATTGTCCATTAGAAATTTGAACCTGTGAATCTTGGGTTTATTTTCATGATGGAATAATCAGGCAAATTCAATCACATACTGTTTGAATTTATTAAGTTAATTCAAAGAGAACTACAAGAATCTGTAGCAGCAAAGGATCACATAGATGAAATATTAGAGCAGATTTGTAAAATTTCTTTTATTTTATTTTCTACGATAAATGTGTTTTACAATTTTGTAAATAATTATACATAATAATACAAAATAAAATTAATATTAACTACAAAAGTGTAACAATAAAGGAAGATACAACTTTTAATTTACAATATCAGACACTAGAGAAACACTAATAAAAATCTGCAAATTTTAGTATTTCATTGTTCAGTGTCACATTAAAAGCCTTCATTAATAGTTTACAGGTTGTAAGAAATGTAAAAACACAGGAACATTTACAGAAACCTCTGTTAAAATTTTGTTTCCATACAAATTTCAAAAAGAAAAGTTTTAAAACTTATGACGTGAATTGAAAAAATCCAATTTTAAATTTCTGAACCTAAAATTTTGAAGCTTTCTCATTTCATTACTAATTGACAAAGGTATTTGACATCATACTGGTTTAAGTACTTTTACCCACTTGCAAAGATAAACATACATTCTTGGGGTCCCCGGTGCAGAAAGTCCAAACGGGGCCCATCGTTGCCACTGCCATCTTTATTGGGGGTTGACGGGTGTCCTCATTTGAGGCTCTTGACTTCAGGGACCCTGATACCTTGCACCTATTGCACCAGCCTAGCCGCCACTTGAGACTAAGACTTCAGACCCTGAGAAAACATAGGTATATAAACAGAGAAACCATTAGCCAATTTCTGAAGCTGTATCCAATACCAAAATTAAGACAATAGAATTATATTACACCTAGAAAATTTTTTTGACACAGGTGTTGAAACCATGGCAAATTGACACAAACACCTATAGGTCTGACAATTTACATTTATGGTCGCTTTATGTAGCATGCAAAATCTATGCCAAAGTGGTAAGCAGTGCAAAATCCATGAAGTGTAATTGATAAGCAACAAATAGAAGTAAAATAATTTTTTAAAAACTTGTTACAAAAAGGACAATGTAGGAAGAAAAAGGTTTGAATTTAGAATTAGATCATGACTGAAATCAAATAGAAACTAGATTTGAAGGTCTCATTAGTTTTCTAAACAAGAAAATTTCATTTAAGCTAAGGAGATATTACAAAGCAATGAGGAGCAAGAACAAGTGATGACACTTCATGGAGCAATTGCTTGCAGATAAAAATTCAGAACAAAGGAAAAAAAATTAATGTGATTTTTGAAAAGTTGTTCTTCCTGCACTACAGATAAAAGTAGCTTCATTTACATAATGATGACAAAGATGTACTTTCTAAATTTGATTAGCCTCAAAATAATTTGTTTAATATTTTGGGAAAAAGGTTCAAGAAAAACTTACAGGTGTATTGTATAATAAATTTCATTAAGTTGAACCAACATATGAATTAAAGTTGCATATTTTTAGATTGAATACTCTGAAGTGGGTAGATGCAACTATACAGTCTTGAGAAACTCATTTTCACAAATCATAAATTTAAAAATTGGTTTCCAAGACAACTTTGGATTTTTTTTTCTTTCTTCAGGAAATGTTATAGGAGGTAATATCCACAATATCAACCAAATAATAGTGATTTATGCACCAAGAGTGTTATAAGAGTTCTAATGATCAATTGGTGGCAAAATGCCGGAGGGCATTTTGTCGCCTGAGATCATTAGAACCAGTTAATAATAATAAAATAATAATAATAATAATAATAATAAAAATAATAACCAAATAATAGTGATTTATGCACCAAGAGTGTTATAATATTTTATTGTATAAATTACACAAGTATCAAGCAAAGTCTGTCTAGTAATTAATTTAAATTACAGGAAATTAATTACATTTTTACTTTCATGCATTTACAGTAATAAATTTACAAATCTACATTATCTTAATAATTTAAATGTTAAAAATATATATAATTTATTAATATAAACAATTAAATTAAGCTATAATAATAGGATTTAAAAATCAATTACATATCTTACAGTAATAATTCAAATAATTTACTTGATAGCTTACATGGTTATTAAAGCATGCAAGTGCTGACAATAAACATTCATATAATTTACATTTTAATAATACAAAGTCACATTATTACACTAAGAGTAGCATTAACAAAGCACTGTATTATTGTAAACTAGCAGATTATTATACAGTGGAAAAAACTTACAATTTAGTGTTGTTACATTATGTTACAGTAATAATTTAATTAACACAATAACTTGAATACATTAGTTAATAATAATTGTAAGTGCTTACAGTATCATGGCATAATTACATTATTTACTCTATTACTAAGTAGTACATTGTCTTATCGAAACTGAGTAACTGGTACAAGAAGTGGTCACACTTGTAGCGGTACATAGTTTTAAAATACAGAAAAGTTAAAGCAGTTCAGTTATCTTATATGAACCCACACTGATGAGATGACGTTTAAGCAATGTTTTAAAGTATTTATCATCAGCTGATTTTATGGTGACTGGGAGATTATTAAAGCTTAGCTGCAATGCAGAAGGAATCTTTATTAGTTGAAGACTTGTTAGTGTATATCCTGTGATAGTCCCTATGTCCTCTAGTATGATAGTTATGTATTTCTTTATTACTACAAGATATTGATTCTGATTATTTTTCAATAGGAGTATTACTTGTAAGAGTAGAGGCTACAACAGTCAGTAATTATATTTAATAAAATAATATTTACAGGACTGTCTTGGATTCAGTTTGAAAATGATTCTGATACATTTCTTTTGTAGGACCATTGATCTATCCATATTCTTTTGTGTTGTACCTCCCATATTTCAATACCAATTGAAGTTGTGAGAAGATTATGCCGTAGTATATTGACAGAAGTGAGTCTGTTTCTAGGTATCTGGAAAAGTATCTCAAGAGGAATATATTTGAGTTTATTTTATTACTAAGTGTGTCAACTTGGAATATTCCGTGGAAATCTTTGAAATAGATGATGTAGAAACTGAATTAGCAGCGGGAGTCGTCAATTTCGAATGGATTGAACACACGTGTATACTCATTAAAGTACTTATCTGAATAATTTTGGTTGTAACGTTTCACATAGTTTAGATGGCGTATTCTTTGTTCTCTTCACCATCTAATCTATTGTATCTATATATCTATATATTGTACTACAGCTTCCGGGTCAATGACCCCCATCTCGATCAGGTTTTTCGTCCAGTTTCCCAGATCCATTGAGCAAATGCTGAGACGGCCCCTTGTTTTGCTTCTGGACATAAATGTAACTTCATTTCCTGTGCACGTCTTCTAGAATTCAGTGCGAACTACAATTCTTCAAATTATCGTTTCCATGTTGTCGCGGCAGGAAGTAATAAGAGCCAAAATTTCATGCTTATTTATCCTTGAAAATAGATTTTATTACATGGAGTTTTTGTTTTTTTCTCCTTTCAAAAATTTAAATTTATTGTTATTTATTTTTTAAAATAGATTTTACTACATGGGAGTTTTTTTTGTTTTTCTCCTTTCAAAATTCAAAATTTATTGTTTTTTATTTTGAAAATAGATTTTACTACATGAGTTTTTGTTTATTTTTTCTCCATTCAAAATTCAAAAATTTTAAATAGTATATGACTTAGTGTAGGGATCACAGAATTTTGAAAATGTACACAATTCACTTTTCCCATAGCACGTCATACGCAGTTTTTAACTGTTTTTTGACATAAAATAAATAAATAAATAAATAAATAAATAAATAAATAAATAAATAAATAAATCTTCTTCAGAGACAGATCACAAACCAGAAACTTAAATTAACTTACTTTTTCAATATTTTTGTTGTTAACCGCTAATTTACATCCAATTGGGTATTTCCCTTGGAAAGCCATTCACTTAGTTTTTTGGACAGAGATTTCTAAATTATATTCTTTGATGATCATCTGCAGTTTGTACAGACCTCTTTGTAGAGAGTCTTCATTATCAGATATCAAAACTTTGTCGTCCCCAAACAGAAGATTCATTGATGATGATGATGATGATGATGATGATGATGATGATGATGATGATGATGATGATGATGATGATGATGATGATATGATGATGAGATGATGATGATGATGATGATGATGATGTGATGATGATGATGATGATGATATGATGATGATGATGATGATATTATGAGATGATGATATGATGAGATGATGATATGATGATGAGATGATATGATGATGAGATGATGATATGATGAGATGATGATGATATGATGATGATGATGATGATGATGATGATGATGATGATGATGATGATGATGATGATGATGATGATGATGATGATATGATGATGAGATGATGATGTGATGATGAGATGATGATATGATGATGAGATGATATGATGATGAGATGATATGATGACGAGATGATGTGATGATGAGGAGGAGGAGGAGGGGAGGGGAGGGGAGGAGGAGAGGAGGAGGAGGAGGAGGAGGGAGGGAGGAGGAGGAGGAGGAGGTGAGGAGGAGGAGGAGGAGGAGGAGGAGGGAGGAGGAGGAGGAGAGGAGGAGGAGGAGGAGGAGGAGGAGGAGGAGGAGGAGGAGGAGGAGAGGAGGAGAGGAGAGGAGGAGGAGGAGGAGGGAGGGAGGAGGGGAGGAGGAGAGGAGGAGGAGGAGGAGGAGGATATGAGGAGGAGGAGGAGGAGGAGGAGGAGGAGGAGGAGGAGGAGGAGGAGGAGGAGGAGGAGGAGGAGGAGGAGGAGGAGGAGGAGGAGGAGGTGGAGGTGGAGGTGGTGGTAGGTGGTGGTGGTGGTGGTCTGCACCTAGGAAATTCCGTCGGTTATTCATTGTGCGCGAAGCAACTACTCTCTTCATTTTCATTGCACTCACGCAATTAATTTGACTCGTCTCGAGCACTACGTATGGACAGTTTCATCACATTCTATAACTTGTTTCGCTGATGAACAATATTGAACTTCCTTATAACGTGTGACGTGTGTTAACTTTATGCTCACAACGAACGACTGGTATTATGCCACACACACGTGATAGTCTCTTCAGCACACCACCAATACGTGCGCTAACTCCACCGACCAAAATGTTCTGTGGGCAATTCTCCCAGCCTCCGCAGAAATTACGGAACTTCTCAGTGCATGCAGTGCTACGCAATTGGATCGGTATTCGACTTTTATTCAGAACAGTGGGTCAGTGTATTTTGTCCTTTCTTTCGGGTGGAATTATAAGGTTAATTACAGAAATGTATTTCGACCTTTCTTTCAGGACACATTGTTGTATTCTAAATTCATTTAATTAAATATGTATGTTCAATGTGTCTCCCTGTTTTACCACGTATATCACACAAATCCTGCTTGATCAGCCTTCAACTGAGCTCCGCAGAGGTCGAGGCTGTGCATAAATAATTGAACTGCAGTGTACAATCCACTTTTTTGTCTTCGTAAATTCACAATATGGACAATTAAAAAAATACTTCTAAATTTGAAGATTAATAAAACAGATGAATAAAAGATGATCAAAACTGTTCATTATTAAAACATAATTTGTAATGTACAAATTATATTTCAGTTTTTAACATTCACAATTAATTACTGATTAATGAAGCTCAGAGTTTGGCAAAATACTTTTTATTATTGGTACAATTTTGTTTCTTAACAGCAGGAATAACCGAATTGTAGTACTTGCGGGGTTGTTTTAGTAGATTTTCATTTTACCTTGTTTGCCCATTTTAGCTTCCGATGCGGTTTTTGTTTTTTTTTTTTTTTTTTTTTTGTATTTTGACCCTTTTTATTTTTGCCTTTTGCCTTGCTTATTTCGACATTATTTTGCTTTTTCCTCATGGCACCGATCTCGATCAAGTTGAATCGGGAGAGGTGGTTCAGTACATCAACTGATGTCACTGCAGTGCCTCTGACCGGGGGTTCCTATGTTCGAGTCCCGACGGCGCGCCGCGGCGGCAGGATTTTCGACACTAGCTTGTCAGCTAGGTCGAATTCAGTCGTGGTCTGGAGGAGAATTCAAGCGCTCGGCTGCTTTGATCGGTAGTTCCGTGGTTTCTTCAGTCAATATCAGGCGAATGCCGGAGCAGTACCCTAACAAACGGGCCACGGACCGTGCGATCTTTCCTTCCTCTTCCTTGTCCTATATTCACACCTTTACACACACTTACACTAACATGCACTATACTACCACATGCCGGGAGGCCGGTCGGGGGCTTAGAGCTTGTTCCGGCTGGGGAGGTGCCCTGCTGGTGGGAGATACCTGGTTGGGGAAAATCCCGGTAGTCGACGGTAGGTCGGCGCCGGATCTCACCATCCAGTGAAGAAAGCTCACCACCACCTCCCGATGAAAAAACATGCACTACATTTACGGGACTAATGACCTCAGTAGTTGACGCTTCCGGATTCACTAACAACCAACCAACTATCGATAAAATTGGAAATATACCTGACAGCAAGCTCTGACAACAAGAAGGCTCGGTCGTGAGTTGTCTCCTGGGCCAGGTGGTGTTAAAAATCTAAAAGAAAAAGAAAGATAATACCAGTCAAGATTTTTTTTCTTGTTACTTGTTACGCGTTCAGACGCGTCAAAAATAAATACAGAAACATTGAATTCGGACTAAAAAACACATTCATTTCGTATGTCAATAAGAACGAAAACACGGGAAGGTGCATGAGTGGAAGCTGCTTTCTTTAATTTATTGATATTCTAAAGAACTGTGCCCAAAATAGACTGTGAGAATGTCAATAAATAAAAACAGGACATATTTACAAATAATGACACGCCGCAACCATATAATGTTTCATAAATAAAAAGATTTCCGTGATAATAAATTAATTTTCCATATAAGGAATGAGACTGTAGAATGTTTTCACAAATGTGAAGAACGATTACTGATAGTATATTCAAATAAGAAAGCAAGTGCTTGGAAAAGGAGTTACGAACATTATAAATTCTTGGAATTATATATTATATACATAATATATATATATATATATATATATATATATATTAAAAACAATATAATATTAAAAAAGACTAAAAAGAAACAGTCGTATAGTCAAGTCTTTTGTTTTAAACTACGAGGTATAGTGGAATCAAAAACTCGGGAGGTGGCTGAGATTCCGTGGCGAGCGCATCGTGTGGTTTTGGTTTTACGGATGTTTATTTATGAGATGAACTCGAGTTGCCGTAGTGGACGCATCGCGTGTTAGTTTCGAAGTTCCAAAATTTTATGAAGTTAATTTTGAAGATGTTATGATTTTTTTTTAAAATGTCGGGATGTGGACAGCAATGGCAGCCAATCGTCGTGCAGCAAAAGGGAAGTTTAAAAACATTATATTTTTGTTTTTCTATCATCAAAATTTATAGCAAGGCCAAGATTGTTAGTTTTTAAGACCATAGAAAAAAGACATGGCCATTCTTTAAAATTATTCAAACTGGTAGAGTGAATGTTGGCAATAATTAATTGTGTTAATGTTGGAAGAAAAGATGTATTGTAAATATTAGATTGTAGATCATTTTTCAAAGGGTATTTTATGTGTTTTGTTTTTTTCTTGTTTTTATGCACATGTGTTTTAATGTCATAAGCGAGGTAGAATTCACTTAATATTACTGTCAAAAGAGTACGGAATAAACCAAGCCGGTATTATACGGTTTTATGACAGAATTTCATGGAGTTATTATTATTATTAGATAGCAACAACCTAAACGATAGGGAATAATTAAAATATATACATCTTTCTGAAGTAATAGTAATATTTCGATTCCCTGTATAGGATCGGTTTCGTGATCTCAATGATATATATATATATATATATAATATATATATATATATATATATATATATATATATATATATATATATATATATATATATGACAGCTCTCTTATCAATCTAGTTGCGTTTCAGTATATTTGGTCTATCCCTGTCTATATGTTTGGTTATTATTGCCTTTTTTGTAGAGAAATAAAATATGAAGAATTTCGACATTTTATCTAGTTGTAGGAATCAACAAATGTAGTGCTGTCATTAATGACTTACTATTTTTCCTTACTAAAATTAATTTTTTATGTAGTTATAAAGTTTATAGTTTTTAACTTTATGAAATCATATTAAATATATTAAATAAAAATGTGGGCAAAGGATTTGAGAAATTTCTAAATTTTCCAAAAACTGGAAAAACTTGGATTTGTGCGTATATTGTGTTCGTACCTAGAGTTTAAGGAACGAATTCAGGGTAAAAGTTGGAGAAACTTTCGAATCCAAACTTTTTTTGCGTTAAATAAATAAAACGTGAAAGCTGGTCAACATAGACTCCATACACTCATAGGGGCCCATATAAAAAAAGCGCCAAAATCCAAATTCTGCCGAAAGCAACCAAAAATGTTGAAATATGTACGAAACTACCACAATAAAATACGACCAGATTGAAGTCAATCCCTTCTACAATCCCCCTCCTAAAATACTTTTCAAACACTAGCGATGCTCAAACAACACGCACTGTCTCGCCAGTATTTTCACGCAAATTTTCGAAAAATTGTACATGGTCTTATTTCAAAATCTATCTTCAAGGAACAAATTTCATTAAGGGAAACATCTTTATCTTTGATATTTTAGTTGTAGGAACGCTCGGAAAAAATATTAACTTTTCCAATTTTCGAAAAATTAGTGCTTTTAACGATCATGAGATATGCGCCATTCTCTTAAACGTCCTTTACACTATCCAACAACAAAATTTAAATCGATGGGGCCATTTTCTTGAAAATTTGGAAAATGTCCCAGAGGATTTATGTAAAGTACCCCTCCAAATTAAAATATCGGTTTCAAATTCAAGGAGCCGCGACACCAGCTAGATCGATTGGTGAATATCAGTTTTGGAGAAAATCGGATGAACGGTTTACCCTCTAGCATTGTTCAGAGGTGAACGGTAGACAGAAAGACGTTTTGCCGTCATTCGACTTTTCGTTGTCAAGGACCCACAAAATGTGGATTCTGGATACACTACGTGTTAGAGGATTTCCCCCCTAAATTTAGCAACTGGATTTATCCACTTTTTCGTTACCAGGGTTCTGTAATGAGAGTTTTTCTACCGAAAATACGCCGTTTTTCGCATAGCATTACATAACTTTCTCTCTAACCCCCAGCGAGAAAGTAATAGCTGAAAATTGTACGAATCAATTGTGCAAGGTCATATGCAAATAAAAAATTGTGATGGATAAGGGGGGGCAGAAATGTAGTTGGCCCCTCCTGCTGTTTTAGGTTGCGCACGCAAAATGTACTACAATTTTCGAAAAATTGTTCATGACCTTATTTTAAAAAATATTTTTAAGGAACAGATTTAATTATGGGGAACATCTTTATCTTCGTAATTGTAGTTGTAGGAAGACGAAAAAATTGTGAATTTCTGGAATTTTCGAAAAATTAGAGGTTGCAATGAAAATGAGACCTTCATCATTCTGTTACAATTCCTCCACACCATCCAAGAACAAAATTTAATCAAACATGATGGAGCCTTTTTTTAAAAGAAATATCCCATGGGCTTTATGTAAAGTACCCCCGAAAATTAAAATATAGGTTTAAAATTCAAGAAACTGCGATATCAGCCAGATTGATTGGGGAATATCAATTTTGGAGAAAATCGGCTGAATGGTTTAGCCGCTAGCGTTGTTCAAAGACAGAAGGACAAACGGATGTTTTGCCGCCATTCGATTTTGCGGTATAAATGACCCACAAAACATGGATTATGGCTACACCACCTGATAGAGGATTACCCCCCCCTTAAATTTAGCAATTGGATTTATCCACTTTTTCGTTAATAGGGCCCTGTAAGTAAGTTTTTCTGTCAAAAATTCGCCATTTTTGCGCAGCATTACTTAACACTTTCTCTCTACTCCGTAGCGAGAAAACAAAAATTTAAATGAAAAATAAGTATTATATAAACAAAGAATTTTAATTTTTTCATCGATGCCTACAGGTTTTGTTCGCTCTCTAGGAATCGCATCCTTCTTGTGAGTATGGCCACCGATCTCTTTTGAGGGCAGCTCTCTGTTCATGATACAGAAAGCTGCCCTATATGCTGATATATGTATGTCTTTTCAGTGCTGGCGATTTCACAAATGCGAAGAACGAAAAATATAGTTCCGTTTTCACTGATGCCATTATACGATAAGATTCAAAAAACAGTTCACAATAGCATTTCGAAGAGATATAGTCGCGAGTAAAACTAATTCGTAGCCATCATACCTCGTGGTCATGTGGACTCAAGATTACAAAATATCGTTTCCTGTGTAATATCCTTTATTTTAGAGTTTGAATGAAAAAGTGATTCATTTTAATTATTAATTTTTACAATAATTCCTTTTAAATGGTGATTTTTCATTGTTTTCATAGCTTCTTGCACCCCTACTTCAGCTAGAATAAATCCCTTTTTGGATGCCTATTTTAGTAAAAACAAATGCTTTTTGTGTGACAATTTTAGGTCAAATAAATGCCTGAACGTCCGGGTTCCATTTATAAACAATGAATGAAAATGAGTGCGAGTATAAAACTCATGGTAACGAGGAAGAAGTTCTAACAACTGAATAACTGCGTATTTACTTTATTGAGTTTTAACAACTAAGGAGCATCCAGAACTCAGGAGAACCCAGAACTAAGGAGTGAAACGAAGAAATATTTTGTTTGAAATTCTGAATAACAGGCTCTTCATAAAAGTAAAAGCAATTTTTAAAACTTTCAAGAATTTTGGAAGACTAAAACTGCATTTTCAACAAAGTGCTAAAAAATGGTAGTCGTCAGACTCCACTATGGGCAATACAGAGCTTGCGACATCATAAGATATCGGACCCAGAGATTATTTGGATTGACAAGTGCGTCTTAATTTTCTTTTAATTATTCGTCGTATTTAAGTTATTTTTAGTTGTTTTGTTAGAAGCATAAGATTAAAATATCACCTTTTAAGGAAGTCAAGGGAATCAAAACATTTTAATACGCAAATATGTAAAATTAATTACAAACCAGAATCATGATGTAAGGCGTTTACAAATTCTACCGAGAAATATACAAAGGAAATTTTTCATTTATTGACAGTGTTTGAAGACGTTTAACACGATTTCCAAAAGCGAAAATAATTTTGCTTACTCTAGAAAAAATACGTAGACACCTCTTAAATCATTTGTGCATTTAAAACACTGCGTTTGTAACTACTTGCGTGTACTTTACGATATAACAAAATTGATTAAATACTATTTCATTGTGATCTCTTCTCAAAAGAAAATCTGCTGAGAATAAAAACTCCTTAAGGGAAAAAATGCTAAACGTTGTAAGAATGTTAATAACTAATAATGCTATCTTCACGAACAAAAAACAATGTAATTTTGTTTTGGACATTTGGCCACATATTAGATCGACATGGACAGAGGATACTGTACAATTTGTTGATGTAGAACACAAAACGTCCAAATCATTTCGAAACGTTTGTATTATTTAAAAAAATCACTGTGAAATTGTAACATTTTAATAATTTTAGGTATCAAAAAACCAAAAGGCCATCTTAAAATTCGCAAAAAAATGCATCAAATTTAAATTATTATTACATTTTCGATTTTCGTCCAAAAGGAATGCAATGATCTCCCTGACATACGGAACTTTTCTCTTTATTACAGTCTGATAGAAAATTGAATTCACCACTTCGCGCCCTCCTACAACTAAAGAATAAGAAATGTTATAATGTTTAAAAGTAATTGAAAACCATGAATTTCAAAGGTCGTCAAGAACTTACGTTCACTAACAGTGGATAAATCTATTCAAGGGCTTTGAAAATTTGCACAATTTTCTTCGAAACGAAAAGAATCATGAAAATTATCTAATTATTTCAAAAATGATGTCTGGGGCACGGATATTAATGTACTAAAAATAAAGAAAATAGATGTATGTAATATAATATACAGAAATAAGCACTAATAAGTAAGAAATATGCAACATCATTTTATCATAATATAAAGTATGTTTTTTGAAAATACTTTTCTCTTATGCACTGAAAACACAAAAAAACTGGTACACCTGCATAATATCGCTCCCGCGAGCACGCAGAAGTGCCACAATACGACGTGACATGGACTCGACTAGTGTCTGAAGTAGTGCTGAAAGTAATTGGCCTCATGAATCCTGCAGGGCTGTCCATAAACTCATGAGTACAAGGGCATTGTTAGGCATTCCAGATATGCTCAATAATGTTCATGTCTGGGGATTTTGGTGGCCAGCGGAAATGTTTAAATTCAGAAGAGGGTTCCTAGAGCCACTCTGTAGCAATTGTGGACGTGTGGGCTGTCGCATTGTCCTGCTGGAATTGTCCAAGTCCGACAGGATGCACAATGAACATGAATGTGTGCAGGTGATCAGGTAGGATGCTTTCATATCTATCATCTGTCGGAGTCGTATCTAGTTGTATCAGGGGTCCCATATTACTCCAACTGCACTCGCCCCATACCATCACAGAGCCTCCACCAGCTTGAACAGCCCCTGTTGACATGCAGGATACAAGGATTCAAGGTTGTCGCCATACTCATACACGTCCATCCGCTCGAAACAATGTGAAACGAGACTCGTCAGACCAGGCAACGTATTTCCAGTCATCAACAGTCCCATGTCGGTGTTGACGGGCTCAGGCAAGGCGTAAAGCTTTTGTCGTGAAGTCAAGGGTAAACGAGTGGGTCTTCGGCTCCGAAACCCCATATTGAAGTAACGTTTATTCGAATGGTTCGCACGCTAACACTTGTTGAAATTTGAAGCATTGAAATTTGCAGCATTTTAGGGAAGAGTTGCACTTCTGTCCCGTGTAATGATATTCCTCAGTCGTCGTCGGTCCCGTTCTTGCACGATCTATTTGCGGCCGCAGAGATGCCGGAGGTTCGATGTTTTACCGGATTACCTATATTCCCCGTACATTCGTGAAATGGTCGCAAGGGAAAATCCAAATTTCATCGCTTTTTAGGGCCTAAAAATCTTTCAGGTCAAAGGTTTCAAAGAAATGTTTCTCACTCTGCAATCTAGAGGATATCTTTTGGAGCATTCAATTACATTTTTGCTGGTTTGACGTTTCTCGATTTAACCTCCCCTGTACAGAGCCTGTAGAATCTGCAACTCTACGTGAAATTATATTAATTACTTGATATTCTACGCGATTGAATTACCCGGGTGTAACTTTATGCTCAGCAATCACGTTAAATAATAATAGTTTTTATTGAGAAGGGTGTATTATATTGTTATCAATTACAAGGAGACATATAGAACAAGGGACGGAGGATAGAGAGTCTTGAAGAAAAAGATTTATTACAGGCTTAATATGGAAAAATAGAATATCGTTTAGTTTATTCGTTTATTCATTTTACGTCAAAAACTGTGTGACGTGGTTTGGAGGGAAGTGAATCCTGGGCGCGTTTTCATCATTCTGTGGCATCTACACTAACAGTACGAACGATTAATAAGAATGAATGCTCTACGATCAGTTTTTTTTGATCTTCCACGCCATAAACCAACTCACACGGTAATAAATCATACACTGTTCGTCTCGCACTAGAACATCTCGCCATGGAGACGATCATTGAACAATCACACTCACCAACTCACAAGATGCATTATACGCCGCGCTTTCACAAACAGGTATCATCCATCATTTGAACCGAGGTGACTATAAACGCAGCAAACTTGAATTAGATCTGAATTAACTGCAAAGCCTGCAGCAAGATATCTGCCGCGCCAATTTAATTAACAGGCACTTCAACGGTAAATAATACATTAAATATCATGTTGTAAATTTGTGTTTCTTCCTTTTGATGGACGATATAGTCTGTACATGTATAAAAACAGTTATGCAGCAGAAACGATTTTACTCGGGATTCAAATTTTTCTATCGAATTTATTCGTTTTGATGTCATCTGACGAAGTGTTGTAAAATAATGTACATGTATTGTACGTGCATTTTTTATAGTGAACTGTTGATACTGTCACCTGATGAACATCTGGTGTATATGATTACTACGTCGAGTTTTATAGTTTCAGACATCGGCGTTTGCTGGGAAATATATTCTCGTCCTGTTTCGCTTGACAAACAAACATCGAAAATCATGATATGCAATAAACAATCCTGACTACAAAGAATGCATCACAAAGGGATTTAGTTTATACAATTCTTTTTGTAATCTAACAGTCTGGGAGCTATAAGATGTATTTTCCCAGAATATTATGCCATATCTCAGACGGGAATGAATATTCGCGAAAGGTGCACAACAAGGAGTATGAGGCTGACTGAATTTGCAAACATTCTGAACGCGTAGCATAACGAACTTAATTTTGTATTCAATTCATTTACATGGACATGCCATTTGAGGTTGGTCTGAATTCAGAGGCCTAAAAATTGTGTTACCTTAAAGTCAGTCCATTGACTACTAACTCCATGTTCATTGTACTAAATGTACACCGTTCATTTTCGACGGAGTACATAATTATTTAATTGAAATGGAAAACCGCATTGAAACTGTTTTCTTTTCATTTACTATTAATTGGCTATTAAGGAAATAATTTGAAAATCTGGTATTGTACTATTTACGGTTTCCTTTATTGCAAAGAATTTTCGTATCATCCGCAATGAGAACTGTTCTTCCCTTTCGAATCGTCGAGAGCATATCGTTTACGCATATTAGGAAGAGAATAGGGCCCAAAATCGATCCTTGCGGGATTCCACGTGCAATTGACAAAGAGTCGGAAAGGGTGTACATAATGTTCCATCATTCCAGTAAGGTATTTCCGCTCTGAGATGGTTGTTTAAGATATAAACATAATCAATCTAGGGCAATACCGCGGATTCCTCATGATGGTAATTTTGAAAGTTAAATGTTATGATCAGTAACGTCAAAAGCTTTTGAAAGATCTAAAAATAATCCAATACGTGCTTCGTTTTGATCCAATGATAAGGCGACATCTTTAAAAAAAGAAAATATGGCTGTACCCGTGAATTTTGATTTTCGACATCCATGTTGGCAATCTGGAAATGCGTCGTGTTTACTGAGACAGGTTTCCATTCGTACGTAAAAAAGTCTCTCTAATGTTTTTGAAACAACTGATAGAAGAGAAATTGGCCGATAATTTTGAATTTCATTTTTGTTGCCTTTTTTTAAGAGAGGCTTAATCTTAGCTGTTTTGAAAATATCTGGAATAGTTCCGGTGCATAAAGATGCATTAAATGTGTGAGTTAACGGGTGTATAATGGCAGGCGCACAGGTCTTTAACAAACAATTCGAAAATTCATCTAAACCGGCTGAATATTAATTTTTTAGTTTACAATTATTTTGAGAATTTCATAGGAAGAAGTTTCGGAAACGAACATCGTGTCTAAAATTTTTGGGAAAACGTATGGTGTTGAATTTTGTAGGGGAATACCCTTAGGTAGATCGGCTGCAACTCTCGGAAAGTATTAGTTAAAGAGACTAGCCATTGTTGCCGTATCGTCCACATTTTTATCGTTATATTTTAAAACAATATTCTCTACAAGGTCTAGTTGATTTGGTTTTTAAATTATATTCCACATTGTTTTTGTTTTGTAATTTTAGTGAACAATTTATTGACCGTGTTTCATGATTTTAGACTGCTTCTTGGAATCCTTTCGCCACAAATATTCCACGAGGTGGTTGTCCAAATCATTCTGGCGTAAACCACCGCGAGCGTGGTGATGACGTAATGCCTCATTCACAATGCAAACTTAAACATAAAGTAAGTCGCCGTGTAAACGTAACAGTAAAATTTACACACAAAAATAATCATTCTGACAAACGTACGTTGGACCGTAGCTTTTACCTGAACCAATCAGAATTCAACACATCGATACGTCTTCTTGGGTTTTTTTTCGACTCTCCTATCGATTTCAATTTTTTGCATTTATGAGCAGCTGTTGCGCCCCCTACCATTGAGATTATATGCGAGCAGTAGTTTAAATTGTGTACCGCAAATATTTAATGCCACGTTCAGATTTTGTCAGCGGAGAGAGATTTGGCATGCAAATGAAGTTGTTAAAAAAGCTTCTGCAGCATTAATTTAGGGCGCTATTTAAAAACGAGGCGCTTTATTTGACATTTGAATCAACACTTCGCAACTCGTACCAAAACTCAGAAACTTCTTTGCTCACCTTTAATTATAGACACCAATACAATAATGCATAAACAAGAATAGATCTGGAGTCGACCTTCCTTCTCGCGGATTTTGCTGTGCATTTATTTAATTTTCCCATGCCTCTGATTGGTCTGCAGAATTTCGACGCAAACTTAAACGTAGGCTTGAGCATGCGAGCCCTTAAGCTATTGTCCACGTCTACGTTTACGTCAAGGCAATGTGAATGATCCGCTTTATAACCCAGCTTCCTAGGTTTTGCGGTTACGTTAGAAACAGCGTTTAGTTTGTATTTCAGAATGGCTGCCTCATTCACAATGCAACCAAACGTAACGTAAGCCGTAAACGTATGCAGTAACTTTTCACGTAAAACGAGCATTCGCTAATGGCAAACGTAGTTGGAACGTACAGCCTGAACCAATCAGAATTCAACATATTGATCGATGCGTTTTGGGCTTTTTTCGACTCTCCTATCGATTTCACCTTTGCATTTGCGAGCAGCTGCGCCCTCTACCTATTGAGGTTATATGCGAGCAGTGAGCTTTAAATTGTGTACCGCAAATATATTTAACGCCACGTTCAGATTTTGTCATGGAGAGAGATTTGGGCATGCAGCTTGTGTTGTTGCAAGCTTCTGCAGCATTAATTTTAGGGGCGCTTTATTTAAAAAAAAAAAAAAAAAGGAGGCGCTTTATTTGCCATTTTGAATCAACACTTCGCAACTCGTACCAAACTCCACAAACTTTTGCTCTACTCTTTCAACTATACACACTAATACACACGCATAAAATGCAACATGCGGAGCCGACCTTCCTTCGCGGATTTTGCTGTGCATTTGTTTTTTCATGCTACTCTGATTGGTCTTGTAGACTTCGACGTAAACTTAAACGTAGCTTGAGCCATGAGTCTTCTTTTGGGTTTACGTCTCAATGTCCATGCTTCATTACGCATTGTGAATGATCCGCTGGCAACCCATTTCTAGGTTTTGTACACGTTACGGTTACGTTTTAAGTTTGTATTGTGAATGAGGCCATAAGGCGCCACTAACTTTCAATATACTTCGATTTTTATAACATGGCGCGTGAGGGTCTTGTTTCAAGATGGAATATGGCACGTCTTTTTGCGTGCCGCTAGAGATCACTTGATCTCCAGTACTGCTTGATACGAACATTTAGAATATAGAATAGAATATTTATTTTGCTACTTAGGAATACATCCGGTGGAAGCGTTTTCTAAGCAATTACTACAAATACTCAAAACAAACATCAAACAAAAAAATTACAATTTTACAAAAAAAATATTACAAACAAATTACAATTTATTTGGTCTAATTTTAAATTTTTTGACATTCTGAGGGAAAGTCTCCAGCACTGCTGCAGGTAATTCGTTCCAATTTTTTATCGTTCGGTTTACAAATGAGAATACCTACATCTATTCTGTTTTCTTTGCCAAATTTTGAAGCCATGATCCTTCCGCGCGACGTAAGTTGGTTTTGATAGTCTTTCCCGTACTTCACCCTACGGACGATCACCTCTTATTGATTTGAGTAATGGGCAAAGACACGATTTCCCTCGATATAAATTCCCACGATATAAATTCAGAATTTGAACGTCCTCTCCTAAAAACTTTTGGGGCATATTTTTATACTTTTCCGAGAGACGACGGCCCCCAAACGAAAAGGGTCCCGATATGGAGCCAAAATATCGGACGTACCAGAGACGTAACCAATTCCTGATTGATTTTTTACTTCCTTCCTGGCACTCTAATTGCTGCGCGGCAATGCCTTCCACGCCTTTTTCACTACATATTTACGTGTTCTGCCCAACCCAAATCCTCATTTAGTACAATGCCAAAATATTTACACCATTTAGCCCTCTGAATATTCTGATTTTCCGATTTATATTTGATGTCGTCTGTCTGAACGCACGAATCTGATAAACTTGCACTTACTCGGATTTAATTTCATTTCATTTGTGGTAGCCCATGATTCTAGCTTGTCTAAATCAGCCTGCAATATTTCTGTATCACTTGTGTTCTTAATTTCCCAATAAATTATACAATCATCTGCAAAAAGACCTATTTTTGATTTAATTCCCTGCCAAATATCATTAATATGCGCTATAAATAACAACGGACCTAGGACACTTCCTTGTAGCACTCCGGACGTTACTACTGCCCTCGAAGAGAAACTTGATCCGATTCGCACCCGTTGAGTATCGTAATCGCACCCGTTGAGTATCGTAATCTTCTATGTTAAGCTTACTAATTTTTTGCATTAATTTATCATGGGGAACGAGGTCGAACGCTTTGGTAAAACCTATAATAATTGCATGAATATAACCTTCATCGAGAGAATCAGCAATGTCCTGACTGACAGTGACTACCTGACTTTCGCATGCATATCCTTGTCTAAGACCGTTTTGCCCTTCGTAAATGATATTATTCTTATCCCAAATTCCTCGTAAGTATTCTGTCACCAAATGTTCCATTCCAAATGTTCCACACACTACAGACATTAGACTTATTGGGCGATAGTTTTCGACATTTTGACGCAAGCCTCCTTTGAAAATTGGAACCACTATGGCATCTTTCCAATCCGGAGGAATACATGAATTTTTCATTGATATCTCGAAAAGCCGTAATAGGTACAATAACATAGCTTCTCCTCCTAATTTGAGAATTTCGAAATTCCAGTCCATCCTGTTTATTTATTATTTGGTATATTTTGGCAATTATTTTCCTAAGTGCTCTCGGATTTAGTACAAAAGTTTCTCCTTCGCGTTCGTTTACAGTGATCTTCCTTTTATCTGTAAAAAATGACGCGAAAAATTGATTAAGTACTTTTTGTTTCTCGTCTATCACTAAGTTATTACTACCGTTTCTTAACGACGGGATTTCTTCGCGATTTCCCTTACGCCTTCGTACGTATTGAAAAAAAATGCTTCAACTTTTATTATCATCAGTAAGGATCGTTTCCAAATACCCTTCCTTGGCTAATACTTTCGCCTCCAATATTTCTCTTGTTAGTTTCTTAAATTTCTCATAATGTTGATCTCTAATTTTTCTTTTCCCATATGCCCGCATTGCTTTACTTTTTAACTTTCGTATCCTATCATTATAATATTCTGGATCGGGATTTCTCGTTATCATTTTATACGTTACGTAGAGATCTATACACGTATTAATGATTTTCTTAAAATTATTCCAAACTTCCTCTACAGAACTACCAATTCCTGCCGATGTGGAATAATTATCGACTAAATACTTTTCTAAATTGGCCACGTCCGCCTTACGGTACAAGTAAATTCCTTTCTTGATATGAAGTTAGGGCGTAAGGGTACAGTTCTATTCACTTTAGACAATAAGTTGAGTGGTCGTGGTTATATTCTAACTTTGCTACATAACTCGTAATGGATCCTCCGGACGCGTTAAAATGTCTAAAATGGCATTATCTCCGGTTGGCTGCCTTACAACCTGCACTAGGTTACTATCCAGACTAGCTTCGTTTACTATCGCCTACGCCCTTCTCCCCAGCGTCACTTCACTTTCCCACTGAATTTGGGGTAAATTTAGATCTCCACCGATAATTAACTGTCTTTTCTCCCTGATACCAACGCGCGTTCTTTCTATAAGTTTCTATAAGATATCCATAGATTCCTATTATTTCCCATGTACCTCGATCATTTTTACCCTGAACTTACACTGCAATCATTTCACACTCTAGATCAGACCACAATTCTACGGACATACAGCAATTTTTTACGCAAATGACCCCCATCGCGACTACCCCGATCTCTTCTAAACACTACGTAATCTCCACTAAATATCTCCGCATTTGAGATATCCACACTAAGACATGATTCCATTCCTATAATAATATCGGCGTTGTATATTTCCGCAATATTCCAAAAGTTTAAACTTTTATTAACAACGCTTCTACAGTTTACCTGCAGAAATACCAAAGACTTACCTTCATCTATGTCCATCGCTTTTTCTTCTCAGCTGCTCCCGGGATCCTAGGAGTGGCGCAGTGCGCTGAGTTGCCCCAGCTTGAGGCAATTCTCCCATTGCGTGTGTAAATATCGCGGCCCGTAGATTGCCGTTCAATCCAGGCGTTGGAATTCCATCTGAATACCTAACGTGCGCGCCACCCAGTCCATGCCGTCATTGATTAGGCCTATTCGGGTCCAGCGAGTGTCCCTCCTCCGCAATAAACCACGGAAAATTAATTTTACAGTAGGAAACTTTTTTCTTGCTGCTTTTACAAGTTCATATTTGTCACCTACAACATAGCCTACATTCCTTTTCGAGTCGTTTGCTCCCACGTGTAAAATAACTGCATCCGGTCGGCCCAGGTCCTGGCTCTTGATAACTCGGCGTAGTTGTGCCGTTCGAATACCCGGGAATTTGTTTGTATATCTCAGAGCCTCGTCGTTGAACCTAGTATAAAGCGAACGATGCTAACTTCTAGAATAAACATGATATTTTTCAGCACTTTACTGCATTCCGACATGTCTCGTAAAACACTGCCGGTAATCGCCTGTAACCGTTCTTCCAGCCTTCTTGTTCCTTTTCATGCAATCTTCGAGTAATGCCCTCGTTGTCTTCAATTCTTTCTCCAGCTCCCGTATTCGATCATCGGCCCTCTGCCTCCGACTCACACGGCAGGCGCCGCAGGTCCAATCTTCACTGCTTCTAAACCGGCCCTTCACGTTACCACATCTGTAGTGATACCAGCGGTAACACCTATCGTTCTGCGCTCCAGAACGCAGATTCCGTTCACAACCAGCACACGATATTGCTTGAGGCTGCAACACTGCGTCGCTGGATTTAGTTCCACACCGCCGATTATCAGCAGCATAGCACGAACCGCAGAACTCAACACCGCTGCAAACCGCCAGGAATCGTTGTGTAGAGTAGCGCTGGGCGCTGCAAAAGACCCCACGCGCGCCCGGTAACATTCCAAGGCATCACCGCCATTCACCAGAGTTCCCGGAAAACACAACCGCACAGTCTGACCGCCCAGCACCGAATGATCGCAAGGGGTGCGATTTATGCGACATACAGCGGCGCGGCCGAGATAGACGCAAAAACCGTGCCAATTTCCATGATGAAGACAGGCCCTCGCGTGCCATGTTATAAAAACCGAAGTGTAGTGTTTGTGGTAGCTCCTGTCATTGTTCCACAAAATTAAGCGAATGATATGAAATGAGCTTGTCCCACTGTTAATTTCATGCTTGCAAAAATGGCACTCCTTCTGGTAGAAATGTTCACTCTGGGATGCTTTTTCTGGCACGAGATGTCTTAAAATCTTTTTCTTCTGCTCCCAATAGCGGTTAATAATGCCCCGCAATCCGGATATGGCATGTGAGCGGGAACGAGCCACGAATATTCACACCACTATACACACATTTCCCACAATATTTGATAAACGCATCCAGTTCATTGATTAATTTTTTTCTATTTCGTACGCTTTAATAAGAACCCAAGCTTAGTGTAGGTGTGATGTTTTTTTTCTCGGGCGTGATGGTGGTGATTTTCCCGCTGGATGAGGATTCGCGCCGACCTACCGTCGGCTAGTGGGGCCCCCAATCCTGCACTCTCCCACCAGCGGGCACCGCCCCAGTCGGGACAAGTCTAAGCTCCTGACCGGTCTCCCCGGAATATGTGGTAGCAGCATGGCGGTGTGTGGCGGGAGGAGAGAAGGTCAGTTGACAGACGCGCGGTCCGTGGGGCCCGTCGGATAGGTTCCGTCCGGCATTCGCCTGGCGTTGATCGGAGAAACCACGGAAAATCATTGATCAGAGCAAAGGCCGCTCAATTTCCTCCAGACAGCGACTGAATCGACCTAGCTGAAAGCAGTGTCGGTGGCAAATCTGCCGCCGGCAGGACTCGAACCTAGGACCTCCCGGTCAGAGGCGCTGCAGTGACATCAGTTGATGCACTGAGCTACCGCTCCCGGTCATCCAGTTCATGTTCTGGTCCATGTCGACAACTCTTGAATACTACTAATACCTACAATGAATACGAAGGTTGGCAGAACGAACAGTGAATACATTTGTTGTGATGGCAAACCTTTAGTGACATAGGAAGAAGGAAATCCGCTATCCCCCTAACAGGTAAAGAACAACCGAATCCAGCTAAGGATTACATTTCTACTAGAAATTATTTCACAGATTAGAAGCTGGAAGCAAAATTGTTGGATTACTTTGTGACGGTAGTCAAACCAATAAAACCTTTGGAATTACTTGAATATATCTGAAAGTATGGATTATAACTATTATAGGAAGATCTCTACTGTGCATGGTTCTTCCTCTGTGTTTTATATGTAAAACTATAAAATGAATACTTGTCTAGTAATTGCTAACAATGTGATTAAGCATGTCACATATTTTAGATACGTAACCCCTGCCATTATTGAGCTGCCGTATTGTATTGAATACGTAAGTTTAATTTCCCATAATAGCCATTATAATCAATAAAAAGTCTAAAAAGTTATTTAAAATAGGTTGTTTTTCACACCGTGATCGATTCTCCTTCCGGCCGCTTCGCGGTGGATCCCGCACCGTCCAGATGTCCCGCATCGACCAGATGCGCAAACAAATTATTGCAATCACAATACATTGCAGAGAGAGAGAGAGAGAGAGAGAGAGAGAGTGAGAGAGAGTGAGAGAGAGTGCGAGAGAGTGAGAGAGTGAGAGAGAGAATGAGTGAGAGAGAAATCATTTTTTTTGAGGGGAGATTTCCCTAATTTTCCTCCCCGTGGATCCGTATCTAACAAAATTTGCTTTTTATCCCTCTCATAAATTGGTAGAGTAGTGAGTAGATCTACAAACTGTGCTGAATCAATGCACATTTGTTCATTGGAATTTAACATTTCTGCTAACTGAAATTTTTAAAAGATGCAGATAGGGATTATCTAAAGTTTTCATACCCTCATTGTAGAGAATATAATTCGGTGTTTGACGTGTGTACGGCAACTGTCAGTATTCTCTTTCTGCAAACACAACACACAAACAGATCATTCAACTCTGTTCGTTTACCATGAAGATATTGCCAAGAGAACATCTGATGAAGTTTTTATTTGATTAAATTTAGGGATCATTAAATACTGAAGACTTACACCATCTAATATTATTCATCGATTGAAGTTATTGATAAAGTCGTAGGCTTCCGCGGTTGGAGTCGTTGACTTGGTTGACTGCGTCATGGTCGATGGAGCGATTGCACTGGCCATCTTTCAGGCCTCTTCAGAGCCATACTGCAGAGTACAGTCTGAAGAAGGCTGTTAAAGATACTGAAACGCCACAACTCTGACACCATGGCAGATGCATAATCCCGGCTGTTCAAGAATTCAAGTTATTGATAAAATAAATATCATTGGCATTGTCTTGATTTTTGCTCAATGCGGTCAATAATACGTTTATAACTATAACTTATTATTTCCCTCTAATAACATTCATGTTTGCCCTATGGCAGAAATTTTGAAGCTTGTAATTGGCTCATCAAACATTTTCGGTTTGGAAAAGTTTAATAAACATATTGTGTTAATCATTACAGTCATGAATGCTTAATGTGTTATAATTTTCTTATAACACGTAATATAATTAGTTGTAAATAAACATGTTCTGATAGTATAGTGTTTTATCATTATCTCTGTGACTTGAGTGCAGTAAAAATATCAAACTTTGTAGAAATGGTATATGCATAATTTACAAAACACAACAAACTACTTTAGTAACTTTGTTGATAAAAATTTATTATTTTTTGTAGAACTATCATATACGATATAAGAAAAGAAATAGAAAAACTTACCATCCACGAATGTGTAGGAAAGAAGAATACAGAAACATTTTTATGGTTCCAGAAAAAAATACTTTTTGTCAGTTATACCCTTTCTGACTTACTTTCTGAATTACTCAAGATTACTAAAAGTGAAAAATGTTTTTTGAGTCTTTGTTTGGTTATAAAGACGTTTCACCGGGCCGTTTTACAAATCGTGCTAAATACGTGGTAAATTTTCAATGCTATCTTCAAATCTCACTTATTTGCAACATGATTAATAAGATGTAAATTTTCCCCCTACTTTCTGGCAACTTGGCAACTTAATCCTCATCAACATTTGTCGAGTTTTGGGCCTAAAATATTCATAGAAACTTTCAAAAATAACTTCTCTCCTAAAAGACCACGCTAGTCTATTTTACTAATAAGTCAGTGGAAAAACTACAAGAACTTCACTTTTTATTTCCTTGAGGTTACAGTGGTGAATCCAAGGCCTTGAAAGCGCTTTGCAAGGGGAGGGGCTTCGGGAGCAATGCTCCCCTTCAAAGTCAACAATTCTAATAAAATAACTAAATTTATTCGAAACAATTAACACAAACTGATCACATCTTGCAAAGGGATATTCCCATTACGCATATTTTTTCAAAAAATCCGCGCTAACAATTAAAACATATTGAGTCCGCTCCTGAGTGGCATAATATTGCTACTATCAGAGCTGTATGTTAAATAAAACTGTAGATTCAATTCGATACAATGGGATTAAAATAATGTACTTTAATGGAATTGTTATTACTTTCAGAGGAGTTATCTCAGGATGGCTACGATGTCGAATTAATTCCTTCTCAACACTGGGATCGCTTGGAAATTGAAATTTCTGGCAGAATAATTTTCAGATGCAGATTAAGTTATCTTGAATTCAACTGTGAAGCAAACGAGGACCATTTGGCAATGAAAGCTGTCCGGGCAGTACAAAATGCAATGCATAGACTGAATATTCAAGAACCAATTGCACCACCTGTAGGAACAATTACGGCAAAAGCAGGCCAAATATCACTCATACAAAGAAATATGATAACAATAATAGATGCATGTTCAATTCTTGAAGACATTGACGCAACAAATAGAGCAACAACAATACGTACGTTGGTTGAATCAAGTGAAAAGCTTGAAAAGATTTCTCTTGATACGGTTAAAGAAGAATGTGTGGAGTGGAAGAAAGAGGTATCCGAAGACGATGTAGGAATCCACGAACTTCTTGATGCCATCATAGAATCATCTATTATGATAAGTGACAACTGGAAAATCGTTGAACCTTTGCTAAAACACAAATGTAAAAGTTGCTCAGAGTGCCTACCATACTGCAGGTGCTCAGAATCCACAATATCAGCCGAAAGTTTGAAAGAAGCCTGCTCTGTATGCGGTCCTTATTGTGTGTGCAAGAAAATACCCAGCAGTGAATTAATCAAATTATGCCGAAAATGCGGATCTAAAACTTGTATTTGTTCATCATCCAGTGAAGGATCTGTTGAGATTTGTAATATAATAATAAAACCTCCCAAAGTGAATGAAAAGACTGATGTTAAAGAAGTCATTAGCCACAGTAATATGTTTTGTGAGAAATGTGAGTTCATATGCACAGACTCTCAAGTGCCACTAGCAAAAGGCGCACAGAAAATAGGTGAAATTTTTGGAGAAGAAAATGTCTACGAATATATAATGAAAGGCGTTGATACGCAAAATCCACAATAGTATGCGAAAGTTAAGTAAACTGAGGCACATCGCACAGTATATGGATACTGAATTAAGTTAACTTTATTTGTATTTTTGATCATTTATTAAAAAAATAAAAAGTTATTTTTAACTAAATTTCTAGAAAGGTTTGATAAATAGTATTCGTAGGATTGGGGGTTTGATAAATAGTATTCGTAGGGTTAACGACAAAATTTAATTTTCTGTTCGACCATGTCTATTCTTTGTCATAAAGCCATATGTCAGACCTTATAGGTCTGCTTGATATACGAAACAGCAACCTTACGAGTCGAATGGTCAACAACACATCCTAGCGCAATCTTTTTACAATCTTTGATTAGGTAAGAAAATCTGTTTCACCGTTCAAGACTTATCATTAGAACTTATCGTTACAAATCTACTAATCTCTTTCGTTACTAATCTTATGATTAGTTTCGTATTTCAACGCTTATGGGAAGTTTACAAAAATTTTTGAAAGCGTCGCCATGCGAAATCGTTTCATGGAAACTTCTACAGCCAGACCTGTCCGTAAATACGTTGAAATCTTATCTTAGTATCTGGCGATGCAGATAACAATTAGTCAATAGGAGTAACATAGTGAATGTTAACTATGTTGTTCTTCAAAAACAAAGTTTATCAGTGTCCTTGCAGAAAGGACAGCAAGTAAAAAAGAAATTAATAAAAAGACCCTATTATACGTGAAAAAACTGGGCGTTACAGCTTCATTAAATGACGGAAATGTAATTTCCAAAATTCAGAACTCTAATATATAATAATTAATGTATAATTTACATAAATTCATGTAAATTAATTAAAATAGGTTTAATACAAATCTATTTTCAAACATTTCTTATATAATTATATTCGTAGTGTCCATGACAGGTATGTTCACTTCCCGCGTACATGGTTGTCTTTTATTTCCAGTGACCATTCCAGTTTTTGTGATAGTTCTGCATTGAGTCAGTTGTCGGAAATACAATTCACACAAAACAAAAACAAACATTTCGTATGCATCAATATTGCTGCAATATCTTGAATACTGAATGTCATTAAATGGAAAGTGTATATATCTAACGTATTATAAGATTTTTATCTGGGGGTTGTGCAACCGTGCAAAGCTGGCACGGAAGAGTTTTGCACGGTTGTGCAAAACTACAGTATTCTACAGGTATTATTGTTCTAATAAACTTAAACTCGGTGTCACACACAAGTTCATTATATTTTTATTTATAATAATTATTATTATTTTATATTAAAAGAAATTATTTCACAGATTCGAACATATTCTATGATATTTTTCCCTTACCAATTGCGTATTTTGCCTGTAGATAAATTCGCCTTGGCTCTCGGGTAAATTTGAGTAGAAATGTGTGAGGGTCACTGGAACATTGCCAATAGACCAGTCAAAGAGTATAATGGTGAAAATCGCGCAGTCGGTAGACCCAAGGCTTCTTACAATCAGTTTTCGGATTCGAATTCTGTTCTAAGTAAATATTATGGGTCGATACCTGAATTTCACGATACTCGATACCACACTACTTTAAAAACTAAGCAGCAAAAGTGGTTCAATCAGAATTGGAAGGATATATTTTGTTCTTCATACATGCATACATGTACTATTTTAATATTTAAAACTATTGAGATGAACATACATTTTTAAAGTTTTTAAAGATTCTTATTAAGGAAAACTAACATTCTAACACGTTCTGGGTCCATTCTATTTCTTTTATTTGTCACATTTCAATCTAACTGTACCGAAAAGTCTCTCCGAAAACACTGTAGCTGATGGAATGCACAGGTATCGAAGAGCACTTTTTCTTAATTTAGGGAGAATCATTTTGTTTTTCCAGTAAGATAGTACATTTGCATCAGGAGGAAGAAAGTCCGCACATTTATTTCATCTTCTTGTGCTGTAGTTTTGTATACACAGCATGGTATTTCGTGGTCACTCTTCAGACAAAGAGATTCCTACAAAGAGACAACATGTCAATGCATTTTCGGGGGTTCAATAGTTGAGGATGCCTCTAAAATTAATTAAAATTTTGAACAATAAATGCTTGTCTAATTTGAAATTTGTAATGTAGATAATGTAAATGTTATTGGGAATCAGTAGTACAGGATTTATTTTTTAACTACTGAAATATCGGCAAATCGAAATCGTAATTAAAGGGTTGTTATTTTCTTGGGGGCATGATGTATCTAGGTTTAAGATGTTTAATTAATACCTTGAATCTATTGTCCTCAATAATAGTGATTGATTATCTTTGCGTTCTTTTCTTGTTATTGCTGTTCTCTTCTTGTTATTGTTTATTCTGTTCTTTGTGGCCAAAAAAATCAATGAGAGTTGGTTGATTTGTTGAGCTTGACCTGGGCTTGGGTTCGGTGGAGCTGAGTACTACCCGGTGTATTGATGAAACATGTTTGTTTTTTAATTACTAGTATTGTGCGATTTTCCACCAGGCAAAAATGTTTTTTTCATATTCTAAAATTAGCACGATTTTCATCTTTCGAGTCCTCTTCAAAATAATTCCACACTTCATTCGTTTTGATTATGGAATGCACTAATCTAGTCGTCTTTCGGTCACTTTAAAACGCTTTCGGTCACTTTAGAACTGAACTCAAGAGCTCCGTCAGATGCGTCGGCGGTGGGTTGAGGAGGGGAGTATTCCGGGAAGAAACGCCGTCATCGAGCATTGCGTATTATGCCCGTGGTCATTAGATTGCCGAGAGCTCACAAGGAAGAATTTCCCAAAGCTGAATTGGTCGCGAATAGCGTGCTACCTCAAGAGATGGTGACAGGCGCGAGTGGGATAAAGAGCAGTGCACAGCGCTCGGACGTTGCAGCGTAGGGTAATTTCAACGACTGTAAGTGAATCCGGACACTTCCTTGTTGCTAACGGAAGGAAAATAGGAGAAAGGGGAATATAAAGAAGACAATTCTTCCGTAAAATCGGAAGAGAGGGTATAAATAATTGAGAGTATCGAGTTATTTTCCGAAAGTTTCGATCGCTATTCATACCACCCGAGTATCGAGGGTATCGAGGTATCGAAAGTATCGACGATCCATCCCTAATTATGGGAAATTACATATAACGAGTTTTGGAATTTTTGCCCCTCAATGTTAGGCAGGTATACACAGGTTGTAGGCAGATTCAGGAAATTTCCTTGAAAGCTTGAGAATGTGACCTGCCAACCATCCCGTCTATGGAGTTGCATACAAATCAGGGGCAAATGTTCACATGTAACTCCGTTATATATGAAATTTCCCACTAGCCTACATTTTAATTGACAAAATATGATAATATTTTACCCATCTACACACCACAAGAAACTTTTACAACCATTCTGAGTCACCTCTGTATGTTGAAGTAGTATAGGAATAACACGTTTGAGAAATTTCGGCGTATCAGTTAGTTATGATACTGTTTTGTGGGTCCTTGATACCGAAAAATCGATTGACGACTAAACCTCTGCCCGTCTGTCTGTGAACAACGCTAGTGGCTAAACCGTTCAGCCGATTTTCAAAATTGATATTCTCCAATCAATCTGGCTGATGTCGCGGCCCCTGGAATTTGAAACCGATATGTTACTTCAGGAGGGTACTTTGAAGCTCCTGAGATTTGAAATTTTCAAAATTAAAAAATGGTCCATCGTTTTTGGTTAAATTTTGTTTTTGGATAGTGTAAAGGACATTTAAGAGAATGGGTGCAAGTCTCATTTTCATTAACAACATTAATGTTTCAAAAATTGCAAAAATTTTTTAAAAAATTACGCGTCTACCTTCAACTAAAATATTAAAGATAGAGATTTTTGCCATAATAAAATCTGGTCCTTGAAGATAGATTTTGAAATAAGGTCATGTAACATTTTTCGAAAATTCGAGTACTTTTCGCAAAATTTTGCGTGAAATTTGGGCAATTTTTAATGTTTGTTTAAACTTTTTTTTCTCAAACACGGCTCCATCAATTTTGATAATTTTTGGGGGTGGATAGTCTGAAGGACAATTAAGAGAATTTCTCATGTTGGTTGAAAATCCTGATTTTTCGAAAATTGAAAAAAATCAATTTTTTCGGAGTTTTCTTACAACTACCATTAAGAAGATACAATTTTTTCTTAACGAAATGTGTTCATCATAAACAGATCTTCAAATAAGATATTTGACATTTTTGAAAATATTAGTATTTTTGTGTAATTTGGCGATAAACATAGTCGCCTGCTCCCAATTTACTGCGCTTCGTGAACATAAAATGAAGTGATGCTAGACAGGTGGATGCAACGTAAGTTAGAATTTGTATATTATTTCATATTTCTTAGTGCGTTTCTCCAAGTATGTTTCTATACAATTAGAGACTATATCGACCATCAAGAGGAAAGTAACACAAATTTTAACAATGATATTTAATGTATTGTTTACCGTTTGGAGTGTATAATTCTAAACAACCTGTAACAAGTCTTGTACCGCTGCTGTGAATCAATGACCCCCATCTCGTTCCGGGTTTTCGTCCAGGTTCTGACTTGCCTTACCAACATCATCACGTACTTTTTGCAACACGCGTCAGTTGGTCATAGTAAATCTATCATGTTTTCTAAAGTCACATCTCTCTCCTGAAGACGGATAATTGTCGACGAGCCAAAACTACATTTGATGTAGGCTAGCTTTCCCTCCATGTTACTGTCTGCAAAGTGTTTTTGAACAGTTTGTATAGCCCTTACGTCTTGTTCGTCAAAGCGGTCAATTATTTTTTATTTTTTGAATATAGTCGCAATAATATGCACAGGCAGCGATCCGCGTGCCATCACGTGATAATAGGCCTCGGCGGCAGCGGCAGCGGAATGCTTGGAGCATGGGGTCTTAAAAGTGCATGATGGAGCCTTAACAAACACCTGCTTGGTGTTAGTCATACGTTTGTCAAATTTGGGAGCAGTCGCTCTAACTTCTTCTCTCACTCTGTGAAAAGCGTAAGACAGATCAGTCACGTGAATCATCTTAGGGTAAAATGCTTTAATTGCTATGGAGTATATATACGCCGTCGCTTCAATCACAAACAGCAGAATATCATGGCACACGCCCTTGGGTCACGACATGTTCATTGATTAGTTGAATAGTCGACATATAGTCGAATAGTTGACAGTTTCCAAAACTTCCGTAATCAGCAAGAACATTTCTCTTTCAATCTGCAATCAGGAAGGGTTTTTCTATTTCCAACGTCCCAACAATTACATTGGCGAAATAAGGGCTTTCTACATCATTTGTTTCGCCAATGGGCGTAATGCTTCTTCGACTAGTACGTAAATCTTCTTTCCGTAGTAGCGTCGCGGATACGAACACATTTCAATGAGCGGCCGCGTGACGTAGGCGAAACGTTTAGGCGTCCATGTGCTAGCCTTTTTATAGAGACGTGATATATGTGACGTTGAGGGAAAAGCCAGGAGGCGGCGTGGAAGGGGTGCGGGCTACCTGCGCCCGGTGCGACGACGCTCCGATCTCTTTCGCTTCGAGTCTTCGGGGAGTGCGCATCTGGCCGAGGAGCCGGTCGGCGAATACCTGGTTGGATGCGGGCCGCGAGCGTGGCGGATAGGGCCGACAATGTGTTTGCCGTAAGGACAGGGAGACTCAAGGACGAGCTAGTACGTAGGATGCGGCGCTTCACGCCATCGAATGAAAGTGATATTCGAGCGTAGTGGTGTGGTAGCCGCAGCGACAGATTACTCCGAGTAGTGGAATCTTTTTTAAGTAAATTTAATTGTGTAAATAAGGTTGTTTCGGTGGTGGAAATTAGTAAATAAACCAGCAATTATTTAACCCTCTCTCGTCTGTGTATTATTGCAACCTCATGACGCCACAGACGACGGAGCGATAAACTGGTGGCAGCGACCTGTGTAGTGCACGCCTCAGGTTGGCGTCGCCTGCACGAACCACGTCTGGGGAGATACACGCAAAGAAAGCACGCCAGTAAGGGGCTCGAGCAAGTACACGGGTGACTTTGTAGGTACCGTGTGTGTAAACGGGGGCCGTATTGTAGGGGCGGTGTATGCTGCAGCTAGCATCACGTGGCGCCGTCCGGAGTGATAAAATTACGAGGCGCGGCGTGCAATGCCAAGCCAAAGTTAGGGCAGTACAAGTCGAGAATTAGAATCATAGGACGGACGTGTAAGTTTGCGCCCGTAACTGGCGGAGTGACGGCTTCAAGAAAGAAGAAGAAGGAAAGAAGGAAGTCCATTACGACCTGGTACGAGCACGCCATCCGACTTCACCGAACGGCTTGCGGACAGCGGAAGCCCGGGTAAGTACGTTTCTGCAAAGTTCGGCATTGTTTGGGAGTCATGGCATACCTCAGCAGGTTCGAGAAGGGAGGGATGATTAGGATTGCCAATGATTTAGGAATTAGGCCAGACGGGACCGAAACAATCCCTAAGCTAAAAAAATTAATTATTAACCATGAGGTTTATAACCTAGAATTTATTGAGGGATTAGGCGAGCAGCATTGTATGGATTTAGAGAGGGAGGAACAGGATAGGAAAGAGAGGGAACGGAAGGAAGGAGAGAGGGAACGGGAGGAAAGAGATAGAGCAGAACGCGAGAAGGAGGAATCAGCAGGCAGAGCTAGAACTCTTACGGATTGAAGCGAATACGTATAGGCGGAGCACGTTCGGAAGGGAGCTCCGAAACAAGTGTAGAATCACACAGGATGCGGAATTAAAATAGGCCGATTATAGGCAGGTTTAGAGGGGAAAATGACGATATTACGACATATTTGAGTGCATTCGAGAGCCAATGTAGACAGTTACGAATAAATGAAAGCGAATGGGCAGTTCATTTAATAAGTTTACTTCCCCATAATGTAAATAATTGTATTGTTTTAGATGAATAGGAAGGAGTGTGAACTTACGATGTACTAAAGGCAAAATTGTTAGAATTGTACCGATTTAATGCAGAGAAATTCCGTCAACTAAACATAGTAAGAGTAGTAATTCTACATGGGGCATATTCGCGAGAGAACTGCTGAATTATGCGAGTGAATGGGTGTCGGAATTACGCGTTGATACATTCGATGCTTTATTAAATTTACTCGTCACGGATCAAATGAAAAGGAAGGTGTGGGAAATAACTGATTATTTCGTTGATTCGTGGGCGGAATTTACAAATCCGATTGAATTATCTAAGAAATTGGATGCGTACTAGAACTACAGACAAGGCTGGAGAAAGCAGAGTTCTTTCCATACGAAGCCTCGGGAGCCGGAAGAGTCTAAGGCACAGACAGTAGTTCCTGCCGAACCCGAGAAACCGAGTTTCAAGTAGCGTGCGACGAGTAAATCAGCGGCACGTTCAGAATTCGATAAGCCATTTATGAGGAAATGTTTTGTTTGCCAGTCGCCGAAGCATCTAGCTAAGCAATGTCCTAATAAGAAATCAGAATCAATCAACCATGCATGTGAACCGGATGCTAGAGAGCTTCTAAAACAGCATATTGTAATTGGGACGGTGAACGACGTAAGAACAGTTCTGTAATTGCTCTGCGCGGCTCAGAAGGAGGACACGGAAATCAGACAGATTTATGAATTGCATAGAGAAATAAATACAGAGCCAGGGAAGGACTCATATTTGGGCATTCTCTTTAAGAATCGCCAATCGAAGAAAGGTGAGAAGTTCGAGATGCTGGTAATTCCGAAGGTTTAATCGAGGACAGTTTTGCTTCTTTGTCACGAAACAGCTTCTTGCCATTTAGGTTGCTCGAAATCAAAATCGTGTATGTCGCGCTATTTTTATTGGCCCAATTGTTTCCAAGAGATGGAAAAACTTGTAAAAACCTGCGATATCTGTCAGAAGGTAGGCCATGGCGGGGACAAGAAAAAGGCACATCTAGTCATTGTGCCAACTATTAGTGAAGTGTTTTCGAAATTAAATTTAGTACACAGTTCGACATATCATCCGCAAAGCAAGCCGGCTGAAAGAATTAATCGAACTATGAATCGCCTGTTCAAAATATTGTGTCTAGACCCAGGAGGCGATTGGGAGACTAATGTCCCGGTAATTTTATTTGCCATGCGAACTTCAGTTCACGAATCATTGGGGTATACGCCAGCTGAATTAGTATTTGGAAAAAATTAAAAAGAAGCCCTTAACATTACTGTATGAGAATATTGTAGGAATCGAATCTGAGAGTAATTCAGTCACAGAATATGTATTTGAATTGATAAATAAATTAAGGCACATCCGAGAAACTGCGCACCGGAAACTCGAGTAAACAGCAGAAAAGGAAAGTGTGTTATGATAATAAGGCGATTTCGCGGAATTTTAATGTTTGAGACAAGGTTCTGATCTTTGCGCCGAATAGGACAAAGGAATTATCAGTGCATGGATGGACCGGAAAAGTTGGCTGAGAAGGCATCGGTAGTGAATCCATGTCGTAAAATTACCGAACAGAAAATACTGGGAAGGTGTATCACGTCAATAAAGGAAGGTTTATCATCAGAGAACGGAATATGTGAACTATGTTACAGAGGGTAAGAACGGTGGGGAGAAGATGGTTGACGCAATAGATAAGCACGCACTAAAGTTAGAAGCAGGTGATTTCGACGAGGAATCCATGCTTGTAGGTATCGACGCGACACCGGAAATGCACGAGAAGTTGAAGAAATTAATAGTAGAATATAGAGATATTTTTTCGGATAAGCCAGGTTGACCGATAGGGCCGAAATGGACCTTCAACTTGTGGACAGCACGGTGAAGGTTAGGAGTGCGCCTTACTGTCTGTCGATGCGGCAAAATAGAATTCTGCAAAAAGAAATTGCAAAAATGTTACGCGACGGGATCATTGAAAGTTCCGACTCTGATTTCGCTTTGCTCATGATATTAGTGTAGGCTCCAGGTAAGAAGCTTAGGTCTTGTATTGATTACAGAAAATTGAACCAAGTCATTAAGACAATGTTTTCCACTGCCCAGTTTAGACGAAAGAATAGAAACTGTAGCACCAACGAAATCATATCAACATGTGATCTGAGCAAAGCGTTTTGGCAGATAAAGATGACGGAAAGGGAGCAGAGATACGCAACTTTCTGCGATGAATTCGGGTGTTACAAACCACTGCGAATGCCGTTTGGGATCAAAAATGCTCCATTCGTTTGTAGCAAATTGATGGCAACGTTATTCAAAGATTGTACAGATTTTGCCATTCCGAGTATGGACGACATTGCCATATTTAGTAAAACGTGGTCAGATCACATACGCCATTTAGGAATAGTGTTCCGAATATTGAGAGAGGCGAAATTACATGTTCAGCCAGTTAAGTGCAAGTTTGCTCGCGGGACTGTAATGTTCTTAGGGTAGAGATAGGTAGTGGCTTTATGAAGCCAAATGAAGCAAAAGCCAGCGCGATAAAAGAATATCTGCGGCGTACTACCAAAAAGGAGGTTACAAAATTTATTGGACTAATTTCTTACTATATGCAATTTGTGCCCAGGTTCTGAGAGAAATCTGCGGTTCTCGCGGATTTCTCTGATTTAGAACTGCGCGAAGCTCTGTGTCATGAACGGTAATTCACGCGCCGGACTTTAGCAAAGACTTCTTGATGCAGTGTGACGCGTCAGCAAGAGGGGCGGGGATTATACTTTCCAAGATTAATGATAACGGTAATGAGAACCCTATGTTATTCTTAAGTAAGAAATTCTCTCCTACAGAAATGAAATTCTGTACATTAGAGCGTGAGTGCGCTACGATAATCTGGGGGCTAGAGAAACTCAAACATTACTTAAATGGGAATGTGTGTCTAAAGGTGGAAACGGACCACAATCCTTTGGTATGGTTACAGAAATGCTCAAGGAACAATCCTAGGTTGTTGAGATGGTCCCTGGCAATTCAGCATCTCAATATTGTGATTAAATATAGGAAATGTGGTCAGAATATCAATGCTGACATTCTAAGTCGAATGTATGAGAATGAGCCCCAAGTCGGAGATTGAGTCGGAGATTGCAGAGAGATGTACATCCCTCGGCAACGCGCATGGAAGTCTGGCAGAACGGACGCAGTGAATCAGTGCAAAATTGAACAAGCAACTATGTACTGTAAGCCACGGCATAGGAAACAGTGTTATTTTGGCGGTTTTTTTTACTTTCTCAAGAAGGTGGAAGTGAGTGAGGACGTCAAGAAAGACTTGCAGAAATTAAAATTGGAAAACATAAACTCTTGGAAATTATATTCATTCAGAAGAAGAGAATTTGTACATAGTAATTATTGAAGGGTTTTAAATCATTGTGAATAATTGTTGTAAAATAATTGTTTGAATCCAATATCAAACGGAGGCTGGTGAAGGGCAACAGCGCCATGCCACGACTATACGGACTTCCTAAGATCCACAAGGCCGATGTACCTCTACGTCCACCAGAGCGCTGCAAACTCTCCTTATGAACATCCGCTAGCCTTCGACACATTGTCAACAATCTACGCCCTCTGACAGAAGATATTGCGTCTGCTGTCATGAACTCCAGCCACTTTATTGAACTGCTGCAAGGCAAGCTGTTAAAGAATACGGACATCCTTGTCAGCTTTGACGTGACATCGCTCTTTACCATGGTCCCGGTTGACGAGGCAGTGACGATCATCCGGAATAAATTAGAAGCCCGCAGACTACCCATGAATGGGCCGACTCGCTCATTTTTGCCTTTCATCTACTTTCTCTTTCCAGTCTCCTGAGGCAACGTTTATGCTCAGGTGGCGCGGCTATGGGTTCACTCTATCACCAGTAGTTGCCAACCCTTCATGGAGGCCTTCGAAAATGAAGTACTAAAAATGCCAGGTTAAAACCATGTGGGTCAGATACGTCGACGATACGTTCGTTATATGGCCGCATAGACAGACACTTTACAAGAATTTCTGACCATCTCAACAGCTCCCATCCTAAAATAAAAATTTACCATGGAGGTGGAAAAGATTTGCCGATTACCTTTCCTTGACGTACAGGAGCAGGCGTCACGACGGCAGCTCTAGGATTACGGCATAGAAAACCCACTCACACGAAACTGCCACCTTCATGCTGAATCGCACCATCATCCTGCGACAAAGAACGGCATTTTAAGAGCTCTCGCCACCCGGGCAGCCAGAATCTGTGATGAAGCTAGGCCCCTGCTGAACGGGAAGAAAGGGAAAACTTTCTTGACTGACGGGTACAGTTTTTACATTACCCAGAGAACCCTACAACTTGCCAACCACACGTCTTACTAAAGAGAAATCAGCCCCAGGCAAACTGAAGATAAGGCAATAGTGACACTTCCCTACATCCGAGGCATCACAGACCGGATTGGAAAACTACTGAGACGGTTCGAAGTAAAGACCATTTTCAGTTTTTCCCACCATGTTTCTCCAGCCAATCGTTGGTGCGTGTGGGGGACCAACTCCCGCCACTCCAAAACAGCAGGAATACGCTATACCTGTAGCCGTGGGGCGCAACTACATCGGCGAGACTGGCAGAACGGTTGAGGAACGAGTACGAGCACATTCGCGCCTAAAACAAGAATGTCCAACTCTCCGCGGTCGCCTGGCATGCCTGGGAAACGGGGCACGACTTTTATTTGAGGAGACGAGGCGTTTGCTAGAGAATGCGCGATGGTGGCTCAGACGGCTTAAAGAAGCGATGGAGATCGCCAGTCAGCCCCAGAATATCAACGGCGACGCGGGGTTGCGCCTGACAATGCCCGGCGCTCATTGGTGCGGACTCGCCACAGTCGCCCAGCCGGCAGGACTGTTCCGTACCGTCCGACCGCCATTCACGCCGGGGCCGTCTGGCCGCGTGACCGCGGCGCGCCGTCCGACTCCGATCTGCCTGCGTCGTCCGGACTGCGGACCGCTTCCTGCCGTCCGCTCGTGTGCCACGCCGCCATCCTGCGGTTGACAGGCAACCCTAGCTACGGTTGTCGTTTGTTATAAATAGCATGCACATGAGCCCTGATGAAGATCACGACATGTTGATCGAAACGTCGGCACCAGATAACTTCGCGGCGTCACCCGGACAGCCAAGAATGTAATATTGACTCTGGCCGCGGAAGCCTACGACTTCATTTAATTGTTGTAAACTGTTGGATTGAGTGTATAATGTATTTTTTGTTGTGTTATGTGGAAGGTATTGTATTTTGTTAATGTGTATGTTTTTCTTTTTTGTTGGTAACGCAAAATTATGAAGTCATTGGGAGTAAATTCATGGCTACATCGTAGGAGTAGAAATAATTATATATTAACATAATTGTTCGTAAATCATTGAAACCAAACTAAATTAGTGAAGCCGTTGTAACACGCATTAGATTAGGTAGGTTAGTAGGACCTGTAAAAACTTTAAAATGTGATTGTCAACCAGCTAGGTTAGCCACAGTTGTGTAGCATGTGATCGATATATCAGTACAAAGAATATTCTGTCAAAAGTATGTGGAACGTTACAATCAAAATTATTCAGTACTTTAATGTTGTGTTCAATTGACGAATCCTACGAAAATCCTATGCTAATTCAGCTTTTACATCTTCCTTTTTTTAAAAGTTTGTTGCGTCTACAATTTGACGCAACACGTCTCCTAGCCGCTCAAGGGGTGTTGAGCGCTTTGCGCTGGGGAGTAATCCTGCATTTATTTGCGCGCTTGGGGAGTAATCCTTCATTAACCTTATGTCATGTCACGTCACGTAGCAGTGAGTTGTCAAGAGGACTGCCAGGTCCGCGTACGCATTTCAAACACTTCAACGGAATACCAACATATGGAAAACTCAACTTCCTACAATTTTAATAATTGTTTTTATATGTTCTTGTAAGTAGCATTGAAATAATTGTTTTTTAAACATTTATTATCATTAAATCTAGATATAAACAAAAATTGTTTTTCTGCATTAAACTGTCATTCATTTTTTTACTTGATTATAAGTTATTCTACGAGGCAGTGATAACTCGGAGCTGAATGAAAGTTTCACATATTCCGGTAGCATTTTTGAGTAATATTTCTCTTTTTTGCAATTCCTGTGATTTTAATTATTCAATCGATTCATATAATGTCTTAATTCGTGAGTCATAAGTAATATCACGAGAAGTGCTGTGCTAGCCGGTAAATACACGACTTGCGTAGCGAGGATTACTTCTCGTGATATTACTTATGAGAATTTCATAGGAAGAAGTTTCGTAAACGAACGTCCTGTCTACAATGTTTCGGGAAACGTCTGATGAATTTTGTGGCTGAAGACCTTTAATGAGGTCAAAGAGTATATGAATGAGGTCGGCAGCAATTCGCGAAAAGTATTGGGTAGTCTAGCCACTGTTGCCGGATCGTTCACATCTCTATCGTTATATTTTAAAACAACATTCTCTACAAGGGTTCTAGTTGATTTGGGCGCATTTTGTATTATATTCCACATTGCTTTTGTTTTTTTATTTGAGTTCAAAATATCCTGATCGTGTTTCACGATTTTAGCATGCCTTATGACTTTTCTTAACAATGATTTGTATTTTTTAAAGGGGAGGAGGTAAACTTAATATACAGTATGAAGCTTAGATATGAAAGACAAAAATCGTTTGTTTTTACATGATTTTCTGGTTGTGTGTGCGCCGATGTAGCCAATAAACAAATGAAATCTTTAAAGCCCAGTACCATTTAACAAAGCGATTTAATTCATTAATGCTTCGTCGTAGACGAGATAGTGCGGTCAAGCGGTTTAGCATTGTTGCGAGGGGAAGTCCAGCCGTCTTGCGATTTTTAACCTGATGCTCAAGTAGAGTTTTAAGGGTCACGTAATTATAGAGAAAGCTAAAGTCTTGCAACCAGATTTCTATAAACAAAGCGAGAGCTTTAGCAAAACATTGTAAACTAAGCTTGTAATTAGATGTAAGAAGTTTTTTTGGCTCGTAGAAATTGACTTGGTGACGAAAATACTTCCATATGCCGGAACCATAACGACCTGCAAACCAATTTTGTACTTAGTTTGGCTTTCCCGATATTTTCACCAAGCGAAAATAAATTTTCACCTGTTTTGGATTTCCAGTACGATTGTAGTTAGTACTAAATACATCTTCCGAGATGCTCACTTTCACGTTCATCGTATCGGGCGTAATTCACAAGAAACTTTCCCCCCCTCACTTCTCTTCCATGTGAAATGATAAATGAGCACCTAAGACACCTCTTTAGAGAGGGGTAACACAATATTAGTTATAAGGTGAAAATCAATCAAAAAATCAATTTTTGATTCTGTAATCAGAAAAGAGGCATAATTGTAAATTTTCGAAAAGGTTTTCAAAGGATTCAAATGCCATTGAAATAATATTTACCAAATTCTCATGTTTTGTATCACATACCACTATTTGCTCTTAATTATATCCTGACTAGTATATACTCTCTGATCCTGACAGGGTATGACAAGAAATTAATTTCTGTATTAAAGTGAATTAATGTCTGAGAATAATGTATTTTTTGAAATATTTCTTTTAGCGATTAGTTATTATATTTATGATGCTGCAACATAACAGCATATTGCAAGTGGTATGTAAGCCAACACTGAGAATCTTTTATTGAAATAATGAAAAGTCAACTTTTTTTAAAATTTTTTAATGTTTACTTCTTAATGACAGCACATACACACATCTTTCAAAAATAAATTACCACCCTCAGGAGTCATGCTTCCCAAACATTCACAGCAGATCCAATAAGAAGTTAATCCACATATGTACTATTTCCATCTTGTGCTGCTGACTTCACTTTATATTTGAAACTAACAAATCAATAATTTCTCAAATACTACCCAAACATATGAACAAAAGTTTTGGTATACTATATTGCTTAAATAACACAGTTGTTGCAATGATAACACAAATTGTGTCAGCAAACTATTTCAAAAGCTGAGTAGTAAATTTCATCAAAAATGAAGAAGAAAGAAACAAGTTGAGTATTAACAAAGGTGATCATTTAGGTCATTACTAATAGAACATTCTAATATTTACAATAATTACAAAGCAACAATAGATTTAAATAGATTTAATGTACATGTGGTGTAGTTACCAATACTAAATGTAGACAATATTGATAAAAAGTTGTGCAAATAATATTCAGCAAAAACAACACAATTTTAGACTTGTAGAATAATCAACAACACAACTGCAAAGCAGATCTAACTTTAGCTATAGGTATTGATGTTTTCCAATTTTTTTTCTCCCTTAAATAATTTCTTTACCATGGACCAAAATGAGACTGGAAGTTAAGCTCAGATTTTTTTGTAAATTAAATACAAAACTTTGCCAACAACTTACAGTAACAATAAACTAGGATTTATGATATTTTCACAATTTTAATACACTACTGTGGGTGTAAGTGAACATAACCATTTTCAAGCCCAGCTTGAAAGTTTGTAAATATAATCGAAAATCTTTGAAAGTAAACAGTATTTCATGTACAACTTTAAACCATACAAAATAGTATCTTACAATGATAATGCATCATCCAGTAATGCATTGAGTTCTTTAAGATGTTGCATCTTACTTCCTGTAGCAGGAGATGCTGCAGTAGGTCTCCCAACATAGCTGCAAGAAACACAAAATATTATTGATTTGTTAGGAATAAATTATGAATTATTTCAAAAGACAAAATGAAACGATCTGTACATCACTTCAAGATACTTTATAGACTTATTGTTGTAAAAATCGTAATATTTGCAATGAAAGATGTTGCAAGAGAGTTCCCAGAGACCCTCACCTAATTATTCTGGGCTTGGTATTAGGAGAATCAAGTTGGGAGGTAGCATTATCGTCAGATTTTCCACCAAAAAGCTTATTAAAAAAGCCTTCCCGTTGTATTGGAGGTCTGGAAAACAGGACAATTTTAACCATTCCAACAGCCTGACCTACTAGAATATCCAGCACCTTTGAAATGATGTAATGATGGATAAAGTATCATTTAGGATTTGAAAAAAAGCAGAAACAAAAATAAAACCTAATAGAAGAATAAAAAATTAAATTCTCAAAGAATCCACAAGTCTTTGTTTGGGAACTTGAAATAAAAAAAGAAAAGTTAGGAAAAGAAAAAGACAGGAAATATTACAAGAAGATGAGCTTTAACTAAAAGGTTGGTAAATGAAATAATAAGCCTACTCAATAATTATCCAAATAAATGATCCTATGCAATCAAAAGATTTTTCAGAGTAACTACGGAACAAAATCTGTGAAGAAGCAGAAAGGAAGAATATTGACAACAAAAGACAAAAATTAGAAAAAGTGAAGTGATGAACCAAAATGCAATGAATTCACAAACAAAAATGAATACAAGAAAGAAATAATCAATGAGGAAGACAAAACAAAACATTACTAATCTAGGGAGTATACGTAAAAAAAAATCAAAATCAAAACAAAAACATTGTTGCATTAAAAAAGTTCAGGTATATGATAGAATTTCAGCATTCAAACATACCTCACATCCCTAGATCCACTCAAAGCAGTGTGGAATCGAGGCTGCACATATGTCCATGATCCTTGGTTCTTTGCTTCTTCTTGGGCCCAAGCCAATGAAGCATTGGAATACTTGGCACACTCCTTCTTAATCAAGTCGTAAGGGAAAGGAGAAATCTGTGCAACAGTTAAAATTATCCATAACAACTGTTTTCCTGTTAGTTGCAGTTCAACATTAAGCATAGCTTTTCTTTTAAAGAAAAACATTCTAAAAGAATTGTTTTAATATAATACCAAACATGCCTAGCCCTTAATATTCAATGACATGGAACAGTTGGATAAAAATGCAATATCTTATAAAAATTCAGAAAGATTCTCTAATAAGTAAGAGTCGTACTAATAAACAAATTTATCAAAGCTACTACATAGAAGAAGTTGTCCTAATTATTTGTAATCCAAAAAAAAAAGTTACTCCACGGTAAAGAATGGAGTCGTTATAACTAATAAAAATATTCCTTCACCTGTTCCACTCTTGATATGGCAATATCACCTTCCAATTTTCTCTCCTCACGAGCTTTCTTCAGATCATAATAAACTTTTCCAGTGCAGAACAGTAGTTTTTTCACACTATTTGGGTTTTGACTTGCTGGGCCTTGATCAGGAATAACCCTGAAACACAATTTGTTTGACACAAAATTTACTGTAACAAAAGTTCACAGTAATTAACTAACTAAACGAATTAACAAACATTGCACAGTAATTAACTAATCACCTCAAAAATTGTGTGTTTTCAGTCATTTCATCAAAGCTTGATTTTGCTTCAGGATGGCGCAATAAAGACTTTGGAGTCATCAGGATTAGTGGTTTGCGAAAAGGAAGAGCAATCTGACGTCTTAAAATGTGGAAGTAGTTTGCAGGTGTAGAACAATTTGCAACCTACAGAAACAACAGTTAAAAATTATTAATGCAATTGAACTTTAAACTTTATAAACAATCAGTAACAGAATAAATATTTTTATTCCACACAACCAGAAAGTGATATATTTTCAAGGTATTGAGACCTGGAAGTTTTTTCAATGCTGGAACAATCTGGAAATGTACAAAACGTATTTTCCATTCCAGTAATAAAAGTACAACAATTAGAAAGCAAAATAAGTACCAATCTCTGAACGGAAAAATATGTAATTGTTCTCGTGATCGTCAATTAAATATGTAAATCACATGGACAAATTGTTATAAAATTGAGGTCTTGAATAAAATATTGTACATCACACAGCAAATGTGACTTTCCATACCATAACAGTCAATGCCTATTGACCTCCTCCAAGAACTCTCTTCTCTAATAATGGAAACATCCAATTTTTTGCCTTGAAATTTACATTGCTATTCTTCAGTAGCCCTTCACATATTACACTACTTATGTTGTTTGAACATTAGATGAATAAGAATTTTAAAAAAATGTAACTACTTCTAACTATTTTGTCAAAATTATACTGCATATTGTCTAATTGTGTATCGAACAACTAATTGCAAATTCACTCGAGAGTTCACATGGAAATGCTGGGTATCTTGATCTGAGAGTCAGTTGAGTTTTGTCGAACATCTTGTAATAAAATATCAACAGTGCTTCATTTTCACATTGTGTTTCCCTTACTACAATGCCATTCATTTGAGTCTGTTTTTACACGTCCATTCAAAAATATTGGTTAGATTCACCCTACAAATGCTCAGTGGATGTCGAAAAAAACCATTGAAGATATAATTAGGATCATAGATTCACGAGATATTTATTGCCTTTGCAGCTTACTGTCACACTAGCATCAGTGTGTGCAGCCTAAAAGAAGAGGGTAGGCCAACAACATTGTCAGGCCCCTTTTCCACTAAACTTAATTTATATATGTCATATTTAACTTTTACCTACAACAATTTTCAGAATATTTTTGAATTCTTGAATGTATTTTTTTTTACTTTCATGGGTGTCTAAAGGACCCTTTCAATGTAGACAATTTTTTGTGGCTGATTTCATACATTTTTTGGCATTTTTAGGTGTTTCTGGTAGGTTTCTGCATTTTTTTAATCAATTTGAGTTAATGGCTGCAACACAAGTGTGGGCTTTTACATGGAAAGAAAAGGCTGAAATTTTTCAAATCTTATTCTTCTACCAAATAGGGCAATAATATTCACAGATGTATGAATGTATAAGCAAAAGAGTCCGTTCATTTTCCCTCATTAAATTTAAAAATGTGTCTATATTTTCTCTGTCACATCATTATCTAAGATTTGACATATTTATGGAAATAAAAATGTTTTATTAGGCAAGGTTACAGGGCCCTTTCCAAAGTTTTCAGTGGTGTCTCAACTCCCTTGGCACTCCCAGTCCACATGCCTATGTACGTCAACATTAGTTTCTTGACACATTTGAAAGGCTGTACCAAAACAAATCCCAACCAACTAGACTTAGTCTGTGACAAACTGTTAATTTTCAAATGAGATATTTAGGAACAAACTTTGCCTTGTTTTTGAATAAATAAAGTAACTCAATTTTAATGTTGATTTCTCTTTTTAACATTTTTAAAACTATAATGCATTATAATAAAGTACATGTTTTGTACTTAATTAAAACTTGCTACAAGATTCCACAGAAAACCTTGTACCTGTTATTTACAACATCAGCAAATATTTAATGAACCCAATACCACAGAGAAACATTTCTATTTAATAATGTAATTCTGAAAATATCAACAAAAAGAAAACACAAACATATATTAGATAAAAATACTAGATACTATACACTTACAATCCAATTGATGTCATGCAATTGTCGAACAGCAAATTCTTCACTTTCTGGAGGAAAGTAATCAGGATCATCAGATGACATTTGCAAAAATCTTTCTAATCTAGCACTAGAATGTTCAGGACCCTATAAAAGAAAGAAAAAAAAACAAAAACAACTACATTAATTAAATAAGATAATGTGGGCCATCCTCAATTCATAGAACCACGCAGACAATTTTCTGATAAACTTAACTACACAGATATAATGCAGTGATTTTGTGAACTTGGAATAAAAGAGAGACCGGGGAGTGTTCTAAAAACCACCAAAAACAAAGGTGGTTCTAAAAAGATTTTAAAAAAGAAAAAGTAAATATGACACATCTTCATTATAATCAATAAAAAAACTATTAATGACTGTAATCTCAAATCTTTCAACTAACAAGGAAACATTCAAAGTAATCTGATGCATCTTATCTCAGAAAGAATATCAACAGAAACAACACCATTTCTCAGTTTCTTTTTAAGATTCAACTCCAAATTTCTGGAGGTGACAGCTTAATAAAGGTAAATCTGCAAAATGTGCCTTTAGGCTGACCACCGACTTCTTAGCCTGGTGTCTTCTGAAAAGAAGTGTTAATTGCATACATTTGATAAAAAAATTGCTCGTTTGATAATGAACCTTTGTCAAGTTTTACTGTTCCTTTAAAGCCATACAAAATACTCCCAGAAAATCATTTTCAGCAATTATTCCGATTACAATGTTTTAAAAAATTTTTATGCTAAATTGAAAAAAATCTTCAAATAGGCTATTTTCAAAATAACCGGAGAAAACCATCCCCATTTTCTGCTGCTCTCCGAAGATTGTGCAGAGACCTCTGTAGTTTGGCGGCTGATGCAGAAAATTCTAGGTCTTTTTCGATTAATACAGCGTAACTTTTAATACGGCATCTCCAACTTGATCTTTATTGAACTATTTACTTACTACAATTTAACCCTCATAATCCATGAAGTATTTGAAGTATTACACTATATAACGATGAATTTTGATGATTTTTGTTCATCATTCTTATTCATTTTTAAGGCACTCCTGAAGGAAACCTTGCTATATTCAAGTGAAGTAAAGTGATATGCTTTATTTCCTAATTTCTTTATTTACAAATTTCAACTTGGATAAAATTAGAATCTACTAAATAGACTTTGGATAGAATCAGACCTACTGAATAAATATCACAGTAAGATAACTTACCATTCCTTCCAAGCCATGAGGATTCAACATTACTAAGCCAGACTGACGCACCCATTTAGCCTGACCAGAAGAAATAAATTGATCAATAATACACTGTGCAGTATTGTTGAAGTCGCCAAACTGAGCTTCCCAGCACACCAGAGCATTAGGATTAGTCATAGAATAACCCAATTCAAAACCTGCAAAAAAATACAATAAAATCCTATATTTCTAATTCTACCTTCAATAAACTAAATTTCAAATTAAAAAAATGAATCATGAAAAATCCAGTTTGCTGGATTTATTATGTCAGGGATTTTTAAATAACATTAAAAATTACCTTTTGAACTAAACGTTATTGAAATTACATTATTTTCAAGCACATGCACCCATGGAACAAAATTTCTTGGCAAAAATGCCTTGGCCCGGGAGGATGATGGCAATGGACATCCCTACCTGCCAACAACAATATCTAACGAACTTTTTGAAAACTATGCTCTCTAGACCAAACTATGATGATTAAATTTATCTTATTGGAGAGAGTATATAATATTTTACAGAAGTAAAAGACTTTCATGATTCCTGTCCATGAAACTAAATCAACATTAATTTTTGTATACTGGGTTTGGCAAAAGTCACTATCCATGATTACTTCACTCCATTATGGTTTTAATATCACATGAAATCAATTTCCTACCTGTCACATTCATACATTACGATAATTAGATACTCCCAGATAAACTAAAGTATCACCTGCCATCAGATTTGATAATGATAACCTCAGATTAGATGACAATAACGAAGAAGATTTGATTATTGAAGAATTAGATTTTTATGTAATGTTAGGCATTATTTCTTTATGTGTCCAAAAAGCGATATAAATAAATCAAAAACTGAAAATTCATATTTTTTCTGATATCTTACAAAATAATCAGGCTGTCGCTCTCAGATTTTGGAAATATGACTCAAAATAACACTAAACATGCCCTCTATTCGAAATTGAATTATGCTTGGGGGCATTTTAACCCCCTTTATCCTAACACAGCCTTTGCATTCGTAAACAAGGCCACTATTTGAATTCTGAAGAAATTACAAAATTGATCGCTAGTATATGAAATTCAAAACAGGCACAAGGGCATGTGGAGATAAAAATAACAGATCTTAACCCTGCAACGCATATGCAAAAAACACTAAAGAATTACAGATTATTGTTTTTACTTCAAAACCAAACAGAAAAATTCCCTGAAACAACATGGAACAATCACTATATGTAAAAATTAAATGTTAACTAATAACACTTAACCTGCCGATGCTTGCAATGTTAGAAGGCATTTTCGACGCGAAATTTTATGTTCCAACAGGTGTATCTACATCAAAAGAGTAAAATAGGCATTTCCCAAGCAAATCTGAGATCTATTTATGACTTGTAAATGAAAGTCTTGGGAACAAATAATCCTATGCCAAATACAGAAACTGATATGCAAGTTTAAATGTGCCTATAACATTCTCACTAAAAGGAATCTAAATGAATGTCCCTGCATTAATCTGCCATAAAGTTTTCCAAATTTAATACTACATGCTGAGATTAACTGGAAATCTGAAGCCCTTATAGATGGCAATGCCTCAATTTTTGTCAAAATGTGTCATAGGACTGTCAAATCCCACGCTCTGGAATTCCAGTATCTATTTGCTAGAAAGATATTTACCCAAAACACCAAACTCGGAAAGAGAACTGTTGCACACTGTATATGGACCCTGGTCAGGATACAGATGGCACAATGGTCTGTAAGTACCTTTTCCCACGAGTTGATGATGCAACACATGATGCCGATGGCTGTAAATAAAATTACACAAAAAAATTATTCAATATTAGAACCCAACAGAAGATAATGGTGTCAACTAAAGAAGGAATGACATCAGTAATCATGTCAACTTAATGTATCATTGAAAGATAAGAGTTTGTTTGTTTTTGTTTCTGAATTCGGAATGAATTCCCTGCTTCTGAATGAAATTCTTCTTCTATCTCACTTACCTGAATGTTCCTCTTTCCACATCCTGACCACTAAGACGCACATGGATGCCTTCTTTCAGCAAAGATCCAAAAGCCATGCCTTCACCAAGTGCCCAGTCCACAGTACGTGATTCCACCATTTCCATGCGTGATCTCAAGATACGCTCAATACCTTTAAATTTAGAAACAAAAGAAGTAATTTCCTAAATATCATCCTTTCAAAACAAAAATAATACTGATAAAAAAACACTGCAACTATAACAGAAGAAATCAGTGATATAAGTAAGGTCATAATACAATAAAAACCTTCATGAGGTCTAAGGCACTAAAATGCAGAGCCCTTTATGACTATATCCTTATCAAATCTCAAGACACTGGATGAAAGACAGGATGAGAAAAAGACAAAGAGAATAACAAGTACTAAATAGGCATATTTTCCAGAATGAACAAATTTGGAAATTAAGGGAAAAAAACATGACACTCTTTTTGTGTAATAATACTTTCAATAAAAAATAATATTTTAACAATATGATATAGGTCTGTTTTTAAAACAACTCACATACAACAAAGAGTTATATATAATCTGATTATAATCAAACAGGAAGCATCTATCTAAAGTTTTATGTTCAGAATAAATTGTTTATGTGATTTCGCAGTTGCAAAATAATATATTATTAAAATGTTAATTTTTCTAATATAACTATTTAAATGATATATTGTTTCTATGTTCTATTCATAGTACACTACATAAACAATGAAGTTTTGTCAGAAATTATCATACATATTATTTCTAAAACATGTTTTATAAACATCTCTTTTCCAGATGAACTACTCGATCTAACTCAGCAAATCAGGTGTTGTTTGAAACCTGGAAGCCCTCAAAGACTGCACGTGTTAACATACTAGTTTTGTGTATGCTACAAGATTAAAAAAATATTTTGTAAATAATATCGACAATGAACAGAATCTGGCAGAGACATACGTAACCAACTTTGGCGGTACCATGGAAGTGAAGTCACAGCACATCTTTTGTGTACAGCGTTAGATTGTGCAGTTCAGTAGAGTTTGAAATCACATTTGCAATTTTCAATGTGTGTTCCCACTACACTTCTGAGTTGGTAAGTAGTTTTCAGGATGATAGCAACAGTGATTGTAGTGAAAATGGCAGGGAAAAGCAGGCAGAAGCAAGGTCAGTTGAGGCAGTGCAGGGCAAAGTGTGGAAGGGAGCAGGGTGGATTTGGACAGTTCGACATAAGGCAGGGCCAGTCAGGACGGAGAAACACTATATGCAGAATTCACTCTTTTTCCTGTTTGATTAGAAAAATATGATAAATAGCTGGACAAGTAAAATTGAGATAAGCTTGAAACTTCCAGTGCAATTTAATCGCACAAGTTTCCGTTAATAATTTTTTAATTGAATACCTCCAAGCAAAAAGCCAATTTTTGAGGAATCGTAGAAAAATGATAGCATCTTTAAAGTGAAAAAGAAACATTTACAAAGTTATATGAATATTCATTTAATGGATGTTCAAGTTTTCATAAAAAATTTGTATTTTTGTGGGATACAAGCATACATATAAAGTAAATTTTTTTGGTTTCTTTGCTGACACAAATGGTTGATCACTAAAGAGCAGTTGACTTAATTTTGTGTCAGACAGTGGACAAGTTACTCTGGTTCTTCCTGAACATTAAGTCCTGATTACAGAGTGCAATGGTTGTAATATATTACAACTGTTGCAGTGTTTATATTTTGAGTATTTTATTACTGTAATTTATTTAAATTCTGTGTACTTCAAAACATCCTTTATGTACATTTGCAACATTTTTGAGCATTCTTTTTCATATTTCCTGACTTATTTAAATGGCCAATATGTGGTTGTCCTGAATTCATGAGGTGGTTTTCCTGGTTTCTTACCCATTTTAACATCTTTTCATTTTTTATCTCTATTCCTGTCCTTTAAAAACTTTGAATTCATTACGATGCTCTTCTTGTTGACGAACAGGGACTATGTTTCCAACATTTTTTAACCCAGCAGAAATAATACATCAGAAACAAAAAACATTGCCAAGTAAGGCAACCTTCACTTGGAAGGGAACACAGTCACCACTATTTTCCACAGAAATCTGCCATTTGAAAAATTTGTGGTTTACAACCTTTTTGCCTGAAGGTATTATATTTTATTTTCATTACTGAATTTTAAAACAAATTTTGAAGATTGATTTATATAATTTTACAGGATTGTTATTTTTATAGTCAAAACATTGTCTGTACATGATCTTCCTAAACCATACCATACCATACAATTGGTTTACCATAAACCAAATAATAGAAAAGAGACAAGAGTTCAACTTAGAGACACACATAGCTTTTATAGATTATGAGAAAGCGTTTGATAGAGTTAATCGTGAACTTCTCTGGCAGATTCTTCAAAAAAGGGGTTATCCTTTCCACTTGATGGAAGTTATTAAATCCCTCTATCACAAAACGAGTATTAATTTACAAGTTGAGAACAAAATGTTAGAAGAGTTAGAAGTTAACAGAGGTGTACGACAAGGGTAAAGCTTGTCTCCCACTTTATTTAATATTTATATTGACAACATTCTAAGAGAATGGAAAAGTTTAAATAAACCAAGTATTTGGATAAATCCAAATACACCTCTGCAATCACTTCTGTATGCTGATGATCATATAATAATAGAAGAGAATGAAATACCCTGCAAAGTCTAAATAGGAATATGCAAACCATATTCTCTCTCAATATCTGTCTCTAAAACTAAAGTGATGGTATTCAGAGGCAAGTATCCCAAATAGAACTAAAATAATATTAGAAGACAAAGTAATAGAGCAAGTAAACATTTCAATTATTTCTGGCTGATATCGCAAAAGATACGATTACAGTGAAGATAAGGAAAACAAAATTGTTATTTCCAACATTAATGGCTTCTAACAATAAGTAAATATCTTCGCAATAAGACTAGAAAAGAGACACTGTTAAAATTTTATAAAGTCATGGCAGTACCACACAACTGCTTGAAGCCAGAACAGGGAATTTCCCTAATCAGTGAAGAAGAAGAAGAAGAAGGAGAAGAAGGAGAAGGAGAAGGAGAAGGAGGAGATGAGGAAGAAGAGAAAGAAGAGGGAGAAGGAGAAGAGGGAGAAGATGACGAAGTTATTTATATAAGATTAACAATTCTTGTCACAATAAATTAGAAAAATAGAAACTGACAGTGTTTTGCAAACATTCATGTTCAGAAATATTAACTATAAGGCACCATATACATATTATTGTTTTACATGTTCCAATGGATTAAAGCAATTATATTTAAACTACCATATTTCCCTCAAATATAAGATATCTTTTTTCCTAAAAATCTCATTCCAAAAATTAAAGATCAGCTTACATTTGTAGATTAAGTGGTGTTGGTTACAATTTATAGTTTTACACTGCCTTTCCGTGCCAAGATGAAACTCTAAAGCTGATGAAATAGTAAGCTGCAAAGGCAACAATATCACGCTACTTATAATACCTAATTGTGTTTATTCGCAGACATATTGTTGCCATCCACCGTGAATTTGTTGGACAATTCAGACCAAAATTAGGGCTAGTAAAGAGCGAAGGACTTTGTATTATTATCATTACAAGAAGTGATATGCAATACGAGAATGAATAACAATAGTTTACGAGATTTTGTTACATTGCTGTTCAAAATGACTTAAAAAATTTAGGGATGATGCACTAATCAAAACGGTCATACAAACTTTCAGTTCCATTGAGCAAGAGTAAATTTCTGTTTTGTAAGAGACGGAAATGAAAAAAAATCACATAGTTAAAAGTATGCATTTCACATACAACCACAATGATTAAAAAATATTTTCTTCACAAAATCTTCTTTAATGGAGGAATGGGAATGCAGCTTTCGCAGTTCACTACTCGATCACAAGAACATTAAAATGCAAACTATGAAACAACTGTTAAAGAATCAGAGGCTAGGAATAAGTGCTTGAAGGGACGAAAACCCAAAGACACAGAATGGAATGTTTTTAAGTAGCATTAGATGGAAGATAAAAGTAAATTCAACGTACAAAACTTTCAGGGGGCTTACTAATTTCAAGGGAGAAGGGCCAAAAACAAACAATGATAAATGTGAGGATGGTAGTAACAAAAACCATGATTAAGATGATTTTACATTACACGAAAATAGTAATAGCTCAGGAAATGCTAAGTTTTAACATTCTAAACAACAAGACTATTTTCTAATCAATTGGACAATTTGCGATTTCATTTTGACTATTAAGTAGAAGTAGTTGAATTTTCTTCTTTAAATTTCAGGATGCTTATTTAAAATTAGGATGTTGTCTTATACTTAGAATTCGGGTAAATACAGTACATACACTATGTTCTTTATTCTCAAAACGTTTAGTGAATTAAGATTCTGTAGCACTTACAAAAAGTTACAAAAATGCAAGGATTCCAAAAGCATAAAGCCCTCTAAGTTAAACCAACCCTGAATCAAGACCATTTTCCACCGTTAGCATTATTTTTCTACAATGCCAATGATTATAAAACATTAATTATATAAAATTAATAATATTATTAATATATAAAAAACAATGTAGCAAAATATGTAATTAGAAGAACAATATATGGACTTATTTAATGGGAAATTAAATTTCAACAAACTTTGTAATACATCTGCAATGAGTATTGAGAAGACATTCTTTTGCCAATGTGGACCAATGTGTCTTCTTTCACACCCGTTGGAGACACTTTCAAGGGATCTTTGCCTTCAAAGAAACCAGACCATGGTGAATCCAACCAATCTTTATATTTAATATGCGTTTCTTTACGAGCATTTAAATAGGAAAAGAAAATATTAATATTTTATGTAAACAGTTCATAATAGTTCACTTTATATAGATTCTCTCACCAAATAAGAGAAATTATTTGTGTCTGCTTTTGATGCAGCAATCACATTCACAATGCCTTAGCGATTGGAAGATTTGTTTCCCCCTTTAGGTATCACCAGTGCGCAATAGTGATGTAAATGAGATTATCATTCACACACACACACACACACTCATACAACTAGCTCTTTGAATTTAAACATGCCCATAACATATGGACAAAATTCAACAAGTATTCAAAAAACACATTCAATGAGTCACAACATACTTAAAATATTCCTGGCTACATATTTGCCATTTATGTGCCCAACAAACACATCTCATAGTAAGTCTTTAAAATTGCTACTGTTCAGGCTTCCATGCTTTGAGAACTTGTCGAAGGATCTTCCCTGAAGGATTGCGTGGAATTTTATCCAAAAATATTACACCTCCCTCAAGACGCTTGTATTTCACCACTCTAGGTTCAATGTGTTTCTTGATTTGTTCTTCAGACAATTTCTTGTTGGGGTGAAGAACAACAAATGCCCTGGGCAATTCATCATGCCTGTCATCGGGAATTCCAACAACAGCACAATCCGCTACTTCTGGTAATTCCATAATAAGGTTTTCTAGTTCGTTGGTGACACCTAGAAATAAACCAGAAAATCATAATTGATTATTGCTTAAGAATTAATGGAACTTAAAAAGAAAAGATAAATAAATAATTATTAGTTAAGGGTTAAATTATGTAATTTAATGGTAATGTAAGTTAAATTCATTGTAAGCTTTTTCACATTTTATTGCCTAAAATGTACCTTATAAACAAACAGAATAATTAACCATATAATTTTTCATTACAAGTTAATAAAATTGTTATTTTCTCTATTATTATTATTATTATTATTATTATTATTATTATTATTATTATTATTATTATTATCATTATCATTATTATTATTATATTATTATTATTGTTGTTGATGTTAAACGTGTTAAACATATTAATATTAATTTCAAGTAAAATTGTGCTACTTCGTGGGGAAATCGAAATATGTTAATGATTCACATGAATATTTTTTTGTACATTTCAAAAGTTGCGCCATTGTTGATACCCTGCCATCTTGTTTCTTGATGGCTTTCGATACAACAAGGTAGCGCTAAAGTCGCGTGAGAGTGCCAACCTTGGAATGTAATGAGATAAATAAGCTGGACTTTGTACTCTTGTTACATCACGTCACTCGTTGTCAGCCCACAGTCCGAGAAGACTATGGCGCATTATAGCATGTAATTTTTACTACGAATATGCCAGATACGCTGCTAGAATATTTTGCTGCGTAACGGTACAATGGATTACTTAGCTTGAATAAGTACCTAGTATTTATTGTAAAAAGATTAAATGATTTATTAATTTAACGATTTAAAACTACTTCAAGTGCATTATGCTATAATAATTTGTGATACGACGTTTAAATGATATGAACTTTTACGTTTATTGCGCAGTCATTTGTTTCGGTATTACTTTATGTTGCAATGTTGGTAGCTCTGAACTGATTGCTGGTTGTTTGCGTCGATAAGGAGTGTGTGTAGTGAATTTGTGTTATTCTGACTGTGTGGTTGAAAATTAGCGGAAAGCAATGGTAAATCCAGAAGAAGTACTTCAATCATTAGACGAATTCTCGAAGTTAAAGCCAAAAGATATCCCACGCGAACTGGAAGAATATCTTATGTACGTGGCGAAAACTGGCGACCCAGTGTATCAATGGTCGGTGGTGAAATGTTTGTTTCGTGAGAAGATGTTGAACGTAATAACAGATTTTTATGAATCGTGCCCTTCCATCGACCTTCCGCCGTGCCCGAACGTCGACCCTTTCAACTACGAAACGATGAAAGCGAGTCTGTTGGAGCGCTTGGAGTCCTTTTCGAACGCCCCGTTCACTGTGCAGAGACTGTGCGAGCTGCTCACCACCCCGCGCAAGGAGTACACCCGCGTGGACAAGTTCATGCGAGCGATCGAGAAGAACATCCTGGTGGTGAGCACGAAGGAGCCCGGAGGGTCCCGCGCCCGACCGGACGCCCCGCCGCCGCAGCCGTCGCAAGCCGACGTGCTGATGAATGGGGTTATGGACGGCCGCGGGGCGGGCGGGCTGGATATCGGGGAGGCCGTGGAGACGGTCAGCACCGAGGGCGTGAACCTGATGCAGGGCGGCGAGCCCGGGGCGGACGTGGCCTTGGCGGAGTCCATCCGCGTGGAGTGTGAGGACATAGAAATGGACGACGCGGCTTCTGCCGGAGTGTGGGACCCCAAGGCTGGCGGAGAGCGAGCGGCCGACCCCACTGCCTCCGCCTCCGGCGCCGTCTGGGACGGGAAGGCAGAGGAAGAATGTGGAGTCAACGGTGACGGGCTCAAAGTCATGGACACACCGGTTGAAGGGTCCACTGTGGTGTGGGACGCCAAAGATGGAGAGTGCGGAGAGAGTTTGAAGGCTTTATCACCGACTCCAGAAACTGCTCCGGCAGCTGCAGACCCTCCCGCTGCGTCCAAACCGGCCGAAGACGAGCACGAGGCTGCTGCTGTTGCTGTTGTGTCAGAATTTCTTACTCCCAACCGAGAAGAATTTGGACAAGCAGTGGAAATGAGCGCAGGAGTAGAGAACGTGCCTCTTGTCCTCGCATCTGGTCCTGATCCTGACCCTGATCCTGAGCCACAATCTGTGGGAGCAGTTTCTGATGTAAGTGCTGATTGCGCTGTTCGAGTTGCAAATCACGATCTTGAACCGGTTGTCACAGAAACAATTCCCAAAGTTGAGGAACCACAATCACAAGAGCCTGTTTCCGAAGCAGATAGCAAAGAGGCTGCAGAATCCAAAGAATCAGAATCAGAAGATACTTCACAGGTTGATGCAGAATCTGGCATCAGTTGTTCTGCTGATAGTTCCTCCGCTTCGTCTGATTGCGCTACTGCTGAAATGAACCAAACTCTGGAGACTAACGGCACGTTGGAAATCACATCAGTGGAATCTGAGGTGATGTCACCTTTGGAGGGATTAGACGATGTCAGCTCCAACATATCTCCTCCTTCCCCGGACACAGGAGCCACTCTTGATGGCGGTGATGTGACCCCGCCACCCACATTCGCTGAGATGACTGCTGACGAGGACACCCAAGATGCTGTGCGTAGCAGCGACCCTCCAGACGACGAAACGGATGGGGAGCCCGAAGAGTTGAAGGCAGAAACTGGGACCAAATCGGAAAGCACGCCAGAACCTGCTGAACCCTTGGAAACAAAAATGGAAGTGGACGAAACTGCTGTTGTGGAAGATACTCAGACCGAAGAGCCAGTTGTCGAACAATGTGTTTTGGAAGTTCCTGAGGAAACTGCGGAGCTCCAGTCACAAACATCATCTCAAGAAGAAACTGCTACAGAACAGGCTGATTCTAGTGTCTTACCGTATAATATTGTTTAGTAGTCCCATCTCATCATGCCTCTTTTTACAAGAAGTATGAATTACAAATAGGGCTAAATCTTCCTACAGAACAGAACTGCCATCACCAATCAATTTATACTGTTACACAACCGAAAATTATATTGTATTTTGTGCTGTTTTCATATTGTGAAATTGTTAAAATGATACATGACATTATATGCAGCTGAAGAGCAATGAAAGTGTATTAGAAAAAGTATGTATGCTACCATGATTTTGAAGAAAGAAAACGTTATTGTGAAAGAGTCTTATTCGATTGTGTCATAGGTATATATCCTTGATGGGCAGTTTTCCTTCAGATTTACTCCTGTTATTTACCATATGAGATTTTTCCATTGTAAATATCATTTCACTTCAACACTGGAGGACGATACAAATAGACTGCAAAGCGTAGTTAGTAAGATTTTCTGTTGAACATTTTATAAGTTTCTCCTTGACAAATTCAGAGTGGCTACTTTCTAGAAAATGTGGAAAACCAGGCAAAAATTGGGATTTTTATTGTTTTGGGAAAAGTCTGAGATTAATAAGAGAGTTTGTAGAATTGTTGAAGTCAAGGAAAGGTTTGAGAACGTGATAAACTGTATATTATTCTTTAAAAACTTAAAACTTAAGGTCAGAGTTATTTGTTGTTTCACGTTTGTTTAAGTAAATAGTTGTTAATTTGTACTTTATCTCAACAAAATAAAGAAGGCCGAGAATTAGTATCAGGCTAATTTTTAAGTATTAATCTTTTCTTTAACAAGGGTAAAACACATGACAAATCTTATCAGGACAAAGTAAAAAAAAAAAAAAAAAATCTCTGGAAAACTGAGAATAGTCGGGGAAGTTTGTTCCAAGAATAGTGGCCACCCTGTAATTAACTTCCTTTTTGTTGCTTCCTACCTATTGTGACATTTTCATTTTGACGTGTAGAGTTGAGATGTTGAAGTGTGCCAGGTTAATATGAGAAGCTATTTCAGTTTGTGGTGTTTTGAGGGAGGGGTTCTCCAATTCAAAGGGAATTTTTTTTTTGTTAAGTACTTAATTTTTGCATATATTCAAGCTGTTATTGTGAAAATCTAAGTGTGACTGGTTAGTTCTCACAGCAAATGTCTATTTTTATACAAACACTGCTTTGAATTGAGCAGTCTGGAAGGTTAATTACATCACAGAATCAAAAATAATTTTAAACTTGCACTTATATTTATTAAAAGTAATTCAGTGATGATCAGTGTAAAAACCTGAAATAGCTTTGTTCCAAGTCAAAATTATATGGTAAAAAATATTTTGCACTCAAAATGAAAATATGTCTAAAAAATCTTGTTAGAAAACTGGATAATAAATATGTAGGGCAGGAAAATTACAAAAAACAATTGAAAGTTCAAATTAGTAATGGGAAAGTTTCGAGTTTGAAAGTTACATTTCAATGATGGATGCGATTTGAACCATCTAGGAGAACTTTGGTTGTGGTTGAATCTTCCCTTGCATGTTTATATTGTGAATTTTGAAGGCTCTATTTTGTTTGCAGGTATTTTGTTGTAAGATAGAAAGGAGGGAAGTTGGGACTAGCTGAGAAGTGAAATCTCAACAAAGAAGATTGTAAGATAGTTAAAGATTTGCTTTGTTACATATGCAAGAGGTGTGATTGAAACAATACCTCGTTTGTGTTTTGCGTGTGATACTAGAGCTACCTGGTTGGTCAATTTGTAGCTGTAACTGTGTCTGCCATCTTGTACTTTACAGTTTGTATATAGAGTATTATATTACGTGAAGAACATTCGGTAACAAAGTTACCAGAAAGAAATGCGTTGAGTGTGTTGTAGTTAATGAATTGCTTACATTCACGAATGTTAGTTGTGAATTGGAATAATATTTAGAGGTTCAGTATATTGCAGGAATTCAGTGGTTTAATTCCACTTTCATTGTTGGTGTAGAGTGGTTTTCGAAGTTTGATGTACTGGTCGCTATTGCAGAGTATACTGTATTTCTGTTTTTGTTTTTTCTTATGAAAAAGCCTATTTGGTGAGGTGTCTTACAAATATGTCACTCATTTTTATTGGAGGAAAGTTACTGAATTTGTTTTGTAAAGCCCCAAATTTTGAAGAACGGTTTTAAAAAAAACGAATGACTAGTCAAAGATAATTTTTTTCTAGCTGCACGGAATTGCTAATTAATGCAAAACTAATTTTATTATATGAACACAAGAAGAAGCGGGGATGGTTAATATTGTATGTAATCCTATCAACTGGAGAGGGTCATTTTTATTAAAGTCTGTTGACACGTTAAATAATTATGCAATTTGCCTTATGGATCGTATATGCTGTAAGGATGACTAGCTTAAATTCATTTGAGGTTCTGTATTTCAAAAGATTTCAACGTTTAATCTTTTGGTTTGCAACAGCTGTAGAAGACTGATTATGCTGAATTGGAAAGAATGCTTCAACCCAACACAAATTCTCTTGTAAAGTGTAATAAGGCATCAATTTCTCTTTGTTTCTCCAAGATAAAGTATAATATCAGTACTGCATCTGTGCAACAGATGATACTTTTAGTTTTACATTAATTATAACATTATTTTAACATTAGAATTTTGTGTTAAATTGCAGTTAAATAATAAATGCTGATATTCATGAAATGCATGGTTCAGGACTTATAATTTTGTCCCTCTTTCTAACATGGATATTGTTAGGGATGGACCTGAGAGTGGAGACACATTAATATTGGACTGGAAAATCCGTTTTGCCAGTAAGCCTCTCAGCAAGGACCTGCTGAGAAGACCATCAGCTCAAACCTGCATTTGTTGAATCGGCACAAAAAGATTGGAAGAAAATAAATTTGAAAGGGATTACAAAAGTTGAAGAATCGACTGAAAAGGAACACTAGTGAGGAGAGCTGATGTGATCATCTCAATATTCGTACTCAATTGTATACATTTTCATCAAAATTTGTAAAGGTACTTTTAAAACTGCATGTTGGTAGATAGCAGAGTTATAGTTTTCAAAAAATAAATAAATTTGGAATCGTGGTTGTAGAATTTTTTAATGCTTGTATTTTATGACTTGCTGTCACTTTAGTAGTGCCTTCATTCAATAGACACCTAAGCAAGTAGATGAAAATGTACTAGCAACAATAAAGTAAAATTGTTTAATCTTGTATTGTATTACCCAAGACGAGAAACATTAGGAGATTTTTATTATTAACATCCCACCTGTTCAGCTGACTTTTGTAATAACCTTCCTTGCAAAACTGACAGTTTGAGTAGCTGTGTATATATCTAACATTTGTTAAATAATTCTGTGTGTGGTAAATGGAAACGCAACGGATTTTATTTGACCTTTGTTTTAATGTGTTCATGAAATGGTGTTGTTTTGTTTTGGTCAAAGGAGAAAAACTGGTTTACATTCCTTTTTCAGATATCAAGGTGTTTTTAATTTTGTTTATGATGACAGGCTTTTACTTGATTTTTATGTAGATAAAGTAGTGGTATTGATTCTTTAAATATTGTTAATTTACATTTCTTTATGTACAACAGCCTCCATAAGATGCCTTTGTAGATAAGTTCCTAGCACTGTTCTGTCTTGAAATTTCAAGTACTTTATTTTGTAATGAAGTGTGTCATTTAAGAATATAGTTGAGCCAAAGTTCTCTTATGGTTTTGTGTTTTCAATAATACATTATATAAACTATTCTGTGTCTTTTCCTTTTCAATCATATCATTTTATCTATCATTTGTTGTGGATATTTTTCCATAGTTTACATTTGGAAAGAGAAAGTAGAGGCGACAGAATATCAAGTGTTCAGAATTTTTAACTTTATTTAATATGGTGTAATAAGATATGAAATCGTTCATTTGTCACTTGTTATGTGAGATACTTCTTAAAATACCAAGATATGACTGATGCAGTTTGCGAGTTTTTTGATTCAGAATTTAAAATACCTTTTCCCTGACTTTCCATATTTATTGTTTGAATAATTGCATCTTGTGTTGTAAATGTGAAATCTAAATTGTATTAGTACTATATCAGATAATTATGTCATCACTTAATTTATGAATTTTTAAAACACAAAGATTTTTAATTTAATCTTTTTTATTGCAATTGCTGAAAAATTCTTTGTATACATGATATAGCCTCTCGTCTGACATGACAAGACAAAAGTTCTCTAATTGAAGAGCAAGGCCAGCCTTGTGAGTTTTTGTTAACTATGGCAAAATATAATCCCTTTCCTGGAAAGAAGGCAGGGGGAATTATACATTTGAAAAATCTATTTATTATTACAATAGTTAAACAATTTTTTGACAACGTTGAAAAGAATGAAATAAGGGGCACACTTTTGGAGTTTTTAATTTTGCAAATGTTGATCACATTGCCAAAGTCCATATGTATTTCTTGACTAGGAAATCTTATCTTTCTTGTGATGTTTGTATCTAAGATTTTAGTAATTTTAGTTTGGAAAATCTCTGCTTGGCTACTGTAACGGGCAAAGTTAAACATATCCTTAGTGCAATTGAAAGGTTCAGAAGTACAATAGTCATTCTTTAACTTTTACTTTCTTGTATTACTTCATCAGAAGAGAAGATGTAATTGTGTGCCAGAAAATGGCTAATTTTTTATGGAAAAACTCTTATTGCCAGGTCCTGATAACGAAAGAGTGGATATATCTTGCCCCTATATGTAGAAAATAGTCTAGCATGTTGTGTTGTCAGAATCCATTTTTTGTAGATGTTTGATACTGTAAAATCGATTGAAGGCAAAACTTCTTTCTGTGGTCAACACTAGCACCAAAACTGATATTCCACGATTGATTGAAGGAACTGAAGCCCCTTCTGAATTTGAAATGGATATTTTGATTTTTGACATTAGCTTCAACAGTTTTCAAAATAAATAAATAAAAAAAAAGGCTCCAAAGTAATTAATTCATAATAAAATCTGTTACTATATTGAAAGACGGGTCTTGAAATAAGATAATATACAATTTTTCGAAAATATGATTAGCTTTTGTACAATTTTGATTGAAGTAAGCAATTTTAAAACTTGTGTAAACAATTATTTTCTCAACTGGTCCAAATACTGTCCTCAGATTTTCTCCTCAAACACAGTAAAAGAAATTGGTGTGTGCATGTCATTTCCAGTGAACTCAATATTTTTATAAATTGCAAGAAGTTAACACTCCAAAACTACAATATATAGAGATTTTTATCTTAAACAAAATGTTTTAAAAAAATCAATCTTTGAGAAAGGTAATGTACAATTTTTTTTTGAAAAACAAATAGTCTTGTAATTTTTACTTGAAAGTAATGCAAATTTATAAAAAGAACACATTTTCTTACGCTTAAATTTTTTTCATAGGTAGAACAAGAGATACTTAAAAGAATGGTGCAAGAAAATGAATGAATGAATGTATTTTTGTTGAACACAGTGAATTTTCAAAAATTGCAAGTTAAGAAATATGACGAGAAAGTATGTGCTGTTGTAGCTTCACTAGATTTTATTATTATTGTTATTATATACTGCAATGCTGCTTTTAATAACACAATCTTTTGGTGGAATATATCGAGAGACTTTTAAGTTCTCATAAATCAACACCACTAATGTCTTGTTCACCACAGATTAAAAATTCCATTAATTTCAAGCAATTATCTTGCAATTCTTTGTCATAACTGTTTTCCTCTTTATAAGATTTAACCCTCGATAATTTATATAAAAAAAGCAGTTGTTATCTGCCATTAGCTTTGAAGACTTCCAATTGTCTTTTAAAGACTAGTGCTCTAGGAACTAAAAAGTAGAAAAGTTTCTCTTGTAGAACAAATGTTTCATTTCCCGCCAACTTGTGCCTGCTCGCCCTACCCAAAGGTCAGCCGTGTTGAACTGTAGGGACTCACTGATGATTGAATTTTTTTAGGTTTCAATTTTTATAGGAAGCTGAAAATCCTTGATGTTGTTCACAATGTGATTTTTTTAAAATCATATAATTTTAAAATTTTTTTTTTTGGAAAGATTTGTAGTATTTTAAGTTGTAATATAACAATTTAGTATATTACTACATTATGTATATGCTGTTGTTTTTGTTTTGACACAAAAATATAATATGTTTTATCATTAAAAACAAGTATCAATGTGAGAGAGTAGATTTTTTCATTCGCACAGTGCATATTATTAGTTATATTAGTTTATATATGCATGAATGTATTTGGCATTTTTGAGTTGATTGTCTGACTGCCAGCTAACTAATGGTCTCCCCATGCGTGGGAGGACTAGAGAGACAAGTGGTGAATGTGATGTATTTCCCTTCGCCATAACTAGCAATCTCCACTTGCCTGAGCTTTTCTTCATCACTCAGCTACAGAAGAAGAAAAAATTATCCCAGAAATAAAAAAAGTAGTCGAATCGTGTAAATTGGGTCCTTTTTAATTTTTTCATTCTTTCTGAACAAATATATTCATTTTTTATAATTAATAAACAATTTACATGTTTATGAAATGTAAATTTTTGTATGGAAAGCATTTTTTCTAACCAACTTTAGAGTGCTTATTGCAGCTCAGCCATTCGGAATATCCAAGGAGTTTATTAGACAAAAATGCTTAAAACAGAGCTTATTTTCAAATTTTTCATTTTTCCTCTCTGGACATCCTGTATATTTGAAGGAAAAATTAACTTATTTAAGAACTAATGATACACTATTTACCATTATATGAAAATCATTTTCTCTAAATTTGTGTGAAAATATTGCAAAGGCTTACTAGATATACTGTGGGAATATTTTCTGTATTTGCAGTCCTTTCCACAGACGCACAGATGGCCACATCCTATTTTTGAACTATCCGTTGAAAATGTACTATCTTGGTGTGAATGCACAACTGTGATCTATAACGACGTATATTGAAATAATATAGCAATGTTATTATGGAGAGCTATGGCTGTAAGATAATGCTGGAGTTTCCACAAAGTGATTATGTGATTTAAATTTTTTATTAACATCTAATAAGTGTCAAAAGACAAAACTATCACTAAGGAAAGGTTGAGAAAATTTCTAGGAATAAAAGACTTAGATGATGAAACAGTAAGTCCTAGCTTAATCTAAGATTGCTTAACAAAAACTAGTTGTGCTAAGAAAGCACGAACTTTCTCAACTGTATTTTCTCACAAAATTAGTTGAATTTTTGAGAAATTGTACATATACCTCATTTTGAAATCTGACTTTAAGGAACAAATTTCATTAACGGAAAAATCTCTATCTTCATAATTGTAGTCGTAGGAAGACATCGAAAAAAATTTGAATTTTGTGTACTATTAAAACATTAGAGTTTTTAACGAACATGAGACCTGCACAATTCTCTTAAATGTCTTTCACATTATCCAACAACAAAATTTAATCCAAACGATGGAGCAATTTTTTTGAAAATTTGGGGCTTCATTTAAAGTACTCCCCGAATTTAAATATTGGTTTCAAATTCAAGGGGCCGTGGCATCAGCCACATCAATTGGGGAATATTAGTTTTAGAGGAAATGGGCTGAACAGTTTAGCCTGTAGCATTGTTCACAGAGGGACGGACGAATAGACAGACGTTTTGCCGTCATTTGATATTTAGTATCAAGGACCCGCAAAACATGGATTTTGGCTACACCACATGTTAAAGGATTTTTTTTCTAAATTTACCAACTGAATTTATCCACTTTTTTGTTACCAGCGCCCCGTAATAAGAGTTTTCCTGCCAAAAATTCCCCATTTTTTCAGACAGCATTACATAACTTTCTCTCTACTCCATAGTGAGAAAGTTACAAAGACAGATGGGAAAAATTGTCGGGGGTGGTTGATGCTGAGTAACACAATATTTGTTTATCGCAAACGACAATATCTCAAGATTTGATTACCCTAGATATGCTGTTAATAGAAAATGATAGACTGGATAAAAATGTCTTTTTCAGTGTGATCAACATATTTGTAAAATTACAAGCTCAAAAAGTAATCCACATTTAATTCTTTTCAATATTGTCAAAAAGAAGTTAGATTATTGTTATAATTAAGGAGCGGATTTTAATAAAATGTAATTTTTTTTCTTTTCCCTTTAGAAGGATGCTGTTTCATATATACATTAATTTTATGTTAGGACAAAGAAAAACAAAAAATTTAATACGTCTTTTTGCATTTTTCATTGATTTCAACTAATAAGTCAGTTTTTACTTTTTGTGTCACTTTAAATTCATTTTTCACTGATTTATAATTTTATATAATATGATATTAATCATATTATTTAATATGATTATAATTTTAACGGTATTTGTTTCAAAAGATATTTTTGAGATGCAACACAACATATAGCCTTTTTAATTTCTTCACTCATATGTTATAATGTCAGCCGGGGTGAGTGCTACATAATCTGTGTTTGCTGTGATGCCTATCAGCACCGAGATTTAGGCGATTTTGTGTTAAATAAAGGCAGAGATTTCCTGGTAAAGAACAGTCCCAAGCACATGTTTACAAGCTAAGTTCACTTGAATGAAAGGAAGAAGCCTCGATTACATCAGTAACATATCCAACAGTTTGAGTTGTTCATCTGAACTGGTTTAGATCACATTGTTTAAGTCATTTTTCTTTGTTTTTAGGGCATTTTAAGACAATTTAATTGATCATTTCTGGTGATGATTTGGGTCATCAAAATGTACCCCCTAGTAATTACAAATATAACAAATATACTTTATCAAGGGAATTATATTTTGCCTTGTGTACCAAACACCTAAAGGCTGGCCCTGTCTGCCTGTACCTCGCGCCAGTGCTGTTGCAGGTAAATATGACTTACCTGATTTCCCTTGACCTTGATAAGTTCCTTTGTTCGGTCCACAATATAGAAGTAGTTTTCTTCGTCGTAATAGACTACGTCACCAGTGTGCAGCCATCCCTCTTCATCAATTGTCTCCTGCGTTGCTTTTTCATTGTTAAGGTACCCTTTCATGAGCTATAATGGACAAATACAAAATTCATTTTACTAAGGTTGCTATGACTGAAAGTTTTTTGAATTTTAGTCTTCATTTTTTGAGTTGTGGTGTGCGGCAGCAAAAGGACTGCTGAACAAAACCAACAAAATGAATTTCCAAAACGTTGCAGACTTACTGCTAAAGAACAACAAATAAAATACTCTCATATAACAGTGCAATAAATTAAATATTTTAACAAAAATAGACTTCACAATTGTTGCAGCAACATAGGACAGTATACATGGATTCACAGAACAACAGTTCTTTACAAATTCAGAATATAAAAAAAGTTGCTGTTCCATACTGCAACGTGTAATGATAAATGTTTAATGGTGGCTAACTTATCTAGATCTACAAATGGCAAATTTTCAATTTGTTCTATTTTTTATTAATTTATTTCCAAACTCCAATTACAATCAAGTAGTGGCCACTTGAAAGTTACAAAATTTGCTAATGATCTGTCTTGTTTCAGTAATAGCCACTTGACCTGATTGTGTTCAAAAACTCCAAAAAGAACCAGTTCAAGTTACATTATTGCAATGCCAATATTAATAAGATGTTTTCAACTTATTTTTTATGTATGAAAGAAAGGAAAAACAAATAATTTATCTTCTTTCTACATCTTGCTACTAGAAGGTGTAAGCTTCACATTCTGCATCTTTAAAGTAAGTGCGAAGTCTGCAATTCTTAAGTATCGAGTTTTGTCTTTGAACAGAGCGCCTAGTGAGACACTGAAGACTGTTGGTGTCTTTACTCTAGTTACGTCATGAAATCATTCTCCATGTTCCCACCAGATGAGTGCCAAGTGCAAATAGTTTTCATTACACAGGAGCTAATATTTCCCAAAATTAAATATGGATATATTTTGGCCAAAATGCTCATTGTTTCCTTTATTCATAATTCAACCTAGGGGTAGGGATCCCAGAGTTCAAGAAAACTTGAATTTCTACCCGTATGTCATACAGTTTTGTTCTGTTTTTTGATGTTACATAACTAAATAAAAGTAAATAAGTAGATATACAAATAGACAAGTTAATAAATTGATTTATATTTTCTATTACTTAGGGACAAATATTTCTTGTTTTCAGATGTTGCCTAGCATGCTTTCTTGGAACCTGTATTTACAATTGGCTAGTGGGGGTACTGAAGGTCAGTAAAATGCATGCTGATTATATTTCTCCCCCATTTGTTACCTACAGTTTTTCTGTTCTGATTTTTCCTTTCATATGATAAATAAATCAAATATCAAATCAAAAGCTCTTGAAATATCGCATAGCTAGAGATGGTAGTTTTCAGTAGTTGCTAAAAATGCAAAATGTTACTGAATGTTGAGAAAATTAGTAATTGTATGTTTGATGGTCAGTGCAGTATATTTCTGAAAATTTTCAATCTGCAATTAAGTGGGAAATTGATCACAAAACGCGAAATCATATACAAAGTACGAAATGGTTGTGAAACTGTGATATAATTTGCTAAATTGCATTTTATGGTTTCCTTTGTGTTCACTCTCTAACTAGGGATGCATCATCCGCAACACAACAATGCTCTCAAACAATGCAGAAATGATGATTTTTCAGTCAATATTTAATTGGTACTGACAGAAGAAATGGGTTAAAGAAAGTCAACACTGAAATATGTTCTCAGTTAATTTTCCACTGAGTACAATTCATAAAGGATTTACATAAATTAAACTAATTTACAAAATTATTTTAAATTGTGTTGATTTGATAAATATTATACATTTCAATTTCCTCTCTTTTGAATAATGTTATTCAGAATAATGTAGTTCTATACAAGAGAAGAATCATTCTATGGATTTAAATACTCGTTCAAGTTCAAAAATGGCAAAATATTAAATTAGTTTCCTTTATTTCCTGATTTTAATGGAAAAATCTAAAAAGCATTAAAATAATTTTTATCTCTAATTTTTACCTCACTTAATAATTGTAATAATGTTCTCAACAAATGCTACAAAATGCTAAATTTTAATTTTTATAGTGTCATAAAATGCTATAATATTGTAGAGTCGTAGGCTTCCGCGGCCGGAGTCGTTGAATTCTTGGCTGTCCGGGACCATCGACCATGACGCGGCTAATCCCGGACAGCCAAGAATTTGCTATAATATTGTTTTCAAAATGATTTTTTTTTTTAAATTTAAAGTCTTAAATTCTACCATCACCAGGCATAGCACTCATTGCTCATGGGCAGAACTTTTCTTTAGATGGCGGGGGCCTGATTGGTGCTGCCCTCTCATTGCTGATGCTACAACTACATGTGGGCCCCACTACGCTTTACGTAGCCGCATAAAAACCAGGTTGCCTACTTTGGTTCGAAGCAGCTCAAAAACGATTTGAAAAATATAGCGGTGTTACAACAATACTGTCTCGGATTGGTAGAGGTCGCGTAATGTAATATTGAATAAAGTAGTTTTCCGTAAACGCCGGCAAACTGATTCGTCGGAAATGAAGAGTTTAGGAACTTCAAAAGGACGTATCACCTAAAAAATAACATTTTTCAGGAAGGGAAAAATTTTGCAATTGAGCCTTACAGAAGATGGGATTCATAGGATCCATGATTTTTTCATTCAAAATGTGTTTATTTCTAATTCAAATGAACCGTTATAAGTTTTCCGTTGATGTATTGGGGGAGGGGGCCGAGCTTTGGATACCCCTCCTAAAGAACGCTTTGCTAAAGGTAGCAAACGATCGGCAAGGGAGGTCGAACCGTAGGGCTTCCCCGTGAGCGCCTGAGATGGCTGCGTAGCCACTGCGAACACCTTCCCACTCCCTTGCCAACATGAATTATAAACAGGAGTGTTCTAAACCAAATCTCATATCCAGAAATGTTCACTCCGGCGTAATAGAAACTACTTCGGATCGAAAACCGAGATACAAATTTGATGTAAAATTGCTTTTGTGAAAATAACCAATCTTCCCTCTCCACGACCGAAGCGAGGATCATACCCCCTGGGCGTCCAAGGAATTTTGAAGCGAGGAGTGATAATCGAGGTGTCAATTGGGGTCTGGAGCCCAATACCAGCAATTGAATGGTGTTATCAAAAAACATGACACTGGATTATTAATTTGTTTCTGCCATAGAGCAACAAAACATAATAAATGACGAATTGGCTCGTCTCTCGTCAGAGGGATTGCTAGGCGGGCGAAGCGACGGGCCTCGTGATTCACGTTTAATGTGTATGGCGGCCCATTTCGACCTTCTGTATCGGAACCTAGGATGTTTAGAACATTACGAATTATAACCGGGCTTGATTTCTGGCGGAACGCCGTTCCGGCACCTTCGAAATAATTATTAAATTATATTATAAATATATAATTATTTCTATTAAAAAAATTAATTTGGGGGCGCGTTCCCGAACCTAAAATTTTATAAATCTTTGATTATAATTATGTATGCACAACGATACTCACGGAAGAAAATACTCACTTCAATATGCACTGGAGAAATGTGATGGTCAGTTTAAAACGCTCAAATATTGCGTACAGCAATGAAGATTAGAAAAGCAACTTCTCGGAAATGGAAATTTCCGCTTCGATTATTGAAAGTGTAGATATTTACCAAAATGTTGGTCCACTAAATGATTCCCTTGGAGACATTTTTGTGCAAGTCATTATGTTTATTTATTTATTTTTATTGTTTTTAACGTCAAAAAAGATAACCGTTTGTGTGTATAGCGTGCTATGGGGAGAAGCGAATTCTGTGCACGTTTTCATTATTCCGGGACCCTTTCTCCGTGCGACAGGGCGGAAAACGCCAGGCTGTGGCAGTCGCGCGCTTTCTGTCGCCTTCGTAGAACTCAACGCGCTTTGCCCCGCGAAATATCAAGTGTCGCCAAGACTTAAACTGAAGCAAGCAATCGCCAGTTGCAGCCCACGCAGGACGCGGCCTTTGTTTCCGCAGCGAAACCGAGAGGCGTAAGGTCATCAGTAAGGTCCCCATTACAGGCCCGCTACCTCAACCTCAGGGGAGATATATCCGATGACAACCTTTGACCGACGATAATTTTTACAAGCTGCCTAGTGGCTGTGATTGTGGCACTGATGCGATATATTTTTTTTCCCAGGAGGGAATTAATTTCCAGGACGTTATATTTCCTAGGTTCACTATAGCCGAGGTTCGGGTTCAATGTAACCGAACCTTCTTATGTTTATTTTAGGGGGCGAATTGCTATAGGACATATTTTTATCATTGCTTCAGGGCATAGCTAAGTGAAATTTCTTGACATTTGATTAGGATTGGATGTACGTTAGTGCATATTTATATTTGGCTGATTTGTACTAATGGTGCATATTCGAACAATTATAGGCGCATATTTTGCGTATTTCGTTAAAATAGACGAAGGGGCCGATTTCTAAAACAAATCATGTTTTTATATGCTACTGCATATTTTGGATTTCTGTTTAATCACAAATTTACTTAAAACATGTTGTAAAATTTAATAATAAATATGTGTAAAATCCCAACGCGTTTGTTTTGCGTAATTCGTCGTTTTCCAAATCCTCCCCCCCTTCTTCCCGATCGTGGGAATTTGGCATAGCATCGCGGAACCCAGCGAGCTTCCGAATGCGCACTCAAGGTCATCTGCAGATTTTCAGGAATTTTCTCCCAAATGATTGAACTCTTTTCAAGTACGCCCCCTCTTTCATGGTGTGATGTCGAAAGAAGTTTCTCTGGCTACAAGACGATACTCAGCCACAATAGGAGAGAATTCCCATTTAACAACTTTAAAATGCATGTGGCAATAGAGTGTAACAATCCAGATATTGAGTAGTACTTAATGAACTCTATTTATTCAGCCTAATACTTGATTTTTAGGTTCAAGATTTCGAAGAATTAAAACTTTTTGAACGTCTTGACCGGTAATTACAGCCTACTACAATTGTAATAAAAGTGTTTCTGCAAGCGAATAAAGCTATAAATAATGCTATTCATTTAGCAATATTTTGAATTTTATAGGTCAGATTTTTACGTTCTTGTGTCATAAATGCATACATATTTCGTGTTGTTTTAGGCCATAGAATAACACCCCCACTTGTTTGTAATGTAAGTGAAACGGGACCAGTGACTGGAGTTGGCTGTAACCGGAGAGGACTGTGGTACCTGCGAGTAGTGATGGCAAAGTTTACCAAAACGTCGATGTTCGATACATCGATGTTTCGATACATCGCTAAAATGTTTTCGATATCGATGAAAACATAGACAAAAAATATCGGTCTAAAACATCGATGTTTTAATTATAGACTAATAAAGGTGGTATTTTCCTAACCATTTTTAATTACAGTACGTAATAGGGATATATTTTATTGTTTGGTTACCAAAAAATTATTATCGAATGTAAATAATAAAATTAAGAATAAAGACCATTATGTTTCGCTGCTTTACCCTTTAGCCACTTGCATTCATACCCAATCGATGTAAAACCTGAAATTCCCTCGGATTGCACAGGCGAAATGAGCGCAGCGTGATAAAGAGGATGACGCGAAACAACGACATTGCTGTGGATTGCAGCTATTTATTTATTTATTTTTTATTTATTTTACGTCAAAAAAACAGTTAAAACTGCGTATGACGTGCTATGGGGAAAAGTGAATTGTGTGCACATTTTCAAAATTCTGTGATCCCTTTACTAAGTCATATACTACTTAAATTTTGAATTTTGAAAGGGAGAAAACAAAAACAAAAAAACTCCCATGTAATAAAATCTATTTTCAAAGATAAATAAGCAATACATTTTGGCTCTTATTACTTCCTGCCGTGACAACATGGAAACGATAATTTGAATAATTGTATTTCCCACTGAATTCTAGAAGACGTGCACAGAAAATGAAGCTACATTTATGCCCAAGGGCCATCTCTTTGCTCAATGGATCAGGGAAACTGGACGAAAAACCTGATCGAGATGGGGGTCATTGACCCGGAAGCTGTAGTACAATAGTTGTTACAGGTTGTTTATACTCATTTATACAGTCCAAATGGTAAATAATGCATTATGTATCATTGTTAAAATTAAATGTTACTTTTCTTGTTATGCTCAGTATAGTCTCTAATTGTATAGAAACAGTTACGCAGCAGAAACGATTTCACTTGGGATTTAAACTTTTCTATTGAATTTAATCGTTTAATGTCATCTGGCAAAGTGTTGTAAAGTAATGTACATGTACATTATTACATTATTACTACGCTACTCTACAACGTGCTTGAACCTGTGCGTACCTGCGGGCCGGTGACGAGCAGCTCGCCGTGCTGGTGCGGGCCGGCGTCGGCGCCGTCGGGCGTGCGCACGCGCGCGCGCGTGTTGGGCACGACGCGTCCGATGGACGTCTCCTTCTCGCGCCGCACCGCCAGCGGCACCAGCAGCGTCACCGGCGCCGTCTCCGTCATCCCGTACCCTACGCACCAGGCACCAGCGTCAGCACTCAAGTGACGTCACAGAAGTGGAGCTCGCGCGAGGATTCTGTGCTCCAAGGTGACGTCACAGAGGAGAGAGAAACAACATAAGTGGAGGTCGTGTGCTCACAGAGGAGGGAGTTGGGTAGGTGACCCACCTTGCGAGACGACGAGGTCGTCGCGCCCGCTCTTCTGCCGGAACTTGTTGAGCAGCGCCTCGGTGGCGGGCGCGGCGCCGGACACCACCACGCGCACCGACTGCAGCATGTCGCGCGTCACGGCCGGGTGCACGGCCAGGAACTGCAGCAGGCTCGGCACCACCGCCAGCAGCGTCGGCTGCGCACCACAACCAACGCGCTCAGGAGGACGAGGGAGGGGAAGGAAAGATCGCGCGCGGTACGTGGCCCGTGTGTGACGGTACTGATCCGCCATTTGCTTGGTGTTGATCGGAGACACCACGGAAAACTACCCATCAGAGCAGCCGGCCGCTAGAATTCTCCTCCAGACAGCGACTGAATTGAACCCAGCTGCGTGGCTAGTGCCGGCAGTGGACCTCAGAGAGCAAAGTACCTTGTACTCGATGAGGCTCCTGACGTACGCCTCGGGCGTGAACACGGGCATGGAGATGCTGTGGGACCCAGACGCCACCGCCAGGTTGAGCACCCCGTTGAAGCCGTAGATGTGGAAGAAGGGCAGCACCGTCAGGATAACCTCTTGGCCCTCTGGAACACCCAAAACCAAAAGTCGTATTTACACGGTCTGCACGCTTTCTGCAAGATTTTTGTACGACTTGCCGCGAGAGTCGGCAAGTATTAATGAAACACGGGGAGAAAAGAAATAGAAGAACCATAACCGTTGTCGCTACAAGCTTGATTATGGCTGCGAAGCATCTAGAGAGTTTGCCGATAAACGCTCCGAATGGAGGAAGACTTGGCTGCATTTGCCCAAACCAAATACTGTAGAGACTGGGCGATATTACGGGAGGCACTTGAAACTAGCAACCGTAGTGGTCCGACCTGTCATAACCATTGTGACAAGTACGAAGTGTATAAGTTTGAAAGTTTTTTTAGTTTACTTACGACTGTTTTCTTACGTTGTTACGTTTCGTACCTGTATTGTGTAGTACGTGTATATGGGATTTCGTAACGTGACACCTAAGGGTATTATCTTCAAGATGGAATATGGCACGGCTTTGCCTTTGGCGTACGATGCGTAAAAGCTCACCGTATCTCCTTCCTCTTGCCTTTGGCGTACAATGCGTGAAAGCTCACCGTATATCCTTCCTCCTTGCCTTTGGCGTACGATGCGTAAAAGCTCACCGTATCTCCTTCCTCTTTGCCTTTGGCGTACGATGCGTGAAAGCTCACCGCATCTGCTGCCGCCATGCCTTTTTGGCTTACCTTGGGCGTCGTGGACGTGCCGCAGCTGCGGGACGCTCATGCACTCGATGTTGGAGACGAGGTTGCGGTGCGTGAGCATGACGCCCTTGGGCAGCCCCGTGGTGCCCGAGCTGTAGGGCAGCGCCTCTCTCCTTCCTCTTTGCCTTTGGCGTACGATGCGTAAAAGCTCACCGTATCTCCTTGCTCCTTGCCTTTGGCGTACGATGCGTGAAAGCTCACCGTATCTCCTTCCTCCTTGCCTTTTGGCGTACGATGCGTGAAAGCTCACCGTATCTCCTTGCTCCTTGCCTTTGGCGCACGATGCGTGAAAGCTCACCGCATCTGCTGCCGCCATGCCTTTGGCTTACCTTGGGCGTCGAAGCTCACCGTATCTCCTTGCTCCTTGCCTTTGGCGCACGATGCGTGAAAGCTCACCGCATCTGCTGCCACCATGCCTTTGGCTTACCTTGGGCGTCGTGGACGTGCCGCAGCTGCGGGACGCTCATGCACTCGATGTTGGAGACGAGGTTGCGGTGCGTGAGCATGACGCCCTTGGGCAGCCCCGTGGTGCCCGAGCTGTAGGGCAGCGCCTCTCTCCTTCCTCTTTGCCTTTGGCGTACGATGCGTAAAGCTCACCGTATCTCCTTCCTCTTTGCCTTTGGCGTACGATGCGTAAAAGCTCACCGTATCTCCTTCCTCCTTGCCTTTGGCGTACGATGCGTGAAAGCTCACCGTATCTGCTGCCGCCATGCCTTTGGCTTACCTGGGCGTCGTGGACGTGCCGCAGCTGCGGACGCTCATGCACTCGATGTTGGAGACGAGGTTGCGGTGCGTGAGCATGACGCCCTTGGGCAGCCCCGTGGTGCCCGAGGTAGGGCAGCGCTCTCTCCTTCCTCTTTGCCTTTGGCGTACGATGCGTAAAGCTCACCGTATCTCCTTCTCTTTGCCTTTGCGTACGATGCGTAAGCTACCGATCTCCTTCCTCCGCCTTGGCGTACGATGCGTGAAAGCTCACCGTATCTCCTTGCTCCTTGCCTTTGGCGCACGATGCGTGAAGCTCACCGCATCTGCTGCCACCATGCCTTTGGCTTACCTTGGGCGTCGTGGACGTGCCGCAGCTGCGGACGCTCATGCCTCGATGTTGGAGACGAGGTTGCGGTGCGTGAGCATGACGCCCTTGGCAGCCGTGGTGCCCGAGCTGTAGGGCAGCGCCTCTCTCCTTCCTCTTTGCCTTTGGCGTACGATGCGTAAAGCTCACCGTATCTCCTTCCTCTTGCCTTTGGCGTACGATGCGTAAAGCTCACCGTATCTCCTTCTCCTTGCCTTTGGCGTACGATGCGTGAAAGCTCACCGTATCTCTCCTGCTCTTGCCTTTGGCGCACGATGCGGGAAGCTCACCGCATCTGCGCCACCGATGCCTTGGCTTCGGGCGTCGTGGACGTGCCGCAGCTGGGACGCTCATGCCTCGATGTTGGAGACGAGGTCTGCGTAGCCATTCCGCGCCTTGGGGCAGCCCGTGGTGCCCTAGCTGTGAGGCAGCCGCTCTCTCCTCCTTTAGCCTTTGGCGTACGATGCGAAGCTCACGATCTCCTTCCTCTTTGCCTTGGCGTACGATGCGTAAGCCCGTCATCTCCTTCCTCCTTGCCTTTGGCGTACGATGCGTAAAGCTCACCGTATCTCCTTGCTCCTTGCCTTTGGCGACGATGCGAAAGCTCACCGCATCTGCTGCCACCATGCCTTTGGCTTACCTTGGGCGTCGTGGACGTGCCGCAGCTGCGGGACGCTCATGCACTCGATGTTGGAGACGAGGTTGCGGTGCGTGAGCATGACGCCCTTGGGCAGCCCCGTGGTGCCCGAGCTGTAGGGCAGCGCCTCTCTCCTTCCTCTTTGCCTTTGGCGCACGATGCGTGAAAGCTCACCGCATCTGCTGCCGCCATGCCTTTTTGGCTTACCTTGGGCGTCGTGGACGTGCCGCAGCTGCGGGACGCTCATGCACTCGATGTTGGAGACGAGGTTGCGGTGCGTGAGCATGACGCCCTTGGCAGCCCGTGGTGCCCGAGCTGTAGGGCAGCGCCTCTCTCCTTCCTCTTTGCCTTTGGCGACGATGCGTGAAGCTCACCGCATCTGCCTGCCGCCATGCCTTTTGCGCTTACCTTGGGCGTCGTGGACGTGCGCAGCTGCGGACGCTCATGCACTCGATGTTGGAGACGAGGTTGCGGTGCGTGAGCATGACGCCCTTGGGCAGCCCCGTGGTGCCCGAGCTGTGGAGGCGCTCCGTCCTCTGCCCTTTTGCGCTACGGCTCCCTTCGTCTCTTTGGCGCACGATGCGGCTCACGCATCTGCGCCGCATGCTCTCACCTGGCGTCGGACTCGCGCTGCGACCTCATGCACCATGTTGGACGATCGGTGCGTGAAAGCCCGGCAGCCTGTCCTCCGGCCGCTCTTCCTCTTTGCCTTTGGCGTACGATGCGGAAAGCTCACCGTATCTCCTTCCTCCTTGCCTTTGGCGCACGATGCGTGAAAGCTCACCGTATCTCCTTCCTCTTTGCCTTTGGCGTACGATGCGTGAAGCTCACCGTATCCCGCTGCCACATGCCTTTGGCTGCACGTGCGTGGACTGCCGCAGCTGCGGACGCCATGCACTCGATGTTGGAGACGAGGTTGCGGTCGTGGCATGACGCCCTGGCAGCCTGTGCCAGCTGTAGGCAGCGCCTCTCTCCTTCCTTTGCTTTGGCGACGATGCGTAAGCCACGATCGCTTGCTCCTTGGTGGCGTGACGGCGGCCACCGCATCTGCTGCGCGCATGCCTTGGCTGCCTTCGGCGTCGTGAGGGCAGCGCCTCTCCTTCCTCTTTGCCTTTTGGCGTACGATGCGTAAGCAGCCTTCCGCGGAGCCGTATCTCCTTCCTCTTTGCCTTTGGCGTACGATGCGTAAAGCTCACGTATCTCCTTCCTCTTTGCCTTTGGCGTACGATGCGTAAAAGCTCACCGTATCTCCTCTCCTTTGCCTTGGCGTACGATGCGTAAGCTCACACGCTTGCCACGGTAGCTCAGCACTGTGCCGCGCTTGGTTACGGTGCGTGAGCATGCACCCGCCCCTTGGCGCCGCCGTGGTGCCGAGCTGTAGGGCAGCGCCTCTCTCTGCCTTGCCATGCTCTCTGCCCTATTGGCGTCGATGCGTACGAGCTCGGACGCTCATCTCCTTCCGGTCTTCTGGCCTTGGCGTCGAGTGCGTAAAAGCTCACCGTATCTCCTTCCTCTTTGCCTTTGGCGTACGATGCGTAAAAGCTCACCGTATCTCCTTCCTCCTTGCCTTTGGCGTACGATGCGTGAAAGCTCACCGTATCTCCTTGCTCCTTGCCTTTGGCGCACGATGCGTGAAAGCTCACCGCATTCCTGCCTGCCCCATGCCTTTTTGGCTTACCTTGGGCGTCGTGGACGTGCCGCAGCTGCGGGACGCTCATGCACTCGATGTTGGAGACGAGGTTGCGGTGCGTGAGCATGACGCCCTTGGGCAGCCCCGTGGTGCCCGAGCTGTAGGGCAGCGCCTCTCTCCTTCCTCTTTGCCTTTGGCGCACGATGCGTGAAAGCTCACCGCATCTGCTGCCGCCATGCCTTTTTGGCTTACCTTGGGCGTCGTGGACGTGCCGCAGCTGCGGGACGCTCATGCACTCGATGTTGGAGACGAGGTTGCGGTGCGTGAGCATGACGCCTTGGCACCGTGTGCCGAGCTGAGGGCAGCGCCTCTCCTTCCTCTTGCCTTTGGCGTACGATGCGTAAAGCTCACCGTATCTCCTTCCTCCTTGCCTTTGGCGTACGATGCGTAAAAGCTCACCGTATCTCCTTCCTCCTTGCCTTTGGCGTACGATGCGAAGCTCACCCTATCTCCTTGCTCCTTGCCTTTGGCGCACGATGCGTGAAAGCTCACCGCATCTGCTGCCGCCATGCCTTTTTGGCTTACCTTGGGCGTCGTGGACGTGCCGCAGCTGCGGACGCTCATGCACTCGATGTTGGAGACGAGGTTGCGGTGCGTGAGCATGACGCCCTTGGCAGCCCGTGGTGCCCGAGCTGTAGGGCAGCGCCTCTCCTTCCTCTTTGCCTTTGGCGTACGATGCGTGAAAGTTGCTCCTTGCCTTTGGCGCACGATGCGTGAAAGCTCACCGCATCTGCTGCCGCCATGCCTTTTTGGCTTACCTTGGGCGTCGTGGACGTGCCGCAGCTGCGGGACGCTCATGCACTCGATGTTGGAGACGAGGTTGCGGTGCGTGAGCATGACGCCCTTGGGCAGCCCCGTGGTGCCCGGCTGGGGCAGCGCCCCCTCTCTGCCTTGGCGTACGATCGTAGCTCACCATCTCCTTGTCCTTTGCGCTGGCACGATGCGTGAAAGCTCACCGCATCTGCTGCCGCCATGCCTTTTTGGCTTACCTTGGCGTCGTGGACGTGCCGCAGCTGCGGGACGCTCATGCACTCGATGTTGGAGACGAGGTTGCGGTGCGTGAGCATGACGCCCTTGTGCGAGCCCGTGGCGCCCGAGCTGTAGGGCAGCGCCTCTCTCCTTCCTCTTTGCCTTTGGCGTACGATGCGTAAAGCTCACCGTATCTCCTTGCCTTTGGCGTCGATCGTAAGCTCCGTATTCCTTCCTCGCCTGGCGTACGATGCGTGAAAGCTCACCGTATCTCCTTGCTCCTTGCCTTTGGCGCACGATGCGTGAAAGCTCCACCGCATCTGCTGCCACCATGCCTTTGGCTTACCTTGGGCGTCGTGGACGTGCCGCAGCTGCGGGACGCTCATGCACTCGATGTTGGAGACGAGGTTGCGGTGCGTGAGCATGACGCCCTTGGGCAGCCCCGTGGTGCCCGAGCTGTAGGGCAGCGCCTCTCTCCTTCCTCTTTGCCTTTGGCGCACGATGCGTAAAGCTCACCGTATCTCCTTCCTCCTTGCCTTTGGCGTACGATGCGTGAAAGCTCACCGTACTCCTCCGTCGTGCGAGCTACCTTTGCCTCTTTGGCGTACGATGCGTGAAAGCTCACCGTATCTCCTTGCTCCTTGCCTTTGGCGCACGATGCGTGAAAGCTCACCGCATCTCTGCCGCCATGCCTTTGGGATGCGACCAATCTTACATGCCTTTTAGGGCGTCGTGGACGTGCCGCAGCTGCGGACGCTCATGCACTCGATGTTGGAGACGAGGTTGCGGTGCGTGAGCATGACGCCCTTGGCAGCCCGTGGTGCCGAGCTGAGGCAGCGCCCTCTCCTTCCTCTTGCCTTTGGCGTACGATGCGAAAGCTCACCGCATCTCCTTGCTCTGCCTTGGCGCACGATGCGTGAAGCTCACCGCATCTGCTGCCACCATGCCTTTGGCTTCACCTTGGCGTCGTGACGCGCAGCTGGGACGCTCATGCACTGATGTTGGAGACGAGGTTGCGGTGCGTGAGCATGACGCTTTGGCAGCCCTGTGGTGCCCTGAGTGTAGGCAGCGCTCTCTTCCTCTTTGCCTTTGGCGTACGATGCGTAAGCTCACCGTATCTCCTTGCTCCTTGCCTTTGGCGCACGATGCGTGAAAGCTCACGCATCTGCTGCGCATGCCTTTGGCTTACCTTGGCGTCGTGGACGTCCGCGCTGCGGACGCTCATGCACTGATGTTGGAGACGAGGTTGCGGTGCGTGAGCATGACGCCTTGGCGCAACCGTGTGCATGAGCGTAAGGCAGCGCCTCCTTCCTCTTTGCCTTTGGCGCACGATGCGTAAAGCTCACCGTATCTCCTTCCTCCTTGCCTTTGGCGTACGATGGTGAAAGCTCACCGTACTCTCCTTCCTCCTTGCCTTGGCGACGATGCGTGAACAGCTCACCGTACTCGCTTGCGTCCTATCCTTGCGCGGCACGATGCGTGAAAGCTCACGCATCTCTGCCGCCATGCCTTTTAGGCTTACCTTGGCGTCGTGCGTGCCCAGCTGCAGGACGCTCATGCACTCGATGTTGGAGACGAGGTTGCGGTGCGTGAGCATGACGCCCTCGGGCAGCCCCGTGGTGCCCGAGCTGTAGGGCAGCGCCTCTCTCCTTCCTCTTTGCCTTTGGCGTACGATGCGTGAAAGCTCACCGTATCTCCTTGCTCCTTGCCTTTGGCGCACGATGCGTGAAAGCTCACCGCATCTCCTTCCTCCTTGCCTTTGGCGTACGATGCGTGAAAGCTCACCGTATCTCCTTCCTCCTTGCCTTTGGCGTACGATGCGTGAAAGCTACCGTATCTCCTTCCTCCTTGCCTTTGGCGTACGATGCGTAGCTCACCGATCTCTTGCTCCTTGCCTGGCGCACGATGCGTGAAGCTCACCGCATCTGCTGCCACCATGCCTTTGGCTTACCTTGGGCGTCGTGGACGTGGCCAGCAGCATTGGACGCTCATGCACTCGATGTTGGAGACGAGGTTGCGGTGTGAGCATGACGCCCTTGGCAGCCCGTGGTGCCGAGCTGTGGGCAGCGCCTCTCTCCTTCCTCTTTGCCTTTGGCGTACGATGCGTAAAGCTCACCAGTATCTCCTTTGCTCCTTGCCTTTGGCGCACGATGCTGAAGCTCACCGCATCTATGCCGCCATGCCTTTAACGGCTTACGCTATGGCGTCGTGGACGTGCCGCAGCTGCGGACGCTCATGCACTCGATGTTGGAGACGAGGTTGCGTGCGTGAGCATGACGCCCTAGCAGCCGCGGTGCCCGAGCTGTGGGCAGCGCCCTCTCCTTCCTCTTTGCCTTTGGCGTCGATGCGTGAAAGCTCACCGTATCTCCTTGCTCCTGCCTTTGGCGCACGATGCTGAAGCTCACCGCATCTGCTGCCGCCATGCCTTTAGCTTACTTGGGCGTCGTGGACGTGCCGCAGCTGCAGGACGCTCATGCACTCGATGTTGGAGACGAGGTTGCGGTGCGTGAGCATGACGCCCTGGACAGCCCAGTGGTGCCCGAGCTGTAGGCAGCGCCTCTCTCCTTCTCTTTGCCTTTGGCGTACGATGCTAAAAGCTCACCGTATCTCCTTCCTCTTTGCCTTTGGCGTACGATGCGTAAGCTCACCATCTCCCTTTCCCCCTTGCCTTTGGCGTACGATGCGTGAAGCTCACCGTATCTCAGAATGTTTTTGTTATTAACAGGCAAAGCACAACTACTGTTATATTTGTGAACTTTTTTGTGTGGAATTGTATATACTTTGAATTTAATTCTTTACTGATAGTCAAATGTTTTCCGCCCTTGGTATTGTTTCACCGTAACCATTTACTATCTAATGGTAGACTTTGTTTTTCATTAACATTGCGGTTCCATTTTGTGTGAATGAAGTCATTGTTGAACTAATATGAAATCGATCAAGAAAATTTCATTTAATTGGTGTGTGATGTTTTAGCATGTAGTACTTTTGCATACTCACCCGAGCGGACGAAGTGATGGAAATGTTCTGACTGACAATGAAATCAGAGTAAAGTTCAGTGTAGACTAATATACTATTACAGTGTGGCGTCATACAGGATGTAATAAACACACAGACGAGAGTGGGTTGTACTCACAGCTGATTTATTACCGACTTCGACCGTGGTCGCAAAACAATCAAAGCACTGTAGTACAATAAACAAACTAAATTGACCCCACTACAAGAAATGATACTTGAACGGCTACCACACCGCCACCTCGAACTAACGTGCGTTGTGCGTAGCACCACCTGCCCTGAGACCGAATTACATGTCTCCTTCGTCACGACCTAACGGCCGGCTTCTTGCGCCGCGTGCAAGCACCACCTGCAACGACCTAACACCTCGCAGCCAGGAACACAAAGAAGAAGGTCTATTGTTCGCTCGGCCCTTAAATAGCCCCCTAGCGACGCTACCCGCCGCCTCCATTGCCTTACCCAAGCGACGCGCACGCCGGGAAAAACCTGGTGCGTCATAGCTTGCTATTGTCCGAGCCTGGGGCATGCCGCGTGCCCAACTGTTGGTAGCGTCATGACGCTACAACAGACAGCAATGAGTCATTAGTGTAAGTGTTAGCAATAAGTCATTAGTGTCATTAGTAATATTATTCAGAGGTCGATTAACCAAGAGGCATTTGACAGTGAATAGGAGCCTCGACGACATGAAACATTTTTAAAAGATTTAGTTATTAAATGTGTCAGAGACTTTATTTTTCTAACCGTAAATTAAATATTCGAGACTTTCAAATTGTACGTCAGAGTTTTGCTTTGCGCTTGGAAATCTCAGTGGAGCAAGAAATGAAGTCAAATTCTTAACTGACAACCTTTATCATACCGTTTGAATCTAATTCCAAACATTAAGCCCTGTATACACGGTACAGCTTTCGTGCAGATTCTCATGCAGTTTCTGTACAAAAACTTGAAGGTCCCAGACTGGAAGTGTAAAAGCCAGAAGTCGCGCATACACGGTCTATTCGTTTTCTGCGCGAATCGTCACAAGACGCCGCTAGGGGTCTACCGGGCTGAATTGCACCGTCCGATTACTTTCAGTGGCGGTATTTCTGTGCGTGCATTAGGTTGTGTGATCTTTATTGAGTTTTAATTAATCATGAAGAGCATAGAGAAGAAAAATAGGAAAGCAGGAATAGGGAAGGAGGTGGTTTATCGCAATTTCACTTCACACAAACGCAGCTCACACACCTAACCGCAAAATCGAAATGGCAGATTTCCATGGCGTCGGGTTAGTGAACGATTCTGCCACTAGTGGCTCTTTGAGTCAAACTGTACGTTTTCTGCATGAAAAAATTATGAACATGCCCAAAAGTGTTCATGTAGAAATCGTGCAGTCTGGACGGCACCCTTTCTGTGGGTGCAATTTGCAAGAAAACTGTATCGCGTTAGAAATAGCGGAGGGCAATGTTTCCCAACCCGTGGCATTCCTCAGGGCCAGTGATGGCTCGTGCTTGGTTGGTTGCACAACCCCCATAAAATGAAAAAGATCTCATAATAGCTTAGGAACATACATTTTCCTTTTAAAACATTCAATGTTCATGATACTGCAGCAATATCGATGTGTATGAAATCGTTTTGAAACCAAAGAGAGTCCAACTGGCGCGCTCTCCGAATTGCACTATGCTCTTGGCTGTATTAATGGGTTTACTGCACTTATTCTATGGCCTTTTGGTTGGGCAACCAGCCAGGTGGCGCTCTCGCGCTGCGCGGCGACGGAGGGAAACTCGCTGCAACGTAGTTTTGTGATTTTCGCTTGTTATTGAAAGGGCACAAGTTCAGTCAATTGTTGACGATATCCAGTGCCTTGTTTACATTTGGAGAATTCGTTTTCATATTTAGTTTGTGATTGAAAACGTACATTGTATGAGTTCTTAGGGATGGAAGTCCCTTGGTGTCTCGCGGAAGCCAGCGTAGCTGCAGCTGGCCATCGTTCTCGTGAATACGAATGTGTTTCGAAGATCCTTCATTATTGCCAAATATACCAGTGTAGTGAAGGTTTCAAAATAAAATAATTTGATTTGTGTGGAACGTTCGTAGGAATAGTGCTTGTTGCAATGTGCTGGAGTCGAGTTTAAGCGCCCTGTGGGAATCCAAGCCCGAACCACGTGCGCGGATCGGACGCATGGCATTATGAAACGAGCGTTTCAACATAGACTTTTATTTCACTTGGTTTTCACTGATTTGCATTGCGTGCATTCTGGAAATGCCCTAGATAGATAGATAGATTTATTAAAGTTCGCTTTGAGCTAATGCTCGGTGGCAAACATTATTACAATTAGATATACAATTACAAAACTATTACGAATATTTACAAATATACTTACAATTAGAATTAGAGATTAATATCCTAGTTATAATTAATTTTGAGTTATCTATATGTTGACTTATAGCTTTTCTAACACTTCACTTCACTCCACTTCACTGAATAAGAGACATGACTATATTATTAATAATACTAACGATTATAATAATGAGAATAAAATAATAATAATAATAATAATTATAATAATAAAAAAAGTCCCAGTGCTAATAATGATGACCTACATAGAATTAAGTATATTTTTGAATTTCACTACATTAGAAGGAAGAGTCCCTAGTCCTTTTGCAGGTAGTTTGTTCCAATCTACTATAGTACGAAATAACCTGCCCCGAAATACCCTACCTGCCAGTGCAAGGCGTCTGCGGGCGGGGCGGCGTGGGCGGCGTCGGGGGCGTCGGGGGCGGGCAGCAGCACGATGGGCGTGGCGGGCCCGACGGCAGCGCGCGCGGTGGCGGCGAGCGCAGGCACCGTCACCACCACCCGCGCGCCGGCGTCGCCGAACTGGCGGCGCAGCTCCTCGGCCGTGTACAGCGGGTTGGCCATCGTCACGCTCAGCCCGGCCAGCAGCGCGCCCTGCACACGCACAGCTCAGCTTTCCAACGCACTTCACTTATCGAACTCATCAGGAATGGGTTAGGACTTCAATGGACTTCACTTATCGAACTCATCAGCAATGGGTTAGGACTTCAATGGACTTCACTTATCGAACTCATCAGCAATGGGTTAGGACTTCAATGGACTTCACTTATCGAACTCATCAGCAATGGGTTAGGACTTCAATGGACTTCACTTACGAACTCAACCGGGAAAGGCTAGGATATCATTGCACTTCACTTATCGAACTCATCAGGAATGGGTTAGGACTTCAATGACTTCACTTATCGAACTCATCAGCAATGGGTTAGGACTTCAATGGACTTCACTTACGAACCCAGCGGGAAAGGCTAGGATATCAATGGACTTCACTTATCGAACTCATCAGCAATGGGTTAGGACTTCAATGGACTTCACTTACGAAGGACTTCAATGGACTTCACTTACGAACCCAGCGGAAGGCTAGGATATCATTGCACTTCACTTATCGAACTCATCAGCAATGGGTTAGGACTTCGCTGGGCGAGCTCATCAGAATGGTTTAGAAATTAAAAACACTTCACATAGCATCCGGAAAACTTGATGTTTTATGGCACTGAGATGTTTGTTTTTGAAAGCAGTTAAGCGCCTGTTTGTCAATTTCGGGAAAAATAAAAAAGCTATCCAGCGTCAGACTTAGCTTTTTGCTGAACGTAGTACATATTTCAATACCTTTAAACGAAGATACGTCCCCTAAAATTCATTCCTCTTAAGGTTTACACGATTCCTTAGTGTTGCCCACAATTTGCCTTCTCATTAAAGCGGAGTTAACCATTGTCTGATGAAGTCTCCAAACCAATGTCGAAACGTTGCAAATGAAAATAGAAATAAATGAAAATATATATTTTATTAATAACTTTTTTCTTAATTGTTTAATTTCTCTTAATTGCCCTTTGTTCTTAACATTGGATTTAATTATTATAGGAATAATGATTGGTTCTTAATCTTGCCTTTCTTGCGTCTTTCTCGCAACCCCCTTTCGTGAGCATTGAGCGTATGCATTGTGCTTCTGAGCAGGGGCGGCCGGAGGTTTGCGAATTCGGAAGGGCGACATGGATGTCCAAACTATCGCATACAATATTTTACCTCTTCAAATTTTTTCTTGAACGAGGTAAACCATGGCATGTAATGTACAACCGATATGCGCGCATCGGGATTTTAATCCTTGTATAAGATAAATTTTACGTTGATAACGGAAGATACAATTGTGCTCTCGAGAAAATAAGAGATTTTTTGAAACTGTTTCCAGCGAACAAAACAGTAACTATGAAATCAGATGAATGAGCCTGCATTTCTTAGCTTAGTTAATAGGCGCAGATGCTGCCAAACAAAAATCTAATAGGAGTGCCCATCGCCCAGTACCCCAACTCTTCCTCAAGCTTCCATTACCTCGCATGCACCAGCTACGGATGGACTCGCGATAGCCCGCGATGCTACCCATTCCAAAAACATTTACCTTTTGCTTAAGCGGGCACATAAAAATAAACTCGTCCTCAAAAATTGCGTTGGTGGTATGCACAAATTAAACGAGTCGATTTGTTTTGCAAGTTTAATACTGTCTGCAACTTTTCCCGATATTGGTTTGGTCCCGATATTGGACATTTGTCAACAATCTAATTAGCACAATTAGACGTTAGCAATTCGGCTAACGTCTCCGTCGTTAAGAATAACTCTGCATTCATTTAGTTGCTAGTACGCTTTCATTTCGTTTAGCTCGCAATTCGTTTTGTGCACTCGTTCTCATACACACAGACGCACATTCTCGCTATTCGGTCTATCTTATATGCCTCAGTTTTCTTAGCTTTGTTTCCATACAGACAAGTCTCGTCATTCTCATTTATCAACAATCTAATTAGCACGACCAAACGTATTTAATCTGAAACTTCCTCTCTCCCTAAATGACGCCATAACCAACCGAATCCTAATCCTATTCTGTCATTTCTTTAACAAACGCTGCACTTTTAGGCAGTTGCGGCGTGTCGTAAACGTATCCAATATTTGAAGTATTCAAATTAATTCGTGAACTTGAGTCGACGAAACGAACTTTGTATTTTTACTTTCTTTCTGACTACGTACTTACGTAGTTCAAAGAAGTATTGTAATGCTGCAACTAAAATGGGCGATTTTTCGAAAGTAAGAACTTGTAATAATTAAATTGTTGGGAAGGGATTTTGAAACTCAAGAAAGCGTGCGCAGATGATTTTCTCCCCCATACGTCACATACAGTTTTTGACTAAATAAATAAATAAATAAATATTGTTCCTGACCGAAAAATAGGATAATTCTTGATCCTATATGTATTACTTCCTGTAACATCGTACTTCCTACATGTAAATTATGTATGTAGGCTTCGTATAAGTAAATTATTTCCTGTAACCGTACACTGTGAAGATAGAATCTACATTTATGAATCCTTCATTCCGAAACTTTAGTTTACGACTAAACATTTATATGTTCATCAGTCTGTTTGTCCGTCTATGAATAACTCTAGCTCCCAACCGTTCACACTATTTTCTCCAATATGAAAATTTAAAAATATTTGTTCTTAGAGGGCTATTTTGCAGGAAGTTTGAACGACATTTTCAATTCTTTTTCAAAAATGTCTTAATTTTTCTGAATTTTTTCTAGATTAGAGTAAAGTACACTTTCAAAAATGGCGCAAATCTGATTTTCGTTGATCCATGAATTTTTTGAAAATTGCAAACGTTAAATTTTTTTATTGTCTTCCTACACCTAACTACAATATTGAAGATGGGGATTGTTTTCTTAATTAAATATGTTCTTCAAAATTAGATATTTAAATAATATCACGTAAATATTTTGAAAGAATACTTTCGGGTAATTCTGAGTGACCGTTACAAATTATGCGAGAAAGAATGTGCTGTTGCCGCTCCACTAGTTTTCAATAGGTGTCGTTGGCCCCTCGAAAGTGATATCGGGTAGCGAGTTTGAAAGTTACATATTTATACAAGAGATTAGGTCATACGTAGTTCTCAGCATCGATAGGAGATGTATATTGGAAATTAAAGTACTTTAGTAAGTAAATATCCCTTAATGGGAAATGCTACTTTTGTATTGTTTAGCCATACATATTTGCTACACCTGGACATGTCAACGAACTGAACATATCATTAACGATTGAATGAAAAATACATAAATTGGTAAGATGTTTGCATTTACATATCTACTGTGTTGTAATATGGTAAGATACTACGTAATTACCATGAACTCATTGCCATAGACATATTCAAATTCAACGTTTATTCAGTAATCGATGTACAAGGAAAAATGCTACAATTAAAAACCTAACTACAGTCTTTATGCCGACGAGCCAATTTGCAGTCCTAACCTTGTGAGATAATCTAGTTTCGAAAAATTCCGATCTACTGACGCATTTGCCACTAAGTTGGGTAATTTCTGGAGAGCTCGTCGCGCTTTTTATGTTTCTGTGAAGGTCACACGTGTTCGACTGTTATCGCTTCAACTTTACTTGTACACACTCGGTGAGGGGAAAGTGTGACCTCATTAAATCCCAATAGCATTAATATTCTGAAAAAAATCTGTTTCAAACTCCGATGACCTTGAGTTCGTTTACGAATATCAAATTTGGAGAAAATCGGCTGAACGGACAGATGGACGGACGGACAGTCAGATAGGACAGACAGGCGTTTTGCAATCAATCTATTTTTCGGTATCAAGAACCCATAAAACATGGATTATTACTACACAACGTGTTGGAAGTAATTTATGAGATATAGCTACAAGATTTATCCGCCTTTTCATTTACCAGATAAGAGCTTTTTTGCCGAAAATTCACCATTTTCCTGCGCACGATTACAATATTTTCTCTTCTTACGAAGTAGGAGCGGGAAAGTAAAAATGCAGAGATTTGTAAGTTACAGACAATCGTAACACGGATTAAAATCATGTTTTATAATATTTCTTGCTCTGTGACGAAGAAGGGAAGTTGTTAATGAACATGATACAGAAACGTTTATGTTTTTTAACATCTTCTTGGATTGTGCCCTTTTGTGCCTTGCATAAAATTGTCGTGAAATAATGAAAAAATCACTCAAATTTAGTACAAAGCTTCTATCTACAGTTTTTTCTTTATTTCTTTTTGTTGTTGCTCAAATAGAATACATTTTACTCAATAATATAACATAGGTCCTCTTTGCATTAAGAGTTTTGAAATTTTGAAAATTGCTTAAGTTAATTTTTTTTTGAATATTTCAACCTTTTTCAATTTTTAACGTTTACGTTTTACAAATTACGTGAACAAGATTTTCTGAAATCTGCAAAATTCTTCTTAATTTTTCACTGGAAATCATATGGTTTTCATTAACACCTCAGAATTTTCGAAAATTGCAACTGTTCAACTTTCTTTTTAATGCACCGGGAAGATTGTCGTCTCAGGCGGATAAAACAGTATGATGATGGTTACATGAAGTGCTTGCTAAACCTAAGAAACTGATATACAAACCCAGCGTGGTCAAATAATTTTCGTGTTGTGGGTTGCAGTAGTGTTACAATTTTACGTCACCGCTGCTTAAGCGCCACGAGTTAGCTCTTATAGTTGTGCGGCAAAGCACCTGGTCGTAAGTTCTCATCCGCACCTTGGCGGCGAGTGGTTGAGTTCAGATTTGGTTGCTTTTTTTTAAAAATAAATTTAATTCTTTTAACAATTATGGAAGTGCTTTGTTGACAATGACCTCGATCACGTTTTTTGTCCATTTTCTCTGATTCTTTAAACAAAGGCAAGAGATTTGATTTTGCTCTTAAATGTAGCTTCACGCGTTTTGTTAAGTTAGATGCGGTGAACATAGAACCAAGGACTGGGTTATTATTTTGTTAGTAATAGTATAAAACGAAATCTGTAATTTAAATATATATAAAGTTTCTGTTTAAATCTATTGACATTTAGCTGAATGATCATGACCTCGCTTGATTTGGAGACTTGAGCAGGCAATAGTAAAGGCGAAGTGAATAGTAGGTGAAAAAGGTGGCTCACCTGGATGGCGGGCAGGTACTCGGGCATGTTGGGCAGCAGCAACGCCAGCACGTGGCCCGGGCGCAGGTCCAGCTTCGTCGCCAGCGCGCGCGCCCACCGCAGCGAGGCCTCCCGCACGGCGGCGTACGACAGCGACCGCTTCGACACCGCGCACGTCTGCCACACACACACACACACACTCAAATTCAGGGGCGCAGGTCCAGCTTCGTCGCCAGCGCGCGCCCACCGCAGCGAGGCCTCCCGCACGGCGGCGTACGACAGCGACCGCTTCGACACCGCGCACGTCTGCCACACACACACACACACACTTCATCTTTCACTCTTTGCATCTCCTGTTATATGGCTTTTAATTCATTTAAAAATAAAAATTAGCGCCTTGTAATGAATTCTTTTTTTTTATTGACATACATTTCCGTATCTGTCCGTATTCCGTATCCGTAAGGGGAGGGGGGTGTAGTGTAGTGCAGCGCAGTGAAATGAAGTGAAGTGAAGTGAAGTGAAGTGGAGTGAAGTGAAGTGTTAGAAAAGCTATAAGTCAACATATAGATAACTCAAAATTAATTATAACTAGGATATTAATCTCTAATTCTAATTGTAAGTATATTTGTAAATATTCGTAATAGTTTGGTAATTGTCGTATATCTAATTGTAATAATGTTTGCCACCGAGCATTAGCTCAAAGCGAACTTTAATAAATCTATCTATCTATCTATCTATCTATCTATCTATCTATCTATCTATCTATCTATCTATCTATCTATCTGGCATGACTACCACTCGACTGTATCTATGGCATTAAATTATTACCCTCATGGCTCTACTTTGTTGTATCTGAAGTTTTTTTTTTATTTTCCTTTTTATGGGCTCAACTAGTGTTGTTGCACAGGAATGAAAATGTAAGGCAATTATGGATTTATACATGTCAAACATCTTGTATAGCCATTTGTAATGCAAGCAGAAGGAGCCACATAAAATAAATGCGCGGAACTGGTGCAGTCGTGTTCAAAGTATATTTAAAATCAAGGTGATTGAAAGGCGGGAAAACTGTTTTTATTTTTGTAACTGCATACCAGCTGTCGAAAAAATAGCGATAAAGCAATACAAGCCCAAATGACACGATGGCTCCTTTTGCCTTTCTAGAAGTAGCACTGAGTCGCTCGCTTCCTGATTTCAAGAGTCTGTGAATCACTCTTGTTACGTGGGGCGTGAGCGTATGGTCTACTCGCGCATACGTTTTCATAAACGAATGCAATATGATACATTTAATATTTTTATGGCACTTTATGCCAATCCTCACAAAACGGGACATTTTCGTGTCCAGTTTCCTTTTAAAAAATAGGGAACAGCGAGGCAAAAAAGGGACTGTCCCGGCTAGTGAGGGACGTCGATACATCTTCACCTCAAGATTTTCAATGTTGACGAAAACACCGATGTTTTAAAAGTGACGAAACAGATGGTATTTTCCCATCCTGTTTCCATTTTTAATTATAGTACTTAAATAAATGAATTATATTTTATTGTTTGGTCACGTATGAGAAATATGTTAATAATGTTTATGGAATGTAAATAAGGAAATTAAAAACAAACAACATTGTTTTGCTATCGACGTTTTTTTGCCATCCCTACACAAACGTCCCCTCTTCGTCACTCCACGCTTCACCCCTTCAACATCAACCCTCCAAACTTCACCCCTTCAACTCCCAACACTTCACCCTCCAACATTCAACTTCATCACTCCGACTTTCAATACTCCAACATCCAAATCTCGAAGCTTCATAAACTGAAAGACGATAATTCGAACATACATTATTCGTACCACCAAAACTGGAACATGCATATACCTAAGCTCGGCTCTGATGAAACAAGGTGAATGTCGCAGAAGTATCCTATCAACCGGACTGTGAACCATTCGCGATCTTTCTTTCCTCACCCTTGTCCTATCCTCGCTCCTTATTACTAGGGGGTGGATTTTAATGAAATGTCATATTTTTTTTCTTTTCACTCTAGAACAATGCCGTTTAGTATAGAAATTCATTTTATGTTGCGACAAAAGGAAATGATCCGTTTTTATAGGTCATTATTTTGCAGTTTTTGTTGATTTCGACTAATAAGTCATTTTTTTAATCTTTTGGGACATTTTTAATGCATGTTTTGCTGATTTCATAGATGTTAATGTCATTTTTAATGGTAATATATAATATTTAGGGAATGCAACACATGTTCTTCACAGAATTACTTAGTAGCTTAATCGATTTGTTCACTCAAAACTTGTTTTGACAGCCGTTGTATGTAATTCTTGTGACGTATATCAGCGCCATTGCCAATTCGGCCGATTTCGGGATAACTAAAGACAGATTTCCTGGCAAAGAACAGTCCAAAGCAACAGTTTGCAAGTTGACTCGAACGAATGGATGAAGCTTCGATTACATCAGTAACGTATCCAACAGCTTAAGTTGTTCATCGGAACTGGTTTTAATAAGATTTTCTTACGTCATTTTTCTTGGATTTTAGGGCATTTCTAAAGCATTTTATTGATGATTTTTGGCGATGTTTTAGGCCATCAAATCCACTCCCTACGTATTACATACACACTGACGTGCATTACTACCTATTCCGCGAGAGTAGTCGGGAGCTTAGAACTTATCCCGGCTGAGGCGGTGGGGGGTTAGCTCCGGATCTCGCCATCCAGCGAGGGAAGATCGATGCCACCTCCCGAGAACCAACATACACTACACTTACGGCACGAATTACTTTAGCAGTAGACGCTAATCAATCGAAGCTCGATCACTCCAGAATGCATAAATCAAACCTTCATAATACGAACCTCGACATCTTGATCTTCCTTCAACGGAACCCCGACAAGTGCAACGTAGATCATTGGAATTTTGATACATTTCATTGTGCTTAATAATAGTTTTATCTGTCTTTTGTGTTATCTAAAACATTTTGTACCATATAAGCAATGTTTAAGTTGAGAGAAAAGAACCGTAATAAACAATATTTCCACTAATATTAATAGATAATATATAAGCAAAAGATATAAAAAAAAATATAAATTGAACCATTCATCAAAACATTCCATTTAAAAAAGAAAGAGGGATCATAAAGATAAATATCAAAATAAATTTTAACATCGTAATACCACAAAAAGATGGAAAATAATCATTTCCATGAGAACGTACCATAGAAATTAAAATCCCTAATCCTAAAGAACCTTCACAAACCGCAAACACCAAAGAAACCAGTTGAAAGAGATGGTGCATTGCGGATGGCGATGTAGCGGTGCTCTGACGCCACGAGCGTTATCAGCGGCGACGTGCAGACAGGACGCCGCCCCCGAGCGAGGTCTGCTCTACGCTCTTTGCATCCGCCTTCCCCCAACGCGCTCCCCCCCGGCTTCAGCCAATCAGCTTGCGACGCAACGTCGGCGGCAATTTTAAAAGCAGCCAGATACCGAAAGCGGGGTTGCCCAAGGCTCGCGAGAGAGAAGTCCCTTGCGCCCAGGGCACGCACCTCCTTCGCGGCGAAAAAGGTTACGTGCAGAATTAAGCTTTTCCCCCACGATCATCCCAAACAGGGAGCGGTAGCTCAGTGCATCAATTGATGTCACTGCAGCGCCTCTGACCGGGAGGTCCTAGGTTTGGCAGGATTTTCGACACTAGCTTTTCAGCTAGGTCGAATTCAGTCGCTGTCTGGAGGAGAATTCTAGCGGCCGGCTGCTCTGATCGGTAGTTTTCCGTGGTTACTCCCATCAACACCAGGCGAATGCCTAAGCAGTACCCTACCAAACGATCTTTCCTTCCTCTTCCTTGTTCTATCCTCTCCCCTTACACACTCACACTAACATTCACTACACTATCACATATTCCGGGAGACCGGTCGGGAGCTTTGAGCTTGTCCCGGCTGGAGCGGTGCCCCGCTGGTGGGAGAGTCCTGTTCAGGGGGAAACCCCACTATCCGACGGTAGGTCGGCGCCGGATCTCGCCATCCAGCGGGGGAAGATCACCGCCATCTCCCGAGAGAAAAACATGTACTACACTAACGGGACTAATGACCAAAGCCGTTGACGCGCCCGAAAACACGAAAAAATCAAATCAAAATCATGCCAATGGTTCCCTGCGTTATAGATGCTGCGACATCTAATCTTGCATGATTCCATCCCCTTCCGTTTCAGAGCCGTCGGCAAAGTGCTGAGTCGGGGAAGTCAGGTGTGGATCGCCCGAGTATTGCAAATACTCGGCCCGCAATCATGTTAAAAGTTTTAGTAGCGGCCCTTGACACCTTGCAAGTTGGACACCGCTGCCAAAACCATCATCATCTCATCGCCACCTCCCACGATAAACGTGCACTACATTTTCGGGACTAATGACCTTAGCAGTTGACACCCCCGTAATCACAAATCATTCAATCAAATGAGAGACAACGCGAGAACGTGAATGAAAAACATCGATATGAACATCGCGCGGAGTATTGCACAGTTCCGTGGACGCACAGTTCAGGACACAGGATAAATTCAAACGATATTTATAACTTAAATATCTCTCTTAAAGATGCTCTGAAACTGACAACGCACAATCTTTTTTTCGTTCATGTTTGTCGTTATAGAAAAAGAACGGACCTAAGTACATGTAATCTGTACAGAAAAGAGAAGCATGAGTCATTTGCTTGTCCTGATAACGTCCAGTATAACTACTGCGTTCCAGGCACGCTTTTTTCAACTTTTTCTCGTTTGCTGTGCGTTTGTAGCGTTTTGTTCTGTTTTACAGTTTTGAGTTAGGTCAAGTCTGTAGAACTGCGTTTTAAAGAGAATTATGCAATGAAAAGGGAAAGGGCTATCTCATATACTTTTGTGTTATAACAACGTCTTGTTCGTGGCTCAGTCCTAACTTCATATGTAGTTACAGTAGGTGCGATGCTCAACTGTTTGATCTTTAGAACTTTTTACGGCATCTGGGGAAATACTTTCATCACGATTCCGCGCAGAAAACGAAAAGACCGTTTAAAAACGTTGAATCACGTCCACCCAGTTTCGATACCAAAAAAACTAAACGCAAAAGCAAACTTCAATTTTCATAACATAAAGAGGTTGAAGAAGTGACTGTGTAAGGCGAGCTTTATATTAGTGACTATAATCGCGAAATGAAGTTTGCTTCGTGAACCTTCTGAATCAAGATTTACTGGTTGTAATCAAATACGAAACGACAAACACGGCTTAATCCTTCTCGGAAGATATCGCGCGACGAATTTTTTCGTTGCTTTTCGTCCTGATCCTAGGTTGCGAAAGAAGAGTGTAAAGGTCGGCTGCTTATCATCGCACGTGTGCGTACCTTGCCCGCACGTTGAGTTTGCGATGTTTTCGAAAACTCCATCGCGCTTACTTGAGAGCAGGTGAAGAGGCCTTTGACCTTAGCGTCTCCATAGGGAGGGGACGGAATTATTATTATTATTATTATTATTATTATTATTATTATTATCATCATCATCATCGATTATTCCTATTTAAAGAGAGCGTTTGAACTTCAGTGCCTTTGTGACGACTGTTAATGTTTTCTCCGTGCTCTAATTTCTTGATGTGTTCACTGAGTTGTTTCTTTCGCTTGATTGATTGATTGATTAGTGATTACAGGCACGTCAACTACTATGGTCATTAGTCCCGTACGAGCAGTGCGTGTTTTTGCTCGGGAGGATGCGGTGGTCTCCCCTGGCTGGATGGCGAGATCCGGCGCCGACCTACCGTCGGCTAGCGGGGTTTTCCCCAACCATGTATCTCCCACCAGCGGGGCACCGCCCCAGCCGAGACGAGCTCTAAGCTTCCGATCAGTCTCCCGTCATGTGTGGTAGTGTAGTGCAATGTAGTGTAAATGTGTGAAAGTGTGTCTGTAGTTTTTGGAATTTATACCCAATATTCCCAATTTCGTTATTTACTTCCATACACAAGTAATGCAAATCGCGACCACGTAAATGAGAAATAAAGATTTTTTGGTGCTGTAATTCAGAGAATGGGTTTGCACTAGAAGGCAAAATATATTGTGAGGAAACGAAAGATGAACTCGTTTCAAAATATTTGACATCAAAAACATTAAAGAAGTTCGTAGAGATATTATTCAGTGGTTTATAACATAACAAATGATAACTTTTGAACGTCCATAGATTTGTTGACGTTCAGTGGTGTTGAATTTCGACGAGTGAAAGATCTAATATCGCTTGAAACATTGCAAGCTAAGAAGCAAGAAATAACATCTCAACTGGAAGATTATGGTAGAGAATCGTATCCTAGGATTTTTGAACTCCACAGAAATCTTACAATTGCGTCATAGAAGCCAAAAAAGAACAAAATTATTTTATCTTCCTAGAACAATACATCAGGACCGAGGAAAAATTAACAACGAAACATCAATTAAAAAAGAAATCATCAATTTATTTTACACAACAAAACAAAGGTAGGAGTTGACCTCATGGATCTATGGTGGTGATCTTTCCCCGCTGGATGGCGAGATCCGGCGCCGACCTACCGTCGGCTAGTGGGGTTTCCCCCTAACCAGGACTCTCCCACCAGCGGGGCACCGCTCCAGCCGGGACAAGCTCTAAGCTCGCGACCGGTCTCCCGGAATATGTAACAGTGTAGTGCATGTTTGTGTAAGTGTGTGTGTAGGAGGAGAGGATAGGACAAGGAAAATGAAGGAAATATCGCGCGCGGTCCGTGACCCGTTTGTTGGGGTACTGCTCCGGCATTCGCCTGGCGTTGATCGGAGCAAGCACGTAAAAGTAGCGATCATAGCGGCCGGCCGCTAGAATTCTCCTCCAGACAGCGACTGAATATGATCCGGCTCCATCCAGGCCGATCCGCGTGCCTTGGCGATCGTGGCTTCGAATCCCGCCTTGGGCAGGGTTGCGTGTGTGTTGTCTGTGTCTAATGTGCTTGTGTGTCTCTTGTGGGCATCCAGGCGTAAAAACGTCGCCAAATCTGTTTTTTTTTATTTTTTTTTTTTAATTTGTTGCGTTCATTCCTTGACGCAACGCGTCTTTAAGGTTCTTTTGCCATTGGGAGTAATCCTCCATTAATGGGTATTATTATTTTTTTTAATATTAGTCAAGTCTCGTCACGTCGCAGTCAGTCAGTGCCTTTTATCCCTTCGGCCAGGGGCTCGACGCCGTTAGATCCCGGGGTTCCTGGCCGGTCACCCAACCACGAACCCGCGAGTCTCGAATGCGCTTAACCTTCGTGACTTCACGGAGCGTAGTAAACGCATTCGGCTAGCGCCGCCGGCTGTTCGTAATGCGGTGCGAGGAACAAGGAAGCTATTTAGCGCTGACCCCGTAAGAGGCAAAATAATAATAATGCTAATGCTAATAATATACCTCTCGGCCAGCGAGCGCGGCAGCGTTGCCCCTGAGCCACCCCGTGGGCGTGGCCACTCGTCGGAAGGATTCATTACGAGCGTTTCTCTCTGTCGTCACGTGCGTGCACCAACGCACACTTAGGCGTCGTGTGCAAATGCTATTGCTAGAACAATGGTTTGCTCCGTTGAAAATGAACGACGTGCAGATGAACTGACGTTAATGTAACATCTTTGGGTCTCTCGGTTCAGTTAAACCTCAAATGGAATGTCCAGGAGAGATGGTACCTGATGTCATTGCAATACTTGTGACTGGGAGGTACTAGGTTCGAGTCAGGACGGTGGCAGGACACTGTCTGTCAGCTCGGAAGGATTCATTACGAGCGTTTCTCTCTGTCGTCACGTGCGTGCACCAACGCACACTTAGGCGTCGTGTGCAAATGCTATTGCTACAACAATGGTTTGCTCCGTTGAAAATGAACGACGTGCAGATGGACTGACGTTAAGGTAACATCTTTGGGTCTCTCAGTTCAGTTAAACCTCAAATGGAATGTCCAGGAGAGATGGTACCTGATGCCATTGCAATACTTGTGACTGGGAGGTACTAGGTTCGAGTCAGGACGGTGGCAGGACACTGTCTGTCAGCTCGGAAGGATTCATTACGAGCGTTTCTCTCTGTCGTCACGTGCGTGCACCAACGCACACTTAGGCGTCGTGTGCAAATGCTATTGCTAGAACAATGGTTTGCTCCGTTGAAAATGAACGACGTGCAGATGAACTGACGTTAAGGTAACATTTTTGGGTCTCTCGGTTCAGTTAAACCTCAAATGGAATGTCCAGGAGAGATGGTACCTGATGCCATTGCAATACTTGTGACTGGGAGGTACTAGGTTCGAGTCAGGACGGTGGCAGGACACTGTCTGTCAGCTCGGAAGGATTCATTACGAGCGTTTCTCTCTGTCGTCACGTGCGTGCACCAACGCACACTTAGGCGTCGTGTGCAAATGCTATTGCTAGAACAATGGTTTGCTCCGTTGAAAATGAACGACGTGCAGATGAACTGACGTTAATGTAACATTTTTGGGTCTCTCGGTTCAGTTAAACCTCAAATGGAATGTCCAGGAGAGATGGTACCTGATGTCATTGCAATACTTGTGACTGGGAGGTACTAGGTTCGAGTCAGGACGGTGGCAGGACACTGTCTGTCAGCTCGGAAGGATTCATTACGAGCGTTTCTCTCTGTCGTCACGTGCGTGCACCAACGCACACTTAGGCGTCGTGTGCAAATGCTAATGCTAGAACAATGGTTTGCTCCGTTGAAAATGAACGACGTGCAGATGAACTGACGTTAATGTAACATTTTGGGTCTCTCGGTTCAGTTAAACCTCAAATGGAATGTCCAGGAGAGATGGTACCTGATGCCATTGCAATACTTGTGACTGGGAGGTACTAGGTTCGAGTCAGGACGGTGGCAGGACACTGTCTGTCAGCTCGGAAGGATTCATTACGAGCGTTTCTCTCTGTCGTCACGTGCGTGCACCAACGCACACTTAGGCGTCGTGTGCAAATGCTAATGCTAGAACAATGGTTTGCTCCGTTGAAAATGAACGACGTGCAGATGAACTGACGTTAAGGTAACATCTTTGGGTCTCTCAGTTCAGTTAAACCTCAAATGGAATGTCCAGGAGAGATGGTACCTGATGCCATTGCAATACTTGTGACTGGGAGGTACTAGGTTCGAGTCAGGACGGTGGCAGGACACTGTCTGTCAGCTCGGAAGGATTCATTACGAGCGTTTCTCTCTGTCGTCACGTGCGTGCACCAACGCACACTTAGGCGTCGTGTGCAAATGCTATTGCTACAACAATGGTTTGCTCCGTTGAAAATGAACGACGTGCAGATGAACTGACGTTAAGGTAACATCTTTGGTCTCTCAGTTCAGTTAAACCTCAAATGGAATGTCCAGGAGAGATGGTACCTGATGCCATTGCAATACTTGTGACTGGGAGGTACTAGGTTCGAGTCAGGACGGTGGCAGGACACTGTCTGTCAGCTCGGAAGGATTCATTACGAGCGTTTCTCTCTGTCGTCACGTGCGTGCACCAACGCACACTTAGGCGTCGTGTGCAAATGCTAATGCTAGAACAATGGTTTGCTCCGTTGAAAATGAACGACGTGCAGATGAACTGACGTTAATGTAACATTTTTGGGTCTCTCGGTTCAGTTAAACCTCAAATGGAATGTCCAGGAGAGATGGTACCTGATGCCATTGCAATACTTGTGACTGGGAGGTACTAGGTTCGAGTCAGGACGGTGGCAGGACACTGTCTGTCAGCTCGGAAGGATTCATTACGAGCGTTTCTCTCTGTCGTCACGTGCGTGCACCAACGCACACTTAGGCGTCGTGTGCAAATGCTAATGCTAGAACAATGGTTTGCTCCGTTGAAAATGAACGACGTGCAGATGAACTGACGTTAAGGTAACATCTTTGGGTCTCTCAGTTCAGTTAAACCTCAAATGGAATGTCCAGGAGAGATGGTACCTGATGCCATTGCAATACTTGTGACTGGGAGGTACTAGGTTCGAGTCAGGACGGTGGCAGGACACTGTCTGTCAGCTCGGAAGGATTCATTACGAGCGTTTCTCTCTGTCGTCACGTGCGTGCACCAACGCACACTTAGGCGTCGTGTGCAAATGCTATTGCTACAACAATGGTTTGCTCCGTTGAAAATGAACGACGTGCAGATGAACTGACGTTAAGGTAACATCTTTGGGTCTCTCAGTTCAGTTAAACCTCAAATGGAATGTCCAGGAGAGATGGTACCTGATGTCATTGCAATACTTGTGACTGGGAGGTACTAGGTTCGAGTCAGGACGGTGGCAGGACACTGTCTGTCAGCTCGGAAGGATTCATTACGAGCGTTTCTCTCTGTCGTCACGTGCGTGCACCAACGCACACTTAGGCGTCGTGTGCAAATGCTATTGCTAGAACAATGGTTTGCTCCGTTGAAAATGAACGACGTGCAGATGAACTGACGTTAATGTAACATTTTTGGGTCTCTCAGTTCAGTTAAACCTCAAATGGAATGTCCAGGAGAGATGGTACCTGATGTCATTGCAATACTTGTGACTGGGAGGTACTAGGTTCGAGTCAGGACGGTGGCAGGACACTGTCTGTCAGCTAGGTCGAATTCGTTGTGGTTTCTCCGATCAACACCAAGCGAATGTCGGAGCTATACCTTAACAAACGGGCCACGGACTGCGCGCGGTCTTTCTTTCCTCTTTCTTTTCAAATCCTCGCACCTTACTCATACACACTTAAATGCACTGTAAATCTGTGTGATTGATTGATTTTTTCATGTTTCCGGGCGCGTCAACTGCTCTGGTCATTAGTCCCGTTAGTGTATGTGCATGCGGCACCGCCCCAGCTGGGGCAAGCTCTAAGCTCCCGACCGGCCCCTGGAATATGTGGTAGTGTAGTGCATGTTAGTGTAAGTGTGTGTGTGTCAAGGAAGAGGAAGGACATATCTCGCGCGGTCCGTGACCCGTTTGTTAGGGCACTGCTCCGACATTCGCCTGGAGTTGATTGGAGAAACCACGGAAAAATACCGATCAGAGCAGCCGGCCGCTAGAATTCTCCTCCAAACAGCGACTGAATTCGATCTAGCTGAAAAGCTAGTACCGAAAATCCTGCCGCCATCAGGACTCGAACCTAGCACCTCCCGGTGAGAGGCGCTTCAGTGACATCAGTTGATGCACTGAGCTACCGCTCCCGGTGCAAGTGTGTGTGTGTGTGTGTGTGTGTGTGTGTGTGTGTGTGTGTTGAAGGCATTTTTACAAAGGCTTTCAACGAATATGTAGGTAAAATAAAATAATAAACATTGCATTGCGTTTGCGCAATGTTGGGAAGAAACGGGTAACGCCTTCTTTCTGTCCGTCCGTCATCTGTGAACATCGCTAGTGGCTAACCCGTTCGGCCTATTTTCTCCAGAACAGATATTCTGCAATCGATCTGGCTGATGTCGCGGTCCCTTGAATTTGAAACCAATGTTTTAATTTTGGGGGTACAAGAAGCCCCTGCGACATTTTCCAATTTTCAAAAATATGGCTCAACTGCATTTGATTAAATTCTTTTGTTGGATAGTGTGAAGGAAGAGAATGGTGTATGTCTCATTTTCGTTGAATACTCGGACTTTTCGAAAATTGCAAAAATTCAAACTTTTTTTCGGCGTCGTCCTACAAATACAATTATGAAGATAGAGACATTTTCTCTTCATCAAATCTGTTCCTTAAAGATATATTTTGAAGTAAGGTCGTGTACAATTTTTCGAAAAGTTGATTACTTTTCGCGTAATTTTGCGTGAGGATACGGGCATGGAAGTACGTGGTGTTGTAGCAGCTCTAGTTTCATATGAGGGTGACAACCACAATGGAACTCATTCAAATGAGAAAAAGCGAAGGTTAATTCTACTTCGCACGCGTGAGGGGTAAAAAAGTTTGTGTCCTTCAATTCATACAAGAATTGACATTGTCACATGCAGGAAATATTACGTAAGCAATCAACACATGAATAGTTCCTGTACACAATCGAAACTCAGTGATCCGTTCCTTCAGGGCTGTACTGCTGTAGCAGTACAGCTGCTTTAGCCCTGAAGAGGACCGCGATATGTCGGTCGAAACGTCGGCACCCGAGCCTTCGACGCGGCGTCACCCGGACAGCCCAGATCATGACTCTGGCCGCGGAAGCCTACGATATCATTCTGTTTAGATACTTGATCTATTTCAAGTTAGAAGCCGTAAATGTCCTGTCGCATCGACTGGCAAATATTCGCAGCCGAGGGTTATGTAAACGGAGTTAGGATTATCGATGGGTCAAATGCTACCGACCTATATCAACGAATGAATAAAAATACTTCTTAATCATCGAAACAAGGGGATTACCCGAAAGCGCCCGGACTTAAAAGCGCTATGAACGGAGAGAGGGAATATGAGGTTATGAAGTGTGAAATATAAATTATTAGAATGTAGTACACGTCGGCGGCTACGATGGTGTAGCGGTTAGCGTATCGGACTGCAATACCCAAGTATGCGGGTTCAAACCCGATCGAAGCCGTGGATTTGTAAGGGCGAAAAAATCCTTCGTACGGAGGGGAAGTAAAGTCGGCTGTCCCATGTTAGTACATTTACTGCATGTAAAAGATCCTCAAGCCTAAATGATGCCTCTGAGCTCAATTCAAATCGCCTGTTTCGTCGCCCAAGTAATACCTTCTTTCTCCCATGATTGGTGAAAGGAGTGTAACGAAATTTGCGTGGTCAGACGGAAGAGCAGGCCTCATGGCCTGAGTCTCGCCACGTAAAATAAGGCAAATTCAATTCAATTCAATTCAATACACGTGGACTTCATGTCTGGTTCAGGGCATCAAACGACGTCAGTGCGATTGTCACGATTAACAAACGGCGCTTGGACCGACCCCGCGCAGTCTTGTCCTCCCCCCCTAATTAACACATACACTTCCATGCACCACACGACCACTTATGTCGGGGGACCAGTCGGCGTGTGCTGGCTGGGGCGGGGCCACGCTGGTGGGAAATACCTGGCTTTCCGAAGGGCCTCGCCATCCAGTGGAGGATGATCACAGCCACCTCCCACGATGAAAAACAAACAAACATGAACTACATATTCGTGACCTTATCGGTTGACACGCCCGGTATCACTAAACAATTGATCATGGACTACCTGTTTATTGCGAGACCGGAAAACGTCTCACTTGTTCTGCATTTATTGCATTGTCATGTCATTTTATGTCTTGTTTTTTTAATATAAATTTAAATTTATATTAAAATTACTTGTAGGTGTTTAAGTATTATATGTGTGTATATTTGTACAATCTCTAATACTAATTTCCATTGCGCAGAAAAATTGAAACAAAATTCTTTAGCCACCGGCCATTTGAAAGCTGCCTATGGTTTCGCCAAATACTCCATATAAATACTAAATAAAAATAAAAAACAACAACAAAGAAACTGGTTTGATTGTGACTGAATAATGCAAATATTTGAATATGTTATGCTTTTTGTTCCCGTATTGCACGTACCGCTGAATTAACGGACTCAATGTGTGGCGTAGCTACGACGGGGGAGTAACGCTTCACGTATGAGGCTGTTCGACGTTAAACATTTGCTATTCGCTTGTTGCAATATGAACAGCATTCATTGTATTGCTGTATACAAGTATACAGAGTGTCCAGGGAGGAAACAAGGAAACTTTGAAAATAGGCTCTCTTTACTCTTCTTTAATATTCCTAAAGTATTATTTCGATTCTACTATTAGACAACCGAAACATTTTTTTAAAAATGTGCTTTGGGCGGCGATAGATGGCAGGAGGCAAGAGGATGGGGTTAGACCATAAAGCCAGTTCACAACAAAGGAAATTAGAAAACTTTACTACAAGAAAGTCTGTGCCATTCAGTGACACCACCTGTTTATGTCTGAGTTAATTATTCTTTATGAGCAAATATCTTCATTTATTTTGTAAATAATAAACAACTTACATGTTTCAGGAGTGTTTATGTGTTTATGAAATGCAAATTTTGCATAAAAAGCCTTTTTCCAAACAACCTTTTCAGTGCTTATAGAGGCTGAGCCATTCGGAATATCCAAATTTATGAGATAAAAATTGCCAAAAATTTACTTAAGAGCTGGTTTTCGAAATTTCGTTGTTACCTCCCTAGACACTCTGTATACAGTATACTACGTAATTTCAGAATTTGTGAAGACAGTTTTTGTTAAGAATATTAGATCCATTGCAGTATTATTTGAGAGTAATTTATTTGTTGTTTTTTAGTAGTGTGCTTGCAACTTTTTAATGGGTTTGTTTTGCAGTAATCAGTAATTTTGTAGTAGCTTGCAGTACTGCAAGCTACTACAGTAAACCTTCATTAACACGAGTTCCAAGGGACCAAAATTATCGGAATTCGTGTTATAAAAATTCGTGCTATCCGAGTGTACTAAATGTCCGTACTACCGTAATCCCTTGCCGGGATCGAAGATTTGTACGTGTTCCAGCGAAATTCGAATTAAGTGAGTTCATGTTAACCACGTAGATGTAACTGTAGTGTTTCTAAATTTTGACCAACCGTCCCGCGTTCCCTAATTCTCAGATGCTGTTCGCTGGAACCTGTTGCTGAAGGTCAAGGCAAGGCCAAGCCAATGAACGAGTCTGAAGAGGAAGGCGCAGCATTTTTCCTCCGATCTCGGACAGATGTTTTAAGAGACAAAAAAGAAAATCTTAACTAATGCTTGAAAAGTATCGCAAAATAGATGCGACGTAAAATAAATGTCTCGTTTTCTCCATCTTTTTTAGATTCTGGCTTAGTTGGGACTTTATTTTCATACTCGTCGTTATTTGTTTTTATATTGTGGTTTGGGTGTGTTGAGGTCATAGGGGCCCAATGTGATGATTTATTGAGTGGATAATAGCAGTAACAATGACGAAGTGAATGATGATTTTTTGGACGGGAGGTTTATTGATCACGAAGCCCTTGTGACATTGTCAAAACTTTTAAAAGATGGTTACGATTTTGTTTGCACGGATAGAGCAAAGTGCGTTTTAAATATGGTATTGTTCCGTCTTTCGATAAATGGGATTTTTGAAATTTACGAAAAAAGCACTTCAAAATTAGTAAGGAAAATCCAGCAGATGAAATTTTTTTAAGATGTTTTTTTTTCTGAACTGTTATCTAATAAATTTATGGCTAAAGTATTGGTATTGCATATTAACTGTTGTCATTGTAAAATAACTGTGAATCACATTGTTTTGAGCATACCACTGTCTATTTTCTTAATACTTTAGACTGAAATCTTTGGATAATTTGGATTTGCTACTAGGGTCCCAGAGCTGTATACAGTAAGTTCAACAGGCTTTAAGAATGATTTGTAATGGCGTAATTTATTGTCTAAAGCTCACACTGACCTTAACATCCAATAAATTTTTATTGTATTTTAACTGGAGTTCTTTTCCTGTACACGTTCTTTCACGTGACTCTCGTACCAATATGAACACCTCAACATCTCACTGAATCTGCTTGCGGTAGGTTAGTTCTGTTCAATTGATCTGGGGAACAAATTGTTCTCTTGATGGTGAAACTTACATCGCTTCATTTGCTCTTATTGGCCTAGAGTTTGGTGGCGTTGTTTTTTCTTCTTGGCGAGCGAGTCTTTGAGCGCGATGTGCGGCTCGTTAGCGAGTGGGGGAAGAGGTCGGACTTGGGACTTGGGACTTGGCCGCTCCACGCCGCACCCCGGACGTGACCTGCAGCTGCCCCGCACCGCGACCCACGCCGCCTCGTCTACGAAACATCGACCCGAAACAATTCATGTTTTTAAACTCCCTTTCAGAAATTCAAATTTTAAGTAGTATTAGACTTACTGTAGGGATCACAGAATTTTGAAAATGTGCACACAATTCACTTTTCCCCATAGCACGTCATACGCAGTTTTTAACTGTTTTTTTTGACGTAAAATAAATTTAAAAAATTAAAAAAAAAATAAACATCGACATTTTTTAGAATCTGGTTTAGTAACCATTAATATTAACGACAGGTAATTTGACGGTGGTTGGGATTATTAATGTTTAATTGAGATTTAACTGTCAAAATAAAGTCAAAAAATGAGCAGCTTATTAACAAATGTCCTGATTCGATACTTAAAAAAATAATATAGACTTCATTTATTGACGAAATCTCTATTTTAATTACGTTTTATTTTTGGTCACTTTGTTCTGAAGAATGTCAAATTTATGAATATCTCAAAATAATTACAATTTTTTTTTATGAATGTATTTTTTCATTCAAAAATAATCAACCACGTAAAAACATCTAACACAAAACATCGATGTTTAAATAACATCGGCTTCAAACAATCGATGTTAAATACATCGATGATTTTAAAAAAATGATGTTTTGAAAACATCGATATCGCATCCCTAATCTAAAGATGGGACCGCCAACAAAACATCGATGCTCAAAATGAAAACATCGATTTAATCAAATAGCGACCCAAAATCATCGATGTTATTGAACATGGATGTTTTTAAAACCGGATTAGTAACCATTGAAGTTCACGCGAGGGATATTTATTGAAAATTTACTAATTTTTTATTAAGATTTAATTGACAAAACAAAGTGAAAAAATCGTGAGGACAATTAACAAAAATAGGATTAGATGATCTGATAATTCAAAAATAATGTAGGCTTCTTCATTGATATAATTTTATTTTATATATTTCTCACTTTGTCACATTGATCTCAAGAGGTTCTCTTACTTTATGGTAATCTGAAAATAATTCTATAATTTTGTTATGGTTTTAAAAAAATATCGACCACGTACAAATGTCGAAAACAAAATTTCTATATTAATAAAAATCGACATAAAAATCGATGTTCAATATATCGATGATTTTATACAAAAAGCGGTGTTTCGGAAACAACGATATCGATGTTGCATCCCGACCTAGGTATGTGCCACCAGCGGGGAACTGCCCCAGCCGGGGCAAGCTTTTAGCTCCTGACCGGTCTTCCGTGAAGTGTGATAAGGTAGGGCTGATGTCGGGGCTCGTGGAATTTGAAACGGATATTTTAATTCTCGGTTCTCGTTTTGGAAGTGTGCGAATTTGCCTACGCCAGCCAAATAAAATCCCTACACTTTTGTTTTATCTTCCCCTTCTCGCTTCCTTTTAGCATCTTTTTGCGGTGTCCACTAGATCGAACAGAAATAAGTTTAATTCACAAATGTAAACAATCTGGACGATTCCGTGAATGAAAGCAATATCGGTCAATGTTTTTTGAACTCAGGAACTTAATATAGAATTGTGATAAATACGTCTTCGATTAAGCAAAATGCGATACTTGGAGAGAGATAAGGGAAAGATAAAACTCCTTTATAGTCGAATTATCGGTATTAAAAAAATTATTCCATCACTGTCATCCAGTCTTGAAGCAAAAAGACTTGAAAATTGTTGGGAAATACCTTGCAGCATTAATTAGAATCTTTCGTAAATCATATATTTTTTGTGTATTTATTCTACCTTGTACACAATTACGTTAAAATATTTGTTGTCATTAATACACGTATATTTCCAGGCACCGGTCTATAAGTTTTCAATCTGCGATTACATGCGAAATCATGCACAAAAGGCGAAATCACGTACAAAGTGCGAAATGGTCGTGAATCTGTGATATATTTTTTAAATCGCATTTTATGGTTTCGTTCGCGTTCGCTAACTATGAATGCGACGTCGACCACAACACAAGGATGTTTGAAAACATTTAATTTGAGTGTCTGTGTTTATTAATTTATAATTAATCTTTAACTGGCAAAAAAGTAAAAAAAAAAAAAAAAAAAAAAGAATAAAAAACTAATCCTGAAAGCCTGAGTCGCTGTGCGGGAAGAAGAGACAGGCCCTGATGCCCACGGCGCAAGCCTTACTTCTTACGCTTCGTACGATTCTTCTCTTTTTCTTCGCTTTTGTATTTGTTGAAGATCACAAATGGTGAAATTTTGAATTAGTTTCCCTTACGTCTTCATTTTAATGGGAAAATCTAAAAAGCATCAAAATAACTTATCTTAAACAGTTCTTCCTTAATAATAATAATAATAATAATAATAATAATAATAATAATAATTATTATTATTATTATTATTATTATTATTATTATTTTCTCAACATGTGCTATAAAATGCTAAATCGTAATTTTTATAATGCCATACACTTGTTTTTTTCATACCAGTATTATAAACGACCTTTTCTGTTGCAAGAGACCGTTCATAAAACGGCAAATTTTACGGCACGAATGATTGCGTCACCACACATTCAGCCAATGGCAATTAGATAATCGTGGGGAGGTAGCGGAGAACGGAACAGCCGACCACCTTTTCCTCGCACAGATGTCACACGTCACAAGAACGTTCTTTCGCCACATCAAGTTTGTTTCTCTTATGAATTGCAAAAAAATATCGAATGCAACTTTTTATAATGTTGCTTTACTGCATTCGAACAAATTTGCAAACTCGCACCTTACGTCGCACGTTTTGAAAGCAAGTACTCATGCAATAAAGCTTAATAAACTACTGTTTCAAAATGCGATATTTTTTCGATTTCAAAGAGCTAAATTCGCGAGTTATGGTTCCTGCCGCGAGTGTTTGCGGCGCTGTGTTACCGTAACAGCGCGTGGGCGAGAGAGAGAGAGGGAGAGAGAGAGAGAGAGAGGGAGAGGGAGAGAGAGAGAGAGAAGTCCGTTGCGTAAGGCGCGCACCTTGGACGCGAAGGCATAGCAGACGGAGGAGGAGGAGGTGGGGCCCAGGCGAAGGTCAAGGACCGGCTGCGCTGCGGTCCTTCGGCTCCACTTCCTTTAGACTGTTTCAACTTCTCCTACCTCTCTTTCTTCTTTCTTTTCGCTTCTCTTTTATTCGAGTCCCGACGGTGGCATAATCTTCCACACTAGCTCGAATTAACCTGGCGTTGATCGGAGAAAGCACAGAATATTACGGGCAAGAGCAGCTGGTCGCTAGAACTCTCCTCCAGACATTGACTAAATTCGACCCAGATATGTATATAGCTCGAGAGAAAATACTGCCACCGTCAGGATTTGAATAAAGTAAAAGCGAAAAGAACCTAGAATGACAAAAGGGAAAGAGAGATGGAAGACGAAAGAGAGAGAGGGGGGAGAAAGAAGTGAAAGAGAGGTATAGGTACTTTACGTAAGATAGGAGGAGTTTACTATCATTGAAACAGTCTAAAGGTCGTAGGGTCTAAAGGTGTCGTAAATTACGTGGTGCGGCATACAACCTTGGTTACGAACTGTGGAAAAATAACTCGCGATAAAAAGTTAATCCCAATTCAAGAGTGTTCCTAGACAATTTTGGAATGTCACAAGGAAAAGAAGTAACTTGAGTAGGCAAAACCTTTCAGACCAACGCATCTTGCAACATTAACAGCCTCTTACCGACGCCAATTCAGTCCCCGAAGGGCACCTGATGGGTGGGCGGCTGGGGGCAACGGCGGAAGCGAGAATAAATTGCAGTACACAGGACGAGTCACGTCACTTTAGCACTTCCTGGACATTTTCAAAGATCGAAGTTATTGCAATGCAATTGTCACAGAAACGCTTGGGGAATGGGGCTAGTTTATACCTATATTTATTTATTTATTTATTTTACGTCAAAAAAACAGTTAAAAACTGCGTATGACGTGCTATGGGGAAAAGTGAATTGTGTGCACATTTTCAAAATTCTGCGATCCCTAGACCAAGTCATATACTACTTAAATTTTGAATTTTTGAAAGGGAGAAAAAAAACAAAACAAAAAACTCCCATGTATAAAAAAAAAAACTCCCATGTAATAAAACCATTTTCAAGGATAAAAAGCAATAAATTTTGAATTTTGAAAGGGAGAAAAAAAAACAAAAAAACTCCCATGTAATAAAATCTATTTTCAAAGAAAATGAGCATTTCTATTCATTTCATATTCATTTCCATTTTATCACTTGCATTTTACGAGATATTGTAATGGCTCGAGTGCTCATGACCAAGGAGAGCGATGGAACACTTTGCCCGGTGGACTGTTATAATCGAAATATCCGTTAAATACGAGTCGCGAAAAAAATAATAAAAATTACGCAAAATGCTTATCTAACATATGACAATATGTAAATCATTGGATTCGTCTTTTTATTCTCGTCATGATAGACTAAAGAAATATGTATAGATCCGTCTGAATTAAAACAATGTTACCTCAATATCTCGTAAAATACAAATAATCAAATGGAAACGAATACATACATTAATTAGCCTTATTCCCACATGAACTTGCGTGAAAACTGCACTGCAATAACTTCAACCGTTCAAAAGTTACAGAAGGTGCTAAAGTTACGTGTCTCATCTTGTATATAAAATAACGTTATATTTAAAAACTAATCGTTCACTATTTAGCAATGTATTACAGTCATTTTCTGCACATTTTTGTTGCAATATTTTCTGTTTTGAGGTTCAATAATATGAAAATATTTCGAACATTTTGTCAACCTGGTCTTTCTGCAGGGTCGTAGATGGCCACCTCCTTTTTTTGAAGAACTGCATAAAGAAGCACTGTGTAGCTCCGACTGCACAGCTGTTTTCCACATCTACAGATACTAAAATTAGATTTGCACGTGCGCTGGTACGCTACACTTTCCACGAAGCGGTTACACATTACAATGGTTCCGGTTTTTTTTATTATTTTTTTTTAACATTCGACGAGCATTGAAAAACGTAACGATTACTCAGTGTTAAGGAACGTCCTAGACTGCTGGCCAGCTAAAAAGCCGAACTAACGGGACAACTTTTGAAAAATGTCACTGTCGGATGAGAACATACATTTATACTCGATTTAGGGTAGTTTCGATTCGTTTTATGTTGGCTAAAGTTGTTGCCAACCGTCACACAAATACCCTGAATATATTACCTTCAATCGGTAGGGACATTTTTTAAAATTTAAGTTTGCAATGAAACAATGACTACTTCCGTAGATACCGCCAACATTCAAAGCCATCCAAGTGAAGTTGTGTTAGTTTACGAGTGTTGCTAAAGATTTGCATTTTGCGTTTTGGTGCTCTTCGTTCTTTGCGTTTTATCGTTCAATTTATGTATTTAGTAGTACTAGGCGTTTTTGAGTTTTATTTATTATTTTCCAATTGTTTTCTCTAGTAATAATAATAAAGTTAATTGAAATAGTTATAGTAGTTCATTATTTGTTGTTGTTAAGTGTCCCTTTAGTATTTCTTGTTTTAAATTAATTATATTATATTTATTATTATTTTTCTAAATTCATTTTAATTATAACTGGAAAATAATGGTAAGCCTAACAACATCTGGGTCTATACTTAATACTGAACCTTTGAAGATTACACGTTTTCAAAGACGTTCTGGTAACAATGGATAAGTTATTGAAAACTTACTTATTTTTTTTTTTTTAATTACTTTTAAAAACTAATGAATAATTGAACAGATAAATTAAAGGGATGTATTTGCATTGATATTGACATAACTGGACTGTAAGGAACATTTCATTAGATCACTTAAAAACTACCATGTATATCACGTTAATTAACTTCAATAATTGTGGTATTTATTTGCGTTCAATAAAACTCATTACTACCACTTCAAAACGTGAAGGAACTGTTGACACACATCTCAAAAGCATTAATAACATAGAAGTATGACCGCAGATAACTTTTGGACAGAGGTTGTATTTTTCATTTGCACTTGACACTTTTTAACACTTCTTAAGCTCGCAATAGTTGATAATGATAATTCTTAATTAACTTACAGAATTAATATTCGTTTATAGATGAACATCTCTTTTTAATTCTACCGAAAAACGGAACATGTATTATTGAACAGTGGACAAGACTCGAGACCGCGCGAGGATTGTGAATGAGACAACAAACAAAACAAAAGCGAGAGACTTGATCAGAGTTATAGTTTCATAAGTTGGCTATTCCGACAGGAAATCTTTCAAGCTGCCATATTGTGAATTTAGTGCGGCCTGATACACGGCCTGGAGTCTAATATTAAAATTGCTAAACCAGGCATGTCAAGGGCGCGGGCAAGGCAACAAGCTTGAGTCCAGAGAAATTGGCGCGAGATTTGAAAGTGAGGGTTGTGCAAATACTTCGGAGTGGTGGTACGTCACTAAATGCCTAGCCCACAACAGTGTTTGGGAGAAGTTACTTGACAGTTATTGTCACAAATTTATCTATATTAATTACCATTTTGTCTTTAAGGCAATTAAATCCATTAAAATGAACTATTACATCAGTCCTGTTTCAAATACTCATTTGAGAGTAAAAGTTAAAAAACTGAATCAAAAGTATCTTCATTTTGTAATCCTGTTTACTTGAGTGATATAAAAGCATGAAGTTTCTGCGTTCAGCTTAGAAGGTTTAACAGGAAAATGATCGTATCTATTAAAAGCGCTGAAGTCGTAGGCTTCCGCGGCCAGAGTCATGTAAATGATCTTGGCTGTCCAGGTGACGCCGCGTCGAAGGCTGTGTTGCCGACGTTTCGACCATCTTGTCGTAAACGTCGACCATCTTGTCGTGTCGTCTGTTGTTGGGCACAACAGCCCTGAGGAAGACCACGACAAGATGGTCGAAACGTCGGCAACACAGCCTTCGATGCGGCGTCACCTGGACAGCCATGATCATTTATTAAACGCGCTCTCCGTCCGTAAGTGAGAATTGTTAACTTATAGCAACTTGTTAATTTATTTCACATTATTGCTTAAAACAATAAATACCCGAATGATTTGAAAACACAAACATAAAAATACAAAAAAAAAAAAAAAAAGAAAAGAATTCGCCATTCAAACATATTCCGGTCACAGCAATGACTTTTATATAAGGGAGAATTTAGTAAGAAAATAAAATCAGTGATAAGTAGCGAAGAATATAAACATAATCAATTCTCGATTATTTGATAGGAGAAATCTGGCTAACTTATTTTCGTAAGAATCCACTAGTCATCGCCTCGAGCCACGCCAGCCTGTGCATATACACCCCTTTCTTAAGGGGAAATCACTGCGGAGTCAGGGGAAGTTGCCCCTTGCGCCGGGCTCCCCAGGCGGGAAGTAGCTCGTGCGGGCGCGGTGTGTCTGACCTAAAGGATGAAACAGTAACTCCTTACCTATCCGCAACAAATACCGAAATTACAGCGCTGAGTTCAGCCATTGCAATCCCCCTCCTCCATTGGTTCGGATTGTTCCTCTGGAGCAATTTAATCGATTGGCTCGCAAAGGACTAGAATCGGAGAAACAGATAGTCTCTCGTGGCTGCCACCACTCTGTCAGAAATTACATTCATTTAATGTAGATTTAATGTGCGAGGTACATGCTAAAATGTACGAATTTTCCATGTCACGTAACAAACATAGAACTAGTAAAAATACTTAAACGCGAAGACTTTTAGACAACAGTGTGCGTACAAGGTTAAAGACGCTTGTTGTGTGTTGCTACATGTCGCGTAAAACATTTCTTTATCGCCTGCTGGTGATAGTAGGTGGTGAATTTTTTTGTATACCGTATTTGCCGGTGTATAAGACGCACTTTCTTGCCTTCGTTAAAAAAAAGAGGATGCTTCTTATACAACGGATGGGAACTTTTGTAACTGTTCGGATGTTTAGTATATAGCATTACAAAAATCGATTTTTTTACACTGCAAAACAAGAAATTGTACTTCTACAAAATTGATTATTACAGAAGCTAAAAGTATCGCCAGACGAAAGAATGCTGAAAATTTCGTTGGGTCAACGTCATGATCTAGAAGATTTGTGAAAAGGCACGGTCTTTCCCTGCATACTGGAAAAATTTCATAAAGACTCCCGGCGGAATATGAAAAAAAGATCATTGCATTCACAGGTTACAATTCACATTCCTTTCATAAAAATGAATATCAAGTAAAAATTTAAACAATGATATCCTTCTTGATTATAGGGGTCCGTCTTAAACACCGGAAAATAGGATACTCTAATAGTCATTGCGAGTGGCTGCGACTGAAATTTTAGCGACACCCGACTTATGATTCCGATAAAAATTGGACATTGAAAGATGTGACCGGTTAATTCAGGTTGTAAGTTTACATGGAGGCGTAGAGCACGTCTAACCGAGCTCATTGCTTTAAAATGAAGTCTATTTTCGGTAAAAAAAATTTAATTATAAGTAAAGGACTGCCGTAAGTATTTGTAAGCCAATGACTTTCAACCAGTTATTTTAAAGATTGATTTAAATTTTATGTTAAATGATTTTGATATTAGGAGGGAATATTTTCTATTTTCACGGTCTAGTATTTTCATGTTTATGAAATTGTGATTTATGTTCATAAATGTGTAAATGTTCAATCATGTTTGTTCAATGATTTCTTATCTGTGGATGGTGAAGTATATTTGTTGCGTACTAATTAATACGTTATTAATTTATAAAGTAAAAGAAAATGAAAATTTGTGATATAAGGATGAGTCTATATGGTTCATCCTCTACACAAGCATAATCAAAAGTGCAATCTACTAAACGATGATACCCTTTTTGACCAGCACAACACGTGTGGGTTGTGCGACAAAAGCTGCACTTTCATCTGTCGAGTGTCAAAGAAAGACATAAGAGAAACGTCAGAACCCCTGAGCTCAGAAATTACAACGCGCCTAGGACTTTGAGCGCTGCAAACTCCCTTAGTGACCTCTGCTCTGATAAGACACAAGCTGCATACAAAGGTACAGAATCAACATCAGGCAGCAGAAATCAAAGATTTCGTGTTCTATTGAATCATTATTTGTGTACAAAATAATTTATTTATTTATTTATTTTACGTAAAAAACAGTTAAAAACTGCGTATGACGTGCTATGGGGAAAAGTGAATTGTGTGCACATTTTCAAAATTCTGTGATCCCTACACTAAGTCATATACTACTTAAATTTTGAATTTTGAAAGGGAGAAAAAACAAAAAACTCTCATGTAATAAAATCTATTTTCAAGGATAAACAAGCAATAAATTTTGGCTCTTATTACTTCCTGCCGCGACAACATGGAAACGATAATTTGAATAATTGTATTTCCCACTGAATTCTAGAAGACGTGCACAGAAAATGAAGTTACATTTATGTCCAGAAGCAAAACAAGGGCCATCTCAGCATTTGCTCAATGGATCAGGGAAACTGGACGAAAAACCTGATCGAGATGGGGATAATCTTCTACATACTCCTTACAACAACGTAGAAGTGTTGCTTCGCGATGTAACAGTGATTAGATCCTTCTCTAAGCCTTGAACATTCATCTCTAAGTTTGATTTCATTTAATTAATTTAATTAAAAAACATTAAAATGTGTATGTGACGTATTGGGGACAAGTACCATCTACGCACATTTTCTTGAGCTCCAGAATCTCTTCGCAATGTAATAAATATAAATAGTTTAATGATGAATAAAAGAAAGCAACTTTTGAAAACCTGACATTTTCACTCCTGAGTCCGGTCCTCAAAGAGTTGTTTGCATTCATAAGTAGCGTAAATAGGTGTTCTCGCACCAGTGTAGATAAAATCTCAAACACACGTGAATAAGGCAGAATCTTCGGAATTGTGCTTGTTAAGTCAACGAGGTTAGCAAATGTTCGTGATAGGTGATTTCATGTGTTGTTTCCAGAAACTTTTAAGCGGTGGCTTCCAACGTTGGCAGTGCTCTAAAAGGACTTGCAAATGTTTCTTGAAAACAGAAGAGAAGAAATGATAATCAATCAATGCGATTCTAAGCAACCAGATGAAACGTAGAAATCAATCCTTACACTAAGGAGGAAAACGGAAGGGATGCAGTCGGGCGATGCCTTTTGGAGAGAACGGGAAACGGCTTAGGAAAAATTGGCGGCGAGATGCAGTCGGTATGAGCCCGTGCACAAGCCCATGTATGTATTTATGTATGGAAATGAGGTTGGTTTAAATCTATCTGCCGCGTACATGTCGGTTCTAACTCCTACTGTGCGGGATCGCGGTTCAATTGGTGGAGTTTGAGGAGAATTCAAAGGTCGATTACAGAATTCGTTTCTTCTCACTTCAAATGCGTCGCGATGGCTCACTTTTATTGTATTTATCTAAAAGAAGTTGTTAGAAATAGCGAGAGAGTGAGTGAGATAGAGAGCGAGAGAGAGAGAGAAAGAGAGAGAGAGGGAGAGAGAGGGAGAGAGAGAGAGAGAGAGAGAGAGAGAGAGAGAGAGAGAGAGAGAGAGAGAGAGAGAGAGAGAGAGAGAGAGAGAGAGAGAGAGAGAGAGAGAGCATTAAGTTACTTTGTTTGCTGTACGTTAGCAAGGATGTACTGGATTCCGCCGTTTGAAGTAGTCATATCTTCGCCGATTGCCACTTGCTCTGATGCACTCAAAAAGGAACAAAATACACTTTGGAGTGTGGATGTTCTTGTGTTGTCTGAACGACCTATCAGCAACTTCTCACATCATCCGTGTCAGCACTTCACTCTAACAAGCAATAATTAGTTCTTGAAGAGTAATTGTTTGGGCCTTCTTGCGACGTTCTGGTCGTGTACACTGAAACAATGATTAGTGTACAAGGAGCAAAACACAGTGGGTACAATGTTGAATTCTACACGCGATCAGAAATATGCATTAATATCAACGAGAAATGTATGAAATGTATTTTATCAACGAGAAAATCAAATCATTTGCACGATTGTCCCAAAGGAATGGCATACATTCTGGAATAACTTAATTGTCGTTGAAAAGAAAGCAAGGGACCTTTGTATATGATAAAAATGAAAAAGCTAACAGACACTGGAAAATTATTAGTTGACGCCGAATAGAAGTGTTAGCATCTACCCGAAAGGAACTTCACTCCGATACACAGCGTGAGGCTATTTCAGGCGTAGGAAAAGAGAAAGCAGGTTCTTTGCCCGACAGTAGTCACTTATTCGAATTTCACTTGCTCTTGTGAAGACTCAGATGCAGCAGAGAAGAGCTCTTTAACAACGACGTCAAAAAGATCAACGTGTCTTCGTGGTGGACGTTTACCCCGGCAATAAACACTTTTAATGTGACAGTTGATTGTCATTTTATGGAAGCCTAAAACTTCTATTAATAATTTCCAATAAATATTGATTTAGTATTTCTTAATTTTTATGTACACACTTTTTACGATTTTCTTATTTTTTAATTTCCAGGATTCAAAGTTTCGAGCATTAGGCGCATTGGAATTCAATGTATTTATAGTAATAATAGTAGTAATAATAATAATAATAATAATAATAATAATAATAATAGTAGCAGTAATTAGTATTATCATAATAATCATTATTGTTTTCATTCTCAAAAATTGCCACCGATCTTTTTTTTTGTAGGTGGATTGCTTTTACTTGTGTTTCACTATGATTCAGCATTAATTATCGGAGCCTCTCTGTACCATGAGATAGAATATGCAGAATAGTACATAATTCTTTAAGAGAATTCAGTCCTTTTTAAACAGTGTCAGAACATAGAATAGGGTAAATCAGAAGCTCTTCCTACTTCTTCTTCGCATCCTCCTTCTAATTCTTCTTTATCCTTATTCATTTCTTTCTTTATTCTTATTTTTATTCTAAATTCTTGTTCTTTCTATTCCCTTTCTTACTATTTTTTCTCCTTTAACTTTTTTTTCTCGATTAGAGCAAAGTACTCTTACAAAAGTATCCAGGTTCCATTTTCAGTGAACTGTCTCTTTTTCTCGGTAAAATGAAAAACAAATCATTGGAAAACTACAGTATTGATGGCATTTTGACTCGAATAGAAAGAAAGACTTAAAAATGGCACAGGTTTCAATTTCATTGAACTATCTGAATAATCCAAAGTGGGAAAAATTCCAAATAGTTTCAATAGTGGGCCAACTTTATATAAGTTGTTATTATGTGTTTATATAAGTTACAAAATATTTAAGTTGCTGTGGATTCATTAATTTACAAATTAAAAATTACCGATTTTATGTATTTACACATTATTTAAAACGTAAAAAAGTAATCGATTAATTCGGAACGATTATATTTGGTTTATTTTAACGTGGGGTCTGTGGGTAGAATCTCGAAGATGGAATTCGGCACGACTTGTTAAGTCATTGTCAGTCCTGCCGGTAGAGTCGCTTGATATGCAACACTGCTTGATGCGGCAGGACCAAGAAAGACGTGCCGAATTCCATCTTGGAGATTCTACCCTCAGCCGCCACGTTAGAAACACCCAAATTTAATCACTGTATATTAATCTAATAAAAATAATCATCGATTGGTTGATTGGTTGTTAGAGATTCGGGCGCGTCAACAGCATAGGTCATCAGTCCCGTAAGTGTAGTACATATTTTTCTCGGGAGATGGCGGTGATCTTCCCCCGCTGGATGGCCAGATCCGGTGCCGACCTACCGTCGGCTAGTGGGGTTTCCCACTAACCAGGACTCTCCCACCAGCGGGGCACCGCCCCAGCCGGGACAAGCTCTAAGCTCCCGACCGGTCTCCCGGAATATGTGGTAGTGTAGTGCATGTTAGTGTAAATGTGTGTGTAAGGGGGAGAGGATGGGACAAGGGAGAGGAAGGAAAGACCGCGCGCGGTCCGTGGCCCGTTTGATAGGGTACTGCTCCGGCATTCGATTGTTGTTGATCGTAGAAACGAGGTAAAAGTACGGATGAGAGCAGCCGGCCGCTAGAATTCTCGTGCAGACAGCGACTGAATTGGAGCCATCCGTTGATGCAGTGGATTTTTAAGGGCGAAAAAATCCTTCGTACGCCTTCCTTCGGAGGGGAAGTAAAGCCGGCTGTCCCATGTTAGTACATTTACTGCATGTAAAAGATCCTCAAGCCTAAATGACGCCTCTGAGCTAAATTCAAATCGCCTGTTTCGTCGCCCAACTAATACCTTCTTTCTCCCACGATTGGTGAAAGGAGTGTAACGAAATTTGCGTGGTCAGACGGAAGAGCAGGCCTCATGGCCTGAGTCTCGCCACGTAAAATAAGGCAAATTCAATTCAATTCAATTCAATGCAGTGGGCTGCCAGCCACGTGCCTCGGCCCGTGCCAGCGTCGCGACGGATTAAGCCCGCGCCGGGCGGGGCGTGCGGCAGCGGCGGCGACGGTGGCGCCTCTCGGAGACGAGATTCCCTGGCGCGCTGCAGCGAGGGGGCGGATGTCCACGTAAGGCCTCATTCACAATGCAAACTTAAACGTAACCGTAACGTAGCCGCAAAACCTAGAAATGGGTTATAAAGCGAGATCATTCACAATGCCTTGACGTAAACGTAGACGTGAGACGTAAACTTAAAGAGCTCGCAAGCTCCAAGCTTCTACGTTAAAGTTACGTCGAAATTCTACCGAAGACCAATCAGAGAGCAGCATGAAAAAAACAAATGCACAACAAAATCCGCGAGAAGGAAGGTCGACTCCAGATCGATTCTTGTTTATGCGTGTGTATTGGTGTGCGTTGGTGTGTGTAGTTGAAAGGTAGAGCAAAGAAGTTTGTGGAGTTTTGGTACGACTTGCGAAGTGTTGGTTCGAAATGGCAAATAAAGCGCCTCCTTCTTCTTTTTAAATAAAGCGCCCCTAAAATTAATGCTGCAGAAGCTTGCAACAGCACAAACTGCACGCCCAAATCTCTCTCCATGACAAAATCTGAACGTGGCGTTAAATATATTTGCGGTACACAATTTAAAGCTCACTGCTCGCATATAACCTCAATAGGTAGGGGCGCAACAGCTGCTCGCAAATGCAAAAGGTGAAATCGATAGGAGAGTCGAAAAAAAAAGCTAGAAACGCATCGATCAATATGTTGAATTCTGATTGGTTCAGGCAAAACCTACGTTCCAGCTTACGTTTGCCATTGTGAATGCTCGTTTTTACGTGAAAAGTTTACTGCATACGTTTACGGCTTACGTTACGTTTACGTTTGCATTGTGAATGAGGCGTAAGGAATTGATCAGAAACACTTCTGATGAACAACTCAACCTGTGGGATATGTTGTTGATGTAATCGAGGCTGCTTCTATTCGTTCGAGTGAACTCGGCTTGCAGAATTTTGGTTTGGTGTGTTCTTTATCAGCAAATCTCTGTCTTTAGTTATCCCGAAATCGGCCGAACCGGTCCTTGCGTCTGTAAGAATGGATGTTGATTTAATGGTGGCAGCGTTCGTTTGTTTTTTTTCTAAAAAAATCTGAATCTCTAAAAAATATTTTTTTAATTTTTTTTATAAAATATTGATCGAAACTATTGTGCGGTAGGACGATGAGTATTTAATTTCTTTTGAGCATACAAGTAAATACTATTCGTACACATTAAAAGAAGCTTATTTAAAAGTTTCAATGGCTTATTTAAAAAAATTATCTCTAGAGGAACATTTTGAATATGGCAATGTGCTTTCCATATATATATATATATATATATATATATATATATATATATATATATATATATATATAGTCAATGCTAAAATGGGATGGGGCTTTCAGCGCGTTTCGACCTTTAAACCTCCATTTGGGATATTTAGATATCACGGAGACAAACTAATACGAACCGGCACATACATCTCCAAGATCTTACAATATTTATGAACATAAAAACAAAAAATTACGTTTTTGACCAATTTTGGTCAAATTTCACTGATGTGTCCCCTTTAAGTTTGAGGATCTACGCGCAGTAAATCCACAACATGGAACAGGCGGCTTTATTTCCCCTCCGAAGGCGTACGAATGATGTTTTCACGATTTAATTTCCACTTCTGCGATCGGATGTGAACCCGCGAACTCGCGCATAGCGCTGTCCGAGTTTCGCAACACTGCGCATGCGCAGGCAATCGAAATTATTACTGTCGACTGTTGTAACCCTATGTGACGTCGTGGGAATACACAATAACACAGACACGAGCTTCAATGATAAATATGTACAGGTTTATTCACAATATGTACAATAAATATTTAAGTTACTTTTAGCTCTTGGGAAACGTTTACTCCCCTGATCGCAGGAGCGATCCTTAAAAATGTAATCTGACTCGTGGCCCGCGCCACTCCTCAGCGAACCTTATGCACACAGCACGCGGCTCCCGTGACGTAGGTCACTCGTGGAAAATCTCCACCCCGGCGTCCCAACACATGGGTTGCCGTACGAGCCTCGCTCGGCTCCGCACCGCCCTGGGCGCAAGTTTGTGCATTCGCACGAGGGTTCCACTCAGCTCGACAAACCCCACCCCCGCGCTCTCCGTTCCTTCTTATATAGCCCCCACCCACGTGACCTGAAACGTCACTGGGTTTTCACACGGCCCGCGCTAGTCGCGTTGCCAGGCATTTTGGGCATCCCTTTCCCTGGATTCTAAGAATTTTGCACGCGGCACGCGGCAAAAATGCGCTGTCCCGTATTTTGGGCATCCCTTTCCCTAGCTCTCGGAATTCTTCCAATACCGCATTGTTCTTACATCCTGCCTGGCCCTTGCGTCTCTAATCCCTTTGGCGCCGCCATTTTGAGTGGAGCGTACAATACGTTACACCTACAACGTGCAAAATTCCCAGTTAGGGACTTTAGACGTGGGGCAGCAGCGAACAGCAATCGATAGCAGTATCGATCTTCTACGCAAGCGCACTTCGAGTTTCGCATCAAGAGCATCTGCGCACGCGTAGACGATATCGATATTGTTATCGATTGCTGAAGGCTTCGCTGTGCTTGAACTCGCTATTCATCATACTGCTGCAATTGCATAACTGTTATCACTTCGACAGATACTAAAATAAGATTTTAATGTGTTTATGGGCAGGTCTCGCTGTACGAGGACGCCGGAATTTCCTCGAAGCGATTACGCATGCTCATGGTGGTCAATTGTTTTGTAAATATCCGATAAGCGCTGGAAGACGAAACCACAGTGTTCGTATTATACAGTAGCGCTCCTCTTCTTTATGACGTGTTGGTCAGCGACTATAGGGATCCACGCGGCGATGAAGGAAAACTTCGCCGCCTTCCAATTCATAATACAGCATCGTTCTGCTAAATCTAACCAAAAAGTTAAAGCTTTTATATATGTTAATTTGCTTATACATATTATTGAAACATGTAAAGTAGACAATTTTTAAGGAAAGAAATGATTTAAATGTAATGAATATTGTCCATTAAAAGTGAATAGTAGAATCATGAGGAACAAGTTTTTCTATACTTTTCAAGAAAAATGTAGAAATATACGTCATCTAAGTAGTAAATAAGGTTATCCGGGAGATAATAACATTTCTGTTAAGAGGTAACAAATTTCCATCTTTCCTTTCTAGGTCTAATGGAGAAGTAAAAAACAACATAACTCTGACTTCTTTCCTTCATTATTGCTGCATCTAATTGCAGAACAGTGTGTCCCCTTTTGACACATGCATGTGTGTTAACTGGAGAACTATAAGAATGCAGTTAGTGCAAATATGTTACGATGCATGTGAAATGTGAGATTGAAAAGGTTGGTTCTACGAAATTTTTACTGTTATTTAATGACTTGTCCTTGAAATCCTATGCATGAGGTCAAGAAACAACACTATTTTTTTAAACTTTTTAACCAGCTCTTATTAAACGCACTTTCACAAACAAATCCGTATTACCTTCCAAATCCTTCACTAGCAGCTATCCATAGTTTTACTTTACCTCCACCAGGATCGCTAGCTGTATGCGCACGCATTCCTAACTAGCCAAAAAATGGGCTGAGCTGTGCTACAAAACTGGGGTCAGGATTAAAGGATTAATGACCTAGGATTAAAGAAACTTATAATAATGGAAATCCTAAATGATGAAATAATAATTCCTAACCTGAACAAACATATGTGCAAACACTCATATGTTCGCAAATAAATAGTTTTCCGTTGAGTTTCTAATCTTCATTGTTGTGAAATTGTTACAGAAAATTGTGCGTTTTTAACAACTGTCCAAAACATTTCTAATCAGTACGTATTGCGATTAATATTTTCTTGCACGACTGAGTAACTTTTTTTTATTTTACTTTTTATATTTTTTTTTTATTTTATAGTTACAGCAACAACGAGGTTATTAGAGACAGTTAAATAAGATTACAATACCAGGTTTTTCACTGCGTGGTAACATATTGTTTACACTTTATTTATTTATTTATTTATTTATTTTACGTCAAAAAACAGTTAAAAACTGCGTATGACGTGCTATGGGGAAAAGTGAATTGTGTGCACATTTTCAAAATTCTGTGATCCCTACACTAAGTCATATACTACTGGAATTTTGAAAGGGAGAAAAAAAACAAAAAAACTCCCATGTAGTAAAATCTATTTTCAAAAATTAATAAGCAATAAATTTTGAATTTTGAAAGGGAGAAAAAAAACAAAAAAACTCCCATGTAATAAAATCTATTTTCGAAGATAAATAAGCAATGAATTTTGAAAGGGAGAAAAAAACAATCAAAAAAGCTCCCATGTGATAAAATCTATTTTCAAGGATAAGTAAGCAATAAATTTTGGCTCTTATTACTTCCTGCCGCGACAACATGGAAACGATAATTTTAATAATTGTATTTCCCACTGAATTCTAGAAGACGTGCACAGGAAATGAAGTTACATTTATGTCCAGAAGCAAAACAAGGGGCCATCTCAGCATTTGCTCAATGGATCAGGGAAACTGGACGAAAAACCTGATCGAGATGGGGGTCATTTGACCCGGACTTTTAAATTTTGTTCAATGCATGGTCATTACAGCTTACATTTGACATTGTCATTGGTGGTTGAAAATAGGTCAGTACTTGTTATGATAAAATACACAGGAGATTCAGTCAAAAGCAGTATTAGTGGTACATTAGACAAGAAAAAATATTGTGAATGTGTTACTTGGGTTTTCTCTAGTTTCTTGGATTTAAATAATTTAAATAATGAATGATGAATGCGAAAGAAGATTATAGAACGATTTCAAATGTATTATTAACGGCTTTGCAGCTTTTTATATAAATAATTAACAATCAACTTAATTGTTTTTTGTAATCAATTGGATCATTAACATTCGCTATTCACTATTTAATGTTATTTGACCTCTTTGAATGTTCATGTACCCCCAGCAGGGACAATATCGACACCGCTGGAAACCTCTGATAAACAACGATCTGTTTCAAAGATTTTTTTTTAAAAGTACAGTAAACTTGATCCACAAATGTTTCGGGAACCAGGGATAGTGAGGGTTTTAAATACATGAATCCACAAAGCATGTGGGGACGGGAAGCTGGAAACAAAATGAACTCTCAGCTGACGAGTGTCTGTGGAAGCTCCGATGTGTTATCAAACATAATGGTGTGTAGTAGCGAAAATTCTACTTAACAAACTAAAAGCTTTTCTAAAAAGTAGCGCGCGCACACACACACACACACACACACACACACACACACACACACACACACACACTTTTCAAGGGCAACAATAAAAAATAATGTTGTACTGAAAAAAATTTTAAAATTTAATTTTTTAAAAAAAAAAACGAAACGCCATGCGTCAAGTAAATGAATATAAATTAAATGTCAAATTACTAAAAATACCTTACTTGTACTAACGTAAATGGATTCCAGTCAGTGTCGTAACACTATTGTTTGTAAATAATATAGAAGCACTTCGTGAAGACGGAAGACACTTGCGAGTCATTAGAGATGTTTCGCACACTGTGGAAAAAATAGCTGTTTCGTACGCGGAAAACAAGCTCGAGAAACCGCGTTTCGCGGGCGGCGTGTTAAAAACTAACATCTGAAGGGCTTAGCACAGGGTGTTAGCTCAGTTTTTAGTTTTGTCGTCAAAACGGCTTTTCTCTGAGTTTCCTATTAGTTGCTTTGCTAGTTTTGATGAAAATCACTATATTTGTCATATAAAACAGAAATAATTTTCAGTAATATAAAAAAAAAGTTCCACGTAAGTTTACTGAATCTCAATTTGACCATTTTCTGAGTTAACACCTACTTACACTGTGCCCTTCATTTGCATTTTTCAGCCAAAGTCGAAACTCATTGTTCTTAGATTTTTTTCCGACTTCCTGAGGATCTAAATAAACCAGAGACCTCAGACACGGCTGGGGACTTCCTAGATTTATTTCAATTTCTCTGCTTACAGTAAATGAGCACTATTGAAGATTTTTGAACGTACTGTAAGCTTGCTTGACAAAAATCTTTCGGGAACGGGGAGGTAATGAGGGCTTTCAATACTCGATCGCCGGTTTTGACGTAGCGTGTGATGCAGGAAACCAAAACGCTTAGCAGCTGACGAAAGATTGTGGAAGTCCCACAGCGTTATCAGAGAGGTTCCCTCTTCCCGGACACGTTGCGCCCGGCCATTCGCAAAGGAAAAGAAAAGAAAGGACACTCCGCTTTGGAATGTCTGCCACCCCCTCCCCAACACAATTCCCCCTTGCCACAACCGGCCGCCTACCTGCGGGCACCAACAAACGCTGTAGATGATCTTGGCTGTCCAGGTGACGCCGCGTCGAAGGCTGTGTTTCCGACGTTTCGACCATCTTATCGTGGTCTTCCTCAGGGCTGTTGTCAGGGCTGTTCAACAGCCCTGAGGAAGACCACGATAAGATGGTCGAAACGTCGGCAACACAGCCTTCGACGCGGCGTCACCTGGACAGCCAAGATCATCTACATGACTCTGGCCGCGGAAGCCTACGACTTCACCAACAAACGCTGTCTTTGGCCACACCTTAAAAAAAAAAACAACTAATGGCACGGACGTACTTTCACGCACGTACTTTCACGCAAAATTATGCGAAAAATACTCAAAATGTCCTAAAAGTTGGACATGACCTTACTTCAAAATCTGTCTTTAAGGGACAGGTTTTATTAAGAGAAAAAAATCTCTATCTTCATAATTGTAGTTGTAGGAAAACGCCGAAAAAATTTAAAAATTTTGCAATTTTCACAAAATCAGTTTTCAACGAAAAAGGAACCTGCATCGTTCTCTTAAACGTATATCACTCTATCCAACAACAAAATTTAATCAAATACGACGAAGCCATTTTTTTTTATTTTGAAAATATTTCATGAGCTTCATGTAAAGTATCCTCCAAGATTAAAATATTGGTTTTTTATTCAAGGGACGGCGACATCAGCTAGATGTATTGGGGAATATCAATTTTGAAGAAAATCGGCTGAATGGTTTAGTCACAGACGGGCAGACAGACAGACGTTTTCTCGTCGTTCGATTTTTCGGTATCAAGAACCCACAAAACATGGATTCTGGCTACGCCACGTGATAAAGGATTTTGTTTTTTAAATTTTGTAACTGTATTTATTAACTTTTTCGCTGCCAGGGCCCTGTAATAAGAGTTTTTCTGCCGAAAATTCGCCGGTTTTTTTTCGCGCGGTATTACATAACTTTCTCTCTTCTCCGTAGCGAGAAAGTAAAAAGTATTTAAAAGTATAATTTATTATTTCATTATTGTAAATGTAAAATTAATTATTACATTTAAGATTACTCGAATTTTTTTTTTTATTTTTTACTGAAACGTTATTGCTGGTTATAAATGGAGTCCGACATACTTTGCATAACTTACTTAGCTCTGGAGGATTGTGGTTACGAGGAAAATATGAAAACAGTTGAATGATGCTGCATAATGGGAGGGAATTATGGGAGAGAAATATGCAAAGATAAACAGAAACTAACATCGTGTTAATTAGTAAATAAATCTGAATCAATACAATTAGGTAAAAAGATATGTATCACGAGTGTTAACTGTTTCTAATTATATCGGGCGACAGAACAAACGGACATTTTGTCACCGCTCGACCATTAGTACCATGACAACGCCCTTGGGGCATAAATAACTATTTTTGAAAACCAATTTTTTAAGAGTTTTTTTTTTTTGCAAAACGGTTCTTAACTTTCCCAACACTCTCGTATTTATCCTACAAGCAAGTTCATATCGGATGCAGTGGATAGGTAGGCGGTAAATGTCAACCAGTAAGAACGGAAGAAACTATTTTGTATACATTTATGACGGTGCTGCTCCTCTCAGGCCAATTATTTTGCCGCTCGTTTAATGCCAGACACTTTTATTTATTTATTTATTTTACGTCAAAAAAACAGTTAAAAACTGCATATGACGTGCTATGGGGAAAAGTGAATTGTGTGCACATTTTCAAAATTCTGTGATCCCTACACTAAGTCATATAACTTAAATTTTGAATTTTTGAAAGGGAGAAAAAAAAAACTCCCATGTAATAAAATCTATTTTCAAGAATAAATAAGCAATAAATTTTGGCTCTTATTACTTCCTGCCGCGACAACATGGAAACGATAATTTGAATAATTGTATTTCCCACTGAATTCTAGAAGACGTGCACAGAAAATGAAGTTACATTTATGTCCAGAAGCAAATCAAGGGGCCATCCCAGCATTTGCTCAATGGGTCAGGGAAACTGGACGAAAAACCTGATCGAGACTTCAAAACCTTCGAGTGTTTTCGTCCCTACTGTAATAAATATGGCCCAAACGTAAATAACGCAAAGCCACAGGGGAGAGAGTTTTCATGGAGAACCCGTGTCCTTCAGAGAGAAGGCGCCCCCTAACCACTGATGAAGTGCTGCTCATTAACTTGTCGCAGCTCTCTGCGTTAGAGTCAACAGAAATTCGAAGCTGATAAGCGTTTTAAGCTTCACATAGTGAGATAAGTTTTCAAGTACCACTGTCTGGCCAGAGACTATACAAGAAGAGTGGGTCTATTTTGGCGAAATAAGCCAAACATTTAAATGATGAACGTAGAGTAGAACTCCCAAAATATAACATGGGAACATCTAAAGAAAAAAGAAACAAAAATATGACCTTCAAAGGAAAGGAAATGATTCGCTCAAAAATCTTTGAAAAATGCACTAAATAACAAGTGACACACTCTTGGATGTAATGTTTCCCGCCTTAAACAGAACGATATGCAAAAGAAAATAGAAACATGTAGTTGCTTGAATGGTCGTCTGAAAAGAACATTCCGAAAGAAACCTAATTCACATATCCTCCTGAAATTTTATAGAACAGTTTCAGATCCTATTCTGCTGTATGGATGTGCGAATTGGGTATTATCACAAGGAGATAAAAGAAGATTTGAAACCAGTGAAATTAAATTCCAAAGGTGACTGGCAGGATATTCAAAATTAGACCATAAGACAAACAATAGTATAAGAGAAGAACTAAATATATGTCTTCCATGAAAAAATTACAACATATAGAGAAAAGAGACTCATGTATGTAAAGAGTATGATTGCTTCCCGAGATCCACGAGCAATGTATAATTATACCCCACAAGGAAGAATAGATGTTGGTCGATTACCAAAGAGATAGAAAGACCATTAGGTGCAACAGGAAATATTTCCTAAGCATGAAGAAGAAGAATTTTTAGTAGAAGTTAGGGACAATCCCCACCGACTGAAATGTATCACGACCACATCGGTGGCTACGGCAGTGTCTCTGGCCGTGAAATCCTAGGGTTCAATTCCAGCGTGCAATTCAGGCGCTGTCTGGAGGAGAATTCCAGCGGCCGCCTGCTCTGATCGGTAGTTGTCAACGGTTTCTCCGATCAACACCCGGTGATGGCAGGATAGTACCCCAACAATCAGACAACGGACCGCGCGCGATCTTTCCTTCCTCTTCCTTGCCCCATCCTTATCCCTAACACATACAATCACACACTTCCTTTTCCATACACTTTTGGCCCTCGTTGACAATTTATGATTTTTTTCTATCTGAACCTTTAATCAAATTCCTGTCACTTGAGACGGGAGATGATATACGAGATGTCGAAATGTGTTCATCACCCTTTCATTCTACTCATAGACCCCAGCTACGTCGTTGTCATATTCTCCTTTCCTCCAATCCGAGGCGATGTTCAGATTCAGGAGAAGCAGTTGATTGAAGCACTTCACTAGCTACTCGGCTCCATCCCTTTATTTTATGAAGCTTTCTGGTTTTAGGAAGATTTCTAGTTTTTTCACTCCCATGCAAGGGCATGTTGTGGCGTATTGACTTATACTGATGACCAATTACTCAAAAACGCTAGATAATATCAAATTACTCATTTCGAATATAGGAATAAAATGAAGGAAAACTATCCAGACTTCGGCCATTTGAGATGGTTTGCTTGGACGAGAATAGTCTCTTTATGTGCCCAGGAACTCGGGGAAAAATACAAAAATATTGAAATGCGTTCGATTTTGACTGAAAAATGCAAATATTTGATTGTGTCATTCCGTCTGTTGACAATGCTCTTACCGAGTGAGTTCTCATAATCAGTGTGTCACTGCAGACAGAAAATCTACGATGAATAGGATGACGTCATGCGACAAAAACTCTCTAAGGAATAAGCCGCTTTCAATTAAATATTTGCTACTCACATGTTGCTCTATGAACCAATAACTTTTCTTATATTCGTGATGTGTACAAAACTTTTGGACTATTTTATTCTTCACGAGGTTATTGCAATATTCGTGAAGTCTGTTTATGTTAAAATATTTAGTTTAGACAACCACTAGTATAAACTGTTCTTTCAGTGCACGCAAAGATTGCTTAAAATTCAATTTTTAGCACTGCTGCTAAAAGTGAGATGCTCAAGTGTTCAGATAAATCTGTGAATGCGACAAAGAAAATAAAAAACTTCTACTGACCTTAATGTCTCATTTAGTGATTTGTAGACTTGAATTGATATAAAATGAAAATCAGTAAGGCTGACTAAAAAAAGAGTGGATAACACACGTGGTAAAAGAGATTCTATTTCGCTCTTAGGCACTCGGTCCATCGGCCTCGAGTCGCGACCATTCCTACTCGCCAAATAAAATGTCACTTTCACCTCTCGTATCACGAATAACTATTATCGTAGTGTTTTAGGAGAGAATTTTATTTGTTCTTCGTGAACAGAGTGCGTGCAACATTTTGGATAACCATGTGGTTTTGTCCAGCATGATTTCTTCCGCTCCAAGTCCCTTGTTGCAAACTAAAAGCCATGGCTTCACATCGCGGTGTCTTTGGAGCGCGGAAGTAAACCGTTCACAGTTTGTAAGTTGCTCAATTAGTAACTCAGTTAACAACTTAGACTACTCACTGAAAGTTCCTCCAAGGGCTCCGATTTGGCAATAGAAGCGATCCGATTTGGCAGTAAAATTTAGATTTGTGTTTTCGTGAGATTTTATCAAACTATTTAAAATATTTGTTTTTTATTCGTGTTATTTTATTGCTTCTTTATTTTAATAGCTATATAAATGTCGTTGCTGCTGGAATATGGCGATGACACATACACAGCCTGCGCCATTTAGTATTCATAAAAATATTGCGTGAAACTCTATCGTGTAATACGAAACGAAAGAAATGTTTACATCTATGAGATAGATATTAACGGGAATAATCCAGTAAAAAGCAAATAACCAACCGAGTCTGTTATTTGTGTTTTGGCTCGTATGTCCTTCAGTATTTTTCCTAATACCAGCTCCTTACAAGATAAAATCATATAAACAAGTATTATTATTATTTGAACAATTTTACTGATACTCATCCTTCACTACATTTCATTTAATTCGGACGATGGGCTGTTAAATGTTAATTTAATTAATGTTGTAACCTGGCTGTTAAATGTTAATAATCTGGCCCGGCTATTAAGAGTGGCTTGTTGCATTTTGTCGATACGGTATTACGAAAAAAATGAAATACATCTTTAAAAAAATTCAACAGATAACAATAATTTCAACACAAAAATACGAAAATACGAGAAAATGTGTTATTCGCTTTAAAAACAACTTACTCAGTTGCGAATATGTGTTGTGTTCCTCGGCGAACGCCGGAAAGAAATTTTGAGCAAGAGGAACTTAAAAGTTGTTCACGAGTAGTTACATAACGCATTGCTGCCAGAAATTGGTGGGAAATTGACACGGCCAATTGAAACCCTTAAGGTCCCACCGCAAGTCACATGAAAGCGTCCCCGCTCCTGAAGACTTAGCATCAACTGATGTCACTCCTACGATTCCACACCCGACGAAGACAGGATTTTCGACATTCGCTACATACCTGGGCTAATGCTGTCTAGAAATAAAAGAGGTACTCTTCGCCTACAAAGTATTTTTATTCAGACAGCCGGCTTTCGACGGCTTTGCCGACATTAGTCTCGTTGCTTTCGGCAAAATCTAAAGCCTATAAAAATACTATATTGGTGAAGATGACCTCTTTTATTTCTTCGCATTAGAACGTAAACAACGCCGAATCAGAATTCCCATAATGAATGCTGTCTAGAGGAGAATTCTAGCGGGCGGCTACTCTGATAATTTTCCGTATTTTCTTCCATCAATACCAGGCGAATGCCGGAGCAGTACCGTAACAAACGGGCCACGGATCGCGATCTTTCCTTTCTCTTCCTTGTCCTATCCTCTCCCCCTTACAGACACACACTTACACTGACATGCACTACACTACCACATATTCCGGGAGACCGGTCGGGAGCTAAGAGCTTGTCCCGGCTGGGGCGGTGCCCCGCTGGTGGGAGAGTCCTGGTTGGTGGGAAACCCCACTAGCCGACGGTAGGTCGGCGCCGGATCTCGCCATCCAGCGGGGGAAGATCACCGCCACCTCACGCGCAAAAACCGTGCACTATACTTACAGGAGTAATGAGCTGAGCAGTTGACGCGCCCGGAATCGCTAGTAATCAATCAATCAATGTGAAGACTTTGCCCTGCTTGGCGGGTAGTCCAACGTCCAAAGGTGAACGGCCAACCCCAATGCATTGATCGATGTACGTCAGTCGCTTTGGTCGTTAGTCCCATCAGTGTTATTGTGAGAGGTGGCGATTTTCCTCACATCCTGCACCGACCTTCGTGCACCGACTTGCGGGGGTTTCCATCTCCGGGTAACTCCCACATCCGCGGAAAGCTCCCAGCTTATGTGGTAGTGTGGTGGATATTAGTGAGAGTGTATATAAGTGAGGGGAGAGGATAAGAATAGCAAGGGTAAGAAAGGATCGCTCGCGGTCCGTGGCTCATTTGTTAGGTTACTGCTCCGGCATTCGCCTGGTGTTGATCGGAGAAACCACGGAAAACTACCGATCAGAGCAGCCGGCCTCTAGAATTCACCTCCAGACAGCGACTGAATCCATCCTACTTGTCTACCTTATGTGCAAAATCCGAAACTGTCGAGACTCGAACTCTAGGACCTCCTGGTCAAAATCGTTTAAGACCAACAGCGAATCGAGCCGTTCATTTGGGTGTGGGCCATCATAGATTTTTGTTAAACAATAAACATAATTGTTATTACATTGTATATTGTTTTTGTAGCGTATATACGGTACTACCCAATATTATTGTTTGAATAATTACATAATTCTAACGAAAATAAATATTTAAATAAATTTTGCCAAATAAAGGAAGTAAACAAACGAAAACTCTAGGCCTTTTGGGGTGGGAACATCCCCCCCCCCGGATGCTCCACTGCTTAAGACAACGATAATGCGTGCCCTGAGCCAATGCAGCCCGTACAAGTCGCATGAAAGACGGCTACAGAATCCTTTGCATGATGTGCTCCGCTTGGCCGAAGGTTCAATGTCCCCGCGGGGACTAATACAAACATGTGCCGATCGGCCTGGCCGATTTGTGGCCTCGTGTGTCTCGTATGACGCACTGAGAGAGACACACGACGCCGCTGGCAGAGCTTTCTTTTCACTTCTTCCGAGAACAAAGCCAATCATTAAACTGAACACTCGGATAACATTTTTCAGATGTAACTCAATGCCTATTTCGGGAAAGAAGTATTCCTCCTGAGCAATGAAGTTTCGTGAATGAATCCTTTAACCGATTGTCTTGAGTGTTTTGTACAATATTTTATTATTATTATTATTATTATTATTATTATTATTATTATTATTATTATTATTATTTTGAAATTAAAGATATGGTTCAAACATTTATATACAACTTTTCGCAAAAGAATTATTGCTAACATCAAGCACTGTAAGGAACCAATATTTATAAGACATGATTATTTCATTGTTCATTTATAAAATCAGAGGATGAAGTGCAAGGTGTAAGAAAGTAGTAAATGATTTAGATAAAGTGTAAAGGTAGTAGTATGTTTCGATATAGTTGTAATCCAAAATAATTATCTATAAACAAATACAGATGTGTGAATTTTATCTATTTTTCCAATGAGATTTCACCCCTTATATTATTGTTCTCACATATAATTTTTGTTCACTATTTCGATAATATGTTTTCCGTTTTCATTGAAAGTTTATTTTCATTAAATGGCCAGTTTAAAGGTGGACTATAACAAGGGGAATTTTCGACAGAAAACGTTTATTACTACGGGGTTCTGGTAACGAAAAGTGGAGAAATGCACTAAATTTAGAAAAAAATCCTCTTACACGTAATGTAGCCAGAACACATGTTTTATGGGTCCTTGTTACCGAAAAATAGAATGACGGCAGAACTTTTGTCTGTCCGTTCGTCTGTCAACGTTGATAGCGGCTAAACCCGTTCAGCCCGTTTCTCCAAAATTTATATTCTCTATATCGTTTTTAAAACCTATTTTTAATTTTGGGTGTACTATACATGAAGCCCCCGGGACATTTTCTACATTTTCCAAAACAAATGGCTCCATCGTTTTGGTTACATTTTGTTGCTGGATAGTGCGAAGGACGTTAAAGAGAATGCAGGTGTCATATTCGTTGAAAATTAATATTTCGAAAATTGCAAAAGTTGAAAGTGAAATTACACGGGTGTATCTCTCTGCTCGGTCGTAACGTTAAATAAGAATAGTATGTATTGGCAAGGGTGTCTTGTGTTATTTATCGATTACGAGGAGAAATATGAGAAGTGACGGGAGGGTAACTGGGTTTTGAATAAAAAGATACATTACAGGCCGAATGTGGAAGGGAAAAATAGGGAGTTGTGGCCCGCGTGCGCTATAGCTGAACCGCTCGCAAAAAAACCATCATGGCGGTCGTACCTTTGGTAAAGTCTCGTAAGCTGCCCCCACCCTGCGGCATCTGAGATTTCCCCTCTCTGCGATAAGGGAAGCGCGTAGGCGAGAAGGAGAGGCGACTGCGAGACGCAGCGATCGCGCTGACCGTCACTCGTCATTACTGCCCTCTTCGTCAAAAGAGGAACTCGCACTCCGAGGAGTGTCCAAAGAAATGAATACATCGTATTGTGCAAACGCTTCTCTGCAAAACGTTTCCTTTTCTTTTAAGGATGCACCAATTATTTCTGCTGCCTCGCGCCCTTTTGTAAATCCCCGAACAAATTCTATTGGATTTTGATCTGGATGGTACGGTGGAAGACGGAGAGAAATGTGGCCATGTTCAATGATTATTTGATCAACGACCTATCGTTTTTCAGTGGATATGCTTTGAATTATTTGTAATAATTGGGTTTTTGTGAATAACAGCAGCTACTGTGTAAAGAACACTGTCACTGTTCACTAGCCACGGTCAAACAGGGACTGGAGACCGAAACTCTCCAAGACACGGCTTATTTTCTGTTGATCGTTTGGACAACCCCTACTGTAGAAACACGAAAGCTGCCTTTCGTCTGATCCTTCTCACTCATCAGTTTGTTATCACCAAACTCACAGTGTTGAATTACCGCGCGACGCACGAGAGAAAGACAGAGGGAGAGCTATGTTGTGACAAAGAGCGCAGGCAGGCGGGGAAATATTAGGAGCTTTGGAGGGAGAGGCCACGTTCGGGCATGCGCATTGGAAGGTTTTTTGAGAGTGGTAGAGCAAATAGAAGGACATGAAGTGTTGGTAGAGTTGAACTCATCGCTCTCGGCGTGTCGTAAGCGCGGAACAGATCGTTGCGTTGGGCCACGCGAGCGCCGGAGGGGCGAGGCGGCCTTGGAAGGCGGCCAGAGCGAACAGCTGGGGAGGAGACGAAGAGATGGCAGGTGCAGGCGGCGGCGGGAGGCAACGCACGGCTCACTCCCCGCCAATTCAACCACTCTCTCAAGGAGAATCTGTCTCATCGGTGCTTTCAACACCAGGCGAATGCCGGAGCAGTGCCCTCACAAACGGGCCACGCACCGACTCCAAGATTTCTTTCCTCTTCCTTGTCCTATCCTCACCCCTTACACACACACACACACACACACTTACACGAACATGCACTACACATGCCGGGAGACCGGTCGGGAGCTTAGAACTTGTCCTGGCTGGGGCGATGCCTCGCTGGTGGGAGATACCTAGTTAGGGAAACCACAAGCCGATTTCGTCATCCAGCAGTGTAAGACTACTGCCGCCTCCCGAACAAAAAGCACGTACAACGCTTACGGGACTGATGATCATAGTAGTTCACGCGCCCGGAATCACTGACAATCAATCAACAAAACATCAAAACATCAAACAATCAAACATCAAAACATCAATCAACAAAACATCAAACAATCAAACAACAAAACACAACAACACAACAACGTTAACCAGTGTGTCTATGCCCTCCTTATCCTTCCATTTTGATATTATGGAGGAATGTTGTTAGCGGAACGACTTTATTTGTTTAAAAAATGTACAAATGTAACTTTCAACGAAGAGATTATCAAATAAAAATATCAAAAACATGCAATTGATATTTGAAATAAATTTTCAATAAAGGTTTATTCAGTGATTCATTATGTTCTTAGAACAATTTCACACTACTGACAATTGAATGTCTAGGAAGATCTTATCCTGTAGATTACGGTGGGAAGAAATCAAAATTTCAAGTTTTAAAGCCCTAGTGTTTAAGTTATGTAACTACAAAGATTTCAACGATACCTAAGTGTTGCGGGTTGCATCTGATATGAATATTTATATGCGTTTTTGAACAAAGCTTCCAAAATTTTTTAAGTCACAGTGCAATCCGTCACGTGTCCGTGAAATGCTCTTTCTTTAGCGACTTCATTTATAAAAATTGGTGGCATGAGAGAGCCGAAAAACCCATCAAAACTCCTGAAATAATGTAGGAGAGAATGAACCTCTAATGGTGATAAAAATTGATGTCTTTAAGTCTTTTCACTCAGAGGCGTAGCTAGGTTCTCTGCAGTGCATACCGACTGCTTCCTGCGGTAAACGTTCTTAAAACCGTTTAAGTACCTCCCCAAAAGGCATACCCTGACTCCAAGGCGTTCCGATGTCCTCCTTAGTATGAAGATTGATTTTTATGTATCCCGTGGTCTGGTTAGTATTATATTGATCGATTATAATTGCTCCACTTCTGTTTACAAGTAACATTTGCATGTCCTTTTAGATGACTGCCAACGTTGAAAACCACTGCTTGAATGCTCGTGGAAACAAAACATGTAATCACCCATCGCGAGCATCTTGACTTACGCAATTCCGAAGATTCTGCCATGTTCACCTGTGTTCGAGATTTTCTCGGGACTGGTGCGAGAACACTTATTTGCGCTACTTATGAATGCAAACTTAACAAACATGTTCACTCCTTCCGAAACACAGAATGAACCAAAGAGGATGCAGTCGGGCTTCGCCTCCTCAGGTGCCAAAAAGTGAGCGGGGATTAGCTTGAATGCGGGATTAAAGGAAAACTGTAGTCGGGCTGTATCTGGTGATAAGAGGTCCCGGTAACTCATTCGATTTTACGCAGTTCTGGATGCAAAGTACTCATCGGCCTCGTCAATTCAATCGCAAGACGTTGAACGACCCTTTTTAATGACTTCTTTCATCCTGCGTGTCTTCACGAGCGATTGCCAGTCAGCCCAGATATCACGCACAACGTATTGTTCCAAAGGTATGCGCGCGGAGAACACAGCCGTACGTAATATTGCGAAAGCACGATAACCAGAGGCTCCTGCGTTGCTTCAAAAACATCTCTACAAACTACGAACGCGACTAAATACTTGTCGAAGAAGAGCAAATGGAAGTAGATCAAGTAGGAAACACACCCTTGCTTTCCAGCCAATCCCCTATCACTTTTCGTTATCTGAGAAGCGTAGCCCGACTACGCCCCGTTTCGTTCATCTGGTGTTTCGGAAGGAGTGAACATTTTTAAGTTTCTGTTCATAAGTAGCTCATAGGGGTTTTCGCACCAGTCACGGAAAACCTCGAATTCTTGTAAACAAGGCAAGTTCTTCGCCATTGTGTATGTTGAGTCAGCGAGTTACGAAGATGCTCGTGATATATTTCTTCGTGATTTTCATGGTTTCTTCTCGCAAACTTTTATGCGGTGGTTTTCAACATTGGCAATGCTGTAAAAGGGCATGCAAATGTTGAAAACAGACAGAAGTGGATAAATTATAATCGATCGATGTAATATTAAACAGACCATACGAAACGTACAAATCATCCCTCTCATTAAGAAGGAACGAGATGCAGTCGGGCGTTGCCTTTCTGAAGAGGTGGGTACACAGTTTAGGACATGTTGATCGCTGAATGCAGTTGGTATTAAGTTTGCGACATCCACGTCAAAACACGGTGTTGCCAAACGTCGATGTTTTAAACCCTGTTTAGTTACCTCTAACTTTAAATTTGACCATGACGGTGTATTTTAATTTTTGGTTATAGTTTAATTGAAAAAATGTTATCAAACGTCTCTTCATGTGCGAAATACGAAGGAAATATCATATCATATCATCAGGATGGTCTTGGCTTAGCAGAGTCTCTTCGATGAAGGTGTTACAAGTTGCGTTCATTTGGTTTAAACACATAACAGATAATGGTGCCATCCAGTTTTATGTCGAAAGTTTACTTTTACATAATTGTGGTTATGAGAAATTTTCATTCACAAACAAAACTTCGGAAACGTAAAAACATCGAGCACAAAACATCGATGTTCAAAAAACTGCGGCTTCAATACGTGTATGTTTAAAACATTTTTGTAGGAAAGTAGATGTTTTAAAAAACTATGGATTGAAGCCAATGTTTTTCAAACATCGTTGTTTTGTGCTTGATGTTCTTACGTTTTGTTTTCTTTGTGAATGAAAAATTTCCATAGTCATAATTTTGTAAAAGTAAAAATATTAAATAATAACTTATGTGACCGAGATGATCCTGTTGCCCTGGTAGTTTCTTCATCTTTCCCCGCATCTCGAACACGGAGAAGCGTTTTTTAACTTTATAAGTTTTAATTATAGATTAATAAACATGGCCACTGTCAAATTAAATTTTGTTATGCTCAAATTTAGTGTTTTGCTGTTTTAAGAAGAGACGTAACATCGGAACGTAACATCGGAAAGAAAAAAAACATCGTACGCAAAACATCGATGTTAAAAAAATCATGGACGTGAATATAACGATCTTCAAAACATCGATATATCTACAAAAACATAGATTCTTTGAAAACATCGACATCGCTGTTGCATTCCTACTCGCATCTGGCGTGGTCAGGGCAGAAGAAAACATGCGCGTGTAAAATAGAGGAGTTACTCTTCGAAGGGGCCACTTTGACAGGTCGCGAAGCAAATGAACGTCATGCAGGACGATGACAAAGTAAGACTTGTGATGAACCCGTTACAAACTATCTTTAAACGACGAATGCACGGACAAAATGAATGCATGGACATACCCTGCAGTTATATTGCCAACAGTGGCCGAGCAATAACTGTCAAAGCGATTCTTTCTTATAGTAATATCTTTATAAAGAGAGCTTTGACAGCTACTGCTTGGCCCCTGCTGGCAGCATAACTGCAAGTTATGTCCACGTGCTCAATTTGTTAATGCTTGTAGATACCTTCGACACAATATCTTGCAACACCGTCGTCCAGCAACACTTTCCCACCTGTCAAACTGGTCCTTCCTATAGTAATCTGTTTATATAAAGAGGTTACTTGAAGAAGGGACCGCTTTCACAGTTACTGCTTGGCTATTGCTGACAATACAACTCCAAGTTAAGTCCATGCACTCATTTTGTCAGTTAGTTCCTTTACAGTTATCTGATTTGTAAGTGGCTTCATTACTTCCCCATGCATTGTCATCGCCCTGCATATCGTTCATTTGTTTTCCCACCTGTCAAACTGCTCCGTCCTTAGACTAACTACTCTCCCTCTCTCTCTCTCTTTCTTTCTTTCTCTCTCTCTCTCCTCTCTCCGCCCCTTAGTACCGTGTGTGCAGGGGTATAAGACGCACAGCTATTTTCATGAAGGATTTCATTCTTAAATGTTTAACTATACTCTTGATGTTTATTTTTATGAAAGGAGTGGGCATTGTGGCCTATGAAAAGCAATGATCTTTCCTTCATATTCCGACGGAGTCTTTAGGATATTTATCTATTACGCATGGAAAGACCTTGCTTTTTCATAAATCTGCTACACCATGACGTTGACCCAAAGAAATTTTCACCTTTTTCATTCATTCTCATTCATTTAGCTTCTGAAATAATCAATTTTGAAAAACTACAAATTCCTGTTTTTTTGCACTTCTTTTTTCACCTAAACCTAGCGATGTCGCCAACTTAATGTTTATTACATTTCATCTTATAGCTCGTTGAATTAAAATCGCGTTCAATACTCTCCCATGCATCATTTTTTTCGATGTGTTGCTCGATTTGAAATTTAATTTTCTGTAATAGAAATGTACTTTCTCCTACATTTGATTGAAATAGGTATATTCGATATAGGAACATTCGATTGGTTGGTTGGTTGGTTGGTTGGTTGTTAGTGATTCCTGGCACGTCAACTACGGAGGTCATTAATCCCGTTAGTGTAGTGCATGTTCTCTCCCTCGGGAGGTGGCAGTGTTCTTCCCTGATTGGATGGCGAGATCGGGCACCGACCTGTCGTCGGCAAGCGGGGTTTTCTCCAACTACATATCTCCCACTAGCTGGGCACCGCCCCAGCCGGGACACGCTCTAAGCTTCCGACCGGTCTCCCGGAATATGTGGTAGAGTAGTGCATGTTAGTGTGAGTGTGTGTGTAAGGGGAGAGGATAGGACAAGAAAGAGGTAGGGAAGATCGCGCGCGGTCCGTGGCTCGTTTGTTAGGATACTGCTTGGGCATTCGCCTGGTGTTGATCGGAGAAGCGACGGAAAGTAATAATTGGAGTGTAGTAGAAGGCAGTCACCATACGCAGGGCTGGTCTTGATACAAATCCATTAGTAATTTATTATTAAAACTTCAATCGCCCAAAGAGGCTTTGTACATAGTTTTTAGAATAATTAGTTTATTTAAGTTATTGCCCGCACCAAACTCCATAAGCAGAAATGCTGGAGTAGTATGTATCCCGAACCTGAATAAACTCCCGCCTCACCAGGGTTACCGGTGGGGGGAAATTTGAAACAGGTATTTACAGGTATATTCGATTGGTTGGTTGGTTGTTAGTGATTCCTGGCACGTCAACTACGGAGGTCATTAATCCCGTTAGTGTAGTGCATGTTTTTTTCTCGGGAGATGGCGGTGATTTTCCCCCGCTGGATGGCGAGATCCGGCGCCGACCTACCGTCGGCTAGCGGGGTTTCCCTCTAACCAGGACTCTCCCACTAGCTGGGCACCGCCCCAGCCGGGACAAGCTCTAAGCTCCCGACCGGTCTCCCGGAATATGTGGTAGTGTAAGTGTGTAAGAGGTGGGGTTAGGACAAGGAAGAGGAAATGGCTCGTTTGTTAGGATACTGCTTGCGTGGTGTTGATCGGAGAAGCGAGGGAAAGTAATTATTGGAGCGTAGTAGAAGGCAGTCACCATACGCAGGGCTGGTCTTTTCGATATTGATTCAGTGGTGAGGTGTAGTTGACATCTACATAATTGGAATGATTGAAGGCGTTGTCATTGTCAACAATATTATTTATTTTACAGGCAGTCCGTTTTTGTGGCTCCCAGACAGCAGAAAACTGATGATGATGGCTAAGCCATCGAAAGCTGCTATTTGTGAAATAAATAATATTGTTGACAATGACAACGCCTTCAATCATTGCAATTATGAAAATGTCAACTACACCTCACCACTGAATCAATTAGATGTAGCAGCCCGTTACTCTAATCGTTAAACCATCGCCGACGCAAACTCGATGTAAGGGTTAGCGTTACGGTGTCATTCCAATGATGGTCTTTTCGAGCTGGCCTGGCACTCACCACGCAGGGCTGGTCGGAGAGGTGCGCGCTGCGGCGCAGCAGGTACTGGGGCAGCGTTTCGTTTGGCACCTCGACGGGCGGCAGGTCGGACTCCACCACGATGCGAGCGCGCGCGCGGGCGGGGGCGGCGGCGGCGGCGGCGGCGAGCGTGGAGGCGGCGCGTCCAGGCGGGCGACGGCGGCGGCGCGCATGGCGGCGGGCACTGGCACTGCGGGACCGGCGGGGACGGGCGCGCGGCGGGCACTGGTGGGCCGCACGCAAGGCGGCCGCTCATACTCGCGCCGCCCCCCTCCCCACCGCCGCCGCCAGGTGGGGGGAGGGGCGACGGTCGCTCCGAAGGAGGCCGACGCCACAACGAAACGTCCAAACTCTTAAGGCCCATTCACAATGCAAACATAAGCATGGCGTTAACATAAAAGTTAGGACTCATTCACAATGCGTTCGCATAAGCATGACACGTAAGACGTTAACTTAAGAGCTTGCAAGCTTCAAGCTTCTGTGCTTATGTCAGACATAAGGAATGAGCCAATCACAGTTCGATAACTCAAAATCGAGTATCGAAGTCGATAGGTGTGCTGCGTGGTTGTGTTTGTCGTATTTGTTTTGAAATCTCGAAATCGATTCTCATATCCAACCAATAGTAAACTAGAATATTGTCATAGCCAATAGAAACTCTTATGTTTATGTTCGGCATTGTGAATACGCCAACTCTTCGCTTATGTTAATGTCTATGTCTATGTGTTATGCTTATGTTTGTGATTGCATTGTGAATGAGCCTTTAACACGCTTCCATTAGGAGCGATGTGGATTCGAAAAATAGTTTCTTTGATCAACACCAGGCGAATGCCGGAGCACTACCTTCACAAACGGGCCGCCCATCTTTCCTTCCTCTTCCTTCTCCTATAGACTCCCCTTACTCTCACACTTATACTTACATGCACTGCACTACCACATATGACGGGAGACCGGTCGGGAGGTTAGAGCTTGTCCCGGCTGGGGCGGTGCCCCGCTGGTGGGAGAGTCCTGGTTGAGGGAAACCCCGCTAGCCGATGGTAGGTCGGCGCCGGATCTCGTCATCCATTGCGCTTCGGAATAATCTCGGGCAGCAGACAGTAGTCTGCTCAATGGAGGTAGGACAAACCGTGTTTGTTTGGTTCGACCACAAACATCAGTTATTATTTCATATTTTACCTTTCACAAATTTGTTATTGTGATCATTGTTTCATTTACGAAAAAAAAAAAACATCGAAAAGTAAAAACACGTATGTTCATAAAACATCGTCTTTACTCCATCGATGTTTAAAACATCGATGTTTTGAAAACATCAACATCGATGTCCCATCACTAATGTCGACGGCATCCCACCCTGAAATTGTCGTATACTCCGATTAAAGCAGCAAGTCCTTTCAAGGCCACGAGCTGAAAGAAAGGCGACACTGTCCTTCAATCCAGAGCTTTAACACCAAAACTTTAAGTCGTAACTGACTGTCCCCCTCGCCGCTCATCTAGTGGCCCTGAAGTGGACTGTGTTTAAATCGGAGTTAATGTCGACTGCATCCCGCTCAAGTTGCTCGAAGCCGTTTACCTACTAGGGATGGGGCATTAATGTGCCTAAACATCAACGCTCAAACTTAAAACGTCAATAATACATCCACCCAAATCATCAATGCTATTACACATTGAAGTTTTTAAAACTGGTTAAGTAACCATACAAGTTCGGGGTTTTCAAATATGTTTCGGTTGGGGATTTCAAAGTGGTTAATTTGACTTAACAAATTGAGTTAAGTAACTTGATTTGAGTGTGGTCTTGTTTATTACGTTTAAATTGAGATTTATCTGACAAAACAACAACAAAGACAAAAAATCATCAGGATGATTAACAAAACCTTGATTATCTGATTCGATAATTTAAATATAATATAGTGTTCTTCTTTACTCAGGAAAACCAAATTTTATTTATTTTTCATCCTATGCTTCTTTAATCGGAAAAATATTCAATGTATGGATATCTGAAAATTATTACAGAATTTTGTTATGATGGTTCTTTTTCATTTAAAATATATCAATCACGTAAAAACTTCGAACACAACATGGATGTTAAAAATACATCGGCTTCAAAATATCGATAATTAAAAAATTTTTTTTTTTTTAAACGTGAATATCGATGTTGCATCCTTGTTACCTCCCCAAAAGACATCGCCCGACTGCATCCCGGTCCTTTTTCCTGCTTAGTATGAGGATTGATTTCTACGTTTCACGTGGTCTGCTTGGAATCACATTGGTTGATTATCGTTTACGCTCTTCTGTTTTAAAGAAACATTTGCATGTCCTTTTAGAGCACAGCCATCGTTGGAAACCGCTACCGAAAAGTTTGAAAAAATATGAAATCACCTACGACGATTATCTTCTTACTCGCGGTGTTACCAAACGTCGATGTTAAAAATTAATAATCATCGATATTGTTTAATTATAATTCTGCCCTTGTTCGGCAGTTATTGTATTACAAATGTTTGTAACAAGATGCTTATACAAATAACAGAAATATGACTTTTCGAAATAGTTCCAAGGAGGTACCTTTCGTAAACATCTTGTAAACGTATACAACGAAATAGTTAATATCTCTTTTATTTAAAAGAGACAACTTGTTGTAATAATTCAACTGAAATTATTAAAATATACATTATACAGGATGTAGGGAATATCTGCTATGACGAGACTTAATTCTGGGAAAGTGATTTGAAGTTTTGTCAAGACTGAATATTGTAGTAGAGGGACACGAGAATAGAAATATATAGAATCCTATTGATCATTTTGAGATCCAGTTTTTGAATTTCAATAAAAAGGCATTTTTATATTTGGGTATTTTGTATTTATCATGGAGCTTTTAATGCCCAGCGTAAAAGTTTACTGTGATTTATTTCAAGTTTATGAGGTGCGTTTTTTGATGCATCTCCTCAAATCTGGCATGTGTAAATCATCGGTGTTAATACTACTTCGACCAAAAATCATGGATGTTTTTGAACATCGATGTTTTAAAGTTGGTTTGGTAACTTCCAACATTAAATTAGAGAACAACAACATTTAATTTGACACTGGCCGTGATATTGATTTATCATTAAAATTTACTTCCAAAAATGTTACAAAAACCCTCTTCAAGTAAAAAACACGATGAAAGACGAAGGAAACACTAGGACATCCGAATCGCCTCCGGCGATGGATAGAGTGCTCCATAAAAGTGGTATAAAGTTAGTTATTATTTCAAATTGTAACTATTGCAAAATTGTTAGTATGAACCAATGATGTATAAGATATAGATGACTCACGTATATACTCTATGGATAGGGCAAAGTGAAGTCAGCTGCGCCATGACAGTTGTTGGCAAAACATACTCTTGTGCGTGTGTTATCGTTGTGATATAGGTACTGTTTCTGCCAATATTTGCAGTTTTCTGTTATGTATTCTGCAGGAGAGCATTCATTAGTATGCCTGTTTCATGTGCTGCGTACAATTACACTAATAGGTTAAAAAAGGATATGGAATTCCTTTCATAGCTATGTACCAAAGATACGCCTTTGAAATACTGCTTGAGTTTTTCTTAGAATATACTACAAAAGGGACATTTAATTTTATTGTTAACCTTGATTTTTTAGCTTTCCTCTAAAAAACGAGAATTTTCTCAAAAAGTGAATTGTGTCGATGAAGGAGGATTGGACGCTAACCCCGAGAGAGAAGTTATGTTCAGAACATTTTGAACCTTCCTGCTTTAAGTAAAAGTCTCGTGTGGGTACCAGTGGTTGATACACCTTATACCACTGTATTGTACATATTTTAGTATTAATGTTTTTTTATATTTCTTAACATTTTTTGTATAATTACATGTTGTGCAATCATAGACGGGAAATATGAGCGTCAAACCCTGGCTAAATTAATTACTTTTAAGAGATCAGTAATTTAAAAAAATGCAAATAAGAGCTTGTTTTTGACATTGTATGAAATATATGTATTGTCCTTTCTCATAGATCCTAACATGATTTTTCTTTGACGTAGGGGTTCTGTTTTAGTCAGACAATAATTAAACAAAAAATTATTATTTTTCATGAAGTTTCTTAAATATCAATAGTTTTCGATGTGATTAGAAAGCAGAATATGCAGTTTTAGTCTGTCTTGTGGGCGCATAATATACGAGCTAGAATATACTAGGATAATCTAGATCGTTGATAATACAGCATAACCTTTTCACAAAAGCCTTTTGCCAACAACTGTCATGGCTGCCACGCGTAATCTCGGCTTCAAATATGGCGAGCCAGTGAGCGATCTATATCATATACATCATTGGTATGAACATTTTTCATCCCCGATCAAAACATCGAAAACGTAAAAATAACGTGCACAAAACATCGAAAACGTAAAAATAACGTGCACAAAACATCGATGTTTAAAAACATCGGATTAAATATAGCGACATTGAAAACATCGTTGTTCTGAAAACATCGACATCGATATCGCATCACTTGTAAGAAGTTTCATTGACAGAAGACAGGTATGACACAGAACCAAAACGCGTTGAGATCATGAAATGTAAAAGAACATTACAATAATTGTAAAATTAAAGAAGACCAATTACATAATGAATAATAAACAAAAACATGCTTACACATAAAATAAAAATAACAACAGTGCCATTTTCTTATTAATTTATGAAAAAATGTAAGATAATTGGTTACTTTTATTTAAAATGTAAAGAAAAAAGTAGAAACTTCTTATTAAACTTAAATAATATATATTTTCTTTCAGTAGAAAAAAAACAATATTAGTCCCAAAAGACTTTCGTAGTTGTAACAAGTGTGCAGTTTTTAACATCGTTCATTCGAGCTTTGACGATTTCGAAACCCTGAAAATATTGAAACAAGGCCTTAGAGGCATGCTATATCCACGTCGGTGTTTTCAAACCATTTATTTATTTATTTAACGTCAAAAAAAAAGCAGTTAAAAACTGCGTATGACGTGCTATGGGGAAAAGTGAATCGTGTGCACATCACATTTTCAAAATTCTGTGATCCCTACACTAAGTCATATACTACTTAAAATTGAAAGAAAGAAAGAAAGAAAGAAAGAAAAAGAAAAAAAAGCTCCCATGTAATAAAATCTATTTTCAAGGATTAAAAAAGCAATAAATTTTTGCTCTTATCCATGTTGTCCTTCAGAATAATACTTCCTGCCGCGACAACATGGAAACGATAATTTGAATAATTGTATTTCCCACTGAATTCTAGAAGACGTGCACAGAAAATGAAGTTACATTTATGTCGAGAAGCAAAACAAGGGGCCATCTCAGCATTTGCTCAATGGATCAGGGAAACTGGACAAAAAACCTGATCGAGATGGGGGTCATTGACCCGGAGGCTGCAATACAATACTTGTTACAGGTTGTTTATACACATTTATACAGTTCAAATGGTAAATAATGCATTATGTATCATTGTTAAAATTAATGTTACTTTTCTTGTGATGCTCAGTATTCCCATTGTAAATAATGCATTATGGTAAATTGCATAAATAATGCATTGGTAAATAATGCATTATGTATCAATGTTAAAATTAATGTTACTTTTCTTGTGATGCCCAGTATTCCCAGTATTTCCATTCATGTTTTTATAGAAACCTGTAGCGTATTTGCCGTTGAATATAGTTTTTATGGCACGGTAATATTTCATGCCACACATCTTGCCAAATCCTTTGAGATCACTCAGAAGCTTCGGACATGGCCTGGTTGGGCGGTGCCACGTTGGGGGAGATGTTTGATTAGGGAAATCCCCTGCAATCCAACTTGTGAGTAAACGATGTCTCTCTAGAGCATCTGTCTGGTAGGTCCTAGGTTCGAGTCCCCACGATGGCACGATTTTGGACTCTAGCTTGTCAGCTAGGTCGAATTTAAGCGCTCTCTGGAAGAGAAATCTAGAGGCCGGCTGCTTTGATCGGGTGTTTTTTCCGGCCAACACCAGGCGAATGCCGGAGCAGTACCTAACAAACGGGCTACGGACAGCGCGCGATCTGTCCTTCCCATTCCTTGCCCTATCCTCACCCCTTACACACATACTTACACTTACATGCACTACACTACCACATATTCCGGGAGGCCGGTCGGGAGCTTAGAGTTTGTCCCGACTGGGGTGTTGCCCTGCTGGTGGGAGATACCTGATTGGAAAAACCTCGCTAGCCGACGGTAAGTCTGCGCCGGATCGTGTCATTCAGTGGGAGTTCACCGCCACTCCCGAGGAAAAATCATGCACTACACGTACAGGACTAATGACGTGAACAATTGACGCGCCCGAAATTACTAACAACCGATCAATTCGAGTTGTAAGAGAAACGGATTTCAGCATCCACTGAAAGAGCAACACGGCCATCTCTTGGGATAAAAACATTCACAACACTAATGGTATTTATGGCCATAGCAGTTGACACGCAGCAAAAAATTAATGAGTGCAGGAACGCTCCTCCCAGCACATAGGCTCGCTGTGCGCTATGAACGCCACCCCGCGCTCCCAGCCCCAACCGCCTTGCTCAGCTGTGCCTCGCTACCTAGCGCATGTCCTTACGCCCTCATCCCCGCCCCGCCCCACCTCACCCCACCTCACCCCGCCCCGCCCCACCCCGCCCCACCCCGCCCCACCCCGACCCACCCCGACCCACCCCGACCCACCCCGACCCACCCCGACCCACCCCGACCCACACCGTCCCGCCCCGCCCCACCCCGTCCCGCCCCACCACGCCCCGCCCCACCCCGCCCCCCCCGCCCCACCCCGCCCCGCCCCGCCCCGCTCCACCACGCCCCACCACGCCCCACCCCGCCCCGCCCCACCACGCCCCACCCCGCCCCACCCCGCCCCACCCCGCCCCCCCCCGCCCTCTGAGGCGGGAGCCGACGCCGCCGCGCCCCGCCCCCGGCCAAAGGCCACCGCCCGACGCACTCGAACAGGTGAGCGGCGATAACAGCGCGCACTGGCCCCGACACACAACGCGAGTCCCAAGGCTGTGTGGTGTGCTCTTTCTGCACAGCTACGTCGAATTCACCCGCTGTCTGCAGGACAGCCCTTCTCCCATCAACACCAGGCGAATACCGCGTAACAAATGAATCACAGGCCGCGCGGGATCTTTCCTTGTCCTATCCTCACCCTTACCTGCACATACTCGTATGAACGTGCTCAAAACTACCACACTTGTCGGGAGGGAGCTTTGATGTTGTCCCACGAGAGGGGCTGCGGAGACATTTGGATGGGGAAAGCTCGCAAGGCGATGTGAAGGTCGGCGCCGACCTTATTTATTTAGTTATTGAAATAAATAAATAAGTTCGGATCTCGCCCTCCAGGGGAGAAGAACAGCGCCACCTTCCGTGATAAAAACATGCAGGACACTTAATGGCCTAAGGAATATAGCAGTTGACGCGTCTAGAAACATCAATCACAATCCAAGATCCATCTACTGCACAACATTATGTACTAACCGAAAATAAAAGGAAGATCTAGAGTGAAACATGAGGCTCTAAGGATCGAGGGTAAAAGGAAGATCCTGTTCCGTCACGTTGGCGGCCGTGGGTGGGCGGAGGAGCGGAAGTATCGCATACCTGCGGGCATGAATAGCTAGGCGCCCGGCGTTGGGATACATTTAAACAAAGGGGATGCCAGCTTGACCGAGAAGGTCACGTGGTAGACGCGAGCCTCCCTCCTACACCTAGGACAGTCGCGTGACGGCAGCATTCTGGTATAAAATCGAGCCGACGAGCTCATATGGTGGGATTTAATTCTGGAAACCTCGCGCGATGCGCAAAACTGTACGCCCAGGCTGGAGCGTGTCGTGCCTAGTGCACGGGCGACGAGGTCACGGTAGTGGCGCGGGAGTAGTGTCAGAGGAGGCGGGGCCTTCCTAGGTATGTGGGGTATCCACAGGGAAATACTCACAAGTGTAGTTTCGGAGCAGAAGTTGGTTATTGTACATACATGTAAATAAACGTGTACATACTTGTAAATGTCTGTGTGTTTTTCTCCATGACGCCACAATCCAAAGTGTAACAGGAGACACTAACAAGCGAGAGTAAAAGGAAGATTGAAAGCGAAACACGAGGCAGTAAGGAACGCGGGTAGAACTGAAGACACTATGTGTAACCCCAGGGCCAGAGGGAGGGAGAGTGTTTGTGTGGGTGTGCGCGGTGTTTGGGAACACTGTGTTCCTCAAAGGTCGCGCGGACGCGAACCCCGACCCCCGAGCTGCGAACTCCCTTCGCTACGCTCTCTTCCCCTGGGTGCTTTGCCACCACACTCAGGCGATTCACGAAGAAATACAAGAGGTCATCTTCGTCAACGTAGTATTGTTTTTTTTTCTTCGCATAAGAACGTCAACAACACCGAATCAGAATCCCCACAGTTCTTGGCGATTTAATCACGGATAGGAATTACCGAATATTATTGCGAACTCCATTATTTTAATACATTATTACTTTGAAAACAATCAAACTATCATAATGGCCTTCTACTTACAAAGTTGGTTGTGGTTGCTTATGTGCTACATGGTTCTTTATATTATTTTTATCTCTCTCCGATAATGCAAATGTATTAATGATAAACACAAGTAATTTATTTCATATTAGCAAAACTTCATTCAAACATTAAAAAAATCAAAATCAAATATTTTGCAACTAGTTAAAATTTAAACTATATTTCATGAGTGCATGTGTTGAATACAAGCGATATTAGGAGCGAGATTTCAAATTTGTATCATTGCAATAAAGCAAAATATAAACAAGTTTCATACATTATTTCTTTTTGTATGAGTATTATAAATATACAAGAAGATCAAAGTTCGGTTTTGGAAATAACTTTATTGCGACGTCACAGGTAGTTAACATCTGTGCGAGAAAACTGTGGTCGGTTCTTAGATTTAAATCTACCTCCTTCCAACTCTGTAGCTGCGATTGGCTGAATATGTGGTGACGTAAGTTTTCGTGCCATAAACGGCAACGACCCGAGCAGATACGAAGAAAACAAAACAACTTAACCGATCAGTAGAAATGAACACACTACAATCGATTGTAGGTAAGACCAGGATTGAGAGAGTAAGAAATCAGAATGTAATAAAACAGTGTAAAATAACTGATATAACTAAATTTGTGAAAAGAATGAAAAAAGAATGGAATAACCACATCGCATGGATGAACGATGATAGGCTCGTGAAGATAGCCAGGGATATGATACCATTAGGAAGAAAAAACCCTGGAAGGCCTCAGAAAAGATGGAGAGAAGATCTGCAGTCAACAACTAGTGAATCCCCGAGATGAAGCATTAAGAAAAACAGGTAAAACCTACATAGAAGAAGAAGAAAATGAAATTTGGTCGTATTCTGTGCCCTCAGATTCCATTTTATGAATGATTTCTTGTAACGTAAAGATCGTTTATTATGCTGGAATACAGAAAGAGTAAGTATGTATCTACTGATATTTTAGATATGACATGTTTAATCATTCAAATTTTATTTTAATTTGTTTTGACTTATATGCAAACTAAACTAATGATTTTAATGAATCATTCATTTATCAAAAATGTTATCCACAAATTATGTTAAGAGTAATCAATTAATACAGAACATTAATTGATGCGTGTTAATGCAATAATTAAATTAATCGGTTAGATATTACTGGATTGTTTTTATTGAACGGCTACCCTAGTGGTTGGTGTGCCAAAGGTGATGCAACTGACGAAACTCGCGCATAAAGGCATATTTTGATTGATTTATTTCACGTCAAAAACTGTTGGTAACCCTCTGAAGAGAAGAAGTGCAGTCTCAGCACGTTTTCTTGAGCCCCGGAATCTCTGAGGGGTGTCCAACTTGCTAGGCTTCAAGAGCCACAATTAAACTTTTAAAGTGGTTGCAGGCCATATTTCCATTACTTTACGATCTACACGTGACACTATTGTTGCTCTCGGCAGATGACCCAGCTGCTTTGAAACGGGGAGGGGGACCGGGATGGAACCATGCAAGATATCAGGCCGTAACATGCGTAAGGCAGTGAAACACATTAGGATGGTTTTGAATATCTAGATTTACTGAGAAGAAATCCTTAAACCTAAACTTTACCGGGAGAGGTGGCTCAATGCATGAACTGATGTCACTGCTGTGCCTTTGACCGGGAGATCCTAGGTTCGAGTCCCGACTGTGGCAAGATTTTCGACACTAGCTTGTCAGGTAGATCAAAGTTTGTCGCTGCCTGGAGAAGAAGAATTCTAGCGACCGGCCGCTCTTATCGAGAGCTTTCCTTTTTTTCGATGAACACCAGGCGAATGCCGAAGCAGTACCCTATCAAACGGGCCACGGACCGCGCGCGATCTTTCCTTCCACTTCCTTGTCCTGTCCTCTCGCTTTACACACACAAACTTACACTAACATTCACTACACTACTACGTATTCCTAGAGACCGGAGCTTAGAGCTTGTCCCGGCTGGAGCGGTGCCTCGCTGGTGGGAGAGTCCTTGTTAGGGGGGAAATCTCGTTAGCCGACGGTAGGTCGGCGCCGGATCTCGCCATCCAGCGGGAGGCCACCGCCACCTCCCGAGGAAAGAACGTGCACTACATTTACGGGACGAATGATTTCAGTAGTTCATGCCCCGGAGTCGCCATCAATCAGCCAACCAATCAATCTAAACTTTACCAATTTTTACATTAAGGGGTTGTTGTTCCGGTAGAGCAATGGATGCAACGGACTTCCATATGTGACTAATAACCTTTCGCGGGCCACATGCGGCCCCTGACCGCATGTTGGACAGTCCTGCCCTATTCTTACTCTAACTTGAATTATGAATACAGGTATCAGCGTGTGTGTGTGTGTGTGTGTGTGTGTGTGTGTGTGTGTGTGCGCGTGCGAGAACGGAAGGACAATAAGACAAGGATGACGAAGGAAAAATTACGCGCGGTTCGTGGCCCGTTTGTTTTGATGTGCATGCTAGCATTTGCATTCTGTTGTGGTTCGTAGAAACCACGCCAAACTACCGATCACACAGCGGCCGAGTTCGACCTGGCTATGTCGCTAGGGTCAAAACTCGCCGTCGGGACTCGAACCTCAGATCTTCCGAATCTGAGAGACCGGGAGAAGTGACTCAGTGCATCAACTGATGTCACCACAGTGCTTCTGACTGGGAGGTATTAGATTCGAGTCCCGACGGCGGAAGGTTTTTTGACGCTAACTACATAGCTAGGTTGCATTCAACCGCTGTCTGGAGAATAACACTAGCGACCGGCTGCTCTGATCGATAGTTTTCCGTCGGTTCTCTAATCAATTCCAGGCGAATGCCGGAGCCATTCTCATCCAACACCGCGCGCGATCATTTGTTTCTGATCTGTCCTGTTCTCAGCCCTTACTTATGCGCGCGCACACACACACACACACTTCCATGCGCTACACTATCACACATGCCGGGAGGCCGTTGGGGGGCTTAGAGCTAGACCCTGCTGGGACAGTGGCCCGCAGGTGGGAGATGCCTGCTTGTGGCAACCAAGCTTGTCGACGTTAAGTCGCCGCCGGATCTCACCATTTAGCGGGGGAAGATCACTGCCACTTTATTTATTTATTTATTTACGTCAAAAAACAGTTAAAAACTGCGTATGACGTGCTATGGGGAAAAGTGAAATGTGTGCACATTTTCAAAATTCTGTGATCCCTACACTAAGTCATATACTACTTAAATTTTGAATTTTGAAAGGGAGAAAAAAAATAAAAACTCCCATGTAGTAAAATCTATTTTCAAGGACAAATAAGCAATAAATTTTGAATTTTGAAACGGAGAAAAAACAAAAACTCCCATGTAATAAAATCTATTTTCAAGGATAAATAAGCAATAAATTTTGGCTCTTATTACTTCCTGCCGCGACAACATGGAAACGATAATTTGAAGAATTGTGTTTCCCACTGAATTCTAGAAGACGTGCACAGAAAATGAAGTTACATTTACACTTCTCGAGGGAAAAACATATACTACACTTACGGGAGTATTGTCCTTGGCCGTTGGCGCGTCCGTAACCACTAACAATGAATCAATCAATCCCAGTGTGAGACGCTGCAAAAACGAGGGCAACGGTGGCTCTGAGCCAACACTTCGCTTGTAGCCACCACTCTCTGTGCAGCGGCCGCGACTTCGTGATGGAAAGACGGCAGGTAGAGCACGTTCATTTACAGTTAAGTACAGGAACGGAAGGACGTACTGGTTTGGTAACCTCCATTCGCGTCTACCCTCCGTCCACTACTGATCGCTCTCAAAGGCCGCTTTCGTTCAGTTTGCTTACAGAACGCGTGCAGATTAGTCTACGCGATTTCTACGCTTCGAAAATTTTCGGTGTTTGGATTTTTTTTTTTTTTTTGGTACGGAAAGCGTACAGTTTGATTCCCGTTGTAGATACCGAAGTATACGGAAGTTGCATATACTGGGACATTTTGGTTAGTTTTTAGATCAGGGGTTGGCAATATTTTTGTAACTATAGGCCACATTGTCAAACCCTCAATGTGTTGCTCATATCTCCAACTGACTTGTTTCTACAATGTTATGTAACAATTCAATAATGTTATTTGCACACTGTCAAAAGGAGCTTGGGATCCAGATACAATAATTCAGTGAAAGAACACTACAGGATTCTATAATCCTATTTTATTTACTAAGAGAGTAAATACGAATACAACCGACAGATAAGACAATAAATACGAATAGAAGAACAGTTCAGAAATGGCCAGGCAGATATTTGAGTATGTAACTTGGATGCCAGCTTTACAACTTCAACTTCGGAGTTGGTTGTGCACTTCTTAAAAAGTCGTGTGACGTGGAGGCCCTTCCGAGCGCACAAGATGGCTTCGCAGGCCGCGAATTGTACACACATACACGGAGTAATGCGCGTAGTAGAGAGAAAGTTATGCAATGCTGCGGAGAACCGATTTCGAGATTTCAACGGAAATACACGTTTTGGGGTCCCCTGATACTGAAAAAGTGTTTCTTTTTCAAAAAGGTCCGTCCGTCTGTCCGTCCGTCTGTCTGTCTGTCTGTCTGTCTGTCTGTCTCTCTGTCTGTCTGTCTGTCCGTTTGTGAACACGACTAGCGCCTACACCACACGTACAATCTTTTCCAAATTAAAGAAACTCTTGTCGATCTGGCTGTAGTTAAAGCTTTGACGTTTTGAAAAACATTCTTTAAAATTTGGGGGTACTTAACATGAAGCCCCGCGGGCATTTTCAAAATTTTCTCAAAAACGGCTCCAAATTTTTTACTTTCTCGTCTTACGAATTCTTCGTACGAAGCGAAAGTTATGTAACCGTGCGCCGGAAAACGACGAATTTTCGGCAGAAAAACTCTTATTGCCGGGCCCTGGTGACGAAAAAGTAGATAAATCCAGTTGCTAAATTTAGAAAAAAATACTCTAACATGTAGTGTAACTAGAATACATGTTTTGTTGGTTCTTGATATTTCCGTATTTTGCATGGAGTTTAAATTTATTTACAATAATTTAGACAAGGTGCCAACATTTAACTGACAAAAAAAATGTAATCCATTGGTTAAAAACTAACATACGGAACACATGTGAATAAACAACTTAAGTTAAAGAGAAGTAAGTGACTTGAAAGGGGAAACATTATTTAATGTTAGGTAGAATTACGGAAACGAATTCGAGGACTTGGAATTTGATGACCAATCTGCAATCCGTTTATAAACATTTTATTGTTTGAAAAAATAGGACTCATAAATTTCAAGTGAAATTTCTCTAGCACTCGAATCCAACAACCTCCCGGTCCAAGTTGCTTCAGAGACAGCGGCATATCTGGCTCCGAACAATGTATCTCAACCGATGTAAAACTGTGAATGTATAATGAATGATACGATGAGTTTCGAACTCATGCCCCTGTGCTCACACCTTAAGAAGTTCACGGTGCAGTTAAAATTGCGTTTTTCAACTCCCATTGTATAATGCTGTCATTTTTTGGCTGCAGCCAGTTGCATAATGATACCCATTGCGATACAGTTTTCATTATGATACAGGTTCTTGACCAAACACATAGAAGTTTTCAAACCAAGTATCGACAGTTAATCATTGAGAATCGTTCTAGTAAATGTTTCGTTCGATTGTGTATATTAAAATTGCATTTGACAATATATTATGCTTGTCAGTTTTTATTTCTTTTTATTATTAGTATCTTTCGTGGAATATTATTTAAAATAAACTGCATCGTAATTTCACTTTGATCCTATTTGACTAGCGCAGTACTCCCTCGCAGGCGGACTGAAAACCACAGCCACCTGCGGCAGCATGCGAGGGAAGGGTTAGGTGGCCTTGGCTGAATCCTGCACGTCAACTGCCACGAAACGATTCAATGTAAAAGTTTAACTTATATAAGCCGTAGAAAAAGTACCGTATGAAACTCGATGTAATGGTAGTAATACACACGTGTGAAGTTTACGATGCTCGTATAGTAATATCACACTTGTGTATTAATACTCATCATTACATCATCGTTTCTTATTGTACTATTTCACACCAGCTGAATTATCCTCCAGTGAAACTCAATAATGTAAGAAAATTTCCTGAAGTACTTAATAATGTTACCAAGCGACGAGGAGAATTAAATTAAGTCTTCTGAAGAAGTATTCCTAGCTAATTTTGAATATTTTGTGTCAAACATTAAATATAGAGTAGGAAAAAAATTAAAACTGAGCTAGCCAAAATAAAATAAATATTAATCGACAGAGATATTTGTATTCATTATTATTATTATTATTATTATTATTATTATTATTATTAATTCATCTCCCTTTCTCCTTCCCTCTCACTCTCTCGATGTCTTTTTCGCTCTCTCTCCCTCTCTCCTCTCTCTCTCTCCTATTCTCTGTTATTCTGCTATTCGTTGCTGAGATGAATCCAACAAATCAGGAATAATTAAAATCGATCCAGCCGTTCTTGAATTATAAATAGTGTAAGTAACCCGACTTGGTTTTATTTATTTAGATGTGTAATGTAGAGAATAACATAACAAAGTTGTTGGAGCAAACAATTCTTTTAAAATGAGTCGATGAAAGGAAACGTTCGGGAATCCGTGGCATAAGGGCCGCCAGGCCGTAATGTTCGGGGAGAAGTAATGCTCACTTAGAATACTTCCCTGAAGAGCTGTTGATACCAGCAGGAGGCCCTGATAGGTGCCGATAGATGGCAGCAGGGAAGAGGGGTGGAGAAAAACCGAAATGAAGGCCCAAACCAATTTAAAGGAGAACTATAAACTAGTGCCAGAAAGTGTGTGTCATTTTGTAGTAAACCTATTTATTGATCTTCGGAGAAAATAAATCATACCAAATGACATGATATCTCACCTTTGGAATACTTCCTGACTTTTGTCCGATGTGTAACATTGCTGCGTCATATCTGCAATCGTAGATATCTTGAGATTTTGCCTGTCGAACCAAAGATCTGTTGGTGAACAAAGTCTAAAACCAAACCCAAAGGAATGGAACGGGCTCGAGATATTTATTAGGAAGTGACTGCGTAAGAGTTAAAAGTATTCCTTCTTATCGAAAAGATAACACGATTTGTTTTTTTCCTTGCTGTTTTATTTCAACGTCATGATAATTGAGTGCAGCATTAAAGTTCATTATCAAATAAATTTTACTTCGAACGTTTATGTAACTTAAAGTGTCTGTCAATCTATTAATTGCCATTCTATTAATCAACTTCCTGTTTTAACCGGAGTGTAGCAGCATTATAGATTTATAAAAGATCCTAAATTAATTTTGGAAACAAATTTCAAAAGCAGTTTTGCAGTTGACATCATTTGGTATTATGATGTTACGCAGGGAGATTGGACTGTGCCATGAACTGCCATTTTATGACCGATTTCTTGCACCGGAAAAGGTGGTTATAATGCTGATATACAAAAAAAATGTATACAACTCGCAAAGTGTCTTTACTCATTTTAAAATGGCGGATTGTGGCATTGTCCGTCAACAATACATTCGTAAGGTCGTATGTAAATTGGGGACCAAATAATTTCTTCATCTTTTCTCGCGAAACTTACTTTCTAATTCTACATGCAAATTGGGGACCAAATAATTTCTTCATCTTTTCTCGCGGAACTTACTTTCTAATTCTACATGTAAATTGGGGATCAAATAATTTCTTCATCTTTCTCTCGAAACTTACTTTCTAATTCTACATGTAAATTGGGGACCAAATAATTTCTTCATCTTTTCTCTCGAAACATAATTTCTAATTCTACATGTAAATTGGGGACTAAATAATTTCTTCATCTTTTCTCTCGAAACTTACTTTCTAATTCTACATGTAAATTGGGGACCAAATAATTTCTTCATCTTTTCTCATGAAACTTACTTTCTAATTCTACATGTAAATTGGGGACCAAGCCAACCCAGGTAAGGAAAAGGACTGATTGAGCAGGTAGGCGCGTTATGGGGATCGCCACTGCCGCCCTGCCGTCCAGCTTTTCCTTGTGCCTTTTCCTTCACGTATGCAGTTACGTTGATATAACATGTTTAAACCGTTTAGTATAGACATTAATTTTATGTTATGATTAAAGGAAATGACACATTTTTATACCCATTTATTTTATTTTTTTCTGCATTTGGGGACGATTTCCATTAATAAGTCATTTTGAAATATTTTTCTGTCATTTTAATATGAGTACGAAATATGTTTCGTACTTGTATTTTTCGCTGGTTTCATCGACTTTAATATAATTTTAATGGTACTCGCTTCTAATAATATTTACTTGATGCAACAAATGTTCTTCACAGAATTTCTGAGTACTCTATTCGATTTATTCGCTAAGAAATTGTAATCTCAGCAAATGTATGTAATTTAAGGTTCCTTTGACTTCTATCAGCGCCATTGCCGATCAGCCGATTTCGGGATAACTAAAGAATAGCCACGCAAGAAACATTCTTGACTTAAACCACGTGGCCATCTGTTTCAACTGCGACACAATACATTCAACAAGCTTTAAAAGTATTCTACCTCTCGTCTGTACGTCAAGCTACATTCTCACGTTAGATCTTCGTCCTTCCCTGCCATACAACAATCCAGAACAAAAGTTTAAAAGCTGAGTTTATTAGAACGAATAGAAGCCTCTATTACACCAGTAACGTATCCAATAGATTGAGTTGTTCATCCGAACTGGTTTTGATTAGAATTTTTATCAAAATCCGCTCCCTACTTATAATTACCCCTTGACGATCGAAGAGATTCAGTTATTAGCGAATTGAATATAAAACAAATCTATTTTCAATTATAACTAGAACTGTTACCATTTATAATTTTTAAAAAATAAATATAATTGTTAGGATTAAAAACAAAACTTCTGTCTTTAACTACAACTTTAATGGTCTAATTTTTGAAAACTCTATTAAGTAAAATATTTAATACTCACGTAGTCGAATGTATACGTACATGAACAATACAATTTTTCAACAAAGTTAAATAATTTATCAATCACTACAAGTACTTATGAGCACTAAAATCAGTTTGGAAAGCGCATACATATATACGATTAAGTTAATGTCAGTTGGATGATTCATCACTGAAACTTTGTTTGAATTGTCAAAGCATCATTCACGGACTTCCATGTGGGGACTTCGCCATACTGCAATCTAATTGGCAGGTTTCATTATACAATATTGAACACTATTATTTATGTGATAGGAGTCATTATCGCTGATATTAGTCATAAACAAAACAAACACAAAATAAAATACGAGGAATCAATACAGACTGTTTTGCCAGTCGCTACAATGAGCAATACGACATTATAATACATTAATTTAAAGACGTCACAGAATAAGTAATGAAGGATTCCGTGTTCATTTCAACCGGTCCGAAACGTAATGGGACAAAAATATGAAGTAAAATGGTTCAAATTTTTACAAGATACTACTACAACTATTATTATTATTGGCTCGCGAATAGGCCTTCTTGGACCACGCAGGACACGCACTTGCACGGGCTCAGTATCTTTTCTGTCACGTTTCAAGTCTCGCATGAAGCTAATCAGGGGATCAGTATTAGGCTGAATCCGATATTTGTACCCCAGGGTTGTTAGTCCTGGGGATATGGAAGATGGAATGATAATGATGATAATGAAGGATGAATAGACGGCACACACAAACACACCCGTGCCCGAGGCGGGACTCGAACCCGCGATCCTACCGTCCGAGATCGCCACGGCACTACTGCCTTAGCGATCTCGGCTATCCGGACTGGCATTCTTTATTGTTGTTGTTGTTATTATTATTATTATTATTATTATTATTATTATTATTATTATTATTATTATTATTATTATTATCATCATCATCATCATCAAAATCATCATTATTACTATTGTTATTATTATTATTATTATTATTATCTCATCAAAATTTTTTTTATTATTATTTATTTTTGTGAAATTTTGCTGCCTGGGGCCGACCGCCCCTGCGCTAGACCACTCGTCACCTTCCTCTTTTACCTGCAAGGTCAGGTAGTCGGTTCGCAATTTACGTATGCCCTTCTCTGGGTCGGCCCGCAGTTCATATATGGGTTCAACTCATATTTTCCTTCTGGTCCCCAATTTACATCCCCTGCATTCGAACGCCATGACTCACTTCTGTACTAGTTACGTAAATAACTATTTCACTTCTCAAAGATTCTTGAAGTCTATGGACAAACAACCAGTGATTACTTACGGCTATCTGAATCGAGTAATAGATATTCGATCCTCTCTTTGGACTTTGACCCTACTCGTTCGATTGAAAGAAGAAGAGAAAGATCGCCCCTCAAAAGGTGAGTCTCGTGTTAATGCCGAAGCGCATACTTCATCTAAACGAATAGCAATTGCCAAAGACCGAAGTGTTTCCTTTGCTTTTGTTTAAGATGTGTTTTCATGCTCAATATGAGATGAATACGTGACAAAGGCTCGTCTTCTTCGAACCGTAAAAAAGATAAACTTCTGATCTGATCTAAGATTATGACGTTGACACTTTTTTGTTTTAAACACGAGATGGGATACGCCTGCTACACAAGGTCAGATATTTCATCAAACGAGTTTTAAAGAACGTACCGAAAATGTTTTAGAAAATATACGTATAGTACATTATGCAGCTAGTTTATAATGTTGAGCTTTATTCCATGAGTACACACACTCACACCCGCACTTACACTAACATGCACTACACTACTACGTATTCCGGGAGACCGGTCGGGAGCGTAGAGTTTGTCCCGGCTGGGGCGGTGCCCCACTGGTGGGAGAGTCCTGGTTAGGGCGAAAAGCCCACTAGCCGTCGGTAGGTCGGCGCCGGATCTCGCCATCCAGCGGAGGAAGATCACCGCCATCTCCCGAGAAAAACATGTATTACACTAACGGGACTAATGAGCAGAGCAGTTGACGCGCCCGGAAACACGATCAAATCAATCAATATGAAACGGCACACGACTTCTGGAGGCTTAAAGAGATTTCGGTACCTGCCGAACACCAGTGTGTGTAATAGGTTCCCTAATTGCCAGGGGCAAATGCCACCAGTGTATATCCGTTAGCGTATTTTTCCTTCAATGAAGTCTGACGGCGGAAATAACTACTTTCCGAAACGTTGCGCTGTGTATCTCATGTAATACATATCAATATAAAGCTCGTATACTGAAAAAAGACCTGCGTTTGAAATAAAAGACCAAAACGTTGTAATGTATTGAAGAATTATATAGGCGAGCCAAACGACGAATAGCTGGTTTGGTGATGCCCTGGATGTTGTCCCGAAGAACCTTCCTGTGGCGCTTGGCTCCTCCTTTGTCCAAACCCTTGCCACCTTTGCCGCGTCCGGTCATGATGAGAGGCGAAGTGCCGGAAGAAACGAACGCAGGTCCTCACTGCACCAGAGCTACTCGCTCAATACGCCGCGTGCGAGAGCTAACTTGTGCAGTTTTGTGAACGCACCCAGTGCAATGTAGTACGTTCACGCCGTTGCGGTGCGACCATTCCTACCCTTACGGGCATCTATGGCCAATCCTGCAACATGAAAGAAAAAAAAAACAGATAAGAACGATCTTAACCAACTGGCGCGCGCATTGCGTGTGCTGATTCAAAGCTTATGTTTCAAGTCTCATTTCGCTGTTTCAGATTTCTCTGACTCCAGGAACTGCTTTGGTCGCATATACTTCGCCCGTTTATCGGATTCGTATGAAGCGACCTCAGAAATGAGAGTTTTCCGATAAACCCACCCTCGCGCTTTGCGCTCTCGCTTGTACCTTTCACACCACGTGACACTCAACGCCATCTTGCTTTCACGCGGGACTTCATGCAACGTGACCGTCGCGCCGCCACGCATTTTGGGCATCCCTTTCCATGGATTTCTGGAAGATCCCAAAATATAGAACGATTTTCCTAAGGATGAGCCAAAGTGACAGTTCGTGAACATCACATGTATTTCAGAGAAGTATCCCTCCGCCGCGACAGCTGTTCAGTCACGCCCCTTCGTAAAGTGCTAATGGCTCCTGTGAAAACACCCCTATGCAGATGTCTAAGAGTTTCGCTGAGGTATATGTACGTACGTGAGTCCGAGAAATATTTAAATTTAATTACGTAAGTGTAAAATCTCTTAACATGCTCTCACAATCAGTAAAAGAAAACTGCCACGAATGTAAATAAAAAGAAAAATTATTTTAAGCCCGAAACACGTCCACCGGTATGCATCTCGCATTCAAGTCTCGGTTTTAAAATAAACATAATATTTATCACACAAAAAGTAAATTCAATGTAACATATAAAGAAAAACATTTTTACAGAAGAACACATAACACTGCACTTCCTAATTTCAATTATTTCTCGCGGCGCACTATATTTTTTGTCGGACGAGGACACCACAAAAGGAAGTGTCGAAGCCATTTACAAGTTAGCCAACTGCAAACGAACGAATGCGGGAAGGGAGTCTAATGGGCCCAACGACCACAGAACGTTCACTTATGTTGCCAGCACTAGTTGTCACTTTGGCTCATCCTTAGGAAAATCGCTCTATACCTCGGGGTGCCTCCACTCCTAGCTACCGCTGATTCACTTGTACTTCCCTTCTCCACCCAGCATTCTCTGGCTGCCCTAATCCTCCGACCCTTCCTTCGCAAGCTGCCGCTCTTCCTGCTTATGGTAATACAATACGTCACAGTATCAGTGAAAACGGAATTATACGTTTCTTTTCTCACACTTGTGTAAAGCCTGTTTTACACGGTCATTTTTTCATCATTTCCCGTCGATACTGAGCAGACAATTTGTACGCAAAAACGAAGCATGCTTCATTTTTCCGTACAGATTTCATCCAGTTTGACTACAGCGCCCCTAGTGTCACTTTATGGAACTTTCTTCGATTGCGTGAGTTCTCCGGCAGGGAGTGTGTGTGTGTGTGTGTGTGTGTGTGTGTGTGTGTGTGTGTGTGTGTGTGTGTGTGTGTATATATATATATATATATATATATATATATATATATATATATATATATCTGGTGCGTAACGTGGGCACGTGTTGTTTGTGATATTGAGTCTTTGCGTTCAGTGATCCCTCTCGCAAATAAAACCACAATACCTCACACATCTTTCTACTCCTTACTCTGCGAATTCGTAACTATCTGATCATTCTTCCCGCTAATTTAATTTGTTTCCGTAAATGCGATGTTCAACTGTTAAACTTCCAGCGCTTTTTGCGGCGTTTGGAGGAAGTATTTTCATCACGATTACGTACAGACCAGGAGTGACCGTGTAAAACGCTGGAATTACGTTCATCCAGTTTCGGTACGCATAGAACCGAACGTCCTTTTTCCATCCAGTCTCTGTACAGAAAAATGATGAAAAAATGACCGTGTAAAACAGGCTTAAGAAGCACTTGTGCCAGAAGGGAAGAGAGAACAAGAAGGCATTGAACATGTAGAGACAGCTCTATCCTCAAAAGGAATCAGAAGCCACATACAAACATGAGATATCTCGTAAGCGCACACCGGGAGCGGTAGCTCAGTGCATCAACTGATGTCACTGCAGCGCTTCTGACCGGGAGGTCCTAGGTTCCCACTCCCCACGGCGGCAGGATTTTCGACACTAGCTTTTCAGCTAGGTCGAATTCAGTCGCTGTCTGGAGGAGAATTCTAGAGGCCGCCTGCTCTGATCGGTAGTTTTCCGTGGTTTCTCCGATCAACTCCAGGCGAATGCCGGAGCAGTACCCTAACAAACGGGCCACGGACCGCGCGCGATCTGTCCTTCCTCTTCCTTGTCCTATCCTCTCCCCTACACACACTTACACTAACACGCACTACCTCATATTCCGGGAGACCGGTCGGAGCTTAGATCTAGTCCCGGCTAGGGCGGTGCCCCACTGGTGGGAGAGTCCTGGTTAGGGGGAAACTCCACTAGCCGACGGTAGGTCGGCGCCGGATCTCGCCATTCAGCGGGGACGATCAGCGTCATCTCCCGAGAAAAAAACATGCACCACACTAACGGGACTAATGACCACAGCAGTTGACGCGCCCGGAAACACGAAAAAATCAATTAATCAATCAATCGTAAGCGCACAAGACTCTCCACGGCAACGGAAAATAACAAAGCTCTTTATTGGCATCGTCTTCCTTTCTCTTTGAGATTCTCAAGGCCACCTGACACGAGCCTCCGCGTCCACAGAAAGACAATACGCGACCGTGCCTTCACGTTGTCCAGATTTGCAGGTACTATGTTTCCAGCTTGATAGAGATCGGTGCCACAAGGGGGAAAGTGATAATAATGACGAATCAAGCACAAAATGCACAAATAAAGCAAAATACCAATAATGGGCATCAGAAACTAAAATATGCCAAATAAAATATACTAAAACAACTCCAAAAGTACAATTAAGTGATTCCTATTGTTAAAAATCATAAATTAATAATAATAATAATAATAATAATAATAATAATAATAATAATAATAATAATAATAATAATAATTTTACCAAACTTCCGAGCTCCAATTATAAAACACTGTATGTATGTAATTCCATGCACGTTATGCGTACATATACGAGAAAGTAATTGATTTAATGAAGAATGCCTTATTTTTCACATTTGAAAATCATGTACTGTAATGATCTGTGAGACTAGCCCGCAAGAATGCATGGAAATTTTATGTAAGCAAGGAGGAATTAAAAAAATGAAAGAAACAATAGACAACAGCGCCGCGTAATCATAATTATTAGGAAAGCAATAGAAAACATAAGGGGCGGAAATATGTGTGAGGAACAATGAATAGACCCAAATTTAGAAACACTTTAAAACAAGAACCACGTTATTCGAACCATGGGTTCCGTAGTATTATAAATGGTATAAATTGCATGCATAACATGACGAAGATGGAAGACATGGAACTCATTGTTGTACTCCTGGAAATATATAACAAGACGAGTTTTATTGAATATCCAGTGAATGCCTGGGTGGATTTTGGCCAAACTTACAGAAATTATAGGGAAAAATATTTAGATCAGGGCAAAATTAGTTACGGCGCGGGGGAATTTATGTAAGGCTTTAATAAATCAGTATCCAGTTCCATAGCATAGCGAACTAAGAAAGAATTAAAGAGCGACCGAAGATGTAAGTGACGTCATCACGAGTGGGGAAGACGGGAAATAAAGGTTTTTGGAAAAAGGAAAACGGGAAAAGGGAATTCGGTAATGTGATAATTACAAACCAAAAGTTAATAAAACTATGAAAGAGAGAGTAAGACGCAAGATACCGGAAAACAGCGAAAATGTAAAAGTTTTCGAAGATTTATTATGGTGATGGGCATATGTTTGGAAAAAAGACAGTCACTTGGATTGTAGGGACCAACAATGTGAAATGTGTTACAGACAGAATGAGTTCGGATCTGAGGATGATCGCACGCGTTTTTATGTTGTGTTAAGTTTTTGAAAAATTTTGCGGAAGTGTCGTGTAAAACGTTATTAAGTTATTTTGGTTGCATAAAAACAATTGTTTAGACTGAGTGTATCGAAAATTTATTTAAATTCATTTAGAAATACACGAAAAAAATCCGCATAGACAATATTTACGCAAATTAGGTGATATATATATATATATATATATATATATATATATATATATATCGCGAGATATAGAAATAACATTCAGGGAAGACGCGATTAAGACAAAAAACAATAATTGTGGATGCATTGGCAAACTTTAAACGGAGGAGTGCATCGAGGATCTGGTGGCAGCTGAACGGGGAACTGCGTGCGTGAATAATGCACGTGACAACTACCAGCGACGGGCGCTGACGGAAGGTGACATCGCTGCAAAAAGGGAAGTGGCACGAATTGTGCAATAACTGTATTGTTTTTTTTTTTTTGTTTGTTTACGCTCCATTCAAAAGAAAGAAAAGAAGTTCTGTCGAAGACCAAGTTATGCTATTAGGCTAAGGATAATAAGGAAGGTCACGACAGAATGCGCATTCTGATGGATGGATGGGATTTTTTTTGTTATTGTAATTTCAGTGTGTATGTTTATTTTTTTCTTCCTGTGTGTTTATATATTTGTATTGTTATGTTTCGTAAGTCGGAGGGGCAGATTGTGTTAATGAAAGGGATATCAGCGAAAAAAATCCAAAATTAAATGCATGAGCATCCCAATGGCTCATAATTGCCGTGATTCCATGTCTTTTTATTCTGTAGTGGTATGAATGTTGACCCAGGCACGAACGAAACGGACCCTTACTTCAACTCCGTATGGAGTGAGCGCGCGGACTACGACACGGTAAGAAATAAACAATAGTACGAGCTAGCAGAGGTACGGGCAATCGCTAATGTGGCACCCAATTATAATTTAGGGCTGGGGCAGGGCAAGATAGTGCGCGTGACGAGGAAAAGATTACAATCGTCGTGAGATTTTGTAAGAGAATATTACAGTGGCGCACTAACGTGGGCCATCGTGTTTGATTAGAAGTAGTATATTGTTACATTGGCGCCGCGACGTGAGGCGTCGTGGTATCAAAGGAGGGTGGAGAGATATTAATTACAGTACTTTCAAGTCTTTTTTTCTGTTCCAAACTCCTTTGTAATTAACGGAACAAAATTTCTCCGCGTGGCGTTTCTAAAATGTTCCTTAATGAGAGATTATTCATGTATATTTTATTGTCCCCACGTGTCAACACATTAAGAAATTTCGATGTGTTGCTAAATTGCGTAACGCGAAAGAAAATATATTTTAATTCTCGCAGGATTAACGTCACTCATTCTTTCCATACCAGTCGATAAACTCACTTCGGATTCTTGGCACGTCGCCTGGTCGCTAATCTAATCAAATTATTCAAGTCTTACGATTCTTCACACGAATTTTTCACAGCCGTGTTTTACATCTAACAAATCGCATGGAAAACTGATGTCATAGAGAACAGTTTATCGCTGGATTATTAGAAATTTGCTGTATATAATGTTTCGTTCTAAAATTCAAAATAATCAGTCCTAACCACATAAAAAGAATTTAATGTTGAATATAGCATTACCAGCAGCTCCCGTGTGAATATTTAAAACATAATAACACATTGTTTTAAAAGTGAAAATAGCTTCATACCGGACCACACCTTTCAATGTCCAGCTGGTCTATTGATGTGCCGATTTAACTTTACACGGATTTAAAGGTTCTACAGGATTCTGAGCACCTATGCACGCTGCGAGAGGGCCCCCAGATGATCTACATCTCCAAAAATTAACAAGTTTAAAAGGAACTCGTTTTAGGACATTGCTTGAATAAACGTACAGGAGTATGTGGCTCAGGGCATCAACTGATGTCTCTGCAGTGTCTCTGACCGGGAGGTCCTAGGGTTACACTCCCCACGGTGGCAGCATTTTCTATATTCACTCTACCGGGAGAGGTGGCTCAGGGCATCAACTGGACCCTCAGACCGGGAGGTCCTAGGGTTACACTCCCCACGGTGGCAGCATTTTCGACACTAGCGAGGTAGCTATGTCAAATTTCGTCGCTGCCTGGGGGAATATTCTAGTTGCCGGTTACTCTGTTCGGTTTTTTCCGTGGTTTCTCCCCTCAAACGAGGCGAATGTCGGAGCAGTACCCTTACAAACGAGCCACGGACCGCGCGTGATCTGTCCTTCCTCTTCCTTGTCCTGTCCGCATCCCTTATATTCGCACACATGCACTACACTACCGCACATGTCGAGAGAACAGCCGGGAGCTTAGAGCTTGTCCCGACAGGAGCTGTGTCCCTCTGGTTGGGGAAAACCCGCTAAGCAATGTGTAGCCGGAGCCGGATCTGGCGCTCCAGCGGAGGTCAATCTATTTATTTTTTTATTTATTTATTTTACGTCAAAAAACAGTTAAAAACTGCGTATGACGTGCTATGGGGAAAAGTGAATTGTGTGCACATTTTCAAAATTACTAATTACAATCACTGCCGCCTTTCGCGATTAAAAACGTGTACTGCACTTACGGGGCCAATAACCACAGCAGATGACGCGACTGAAACCATTTAACAATCAATGAATCAATCACAACTTTTCAAAAAGAATATGTATTCACATTCATTCCTTTTGTTCAAGGAAGAAATCAAAGGATTTCGAATGGAGTATATCGAAGGAGATACGCCTGTTTAACACTTATTTGGCAGCATGATGGAGATGCCTTGAGAATATCAATACATAAAACTAGAAAACAAACGAAATGAGGTAGGCCACTTTGGGAATAATCTCTTCATATATTCTCTAAATTTGGTATCAGATTATCAATTTACATGATGGTTATTTTGACTCCTTTTGCTAGAGGCTTTGTATGGGTTGCCAGATTTTCACTATTTGAGTGAATTGCTCACTATTTTAATTATTGATTCACTAATTAGAAAATGAGAATGTAAAAAATAATCAAAAAAACAAAATAAATTAAACGATTAAAATAGATTTAAAAAATAAACAATGAAATAAAAAACAAGAAACAAACAAATAGGGCTCAACATAACTCATCACAAGTTCTTTCAAGTGGTAAATGCATGTAAGGCATTCATAAAATACACGTTTAGCTTACATTCGCAGCCCAGTGCAGTTAAACAAAGACACATATCACTCACATTGATGGGTAGTGACTTTTGGCCACCTGTATATGGTATTTTAGCTTAAAATGAGCGGTTCAGACGAAGACAATGGTAATTCAGTATTGCCATCCACCACGAAACGACTCAGAGGCACTTGTCACTACGAAAAAGACTGGAGACTATGCTTGATGAATCTGACATTTAGAACACAATAGTCGAATGGCAAATTTGTACACCGTCGTTTAAAATAGAGAACAATGGAGTTAATGCAATCTTATAGCATTTGAAAACCAAACATTATATGGAAAAGCGAAAAAATCATCTCTAGCAGAGGAAGAATAAACTCTTTTAGTTTCTGTATACGTAGTACGTATATATGGAGTCATTTACATAGTTTATAGAAAGTTAAGGAATGCTGCGCGAAAAAAAACACGGATTTTCGGCTGAAAATTCTCTTTGTTAGGCCCTGATAACGGAAAAATGGATAGATAGATAGATAGATAGATAGATAGATAGATAGATAGATAGATAGATAGATAGATAGATTTATTAAAGTTCGCTTTGAGCTAATGCTCGGTGGCAAACATTATTACAACTAGATATACGACAATTACAAAACTATTACGAATATTTACAAATATAATTACAATTAGACTTAGAGATTTATATCCTAGTTATAATTAATTTTGAGTTATCTATATGTTGACTTATAGCTTTTCTAACACTTCACTCCCCTCCCCTTCCGTGCCCCCACCACACTACACTTCACTTCACTGTATAAGAGACATGACCATACTATTAATAATACTAACGATTATAATAATGAAACTAATAATAATAATAATAATAATAATAATAATAATAATAATATTGATGATGATGATAAAAGTCCCAGTATTATTAATGATGACCTACATAGAATTAAGTATATTTTTAAATTTCACTACATTAGAAGGAAGAGTCTGTAGTGCTTTTGCAGGTAGTTTGTTCCAATCTACTACAGTACGATTCACAAAGGAGAACTTGCCTACATCAGTTCTTTGCTTTCTACATCGTATTTTCGTACCTAAATATAATCGTATATAAATCCAGTTGCTAAATTTAGAGTTAAAAATCTACTTACATGTGTTGTTGCCAGAATCCCTGTTTTGTGGGTCCTGGACGGCAAAGCGTCCGTCCGTCTGTGGATCTGCCTCTCCGTCTCTGAACACCACTTGCACTAAACCGGGATGTAGGATTTTTTCAAAATATTTATTCTCCGGTCAATTCTGGCTAGACTCAAAACCCGATTTTCAAAAACATTCTTTAAAATGTGGGGGTAATTTTCATGAATCCCCAACGACATTTTCAAAATATTCTCAAAAATTGGCTCCAATTGTTTTCTTTAATTTTTTTGAGAGAATAAAGGAGGCATAAGCTATATTTTCACTGCTAACTCTGAATTTTCGAAAACTTCAAAAGATTGAATTAATTCTGCGTCTTCCTACTATTACAATATTGAAGATGGATATTTTGCCTTTAAGTAAAAGTTATTTTCCATAGTTAGTTTTTTCATTAAGATCATGTACATTTTTTTAAAAAATTGAGTTGTTCTCACGCAATATTGCTTGAAATATGTGCAATTTAAAAAATAACCAAACAAGATTTTCTCAAAAGCGGCTCCCAGTTTTTCCATATTCTATAAGATGACTTCACTACCACATGGCTCTATTCTTTGGTTTTTTCAAATATTACAAAATTGTAATTTTTTTACTAGTCTCTCACGTGGTTAATATTTACATTAGCGGCGATTTGTTCACACTATTGCATTTATGAGTATGTGCTTTAAATGATCAGGTTTCTCGAAAACTCAAGTTTTCTGTGAAAAAGAGCTCAAAATTCTGCGTTTATTTATTTAGTCAAAAACAGTAAAAAACTGTATGTGACATATGGGGGGAGAGAATCATATGCGCACGCTTTCTTGAGTTTCAGAATCCCTTTCCAACTATTTAACTATTAATAGTTGAAAGATGAAAAAAATAGTAATATAATAATAATAATAATAATAATAATAATAATAATAATAATAATAATAATAATAATAAAAAATTTAAAAAAGCAAAAGATTAACATGTCAAAATCTAGATATTTTCGTTGCCGAATTATAGAAAACTTATTTGTAACGGTAAACGAACAGATTTAATTTTTCTCTTTTGCCAACAACCTGCGTTTTCAGAAATGTTTAAACGCAGTTTTTTCCCAAACGGCTCTGTAATTTTTCTTCAAACTTTTCCAAGGGATAGTGCTTATTGCACTGTTTACTATGGCATAAAATTCATATGGGGTATTTCTTTCTTTTTCAATTTACACAAATGTCCTTTTTTATATATCTCTCATTCCGTTCATATTCATATTTCCAGCGATTTGTACACATTTTACTTTTTCCCCACATAGTAGAGAGGAAGTTGTAATGCTGCGGGAAAAACGACGAATTTTCGGCATTAAAAACACGTATTACAGGGCCCTGGCAACGAAAAAGTGGACAAATCCAGTCGCTAAATTAAGGCCTCTAACACGCACCTTTAGGGACTATTTAATGCCCAGGGCCATAGTGAACCCCACCTTTCCCAGTGGGATCATCCGCCATTCGTAATTGCTTCATAAGGCCTACCTACTACACTCTAAAGAAATAACGAAGGAAGAATAGGAAAGACTCCCTAGTCCTCGAAACCTAAACCTCTAACGAAATAACGAAGGAAGAATAGGAAAGACTCCCTAGTCCTCGAAACCTAAACCTCTAACGAAATAACGAAGGAAGAATAGGAAAGACTCCTAGTCCTCGAAACCTAAACCTCTAACGAAATAACAGAAGGAAGAATAGGAAAGACTCCTAGTCCTCGAAACCTAAACCTCTAACTGAAATAACAGAGAATGAATGGAAAGACTCCTAGTCCTCAAACCTAAACCTCTAACTTAAATAAGAAGGAAAGTATAGGAAAGACTCTAGTCCTCAAACTAAACCTCTAACAGAATAACGAAGGAAGAATAGGAAAGACTCCTAGTCCTCGAAACCTAAACCTCTAACAGAAATAACGAAGGAAGAATGGAAAGACTCCTAGTCCTCAGAACCTAAACCTCTAACAGAATAAGGAAGGAGAGAATAGGAAAGACTCCTAGTCCTCGAAACCTAAACCTCTAACAAATAACAAGGAAGAATGGAAAGACTCCTAGTCCCGAAACCTAAACCTCTAACGAAATAACGAAGGAAGAATAGGAAAGACTCCTAGTCCTCAGAAACCTAAACCTCTAACGAAATACGAAGGAAGAATAGGAAAGACTCTAGTCTCGAACCTAAACCTCTAACGAAATAACGAAGGAAGAATAGGAAAGACTCCTAGTCCTCAGAAACCTAAACCTCTAACGAAATAACGAAGGAAGAATAGGAAAGACTCCTAGTCCTCGAAACCTAAACCTCTAACGAAATAACGAAGGAAGAATAGGAAAGACTCCTAGTCCTCAGAACCTAAACCTCTAACGAAATAACGTGAAGGAACAAAATAGGAAAGAACTCCTAGTCCTCGAAACCTAAACCTCTAACGAAATAACGAAGGAAGAATAGGAAAGACTCCTAGTCCTCAGAAACCTAAACCTCTAACGAAATAACGAAGGAAGAATAGGAAAGACTCCCTAGTCCTCGAAACCTAAACCTCTAACGAAATAACGAAGGAAGAATAGGAAAGACTCCCAGTCCTCAGAAACCTAAACCTCTAACGAAATAACGAAGGAAGAATAGGAAAGACTCCTAGTCCTCGAAACCTAAACCTCTAACGAAATAACGAAGGAAGAATAGGAAAGACTCCTAGTCCTCAGAAACCTAAACTCTAACGAAATAACGAAGGAAGAATAGGAAAGCTCCTAGTCCTCAGAAACCTAAACCTCTAACGAAATAACGAAGGAAGAATAGGAAGACTCCCTAGTCCTCGAAACCTAAACCTCTAACGAAATAACGAAGATAGAGCTCTAGTCTAGTCCTCGAAACCTAAACCTCTAACGAAATAACGAAGGAAGAATAGGAAAGCCTCCCTAGTCCTCGAAACCTAAACCTCTAACGAAATAACGAAGGAAGAATAGGAAAGACTCCCTAGTCCTCGAAACCTAAACCTCTAACGAAATAACGAAGGAAGAATAGGAAAGACTCCCTAGTCCTCGAAACCTAACCTCTAACGAAATAAGGAAGGAAGAATAGGAAAGACTCCCTAGTCCTCGAAACCTAAACCTCTAACGAAATAACGAAGGAAGAATAGGAAAGCCTCCTAGTCCTCAGAAACCTAAACCTCTAACGAAATAACGAAGGGAGAATAGGAAAGCCTCCCTAATCCTCGAAACCAAATTGCGTCGGGGTCACGAACAACCATGGGTTGGCCAAGGGAGGCCGATAGATTAGATAGAAGTATTGTGGCACAAGTAGTTTAAAGATGTCACAACGGTAGACGATAGAACCATAACGACATGAACATGATTGGAATGGATAGCACGTGAAAGGACACAACTTAGTCTCGCCCCTCCGATTTGGCCTGTCCTGCATGTGGTGCTACAGCTGTCACGTACACGGAGGCTACTTCAAGGCGGTCTCCTCAGGGGCGGAGATTAATCTGTATTTTATTTATTTATGCCTATATTTCAAGACGTTTTACAGAAACTAGAGAGTAAATATTGCGTATGATCTTCATATTATAATGGAAAAACTTCACAGAACTCGGAACATAAAATTACGGAAGGAATGTTTAAAAAACGATGTTTGCTTTAGGCAAAAATTATTTGCCTACAAATTCAGTGCAGCTATTCATACAAAAAGAACCACTTGCTCTTTATCACAATGCTCTTCTGTATTTATAAAAGTGATACAACTTTGAAAATTCAGTGTACCAAAACTTCAGTTGTCTCAGTGTTGTTTTTAACATTCAGTATAAGTGCACGGAAGTTAAAAAAAATTATTCAAGAAGAATTATGACGTAAAAGCTACTCAATCAAGCAAAAAGTATTGTCGAAAATAATAAATCGATTGAGTTAAATAATAAGTCAAATACAAAGAATTGTTATCCAAATATAATTGTAGTAAAGCATTCAATTGTGATGTTAATATATTTAATTATAAATTATTGACTACTACATTATTATTCAAAGATCATGCAATATTAAAGCAGATAATTGTTACATTAATTTATGTACGTAATTGTTTAAAAATATATCTTATCTTACTATTCATTCCTCCCTTCCCCCCACTCTTGGTTCACTATTTTCTGAAGACACATTTGTCAACCCTACTTATAAAGTATTGAGTATTTTATACGATCTTAATATCATGACTCCATTCACAATCGTTTCTGAATCGAATTTTAAAAGCTAATATTACGGTTAAATTTTTTAAAGCATTTATATTTTAAATTGAGACATTTAATTCAATTAAATGTTAATCACTTTAATATTATTTTATGTTTTGAATAATGCTAACAAATTTTAATACATTGGACAAGTAATTTATAAAATTGTTTGTTAAGTTTACTACGTAGCACTGAGAGATTATTAGATAATCAAGAGAGAGGGATGGCATCTTATTGGTTGAATACTTTTTTTTCTTCAAAATTATAATTTTTCGCCTAAGAGGTTTTGGTTAGCAAGCAAGACACGAAATCTGTTTCCCAATATGCAGTATTATTTATTACAGGAATTAAACACATTATCATTGTGTGGAGTGCCGTGACAACTTTACTGTGTGAAATAAAAAGAATAAGAAAGTTAATATCACACATAAATTGAACATCTAGAACTAAAGACCATCCAATATATCGCTTAAGGAATGCAATAAAAATATCATTAACGATAACGATATCATTAACTTTTGCATATATCTGTGTATACAAGACTTGAATAATACTTAAATTTGAATATACCATTTCATTCGTAGACAACATTGAAACACTAACGTTAAGTAAATAAAACTCAGTTACCATTCACATCATATCACCGTTCAACAATGAAATTCTCAAATACTTGTCGCTGCATTGTTGCGCATGGCAGCGTACGGTAGAAACAAAAAAAAATCAGAGTTAAATAAAAGTTCGTAAAATTTTATCGCATCCAATTGTTTCAATTTTTCTTTCATATTGCATTTCATATTACAAACATCGTATTTTTAAGAGAGAAAACCTAATTGGGCTATTTTCAATTAAAGTTTAAGGATTGCTTGAAAGAAAATACCAATACATTGAGAGTACAAATTGTAGAAAAAAGTAAAATTAGAATTAATATTGGGATTTTCAATAGTAAATTATTATTAAATTTAATTTTCTTTTAATCTATTCCTGTTCTCCGAGGATTTTTCTTGTGGTCCTTAGTTGACAGTGTATATTTCATTAATTTCAAACAAATAACGCGAAAAATATTATTTCAGAAAAGATGTGCACAACCTTTTTTAATGAGCTATTTTTTTAGAAAAGATTTTTGTTTAAGACAAAAATCTGTGTATTCCATTTTGTAGTTTCCAAATGTTTTTGCAATTTTCGAAAATACGAAAATGAGTCTTGCGCCATTATTTAGCGTCCCTTCTTCTATTCGTAGAAAATGTTTAAAGAAAAAATGTGAAACTTTTTATGAAAATAATGGTTTTATAAATTGTGTTAATTAGAAAAAATTTTTTTCAAAATTGTAGTCATGTTGTTTTTTTATTGTTATCTGCTCTAAAAAGTTAGTTCTTCAAATAAGGTCATATCATGTTTTTGAAAAAACAACGAGTAGTTTTCGCGCAATTTCTGCTTGAAATTAATGGAATATATAAGAAACACATTTTCTTAAAAATGGCTCCACTGTTCTTTCTGTAAATGTTTTAATTGGATAAAACGAAGAACGATTAAAAAATAGCGCAGGTCACATTTTCGTTGAACTCGTTGAATTTTTGAAGATTTCGAAAGTCAGTATTAACACAAGAAAGTATGCGCTGTTGTGGCCCCACTAGTTAATCTACATATAGTACGTGTTTAGTTACATTTGGATCCACGTTCATTTTATCTCCGCCCATGTCTTCTGGCTCATGTGGCCCAGGGCATCAATTGATGTCACTGCAGCGCCTCTGACCAGAAGGTCCTCTAGGGCTGCACTCCCGACTGTGGCGAGATTTTCGTCACTAGCTGCATGCCTTGATCGAATGCAGCCGCTGTCTGGAGGAGAATTCTAGCGACCGGCTGCTCTGATCGGTAGTTTTCCGTGGTTTCTCCGATCAACACCAGACGAATGCCGGAGCAGTACCCTATCAAACAGGCCACGGACCGCGCGCGATCTTTCCTTCCTCTTCCTTGTCCTATCCACTCCCCTTACACACACACTCACTCACACTAACAGGCACTACACTACCATGTATTCCGGGAGACCGGTCGGGAGCTTAGAGCTTGTCCCGGCTAGGGCGGTGTCCCGTTGGTGGGAGAGTCCTGGGTTGGGAAAAATCCGTAAGGCGACAGTAGGTCGGCGCCGGATCTGGCCATCCAACAGTGTCGATCACCTCCCTCTCCCGCGATGAAAACATGCGGAACTAATGACCTTAGCCGCTGACGCGCCCGGAACGTGTAATCAATCAATGAAAGAAAAAACAACAACAACTCGTGAGTCCATTGCACGATGGTTGTGGTCTGGAGGGCAACGTCTCCGCGCCGTTAAAAACAAAAGCATGCGCGGAGGGCGTGAGCGGGGTGACGTCAGACTGCGCGAGCCGTCCGTGGCCGAGCGCAAGTTGGTTTCGAGTGCTGGACCCACCTTTGGACGCGACGAAAAGAGACGCCGGAATCCCAACTGCGAACCCCTGCGCGCCACTCGCATGAAGATCTTGGCCTCCACTCGGAAGCCACGTGTGTCAATCCATTGCTTTTGGCAACACGCACTTGCTTCGGAATGTTGTCCTTTCTTGCGCGAATGAGAAAATACTACCCATCGAACGACGTTAGGAGTGACTGCGGTAATGATTTCTTATGAGGGCAAAAAAGTAACACTATAAGCGAGTTGCATACGCTAGTTTTTTGTATAACAGTATTATAAAATTTTAAGGAAGCGTAGTCAGTTTGAATGTTAAGTTAACCTCGGATTCATGTTATGACGTCATGCGTCCCTAAGCAACTAATTTGTTTACAAATGGCAATTAGGTTGAAAGTTACGTTTTAAACATTATGGATTCTTTGCCAGAAGAAATTTTGGAAAAAGCTGCGAAAACAGAAACTGAATGCTGGATGGATGAAAAATATGCAAATTTTGTATGCGAGGCTATTGTTTTATTTATTTATTTATTTTACGTCAGAAAAACAGTTAAAAACTGCGTATGACGTGCTATGGGGAAAAGTGAATTGTGTGCACATTTTCAAAATTCTGTGATCCCTACACTTACTCATATACTACTTAAATTTTGAATTTTAAAGGAGAAAAAAACTCCCATGCAATAAAATCTATGTTCAAGGATAAACAAGCAATAAATTTTGAATTTTGAAATTTTGAAAGGGAGAAAAAAAACAAAAAAACTCCCATGTAATAAAATCTATTTTCAAGGATAAATAAGCAATAAATTTTGGCTCTTATTACTTCCTGCCGCGACAACATGGAAACGATAATTTGAATAATTGTATTTCCCACTGAATTCTAGAAGACGTGCACAGAAAATGAAGTTACATTGCAATACATTATTGAAAGTGAAGTTACATTACAATACACATATTGTTCTTTCCTGTGTGTCGGAGTAGATTGATTAAGTCACTACAATGCACATGCAAGAATCAAAACGGTAGTTATGATGCATGATTCTTTAAACATTAAGTCCACAGCGTGTAAGGCGTTTACTTCCTTGTCACGGAGGGCGGCGATATTCAAATTTAGCTCAATCGTACATTGAAGAATCAGTGAAAAATGAGATTTACATTGCAACAAGATATTAGTGCAGAAACTAAAGAAAAAAATAAGCACTTTGGAATTAAATACATCTTCTGGAGTGTGACAAATTTATCCAACTGTACTATTAATATTCCTATTCATAAAAAACAATTAGGTGTTTCTAAGTTTAAAGTAGTAATAAATTAGATTTTGAAAGTGCCTTCTTTATACTCCATAACTGATGATAAATGGGGGCTGTGAATGTTATGTCATTGATGACTCATATTTCGTGCAGAAATACCGGTGACGTAATGATTCGTGCCATAAGATGCCATATTATGAACGATTTTGTTCATGGAAAAGGGTTGTTTATAATGCTGGTATACAAAAAATATATTTAAACCACCGGGAAAATTTTGGTGCTACCAAAAGCACATAATTTCCTGTATCAACACGTTAGGAATTTTGTAAAATTACCTTTTCTATCCTGATAACACTTCGACTTGAGAAACTCAATAAATATATGCCGGTATTGCACGTCGTGACCAATATATTATATTAAGACTTGAGCTTAGGGCATAAATAGAAAGAAAATATACTATCTACTTTTTTTTATATGCTACATTTCGGCACTTTATTGTGTCTTTATCGGATCTGGAAATGAATTATAATTCTTATTACAAATGTGTTCTTTTTTTTTTTTCACTGAAAATCCAATTCACAATAGTATTCCTTAATTTTATTCCGTAAAAAAAAGGAAAAAGAAAAACTGTAATATGAGGTACGTGCGAGACGTATATGCGTACGTTTTCTCAAGCTCCAAAATCCCGACCCTATACGTAGTTGAATGATGAATAAAACTGTCAACGAAGCGCGCTTAATAACAAGTGAAAACTAAAAATGTTCACTCCTGAGGAATAGAAAAAAACTTATACGCAACGGTAAACGACCTTCAGATTTGATTTTATAGAATTGCTAAGAAAATAGTAACTCAATCCCCTGCTCTCTCTTTTTTTCTTAAACACAATTATTAATTTTGGAAGGTTTGCATCGTTCAGTACAATTACTTTACAGATGTATTTTCAGACTTATTCTTGTTAAAATATTTAAGCTAACTTAACCTGTACATTGAAGAGGATACTCTAGGGGAGAACCTGGGGGTTAAGAATCATGGTTGGCTATAATTTTGAGGAAGGCTTCAAAAGGAAATCTATTTTTTATTCGTGTGTGGGTTGGAGTTTTTGGTAGTTTGTAATGGGATGCTGCTGGTATGTCTGTTAGGTTTTGGTAGATGTTGTGTAATATTTGTGCTATTTGGTTTATTATTGTATTGATGAATGAAAATCCCCTGCTCTACTTCTATCACAAATAGGAAAAGCAGAGTTCAACACAACATGCCCTTTGTGAATCTGCATATATTAATTACTAGATTAATTCTTGAAGTATCATGAATATTTTGTCTTGCTCATGTCAATGGGAAACCTTTTACACTACGTGAATTGGTACTGGGTAACCGTTACGTAATATTATAAAAATTACTTCTTTCCTACTAAATCTTCAGCAAAACTACTAATATTTTGAAACTATCGAAGCTACATATAGTTTCTCGCATGGTTTGTAAATGTGTCTTAAAATTACGTGAAAACTACTCTCATTAAAAACATTTACATGCCATTATTTAAAAAGCCAATTTTGAAGATTTGACTTATTTAAAAATAAAGCACTGTTTTCAGGACTGAAGTTGCAGGAACCGTTAAAAAAATTCAGCTTTTGGAAATTTTGAAAATTCAGAGAATTAACCCTAAATTAAGTTCGGAAAAAATCCTCTGAATGGTTTAGGCGCTAGTGTTTTCCCAGCAGCCTGGGGTTCTCTCTTCCGAAATCCATTCCAGAGTTGCACTAGCGCCACCACGGAGCGGACGAAACATCGAAGAACTACACGGAATCACTCGGTGCAACTGTACCAATCATCGATTGAAAACGCGGGAAAAGTCGATGGCTACTCAAAAGGGAACTCCCACACACAGAGTATTTTCAAACGGCCAAGAACTGATACCGTTTCAGTGGAAAAACACTAAAGTATAAAATGATGTTTTATTATGTGGACTCTCAAAAACATTAGCACATTAACGCTGTAAATTCATGAACGCGGATTCTACCGGGAGCGGTAGTTCAGTGCATCAACTAATATCACTGCAGCGCTTCTGACCGGGAGGTTCTAGGTTCGAGGCCTGACGGCGGATTCGAGTCTTGTCGAGAATTTTCGACACTAGCTTTTCAGCTAGGTCGAATTCAGTCGCTGTCTGGAGGAGAAATCTAGCGGCCGGCTGCTCTCATCGGTAGTTATCCGTGGTTTCTCCCATCAACACCAGGCAAATCCCAGAGGAGTACCCTAACAAACGTGCTACGGACCGCGCGCGATCTTTCCTGCCCCTTCCTTGTCGTATCCTCTCCCCTTACACACACACTTACACTAACACGCACTACACTACCACATATTCCGGGAGACCGGTCGGGAGCTTAGAGCTTGTCCCGGCTGGGGCGGTGCCCCGCTGGTGGGAGAGTCCTGGTTAGGGGGAAACCCCACGAGCCGACGGTAGGTCGATGCCGGATCTCGCCATCCAGCGAGGGAAGATCACCGCCATCTCCCGAGAAAAATGCACTACACCTACGGGACTAATGACCTAAGCTGTTGACGCGCCCGGCATCACTAACCTACCAAGCAACCAATCGTGAACGGGAGAAGAGCGAACCACAGAAGTAGTCGGTCCAACGGTTGAAAAGGCTGGAAAGAATCGTTGATTCACTACTGTGGAGAGCAGGAGCCCTGACCGCGCGTGCTTCTCTTTCTGCCCCAACCCCGGACCTGCACGCGCTGCTGGGGCTTCGCAAGCGATTGGTTGAAGGGGATTCCGCGCGCTTCGACTGCTCCGGCCATTAGTCCCGTTAGTGGAGTGGGAGTTTAACCCACGTTTTTTAACCCACGTTTAAACCACGTTTAACCAAGTTTTATAAATGTAACTTCATTTTCTGTGCACGTCTTCTAGAATTCAGTGGGAAATACAATTATTCAAACTATCGTTTCCATGTTGCCGCGGCAGGAAGTAATAAGAGCCAAAATTTATTGCTTATTTATCCTTGGAAATAGATTTTACTACATGGGAGTTTTTTTCTCCCTTTCAAAATTCAAAATTTAAGTAGTATATGACTTAGTGTAGGAATCACAGCATTTTGAAAATGTGCACACAATTCACTTTTACCCATAGCACGTCATACGCAGTTTTTAACTGTTTTTTGACGTAAAATAAATAAAAAAAATAAAAATAAAATAAAAAAACCCGGTGGGTGGCAGTTTCTCTCCCGCTGGTGTGCGCGTTCTGGAGCGGCTACGGCCTCCTACCTCCGTCGGCGTGCGGCCTATTTCCCTCTCCAGGTATCTGCCGAAGTGGGGCACCCTCTCACCCGGGAGAAGCTCCAAGTTCCCGGCATGTGTGGCAGTGTGTGAGTAAATAAGGGGTGAATCCGTGGCCCGTTTGTGAGGGTACTGCTCCGGCATTCGCCTGGTGTTGATCGGAGAGACCACGGAAAACTACCGATCAGAGCAGCCGGCCACTAGAATTCTCCTCCAGACAGCGACTGAATGCGGTTTAGGTAACTAAATAGTCAAAATCAGCCGCCGCGATTCGAACCCTAGTACACCCGTTCAGAGACTCTGCTGTGGCTTTGGTTGTTGTTTCGTTAGTTTATTCTAATATCTACGTTTTCCTCATCATTTTGTCAATTTAAGGATCCCTTGAATTTTGATGAAAAAGTAGCTTCAGAAATACATGATAAAACACCACGATTTTACCGAGTATAAATATAAAGAAATAATTGAGTTTTCAAAAAATTCAGAAAACAATACTTACCGACCTCAGGTAATGTCATAAGCGTACACACAGAGGGTCCGCGGGAATCCGTGCCCCCCTGAAAAGTTTAAAAGGGTCAGCGTACCCTGGGTAATAAATCATTTTATTTCCGTAATGATCAATGCCTGATTTCTCCCTTTTTAAGAAGATATTTTGGAGAAATGATTCTGGTCATTTAGGAAAGAAGGTCTACAAACCATCTGTTAATGTTCCAACTTACAATATATTACATTTGTTATTTGAAACAGTATATTTATAATTTCATTCTCCGTATAATATCTATTTATTTATTTATTTGTTTATTTATTTATTTATTTATAAGAAAAGAATGTCAGATGTAAACAAAGTTTAGTGCACAATGGCACGTATAAGGGCCCAAAAATATGGATGCCCTCCTCTTGTTTTATGCTCCGCACACCTATGTGTAAATTATGGCCAAAACGATGATTCTTTTCGAGTTCCTAGGAACCCCTTCTTCCGGTTTCATAGGAAAATCTCGATGAACGAAGCATCCATATAAATTGATGGATCAGATTATATTTATAAATAGATGTAATGACAAACAGAAGATTTTAAAAAGAACAGTTTGAATGCAAAATTTAATAATAAACAGACAGATAACTCTTTCGTGTGCCAAGAAATCCAGAGATTGGGAACCGTTTCGTCGACAAGCCATTCAGGTTAACCTTTGATTCTCGTGTGAGATCCATTCATTCATAATGCGCAATCACAACTTGAGAACAACCATCACGAACCAAAATAAATCACGAAAGTCAGTGTTATTGTTTGACGGGAGCAGGAGAAGCTATTGTATATGGAGTGTTGTATATGGAGGGCAAGCCTCTTCAGGCTACTGAGAAAACTCTTCATTACAGTGTGACGTTCTCAACGACCAAACTCCAGAGATTGCGTTCAGTTTGTCAACTCATTGCCACTCAGCAAAAAGGCGTGGTCTTCATGTCGCGAGATAACTTCAATGTTGTGAAAGAAATTCGTTTGCGGATCTTTAGCCCTCGATGCCGTAAACGTCCGTGAAACTAAATTAGGCAGTCTTTGCTGCGTATCTGAGGACACGGGTCGCGGAAAATAAAAAGCCGACATTTCGTAACAAAACGAACTAGAGGTGTTACTTTCTCGCATTATTTGTAATGATCACGTAATATGATAATAGTACTACGTGAACCCGCAAGTGTTTCAAACCAGCAAAAATGAAAGAAAAAGATTTGGAAAATAGAAGAAAATCTTGCAATTTTAAAAGCAAGATTGAGAAAATCTCGCTTTTAAAATTGCTTTTACGTCACGCAAAATTACGTAAAAATACGGATATTTAAAAAAATGAACACGAACTTAATTAAAGACCAAATTTTGAAAATCGTATTCAGGAAAGAAAATATACCTAATACTGCAGTTAAAGGAAGACAACGCAAAGAGTTTAAAATTTTGCCGTTTTCAAACAAAGTTCAACGAAAATAGAACCTTTTAGCTGACGACCTCTAAAGTTTCTAGTGCCTCCCAACTTGTATGTAGTGTAGCGCATGTTAGTGTAAGTGTGAGAGTAAGAGGTGAGGATAGGGCAAGGAAGAGGAAGGAAAGATCACGCACGGTCTTTGGCCCTTTTATTAGGGTGCTGCTCCGGCATTTGCTTGATGTTGATCGGATAATCCACGGCAAACTACCGATCAGAGCAGCCGGCCGCTAGAATTCTCCTCCAGATAGCGACTAAATTCGACGTAGCTGAAAAGCTAGTGTTGAAAATCTTGCCCTAGTCGGGACTCGAACCCTAAAAATACTGCAATGACCTGCAACATCAACCGGCTTATTCATTTGCCGTTGGTCCACCGTAACGATCTATATTTCTAATTTAGCATATTCGCACAAATGCATGGAAAACTAAGCTGTCTCTCGCCATGTGAGAGGTGTCCATATTTTTTTTAGATACTCGGGATCACGGGGAAAATACAAAAAAAAAAAAAAAAAAAAAAAAAAAAAAAAAAAACAATGAAACTTTTTTGAGTTCGACTGACAAACACAAACATAAGATTGTATTATTTCGCCCGTTGTAATGGTGCACGTACAGATCGAATTCTCATGCTCTGTGAGTCTCTGCACCGGTGGGCAAGAGGTTAGCGAAGTGGCCTCTGAAGCAACATTGCGTTGGTTCGAGTCCGGCTGAGTCGCATAGATTTTCGAAGGTCGGACGCCCTCGCAGCAGCAATCTCATGCCTGTAACAGACACGTGCAACATCGAAACCCTCGGGCTATGGCCCTTCCTAACCATATCCCAACCAGCCAGCTCGTCGGATGTAGTGAACTCGGACCGACATCTGGCGGAGAAAGTGGGAGTCACACCCAGGCGTTTCAGTAGAGTTCTAAAAAGACAGGTATACGCAGACGCCATTCTTGGTCATTGCTTGCCGACAAGCGTATGTAAATATAGAGGAAAACGTCGCGTCTCGCTACTTTTAGTTATTTTCCAAACAAAAAAATACTCTGACGCAATTTCGGTCCCTGTGAGCAGTTTCTTGAGAAGTATGAAAACGTCTGTTTTACATTTGTAAATAGAGAATATAGATATACTAGAGTTCTAAAAAGACAGGGCCTTAGTGTAACTACATTTTCCTTTAGTGAACTAAGTGAGAATTTGAAGTATAATATGGAGATAAATGCGACTTTTTACATCGCGGGTAGCACAACTAGAGCCATTCAAAAACATGTGTGCTCAAATTGCTGCGACTTTCTTTCTCGTGCTTACTTACCTGAGAGCGATTTTATTTTAATATGAAAACATATACTGTTCAGGCAAACCTTGGTGACTTAAAACAACCGTGTTGGGAAACTCTAAATTTAATTTTTGTGAATACAAATGTAAAACATAACCTTAGTCCAACTTACAAACGTTTTAAAGTATCAGTTTCTATTTACAAGTGGAGAATTCAGGGCACTGTACTTACCGACGACGTTTACACACTTCTCAAGAAACTGCTCACAGTGACCGAAATTGCGTCAGAGTATTTTTTTGTTTGGAAAATAACGAAAAGTAGCGAGACGCGACGTTTTCCTCTACATTTACATACGCTTGTCGGCAAGCAATGACCAAGAATGGCGTCTGCGTATACCTGTCTGCTCGAAGAAGGGCGCCCCTACACTCGCAAATATTTTATTTTACTGAATCTAGTATCTTTTCTTCTATTATTATCGTAGTTCTCACGAGATACTTTCCTTTGAATGCCATTGTTTTAGTTTTTCAATGGATACTTTTAAGCCAAAATCTCCCGCAATTTGGTGAAGCTAGTAAACTGCCATCTGCATTTTATCTTCAGTCTTGTATTATTACTATGTCGTCCGCATATAAAAGCGAGTTTAAAAAGGTTTTATTAAAATAGATCCTTGGATCTACATTCAACTTCCACGTTCTTGAAACGTATTACTAATAATTGTAAATACCACTAGCTCGGTCGACCGGTTCTTATGAAATAATTGTTGCTACTTACTCCGCAAACAATTACTCGATTTGCCATCCATTTTAATTTGAAGCATGATTGCAAGATTTGAGTCTTAGCTTTGTCTTTCTGGATTTTGGACACCTCAATTGGGACGTAACCTATTTTTGTCTGAATCCTCTGTTGTTTTGCGTACAGATATAATAGTTTTTAACAAAATAAATGTGAATAAATAATGAATTTGTTTCTTCCACACGAAGTGGTTAGAAATCTGAAAATAATCTTGAAATGTCTACTCAAGGATTGCATGTAATGGCAAATGAGAATCAGCTTTTTTACAAACTATGATTTATAATTTATTATACATGCCAAAGTTATCAACTATCACTGATAATTACAATTCATCGTTAGGTCATGACCATTTTTCTCGTTATTGCAATAACAGCCTTATAGAACCTTTTATCCTTTCTTGCCTCTTCGCGCACACGTCGCTCGATGTCGCCACGTAGAGTAGACCAATCTTCCTTCTTGTTGAAGTCCACGATTATCAGCAACCAAATCGAAACTTCCTCCAACCACTTCACAAACACTGCCTTTACTCTTTGTCTTGCACCTCAGGTGGGCACTTATTTCAAACTGATTACTTTTGCCAGGTCGGAATAATATTCCTCTAATATTATTTTCTATCACCTAACCTGGCAATTCACAATTCACTGATAAAATTTCTAAGTCAAGTCTTGTAACTGCAAATATCTTTTGCAATATCTACAATATTTCGACCTTTATTTGGCTAAATAACATGTCCGTCATTTTTGTATGTATGTATATATGTATATATACATATACATATATATATATATATATATATATATATATATATATATATATATATATATATATAGACACACACACACACACTAAATAAATATCTATCTATCTATCTATATATATATATATATATATATATATATATATATATATATATATATATATATATATAGTGACATACCAGTATGATTGTTGAGAAATGATTTATACGTCGCTTGTTTGTTTTTCATCTTTTTAGATTTCTTCATTCCAACTCTTTAACTCTATTCTCTTCCTAAATTTCTTTATTTGTCCAACAGCTTCCTGCTTTTGGACATTTCCTGCTTGTTTAACTATATTTTGATGTTCTGCCATTCTATGTCTTCACTTGTATATTCTTGCAGGTGGAAGTTCACTCTGTTTTAGTATAAACTTCTTAGCTTTCATTTTCTAGATTATTTTGTACACTTCTTCAGTGGTATTGTACGAGTTTTTATTGTTCTTACCTCTCACCCATCTTGAAAGTAAAGTAATACTAGACCCTACTAAGAAGTGATCTGAATTTATATCACAGCCTCTCTTAACGTAATCAATTATAGACCTACTTCCTTGAGCTGCCCATGCATATTTATGTATATCTTTCTTCTTCTTGAGAGTACTGAATATACAGAGTTCATTGAAAGTGGTGAATTCTCTTAGTTTTTCTCCATTTGAATTTTTTGTTTTTTCTCCATGTGTTCCTACAATACTGGGGATGTTTTGATTCCCAACTCTTGCATTAAAATTGTCAACCAGAAGGACTTTATACTTTGAATTGTATTTATATAATAGGTTCTGGAGGGTTTCGTAGAACTCTTCTGTTTTGTCCTTCTTCCAGAGCATAAACCCCGATGGCAATAAGATATCCTCGGTCATGTTTTAGTTTCATCATAAACATCCTCTCATTGATGTACTGAACCTTTTTATTCTTGATTCCCACTTTCTGTCAATGAATATTGACACTCTCTTTGCGGCTCTTTCCCTCTGATCTACTCCACTATAGAACATGGCATAGTTTTCAATGTATTTCGATCCTTTTAATTTCTTTTTTGTTTCAGTTATCAAAGCAAATAAATTTATGTTCATTTTTTTGAAGATCTTTGTCAGTTCTATTTCCTACTGTGAAATTCCTCGTACATTCCAGGTAGCAATTTTCAGTTGGTCCAATATCCATTTGCATGTTCTTAGTTTCCTTGCATTGGTCAACATAGTTTGGATTCCTAGGCTACTTTGGGCACTAAAAGTAATTCACATCTTTTACGTGGGTGGGTTACCAGCCCTCTCCGCACAACCCCCTATTCTTGAGGACATAGATTTTCTTTCGAAGTTTTCACCCCTAGGGATGTAGACTTCACCAAGTCTATAGAGCCTCTCCTGCCCTTTTGTTTAGAGGAAAATGAAGACGAAAATCAGAGGAGGAGACACTAATGAAGAAAATAGTACTATAAAATGGAAGAGAAGAATGAGAACGATTCCCTGGCCCTCGAGACCTAATAACATCGGGGTCAGATAATAGAAGTGACCAAGTGAGGCCTCATAGGAAAGATAAAAGAGTACAAGTAAGTGGCAGCAATGTCACACCAGCGAAGCAGACCATCCACTGGTAGATTTATTGGTGGGGGGAAGGAAAGGATATGGGAAATGGTTGATGTGGATTAAGGGAAAAAGGTTCGGGAATGGGACAGACATGTCGTTGCAAGACACTCTTCGTCTTGCTTCTCCACTGAGGCCTTTGTAGCTTGGGACCCTACTAGCAGCAGTGTAAATAAGTTCTACAACTTATCAACAATGCTACTCCTGTCATAGCCCTCAGCTTCATTGATGCCCTCATACCCTCTCGCCCGCACGGACAGTGCTATTTTAAGGTGGTGTCTTTCAAGAGAGTAATATTGTACCTATTTTGAAATATCTCTTGCATTAATTGTATCAGATGTAGTCACTTAACATTGTTTATGTTTTGTGAATTGGGAGATGAGTTTGATTGCAAAGAAAACAAAGTCTTCACTGAAACGTATTCCTATTAGCACACAACATTCTATGATTGGGTTTTGATATATGCTGAGAAATTTTAAAAATATTTTACTGAGTTCCTTAATAACTATCCTTAATTGCGAAGTTCATAAATGCAGTTTCTCATCATCTTATTAGAAAGCCTTTGATTAATTTGACCCCTGTTCTCTGATGATAAAAATCAGACACTAATAAATCCAGATAATATAGAAGAAAAGTTTCTAATGTCACTTTTGGCTTTTTACTCTGTGGTTGGTAAAGTCAACAAGGTTTATATGACTAAAATGAATTCCAAGAGAGTACTGTTATTTCAAAATTTGGGAAGTTTGAACCTTCTATGGGCACTTTGAGGAATAAAAAAAATGTTTAATAATGTTAATTCATTGCAAATGTCTATGTATACCAACATTTTTTTGGCAACAGCACAAAAAGTTCATTTTCAGGAGAAATAATGTTTATTTCATTGCTGAGATTTTTCATTAAATAAATTTAGAGTCAATTTTTTCACTCCTTGACCATTTCATTAACCCTGGCTGTACAAAGGTTAGTCATTTTTGTCAATTTTTATTTACTCTTGATTTTTGTAGTTTTGTGTATAAAATAAAGAATTTTTGTTTGAAATTTTTGCGACTTGTTACTCATATGTAGTTATATTTCTCAACATTTTGTACATAACTATATAGACTTTGAATTTAATTCTTTGCTGGTAAGCAGATTTTCGCTACCCTTGATATTTGGTGTCATCATAATTATAAACCATCTGAGGTTTGACTTCTTTTTTCATTGTCATAACAGTTCTATTGTATTATATCATTAAAGTCAGTCAAGTAATTACTAGAAAAAACGATTTCCAATCAATTTAAATATATTTAAAGCAGACGTTTCAGCCTAATAATATTACTATACTAATAATATTAATGTAATATGTAAGATTGTAACTGCTTGGTTGTGTTGACCTTTCAGACACTGAAGAGGGCTTTACAATTTAGGCCTAAACATCTGCTTTAAATATATTTAAATTGACTGGAATCATCATTTTTTCTTGTAATGTTTGATTTATCCAGTGAATCCTGATTTATTTTATCAATCAAGTAATTTCATTTACCTGTATTGTGTGTGTAGTACTTATATGTACACAAATTGAGTGGAAGAAGTGATATTACTAACAGTATTGTTCTGAGTGACAATGAAATTAGCAACAGTAATGTTCTTTTGAGGAAATGTCCTGCGTTCTCATTTGGGCCAGTGAACCATGTTCAAGAATGATGAGTCATTGGAGTAAAATATTGATGTCAGGAGAGTAAGAAGTGAAGACACATTTTTAAGTGAAAAAACTTACCAGTTGCTTGAATTGAATCCCAAACCATTGAAAACATATTATAAACAAAGTATTCTTAAATTTGTTAAAACGATAGTGCTATTTTAATATTTTTTGGAGTGGGCAATGTTTGCTCATCCTTCCTGCTTAGAAATTGTAGAGATTGAAATTTCCTATAAAATGAGTTATTATTTGCTATTTAATATTGAAATGATCAAATGTTACACGGTTTTATGGGGTTTAGAACATTTCAATTTCATTTTGCATGCCCTGATTACAAAAATATACTTTTGGGTGATTGATAGTACTTTTACCTTTATACCACACCCAAACAGTAAAAGAATACTGATTAGATTTCATGGACACAATTCCTTATAGCCAGTGTTATAATAAAACTTTAAAAAAAGAGAATAAAAGTGGAGAGACGGGACAGTTTTGCGTGGTCATTGCTAGATCTGACCGGTGTCTTTCTGAAGCAACTACCACTGATCCCAATAACTGAAAACCTGGCCAAAATATAAAAAAATTGGCTTGATTTGGTTCAAAATTTGTATGCAAGAGCCGCAGAGCTGGCTGATTAATAATATGAAACTAAAATTTTGAAAACAAATTTTCAAGCAAATCAAGACAAACCTTCCTGTTTTGGCCAAGTTTTTGGTAGAGACCAGTGTGTGTTGCTTCCAAAAGACACTGAGGAGGCCTAGCAATGTCACGCCTTGCCCCTGTGAATATCCCTTTACTTGACACGTGTCATTTGTGATATCACAATACCTTTAGGACAAGAATGAGTATTTTTGTTAAAAAAATATATAAAGATTAACCCTTAAACGTCAAGGTAAGGTTTTATACCTCAAATGGTAAGGTAGTGTCGGTTCCGAACCGAGGTTGTGTTTGACTATTTTCAAATTGGAAGAGTGAATAAAAGAATAATAATTTGTTTTTTAAATTATTTTCAGTGTATTAAACAAGAAAATTAGATTAAAAAATCATATGCATCATGATCACACACTTGGAGAAAAAAATTCTTTGGTCATAACAAAAAATTAGTAAAATAAAATTTACATTTCTATCTCGTGTGACTCAGAATCAGAAAAGCAATGATATAACACCATTTTCTGTTCTCCACGTAGAGATTTACTCCTTTTTTGACAAATTTCATTTCCTTATCTGTCTTTAGTCTTATTGCAGAAGTCGCATCTTCTCTTCTTCTGGGAAGTTAAATTATGGGTATTGTCTTTTCTTTTTTTGCTTCTTTTCATAGCACCTCACAAGTAGTAGCCCAAAGTTCTCTTGGTATATGTGCATTTTGAGTTCCTTTTTGCATTAGCGGTGTCATCAACACGAGTGCTAATTTCTTTAAAAAATTGAGCAAGCATTGTTTAAGTAAGAACCACTTTTGGAGTTCCATTAGTTTCATAATCCCTGTCAAAATCAAATCCCTGTCATCACATTATGTTCCTCAATTCTGTTTTCTACTTCCCCAGAATCAAAAACGTCATCGACGTTTCATCATTGCCATCACAGAGTTGTTAGATGAAAGAGAAAAATATTTACCTACAGTTGAAAATATATAACGTAAACAGTCAGGTGGGTCATATCTGAACCTACTAGGAGCAGACCTAAGTTTAAACAAATACCATCCATACATAATATGTACTTGCATGATGTAGTTGCAACGGTGTCCAGCAAAAGAATGAACTAGAGGACTCCAGAAAGCATGTGACCATAGGATGAAAAGTGTGGAAGAAAGGCTTATACAACTTTCTCACGGGTCATATTTGATACACACCTTGCCATTAGAGGGTTAATGTAATAACTTACTTGTAATTGATAATATATTTTCTATGACGTTTTGTATTTTACTTCTTTTCTATTTCACTGATACGATAATTGCTAACAAAAAGTTTACTCAGATATGTAGACATACTCAGCTACAACAAAACATTAAGCTATTATAATTTTTATTGGGCTCATTAAATGTTGTTTGATTGAATAAAATTAAAGTTTCGAACAAATATTGGCTGGGTGGGGAGGGATATAGTTCCCCATTGGATTTGCCACTGTCATTATGACAAAGAAATTCCATCCATCCATCCAAATCCAAGTTTTGCACATCAATAACCTAAGAAGAGCAAAGATCAATCAAAGGAAAAGAAGAAGAAAGAAAGAAAGAACGAAAGGAAAAGAAAAGAAAAGGAGAAAAGAAAAAAAAGATGGAAAAAAATAGGTTAGGAAACCATGGGATTAGTACAGGAAACATGAATGTAGGATAGCATACAATGCTCACATTGAGTTGAGCTCTTCTTTTGCTAGTTGTGGTAGAAGTGGAGCCAGGGATGTGGGCTGATTGTTTATTAGCAATAAAATCAAATCTTTTTTTGGTTTACTGATGCAAATAATTACTTCTCAAATAGTTATTACCAAGGAGAAAATGTTTTAGTTTATAATAATTTTGCAAATGTTTCTATCCACTTTGTTTATATTTTTATTCATCATTCTATATAGTAGAAAGGTGAGAGATTATAGAGATTAAAAACTCATGAGCAAATTATACTTCTCCCCTTTCTCTTGCAGACTTTTACTTCTTCTGCTTCATGGTAAGCCACCGAAGACCTGTTTCAACACAGAGGTCATCTTGCCATCTTCTTTTTGGGCATCCTACATCCTGATATCCAAAGGGTTTGTAGTTGTATATTATTTTTAATAATCTTGAGATTTCCATACAGACTTTTACAATTCTTTTTATTAAATAAATCAAAGAGACTGGTTCAGTGTAACAAATACATTCAACAGAACAATTAGAATAATTAAAAAGGATTAGAGAAAAGACATACTCACAGGTACCAAGCTAAATATACAAAAATGAGCAGCCATTTCAATATTAATGTATGAGTCAGAAATATAGGCATTAAGTTACAGAGAAATACAACTAATAGAAGCAGCACAATAGAGATTTTTCTAGGTATAACAAAAGGATAAACCAAGAAATGAATACTTAAGAAATAAATTAAAAACCAAAACATAAAGCAAATATGGGATGGTCAAGAAAGGTGGCAGACATATATAAAAAGAATGTACAGGAAAAGATTCCCAATGATAATTCAATACAAAGAAGAAGGAAGAGAAAATATAGGTAGATCCTAAATGAAGTGGGAGAAGGCAAAACGCTAAATGGCAGAAGCAATTAGGTCAACGCTGTCAGAAATTTCTGCATTACTTTCAATGTAAAGTACATGAAAGTAATTTTCATGTGCATAAATTAAATTTAATGTACACATACAATTAAATTTAATGAAGACAAGTTAACAGTTGTACATTAAATTTACATTGATTTTTAATTTAACCATTAAATTTAATGTAGAGGTGTATTAATATCCCTTTAATGTAACATTAAATCCCTTATAGTCGTACATTAAATTTAATGTAATTTCTGTCAACGTACTATAAGCACAGAGGAATAGACTTGGAAGCCCAACCGTCTGTGCATTGGTGATGATGATTTTACTTATTTTATTTATCTAGCAGCAATGAACACTCAAGGTGAATATGAGAGAGAAGTAATCTGTTCTTGATGATGATGATGATAAAATCCTCAGCAGTAATTCAACTTTTTAAATTCCTTGGAAAAACTAAATGATGAATGATGATTTACACAGAATAAATCCAAATTTACAGTATTCTTAACACTCTGTCAGTTGCGTAGATATCAGATTGGTAGAAGTGTTCTTTCAATTCCAAATAATGTGAACATGATGGCTGCCATGAGAGACCATATGGTCTCATTGGGAGAGTTAATTTTTTTTTCAAACTAGACCTCATGTAATAACATATTTTAGTGCAAAAATTATTGATAGTGCTTCCAACTATCTGTGAACTAACAATTTCCTTCTAACAACAATATTTGCAGATCACCATGCCGTTCAGATAAATTACATTTAATTAGCAGATTGCTTGGCTTCAAGGTACATTATCTAATATTGGCCCTGAAGGGTAGTACGAGACAGGCCAGTGTGGTAGTGTGGTGTTTTTTATGGCAGGAACACATTTGTGAGCGTGTTAAACTTTCCATTACTGAGTCTTCCATAAATGAACATTATTTCCTCTATATTTCATTAGCAGTAAAAGAAAGATTAGAACTTTCATTGTGCTACTAAATAACTATTTTTTTCTTTCTCCAAACCATCAGGTCATTATTATTAATTTCTTTCAATCTGTGATAATACAAATTCCAATCAGTTTTGACCAACACTTTCTGTAAAATAATTTTCAGATTACAACGGAATTTCAAAACAAAATGAATATTTCAAAGAATAGACAATACAATTTGTTAAACAACTTATTTAAATAAAATATCTCAAATAAAAAAGTTATTGTTATGATTTACTGGAAGATAATAATAATGGAATAATTAATAATGGAAGAAAATTAGATCATAGAAATTTCTCGGAATGAGTTTCCAATTTAAATGAATTGCAGAAATTGGAAAGGTCATGATCAAATTTTTCATAATTAACATACCAATTCATATCAAGCAATGATTTGGAATAATGGACATTTGTATTTGAATGTCCTCTTTGAAATGGCCCTCATATATTGTACCAATACATATTACATTATATTACATACTTTTATTCTTCAAACACATCTGCAGCAAGTGAGCGCTTGAACTTGGTGCAATTTCATGTGCATGTTACCTCTACTTCTTACTGTGTGTAATATTTTTAAGAATTCTTCACTTACCTTTTATATATTTAATGTTTTTTTAATGACATTTTTTCCTATTTTTATATTCTTTAACTTGATAAATTTTCAATTTTCTAAATATTTGAGCCTTATGAATGAGTATGAATAGGGTCTTGAAACATATACAACGTATTAATAAATGATTTATTATTACATATTATTAAATTTGAAATCAAAAAAGAATCACTATCTACAACAATTCCTGGAATCCTAAGTTTAATTCTAAATAGTATAGGAAATCATCTTCAAATGTCTATGTAATGTTACATGATTAATCACATAAAAATAAATTGAAATTTGAAGTGTTCCACTGTAGAAATTTTACACTTTTACCATGTTGCTGCAATTTCCACTACATTGGCTATTCAAATCTAAGTTAATGATGGCAATGACCTTGGACATCTTCTCCACAAATGCATCACGGAGACCTTGGGATCCCTCTGGCTTGCTGCACCAGCTCCGATGGTTCAGCTGATGGGTGGGGCGGCCAGAAGGTGAGGGCTCAGCCGTAGGGCATTTCGTGAACTCCCTGTACACCAGAATAGCTGCCCCAGCAGTCTTGGCACTGGGGTTCACCCTAGCTGAAGTAGAAGAGGGTAAGCCAGTTCTCTACTGTATTCAATTTGTCAGGGTGTCGTGTTAAAAGGAGGTTTGTAAGTTTGGTGAAAGAGGAACGTAGAGGAAAGCAAGTTATGTGAATTGTATTACTATATGAGTATGAATAAATAAGATATGTTTAATATAAATACTTAATTAATACTTAATGATTAGGCAACCACTCACAGCAGCAAACAACATTAAGTATTAATTTGCTTGTTTCCTTACTTCACCACTGTAGTTGTCCCCAGTGCCAGTTTACCAAACAGGCTGAGTAGGCTGCAGCCTGGGGTGAGCAATTTTTGGGGGTGGACAAATTTCAGCGGATTCAAAATTTCATAAGGCAAACTTTTGAATGTTTTTAATAGAACTATTTCTTTCCGTATTTGTAACAAAGGAAAGTGTTAATGAATCAAATTTATATCCATTGATACATAGACATAAAATGAATACAAAAATATCATATATTCATTAAATCAATATCACGTTGAGAATTATTTATACATGTACGTTAATCAATTATTCACACATTCACAATATTTGCCTGGTTTCAAATATCATACATTTTTTTATTAGAAATATTGTAAATAGCTTTAAGTTAAAAAGAGAAAGCAAATTAAAAGGGCATTAAAACATTTGACAGCCGAGGGCGCACATAAGTCAAAGTCAGGCACTGGCTGCTCCAGTGTGCTCCAGCGTGCTACAGAGAGTGCTGAGCTCATCAATTGTAGTCGGTGGTCGCTGCTGACCGTGAGGGTGACGGCCTACTTGCGCATTGGAGCTCCAGCCCAGTCCAGGCAGAAAGTGGTTTAGCCTTGTCGTGTTCTTTCATTCTAGTTAGAACTTTACAACTACTTTGTCCTGAATATAATTGATCGCAATCATAGCATTCAATGCCTTATTAGCTTTATTCAAAGGAGAAGTATAGTCTTTGACATTCCCGACCACAGTCTGTTCGTTAGTTTACACTCGTACTTCTCTTGAAAAACCTGTTCTAATTTATAACTAATTGTGGGAACGAAAGGTATTGGCAAACATTTATTCTCAGAAGTATTTTCAACTTTTGCCATTGGTTTGAAATGTGAATCAAGAAGCTTCATTCTCTTAATAAATTTATCAATAACAGTATTAGGATAATTGTTATTTCTTAAAAATGCTCAAACTATTTGTAAATTAAAGGGATAGAATTCCTTATCAGTCTGTATTACATTCAAAAATATTTATTTTCAATATAAAAGGGTATTGTGAGACCTACATAAAGAAAATAGAGACTCTTATGATGAGTTTTATTTAATTATACGAACGAAGAAAGTCATTTACATATTATGCACACTAAAGAATGGAGGGAATATTATAAAGAGATGTTCAGAGAAATTTGCGGAATTCTTGAATGGAACACAAACTGATAAAGATAGTGATGAAAACATTCATGAAATCAGTAACAAAGAAATACATGAAAGTGCAAGATTGATGAAAAATGGAAGATCTGCAGGACCAGATGATATACCAATAGAATCAATAACTATAGGTGCTACAGAATGGCACAGACTTTCTCATACCAATTTTTGCTAATTTCCTTAGTGTCGTCTGGCTTTAAGGTCTTGGCTCCAGTCTCTGGCTAGCTGCCATCTATCATTGCCCAAAGTACCTTTATTATTTTTTTTTTTTTCTCTACTTTTTGCTTTCCTAGTAGTATAACTGAATCATTATTTCAATAATATTAAAGAAGAGTAAAAGTTCATCCTAAATAGATGTTTGCATGGAAAAATTTGTAGTCGTTTTTATGAAAATGGCGATTAAGCTGTAAATGCAAAATTTAAGCTCTTTTTCACAGGAATCTCTTGAGTATTTGAAAAATTTAATTTGAAACACTTCCACTCATAAATGTAATAATGTATACAAATCGATGGAAATGTGCGTATTAACTCAGTGAGAGATATTAAAAAAAATTACATATGTGTAATTTTTGAAAAAGCAAAAGGATATACCAAAATGAACTTTACGTTGTATTAAACAATACTTACCATTATCTATTGGAAAAATTTTAAGACAAAATTTAGAGCCATTTTTGAGAAAATAGCATTTGAGTGTTTCTGAAAATGCAGAATTTTGAGCTCATTTTTACAGAAAACTGTTGTGTTTTCTGGAAACTTTATTTGACATTATTTAAAGCACATGTGCTCATAAATATAATAATGAGAAGATATCGGCAATAACATAAATATTACCGACGTGAGAGACAAGTAAAAAAAAAAAATTGTAATTTTTGAAAAAACAAAAGAATTGAGCAATATGGCGTTTATGTTATCATAAAGGGTTCGTTTGAAAAAACAAAAGAATAGAGCAATATGGCGTTTATGTTAGCATATAGGGTTCGTTTGGCATTAACCGTACAAAAAAATTAAAAAAAAAAATTTGAAGCCGTTTTTGAGAAAATCATGTTTTTGTAATTTTTAAAATTGCAAATATTGCTCGCACTATTGCACGAAAACCATTTTTTTTAAAATTACATATAAATCTCCATCACATTTCAGCTTTGCTGAATAGCTGGTTAATATCTAAGGCAATGTTTTTTAGAAGTGAGGATCATTTAATTGAGCCCAGAAGACTCAGAGGAATGTCAGATCTCTTGCCGAAGAGTTGTCGCTGATTTTTATGAAGAGCGCGGTGTTGCCGAACTGCCCGTTCACGACCCGACTCTAGGAAGCGCGCGAACGTCTCCCTTTGGACTGATTTAGGCTTAAATTTTTGCAAACTTCTCCCTTTGGAAACGATAATATCCTTCAAATAGCACATTTCGATTCTTCGCGGTGCTTGCTGCCTAAGAAACAGCGTTTAAAAACATTTTCAACAGTTAATTTTCTCACAATTTTAAAATGCCAGGTGGATCAGGTAGGTCGCCATAAGAGCCCATGTTAAAACGACAACTTTTACGGCCTTATTACGCGAAAACTAGACGGTGAAATCCATTCAAACTCCACCCCAACATAAAACAAGCTCTCATCTGTTGATTAATACGACACAAAAGCACGTCAAACACGAACCTCACTCCACCCACCTTCACATTCGGTTGCGCAACCCTCAATGTCTCACTAAGAACCCGAATCGCTTACTCCCTCTGAACCATCAATACTTACGTACAGAAACAGTAGAATCATGTGCATTGATGCCTTTCGTACGACAAAACCAAGTATACCCATCTGCAAAAAAAATTATTTTTTTTTTGTTGATAATTTGATTTCTCTGCCACACTTCAGACATTCACGTCTACTTGCAATTATTACAATATTCACACACGTTTTAAAAATTTCTAATTTACCTTTCATAGGCTACTCATAGAAAAAATACCATTTAAATTTCCACTCCTAACCCGTACAATTAAATTCGCTAGAAATGCAATTAAAGAACAATTTCTAACTTACCTTTATCAATATATGACGTGGAGGAGATTAACTACGGAAAATACTTTCATTAAATATTCAAGTAAATGGAAAATAAAATATTGCTTAGAAACGTATTCATATTGCCTTGACAAAGGAGATATAGCTATTCTCTCGCTCAGCCGCATATTTTGTGCACTGCCTCGTAACTGCTTCTATGCAATTGCGAACCCCCATTGGCACTCATTGAGTACTCTCATTGCAGGATTGCCAGATCGGGGAATTCTCTCTCCAAAATGTTTTTTTTTTTCTGTTGGGGGGGGGGGAATGGAATATATAAATGGACGGGAAATTATTTTCATCTATTATGAATAAGAAAGAAAGTAGATTTTATTCTCTCTCTCATTTTTAAGTACCAAAAATAAAAAAATAAACGACAGACACAAGAGAAAGAAAAAAAGAGAAAAACGAAGATGTAGGGCTTCGAGCAGCTTAAAGGACGATGATGGATTGATTCGTATTTACAGGAACAGCCAATGGAATTGTCAGGGGCATTATGTCGTTGGGTCAACATTTGGAGAATTTTGTTTCATTGGAGTGGTTATTTGGGGAAATTCCGTCGTAGTGGAGGGGAAGGAGCTGGCAACACACCTTGGAACCCTGTCTCATTATATGTGTTCTCGCAATCGTGTGTCCATTTCCCCAACAAGACGATGAGACAAAAGGCAAAACATAGAAAGGACATTTCTTAACAAATTTTGTCGAAAATGCTCGTTACTACGGTTATCCGTATTTCAAGATAATAAACAACCGAAAGTACAGGTTCTAGACAAAGTGCTGTCACTTTATCCCCATCCCACACATCCCGCAGTATTTTCGTGTTTTCACGTTATTTAAATGTATAAAATTAAATAAATAAATTCTGGAAGCTCGAAGGTTGGTTTGGCCAGGAAGACGTTTTACTTCCATGTTGGATACGTGAAGAAAAGCAGAATAAGTTTGATTTCTTCAGTTGTTAAGCATTACTTCGAAAGCTACTAATGTAGACATACTGGCCTCAACAGATTGACTGAAGCAGGCACACTGCGAATTTAGAACACGACATGAGGGCCAGATGAATAACTTAATGAAAGTGAACAAATGCATATCAACTAAATGTTATGCCTGGCACCTCGGCGACCATTACAAGCACCATAACGTCTTAATCACTCAGATATACTCTTCAGTCAACCACTTAGTTGACTTAATGTCACACAAATATTTTAGATATTAATAAATAATTAATAAGTTTTTTTGGCTGGTTTTTGTCATTTAACAGTTTCAAATGTGTGTACAAACGCAGATATATTACCATTACTTCCGATTACTTTCTAACACTTCATATACACCATAACAACACAATATTGAATCAGAAGTGTATTTCGCTCTGTTCCTACGGTGTACTTCGATTATATTTTCAGTGTTGCTAGACTCCAGGCAGTGTATTAGGCCGCACTAAATTCGCAATATAGTAGCTTGAAAGATTTCCTGTCGGAATAGCCAACTTATGAAACTATAACTCTGATCAAGTCTCTCGCTTTTGTTTTGTTTGTTGTCTCATTCACAATCCTCGTGCGATCTCGAGTCTTGTCCACTGTTCAACAATACATGTTTCATTTGTCGGCAGAATTAAAAAGAGATGTTCATCTATAAACGAATATTAATTCTGTGCATAATTATTAAGTTAATTAAGAATTATCATTCTCAACTATTGCGAGCTTAAGAAGTGTTAAAAAGTGTCAAGTGCAAATGAAAAATACAACCTCAAAAGTTATCTGCGGTCATACTTCTATGTTATTAATGCTTTTGAGATGTGTGTCAACAGTTCCTTCACGTTTTGAACTAGTAGTAATGAGTTTTATTGAACGCAAATAAATACCACAATTATTGAAGTTAATTAACGTGATATACATGGTAGTTTTTAAGTGATCTAATGAATTGTTCCTAACAGTCCAGTTATGGCAATATCAATGCAAATGCATCCATTTAATCTATCTGTTCAATTATTCACTAGCTTTTAAAAGTAAGTTTAAAAAAATGAAAATCATCATTAGTGTAAGTCTTCAATAACTTATCCATTGTTACCAGAGACAGTCTTTGAATACGTGTTATCTTCAAAGGTTCAATATTAAGTATAGACCCAGATGTTGGGCTATCCATTATTTTCCAGTTTTAATTAAAATGAATTCAGAAAAAATAATAATAATATATATAATATAATAATTATAAACAAGAAATACTAAAGGGGCACTTAATAACAACAAATAATGAACGACTATAACTATTTCAATTAACTTTATTATTATTACTAGAGAAAACAATTGGAAAATAATAAATAAAACTCAAAAACGCCTAGTACTACTAAATAAATAAATTGAACGATAAAACGCAAAGAAAAAGAGCACCAAAACGCAGAATGCAAATCTTTAGCAACACTCGTAAACTAACACAATTTCACTTGGATGGCTTTGAATGTTGGCGGTATCTACGGAAGTAGTCATTGTTTCATTGCAAACTTAAATGTTAAAAAATGTCCCTACCGCTTGAAGGTAATATATACATGGTATTTGTGTGACGGTTGGCAACAATTTTTGCCAACATAAAACGAAACGAAACTACCCTAAATCGAGTATAAATGTATGTTCTCACCCGACAGTGACATTTTTCAAAAGTTGCCCCGTTAGTTCGGCTTTTTAGCTGGCCAACAGCTTATGTGGCGTTTAGGGGAGAAGTACGATATGTGCATATTTTCTTGGGCTCCGTAATCTCTTCGTCTGCTTCTGTTTGACTGTATTTGATGGTTGAATTATGAATAAATGGTTAACGATCAAATCATTCATAATAAAATTCACAATTAATAAATTCATTCATAAATAATAAATACGAATACCAAATACGAAATAATAAATACAAGAAACAACAGATGTTTCTTGTTGCATGATACTATTGTCATGTAAAAATCATTTATGTTTTAATAAATGTATTTGTGACTGCCTTTAAAAAGTAATTATTGGAACTTTTATTAAGAAAAAAAATCCAATTCTATCAAAATATCCCTTCAAGTTTCTTGCATCAAATTCTTATTTTTATATTAGTAAGAACATCTTCCACACAAGTTTTTTCTTGTTCACTTTCGCTTAAAGAGAAAATTCAAGTAAGCAATTAAAAACTGGCTGTTTATCATATATTTTACTGCTAAATATTATAACCTCGCTCAGTTCTACGCACTGTTTAGTATTTTCCTATTATATAGGGAAGACCGACATGTCATAAAAAACGTGAAGGAGTAGAAATGCGTTCGAGAAAACTCGCTCGAGCGAGGAACGCTTTCGCCTCCGCAGAGACGAACGAGAAAACTCTTTCAAGTGTGTGTGTGTGTGGGTGAGTAGATAAAGGCTCATTCACAATGCAATCACAAACATAAGCATAACACATAGACATAGACATTAACATAAGAATTGGCGGATTCACAATGTCGAACATAAACATAGGCAAGAGTTTCTATTGGCTATGACAATATTCTAGTTTACTATTGGTTGGATATGAGAATAGATTTCGAGATTTCAAAACAAATACGACAAACACAACCACGCAGCACACGAATAGTTCGCCTATCGACTTCGATACTCGAATTTGAGTTATCGAACTGTGATTGGCTCATTCCTTATGTCTGACATAAGCATAAGCACAGAAGCTTGCAAGCTCTTAAGTTAACGTCTTACGTGTTATGCTTATGCGAACGCATTGTGAATGAGTCCACTTGTAGACGTAGTCCTAACTTTTATGTTAACGCCATGCTTATGCTTATGTTTGCATTGTGAATGGGCCTTAAGACTCCCTTATGTCGATTTCTCGCAACGCATTCTTCGGTGGGGCCTGAAGTTGCTCGTATTCGAAACCGGCGGGTCAAAAGGTACCTGCGACGCTTCCGAGATGGCGCCCAAGGCGCGTGCGTAGTAGCGCGAGTGGGCGCTAGGTGGCGCGCGCGTGCTGTGCGGCGGCGAGGGAATGATGGTGGGGGAAGCGACGGGCGAAGTCGGAGCGGCAGGCGAGCGAGCAGAGCGGCAGTCCGGCCAACGCAGCGGTCTCACACCTCCACACCCACGCACTCACACAGACACACGACGCAGCGGCGGCGGCGGCGGCGGCGACTGTAGCGAGCAAACCTCGACCCCGACGGCGGCGAAATGAACGGGATGAACAGCTTGGAATACGGCGACGGCTACATGGAGCAGGAAGAAGAATGGGAGCGGGAGGGTCTGCTCGACCCGGCCTGGGAGAAGCAGCAGAAAAAGGTGAGCCCAGCCTGACCGTTGCGTCGCCCTGCGAGCGGCTTGGGCGGGACACAGCACGGCAGTTCGCGAACGGGAGGTAGACCGCTGGGTTGTTCCCGACAAATGCCGTAGACGCACGTTAGTTCCGCACGAGCGGTTGAACGACAAGGCACGCCTTCTGCTTATTCTCTATTGTCTGTCCGCTGGCGACGCCCGCTCCTCCCCAGACCAATCCTGCCCCGGTGTGTGTGCCGTATGCACTCGTACATATTCAGCACAGAGTCCCCCCGCGATGTGTTTATGTCACTCCAACACTCCCGCGTTGTGCTCGTGGATTTTTGGGTATGGGTACACCAGTTCCTTACACTCCAGACAACGTTAACTTCTTGCCTCACCGCGCGTGTGTGTGTGAGCGTGAGCGATGCATAAGAGTTCCTAACGTAAGTTCTCCTCCAGACGAATGTTGCCGTTCTGCCTCACCGCGTGTGTGTGTGTGTGTGTGTGTGTGTGTGTGTGTGTGTGTGTGTGTGTGTGTGTGTGTGTGTGTGGGTGTGTGTGTGAGCGAGTGGATACGCATCCCCAACGGTCGCCGAGGCCCCTCCGCAGGACATGCCCGCGTGTTGCTGTGGAGTAGCGTTCGTCCCGTATTGAACTACCGTGCGGCCCGCAAGTATCCCGCCGGCCACGCCTCCGTCCTGCGATCGCGGCCCGGAATGCGAGGGAAGGCGGCTACAGGGTGCCCAGAAACTGAGCGCCTGCCAAGAGCAGCTGTGTGGGATACGTGTAGATCCTTTTGTTAGCATTACCATAAAATCAAATCTGTAGGTTCGTTTCCCGTCACAAATACGGTTTTTGAAACACACTACATTAAACGCTGTTCGTTCAGGGCAAGAGTAACATGCCAAAAGTTTAGTTTTTTGCACTGGTGCTCAAAGTGAGACGATACTGAAGTGTTTGGATGAATCTGTGAATGCAACGTGCAGCACAGGGAACAAAATAATTTCATCTGACCGCGGTAGCTACGACTAACCTTAATGTATCATTACATTATTTATATAATTGAATAAAAATGAAATGATAGTCAGTAAGTGTGAGTAAAAAATAGGTATGACCGGTAAAAGCGATTTTATTTTGCTCGGAGAATTGCACCCCATTCCGACTGTTTGCCTCGTGTCACAGCATTTTCTACTCGCGAAATAAAATGTAATTTTTACCTCTCGTATCATAAATAACTTTTGTTGTATTCGGGAGCGAACATTGTTGGTTTTCGAATGTTTATAATCAAGCTTTGTACTTTTATTTATTATTCAACTTTTGTTCGGTAAAAGGGATGGTTAGGGATTCTCTGGTGCCCGAGAAAACTTGTGCTGATTACACCTCTCTGTCCTACGTCACACATTTTTTTTTTTTTTTGACGAAGTAAATGAAATTTAGAACACGTCCCGCTGCCTCAACATGTGTCAAAATAGTTTGGAGTGCAAGGCCTCCTGGAATAACCTTTCTTTTCTCTAATTTCTTTTTTGTTTCAATAAATTAATGTATTTTTGTATATTTCCGAGTTATTTTTACCGCAAACGAACTTGGTTTTAAATAGCACACCTCTACTAATTCTGGATGTGAAAAGACTTTCTTAGAAATTAGTAATCGAATGATTTTTTATGCGTATTTTATAAGAGTAAAAGTGGTAGGGAATTAAGTCCGCCATACAAGTTAATGGATGTCGTTATTTAAAGTTTTAATATTGAACCTCTCGACATTAGTTGCCGCTGCAAATAAACCCTGAAATGGATGGTATTTCTTACACTCAATAAACAGTGAAATTAACATCACCAAGTGTTCTGAGTGCAAACGAACTTTCTCTTAAAGAAAACTGTACAATCGAGTTACAGATTTTGATCATGGTTTAAGCTATCCCATCAACATGAGAATATGTTTGCCAAATTAAATTTATGTTTCACCATTATGAAGAAAAGTGAGAGTGATTGGAGCTGCTGAAATTGCTGAAACTATCGTATTTATCGGACTGTCAATAAAATAAGTTAAATAAACAGCTGATTGTGCCTGTGAAATGTACAACGCCAAAAGAAAATGAATATCCAGGTCCCATTTTGGAGCTTTGAATGAATGACGTTTTCGTTCAGGTCAGTTTCTACGGTCGTGAGTCACGTTAGTGTAGTGAATGTTTTGTGCGGGAGACAGATTCGTCTCGGCTAGATGTGAGATTCAGCGCCGACCTAAAGGAACCACACCTCTAGATATCTCCCTCCCACGGGCCACGCCCTAAAATCCCATCACGAGTGTGTTAGTGTGCAAGGAAAAAGGGTAATACAAGAAAGAGGAAGGAATAATCGCGCGCGGTCCGTGGCCCATTTATTAGGACACTGCTGCGGTATTCATCGGGTATTGATCGAAGAAAATACGGAAAACGACGGACCTGAGAAGCCGACCGCTGGAATTCTCCTCCAGCCAGCTGCCGGAATCGACCCCGCGTCATATTAGCAATTGTCGAAATCCGCTTCCGCGGAAACTCGCACGGTAATGAGCGAACTAAACCGGTCGGACTTTGCGCCGTTTAACCTTTTTTTATACGACGAGAATAAGTTTGCAAAATTAATTTTATTTTTAGCGTGGTTTGTGAGGAAAGCGCGCGGGTGCCGCCTAGAAACCCGAGCGCCGCGGGCCGGTGTCGGTGTCGGGTGCGTGTGTGTGTCGCCTTGTGCGAGTATAGCCAGCCCCGTCGTTTGGAGGTGGGTCGGGGTAAAAATACCCGTCGCCGCTCCGCCCGCCCGCCGGCCGGTTTGCGAGTCGCGCTGGGCCCAGCTCCAAATCGCGGACCGCGAGCTTCATATGTTTCGCCCCGGACGTTCTCCGCGCGGATCGGATTCGCGCAGACGTGGGCAGACCCATCGGGGCCGAAGGGGGGGGGGAAATTGGTAAAAAACTGAAAAAGAAATTAGAACTCGAGAAAATCGCGGTCCAGCAGGATATTTCATGAAATTTTTAATTAATTGTTTACCTTAAATATTTGATGAAATGAATCAAATGGCGTTAACATTGAAGTAGGTTCCACTGAAATTCGTATTATTATTTCATGTGTTTAGCAACAAGTGATTGTATTAAACACCAACCAAACACAAAGTTTTGTAGCGTTTAAGATCACTGTGTAAATTCTATTAATGGATCACTAAATACTTTTACGTAAAACTATTATTTTAAATATATTTCCACAATCTTTTTCTAGCTTAATCGTTGTCACTTTTGTTATTTGTGGAAATGAAAGAAAAACGATTTCTTAATACAACTTCCACATTTTTAATTTTTTGGGTGGGGAAGGGGCGTAGGCGCTTGTGGCATTGCCCCTGGTCCAAAATTGTCTAGCTCCGGCCCTCATTCTAGGGATGCCACATTGATGTCGGTGTATTTTTTTTTATCATCGATGTTCCGTGCTCAATGTTTTGTGAATGAAAGAAATTCTCATAATAAAAATTTGTTAAAGTTATATTATGACATAACGGATGGGTACCATTGTAGTTTGTGCTGCAACCAAAAGAACGCTGTTTGTACACCATGGAGCACACGATCTCTCGCTCAAGATGGCCCAACGCCCCGATATTTTCAACGTCATTCTTTTTATTTTGCACATGAAGAGGCGATTTCACTCTAATCTTAATTATAAATTAATAAACTAGTGTACTGTCAAATTAACTTTTATTGCGCCCAAATTTAATGTTAGATGTTACTGAAGCACCTGTAAAAACATCAGTGAATTTTGATCGATTTATTATTAACATCCAGATTTTAAATTTGAACATCGTTTTGCTACCGATTCGCAAATCTAGTAAATGCAGCGATCTCACTGTTGGAGAAAATCCTGTTGGGTTCCTTAATAATCTATTTTTTTCGCGTTGAGTTAATTGCGAGTTTTTGAGCTAGTTTAAGTAGTACTAACTGTGAATAAGTTAATTATTATGAATGCAATTTATTGCTGGTTTTGTTTTGGAAAGAACTTCCTTATTGCAATTTCCCTCGAATGTGTTACGAAGAGTTGTTCATAATGTTCATTGCCTTCGTTTGGCTTTGCCAGACTTGTGAGGTTATGATTCAGGTAGATGTTTCATGTCCAATAATTGTGGATTTCTGAACTAATTTACATTTGAACAGTATTAGCCTTAATAAATTTATTATTATAATGCCACTTATTGCTCTTTTTATTTTGAAATAAATCGTCCTTATCTTCTGTGCATATTCTGTGTTTATAAAGTTTCGCTTCTTTTCGTGGGGTTAGAATCCTGGTAGACGACAGTATTTGGAGCATAAATAAATTAGGTATTAACCCTATTTTATTTATATTTATTCATCCCATTGATGAGTAATTCTCCAAGCCGTCGAAATTGAATATCAAATAAAATCCTCGGAGTGTTTATATCCAAACTTTTGGTGACGAAGGCGTAATTTTTATATCTTTAGAAACACTGCTTATGCAGAGCAAATTTCGTTATATTATCTCCTTACAATACTTTTTTGCCAAATTTAATTTATTAGGTTTCATAAACGAAGTTTTGTTAGCATGTAAAAAATGTAGAACATGCATTCTTCAATGTATGTAAATCTATTATTATTATTATCATCATCGTATAGAAAAGATCTTTTGGGATAGTAATTTTCTAATGATGGCGGAAATGTGGTAATTTTACATATGAATAGTGACAAATATTAATGTCTTTTAAAATACTCAGTTATCGTGACATATATTTAGTTATTGTGTTGCAAATTCGCAAATAAGGTACATTAAATATCGAGATAGGTGGATCGCACATAAGTTCGCAGATAAGAATTACTTAAGTTCGTGGTATTAAAAAGACATCGACTGTCTTCAAGAGTGTTTCCCCCAGTTTTCTTTCCATTGACGTATTGTGTCGTTAATAATTTCATGTTCTAAACAATGCTATGTACACAGTATCTGGATATTACTGACGATTTTCAAATAAGTAATTCATTAATACGTTCAATTTCAAAATTTTCTGTGTATAATTGTGTTTACATTGTAGAGAAAATGGTTGGTTAAACATCCATCTCATTCATGTAGTTCATTTGCTATTTTTGTTTTATTGATTTTCTTTAGACCCGTTCAACCCTAAAAATACTCATTTCTGTCGCCAAAGCTATTTACGTCGCGATAAATAAGTTTTGAAATACCGTGGCACTTGCACCGTGATTAAATTAGCAGGTGCATCATTCAGTGGCTTCATGTGATCTAATTTAATTGGGCTTGTAACTGGGAGTTCGGTGTTCACAGGAAGAAAAACAGTGATGGTTTCGTTGACAAATTAGTCATGAATCAGACCCAGAAGCTTCTGTTCGTAAACAACTTTGAAATGAGACAATCCTTCGCCGGCAGATGAAAAAGGTCGAAGAATTCTTGACTTGCTGGTGAGCAGAACGAAACAAGAATTCGAGTAATGTTTGCACAAGAATGAACGCGTTGCTTGTATTTATTTTGTGTCACTTGTATTTCGAGAACGGTTGTGGGATTACGTGATATTCTATATTTAAGAAATTGTGCTTCTTGCCAAATGAGAAGGGTTCTCTGTTGTGTAATTTGAGAACCGCAATTTAGAACTGACGTTTGGCAAATTGCTGGCTATGACATACGTGTTCTAAAGACCTGTTTGATAATTTGTGAGAAAATCCATCGACCTTTTGTTTTCGTGTTTATTATTGAGGTAGTGCGTTCTTTTCGAATAGTAGTCAAATATCTGTGTTGGGGCGAATGTAGAGTTAAACTGGATTCCTGACCTCTCCCCCAAAAATATCCATACACATACTTCGTTGTTAATGACACCAAGAAACTTTATGCAAAATTAGCTAAAGATCGAAGAACGTGTTTGCTCATGTATGCGTCACAAAAAATTTACAGGCCAACAAAATATGAAATGATCTGTTAAAATATAACCTAGTTTCGCAGGATCAAAAAGCTACCAACATTTTGTTTTTAAAAATTAAGGTTGTCCAGAAAGAATTTTAAAGTTTCTATCCAACCAAATTTCGAGATTTTGCTTTCAGTTAATGAAAGGCGGTGGGTCGTAGGTGTATCTCTTGCTCTTATTAAGCGAATTTTCCAGTAAAAGCACTAATTTTAATAATATTCTGAAATTAATAGAATGAACGCTTCACTGCCGTCATTTGCACATTATATCATTGTGCGAGTAGTAATCCATATAGTGAAAGCAGTCGACAATTCGGCGTGTAGCGTCACCAGTCATTCGAATATGAGGTTATAGTAGCTAGACGGAAATAAATAATATTTCAACTCTATTTTCAGAAACTTTTTAAGCCTATATTCACAGTGAATACAGAGTTTGTTCCAGAACTTGTTTTGTTTGTTCCAGAATTTGTCTACCTCCCTCATTTCAAACGTAAGTCTTCGTGAATTAGCAGTGAAAGACATGAAACAATATTTTTCGGTTTTCCGTATAGAACAAATGTAGTACTTTTCTAATTTTTCTACATCACTTCATTTTATGTAATGTAGTCGCAAGGGTTGAACGAATATATTATAAATATACGTAATGCAAGTGTGTATGATATAAGAATTGCATTCACTTTGAATCCGTCGCATGTTACTGTGCGTGAGTGTGTACAGGTTTAAGTGGCTCAGGGCATCGACTAAAGTCGTCTGACCGATAGGTCCCAAGGTTCGAGTCCCGACGGTGGCAGGGTTTTCGGCACTATTGCTCTACCACTCTCAAAAAAACCTTCCACTGCGCATGCCCGAACGTGGTCTCTCCCTCCAAAGCTCCTATTTCCCCTTTTGAGTTCCTCTTTTGACGAAGAGGGCAGTGCGATCGCTGCGTCTTCCAGTCACTGCTCCTTGTCGCCGACGCGTTTCCTTATCGCCGAGAGGGGAAATCTCAGATGCCACAGGGTGGGGGCAGCCTCCGAGACTTAACCAAAGGTACGTCCGCCATGATGGTTTTTTTGCGAGCGGTTCAGCTATAGCTAGATAGCTTGGTCGCGTTCAACCAGGTGTCTGGAAGGAACGGTAGTGGCCGGCTGCTGTGATCGGTAGCTTTCCATGGTTTCTCCAATCAACACCACTCGAATGCCGGAGCAGTACCCTAATAAACGGGCCACGGACCGCGCGCGATCTTTCTTTCCTTTTCTTCGCCCCCTACCCTTTATCAGTCGGAGCTTATTCCGGCTGGGCGCTGCCCCGCATAGGTCGGCGCCGAATTTCGTCTTCCCGCGGGGGAATATCACCGCCGCCTTCCTCGCTATGCTGTTGACGCGCCAGGAGACACCAATCCCCACCAATCTGTGCGCGAGGAAACGTTAAAATCCCAGCTCCCTCGCCTCCCCTTGTGCAAGCGAAGAACATGTTTACCCAGAGGGGGTGTGGTGGAGGCGAGCGGAAGCTAGTTTGTATGCTGGTCCCAGAGGGGGGGGCGTATTAAGCCCGACCAATGACAGGACACGTGTCCGTTGGCGTGATTGAGAGATGCTATTGCACTGCCCTAGAGGAACACGATGATCAAGGAGGAAGGGATGGATCGCAGACCGTTAGGTCCGAAGAGTGACAAATGTTTCTGGGCGTGTCAACCACTACGTTGGTTGGTCCGTTTAGTGTAGTGCGTGCTGCATTGTGGGAGGTGGCGGTTTCTCTCTGCCCTCTGCATGGTGAGACGCGGCGCGGTACGTCGACTGCCGTAGAGGGGCACCGCCCTTTTCGGGACAAGCTGCCGTTGGTCTCCCAACAAATATGGTAGTGTAAGTATAGGACAAGGAAGAGGAAGGAAAGATCGCGCGCTGTCTGTGGCCCGTTTGTTAGGGTACTGCACTGGCATTCGCCTGGCGTTGGTCGGAGAAACCACGGAAAACTACCGATCAGAACAGCCAGCCGCTAGAATTCTCCTCCAGACAGCGACTGAATTGAACGTAGCTCTAAAACTAGGTGGGTTCTTGGCGAGATCTCTTCTTGAGCGACCGAACCGCTGATTGGGGTCGCAGAATCGATTTTGGCAAGGGGCCAAAAATTGTTATCTTGATGTGTTTAGCATCGATGAGTTAGTGGCGTCTGCCGAAATCTGTTTTGTAGGTCGACTGCTCTGCGGAACAGTGCATTCCCCGATCACTTCCAGGCGAATGCCAGTACACCTCCCTAAACAACGAGGGACGAGATGTGCACCCACCCACCCATCCCATTCCATTCCATCCACCCCATCCACCCATTCCATCCCATTCCATCCATCCACCCCATCCATCCATCCCCCCATCCCCCCTCCATCCCATTCCATTCCATCCCCCCATTCCCCCATTCCCCTTCCCCACCAATCCACCCCATCCCATCCCATTCCATTCCATTCCATTCCATCCCGTTCCATTCCTTCGCATTCCGCTCCATTTCCGCTCCATCTCCTCGCGCCGTCCACTAATGCAGTTCAAGCGTTTGAAAGAAAACATCTTGGAGCGTGATCTCGTGTCAGAACAGGAATACAATTTATCATAGGTAAAATTAAAGTGTTTCGGAGTTACCTATGAACTAGGGAAAACTCAGCACCAATGACTGGACGAAATTATACTCGCAATAAAAATGAATAAAAACAATACGTTTACAAAATGCTATGAGTATTATTATTTTCTCAAGGTTTCCTTTTTTAATCAATTGTACCAGTGACCAGTCTCATTGACACTGTGTCTGGAGAGGGCTATGTGACGTGGGTTGTGGGCTAAGGAACAGACGTGTGAAAACGCCCACCTGCCGAATGATTAGCCCTCTCTTAGCCCAACAAAATCAAAAACCGGGAGCCGTAGCTCAGTGCATCAACTGATGTCACTGCAGCGCCTCGGACCGGGAGGTCCTAGGTTCCCACTCCCCACGGCGGCAGGATTTTCGACACTAGCTTTCAGCTAGGTCGAATTCAGTCGCTGTCTGGAGGAGAATTCTAGCGGCCGGCTGCTCTGATCGGTAGTTTTCCGTGGTTTCTCCGATCAACACCAGGCGAATGCCGGAGCAATACCATAGCAAACGGGCCACGGACAGCGCGCGATCTGTCCTTCCTTTTCCTTGTCCTATCCTCTCCCCCCTACACACACACACTAACATGCACCACACTACCACATATTCCTGGAGACCGGTCGGGAGCTTAGAGCTTGTCCCGGTTGGGGCGGTGCCCCGCTGGTGGGAGAGTCCTGGTGAGGGGGAAACCCCACTAGTCGACGGTAGGTCGGCGCCGGATCTCGCCATCCAGCGGGGGAAGACCACCACCATCTCCCGAGAAAAAAGCATGCAATACACTAACGGGACTAATGAGCAAAGCAGTTGACGCGCCCGGAAACACGAAGAAACCAAACCAAATCAAAAGAGACACCGCAGGAAATAAATTTACGGAAGCCTACCTGGTGTTGCAGAATTTTGGGAATTCCCCAATCCTCAAGCGATCCCCAATCACCCGTCCCCAAGTCCAAACGCATTCCAACTACTGTTCTCCGATGCATATGTAATGACAGAGGGCGGATTTCAATGAAGTGACATTTTTTCCTTTTCACTTTAGAACATTGCCGTTTAGTGTAGAACTTTCATTTTATGTTCTGACGAAAAGAAATGACCCATTTTTGTAGCTCATTATTTTGCATTTTTTGTCGATTTCGCCAAAGAAGTTATTTTTTACTTTTTTCGTCATTTATTATTGCATTTTTTGCTGATTTCATCGATTTTAAAGTCATTTTTAATGGTACTTGTTTCGAATAATATTTACGAGATGCAACAAATATTCTTCAAAGAATTACTCAGTGGCCTATTTGATTTGTTCGCTGAAAAATTGTTTTGACAGCCGTTGTGTTAATTCTTGTGACGTAATCAGCGCCACTGCAGGTTCGGCCGATTTCGGCGTAACTAGAGGGAGAGATTTCCTGGTAAAGAACAGCCCAAACCAAAAGTGCACTGGAGCGAATGGAAGAAGCCTCGATTACATCAGTAACATATCCAATAGCTTGAGTTGTTCATCCGAACTGGTTTTGATCACATTCTTAACGTCATTGTTGTGTGGATTTAGGGCATTTTAAAAACATTTTAAGAGCACTTTTTTGATCACATTTAGCGATGTTTTAGGTCATCGTAATCCGCCCCCTCTTCATGGCCCTTCAAGGACACGAGATGGAAAGGGAGAGGGGCGCTTGTCATGCAATCTTTCGCTACTGAGGCTGCCGATTGGATGACACTGCCCCTCCCCCTCTCTTCCACCTCGTGGCATTGGCGCGCCTCCACATTTAAATCTGAGTGGACATTGTTATGTTCAGAATAATTGCACGCTTTACATACACAAACATTTATTGTAATTAACTGCCGAAAGTACAAAGGTTACAATTCCAAAGTCCAAAGAGCGTACCGAGTCACAAACCAAAATCTAGAAACCAAAAGTCCGGGAGATGTACCAAGAATAAGCAATGTCGTAATCAGAAATCACACTGTACAATCTCCTCACGGAATTCCACTGGGCGCACGGTCACTAACGCTCTCCACTCAACTCAATAGCCAATTACTCCGTGCTTCTCGGCTGGCGGCGCTCGCTCTTAAAGCGGGCGGCGCTGGAGACTCGCTGCTGCGTAGCTGGCTCTCCGACCAGCTCGCTTTCCGGGATTGGGCGGCGTCTTCTCGCTCCGCCGCCTCCGCTGCCTTCTCTGACCGCCGCTGAGCGCTGCTTTTTAGGCGCGTTCTTTAAACGTGTTTCACAGCCGCGACAGACATTGCAGCCCCAAACCACCGGAGAACTCCGCCAGACCTTTCAATAGCACCGTTCTGCGTAATTTTAAAGGGTCCCGGTCAAATTTTAAAGTTTTATTGTTTATGATGTCGTTCTATATGAAACGTCTGCTTTGGCAGGTTCCTATCTTACTCCAGATGCTCTAACTGCACACAAAACATTCCCGAGGATGCAGGAAATTATGGGAAGCGCGATTTGTACATGTAAAAAAAAATACGATGTAACCCTATTTTAAAGTATAGTTGGTTAAGAAAATGTGCGGACACTTCGTAACCACGTTGGGTTAAAAAAGATTCCACGTAGGTTTATTTGGATTTTGAAAGAAAAATTACATGGTGCTTTCAGCGATAAAAAATTAAAAATGTTTTGCTGATAAAGCGTCTCGTTCTTAGTTGCGTCTTGAGAATACAATTCAATTGGTGAGATCGTACGTGAGCAAATAAATTAAATCAATATGTTAATCTGCCGGATTAATCAATTAAACTACATTGCTCACACCCGCTTTCTCTCTCTCTCTTCTTTCTTATCTTAAAAGATAACGAACTTTAGTAAACTCCGCTGACTATTTCCAAGAGATCGAAATTATAGATGTTAGTGTTTTATCCGATATTATAGAACATTAATTTCTAATATTTTGGATTTAGCAAACGATGCCCAAAATAGAAAAAAATCTGAAAATGTTGAACTTCTATTCAGTATAATATACCAAGAACTAATCTTATCTGTATTATTAAGTTGGAATTTGATTTATATTTTTAAGATGTCGGTAAAGGGTCATTAGCTTCCCATTGAAAGTGTGTTTACATTAATAGTGCAACATTTTTTTAAAACAAAATGCATCTTCATTCGCCGTATACGAAACCACTTTCCCTGGCGCAGGTGAAAACGATTCGACAAAAGGAAGACCAGGTTTTAATCACCAGAGCGGAGGACTTCACCACGCTGCTACCGCGGGGTAATTAAACCGGCTTCTCTTCACAGATTCATTTTCTCGGGAGCAGGTTCTGAAATTAGATCTATGGCCCCTTGAGGCTTGCAGACGATTTTTCGACTCGTTCTAAAACAGTGCAACTGGTTCGGAATCCTATCTTTTGTGTGCACTGCCCAAGCCTTGTTCACGTGTAGAAGTACTATTTAACTGAAGGCTTTGTTGGCATGTGGGCATCACTAGAGCTCAGAAGTTAAGGCATTTGTTTTATCTAAAATTGGCGGGCAACAAAGGATTTAATTTTACTAATAAATAGGCATGCAAAAAAGCGTTTATTCTGGCTGAAGTAGTGGAGGAAAAAGGCATGAAAACAATAAAAAATCACTTGTTAAGTGCAATTATTGTAAAAAATAAATAATAAAAATGATTCACACTTTATTCACACTCTAAAATTTACATTAGCACTTACGTAGAAGGAAAGTATTTTTTTCTTTGTAATCTTCATTGCACATGACCACACGAAATGATGAAAACGAATTTGTGTTACTCGCGACGCTTCAAAATGCTATTGTCGAAATGCTAGCTTCGGAAGTTGAAATGGCATTAGTGAAAACGGAATTATATTTTTCGTGCTTCGCATTTGTGTAATCGTCAGCACGGAGAATATTGTATTACATACAGAGAGCTTTGTCCATACTAGAAATCACACTCAAAAGTAGGATGGAATTCCTCGTGACCGAACAAAGCAGCTGGTATCAATGAAAGAAATAAAAAAATCTCGACTGCTTTATCATTTAGATTTTCAACACTAGCTGATTCTGGAGCCTCCGCTGCCGGAGAAAGGAAAAAACAACGACCGTGCCTTAGTTTAGTTCAGGTTTACAGGTACGTTTTCTCGTCGTTCAAGATCTGTGTTAGGAAAAAATGGAAAAATAATGACGAAAAAGAAAGATAAAGACAAAATACCAACAATAGGCCTCAGAAGCTAAATTTGGCCAAAGAAATGCAAAATGAAAATATACAACTCCACAAGTTCAATTCAATTATTCCTAGTTTTAAAAAACACAAAACTGTAATAATAATAATAATAATAATAATAATAATAATAACTGGTGGTGCTAAGGTAGCACGTACTTTCTCACCCTTATTTTCCCTCTAAATTAAGCGAAAAGTGCGCAAAATTCCTAAAAATGATACCTGACCTTATTTCAAAATGTATTATTCAGGAATAAATTTCAATAAAGGAAAAAATCGCCATCTTTAATATTTTAGTTGTAGGAAGACTCCGAAAACATTTTGAATTTTTGCAATTTTCAAAAAAAAAAAGAGGGTTTTCAGGGAACATGAGACCTGAACATTTTTTTAAACGTCCTGTACATTATCCAAAAACAAAATTTAATCCAAAACGTTGGAGCTCTTTTTTTTTTTTTTTTTTATTGGAATTTGTTCCAGAGACTTGATGGAAAGAACCCACCAGCATGAAGAGTTCCGTTTCAAATTCCAGGTGCCGCGATATCAGCCAAATCCATTGGGGAGTATCGATTCAACGGTTTAGCCGCTAGCGTTGTTCATAGACGGGCAGTAGACGTTTTGTCGTCAATCGATTTTTCGGTATGAAGGACCCACAAAACATGGATTCGGGCTACACCACGTGTTAACGGATTTTTTTCTGTATTTAGCAACTGGATTTATTCGCTTTTTCGTTAGAAACGCCGGGGAATAAGTTTTTCGGCCGAAAATGCGCCGGCTTTCGGTCAGCATTTCGTAAGTTTCTGTCTACTGCTTGCCAAACTTGTGGGCCCTGCACATCGCTGATTTAACCGGTTTGGCGTCTTCAAGATTCGTTTCCTCAGGAGTGGAATCTGAAAAACGATACAGTCGACTCTGATTATAGTGAACTCGGATATAGTGAACCCTCGGTTATAGTGAACTTTAGTCAATGGTCCCGTTTCACTTACATTACAAATAAGCATATGAATGTTCGGTTTAAGTGAACATGAACCTCGGCTATAGTGAACGTAGGAAATACGTCCTGCGAAGTAATTGGATCTCGTACGTTATTAGGCCAGTAAAAGGGTCTTCGGAGAGTGGGACGGTGATCCATCAGTGGAAGAGGCATTGAAAGGTGCTAAGATTGCATTACGATACTTAGAAACAGAGGACAATGCAGAATCAAGTAAGGAGAGAGCACAAACTCCGGAGAACGATCTAGAGAAATTACTAACGAAAAATGTACGAAGTAGACAATTGAAAGTAATTGCGTTTTTTAAAGGCAGATAAAGATATTGACATTTTCGATTCATTTTGTTAATGAATTTTGCTGTCTCTATATTAATAAAATCAATTTTTGTGGCCAAATTCTGTATAGTTTTGACATCATGGGCTGTAGTGCAGCAAACATGAGAGTTCTCCTACAGCCGCAGGCGTTCGTGGTGTTTTTTCGGAGCGAGGTGGGTGGGTGGGTGTTGGCTGGGCGGGGGCGGGAAACACTACGGGGAGCCACGCCCGTCTTTTGATGGTAATCAGCTCTCGACTCTTCCGGGTATTCTCCATTTGGAGGACAATGACGAGGGGGCGGATGTTTAACGCGGAGTCAAACAACTCCAGATTTCGGTGCACCCGGTGTTTATCTCAGTTGTTGGAGCCCGTACGGAAAAGGGGCGTCTGCGAGTACCATAAAATGTCTGACAAACAGGGGTGGCTGAATTTCCCTCGGCCCCCTAGAACACACCTCTTCCAAAAACGCGTAAGGAAATCCTGAAAAAACAAAAACAAAATCCGTTTAAATTTTTAATGGCGTAAATATTATTTCAAATAAAATGATAAAACAATTTTATGCATCGAAGGATTCATTAATAACTCAAATTTAATTTAAAAAAACGCGTGCAAAAAACACACGACAAAACACTAGTACAAAATAAAGTAGTCTGACAGTAAAATATGAACTTTATTTAGTATTCACAACTACAATTCTATCTCGATAAAAAAACAAAGGTAACACAAGTACATAAAAAAACGTACATTGAAATGCAAAGTTGTTTTACAGCTTTGCTACATTATAACTTATTTGTCTTTTATTATCCAGACTTTTTTCTTTATTAATGCAAAAGATGAGTTAGATAGATAGATAGATATTTATTTAAATTAATATGCTAACAATAATAGCATTAACTACATTTTATGGTTGACCTGCACAGTTATTTTAAACTATTAAATACAAGATTACACGACTTTTTAATTACACTTCACTTTCACTTCACTTCACTTCACAACATTTGAAATTCACTTCTCTTTCTACTTCTATATTGCACTACACTGCACAACACGTCACAACACTTCAATACAATACCACTTTGAATATAATTATATATTTAGAATAGGCACGCATTTAATAGTAATTAACACAATAATAATAGCAATAAAACTATCAATAATAATCAAATAATAACTGATATAATAATACAACTTACTAAATTGATTAAGTTTACAAATACCATTAGTTAATTTATTTTTAAATCTTTGATAAATTTTGAAAAAAAGTTCGTCTGGACGTTGAGTTAGTTTACTCGTAGTTGTGAATGAAAACAACTCCCCCAAAAACAGAAAACAACAGAATAATCGCGTTGCCATGTAGAGAGTAATTTGTGTAGCTGCGATGTGTGTGGTTTGGTTGTGTTTGCGTGAGCGGGGGAATGGAGCTGCGCATCGGATGGGGCGACTGCCAGACGAGCGCGACCAAACGACAACACATGCTTAGCGACGCGAGCGCAGCCGAACCGCCAAGGCGCCGAAACAGCGATCGCCGGCTGCGACGGCTCAGCGCCAACATCGTTCCTTCTCCAGCAGCGCCGTCTCAGAGATTGATTCATTGGTTTGCGTTTCCGGGCGCGTTAACGACGACGGTTATTAATCGCGAATGTTCGTGGCGAGTATTCGCCCGCTGGATGGCGACTTCCGACGCCGATCACGTCCGCTTTGGGGGTGTTTCCCTACAGCGGCGGCGATGGTGTATCGGTTAGCGTATCGGACTGCTATACCCAAGTTTGCGAGTTCTAACCCGATCGAAGCCGTGGATTTTTAAGGGCGAAAAAATCCTTCGGACGCCTTCCTTCGGAGGGGAAGTAAAGCCGGCTGTCCCATGTAGTAGATTTACTGCATGTAAAAGATCCTCAAGCCTAAATGACGCCTCTGAGCTAAATACAAATCGCCTGTTTCGTCGCCCAAGTAATACCTTCTTTCTCCCATGATAGGTGAAAGGAGTGTAACGAAATTTGCGTGGTCAGACGGAAAAGCAGGCCTGAGTCGCCTTGCCGTAAAATAAGGCAAATTCAATTCAATTCAATACATGTATCTCCCAGACGGGACGAGCTGGTCTCGCGACACATGTGGGAGTGTAGTGCGAGTGTGTAAGTGGAGGTAGGAATAAGACGAGGAAGAGGAAGGAAAAATCGTGCGTGGTTCGTGGTCCGTTTGGCATTCGCCTGGTGTTGTTCGGAGAATTACCGATCAGAGCAGTCCGCCACCACATCCAATTCACAATCTCGAATCGAGTCCCCACGGTGGCAGGCTTTTCTACTCTAGCGACATTTCTTGGTCGCATTCAGGCGTTGTCTGGAGAAGAATTCTTGCGGTCGGCTGCTCTGATTTTATTACCTACATTGAAAGTGAATTCTCGTCAAATAGTTTGCGGTTGTGTGTGATACAATTTTAAGTCAGCTTAGTTTTTCAAACATACCTGAATAGGAACCGTGCTGACGATAGCATGCTTTTCTCGTATGCCGCGAGCCATTACTTCCGGTTGGGAAGTATATAGCTTTGTTTTTTTTTACCAATTACTCCTCAGAATGCCCGGAGAAGTACTTAATATCATCTGATTCCTCAAAAACATTTCCATGAATTGAATAACTTCTTAAATTACTGAAAAAAAAGTCCAAAAACGTTTTTCTATAAGAACCTGTACTAATTTCATCTTCTTTTATTCAACAATTAGGCCGATAAGTGTCAAATCTTTTCTTACCTCCCTGAAGAACAGATTTCATATTGAATATTTTTGTGGGTACTTCATCGTTGTCGATAGAGCGAACATTCTACCATAATGGCGACTCCACACATTCGTTGTTCGGAAGAACAAGCAACCACTTGCCGAACGTGGAGTAGTCTGGATGAGGGGTTGGTTCGCCCTACCCACCGCGTGTCGACACATGAAAGGCAGCGAGCGTGCGCCAAAGGCATCAGGGACTCTGATCAGTCGCCACCCAGCGGCGAATGCAAGGAGTCGCCTCTGCACATCGATTTTTCTCTTGTGGCCGATGACAGTAGGCCATTGTTACACCTCGCGCCTTATAAAATCAATAATTTTAATGAATTCGCGAACGTCCTCTCATCGGGGCTCGTTGCTTCTGAAATGGGCACTGTTAAAAAAAATCATTTAATAAGGTGGAGGTGTAACAATGTGCTAAAGCCATCAGTAGGGAACGGATTTTCATGTAAATACATTTTTGGGACAAGATCCTGCATTCACTAATATTTTTTACACTTAACACGGCCTTCTGAACTAATTGGAACATTTTTATTTTACATATTTTTACATATTTTGGTATCATTACATATTTTTTACATATTTTATCTATAGCAACATATTTCGTTACATTTTAATGTATTTGTAGGTCGAAAATAAACATTTCACTTGTGATGTTCGAAATATATATTACTCGAAAACTAACTCAGTTACTGAAATACTTTAAAAAAATATACAAAGCGCTTGTATTAACGCCGGATAATCGCTATTAATTGCCAAACTTATCTCCCCCCGCCCCACTGATTCTTGGAAACAGCGTGATCGGGATCAATGATGAGCGGATGTAGTATGTGAAGCAGAAGGAACTTCAACCACGTGCTTATTCGTGTTTCATAGACCCCCATGCGTAACTCGATAAAAAGATCAGATTACTGTCTTATCCATTTTCTGGAGTTGGGGTGGGAGTATGCTCACTTTACCCCCCCTTCTATCACAGGCTACACGGTACTATTCACATGAGCTCCGGCTCCTCGTAAACAACATTGTATATAATACGAAAGCATTATGTTTCGAAAGAAACTAGCGAATAATTGCTTCTGTAGATTAAAACTTTCATTCAGCCTCTCTAAATCCATGTAAATTTCTGATCGACAACGTACTTCGCTCGGAAAACGCTTGAAGAATGGAATTGTAAACATTATAACGAATTTTTATTTCACATCTTTCCTATTTTTTCTTACATATTTTTGAAAAAATAAGTACATATATATGTACATATTTTGCTTTTTTTATTACAATAAAGTCCGTTCCCTAGTCATCAGCAACTAAAGAAAAATCCAAGTGTGGGCTAGGAAGCGAAATGCCGGACACCGTTAGGAGAAGAGCGATGTGTCGTTTCCACGAAGTCTACAGGAAGGAGACTCTACTCCGGTGGTGGGGGTATGTACCCAAAACGTCGGCACCTACTTAAAAAAAGATGAACCTTTCTTGCTTCAACGGCATCATGCGGCCAATTAAAGAACGCCGAAACAACCTATCAAAGCAGCCAATGGCAGCAAAGCAAAGGGTTTCCGCGGGAAACAGTCAATTTTTTTAAGGTGCGCGCTCATAATAATAATAATAATAATAATAATAATAATAATAATAATAATAATAATAATTGAAAAACAATTATACTTCGTGCCGGCGCCAACTGACCCAAACTGTACCGAACGAATTTTGTTGATATTGGCCGAAAGAAAGAAAGTCGAGATAAGTTCCTTCTCTCACCGCGTGATGTCGCTGAAGCAAGAGGGGGTCTAGCTTTCTTTTAATTTCCAAGTAGCTGCCGACGTTTTCCGTACATTCCCCCACCCTGCCTCTGACGCCGGTGTTACGTCGCCTTTCTGTGCACAGTCGACTCCGGTTACAGCGGACTTCTAGGGACTAATGCACTCGGTTCACAATATCAAAGGTTCACTATATCCGACGATGTCCAAATTAAATAGAATTTCTCCAAACCAATTTGTCGTATTGATGTAGAGATACATCAAAATACTCTTAACAACACGAACTGAAAACTTCAGTATTTTTATTTGTCCTTAAAAATCAATTATTTTCAATTCTTGGTTTCGTTTTTTTTTCATTAGTAATTTGTGTAGATCCTTCTCCAAAGTTCGTGTTCTCTTCTTATTTGATTCTGCATTGTCCTCTGTGTCTAAGTCTCGCAATGTAGTCTTTCAATACCTCTTGCACTGTTGGAACACCGTCCCACTCTCCGAAGGCGCTTCCAATTATTAATTTCGAGGACGCTGGATTTCCTAGGGTCGCTATAGCCGAATTCACTACAACAGCAGTCGACTGTACTTGGTGGTCATTTGCAGCGCCCGTTCCCCGGGGCGGCGGGCGGCGAGGGGCGTACAAAGCCCCCTTTGTCCCCGAATTCCGACCCCCTCGCGGTCACCTTGACCTCCTCCGAGCAACGCCAGCTCGCCTGGCCCCGCAGCGAGAGCACCCACAGCTGGTGGGAGACATCACGGCACCGCAGAGAGCAATCCACTGCAGTCGATGTCCACTTCAATCCCTGTCTCGAGGATTCTAGCGGTTGGCGGCTCTGATCGGTAGTGTTTCGGGGTCTCTCCGATCAACACCAGGCGAATGCTGGAGCAGTACCCTACCAAACGGGCCACGGACCACGCGCGATCATTCCTTCCTCTTCCTTGTCCTATCCTCTCCCCTTACACACACACACTTACACTAACATGCACTACACTGCCACATATTCCGTGAGACCGGTCGGGAGCTTAGAGCTTGTCCCGGCTGGGGCGGTGCCCCGCTGGTGGGAGATACCTGGTTGAGGAAAACCCCGCTAGTCGACGGTAGGTCGGCGCGTCTCAGCATCCAGCGGACGAAGACCACTGCCACCTGTCGTGTTAAAAGCATGAACTACACTTATGGGACGAATCACCTTGGTAGTTGACGAATCACTAGAAATCAATTATTTAAAACAAACACCTCTAACTTTGATAGAGTAGAAAGCTAAAATTTCTTCCTGAAAGGAAACGCTTAATTTATTTTTAAAAAAAATTGTATTTAAGGTAGCATCAACATGTAGGTCATTACGACCACTATTGGAGTTAACGTTATGGTAACTATGAAGATGAAACGATATTGAGATGATAAGGGCTGAAAGGACGAGCACAAATACAACCATGCCCGAGGCGGGACTCCAACCCGCGACCCTTCGGTCCGAGATCGCTACGACGCTACTGCCTTAGCGACCTCAGCCAGCGGGCCGGCGCTGTATGTTTCCTTAGCGCAAAGTGTAATGCATGCTTCAGGTAGATGCCGTTTGAGCGTACTTGCAAGGAAGCAGCGAGTGAGAGGAGTGGCGGGGCGGGTTTTTTGAAGGCGAGACGCAAGCGCTGCGTAAGGCGACCGGGCACGTGGCACGTGGCACGTGGCGGGCGCCTCCGGTTTCTCTCCCCCACCCCCACCCCACCCCCACTCCCACTCGCACATGCGCGGATGATGAGGCTTACGAACAACTCAAGTGTTTAAAGAATGGGAATTCACGTACAATGCGCTATAAATACGATATGGCTAGGGTTAAAAAAGTTTTCACTCTGTTTTGTTTTCTACGTGATTGTTACGGAGCGGATTTCTATGATTTTTACAAATGTTTGTCCATTGCCTTAGGGCACAGCGAAGTGAGATGTCTTTGACTTTTTGGATGCTTTGTAGATTAATTAGTGTATATTTGATCGATATTTCCTGCTGGTGCATATTCGTGTAATTTAGAAGCATATTTTGCGTATTTCGTTAAAATAAAGACTTCTCTCTTCATTTTTTATAGAAAATATTATTCATGTGTCTATACACACACACACACACACACAATATGTGACAAGAGTGTTAACACTCTTGTGTTAAAGAGTTTATCACAGATTTCGTTTTTTTTTTCCCTATAGATGATAAAGTACTTGTGTGTAGAATATTTCTGGATAATACGTTTTCACATCAGACAAGAAATCCTACGAGGTATGCGATGTACTTTACTAAAGCGAATATATTGTTCAGATATTTCTCCTGCGGAAAAATATTGATTGTATTATGGCGGCACTAAAATATCTCCTTTCATTCCAAGCATGCATCTCCTGAATTTTATCAAGAAATGTTTATACACGAAAGAAAATATTGTTAATTTTTATTGCATATTTCAGTACTTTTCGGTCATAAATGCATATTTTTAAAAGCAAATTTCATGATGTTTTAGGGCATAAAAATCCTCTCCCAATCATTGTGTGGCCTTACCTATACCGGCAAAAGATGTATCCAACATTTTTGTAAGCAGGGCTCGGCAGTAAGGTTTTCTGTAAAAAAAATTCGGCGTGTTTGGCGGACGATGAACACTTTCTCGTCTCACGAAGTAACGGCGAGAAAGGAATACCAGTGGCGGGCCGCACGAAAGGTGAACTGAATAAATGAAATAATTTTTTTTTATTTTTTTATTTAAATATTTATTTATTTAATAAAATAAATAAGTTGAGGCGCATGAGTGTTGCTCCTCAGTCGTGTGGCCGGCGAGCGCCGAGTGTGAGTGCGTGCGAGCGGCAAAGCCGTCGTGGAAAGAGGCAGAGAGGGATGGAGGTGTGACGTCATGCATTTGCAATAATAACACAGACGAGTGTGGGTTTAGTAATTTAGAGGTTTATTAACAGACCACCACCTTATTACAAAATAACGTAATTACTAATATCCCTACACGGAGTAATTTCCCGTTACGGCTACCACACCACTACGCACTAATCTCAAGCATTAGAGGGCGTGAAGCGCCGCAACCCACCTACGACTCAACATCGAGTCAGCCTCTGTACGGCAACACATTGCCGGCTCTTGCCCAGCCCGCGGCCCGCGCCCACCCAGACCGTCCGTGTCGCACCGCGTCCAGTAACCAAGAGAGCGTTCCGCCGCTCGCCGACGGTTTCCCGCCGCCCTCGTAAACAAAGGCTGCCGCGTAGTGCCTTAGCGTCGCCTATGCCACGCGGCCGTTCGTACAATTGCGTTTGTGCATGACGCTACAGAGGTTGGCAGCGTCTTCGACCAACGGGTTTACTTTCGTTTGAACGATGAATGCGCTTTCCATTCAGAGAGCGTTCGAGGACGCCAACGCTCGGAAGACCAATCGGCCTCGAATCCGATTTCAGCAGACGCCACAATCTCGTCGACGCTAATCACACGAAGATAGTTTTTGGACCCTTGTCAAAATCGATCCAGCGGCCCCAGACAGCCGAGATCCCGCCAAGCACCTACCAAGCTTTACAGCTATAAAGCTTTACAGCTATATTCGCCTGGTGTTGATCGTAGAAAACACGGAAAATTGCAGATTACAGCAACGGGCCTCTAAAATTCTCCTGCGGACAGCGACAGAACTCGACCTATAGCTGAACCGCTCGCAAAAAAACCATCATGGCGGACGTTCCTTTGGTAAAGTCTCGGAGGCTGCCCCCACCCTGTGACATCTGAGATTTCCCCTCTCGGCGATAAGGAAGCGCGTAGGCGACAAGGAGAGGCGACTGCGAGACGCAGCGATCGCGCTGACCGTCACTCGTCATCACTGCCCTCTTCGTCAACAGAGGAACTCGCGCTCCCAGGAGTGTCCAAAGAAATGGATGCATCGTTTGTTGGTCCATCACATTATCTGAATTATTGTCACCTCTATTCCCTACACTTGCTCGCAGGATTTCTTCCATTGTTCAGCACTGTATTGTGCAAATGCTTCTCTGCAAAACGTTTCCTTTTCTCTTAAGGATGCACCAATTGTTTCTGCTGCCTCGCGCCCTTTTATAAGTCCCCAAACAAGTTCTATTGGATTTAGATCTGGATGGTACGGTGGAAGACGGAGAGGAATGTGGCCTTGTTCAATGATTATTTGATCAACGACCTATCGTTTTTCAGTGGATATACTTTGAATTATTTGTAATAATTGCGTTCTTGTGAATAACAGCAGCTACTGTGTAAAGCACACTGTCACTGCTCACTAGCCACGGTCAAACAGGGACTGGAGACCGAAACTCTTCTTCAAGACACGGCGTATTTTCTGTTGATCGTTTGGACAACCCCTGAGAGAGTGCTATGTTATGACAAAGAGCGCAGACAGGCGGGGAAATAGGAGCTTTGGAGGGAGAAGCCACGTTCGGGCATGTGCAGTGGAAGGTTTTTTTGAGAGTGGTAGAGCAATAGGTGTATTTCACTAGCTATATGGAGGAGGATTCGAGCGACCGGCTGCTCTGGTCGGCAGTTTTTCGTGGTTTCTTCGGTCAGTGTCAGGCGAATGCCGGAATAGTACCCTACCAAACGAGCCACTGATAGCCCGCTCTACACTACCACGTGTTTAGAGCTTAGAGCGGGAGATACCTGGATGAGGAAACCACAGGAAACCGACGTCGGATGTCGCCAACCAGGAAGGCGAGCGAGGAACACTGCCATCTCCCGGTATAAAAACACGCACTACACTTACGGGGACAAACACCTTAGCAATTTACGCGCCCGGAAATACGTCAATCAACCAACCTAAATTTGCGTACGATGCAAGTATTCATTGACGAACTACTTTGTTGGGGTAATAATCGAATGGCCGAGAGTTCACTTAATATGACATGGCTTAAAGAAGTCGCATTAAACTTTTTAATTTTTGTTTTATTTTTATGGCTGCTTACTTTAGAGACAGCTTTCACGAGCTCTTTCGACGTTTTCAAGAGGTTCTCCTGGTTAAGTGTAGTGAGTGAGTGTGTGCGTTTGTTCATATGACTAAAGTTCGTGCTCTATGCAAACTTATCGTAATTCTTATCTGCCTACGTCATGTTCGGTAGTACGCATCATTTCTTTGTTACTTTCTTTATCTGACGCGGATTTGCCGTAGAATTGGATACTCAAATCGAGAGCATTTATACATCGATTTAAACATAGTTGTCTTGAGCCAGTTCACGTAAATCAACCGTTGTCATCCAATCTTGATCTTGGATGACATCTAGAGAAGTGATGTTTAAGCTCCCAATTGAATGCCACCGTAACAGCTGATCAATCGTGAAAGGAGTCTGTGAATGAATCGAAGTATATGAAGCGGGACGTTTTATAGGTAGAAGAGTACAGAATAAATGATGTGTAATTGCTTGCGAGAAGATGGTAGTGGAAGAAAACGTTTGCAATTTTCGAAAACTCAGGGTTTTCAACGAACATGAAACCTGCGGCATTCTCTTAAAGTCCTTCACACTATCCAACAACCAACTTTAGTCAAAAACGATGAAGCCATTTTTTGAAGAGTTTGAAAATGTCCGAAGGACTTCATATAGAGCCCCCCCTAAAATTAAAAAAAAAAAAAAAAAAAAGGTTTCTAATACACGAGACCGTTACATCAGCCAGATCGATTGAGAAATATATTAATTTTGGAGAAAACCGGCCGAACGGTTTAACCGCTAGCGTTCTTGACAGATGGACGAACATACAGACACGTTTTGCTGTCATTCGATTTTTCGTTATCAAAGACCCACAAAATATGGATTCCGGCTACAACACGCGTTAGAGGAATCTTTTTTCTAAATTTAGCAACTGGATTTATCCACTTTTTCGTTGCCAGGGTCCTGTAATAAGAGTTTCTGCCAAAAATTCGCATTTTGTCTCTACTCCGTTGCGAGAAAGTAAAAACACAAGTTTTCTGTTGTATCTTTATTGTCGATGAGGCGTCTGAAGCCGGTCAAAACTTGTTTATCCGTATGACAGTGCAGATAAGCATGAGCACGAGTCGCTGACATATTGTAACGTATTGTACGCTCCACTCAAAATGGCGGCGCCAAAGGGATTAGACGCAAGGGCCAGGCAGGATGTAAGAACAATGCGGTATTGGGAGAATTCCGAGAGCTAGGGAAAGGGATGCCCAAAATACGGGACAGCGCATTTTTGCCGCGTGCAAAATTCTTAGAATCCAGGGAAAGGGATGCCCAAAATGCCTGGCAACGCGACTAGCGCGGGCCGTGTGAAAAACCCAGTGACGTTTCAGGTCACGTGGGTGGGGGCTATATAAGAAGGAACGGAGAGCGCGGGGGTGGGGTTTGTCGAGCTGAGTGGAACCCTCGTGCGAATGCACAAACTTGCGCCCAGGGCGGTGCGGAGCCGAGCGAGGCTCGTACGGCAACCCATGTGTTGGGACGCCGGGGTGGAGATTTTCCACGAGTGACCTACGACACGGGAGCCACGTGCTGTGTGCATAAGGTTCGCTGAGGAGTGGCGCGGGCCACGAGTCAGATTACATTTTTAAGGATCGCTCCTGCGATCAGGGGAGTAAACGTTTTCCAAGAGCTAAAAGTAACTTAAATATTTATTGTACATATTGTGAATAAACCTGTACATATTTATCATTGAAGCTCGTGTCTGTGTTATTGTGTATTCCCACGACGTCACAATATGAACAAATTCCTAAACTACTCCGTACTTCCCCTCTCGTGTGATTTCGTCGAGTATGTATATCTTATCGTAGGCTTGTTGTACAGTGGCAGGATGCGAGGACTTGTTTACAAAAACATCGATGTATTTAGCATCGATTTATTGAAGATGATGTTTTTTGTAAATCTATGTTTGGAGTTCCATGTTTTGACGTTTTCGTTGCTTTTAATTTTATTAAAAAAGTAGCATGATAAAACCTAATATTTTGTTAAGTATCAATACATTGAACATTCTTTCTGACCCGTGACAAAGGGTGAAAAATAAATAGAAGAAATTTCGTCGATGAAAGTAGTCTCTTATTTTTTTGTTATTCAGTCGGCTAATGATAGTTCTGTTAATTGTTATAATCATACTTTTGACTTGTTGTGGAGTTAACTTCAATTAAAAATTATTAAACATGATCCTTCGACTCGACGTCGTAAAATTAAATATATTTATGCTAATATAATTGTAAGAGGTTACAAAACAAGTTTTAAAAGCGTTGTGTGAAAACATCCATGGTTTTGACGCGATATATCATTTATTATAATCATCGATGTGTTTAGTTTGAAAATGGTTTAGTTTGAAATTTGATGTGTTTAGTTTGAAATTTAGTATATTATTATAAGACTTAAAATACAACAAATGTTTCCAAGAAAAAGTTTCCCTGAAAGTTCAGTTTTCTGCCAATCAACTGCCGAAGACTCTCTAACAACTCATATTATAACTACACAAAAATTGCATCATATTTCGAGCAGAAATCACATAAAAACAATGTCGGTGACCTTCATCGTCCAAAAAAAATTTAAACCTGCGAAGAAGAAGAAAAAAACCCATCGATGGACCATTATTCTCCCAAGGGAGCGTGGAAATCTATTCTCTCCCTTCACGTATTATACGGATTCTTTTTTTATGATCAGTAAATACACAAATCTGCCCAAGAATATTGCAGCGCCCCGCCGTCTGCATTTTTTGGCATTTGGCCTTGAGGTGTCGGGTTGCAGTTCCGGCTACTGATTGGCGAAACAGGTTTCTGACCGGTGAAGTACTCGTTGCCTTAACTACTTTCTTATCACATTCTCGTAACATTCAACTACTACTTGTGATTTCATATCGTCTCTGCATCCCTGAGATATCCCGTCAATGCATGATAGATGAAGTGCGCACTTGCCTTCTTCCTCTTTCACATTGGTCGCAAAATGAATAGTTCAGCTTCGTATAACAGGTAGTGCAAGGGTTGTTTGTGCCGAAGATTTATTGGGGAAATGGGGAAATATTTTGATAATGGTATTAACTGCTGCATTACCAGGAAACTCGATGATTGTTTTTCTTACAGGTTTCAACTTTTTTTTTTAGGAAACTGAAAATCAATGATGTTGTTTGATATGCTTTACGTTCAAACTTTAATATAATTTATCAATTACTTGTTACTTAATTTGAGTTATTAGGCTTAAAATAATTCGGAATTATTCACTTCAAAACTAAACATTCAGAGTAAATTTTGGAACTGTTTTACCTTGTATAGTTTTGATCAACCAAGGAGATGGTTTATTTTATCCACGGATAACTAGTTCAACTGATCATCTGCTTCTTGACCAACTGTCGTGAGTGAGGCGATGGCTTTGTTATGCTCTTGATGCCTGGACATTTCATTACTTCATTGAATTCATAATGATTTACTAATTACAACTAATGTTTTTAAAGTTGTCGCCTTTCCAGTAATTTTTTTAAATTTTTAGCAATGTTTTGAGATGAATATCTTTTTTGTTTGCATTTCGTACTTAATTTTTTCTCCTGTAAGTATCAACTTATCTAGAGGTTGTTATAAAAGTTAACATTACATTATATTTAATGCAACTGGTTTAATAATATTTTCAGTTTGTGTCCTCGTGATGTGACCGAAATTGATCACGATCTCCGTAGAAATGAAATAAATTCAGAAGTTATTTGTTGATTGTTTTTAATTCCATAGGAATTCAATATTCAGAGTGTATTTGGATTTTTTTTCAGAATTTTAGGACTGTGGTTAATATGTTTAATACATTACAATGTTTTGAGGATACATAAGCCTTTACTTGATGCAAATGTATAATACGTTTTATCGTTGCAAACAAATAATGTGACCAACTGCATTTTTTCTTTGCAGTCAGGCGTCGAGTAATGTTATTTGTTTAAATGAATGCTCGTGAATGGTTTTGGCCGTATCCGTTATTTAATTAAAAATAGGATGCAGACTGATGAAATGAAGTTTGTAAGGCATCGGCATGGTCTCACGAGTATATGTTAGGATCCGGAATGAGAAAATTCGAAACTACCTAGGAATTACAATCTAAATGGAAAAATTGACAAATGCAGAAACGCTTGAAGAGACCGCATTAAAAGAATGGAGAACACCCGAATACCAAAGCAGATTCTGAAGTATAAACCGAGAGGGATAAGGAATATTGAAAGACTGAAAAGAAAATGGATGGACCAAATGAGACACAAACGAACGGAAGTTCAAATACTTGAAGAAGAAGAAGAAGAAGAAGAAGAAGAAGAAGAAGAAGAAGGAAATGGAGAAGATACCAGTGTTTTAATTTCTAAAAAATGTTAAGCTGTTGGCTGCGAAGTTCCCCTGGTGAGGCACGAGACCAATGTGTACAGCTAGGGTAAATGTTTGCATTCTTGAAATATGACGGACAAGCACATGAATCAGTTATTTAATGGCTAGGAAACTACGCGCATATCGTGAATCATAATGAAACATTGTTTGGATGTTCTGTTTGTCTGAATGATTTACAAACGTTTGAGCAATATACAGATTCCATCCCTATTGAGACTGGGAATTTTTTTTCCAGCTGTGCAATAAACTCTATTATGTTCAAGTACTTTTGTCCTTATCACGCCTCGTTTTACGAGAGGCTAGCGATAACTTGTCGTAACTAATTGAAACTGTTCAATTAATCTTGAGTAACGAACAGTATTTATATTTCTTAACAAACAAAATGTTTCATTTTAAGATTTCTTTATTATAAATTTACGCCATCAAATTGTTCTGGGAAACAGGTTTAAAAACTTTCAAAGACATCAATAAACCGGAGAATAAAGTCGATATGAATGGTGAGATATAAAAGTTAAGTTCACATCTTGTGTCGTTTGTAATATTTTTTTTTTTACTTTTTTATATATTTTCATTTCAAAAACATAAAGCTTTCTGGTGATATGTGGTGATGTATAAATATGGTATTAAGCCAAATTATCCATTCATTTAATATGTTTCAAGTGTGAAGAGCTGACAATATGTCAATTGGCCCAAAAAGCGTCATGCGTTATGTAATAATTATAAAGAATGAGAGGTGCAGCTGACGCCGGATTTTGCCATGAGGCGGAGCAACATCTCCGCCATCTCCCGCGAAAAAACTTGCACTACACTTACGGGGAAAACGACAGTAGTTGACGCGCCCGGAATCACTAGTCAGTAAAGTGCAAAAACCGATATTACCCTGTTTCATCACGTTAATTCATCCACATTCGATATCGAAACAGTAAAAACAAATGTCTGTTTTGTATCCATTTTCTGTAGAAGAGAAGGACGAAGAAAGGAAGTGTAGAACTAACATAAAGAAGGCCCCTTGCGGCAGAGCACATCGCTCACGAGTAGTTGTTGATGCGAATACACAGTGACCTCATTAAGTGGACAGAGATATCCCAAAAACTAGTCTCCGACCTCCCCGTGAAATCGCTGTTGATTTATTAGAGTTCATCTCGGAGATCTGAGGGTTGAAGGAGTCTTTATTAAACGAGGTGCCGTGTCTTACTTTCAATGAGGCGTTTGATATGTGGCGTTCGTTCCATATTCTTCAGACAGAATCTCTTAGAGGCGTAATATTCATGCGCATGAGACCGCATACGTAGCCAGTGGCGTTAATGAACGAATGACCTCATTCTTCTCGTTTGGTGAGAGTGAATCGTGTGTATCACTCGAAAAACAGAGATGGAGAACTTTTTCCGCCACCCAGAAAGCCCCCGAGTTAAAAAGAACACGTTAAAACTTGGAAAATCCATAAAACACATTTAAATGTTTTAGCTGTTATTAAATTATTTCAAATGAAACAAAACAATTTTATATAAAGAAATATTCATTAACAACCCAAAACAATTACAAACAACAGAAAAAACAATTACATGTGGTTGTGAAAGCTATGTAATAAATAGCAACATTCCACTTCAAAAAGAAAAAAAGAAATTAATATTTCTAAAAAATTGCCATTAATGAAAAGATAGGTAACAAGACGTTTAAAAGATTTGGTATAAAATCCGTTCATGCACTTTTTAAAGTTTAAAAGTTATGACATTTTAAAAATCATCAAAATTTCCTAAGCGATAGCTAAATCCACCAATGCACACTCCCGTAGAACTTTCACAAAGTAGATTTTTTTCTTAAGTTCAAAATTCCTCTCTTTCTAGTGCCAATCGATCACATTATTTGTGGTCGATGCATTTTCTTAATTAATTAATTGATTTATTATTTTAGTCGCATCAGCTGTTATTAGCACTATTTTTCATTAATAAACATTTATGTGTATTAACAATTAGTTACAATGGATTTACATAGTGAAAAAAACTGAACATTTTGTCTTGAAATAAGTTGCGTTGTTCAGGGATGTTGCTTCATTGAAATGCAATGCCAATATCAAGAGTTAAAGAAATATCTTGGAGCACTTTGGCAGAAGTTTGAATTATCATTAGGTCTTGATGCATTTTGCGAGTGCTGAAAGCAGCGTTCTATTTCGGCGGAGAGCTCCGGCGATTGTCAGATGTCACTCGCCGTGCGATGGGCTTCTGTTACGGAACAAGTGAGCAACGAGTTGTGGGCCCACCGCCGTTTATTTTTACATCACGTAAACAAGTGCCTCTCGGCTCTTGCCTAAACGCCTGCGCCCGCTTACACAATATTTGCAGACAATACTTGCCATACGAGACGTGCCATTGTCGTATGTGCTTATAAGTTGATACCTTCTGATTGGTGCAAATGAATTGGCTGGAGGAGTACGTGGATCGAGTATTGAACTCGCAGCATTCAAATGAGATCCTATCTTTTCTTTTCCCACGCTTCGTCTAATTAAATTTTTTAATCCATTTGCTGTGATTTTTTATTTCAATTCATTTTTTTTATTCTTAACTATATTACGCCAAAATGTTAACGTTCCATGTTTTATGTTATTTCAGCAATGCCTTTCATATCTTTGTTTATCATTTTTACGTTGATATCGTGTTCTTGTCTGGATTTTTTTTTTTTTTGACTCTTTTTAACATCTGGTACTGCTGTATGTTCGCATAATGTAATCATTAACAATTCTTTTATTTCAAATTACATGGATTAATTTAAAAAAAAAAACATACTTCCAACTATCAATTGAATTCAACCGAAGCCCAAAACTTAAGTTTGCAAAATTAATCACATATGGTAAATTGTATTAAATTAGTTGTAATATATTGTCAACTGGCCTCACAAGCAAATATTGAATCAATTTCAGTTCTCTCTAAAAAGACGGAATTTAACATGTTGATATGTCAAAAATGACGTGTCAAAACATAACAATTTGACATGCCAAAAATGAAATTGGAATGCATTTGGAATTTCTTGCACCATTATCTTAAAATGATCGCATTTTGAAATATTTTCCTCCCGTATTTAATTTAGGAAATTATGTTCAACTTGTTAGGATCGTCACTTACTTCTATGTTACTTTTTTGAATTTCGGTTTGAGTACCTTAAATGTCCTGTAGTAGGTTCTTTATTCAAAAGTGACAACATCGACATTTCGTTCTGTTTGATTTAAAAACCGTGATACAGATCGTTGCCATCTTGTAACTTTATATTTTGGTTTCCATTGTTTTGAAATAAAAACTGGAAATTAAATTTTAGGATTTTGAGAGTTGTTTAAAAGAACACACGAAGAACATGGTTTTAAAATTTTTCTTTATTTTGTTTCAGGTGAGGCGATCTGGCGCTTGCATTTACTGTGGTAATGCTTTCGGTGTTTAATGGTAATGTAGTCCATTAAAGTTACGCTTCTATCTTGCTTGACTAATGCATTTTACATTGAAATATTAAATTTCCACCTTGAAGTGAAGTAAATGTTGAACAAAACTCAATGTTTTCATCAAGTTATTAGTGAGCAAATAAATAACAAGATGGCTTTGATTTCTCGAGTGGCTGCTTGCATTCTTTCAATCGGTGCGGTAAAACGGTCCCGTATGCCATGCAAATGAGAGTTCGTTCAAACATGCCCAGAGATGTATGATACATTTAATACCATTGATTCCTCGAAAAAATTTACTTTGCATTGAATAAAAGGAAAAGGTACTTTCACTTGTAACATCTTCAATAACGGAGGGTGTACTAGCCTAAACTTGTTTTATTTTTTACTGAAACGTTATTGCTGGTTATTGCCTTCTGTACGGAGTTCGACGTACTCTGCGTAATTTAGCTGGATCGAGGGGATCGTGGTTTCGAGGGGAATAGGAAAACTGCTGAATGATGCTACATGTTCTCTTATGGTGGGAAGTATGGGAGAGAAACGTGAAAATACAAACCAAGTCAAGTTAACATCTAGTTAATTAGTAAGGACAAATGAATAATGAAAATTGGGTAAATAAATAAATAAATAAAATCTTGTGTGGACTTCATACTACATGAACTGGCTCTCGGGCGATCATTTGAAGCCTTAGAAGGCTCTTGGTGCGTAACGAACTACCACTGAATAAAACAAGGTCTGTTGTATTATTACCATCTTGATCAGATGAAGTGGGTTGGGTGGGTGGAAGGCATTCGCCTGGAAAGTGGGCGTCTCCCGCGAGCCACGCCCCCTGCCGCCGCGGCGGAGGCGCCCTCTGTCGGCAGCCTCGAGTTACTAGCAGCCCACGGCCCCGCCGCTGCACAGTGCTCGCCAAGGGCGGTGGGGAGGCGCAAATTCAACGAATTTGGTCTTCTCCTTCCTTTTTATTCTTTACTTTCTCCTTCTTTTATCTTCTTCTTCTTTACCTTCTTCTTTTTCTTTACCTTCTTCTTTTTCTTTACCTTCTTCTTTTTCTTTACCTTCTTCTTTTTCTTTACCTTCTTCTTTTTCTTTACCTTCTTCTTTTTCTTTATCTTCTTCTTTCTTCTTCTCTTCTTTTCTTCTTCTTTACTTCTTCTTTACCTCTTCTTTACCTCTTCTTTACCTTCTTCTTTACCTTCTACCTTCACTCTTCTTACCTTCTTCTTACCTCTCTTTACTCTTCTTTACCTCTTCTTACTCTTCTACCTCTCTTTACCTTCTTCATTACCATCTTTTTTTCTTTTTACTTTCTCGCTGCCGCTTACGCAGTAGAGAGAAATATAAGGTTGCGGGAAAAGGCGACACATTTTCGGCAGAAAAACTTTTATTACAAGACCCTGGTAACAAAAAATCCAATTGCTGACTTTACATAAAAGCCTCTAACACGTGGTGCAGCGAGAATGAACGTTTTGTGGCTCCTTCATGCCGGGAAAGCGAATGGCTGCACAACGTCTCTGTGCGAACAAGGCTTGCGATTAAAACGTTCAGCCCATTCTCGCCGAAAGTGATACTCCCCAATCTATCTGGCTGATGTCGTGTCCCCTTGAATTTGAAACCGATATTGTCATTTTGCGGGTACTTTACACGCAGCCACTGTGACTTTAAAAAAAGCTCCATCGTTTTTAATTAAATTTGGTCGTTGGATAGTGTGAAGGACGTTTAAGGCAATGGGAGATCTCATTTTCGTTGAAAACCCTCATTGTTCGGAAATTGTAAAAGTTCAATTTTTTTTCGGAGTCTTCCTACAACTAAAAAATTAAAAATAGATTTTTCTCCCCTTAATGAAATCTGTTCCTTAAAGGTAATTGGATTTTGAAATGAGGCCACGTACAATATTTCAAAATTTGAGTACTTTTCGCGTAGCTTTTTGTGAAATTGCGAGCGAGAGAGGACGTGCTATGCTAGCGCCCGTAGTTCCCTTATGGCTCACCAGCGCCGGCACAAGCCATTGTGCCTTGCGCTGTGCTCTTATTGCAGTCTTTCCACTCCTACGGAGCATTTCTGCAATGGTTCCTTTCCAAATCTCAAGTCTTTTTCCCTTTGCTTTCGCCTCAAAAATCTGCTTCGGCTTTCTGCTTTCATTCATGACATTCAAGGGTCGGAACGGTTTTAATGCATTATTCTTTGCAGTGTTTTATAAAAAGTATCACAATTTCAAAAGCAATTACATTCTAAATGATCTGTGTAATAGCCTTCTACATTCTCGTGACGAGAAGTTAGAAAAGTATTCTTTCATGTTTTAACAGTGTTTATGAGCAGCTTTCCAGCGTTGAAATTGTGATGGTGAATTTTCAGTAAAAGTTGACAAGCAGCAAAAGTGGGTAAAATTCCGAAGCTAAAATATAAGGAAACATCTAAATGCAGGTTTATGTAATTGTATTAATTTTGTAAAAAGTGAAAGCATATAGGTAATAAATTTCATTAGATGTTTTATTTTATATTATGTACCAATATTAACAAAATGATCTGCAGAGTAAAAGTAAGTATAACGATGTTACTTTCTTTCAAATATCATATGCCGATGAAGAAATTACAGACATTTGAGTATATATAACAGGGCTCTTAGACTTCTGTGTGCTGTGATTGTACAATGACTGTAATATGAAAAAGAAGCCTCAAATCTGCGAAGAATATGCGCTTTCTTCGATCTAATCTCTGTAGTTATAGAATTCCCGGTGACGAAACTTCATATGAGTTTACTTTATCAACTAAAAAGGAACCTTATTGAGTAAAGGAATTCACAAATCATAACACAATATAATAAATGAATTAAGAAATTACGTTCATGGCGACTCGGCCAAACATCATTCCAAGCGTCACTCTTTACTGCCGTATGCAATGTACTTTACTATGGTAGTGTCAGTATTGGCAATTGTGTCACTGCCCTTTTGTTTATTGTGGAAGTTTATTGTTTTATATCAAATAAAATTCTCTTGTGTATTAGGGTTCTTCAGTTGTAATCTACTGATAATGGAGGGACGGTAATAATTTTGTCTCCTATCTATTAAAATGTGGACCCTAAATGGAGCGTGTGAATAACGAAATGTGTTGAGTCCTTGGGGGACATAGTTTTGACACCTTATCTTTACACAAAAACTAATTATTACCATTTATTTGAACATGCAGATTTTAATATTGTTCAAATGGACAAATATATTTGTGTGATTGGAGTAAAATCCAGTATGGGAAGTGGTTGGTGCAAAATCCAGTAAGGGAAGCGATTGGAGTAAAATCCAGTATGGGAAGTGATTGAAAAATCCAGTATGGGAAGTGATTGAAAATCCAGTATGGGAAGTGATTGGAGTAAAATCCAGTATGGGAAGTGATTGGAGTAAAATCCAGTATGGAAAGTGATTGGGGCAAAATCCAGTAAGGGGAATGATCGGAGGAAAATCGAGTTTGAGCACGTGGCGCGCCTGTTGTGGCCCACTGTGCTCGCCGCCGCCGCCGCCGCCCGGTCGGAGGCGCGTCCATTTTTGGGCATCGTAACCCTACGCGCGCGCGCCTATGCGAGGGCCTCCGCTCCGCGGTGGCGGCGAGCGCGAGGGACAGAGAGAAAGAGAGAGGGGGGGTGCGGAGGCAGCGCGGCGGCGCGGCGGCCCGCCGAAGCGCGTGCAGCTCGGAAATAGCGCGGTGGGCGTGGGGGAGGGCGAGGGGCGGGGCGCTAAAAGCGGAGGCGAACGCCCACGCCGCTCTCCTCTCCCCTCTCCTCCAGCTCCTCCTTTCTCCTTCGCCTTCTCTTCTTCTCCTCTTCACCCTTTTCCTTACCTCCCTTCTCTCCTTTCTGTACATCTCTTTCCTCTCCTCTTCGTGTTTTCTTCCTCCTTTCTTTCTCTTCTTAGTCTTACTCCTCTTCCTCATACTACTGCTCGTCAGCCACATCCTACTCCACCTCATTCTCCTCTTCCTTCTTTTGCTGCTCTTCTTCATCTCTTCCCTGTCCTGTTCATATTCTTTTGCCCTTCTTCCTCTTTTTATTCTTATTTCGTTCTCTTGTACCTTATCTCTTTCTTCCCTTCATTCTACTCTTCGTTCTATTCTTCGTTATCTTTTACTCTTTACTAACATTCTTTTTTTCTTCTTGTCATTTGTATTATTCTTTTTCGTCATAGCATTATGCTTCTTCCTGCCCTTTGTTTCCGTGTTTCTCGTAGTCTCGCAGTCGTCCTCCTACCATTTTTTTTCCCCCCTAGTTTTTTCAATCCTCTTTAACTTTCTCCACTAGTTTCTTGTATTCTCGTTCTTTTTTTCCTCCGCTTTTTCCTTAACATTAGAAATTGTGAAACAGTCTAAATTTATCTTTTTTCTTGTTTTTGAAAATAATTGTGATTATCATAATGTTGAATACCACGTGTCCAGTAAAGTATATGAGTAGATCTTCACTACGTAGTTTTCTATTAAACTAAATTATGCTAAGACGATATTACAACGGTGATTTTCCAGTGGTCGGAACAGACTTCAAGAAGCATTCGCCGCGGTCATGAAATCATTTCGTCAACGTTGTGATAAGTGTGTACCACTGCAGGGAGATTACATGGAGAAATGACATAAGTTTCAGTTATTTAATGTGAATATTTTGTGAAAAATAAAATCGGAGACCTTAGAATTTGAACGCATCTTGTCCTTGGATCCACTTCGCAATGCAAACGTAAACGTAACGTAATGCGTAAAGGGAGCAGTAAAATATTCACGTAAAAACAAGCATTCACAATGATGAACTTAGGGTGGGACGCAAGTTTCGTCTGAACCAATCAGATTTCAACGTAATGAAGCTTGATTGATTCGTAACTATCTCGGTGGAAAGATCTTTTCACCGTGGTTTCTAGCTTTTTCTTAGGTTTTCCTATCGATGTCTTTACATATAAATGCGAGCAGCTGATTATCTTGTACGAAATTCACGAGCAATTAGTCGAACGTAATTATTTTATTCCCCACGTCACGTTAGTCACAAAAAATGGTCCAACTTCTTATTTTGAATTTAGTACTCGCATCAAAATCGTTCGCAAAGTAGTTCAGTACATAACAATAATGAAATGAAATAACCACGAACTACCTGAATACAATCTGAAATCCACCATTTTTATTTCTTTCATGCTGCTCTTTGATTGGTCTTCGGTAAAATTCGGACGTGAACTTAACGTAAAAGATAAGTGCTTGTGAACTCTTTAAGTTAACGTCTGCGTTTTACGTCAAGGCATTGTGAATGGTCTCGCAGAATAACTTATTAGTAGGTTTTGCGGCTGCGTTATGTTTACGTTTAAGTTTGCATTGTGAATGAGACCTTAAGCTTTCCGACTCGCCCAGTCGCTCGCCTCTTGACGCGCTCGCCTACCTGCCCGCCCCGCCCCGCCCCGCCCCGCCCCGCCCCGCCCCGCCCCGCCCCGCCCCGCTTCGCCTCCTCGCATCCTGCCCCAGTTCGCCCAGCGCGGTCTTTGCCCAATTCGCACCCACGTCAATCCCACCACACCATCCCATCCTACCCGCCCCGCCCCGCCCCGCCCCACCGCTCACCCGGCTGCTTCCTCCCACGGGGGCGTCATCGATGTCGATGCCTTCAAAACCAGGTCTTAAGAGGAACAGCGACGCTTCATACATACTACATTTATTCAACCCTATATTGAGGTGTTGCGCTCCATGTTTTTACGATGCGTGTATTTGGTCTGTGAATGAACAAAGTCTCGTAATCACAATTTTGTAAAGCGTAAAAACTATGAAATATGGTTAAAAACTATGAAATAGCGTTAAAAACTATGAAATAGCGTTAAAAACTATGAAATAGCGTTAAAAACTATGAAATAGCGTTAAAAACTATGAAATAGCGTTAAAAACTATGAAATAGCGTTAAAAACTATGAAATAGCGTTAAAAACTATGAAATAGCGTTAAAAACTATGAAATAGCGTTAAAAACTATGAAATAGCGTTAAAAACTATGAAATAGCGTTAAAAACTATGAAATAGCGTGAAAAACTATGAAATAGCGTTAAAAACTATGAAATAGCGTTAAAAACTATGAAATAGCGTTAAAAACTATGAAATGGCGTTAAAAACTATGAAATGGCGTTAAAAACTATGAAATGAAGTAGCATACCTTGATCAAGCAGACGATCTCTCGATTGGGAGATGACCTGGCATTTCCTCGCCGCACTCGGAGACACGGGCCGTGGGAGCAGGTCTCCGCACAGCTCATCTTCATCTTCGGAAGCTGTGACGACCTCGAACGCTCAGAATGTCACGCTCGGTTTTGTTCATGTTTCTTATTACTTTTTAGTTTGTTTTGACGGCCAAATTTTGATAATAAATTGATAAACAAGGCCACTATCGCAGTAAATTCTCCGTCGTTCGAACGTAATAGTAGAGAATGCAAACATCACTATTTAAAAACACATAAAAACTGTGATGGTTTTGGAGCAATGTATGTTTTAATTTTGAACATCGGCGTTTTGAAACTTACAAGTTTTGATGATGTTTTATGCATGGTCGGGGCAGTTGCAATTCACTATTAGGAGCGTCGAACATCGCGGCTCTTGACCGACTTGGTTGGCGTATGACATGAAGTGATGTCGCTGCAGTGCCTTGACCAGGAGTTGAGTTTTACTCCCGACTGTGGCGGCTGGATTTTCGACACTAGCTCGATAGCTAATTCGAATTCAGTCGCTGTCTCGAGGAGAATTGTTGTGGCCGGCTGCTCTGAACGGTAGCTTTGAATGGGTTCTTCCCACTAAGGGCCCTCCGGCAGTTCCTCAAGAAAGGGCCACGGACCGCGCGCGATCTTTCCTTGTCCTATCCTCTCCCCTTACACACACACTCACACTAACATGCACTACATTACCACATATTCCCGGAGACCGGTCGGGAGTTTAGAGCTTGTCCCGGCTGGGGCGGTGCCCCGCTGGTGGGAGAGTCCTGGTTAGGGGGAAACCCCACTAGCCGACGGTAGGTCGGCGCCGGATCTCGCCATCCAGCGGGGGAAGATCACCACATCCTCCCACGACAATTCATGCTCGACACCTGCAGGATGAATGACCTTCGCACTCAGAAACCCGAAATAATCGGTCAGTGGATGAAGCCAAGACTGGCCTTCCGAAAGGCGGGTGCCACTAGTGATGGCAAACTTTACCAAGACATAGATACGTTGATACTTCGATACATCAACAAAAAGTTTTCCATGTCGATGAAAAATATCGAAAATAACCTCAATGTTTAAAATATCGATGTTTTAAATGTGAGGAAACATGGAAGTAAAATGTCCTGGTTCTAATGTGATACAAAACACGTCAATATTGGTTTAATATATATTTTGCCTTAAATTTGACTCTCATCTTAATTTTCGAATCAATGTTCTATGTATTCAAGATTCAGAATGCAGTTCAATGATATTACCTCGTAAAAAATAATTCAAAAAGGTAATAATACTGGAGAAAGTTGCGAATAGCAAATGGTTTCGTGCCGTCTAGGGACCGACAACAGTCACGGTAGTGAATGGCAGAAATTTTATATCATGAGATTTTTTTAAAACATTGATGTTCCTGAACGTATATATCGATCTGAAAATATCGAATGCTAAACATCGATGTTTATGCTCCAAAATAAAAGAAACATCAATTTTCTGCCATCCCTAGGTGCCAAGCCGAGCGGTTTAGCTCATTGGTCAGCGTGCCCCCTTTCCACGACGGGGTTCGTTTCCCTATCGGGCAGGATTAAAATGTGTATTTTCCTTGCAATATTCGCTGCATATGTTGCAGTGTGACGATCAGAAGACCAGAATACGGCATGGGGATATCTTCGTGCTCACCTCACACGTACCATTTCTAATACTAGGTATACCGCCGGTATAGAGCGATTTTCTTAAGGACGAGCCAGAGTGACAGCAAGTGCTGGCAACATAACTGAAGATTCTCTCATCGTCGTGCCCTCAAGCCCAATGGACTCCCTTCCTGCATTTGTTCGTTTGCTATTGGCTAACTTGTAAATGGCTTCGATGCTTCCTTTCGTGACAAAAAATATAGTGCGCCGCGAGAAATAACTGAAATTAGAAAGTGCAGTGTTATGTGCTCTTCTGTAAAAATTATTTTTTCCTTTATATATTACATTGAATTTACTTTTTGTGTGCTAAATATTATGTTTATTTTAAAACCGAGACTTGAATACGAGATGCGTACCGATGCACGTGGTTCCGGCCTTTGTGCTGTTGTGTGGCGAGCTGTGATTGAGAGCTTACTATTTACATTCGTGGCAGTTTTCTTTTACTGGTTGTGAGAGCTTGTTAAGAGATTTTCCACATATGTGATTAAATTTAATTATTTCCCGGACGCGCGTACGTGCATATATATCAGCGAAACTCTTCGACTTCTGGATTGTGATGTCTTCTCAAAAGCCATAACCAAACACTTTAGGAAGGGGCTGAGCGGCTGTCGCGGCGGAGGGATACTTCTGTGAAATACATGTGATGTTCACTTGTCTTCGCGAACTCTCACTTTGGCTCATCCTTAGGAAAATCGCTCTATATACGCGGTGTATCGGGGATTTTGCCCCTGGCTGGCACCCTGCGTAGCGTGAAGCAACCACTCGACCAACGGCGAGTCAAGACTGGAATGAATGAATGTGTGGGTGCGTGGCGAGTGCCTGCACGCGCAGGTCCCCCAAAACACAGGAAGTGGCGCGTGCGGTACCACGCCTGCCGACGCGTAGAAGAATCTTAATGAAGTCTGGAAACGTTTTAAAGGAAACATTTGAAGAACACCGCGCGAGGGGAGACAGCAGAGGCGGACGCCGAGGGACACATTACGCGGGTGGGTGACGAGCTATGCCAATTCCTGAGGCTATGCTCCCGTTAATGTATGTAATGTTCTTATGCGCGTCCAGCGCCCAGAGATATTCAGAGGCTAGCGGGGCGTTCGCATTAGGGATGTGCCCTTAACAGCTAAACTGTTATTTCTTAACCGTTAACGTTTCGTAACTGTTACGCGAAATAACTGTTATTTCGTTTATCGTGTTATTGGCTATTATCGGTTGAAATGCATAGAACTGCAACCTACTGGGCCTAATCCGAACTACTACAAGCTTTGGTGGCAACCATTTTGTACGATAACAGCTTCACTGCAGCTAATCAATCATGATTTACCAGTGTTCAAATTATAGATTCATTGATACATAATTCGTCATTATTACACGCCATGTGCCACAATATTTTTATATTATATTGTATACACTACAACAAGATGTTTATCCTTTAAATTAAGTCCGTCCAATATGTTAACTTATTTCTGTCCCATTGCTGCTTATACAATATTTCCCTGGGTTCAATAAAATAAAATCAGTTACGGTCAAATAACTCACATTATAATACATGATATTCGATTGTCATTAACACTTTAGCTATAGGTAAGCAAAAACACAGTTTCTCCTCATTATTTTTGGCACTCGTCACTTCACTATGCACAAGTTGCATATTTGAAAGAATATTTGCAATCTGAACCCGAATCACTTTCATTTCAGTAATATTCTATACACATTCGCCACACATTATATTCATCCTTGGCCCTTCATCCAGTCTCGTTCATATCCGCTGCTTCTCTGTCCAAACATGCTAGAGAAAGTAGTCAAGGAAGCGCCGTAAGGTAGCTGCACAAGCTTTACGGTACTACCAACGTTATTCGTTTTGGGTGGTTTAACTCTTAGCAGTCACTACAACTGCTTTAACTCTTAGCAGTCGGCCATGTTAGGTATCTAGTCATGAACCTGTTATTTTTCAACTGTTATTAATAACAGCTATTACGAGTCAGTTGTTTTTGTGATAACAACTATTGAAGAAAAGCTGTTAAGCCCATCTCTAGTTCGCATCCAGTTGTCCCCCTCCAGCTGTGAGCCCCCGACCGGTCTGTCTCCCAGCAAGTGTGGGAGTGTAGTGCATGTTAGCGTAAGGGGGTGAGGCTAGGAGAAGGAGGAGGAAGTGGCCGCTATCCGGAGCAGTACCCTAACAAACGGGCAACGGACCGCCCGCGATCTTTCCTTCCCCTTCCTCGTCCATTCCTCATCCCCTTGCTGACGCACACACTCCCATGCATAGAGCTCGTCCCCGGTGGGGCGGTGCCCCTGAAGGAGGAAAGCTGTGAATCGCCATGTAGGTCTTCCAATCCGCGCTAACGCCAGAGGGGCGGGGCGGGGCGGTGTGGGCGGGGCGGGGCGGTGTGGGAGGGGCGGGGCGGGGCGGTGTGGGAGGGGCGGGGCGGTGTGGGAGGGGCGCGGCGGGGCGGTGTGGGAGGGCATCGGTGGCGGAGGGGAGCCGCCGCGTTTGAAGTCGCTCTGATGAGTCGCCTTCGATGGATTTAAATATCCGCGCGGTATTTCGGACGCGGTGCGGCTAAATGCGACCGACGCCCCGCCCCGCCACGCCCCTCCCGACCACTCCTCTCCCATCCACTCCCCGCCCACTCCCATCCCGAACCCGACCATTCCTTCCGTCCACTCTCATCCCCTCCCCCAACCCAACTCCCCTCCACTGCGCTCACGACTTGTGCTAAGGGACCGCAGCCATTGCGAGGCCTAGAGCCTAGTCATACAAAGTAGGTGAAAAGTTGATGTTCAGAATTAAAACACCCATGTTAGGAATTTTTTACTTTCTTGCTACCGTTTGTGCAGTACAGAGGGAGTTGTGTAATGCTCCGCGAAAACCAGCGAATTTTCGGCAGAAAAACACATTATTTTAGGACCCTGGCAACAAAAATGTGGATGAATCCCGTTGCTAAATGAATAGAAAAAAGCCCTCTAACACGTTTTGTAGCCTCAATCCATGTTTTGTGGGTCCTTGATACCGAAAAATCGAATGATGACAAAACGTCTGTTTGTCTGATCGTACGCCTGTCGAACGACGCTAGAGGCTAAACCGTTCAGCCGATTTTCACCAAAATTTATATTCCCTATTCTATCTGGCTGATGTCGTAGCCCCTTGAATTTCAAACAGATACTTTATTTTTTGGTGGGAAGAGCGACTTTACAAGAAGCCCGTGGATCATTTTCAAAATGTTCAAACCATGGCTCCAACCTTTTTGCTGAATAATGTGAAGCACATTTTAGAGAATGATGCAGATCTCTTGTTCCCCTCAAAACACTTATATTTCGAAAATTGCGAAAGTTCAAAATATGTTCGTAGTCTTTCTACAACAAAAGTATAAAAGACATTTTTCCCTTAATGAAATATGTTCCTTAAAGATAGATTTTGAAATATGGTCGTGTACAATATTTTGAAAATTTGAGTACGACTCGCGTAATTTTGCGTGATAATACGTCCGAGAAAGAACGTTCTGTTTTAGCACCGTTAGTTTATTATTTCGTACGTGGTAATACCGCTTACCTGCAATTTAAATCTTGACTACATGGAACATGCATTAGAAAATTAAGACGACAATCAAATTTAATCAGAATACACTTTAAACTAATATGGACGTGTGATGTAACACATTAGAACCAGGACATTTTACTTCAAAATCTTGCATCATATTTTAAACATCGATGTTTTCATCGACGTCGGAAATCTTTTGATGTATGGATGTACCGATGTTTTGCTGAAATTTGCTATCACTGCGCAAGTTCGCCGTGGTCTTCGACGATGTTCAACTTTTTTAGGACAAAAAAAAAAAAAAAAAAAAAGAGAATCGTCCTGTGGCCTGATGCTGGTCGGCGGCATGCGCGTTTCCGGGAAGCGCCGCGGAGCGTCGCGGCGGTCGCCGACAGTGCCCTTGGCCCGAGGTCAGTGGCCTCGCCGCCCACGCAAAAAGGCCCTTGGGCGCAAAACCTCCGCTCGGCCGCCGGCGCAGGCGTTGCCTCGCCCTGCGCTCTCGCCTGCTGCGACGGGGGCGTACATTCTTCCAGTTCACATAAGAAACGTATTTGTTATTAAAGTGTGGATTATTTTTGTAATGTACATATGATACTATACATAGTTCTCACTTAAATGAATATTTGAACCAATTTTGCCAAATAAGAAAGGTACCAAACGAAAGCTAGGGGGGGCAGGGTACCGTGCCCCTCTGGATCCGCCTCTGACTGAAGCGCTAGAGGCAGCAGTACCGTTGCCTTGCAGGGACTCTGCCCCAAGGGGTCTTGGGTTCGAGTCCTGACATCAGCTCATCAGCAAGATGGAATTCAGTCGCTCGCTGGAGGATTGATGATTCCGGGCGCGTCAACTGCTAAGGTCATTAGTCCCGTAAGCAGAGTGCTAGTTTTTATTGCGAGAGATGGCAGTGATCTTTCCTCGCCCAACATTCGTCGTTTGCCTTCTTCGTCTTGCGGATTTTCCCCCAACCAGCTATCTCCCACCAGCGGGACACCAAGCTCTAAGCTTGCGACTGATCTTCCGACATGTGTTGTAGTGTAGTGCAGTGCAGTGTAAGTGTACGCAAGGGGGTAGAATAGACACGGAAAGGGAAGGAGAGATCGCGCGGGTCTTGTCTGTTAGGGTACTTCACCGACATTCACCTGGAGTAGATGAAACAGTACCGATCAGAGCAGCCGCCAGCTAAAGTTGTCCTTGGTCAATCAAACAACTACACCGCGATTTTTACATTGCTGCCTGGGAAGTGAATCAGTTGTAACGGTGTCATCCAATCGGAAGGTTGAACGCGACCCTGGTGACGTCACTGTAGTGATGTCGAAGGTCCCGATTGGATGGCATCGTGTCACAGGTAGCTTTGTAAACATCGCAGTATACTTCTGAACCTGTCTGGACAAACGTCCGCTTGCTTGAGCGGAGTTCGCGAACAGTGCTTTGATTTATTTAACGTGTCGCCTCAAGGGCACGAGCTGGAAGAAGAGGGGGGAAATTGTCATCCAGTCGGTTGCTCCAAACCAAAAATTTGAATTGTAGCGATGTTCGCGATTGGATGACAGTGTCCCCATCTTCGTCCAGCTCGCTGCCCGACCGCAGGCCTCAGCCCACGATTTCTCGCGCTTTTCCGTCGCGTACGTGCCTCCGCCCGGCGACCCACGGATTTCTACCTCTTCTCCGAATGTGGAGCGGAGAAACGGAAGGGCCTGGCTGCAGCTGAACTCAAAAGCCAATTTTCTAACCATTAACGTTGGCATCTAGGGATTCTCCAATGTTGAAGAATTGGACGGTGTCGACTCCGGTTACAGTGAACTTCTGGGGACTAACAGGTTTGGTTCACTATATCCGAGGTTCCCTATGTCCGATGATGTGAAAAGTAAATGGAATTTCTCAAAAATTATTACTTTTATCAATATAGAGAAACAGTTAAATTCATTTTCAGCACGAACCAAAAATTCAATATCTTTATTTGTGCTTTAATAAATAAATTATTTTCAATTGTGTGCTTCGTACATTTTTCATTTCATTACTTTGTACAATCGAAAACATACGTCAATGCTAGGAACTAATTGGAACTGAATACCTCTGACAGGTTCTAAAAGCTTTATTGAACATCTGTGTATATCTCTGAGTCCACTTTTGCTTTTATAAGCATTACAAGATATTAAACCAGACCCCTATATGAAATCAAAGGAGCGTCAATATATACATAACCTCAAAATCCTTAACAAATACGTTAGTTTATTTCCGACATATTTGAATTAACTGTAAGAAAAATTAGCCATTAAATTCCTGCTTGATTATATTGGTACTATTGATATTGTATTTTTCATTGCCTCCATGCTTATTGCGTGTTAATGTTGAATTCGTTTGTGGAGGTGGCGGTGGAAAGTACGTAAAGTGTAAGTTACGAACGCATTTGTCGTAGATAACAATCGTGGGAGAATGGGAGAATGTTGGGACCCGACAATCGAAATCACGGCATTTGATGCCGGCGCATGCCCAGTTCAGTTCTGCAGAGAATTGTCGTGTTAAGTCTTTCAAATCAACGACTTGCAAAAACTCTCTATTGTGGGCCCAAGCAACGAGTGACTCGCACCAAGACCACGTAAACCAGGCATTCCTGCACGGCGTCTTCACCATTTCGTGCATGGGGGCTCCGTATTGGGCGAAGACACCCTGCCGCCAGTGAGCAAGCAGTTTAAAAGGCTTCCCCTTTAAAACACGTCTGCAAACATCAATAATCAATATCTCCGGCATGATACAAAGGACTTTGTGAGCACCGAATGCAGTTGAACGATCGGCGGCCTCTTCATTATACCGTGAGGACGAGAACCCCAGCGTCAAGCGTCGAAGCGTGTTCATCGAGCAGCTTTTGTCGCCGCTCACAAAGACCATAGTTATAGTCTGGAAATGGGAAACGCCAAAGTGCCGATATTACGTGTTAGCAGACTTTTATCGGAAATAGTTGAATATGACGAGGCGTTCCAATATCTAAAGCTATGAGTTATTTACGTAACCAGTACAGAAAGTGAGTTTCTCACGTACGAATTAAATGTTGAAACGGCGTTTGGTAATGAGTGCGCCAAAAGTACTTTCGTATGGTTACCTAGATGTCATGTAGTAGAATACAATATATTTTTCCGTCTATTTAATTTGTATTATCTTTTATAAAATATGACTCACCATTTGATATGTTCTTGTTGAAAGCAGTTTAGAACCAAAAATTTGCCACATCCTTGAAGTTTTATTATGATGGTTCCGTTTGATTGTGTTCCTATGTATTTAGTTTTCGTTCTTAAAGGTAAATTTCCATCTTTTTAAGTCTTTTTCTTTTCATAATAATTTTAAATGTTTCGAACATTTTTAGCACGTGTGGGGTCTGCAAACCTGGCTGATAAAATAATTGCAATGTGTTTATTAAACGACATTTGATTTACAGAATCGAAAATAAAATTTCAGATATAAACGTACTTCTTCTGTTGTTACTTATTATAATTTTGTTTGTATTACTTGATTAAATAGTCTTCTTAGATTACATTGTCTATGTAAACAACGTATCAAAGGCAATCGTATAGAAAAGAGGCTTAGATGTAACCCTTTGATCTACGGCTCAACTCAGGTGAGAGAGAATTTTGAAGTCCGCTTATAATTTTTTTTGAAATTTTGAAAGTTCCTCGCTGGCGGCCAGCGTTTCGCATGTGCAGCCTTGATGTGAGCGAGGGCGAGGGCGAGGGCAATTTGGCAACAGCGCCGCCCTTGACACTGAACCCTCTGGGCGAGGGTCGTTTCACCCTCCCAGCCGCTCGTCCGCCCCACGCGGCGAACAACGAAAGGGGACGGAACGACCCGCCCAGTGCAGAGAGAAAATGAGTGGGATGAACGAACGGTTGCGTTTGGATGGTTGGCGAAATGCCCTTTGGATATTGTTACGATTGATGACTTTTAACGATACCTTTCACTTGGATTTGTTTCAGTACTCCGCTATCTTCTGACTGTCTTTGTGTTTTAATTCCATTTCTTTGTCCAGTTTTATTTTAGGCAGTCATAAATTATACGTTTGAAAACCGAAAGGTTAATAAAAGGTCCTTATTTGGATTTGGAAATTCATTGAAATGTATTTGTTCAAGTTTCTGCAGCATTACAATTCGAGAAGCCCTTTTCCTCTTCTTCATAAGTCGATTTAAATAAACATAGATTCTTATAAGCTAAATTACAATTTTACTAACTTTTAGGATTTAGGTAGTTGTTTCAGTAGGCTTTTCATTTTGCCTCTTTTGCCTATTTTAAGCATTTTGCCTTTTCGTCATCATTTTGCTTGTTTTCTAGTGGCACCGATCTCCATCAAAGTGGATAAATATATCTGCAAGACTGGCCAATGCAAAGACATGGTCGTGTTTTGTCTTTTTATGAAATCAGCAGCTATGTTAACAATCTAAATGAACAAGAAATCCGATACCAGTCAAGATTTTGGATTTTTTTTCATCGTTGCAAACAGGCTTTCGTCGCTGACGAGCTACTTTTGAGTATGGCCTGTGATTCCTTTTCAAGACAGTTCTCTGTATATGAAATCCTTTGTCAGAGCTAGCGATTACATAAGTGCGAAAAATATAATTCCGCTTTCCGTGATACCATTTGAAGATTCAAATCTGAGTCCGCAATAGTATTTCGGAGAGACGGCATTGCGAGTAAAACAAATTCCGTTGCCCGTCACCCGGGATGGTTTTGTGGAATCGAGATGACAAAGAAAAGGTTTTCTTACACGTTAGTCCATTCAGATGGTAAAAATTTAGGGAAAGTTTTGGTGTAGTTTTGAAATTTGGTTCGCATATGGTTTGCCAACAAGAATTTTGCCCGGAAACACGTTTTCAAGGAAAAAATATGTAAAACTCATTTTTTCAGTTCTATAATGTCATTTTTAAAGTCGAAATAAAAATATGAATCATTTTAATTGTTAAGTTTTTTAGTGTTAATTTTAAGTATGATTTTTCATAGTTTATGTTTTTTTCCACTCCCGCTTTAGCTAGAATAAATACTGGATCATCGGAAGAAAATGGCCTTTTTTTCATTTATTTCTGCTTGGCCCGAAGGCCCTCAGCATCCGAGTACGATACAGTGATGTTACATGATGTTAACATTAAGAAAAATTATAGACATGAATACATTGAGTACATGTGAATTAAATGTGAGAAGCCACATCGGGTACATGATAATGAAGGAGGGTCGAAGAACTGTCGCTTTAGTTTTAGTCTATTGTGGTGAGGATTTTGTTTTCCGATTTTGAAGTGTACGGTTGAGGGAATCTGGGGAATTTTAGGATAGAAGCGAGAGAATAGGAGGGAGAAATGGACGGAGATAGGAGTAATGCCGACTCGTTATGTAACTGGGAGTTAGGTACAAACCATGGATTGAAATGATTGTTTCCCGAGAAGTGGAAAATGGCGGAAGCAATGAGAAGTGGATGGAATGGTGAGTCCCTAGAAGTGGATGGAAGTGGTTATATCACTTTCACAATCGCACTTTGACACACCTAACCACAAAATCGAAATGGACGATTACTGTTAGTGAATGATTCTGCCGCTAGAGGCGCTTGTGTCACACTGTAGGCTTTTTGCGTGGAAAATTATGAACATGCTCATATAGAAAGGGTGCAGTGTGGACTGCACGTTTTCTGTACGTCCCGTGTGCACGAAAACGGCACCGTGCATAATAATAATAATAATAATAATAATAATAATAATAATAATAATAATAATAATAATAATAATAATAATAATAATAATAATAATAATAATGTCTTTATTTCTGGCGAGGCTCAGGCCGTAAGAAGAAGAAATAAAAGAAGTCATCTTCGTCAACATATCAGCTTTATTAAGATAGCCGGCTTTCGACGGCTTTCGAAGCTGATATGTTGACGAAGATGACTTCTTTTATTTCTTCTTATAAGAACGTCAACAACATCCAATCAGAATTCCCACAATTCAGGCCGTAAGGCCTGCTCTTCCGCCTAACCAGTTAAATATTTACATTTACATAATTACAATTGAGGCATTCGGGCGGAAATAGTGATAACGGACATTTTACGTTACTTACGAAATTGCAATGATCGTAGTAGCTAACGGTGATGTGCTACGCATAACTAATGAAACCAGGTGTGAATGTATTTTCATAGTCAATTTTCATAATTCTAAAGCTAACATGGCATTAAAAAAATCCATGATTCTATTTACAAGAGGGGCGTGGTAAATCAATAATATTACCTTCCAAAAATGCCAGAAATTCTCCTAATCTCCAGGCCGTGTATCAGGCCGCACTAAATTCGCAATATGGCAGCTTGAAAGATTTCCTGTCGGAATAGCCAACTTATGAAACTATAACTCTGACCAAGTCTCTCGCTTTTGTTTTGTTTGTTGTCTCTTTCACAATCCTCGGGCGGTCTCGAGTCTTGTCCACTGTTCAATAATACATGTTTCGTTTTTCGGTAGAATTAAAAAGAGATGTTCATCTATAAACGAATATTAACTCTGTGAATAATTATTAAGTTAATTAAGAATTATCATTCTCAGCTATTGCGAGCTTAAGAAGTGTTAAAAAGTGTCAAGTGAAAATGAAAAATACAACCTCAAAAGTTATCTGCGGTCATACTTCTATGTTATTAATGCTTTTGAGATGTGTGTCAACAGTTCCTTCACGTTTTGAAGTGGTAGTAATGAGTTTTATTGAACGCAAATAAATACCACAATTATTGAAGTTAATTAACGTGATATACATGGTAGTTCTTAAGTAATCTAATGAATTGTTCCTAACAGTCCAGTTATGGCAATATCAGTGCAAATGCATCCATTTAATTTATCTGTTCAATTATTCATTAGCTTTTAAAAGTAAGTCCAAAAAAAATAATGAAAATCATCATTAGTGTAAGTAAGTCTTCAATAACTTATCCATTGTTACCAGAGACAGTCTTTGAATACGTGTTATCTTCAAAGGTTCAGTATTAAGTATAGACCCAGATGTTGAGCTATCCATTATTTTCCAATTATAATTAAAATGAATTCAGAAAAAATAATAATAAATATAATATAATTAATTTAAAACAAGAAATACTAAAGGGACCTTAACAACAACAACAAAAAAAAAAACTATTTCAAAATTTATTAACTTTATTATTATTACTAAAGAAAACAATTGGAAAATAAGAAATAAAACTCAAAAACGCCTAGTACTACTAAATAAATAAATTGAACGATAAAACGCAAAGAACGAAGAGCACCAAAACGCCAAATGCAAATCTTTAGCAACACTCGTAAACTAACACAACTTCACTTAGATGGCTTTGAATGTTGGCGGTATCTACGGAAGTAGTCATTGTTTCATTGCAAACTTAAATTTTAAAAAATGTCCCTACAGCTTGAAGGTAATATACACAGGGTATTTGCGTGACGGTTGGCAACAACTTTAGCCAACATAAAACGAATCGAAACTACCCTAAATCGAGTATAAATGTATGTTCTCATCCGACAGTGACATTTTTCAAAAGCTGTCCCGTTAGTTCGGCTTTTTAGCTGGCCAGCAGCTTATATCCCGAATGCGTGGTGTATGCCGGGCTGTACAGTGTGATAGCGGCCCTCGGCGGTCGTCGAGTCTCTGAAATGCAGGGGCGACGCGGGCGCTGGCGTGGGGCGTGGGGCGTGGGGCGTGGGCGGCGGCGGCCGGCGCCGCGGGGTACGGGTCACCCCCTGACCCGCTTGCACCGGCGCTCGCCCGCTCGCTCGCTCTGCGGTCGATAGCCTCTCTCTCCCCCCTCCTTTCACTGCCCCCTCCTCTGCGGCCGAGACCGGCTGTGCCGCGGAAGAGCCCGACCGCCCTGACCTTCCTCCACCGACACACGCGGTGCGGCACCACCACACTTCGGCCCACTCCTCTCCACTTAGAAGAGCATCACAAGAAAAGGAACATTAATTTTAACAATGATACATAATACATTATTTACCGTTTGGACTGTATAAATGAGTGTAATCAACTTGTAACAACTATTGTGCTACAGCTTCCGGGTCAATGACCCCCATCTCGATCAGGTTTTTCGTCCAGTTTCCCTGATCCATTGAGCCAATGCTGAGATGGCCCCTTGTTTTGCTTCTGGGCATAAATGTAACTTCTTTTTCTGTGCACGTCTTCTAGAATTCAGTGAGAAATACAATTATTCATATTATCGTTTCCATGTTGTCGCGGCAGGAAGTAATAAGAGCCAAAATTTATTGCTTATTTATCTTTGAAAATATTTTTTATTACATGGGAGTTTTTTTGTTTTTTTTCTCCCTTTCAAAATTAAAATTTTTCTCCCTTTCAAAAATTCAAAATTTAAGTAGTATTAGACTTAGTATAGGGATCACAGAATTTTGAAAATGTGCACACAATTCACTTTTCCCCATAGCACGTCATACGCAGTTTTTAACTGTTTTTTTGACGTAAAATAAATAAATAAAAATAAATAGAAAAGGAATATTTTTAATTCGGCTCATTCACGTGTTTGTCACTGTTAGAAAGATTCGTTTTATAAGGCAGGAGGTGTAAACAATGCCCTAATGTCATCGGCCACGTATACCTCACGACGCGACATTAAACACACGATGGGACTCGATACATGACATGGCACGACATTACATATACAACACGACACGGGAGTACACATACAGTACGGCATCTCTCGATGCGACAAGGCTCAACGCGACATATACGACATGACACGGCTCGGTACGACACATACGGTGCGACAGGGCACGACGTGGCTCTATGCGGCAGGTTGCGACACGACACGGCACGGCACGTACGAGTGTGCTCGATGTGACAGGCTGCGGTGCAATACGACACGGTGCGACTGGTCACGCTAATAACTTAACAGTTCAATTGGAAGTTTAATTCACTAAAAACACACCCCTTCTGTGTGATTTCATTCAAACTAGTCTACGTAAACACTCCTGACACAAATACTAAGTTTCTTTTTTTTTTTTTTTTTTTTTATTCAAATATTTTCTGACACAGCGTACATTGCCACTTTACAGAATTGTTTGCTTATCTTATGTATACAATAATATACAGACTAAAAATAAGATGGAGGATGACCCCACTGGGCTCCTCTACAAGAAAATCTGGTTGGGGTGCTTGGGAATTATTGCGGTGGTTTATGTTATGGGTGAGATGACGGCGCTTATGATATGGAAAAATGCGTAGAAGTTATGGAGGGCGGAATTTATCTTTGGGTAGTCTGGACGGGATGCGGTTTAGATGAGGGTGAGTGGTTTTTCCTAGTGAGAACTAAGTTTCTGTAAGGCGATATTGTGAAATTTTCAGCTAAATCGGCCCAGCCCTTTTTGAGAAAGTAAGGCACTCCCACAGGATATTTTTCATATACATAAAATATTTAATAATTCAAGATAATGGAAATGTAATTGGTGAAATTACTTTATGAGGTTACTTTCAACGGTCCAACGCGAAACGACATGGCACGGCACGACACGGCACGGTACGGCACATACGGTATAGCATGGCTCGATTCGACAGGGCACGGCACGCTATGATATGACACGACACGTTACGTTGTATACGACGCAGCACCACACGGCTCGATGCGGCACGGCACGACACGGTTCGATGCGACACGTTGCAGTACGATACGATACGATTCGATTCGATTCGATTCGAGTCAGTACGTCTCACTATGTTAATCACACCTTCTTTGGATTTCATTTAAACTAGTCTATATAAACACTCCTGTCACAAAAATACTAAGAACAAATTGTGAAACTTAAGCTAAATCGGTCGAGTAGTTTTTTGAGTCTGAAGGGTACACCCACATGAATTTTTCTTCTTATACATATGCATTTTTAATTGGGCCTAATAGAATATAAAGAAAATTATGGTGAGATTATATTATGAGAGGTGTTGTACCATGAACCGGTACAATCTACACCGCTTTCTGTACTTTCAAGGTACGTTTGGCCAAGAGACACGAAAATAGAATGGGTTTCGGTTAGACGTAAACTTGTTTTGAACGCATGTCGATCTAGCTAAAAGAATACCGTAAGTGACTGTACGAATTAAAACAATCCATGTTAAGAAAACATCGGCTTTAATAAATTGATGATTAATACATCGATGTTTGTAGAAAAATGTCATGGTTAAAAAACATCAGTGTCGATGTCTCATCCCACTGCCAGGCTGGAGGCGCAATATTCAGCCAATGAGCTTGGGGCTCCAGTTTGCGTCACATTATTATCGGGATTTTTAAGTCCAGCCAGATACCAAAATTATCGTTACACGACATTGCATCTTCAACCTCTTATTTTCGGTTTGTTACAGTTGAACATTGTCATTTTGTACGACATTCAAAGTGTTTCTCAACACTTTTCGCTCTCCAAGCCACATGGCGGCCTGTGACTGGTCTGGCTTTTCAAACGAAGCGCTCGTGCTCTGGTCACGTGGTTCATGACGTAAACTTGTGCTGCGCTGAAGGAGCAACAATCGGTGCACCGGAGGAACCCACCCACATCGTTCCATCACGGTCCTCGTTTTGAAAGCCTTGGAATCGATTCGGTAACATTCTCGAAGCCTTAAAGCAATCGACCTCAATCTCTATCGTCTACTCGTGTGCTGTTCATGTTTCGCATCACTTTTATGCGTGCGCGCATGAGCAGAAGATTGAGTCGATTCCTCCCCCGCAAAGGCGTGCAAAACGCTGCATTAGAGAGTTTGTGCACCCTCGAACGTTAAAGCACTATCGATTTTCAGCGCATGCGCTGGAGATCGATAGTGTTGTCCGCTATGGCGTGGACATACTCCCTGTACTTGGAATTTTCTAACCTGGCCGATGACGCTTCATCAGTTGTTATGAATGAATGAATGAATGCCTTATTTTACGTGGCGAGACTCAGGCCATGAGGCCTGCTCTTCCGCCTGACCACACAAATTTCCTTACGCTCCTTTCACCTACTAGAGTAGAAAGAAGGTATTATTTGGGCGAAGATCATTTATAGGCAGATAGCTATTATAGGTAGGTATTATTTGGGCAATTTGAATTTAGCTCATTTAGACTTGATCTTTTACATGCAGTAAATCTACTACAAGGGACAGCCGGCTTTACTTCCCCTCCGAAGGAAGGCGTACGAAGGATTTTTTCGCCCTTAAAAATCCACGGCTTCGATCGGGTTCGAACCCGCAAACTTAAATGTAGCATTGGAATGATTGAAGGCGTTGTCATTGTCAACAATAGTATTTATTTCACAAATAGCAGCTTTCGATGGCTTAGCCATCATCAACAGTTTTCTGCTGTCTGGGAGCCACAAAAACGGACTGCCGTTCGTTTTTTGCCGGACTGCAGTCCGTTTTTGTGGCTCCCAGACAGCAGAAAACTGATGATGATGGCTAAGCCATCGAAAGCTGCTATTTGTGAAATAAATACTATTGTTGACAATGACAACGCCTTCAATCATTCCAATTATGAAAATGTCAACTACACCTCCCCACTGAATCAATTAGATGTAGCAACCCGATTCACTAATTGTTAAACCATCGCCGACGCAAACTCGATGTAAGGGTTAGCGTTACGGTGTCATGAATCGAGTGCGTGTCGTCTCGCGATTGGACGGAAGCGTAAGAGCTGATCAGCTGGTTGCAGATAATGTGGCGTGGCGGGGCGTGGCGTGGCGTGGCGTGGCGGGGCGTGGCGTGGCGTGGCGGGGCGTGGCGTGGCGTGGCGTGGCGTAGCGTGGCGGGGCGTGGCGTGGCGTGGCGGGGCGGGGCGTGGCGGGGCGTGGCGGGGCGTAGCGTGGCGTAGCGTGGCGTACGGGCGTGGCGTGGCGTGGCGGGGCGTGGCGTGGCGGAGCGTGGCGGGCGTGGCGGGGCGTGGCGTGGCGGGCGGGCGTGGCGTGGCGGGCGTGGCGGCGTGGCGGCGTGGCGGGCGTGGCGGGCGTGGCGTGGCGTGGCGGGGCTGGCGTGGCGTGGCGTGGCGGGCGTGGCGTGGGGCGGCGGGGGGGGGCGGCGGGCGCGTGCGCCACCCGCCGACGCGGCGTCGTGGGAACCGCTACGCGACCTTCTGTCTGGGCCGCCGCGATTTAGTTAGAGCTCCATTCGACACAACATCGGCTGCCACGGCGTCCTCCAATAGGACGTTTACACGTCACTACGGCGATGTTCAACCTCCCGATTGGATAACGCCGTAACAGCTGATTTATGTCTACTGAACCTATGTTTAAATCTAAGTATAATCGTGTGAATTGGCAATTGATGGATTAGTGATTTCGGGCGAGTGAACTGCTAAGATCATTAGTCCCGTAAGTGTCGTGAATGTTTTATCGAGAGAGGTGGCGGTGATCTTCCCCCGCTGGATGGCGAGATCCGGCGTCGCCTTATGTCAGCTGACGGGAATTTTTCTCGACCCACCAGCGGGGCACCGCCCCAGTCAGGACAAGTTCTAAGCTCCCGACCGATCTCCCGGAATATGTGGTAGTGTTGTGCATGTTAGTGTAAGCGTATGTGTGTAAGGGGAGAGGATAGGACAAGGAAGAGGAAGGAAAGATCGCGCGCCCGTTTGTTAGGGTACTGCTTTGGCATTCGCCTGATGTTATGGGTGCTTATACTCTCTGTTTGCCTGCATCTTGCCTCAGTTTGTCCGCGAGGTGGAAAATATACGCAAACTATTTCATAAGAAAGGATATTTTGAAATTAAAAAGAAAACAAATTCAGTATAAAAGCAATTAAATTGTTTTATTCTTAATTATAATGAATCATTAAAATGAGAAATTGATTTCATCCTGTCATTGTTAACGGGTTACCCATCTTTTTTTTTATATTTTCATGTGCGTTTCTTTGCCACGTAGGCCTGCTTGGAATTTCCTAACTTGTATTCCTGTTTTGGCAGTCTGCTTGTATTCAGCGAGTTGTGTTCTTGACCTTGTCGTGTTCGATAACCTTCAGTGCGTAATGAATGACTCCATGATAGCGTAACATACATAGTATTTCCTTATAAGTACTTCCCATACCACTGTTTCCCCCTCCCTCCCTCTCTCTCTCCCTCCCCTCTCTTCCGCTCTCTCCCCTCTCCCTCTCCGAAACAGATGACAGAACAGGAAAGATATGGCTGCAAGACATTCACAATACCCGTTATCGCTGAGCTACTTACCATCAGAATTTTTCTAGATCGTTGGGGATCAGCCCAGTTGGCTGGTTTCGAATTTAGCCACATCGTGGCTGCGAAATTTCCAGTGTTCTAAATAACCATCTAACTTTTCTGTGACTCAATTTCGTTTCTCAGAGATCGTGTCGTAATATTTGAATGATTGGAGCAAGACAGAAACCTTTTTTTTATTATATTCCCTATGTTTATGGATATGCTGTCAAAAATGTTTTTGTTATTGGACATTCACGTTAGCTGTAAATTAAAATCAATAAACTAAACCAACCAGGCCGCAATAATGGAAATCATACTATCGCGCCATTGCAACGATATCTGGCGATGAAATTCGGTACTTGGAATGAGTTTACAGTTAGGGGAGACACAGTTGGAGTGTTTTTGGCCTTCCGGGAAACAGAGAAATTCTGCAATGGCAGGCAGGCTTCTCTAAATTGATTTAGATTAGCGACTTTTGACTCTGTGTGATGGCTTCGGTCAAAGATTACAATAACAAATTATTCCATTTTACTCGTAGTAACGGTTTTCCTTAGTGAATGATTTCTAATGCAATTCGGCGGAGAAAACGTATTAAAGACAGTCTTAAAATGAAAGAGGAAACCACTCGCGTTAAATTTGGTTCTCAAGAATATAAATATTGCTTTTTATTTATTACGAATGCGGAAGTTAAATTTTGTCCCGTCATTTTTGACAGGTTAATTCTAAGATTTCGCATTTTCACTAGTCTGAAAATGCCAATTAGTGTAAATTACATTTGGTTCGGCAAAATTCCGTTGGGAATTCGTCGCCAGAAGATTGTGATACCTTGAATGACTAAGAGAAAGGTCTTAGAGTCACCCCAATGATTATTTGTAATTTTTTTCGGACTCTGAAAATCATTGATATTGCATATGAAGTGCGTTTTGATTAAACTACAAAGTAATTGGACTTTTTATTCCTTGGCATTGCGAGGGCTAAGGCACGTGAGTGCTTCCGGCGTGACCAAGTTAAGTCTCATCAATGGGAAAACCCGAGCAGTGGATATCTGTATTCTCCGATTTATTTAACGTGGTGCCTCAAGGCCACGAGCTGGACGAAGAAGGGGACTCTGTCATCCAATCGGCATTGGAGCTGCTGATTGGATGGCAACGTGCACCTCTACTTCCAGCTCGTAATCTTGGGGAGTCTATTTATTTATTTATTTATTTATTTATTTATTTATTTATTTATTTATTTTACGTCAAAAAACAGTTAAAAACTGCGTATGACGTGCTATGGGGAAAAGTGAATTGTGTGCACATTTTCAAAATTCTGTGGTCCCTATACTAAGTCATGTACTACTTAAATTTTGAATTTTGAAAGGAAGAAAAAAAACAAAAACTCCCATGTAATAAAATCTATTTTGTAGGATAAATAAGCAATAAATTTTGAATTTTGAAAGGGAGAAAAAAAAAACAAAAAAACTCCCATGTAATAAAATCTATTTTCAAGCATAAATAAGCAATAAATTTTGAAATTTGAAAGGGAGAAAAAAAAAACAAAAAAACTCCCATGTAATAAAATCTATTTTCAAAGATAAATAAGCAATAAATTTTGGCTCTTATTACTTCCTGAATCACGTGAATAAATCGAAGAAAAGTTTGCAGCCGATTTCTCGCCTAGTTTTGCGAAGAGAGGTGCACGAGTAGGATGCGGAGCGACGAATCTCGTGGTGTTGAGCTTCTTCACGATAACGCACCAGTACTTACTCCCCGGATTGCAGAGAATGAGGTGAAGGACTGTGGCTTCAAGAAAAATAACCTTACAGTACGAATTCGCCACCCGGCGAGTTTTACTAATAGCAATTTAAGAAAGACCATCAGGGAAGAAAATTTTCAATGAGTGACAGATGAAAGAAGTTGTTTTGACAATTTGCGAACAAAATATGAGAATACTTTTTCAAAGCCGAAAAATGTTAATACACAGATGTGTAAAGTGGGTTGGAATGATTGATTGATCACTAGTGATTCAGCACTTAAGGCCGTTAGTTCCGTATGTGCAGTGCATGTTTTTACTCGGGAGGTGGCCGTTATCTTTCCCCGCTGGATGGCGAGATCCGGCGCCGACATACCGTCGGCTAGCGGGGGTTTTCCCCAACCAGGTCTCTCCAACCACCGAGCACCGCTCCGGCGCGGCGGGTACGAGCTCTAAGCTCCCGACCAGTCTCCCGGCATGTGTGGTACTGTAGTGCATGTGAGTGTAAGTGTGTGTGTGTAAGGGGCTAGGATACGACAAGGAAAAGGAAGGAAAGATCGCGCGCGGTCCGTGGTCCGTTCGTTAGGATACTCCTCCGGCAGTCGCCTGGTGTTGATTGGAGACACCACGGATAACTACAGATCGCAGCAGCCGGCCGACAGAATACTCCTCCAGACAGCGACTGAACTCGACCTAGCTCTGTAGCTAGTGTGGAAAACCCTGCGACCGTGGGGAGTGGAACCTAGGACCTTCCTGTCAGAGCCACTGCAGTGACTTCAGTTAAAAGTGGGTTGAATTAAAGGATGATTAAGTTGAATTGTTACACACGATTTGTTTTGCATCAAAAATAGTAGTTAGTGAGAGCAGAAACTTGTGGAGTCCAGTGCACGCTCTTGAAGCCTTCTAATCGACGCCTGACGTGACCTCTGGAGGTCCCGCGTGTGACGCAGGCGTGAGAACAGACACCGGGGGCGGGCCACCGTGCTCTTAAATAATGCAAATATTTTATTTCCGTAAACATGTTCAATCGATGATTTTTTCCCTTGTAACCTGACAATTTGCGGAAGTCTCTCTCCAAAACATCTGGCAGTCCTGTTAGTGGTTCCTCACAAAAGAAGTTGTAATTATTAATTGCGTAATTAAAGCTATGTTTTCATTCTCCTTGTGGTTGGTTTTAATTACTGACAAATATAAATATATAAAAAGTAAAAAGTTTAATTGGCTAGACTGGAGTTGCCTCTTATTTTGAGGCTGCGCCCTTGTGTGTGTGTGTGTGTGTGTGTGTGCGTGCGTGTGTGTGTGTGTGCGTGCGTGTGTGTGTGCGCGCGTGCGTGTGTGTGTGTGTGTTTGTGTGTGTGTGTGTGTGTGTGTGTGTGTGTGTGTGTGTGTTTGTGTGTGTGTTTGTGTGTGTGTGTGTGTGTGTGTGTGTGTGTGTGTGTTTGTGTGTGTGTGTGTCTGTGTGTGTGCGTGTGTGTGCGTGTGTGTGTGTGTGTGTGTGTGTGTGTGTGTGTGTGCAGGGGTCATCAAGTTGGCACCTTAGCCTTCACCTTCACTTCGCCCAATAACTATTATCGGGACGTCCCATTGCGCAGCCCGCTTCGGTGTGTGGTTTTTGTCATTGCTGGTGGCCTCTTGAGGTGGCAGCCTAACCAGGGACACAAGTGCCCGAAACAGCCGTGGCTTTTGCAGCTTGTTCTTTTTATCGCGTGCAGTTGCGCAGGCGACAAAGTCACGATAAGAACTTCTGCTCGTAATTCTCCCAAAACGGACTGCGCGTGCTCGCTTGATGTACACGAATGTTTCTAAAAATCGACAGCAAATCGCTGTCTCTTACGCTATTTAGTAGTTGCGTATTATCGGAGTGCGTTTTCTTAATACAACCATTTCGCAATATCTGAAAAGCGTTGAGGGTTGATTATTTCGACGATATGACTATTCTATCCAATCTGTAACTCGTTTTCCGATGCAAAATAATTTCTATTACACCTGATATTTAGATTTTTGTCAATGCGATAATATCGCATCGTCGTTAATATTTGAAGACTGAAAAAAACATGTAAGTGCCATTTTCGTACTTTCATACGTGCACTACACTACCGCACATACCGGGAGAGTAGTCCGGCGGTGCCCCGCTGGTGGGAGATACCTGGTTGGAGAAAACCCCGCTAGCCGACGGTAGGCCGGCACCGGATCTCGTCATCCAGACGGGTAGGATCACTGACATCTCCCGAGAAAAAACATACACTACACTTACGGGACTAGTCTTAACAGTTGTTGCGTCTGGAACTACTATACAGTCAATGAATCAAACCCAACAATTACTAACACGGATATTTTCTCAGAGTAAGGATTTTCATGTGTATATTTAGACGTTTTTAATACACTAGGTATGTTTAAGTTGAACTGTCCTGTAATAGAGACGAGAAGAAATAATTTGTGTGTATCTTTCTCGCGGCTAAGAGAAGTTTTCTGTTGGCGCTAACCGAACTAAAGAATTGAGCAAACTACTCGATTTCACCTGTTTGCTTTCCAAGCAATCATAACAGCCTGGACTAACTTGCTCTAAGCGATCTCCAACATGGGATGTTTGTTGTTGGCGTCTTTCGAATGCTGCATAACGGTTGTGTGACACTCGTTACGACCTTGGAAGGCATCCGAGATCAGTGACATTATTTCTGTTAGTATGATTTTCTTCGGTGTGTTGGGTGAGGACACGAGGTTGGGGGAAACAGAAGGAAATGAATAATTTTTTAAAAGAATTATTAACAAAGTGCGGAATGTATGCAGATGTTCATGTTGTTATTATTATTATTATTATTATTATTATTATTATTTTGTTATATGTTATTGTTATCATCGTTATAGGCACTTTCACATTTTCTGGAATACCATACTGCCTGCCATAACTCTGTTTAGCACATGTGTTATCCGCAAAAAATTGAGGTTCTACAAAATCCGATGATTGGTTCAAAAGATATGGGTAGTTGAGGAAACAATCAAAATATGATTCAGTTTGTTACAACTTTTTGTTATAATTTTAGTTATTAGACTGTAGATTCAAAAAGAATTCGTAACTATTCACACTAAAACTGAATTCTGTATTTTTCCTGAATCCTTTAGGAGCCGCTTTAGACAGGTTTTTTACTGCATTTGGACACATGATTTACTACATAAGGAAGCAAGATAAACCGATTTTTTGGGGTTTCTGGAATCACAAATCGTGTTTTTCTGCCAAAAAAACTTTTCCTGGCTCTTTTCCTTCAGTGGAACATATCTTTCTACGAAGTAGATATCAGAAAATAAAAATGGATCGCGGTTGAAAAGAACTTGACGCAGCGATAATGAATCCGCGAAGATTCAATGTTTCACACTCAGTGAATTTTTTAGAATTCACTTTGACTGTTCTCGAATTGGCTAATTTTAGCAGAACTTCCTCCGTGACTTTCTGTACATCTTCTAAAAAATTTAGTCCGGTTGTATTGGGCGCCGGCATGGCGTAATTATTGATGGGACGTGATAGGGCAAGGAACATGCTGTGATGGCACTTTTGTGGGTCACAGGGAAAACCCAAGTAAATTATTCAGCCCCTCGCTTGTACTCACGACAGGTCTAGTCTTTCAGGAAACTATTCCAAGCTCTTTTGCAGAAAATATCGTTGTCAACACTAGTGCTTGGAAACTTGTACACGCACCTTTTCTCATTATAATTTTGTTTTTATTGAATAATTACATGCCTTTGGCAGCAAAAGATGAACTAATTGCATACTAAATTTAGAAAATGAGTAGCTGTGTAAAAGCAGCTCACGCATTAAGAACGAAACTACTTCTTGTAGTTAAATAAGATTCGAAAGTAAGAGGTTATGGAGGGTTGAAGAATTGGACCCCCCAATAAACACAATTTTCAGATAGCACCATTAGAATCTTCGGGATGGGTCCGCAAAAACAAAATGATCGTGTCCCTTCTGGGAGTCGTGGCGCGTTGTCATGGTTAGTGGCCCGGAAGAGGGTCTAACCATGGCGGATGCAGGTTTGCACCCTTACTATACGAATTTAATTTATACGAACTTAATTTCGTTTAATGATTCCCCAGAAAACTATTTCTGAAAATGTACCTGAGAGTTACTGAAGCAGTGTACATCTCCGACAATACATTCTCCGATTTCAAATACTTGATTCATGAAATGGCAGAATCTTGCGAAACAAGGAAGTGTGGTTCAACATAATGGCGCTCACTTTTTAGCGAGTCTTTTGTTTGGCGTTGGCGCTTTTCCAGAGACAAATGGTGATGACGGTATGATTAATGCAAGACTGCTTGCATTCTTTGCTTTGTTAATACTACTTATACGTGTCCTTTTAACGTTTTATTTCGAAGTTTCTTTTGAACATCCCAGAGCAGAAAGAACTGTCGGTGGAGTCGATTCGTTTGTCGGCTGTCTTGGTCCTCATCGATCATTTGTTTCCTTCCGGCTTTTCTTTGCACTTCATCTCCTCCAACGATCTCTAAGGTTTCTTTTGATCTCTTCATCTTGTCAAACCCAATTTATTTTTTTGTGTCTTCTGCCACTTGAAGGAGACAATGTACTTCAACGAACGGTCTTGAAATTCTGGAAAGAACGTACCGTACAAACATTTATTCGAAAATGTCTTTGTTTTCGTTACTTACGGTGCTATTTCCATGGGTGAATACAGTAAATGTGGAAGTAAGATTGCAAAATAAAGTGGCGTATTTTATAGGATTTTTTTTTCCATTTGATGTCTCGTCATGGACGTACAATAATATTGTTTTTAATACTAAGGGCACGTTCCACACAAGGGATGAAACGTCGATGACGATATTTTCAAAACATCGAATTTCTTTTAAAGAAAAATAGATATTTAACATTGAATTACTGAAGCTTTTTAAAATTGATATTTTGTTCTCGATGTTTTTACAGGTTGAAATTTTATTTTTTTAATGAAAAAATAGGGTCTACCATAATAAGAAAACTATAATAATTTCCAGATGTCAAAATTCGACATTCTTCCTGACGACTGTCACAAACGGTGTCTCAGACGTCCATAAATGTAGTCAGTTATTTTTGTAATATCCCATCAGACAATAAAAGTGTTGTTAATTGTTCCGATCATTTTTACTCTTTTGTTAATGAACTGACAATTATAAATTAATAAACAATGTTGCCGTTATATTACCCCCCTCCCAATCTATAAATAATGTTGGAAGGTATTTCACAGGTTTTTAAAACATTGATATTTAAGAAACATCGATGGTTTGGAGCAATGTGTTATCAACATCGATGTTCTCACATTGAACATTCATATTCAAAATTATCCGTGTTTTATTGGCGATGTCAAATCTCTAGTTCAAGTTTCTTCCAGAATTTCGGAGATTTGAAACAAGTATTTTATACCTCTTCTTTTTCATTAACTTCACGAATAAAGTTGCCTGTGCCCATATTGAATGGCTGAATAATGACTGTTCATGGCCGAATTATTAAAGTTCGACCGGGAGGTCCAGGGTTCGAGCCCTGACGGTGGCTGACTTTTGTCGCAGCTAAAGAGCAAGGCCGAGTTCAGCCGCTGGTTGGAGAACTCTAGCGGTAGTTTCCCGAGCTTTCTCCGATCGAAACCAAGCGAATGCCGGGCAAATGACGCATTACTCTAACAAACGAGTCACGGAGCGCGCGATCTGTCCTTCCTCTTCCTTCTCCTATCATCACCCCTTAATACACACACTTACACTAACACGCACTACACTACCACATATTCCGGAAGACCGGTCGGGAGCTTAGAGCTTGTCCCGGCTGGGGCGGTGCCCCGCTGGTAGGAGAGTCCTGGTTGCGGAAAATCCTCGCAAACCGACGTAGATGGGCGGCAGGTCTCGCCATCTAGTGGGGGAGAACACAGCCATCTCCCATAATAAAACATTCACTACTCTAACGGAAGTGATGGCCCGTAACATAACCGGAAACATTAATCAATCAATTCATGTTAAATAGCTGGATAATGGCAGTTCGTGTGCAATTAATTCAGGTTTAATAGTTTCTGCCCTTCCGACGTCACATCTGTGCTTGATTTGCTGTGACGCGTCACTTCATTGTCTGTGCACGACTTCTGGAATTCAAATACAGTCATTCAAATTATCGTTCTCCATGTTGTCGCGGCAGGAAGTATTATTCCTTCACGAAGGACATGAGAGCGCAAATCTATAGCTGATTTACCATTGAAATCAGATTGTCGTACATCGGAGCGAATATTCTGTAAATAATCCTTGGGGAAAAACCGCTTATTTCTTTCTGTATTCCAAATTCAAGTAGTATATGGTTTAGGGTAGGGATCACAGAATTATGTAAACGTGCACAGAAGTCACTTTTTCCGTAGCATGTTTTGAACTGTTTCTGACGTAAAATAAATAAATAAATAAAAAAAAAATAGATGTTGGACCGCGTTCGCCAGATCTCCTGCGACGCGGTTACGCCGAGCCTGCGCTCTGGTGACAGTTTGGAATGTTAGTGGATTGCGACCTTGATCTCGCGAACACGAGTTCAGACAGCCACGGATCGACTCTCACCCAACCATGAACTTATAGCGTTTTCCATTCGTTGCACTGAAACCCACCCTAGTGCAGGGCAAAAACGTCATCGCTCCGCTACAGTGCTGCCCCACACGCGTGAAGGGCAGCTACGAATGAAACGGATTCCGGAACTGAGTCAGTGCGTGTGCGCTACGCAGTGAGATTATAGACAGCCGTTCTTGCTCTGACACACTGATAGAACCCGAAAAATAATAATTTTGAATTATGATCGTTGTTATAATTTTTAAGACGTTTTTTGGTAATTCTAACTTCTTAATTCATAAATTATTAACGTGTGATTTCTTTATTTAAAAATTAGCGAGAACTTTAAATGTTTATCTGATGAATTTTCATTTTTCGAGATTCGCCAGTGATCCATATAGTACACTAGATTTTGAACCGAAAGGCTCCTGCAGAATTATTTGGTTATTGAAAACTATAAAAAAATTAACATTAACTTTTCCGCTGGAGTATGTATGCACGAGGGAGTAACACAACTTGTCACATACTATATTTTGAATGATTTTGTGAGGGCATTAGTCACATTTTTATTTTATTTTTCTATATTAGCGTTTCGAAATTGGGACGTACCTACACTTTGATTACTAAATAGCATCGGATTTGTTAACATGAGAATCTTCAAGGTTGAATTTTACGAAAACAAATTGATTTTCCGAACTTCGCGTAAGTCTCAAAATTATTTTAAGACATTTCTATTAAATTATGATATACTCCAATATTTTAAGTGTCCCTGCGTGCCATAAGATTCTCAATTACCTTCACGATTTCACTACGAATCCAAATCAACATTCATAAATTACCTACCTAAGCTCAAAATTGCTGGGTGTGAATATGTTTCTGAACTGATGTAAATCGTGACCAATTTTTTATGTATTAACAGAATAAGTGTTGTGATAGTCTTTGGTTTTCTGAAATAACTTCTTTTCCTCCCAACGAACTAAATATTATTTTATGAGAAAATTCATGTAAGTTATTGCTTTGTCCGAAAAAGAAGAGCTAGCAAATGTTACCCAACGAATACAATAAATACGATGTGGATGCGAAAGAAAACGGCTAGATGTTTGATTTTCGACTTAAAAATATTAATGTTCTGTAGAGGAAAATACATATGAGAATAATTAGAAAAGTAATTCATAACGTGTATTTTTTGATCTTGTAAATTACTTTCTGCTGTGAAGGTTCAATATTTTTTTTGTTTTGAAAATGAATCGTTACCTGTTCAGAAAGACTTTTAACCCAATGAATTTTGCTATATTTGTCTAAACTCTTTTTTGGCGGTCAAACTTTCATCTGTGCGACCTATGCAAGTAATTATCGTAGGAGCCATCTTCAACATTGTCTTGTAATCTTGTTTAACACGTGTAATATAATGCACAGATGCAACGATATTCACACGTTATCCAAACAGCGAGGCAGTTTCCCTCCTACTTAACCCTGGGTCGCGGCTATGAATTGTGAGTTCCCAAGCTTTACATTATCCGGGTGGTTATCTTTACTTGTGTGAAACTGAAAGATCGTTTACACGAGCAACTAGGTAACCAAGAACCACATCCAATTAGTCTTCATTAGAAGGTTGCGTTGTCTTTCATTCACGAAGTCAACGCATTTTGGTTCGAATACTCTGAACGGAATGAAAGGCAGGTTGTGGGAGGGTAGTGATGGCAAATTTTATTAAATCATCGATATTTCGATATTTCAACAAAGGTTTTCGATGTCGATGAAAACATCAACAAAATATCGATGTTTTAAATATGATAAAATGAATGGTATTTTCCCACCTTGTTTCCGTTTTTAATTAGAGTACTTAAATAAAATACCGGTCCTATTTTCTTTGGTCACGTATAAGTAAAATGTTAACAATAACGTTTATCGAATTTAAAAAAATGGACAACCTGCTTTGCTATTATTCCATTTATTCACTTTCATTCACAAATCATCGAAGTAAAGCGTCCTGCTTCTAACGTACATAACATGTAAATATTATTTTAAAGTATGTTACGCCTTAAAGCTCTGTCATCTTAATTTTCTAATCAATATTCTAGGCAGACAAGATTAAAAATACAATTTATCGATATTACCACACACATCATCGAAAAAGATTACATAAACTTCTTTTTTAAAAACATCGATATCTCTGGAAAAATACAACGATCTGAAAGAAACATCAAAACCGAAACATTGATGTTTCTGGTGGAAAATATCAATATTTTAAAACCGTCTATCGTTTTTTTTGCCATCCCTATTGGAGGTATCCTCACGCAGGCACCCCGCCTAGTGCCGAAACTGAAGGAACTACGGGAGCATTCCGTCGTGGTGAGTCACTTTTAACGCGACAAGTTGGTCTTCTGAGATGCACTGAAACCGTTAGATTTATAGTGGGGAAGGCAGAAAGCTCTTTGTGAAGTGAAGAGTGCAGTAAACGCTCTTTATAAACTTAGAAATAGTGTGATAAACTGCTAGTAAAGCTTTACGAGATGGCGCATACTGGTACAGCCTTTTATACTCTCTGTTTAATCGCAATTTATTCGATTTATCAAACTGTAGGCGCATTAGTTCACTAATTTAAAACGCGTGGAGAAATCATCCAAAGGTTTTCCTCTTTGGAAAATTAAAAACATTTACACGCATTAAACAGAAAAATAACTAATCGTTTCAAGGTAATAACGGAGCTTATTAATTTTCTAAATCCAATGACGTTAATCCTTTCAATAATCTTATTTCTTAACTGTTGTCAAGTATATTTATTACAAAGTGCTTTTCGCGACCGAGTCGGTTTAGATGTCTGCTGGCAAGGGTTTCGGTTTTTTTATGCTTGATGCACATTCACGCCTGTCCAAGTGTACCACGGCTGACCATGGCATTTTTGTAGCTGCATGATGATAAATTGATTGAAAGTGCTGGATAGAGCCCAAATGTTTGGATTTCACCGCAAAATGAACAGCTTGCAACATTCCTTTTCTCACGACTCTTCAAAATGTTTCGAATCAGTTAATCGGCAGAAACTCTTTGTTGGGCAGAAACAAGGACGTTATTCCGAAACCTCTTAAAGGTAAGAGTTCAGTCGAGGAGGTTCTCGAATTTCTTCCTGTTTCCTTGGGCTCTGATTGAAAACAGGGCATTCCGACCGCACATGTTGAAAACAGGAGATCGAGAAACAAGATTATCGAAAGTGGAAATTCCGGACGTTTTTCCTGCTTTCTTTACAAAAATAAGATTCCTGAAAATGTTCAGATGGACATTGTTTGTAAAGGTTTTTACCACAAAAAAACACTCTTCTAGATGAAAATCTTAATGGAAAACAGTTTAAGAAACATTTTTCAGGCTCATAAACGAAAGTTGTGGACCCTAAAAAAAGTTGGAAATAACAAGGATGTATCAGCAGTTTGTTCAAATACGAAGAGGTTAAGTTATTTTCGGTATCTGATGTTTTAAGACAATCAGTAGCATTATTTAATACGTAACCAGTCAATTATATTTTCATCTTGTTTTATATTGCAAGTACACAAATATTTTATTTATATAGTTAAAATTATATGAAATATTGAGTCGTTATTTATTAAATAATTCTACTAATTGTAATAAAACAAGGTACTGAAAATAACAGAATTTATTAACACAGAATCAAGATAGCTAGCAAACAATATAATGAAGAAGTTCAACTGCAACACGCAAGGAGAAGGAGAAAATGAATGATTTTGCTTCGATTTGTTGATTGACGTTTCCGAGCTGCTATTGTCGTGTGTGAATGTTTTATTGCGGGGGTGGCGGCACCGACATACACGTCGGTTAGCGGTGGATCTTCCCCTTCAGGTATCTCTCTCCATCTGCTCTAAGCTCCAGACTGGTGTGTAGTGTACTGCAAGCATAGGGCAAGGAAGAGGAAGGAAAGATTGCTGGCAGTCCGTGGCCCTTTCGTTATGAAACTGCTGCTGCAGTTGCTTGGTACTATTTAGAGAAACGTTGGAAAACTATCTTATCAGAGCAGCTGGAATTCCTTCCAAGACAATTTCTAAGTTTATGAGGTAGTTAACTAGAAATAGTAAGTTATACAGTGAAGTGAGGTGTCGTGCAGTGTAGAACAGGGAAATTATGAAGAAAATGTTTTTAGTGAAGTGAAGTGAAGTGTAGGACAGTGCAGTACGATCTTCATTGTGTAAGCACTCAGTGTTGCATTAGATGATAGACGTTTCTTTTATTTTCATGTAATTTAATGTTTTTTCAGAATCACCAGCTTTTGTATTATTATTATTATTATTATTATTATTATTGTTATTATTGTTATTATTGTTATTATTATTATTGTTATTATGATTTTAGCATTATTATTACCATTATATTATTTGCATGACATTTAATATTTATGTAATTAACTGCCACCAGGTTACACCCAATCGCAGTAAAAAATAAATTTATCTTATATATAGCTAGACTAAAAAATCGACTACCTTCTGGACTCAACCAACAGGAGTTCCCGACCCGAGTCGCTTGTTAATTTTGGCTCTGCGTTGCTGACTTCCGCGTAGTTTGAATTTCTTCCCCAGGAACTCGCAATCTGGAAGCCTTGACATGTCTCAACTTGGGTTAATGACGAGGCTACGATATACTGGCCGGCGTTCGTCATTTCGTTTGCCAAGATGGTGGGCTCCAAACAAATATTGTGCGATTGCTTCGCAAAGAGAAAAACCAGATAACAATAAAACTACGCTATGAAAAGCGCCGTAGGCATGCACACTGAATGTTTATAGCCTAAACCCAAGTATTCACACCACCACTTGTACTTGTAATGCACGGTATTACATTCGTTCTGAAGTGGGAAAAGCTGTTCAGTTGTTTTGGAGTTTGCGTCAAAGCTCTTTTTTCTTGACCTGCACAATATTTGTGCTGCAAAGAGCAGGAACTGTGTCAGCCTTGCAAATCGAAGCAGATAAAACAAGAGAATCAAATAAGAATTCTTCGTCTACCAACAAGGATTAGGCTTCAGCTTGTATATATCAATTGATGGGAGAATATTTCTGAAGAGGTAGAGATTGTGATGCTGAGAACAGTTGGCAACACTGGTGAATAGAAGTTACGTGAAAACTACGAGACCGTAACAAGCTTTCGTTTTGAAGGGCAGAATGACAATGCCACGTCACAGTTGCTATTCAATGGACTTCCGGTTCCCGGATCTCATTAAAAATGTGATCTGGTGGATCTTTGTCCAATAGATGAATATACAGGGTGAGTCACGTAACTTTAGCACCTCCTATAACTTTTGAACGGTTGAAGATATTGAAATGCAGTTTTCACGGAAGTGCATGAGAAAATAGGGCTAACTGATACGTGTATTTATTTCTATTTTATCACTTGTATTTTACGAGATATTTGAGGGAACTTTGTTTTTTCAAATGGAACTATACATATTTTTTCAGTCTATCATAAAGAGCGTAAAAAGACTAATCCAATGATATACATAATGTCATATGTTGAATAAGGATTTTTTTGAGAAATTTTTATTGTTTTGCGACCAGTTCTTAACGGATATTTTGAATGTAACCGACCGCCACAGAAGGTCACGCAGCGCTCCACCAGCCAGCGCGCTCGGGGAAGGAAGGGATCTTAGTATTTCAAGGCACAAACATATTCCAAATATTCACTAAACTTGCCATTTTTTCCCTGAACTCTGCTTTCATCCTTCCCCATTTTCAAATATTTTATTACTTAAGGATTGAAAATATGGATTTGTCATATGTAGTATGTATTGAAATAAGATTGTTATTTAAATTTAATTTAAAGGGATATCATACCACAGGATATTAATGGGATCTTGGAAACTAAGCACAGTAAGAATAAATTATTAAGACTTTACAAAAGAATATTGCATATTTTCAGCAAATAGTTTTATTGTTAATGATAATATAACAATACCTTGTGAAAATAAACAAATACAGAAAGATAATGATAATGACAAAAATAAAAATAGAATTCAAAATACTAAATAAAAATACATTACTATTCAAATTACTTTAGAATGTGTTCAATATGACCACCATTCACAGACAAACACATCTGCAGGCGCTTTTGAAAAGATTTCTTAACTGCGACCAATGTTTCTTTTTTAACTTCAGAACATGCAGCTACAATGCGTCTACGCATATCTTGTGATGTAGATGGAGCTTCTTGGTAGACGTGGTTTTTAAGAAAACCCCAAAGAAAAAAATCTAGTAGCGTCAAGTCTGGGGAACGCGCGGGCCAACACACAGTACCACCCATTCATTTCCTGTAATATAAAACCCCATTAACTGGAGTAGAAGTAATAAACAATTTTATTACAATACATACTTACAATGAAACCTTATTTTAACCCTTCCATTTCTTAAAAATAAGCTGAAAATGGGGAAGGATGGAACGCAGAGTTCAGGGAAAAAATGGCAAGTTTAGTGAATATTTGGAATATGTTTTGTGCCTTGAAATACTAAGATCCCTTCCCTTCCCCGAGCGCGCGCTGGCTGGTGGAGCGCTGCGTGACCTTCTGTGGCGGTCGGTTACATTCAAAATATCCGTTAAGAACTGGTCGCAAAACAATAAAAATTTCTCAAAAAAATCCTTATTTAATATATGACATTATGTATATCTTTGGGATTCGTCTTTTACGCTCTTTATGATAGACTGAAAAATATGTATAGTTCCATTTGAAAAAACAAAGTTCCCTCAAATATCTCGTAAAATACAAGTGATAAAATAGAAATAAATGACACAAAACACGTATAGTTAGCCCTATTTTCTCATGCACTTCCGTGAAAACTGCATTTCAATATCTTCAACCGTTCAAAAGTTATAGGAGGTGCTAAAGTTACGTGACTCACCCTGTATATATTCTTCAAAATTTTCTGTTTATGAAACAGTCTTTTGAAGTATTTTTTCGGGTGTGTAATTTTTAGACATTGTCAAATCGAGAAATTCTGATTCTGCTTGTGTTAAATGTATTGTGAGGTGGGGTTTTCGTTCAGTTTCCCTGGTCCACTGAGCAAATGCTGAGATGACCCGTTTTACTTCTGAGCATATACACAAAGCACACGTTTTGTATTAGTTGTAGAGTAGCATTGCTATTTTGTAAGCAATACTATGAAATCAAATCTTTGGTTCGTTTGAAAACGCAAAATTTTCTATTACTCAGGAGCGAAAATGTTTAGTTTTCAAATGTTACTAACCATGCTTTATTGATATTTTTATTCATCATTCAGATACGTATAATAAAAAGGCGGAGAAGGGATTCTCGAGGTAACGAAAACGTGCACATATTTTACTTCTCCCCTATACATCACATAAAGTTTTTTATGGTTTTCTAACGAGATAAAATCGAGTAAAAACATGTTTACGAAAGATCATGAATGAAGTGTTTGTTGTCCTTACACTGCACCTGACGAGCTTCCTTAGTTGGATCCGGAAAGTGTTGTAATGTCGCCTCCGGAAGTCTGTCGAAAGGTCACTTCCTGTTATACGCGTTCCAACCTCCTTTCCTTTTTATGTTCTTGCCAGCGGTTGGTGCACCTACATCTGACCTCCTTTGTGATGTGCATTCGCCTGTGAAACTAAGGACTAGGTGATGGCTGAAAGTTCTCCGCGAGCTTTCAAAATTATTTCTCAAGTCAGCGGTGAACCTTCTGCTTCCAATTGTTCTAATGCTCAGTAGTGTCTCAATGAGTTGGATGCAAACAACGATCTGCAGTAGCTAAAATTCTGTTCGAAACGCTCGTACCAACACGCACATTGGTCAGGAATAACAAATTCTCCAAAACCCCAATTAAGTCAGTTAAATGTTTGAACAAAAAGAAGCTTCACGATTAATGCAATAACATAAGAGTCAAATGAAAGTCAGTATATATACGAGTCGCCTATAGCACTGTAAACAGTGAAATACTTTTACCCTTATTTACCATATTTATATCGATATTTACATAACGATACAAAAACCCTCGCCGGCCTCTTCCTTGGAGCCTGGCGGTCACGTGTCAGCTGTTCCAGAGTTTCTGGGTGTCTGAAAGCCGCAGCTCTGACTGACGGCTGCGGAGTTTGCTTTCAAATTCTTGGCGCATGGAAATAGTGATGCAGGTAGACCTTAGCAGAGCTTTAGAGGAGATAGACCGAGAAGTAGTGATAACGTTGTGGAGGTGCAAGTTTTGGGTCCAGTCAGGAGAGTTACTCAGTTTGTCTGTTCCCACTTTGTGAATGCAGTGATCATGATGCTTTTTAACATTTTCGCTCTTGATGTATTCTCTGTAAAACGAAGATTTACGTATACGAAAGTTATTTTCTGTTTAATTTTGTTGTGAGGTATTTATTTACCACATTCTTTAAATGAAATTACCTAAAGAATGTGAGCTTTTGTTGCCTGCGTAGTAAGTTGATGGTTCTTGAAGGACCCGAAGTAAAAATATGATCGCTACAACTTGAAGGCGAAATGTCGGATGGATATCGACTCGTCATACGTCTGTAATTTATGACATGTAATAGTTATTTGCGTATCTAGTACAGAAAGTGAGCCTTTGGCGTATGATTAATGGGCGAGGCGTCGATAGGAGCCGAGTTCGGTATTTAGAAAAACACCGAAGTACGCTAAAGTATCTTTCGTACCAGTTGCATACACTACATTGTTTTGCACGAATGGATGGTAACATAGAAATATATACCCATTGGGTCATTCTCAATATACGAGGGAATAACCATGTTAATTCATTGATTCATTCATTTCACCCCGTTTTGTTTCTTTGCGTTAGGCATTTATTTGTTTTATATGGCCGTGACTTGTTTGCGGTACGTAAAGTAACACTTTCGAATGAATCAACTGTGAAGATAAGTACTAGTTGCCGTGCGTGAGTTGTGCAAAAGGAATGTTTATCGCAGGAGAGTGTGTTTCTGATAGTCTTGCTCCGTCGGGTGTCGTTGTTGCGATGAAATGAATTGTTTCCGAGCGGAGACACAGGGAGGCCTCTTTCTGGAAAACGTGGGAAACCGAGAAAATACAGTGAATTTCATTGCTGTGGTTAAGTTAGGGTATTTATGAAAGAACGTTTAGAAGTCAAGGAAAATGTTGAGATGTTAGAAAACTGGATATTATTCCTAAAAAATATAGTACAACATTACTTTTTGCCCAATTTATTGTATATTTGTCGAGATATTTCATTTGTACTTTATCATGGCGAAATCAGAGAGCCGACAAATTAGTTTCAGGCTTGCTTGAAAGTTTTCTTTAATAGTAGTGTGAAATAGCCTACAAATCTTGTCAGTGAAATTAAAAAAAAAAAAATGCCTTGGAAACCGGGTAAGGACAGGGAAATTTGTTCCAGAACCCTCTGCATGATGTGACCTCTATACAATGAAACAGGAATGAAATATGGGTGAATGATATATAATGAAAAATTTACCAAGAAGGAGCAAGAACAAAACATTACTTAGCATTAGGAAAAAATAATAATAATTTCGTTAAAATTAGGTATGCCTAAGAGCTACGTAGTAACTAGTAAATGAGATTTAAGCTAAAATTAAGTTTGTTTTAGTTAATTATAAAGAAAATCCCTGCTTCTCAGCTGCTTAAGCTGCAAGTTAGTAGTTTACTTGTAAACCAGTTTTGCAAATTAATTCCCGCCTCCTGACGGGGTACTGTGGAGTAGTGATGGAACATCGACAACGAAACATAGTGAACGTAGGAAATACGTCCTGCGAAGTAATGGGATCTCGTACGTTATTAGGCCAGTAAAAGGGCGTTCAGAGAGCGGGATGGCAATCCAACAGCGGAAGAGGCATTGAAATTTCAAAATTCAAAATTTATTGCTTATTTATCCTTGAAAATAGATTTTATTACATGGGAGTTTTTGTTGTTGTTTTTTTTTCTCCCTTTCAAAATTCAAAATGTATTGCTTATTTATCCTTGAAAATAGATTTTATTACATGGGAGTTTTTGTTGTTTTTTTCTCCCTTTCAAAATTCAAAATGTATTGCTTATTTATCCTTGAAAATAGATTTTACTACATGGGAGTTTTTGTTTTTTTTCTCCCTTTCAAAAATTCAAAATTTAAGTAGTATATGACTTAGTGCAGGGATCACAGAATTTTGAAAATGTGCACACAATTCACTTTTCCCCGTAGCACGTCATACGCAGTTTTTAACTGTTTTTTTGACGTAAAATAAATAAAAAAATAAAAAGGTGCCAAGATTGCATTTCGATACTCAGAGACAGAGGACAAGGCCGAATCAAGTATGGAGAGATCGCGAACTCTAGGGAAGCATGTAGAGAAATGAGCAATGAGAAGTGTACGTAGCACACAATTGAAAATAATTGTTTTTTAAGGACAAATAAAGATATTGAAATTTTTAGTTCGTGCTGTTAATGCATTTTGCTGTATCTCTATATTGATAAAATCAATCCTTGTGGAGAAATTCTATTTAATCTTGAAGTCATTGGATGCACTGAACCTCTGATTAAGTGAACCCAACCTCTTAGTCCCCATAAGTTCACTACAACCGGAGTCACTTGTACTAAGTTCGTAAGTTATTTTTTCACATTTTACCTTTCACAAAATGGTGATTGTGAATTTTTTTTCATCCATGAGCATAACATCGAAAACAAAACATCGATGTTTAGAAAACACCAGAATCAGCCTGTCGATGTTTAAACATCGATCAAATAAAGAGAATTTTTTTTAAAACTGCAATTGAATGTAACCCGCTGGCAGTTAATTACATCAATAAGGTATTAAATGCCATGCAATTAATGTAATGATGATATAACAATAATGTATAACTGATTATTCAAAAAACATTAAATTACATGAAGAAGAAGAAGAAAAGAAACGTCTTTAATGTAAAACCGCACTGCATGTTTGTACAATTAACACCACACTGCACTTTATTTCACTGTAACACTTGAAACATTTCCTTCATCATCTTTCCTTCATTTGATGTTTTTTATGGAAACATTCGCCCCCGCGAGGACAGAGCGTGGATGCTGTCGCGAGTGCGAGCGGCCGGGGGGGGGGGGTTGGGTCGCTTTCACTTCGAGGCTCCTTCGAGGCCACGGCCACAAATACTTCCCCCCCTCCCCGCCCTCCTCCCGCTCCAATCTTTCCTTCCTCTCTTTTCCCATCCCTCCTCCAGGCATTCACCCACTCTCTCCCACACTCCCATCATCCAACGAGTGAATGGCAGCATCAGTGATGACTAGGCAGCAGTTTTCGAGGATTCTGCACGTGATTGTCCGTTACTTCAGGGCTAAGTAGCGAAGTGAAATTTCTCGACATTTCGTTAGAATTGGATGCTACATAGATTAATATGTTTGTGCATATTTGGCCGATTTTTCTCGTACGTGCATATTCTTATAGGGGCGTATTTTCTTAAAATAGAGATTTATTTTTAAAACGTGTCAACTTTTATTACCATCTATTTATTTGTGAGCTGTTCATCGATTACAAAGAACTTGTCACAGCGTGTTTTTTCTTCTTCTTCTATAGATGATAAAAATACTTGAACAAATATAGGAAATTTCTTGATATCATATTTCTTTTAAACAAGGTACAAAAATTACAACAAAACATATAATATACTTTACTATAATGAATATTTACTTCAAATATTTTTCCCGTAAAGTAAGGTACATTGTATTCTGTTTCCACAATAATGTATCTTTTCATTCCAAGCATGCTTTTCCCGAATCTTATCAAGAAATATTTATGCAGCAAATGATATATTGGTAATTTTAATTGCATATTTGAGAATTTTTTGTGCATAAAAATGCTAGTAAGTGAGTTAGTGCTAGTAATAATGGTTATGGTTTTAGGAGCGATTGAACAAGTCTCGGAGATACAGGATATTATTATTGTTTCTCTTCTTCACGACTTAAAATGTTGATTCGGCTGAATATAAAATCTACTCCAAGTTGCAAAGGAGCAGATCTAGGGACTTTTGGTGCCTCTAAAATACTTTGGTTTATGGGATCAGCTCACATTTTGCGCAATATCTTGCGCTTCCCGGTCTGTTGAATGACCCAAGATCTTTCGCAAACTTGCCGAACAAACCTCAAAGCTCCGATAACTATCAGGACAACCTGTGCCCCACATTCGGCTGATCTCGATTTCCAAACTATTTTTTTAAAAGACGCTTCTCTGCCTCTTTGGTCACGACTTTTTGATCGACTTTTACATCTACAAGTAAATGTAACTTCATTATCTGTGCACGTCATCTAGAATTCATTGGGAAATATAGTTATTCAATTATTATTATTATTATTATTATTATTATTATTATTATTATTATTATTATTATTATTATATTGCGGCAGGAAGTATTATTCCTTGACGAAGGACATCATGGATAAGAGCCCAAAATGTATTGCTTAATTATCCATGAAAATAGATTTTATTACATGAGAGCTTTTTTTTTTAAACTCAAAATTCATGTATATGACTTAGTTTAGGGATCACAGAATTTTGAAAATGTGCACAGAATTCACTTCTCCCCATATCACGTCATACGCAGTTTTAACTGTTTTTTGACGTAAATTAAATAAATAAACTAGTAGAAACGATTTTTTTCTCCATTATTATTATTATTATTATTATTATTATTATTATTATTATTATTATTATTATTTCACAAGAGGCTCAGGTCATACCTTCTGCACTTGCCCGTAACCACTAAAATAACTTTGCATTTTCTTACTACAATTGAGCTATTCGGGCGTGAGTAATGATAACTGATGCTACACGTTTCATAGAAAAGTGTAATAGTCACATTAACCACACGGAGTGGGCTGCAGAAGGAAAGTGAATGTATTTTCATTGTCATTTTTGTCATTGTCAGCCAATGCTCACTCATAAAAAGGTGCATTAGGTCAATAATCTTAATTTCGCAAAATGTTAGAAGCCATCTCTTACACCCGAATGTGTCAATTGCGAACCAATTTCAAAAAAAAAGAGGGCAGATTGTGCATTTATATCGGTGGAATGTGCGAGAACCCCTGCCTAGATCTCGCGTTGGCCAACGCAAACTGTGTATGGGTTGGCCGGGCATCGAACCCGGCCCCTAGCGGTAGACGGAGCTTGCCCCTCCCCCTCCCCCGCGCCTGCATCAGTCGCTCAAAGCGGCGACAGGCCTGCTGCCCACACAGCGGTCATGAATGAGGGGCCCTTGGGTGCGAGTCCCGACCGTGGCAGAATTTTCGACACCACTAAAACGTGGTGTGGTGACCGGAGTTGATTGTACTAGTAACTTTCTGTGAATTCGGAATAAGAATTCTGTATGCCACTCGTAGCAAAGTGCTTTCGGGGCATTGTGTACGAGTTACGTCAATAACTACTACATCATCGCCATTCCGGCAAAGGAAATAAAAACGCGGTGTGGCGATTCCCGCACAATTCGCGAGCAGCATATTTGGTCTCGCGTCGCTCGTGCTCTGCGGCTGAGGATGCACGAGTGCTGCGAACGCAAGGAGCAACACGAAGAAGCAACTGCGCAACTTTCTTGCGACGAGGAGAGTGAGTGCAGCGCTGTCTGCTTGTGACGACGGAGGACGTCGCGCAAGAATCGAATGTCATTTATTATTTGCGCGCGACCGGGAGAGGTGGCTCAGGGCATCTACTGATGTCACTGCAGCGCCTCTAACGGGGAGATTCTAAGCTTTTTCGACACTAGCTTTTCAGCTAGGTCGAATTCAGTCGCTGCCTGGAGGAGAATTCTAGCGGCCGGCTGCTCTGATCGGTAGTTTTCCATGTTTTTTCCGACCAACACCAAGCCAATGCCAGAGCAGTACCCCAACAAACGGGCCACGGGCCGTGCGCGACCGTCCTCACAAACACGACCCATTCTCCCTCACGCATCGGAGACCAGTTGGGAGCTCAGAGCAGTCCCGCTAAGGGGAGACAGCTGGAGAGGAAAACCTGACGCGCCGCGGCGTAGGTCAGCGGCGGACCTGACCGTCCGACGAAGTAGACACACGGCCACTCGAGGCACAAAAGCATTCACTACATCAACGGCACTAATGACCTTAGCAGCGGACGCGCCAGAAAACAATTGACTAAACGTCTCCGGCGCCGCGCCGTTATACAGTCGACTCCGCTTATAGTGACTCACATGTTTGGTTCATTACATCCGATGACGTCAAAATCAAACAGAATTTCTCAATAACGATTCATTTTATTTATACAGAGATACAGGAACATTCATTAACACCACGAACTGCAAATTTCAATATCATTTGTCCTTAAAATAGTCAATTATTTTCTATTGCTTGCTTCAAACATTTTTCTTTATTAATTTCTCTAAATCCTTCTCCATCCTCCTCCGTCTCCATACTTGATTCTGCATTTTGTCTGTATCGTAATGCAGTGTTCACGCCTTTCAATGCCTTTTCCACTGTTGGAACACCGTCCCACTCTCTGAAGGCCCTTCTCCTCGTCTAATAATATACGCGACCCAATTAACATCCAGGTTCTTATTTTCTACGTTCACTATATCTGAGATTCAAGTTCACTATAACCGAATCTTCTAATGTTATTTGTAATGTAAGTTAATCGGGGCCAGTGACTCAAGTTCACTATAAGCGCAGTCGACTGTATGTCTTTCTTCCTCCGCCTCTGCTAGGTCCCCGCGCGCCGCATTCTTCAGATGTTTCCTTTAAAACTTCCAGAGTTCATCAAAATTCTTCTGCGCGTCGACGCTCGCGCCACTTCGTATGTTTTGTCGACCTTTTTTTTTTGTTGTTTCCCCTCCACAGTAACCCTGAGAAAGCGGGAATTTATTTCACTATGGCAATACAATTTGCGCTTCTGTCTTGCGGCTTAAGCAGCTAAGAGGGAGAGGTAAAAAAATCTAATACTAACTAAAGCTAACTTAATTCTAGCTTAAATCTAATTTAATGATTATGTAGTAGCACTTTGGCATACTTAACTTACACTAAAAATATTTTTTTTCTTAACTCTAACTAATGTTTTTGTATGGTTTGCTAATTGATTCTTTTTTTAAATTTATTTTTCATTCACGCATCATTCATTCATTCGTTATATACATAACCATTCATTCGTTATATACATAACCATTCATTCATTATATACATAACCATTCATTCATTATATACATAACCATTCATTCGTTATATACATAACCATTCATTCATTATATACATAACCATTCATTCATTATATACATAACCATTCATTCATTATATACATAACCATTCATTCATTATATACATAACCATTCATTCATTATATACATAACCATTCATTCATTATATACATAACCATTCATTCTTTATATACATAACCATTCATTCTTTATATACATAACCATTTTGTCGACCTCCGCATGCGAGTAGTATGACAGCGCTCCCGAGTGCGGTGCGACGAGCGAGTTTCAGGGTGGGGAGAAGGGGTGGCAAAGTTTACCGCGGCCTCAAGAAATGCGCCCGTTTGAAAAGAACCTAAAATTCTCTTAAAAACACACAAAAACCCATTTAAATGTTTCCAAGTGTGTTTAATTATTCAAACAAATGAATTTTACAATTTTATGTATCTAAATAGTAATTAAAGAACGAAAAACACCAAAACCAAGCTGACCCTTCGACGTCATAAACTTCCTTATGCCTCATTCACATGCAAACTTAAACGTAACGTAAGCCGTAAACGTATGCAGTAAACTTTTCACGTAAAATCGAGCATTCACAATGGCAAACGTAAGCTGGAACGTAGGTTTTGCCTCAACCAATCAGAATTCAACATATTGATCGATGCGTTTCTAGCTTTTTTCGACTCTCCTATCGATTTCACCTTTGCATTTGCAAGCATCTGTTGGGCCCCTACCTATTGAGGTTATATGCGAGCAGTGAGCTTTAAATTGTGTACCGCAAATATATTTAACGCCACGTTCAGATTTTGTCATGGAGAGAGATTTGGGCGTGCGTTTTGCTGTTGCAAGCTTCTGCAGATTAATTTTGGGGGCGCTTTATTTAAAAAAGAACGAGGCGCTTTATTTGCCATTTCGAATCAACACTTCGCAACTCATTGCGAAACTCCACAAACTTCTTTGCTCTACCTTTCAACTATACACACCAATACACACGCATAAACAAGAATCGATCTGAAGTCGACCTTCCTTCTCACGGATTTTGTTGTGCATTTGTTTTTTCATGCTGCTCTCTGATTGGTCTTCGGTAGAATTTCGACGTAAACTTAAACGTAGAAGTTTGGGAGCTTGCGAGCTCTTAAGTTTACGTCTCACGTCTACGTTTGCGTCAAGGCATTGTGAATGATCTCGCTTTATAACCCATTTCTAGGTTTTGCGGCTACGTTATGGTTACGTTTAGTTTGTATTGTGAATGAGGCCTGACAGCGCTCCTCGAAGTGCGGTGCGACGAGCAAGTTATGCATGTTTCAGGGTGGGGAAAGGCAAAGTTTACCGCGGCCTCAAGAAATGCGCCCGTTTGAAAAGAACCTAAAATTCTCTTAAAAACACACAAAAACCCATTTAAATGTTTCCAAGTTTTAATGCGCATGCGCACTTCACGTTTCGCATCACTTTTGAGCATCTGCGCATGCGCACTTCACGTTTCGCATCACTTTTGAGCATCTGCGCATGCGCACTTCACGTTTCGCATCACTTTTGAGCATCTGCGCATGCGCACTTCACGTTTCGCATCACTTTTGAGCATCTGCGCTGCGAGCGCATGCGCACTCACTTTCGCATCACTTTTGAGCATCTGCGCTTGCGCAGAAAAGGTAGTGGTGTCCGCTATGGCGTGCCTATTCTAGGACTGACAACTAGAGTAGCATATCGCTAAACCCGCACAATCGAATACAAACACAAGTTTAAAATATTTATTTATTTATTTATTTTAGTAAAAAACTTAAAAACTGCGTATGACGTGCAGGGAAAAGGAAATAATAAATAACATGAAAGGGAGAAAAAAAACCCAAAATTTTCAAAAATAAATAACAATAATTTTGAATTTTGAAAGGGAGAAAAAAAAACTCCCATGTAATAAAATCTATTTTCAAAAATAAATAAGCAATACATTTTGAATTTTGAAAGGGAGAAAAAAAAACAAAAAACTCCCATGTAATAAAATCTATTTTCAAGCAATAAAATTTTGAATTTTGAAAGGGAGAAAAAAACAACAAAAAAACTCCCAATAATCTTGAGGTAAAATGGAAACTTGTTTTACCGTCTTACGGCATGTTACGTATCTATTGCTCTGTTTCCCAAATACAGTAACATTGACGAAAATACGTGGGTCGATAATGGTCAAATGAAATCCTCAAACTGGGGACCCTGTTAATCTTCAAACGCACCATACAAGTGCTTAGCAGTATTTCATGTATTTCAGTGAAAGTGTTCGAAGGGTGAAATGAATATTTCAAGTGAACCAAATTTTCCGGGCTCCATGGAAGTAGAAGGGACAAGAATAATTGCTGCCTGCTCGTGGTCCGTTCGTAGTGAAGTACACCTGCATCTGGATGGAAGAGATTACGCAAACGTCCGTCAGAGCAGTTGGCGAAGCTCTCTTTAAGTTTCGTAGATGGCGATATGTTTGTCTCGTGTCGAAAAGTTGGTGCTGCTAGTGCTCAAACAGACTTCGTATTTCCGATACTTCAGGTTCACACTGTTCCACTACCATCCAGGTAGTGAACAAGCTGAAATGCAGCCATTGTATTGAGGCTGAGGTTTGAGAATGTTAGTTCTGCTGCTGATTGGTTTTACTGGTTGATTCAGCTGGGGCAATGACCCCATCTCAATAGACTTTTTTCGTCCAGTTCCCCTTGATCCTTTGAGAAAATGTTCAAATGACCCTTTGTTTTGCTCCTGAACATAAAAGCAGCTTCACTATGAGCTCGTTTTGTTGAGCTCTCCTTTTGCTAGATGTCTTTGAAGTAGAGCTGGGGATGTCCGTTCCTATTTTGTTAGCAATACAGTAAAATCATATCTGTAGTTCATTTACCGACGTAAAAATAAATATTTTGTTCTTCGAAAAAATTTCTTTTGTTTGAAATGTTTCTAACACCTTTGTTCGTACTTTAGTTCATCGTTCAACCTTGATTATTAAAAGAGTGGGGAAGGATTTCTGAAGAAATGCCGAAGAAAGCGTACACAGGTTCTACATCTCCCGTGCACGTCACACAAAGGTTTCACTTTTTTCTACGGAAATACACATATCAAATAAATCATCAAATACCGAGGGGATTTATTACGACATTTGCCGAATCATTTGTATGTTGGAGGACATGTTTCAAGTGTCAGCTGGTGAATGAATCATTGTGGGACTTCAGGTTTCTTTCGTTTTTCGGTGCCTGGGAGGTCCTTGATTGTAGATGATCCACGGTTGATACGGATAACACGACCAGACTGTTGAGGCGGCCAAGTTTGATTTTTGTCTCGAAACTGGCAATTCATGCAGGAGCGTAGTTTCGTCTTGTAATGGTATATCAAAGAACTTAACCACATGAAGAAACAACGGATATATATTTAATTCAGATTGTCGAGTTGAATGTCTTTCGATGTCTTTGATGTTCGTTTGTACATTTCCTGTTGTTCTGTTTATCTAGTGATGGTTTTGTGATATTAACATTTTCTTGACGTCAAGTGAATCCTCCCTTACCTTCTGTTTTTTTTTTGTTTCAGGTAAGCTGATAAACGAATAACAGCTTCGATGATTGATGTAACAGCTTTATGTGAGTATCACTGACGAATCAATAAAATCGCTGCATTCCACTGTAAAAGTGAGAGGGTCTCATGAAAATGATTTTACTGTCAGGAGTGTCCACCTTGCAATCCCTCAAGGATCAAAACCTTTAATATGATTGCGGGCCATATTTTCATAACTCGGGCGATACACATCTAACTGACCGAATTGTTCGTATCGGTAGTTTGCACGCGGGGGGGGGGGCGGACTGGAACCATGCGTGATACGAAGCCATACCATTTTTTACCACGCCCTCGTATGTCGAGATGGAAACTTTCCGCGCCCCCGTTGCACATTTTTATTTCGTTATAAATAGAACTGTTACATTGAGACACAACATACTTTCTTATTTTAGAATATTTCAAGTTAATTGTGGTGTTTTTGACATCTTGTAGAAATGTTTGTTTTTTTATGGTAGGTCAGGAAAATGCAATATGCTTTATCCTATCGAATGTATCCCTAATTAATATTACAAGATGTAATTTAAATTAACAAGCAAGAAACAAGAACAATCAGGACTCGCAGATTTTTTTCACAGAGCATTTCTCCAGATTCCCTATCCTTGGCCAATAAACCCAGATTTAATATAATCATCGTTATACGTGCGTGTTTTTTTTGCTGATCTCATTTTGAACGATGTCTTCTGTTAGAAATCATATAACGCAACAAGGCAACTACAACAAGAAAATTTAAATCTTCCTCGTGTGCCAAGACCTCCAGAATATTCGGGTACACGATGGGTCTCGCCCCCCCCCCTTTGACATGTATCTAGGCCTACCTGTGGGCTGTCAGATACAGCAGAATATATTAACAGCACGAACTGAGAATTCCAATATATTATTTGTCCTTAAAAAAATTCACCAAGATTGAAACTGAAGCAAGCAATCGCCAGTTGCAGCCCACGCAGGACGCGGCCTTTGTTTCCGCAGTGAAACTGAGTGGCGTAAGGTCATCAGTAAGGTCCCCATTCCCGGTCCGTTACCTTCACCTCAGACGAGACTCCTTCAATTGATCTTTGGCCGATATATTTTTCAAGGTGCCTAATGTTGAAATTTGTGGCACTGAAACGATATATTTTTTCCAGGAGGGCATTAATTTCTAGGACGTTGTATTTCCTACGTTTACTATAGCCGAATCATCTTATGCTTTCTTGTAAAGTAAGTCAAACGGGACCAGTGACTTAAGTTCACTATAACGAGAGCCGACTGTAATAGTCGCGACCGGAAGCACTAACCAACCAGCGAGACCAAACTTCGCGTGGGATGGCGAGGGGGCCAAGGGCGTTGGAGGGCTCCGCGGCTGATTTGAGCGGCGGCCACGCGGGGCGCGCCGGTCGGCAGGGGCCAAAGCTCTCGATCGAAATAGCCCCATCTGATCGATCGATCGAAGGTGCCGCCGCTAGCGGGTATTTTCGGTGCACGCGGCGGTCCCCTTGGCCGCAGGGGGCGAAGCCAGGAATGCGACAGCCATGTCGATGATTTTACGTGGTCGATAGTTTTGAAGTGAAAAAAGTCCATCATAACAAAATTCTACTGCAATTTTCAGATATTCAGCAGCGCAGGATAATGCGAATGAGGACTCGATGTTAGAGATGATATTTCGATATCGATGTTCTTAAAACATATACGCCTTTATAGAATGTTCAATGTATTTAACACGGATTTTTTGAAGTTGATGTTTTTTAGCGTCGACTTTTTCTGTTCGGAGTTTTTACGGGGTCTGTATTTTTTAAATGAAAAAGTCAAAAACCAAACCCTACTAAAATATCCGTAAATGAAAGGTTCTTCACACCATTGTGACCAAGGACGGAAAACAAATAAAATCGAGTTTTTGTCAGTAAAATGGGCTATATGTTTGAATTATACAATCAAATGATCCAAGTTTCGTTATTCACATCATGTCCGCTGCTTTGCTTTTTTACTTTTGTCAGTTAATCAGTCTAAAATTAATAAAGATTCCGTTTTAAAATTAAATCCCCCAATATGTACTTCAATGATTACTAATCTAGTTTCAAAAATATGGATGGTCTTGGGCCAGTGATTTATTACTATCGATATTTTAATTTTGAGCATCGATGTTTTGTTGACGATGTCGCCTACACGAAGTCTCGATCGTCAGCATTAAACATATTTCAATCATTGATTATGTCGTGTCTTTTCGTTTGTACTAGTACTGCTGTAATGGTTCCGTTTGGGTAGGGAATGCTTGGCCACGAATTGTGACGCTTTCCTCCTGCGGGGGAATGTAAGGTAGGGCGCATACCTACATGGCGATTTACAGTTATCCTTCTTCAGGTATCTCCCATCAGCGGGGCACCGCCTCCGCCGGGACAAGCTCTAAGCCCCTCGCAAGTGTGGTAGTGTAGTGCATGTTAGTGTGTGTGTAAGGGGTGAGCATAGGACAAGGAGGAGGAAGGAAAGATCGTGGGCGGTCCGTGGCCCGTTTGGTAGGGTACAGCTCCGGCATTCGCGTGGTGTTAATCAGAAAAACCACAGAAAGCTACCGATCAGAGCAGCCGGCCGCTAATATTCCCAGGATCAACAGCAGGCGAATGCCGGAGCAGTACTGTAACAAACGGGCCACGCACCGCGCGCGATTTTTCCTTCCTCTTCCTTGTCCTCTCCTCTCCCCTTACACACACACATTAACATGCACTACAAAATCACATATTCCGGGAGACCGGTCGGGCTTAGAGGTTGTCCGGCAGGAGCGGTGCCCCACTGGTAGGAGAGTCCTGGTTAGGGGAAACCCCACTAGCCGATGGTAGGTCGGCACCGGATCTCGCCATCCAGCGGGGGAAGACCACCGCCACATCGCGAGCTAAAACAGGGACTACACTGACGGGACTTGTGACCACATTAGTCGACGCGTGCGGAGTCGTTAATTAATCAATGAATCCAATGGATGTTTTGGTGAAATTGGCCACCGCCAGCTGGCCCCCGCAAGGCGGCTGGGGTGCGGCGCCGGCTGCTCCGTTTCTTCGCTCGAGTGCCCTCCGCGCCCGCCGGGCGCTGGAGAAGCGACATGGCGGGGGCTGCGACTGGCGCTGGACTGCGCGGGTTGGGCTCATTCACGCGGCCACAGGCGACGGCGATCGCCATTACGCCCGACCATTAATAATGCCATTATAATGGGATGCCATTAATAATGGGATGTAGGCAGCTTTAGGCATTAGTCCGGTCTTCTCCCGCTGAATGGCCAAATTCGGCGCCGACCTACCGTCGGCTAGTGGGGTTTCCCCCGAACCAGAACTTTACCACCAGCGGGGCACCGCTCCAGCCGGGACAAGCTCTAAGCTCCCGACCGGTCTCCCGGAATATGTGGTAGTGTAGTGCATGTTAGTGTAAGTGTGTGTGTAAGGGGGAGAGAATAGGACAAGGAAGAGGAAGGAAAGATCGTTCTGCTCCGGCATTCGCCTGGTGTTGATCGAAGAAACCACGGAAACTACCGATCAGAGCAGCCGGCCGCCAGAATTCTCCTCCAGGCAGCGACTGAATTGGACCTGGCTGAAAAGCTAGTGTCGAAAATCCTGTCGCCGTGGGGAGTGGGAACCTAGGACCTCCCGGTCAGAGGCGCTGCAGTGACATCAGTCGCTGCGCTGAGCTGCCGCTCCCGGTCGGTGTCGGGCGAGCAGCGGTCGCTCGAGCGGCGTGGGTCGGTTGGAGTTGGCCGAGCGACAAGCGTTCGGTGGTGGCCCTGCACATAGCGATCGTTCCCCGAACGCATCTCCTTCTAGGGACCAGGCGCCGGACGGCCTGGAGCAGCCTTAACGCGAGCACTTCTGGCTGTGGGAATGAATGCTTATGTATATAGTGAATGAATGAATGATGCGCGAACGAAAAATAAACTAGTCAAAGAACCAAACCACACAAAAACATTTAGAATTAAGAGAAAAAATAACAATAACATTTTTCGTGTAAATGAAGTATGCCAAAGTGCCACAACATAATTATTAAGTTAGATTTAAGCTAGAATTAAGTTAGCTTAGTTAATATTAGCTTTTCTTTACCTCTCCCTTAGCTGCTTAAGCCGCAAGGCAGCAGCATAATTTGTACACAATGAAATAAAATAAATTCCCGCCTCCTCAGGGTTACTGTGGAGGGGAAACATGAAAATTGTATTGTATTGTAATGGCTTAAAGGCCTTCGGCCTACCACTGCATCAAGTTTTCTAATTTGGCTGTAATAATTACCTATTAAATAAAAAAATAAATAAATAAATATGAAAAAAGCCTTCACGCGAGGGAGTGAAGGGTCAGTGCGTCCTTCTGCCGCTGGAGGCGCCGCGGCGGGGCTGCTTTCTCGGGAGGCGATTTCCCCGTTGAAGCGCAGCCGGGCGCGCCAGCCCCGCCCCCTCCCGAAATAGCTCTCTCTGGCGGCGGGCGCCCGCCCGGACTTTCTCCTCCGCCCCCGCGCGCCCCACCCTCGAGGCGCCCAATGAGAACGGCATTTTAGTCCGTAGCCTACGACTTCGCTTAACACGCCTGTCGGAGGAGGAAATTTATAAGCACAACAGCCCTGAGGAAGACCACGACAAGATGGTCGAAACGTCGGCAACACAGCCTTCGACGCGGCGTCACCTGGACAGCCAGGATCATTTACATGACTCTGGCCGCGGAAGCCTACGACTTCAGCCTACGACTTCGGCATTTTAGTCCGACTTTGTCAGCCACCACTGTTCCTAGGGCTGTCCCTCCCTACAGGAACATGCGTCACGGAATACCCCTCCAAGTCTTTTAAAATTAATACAGAAGTCTGCAATCTTAAATGCTTGCCGCATTGTCCGGAAGTTTCTAAATTCGGATTCTTAAGTAAATAGCAAATAACAGACTTGTTATTTGAGAACCAGGTCTTCCTGTGAACCAGCAATGTATAAACGTAAATAGTAATAGTAATAATAATAATAATAATAATAATAATAATAATATAATAAAAAAAATAATAAATTTGGCATTTTAATCCGACTTTGCCAGCTAGCAGTGTTCCAAGGACTGAGTTTGTCTTTATTTAATATCCACTCCTGGGAGTATATCGACTTAAACGGCTTAGGGCATCACTTGATGTCTCTGCAGTGCCTCCGAATGCCGTAGCAGTACCCTACCAAACGAGTCAGTTCTTCTTTACCCGTTGCACACACTTTCGTAGTTGAGGCTTGTCCACTGGAGATACCTGGGGTGGGAAATATTCTGCAAGCCGACGGGTTGGTGGGCGCCGGATCTCGTTATTTAGCGGGGGAAGAACACCGCCACCTCTGGCGATAAAACATGCACTGTACATACGGGGCTAATGGATGTGCGCCCGGAAAAGTCAATAAATCAACCGGCCATCGCGACTCAATGAGAAGACCACAAAACACGGAATAATAATTGCAATAATAATAATAAATAAAATTGTTTAAAAAACAACAATAATAATAATATTATTATTAATAATAATAATTTATGATATCTGTTGGTGTAGTTTCTCAGGTCATCTCTGCAAGAGGACTGATCTGTGCTGCACTGAGAGTGTTAACTAGATCGTGTACAAGGCTTGGCCTTAGAAACTGGCTCATTGAGACAATGCCAAAGGCTGTTTTCCTGTTCGTACCGTGGGGAGTGATTAATGACATAGCTTCACGTCAAGTCCTGACCACCTGAGTTTGCACTTTGCTTCTCAAAAGTTCCCGGTGGCTGCTGTAGAGCTCCTCGCTAGGCGAAAGACGCGAAGAAAATAATATACAATACACGCATATGGAGATGCACTTGATTTCTGGCGGGAACGGCGTTAAGGGAAGTGAAATGAAAAGTTCGATCTCTTTGTGCTCTTACCATGTTTCATGTTGTGAAGCCGAAAGCGAAGTAATTCTCCGACGTGTGCACGTGTATTGTGATGTGCCGACGTATGACGGGCGCGCGCGTGCGAGAAGTGGGCGTTGCGTCAGTGTTCATTATCTGTCGGGCGGAAACGCGGAGCAACAGCAGCGAAGGAATGCGATCGCGAGGTCGCCCGGCGGTGGCAAGTACTCGCTACTCGCTGACACGCCCGCCCCTCCCGCCCCCCCCGCCCCTCCGCCCCCTCCGCCCCTCTCCGCCCCTCCGCCCCTCCGCCCCGTCACGCCCCGACCCGGCCCGGCCCGATCCCGCCCCGACCCGTCCGCCCCACCGGCCCGACCCGATCCGCCCCGCCCCGTCCGCCCCGCCCTGTCACGCCCCACCGGCCCGACCCGACCGACCCGATCCGCCCCGCCCGTCACGCCCCGACCCGACCGACCCGACCCGACCTGATCCGCCCCGTCACGCCCCACCGACCCGATCCGCCCGCCCGTCACGCCCCGCCCCGCCACGCCCCGACCCGACCCGACCCGACCCGACCCGTCCCATCACGCCCCGCCCCGTCACGGCCCGCCGACCGATCCGTCCCGCCCCGTCACGCCCCGACCCGACCCGCCCCGACCGACCCGACCCTCACGAGAATTTGGCTTTTCATCCACCGCTGGCGAGGAAGGTCGCTTCGTGCATCTGTACAATTCGAAAGGGCCCAACCCCGTAGCCGTACGTAATAAGTAGGAGGCGGATATTCATGAAATATCATTCTTTCCGCTTTCTAACAATGCCGTTTAGTATAGAAATTCATTTTATGTTACTAGTAAAGGAAACGATTCATTTTATAAGTAATTGTTTTGCAATTTTTCGTCGATTTCGACTAGAAGTCATTTTACCTTATCCCGTTCTTTTAAAACTTTTTCGTTTATTTCATTGATTTTCAGCATGTTTAAAACATTTGAGAGCATTTTATTGATCATTTTGACAATGTTTTGGGTCATCAAATCCTTCCTTGTAATAAAATACTCTTTTATTTTCGAAAATTCAATCGATTCCTGATATTTTGCTCAACATTTTGGAAACACATGGGATAGCTGTAAATGGTTGAACCGAAACCAGAGGTATTGAATACAAAAAGCGACGACAAAGATTTTACATAGAATAAATTGTAGGAATTGTATCATGAAAGTTATACTTTCGTTCTCGTTTAAGTATGTTTCATTTCCTAGGAATATTTTATAAGATAATATGAATGATAATATGAAGACAATAAGAAAATGTATGACATATAAATAACAAACAAATGTCAGGGCGCTGAGCTTGTCCTATCCTCTCCTCTTACTTACACTAGCATGTATTACAGCACCCCTCATGCCGGGAGACCGGTCGGGAGCTTACAAATTGTCTCAGCCTGGGCGGTGCCCTGCTGGTGGGAGATACTCAGTGAGGAAAAACCCCGCTGGCCGACGGTAAGCGACGATAACCTCGCGGTTCAATGGGGGAACACCACCGCCACCTCCCGAGCACTACATTTACGGGACTAATGCTCTTAGCGGTTGACGCCCTGGAATGCCAATCCCAAGAAGAGTGTTGGTGGGTGTGTGTGTGTGTGTGTAGTGTAAAAATGCCCCACTGTCGGAGCTGGGGCCTCCGGGGCAGAGACGCTGCAGGGCAGCGGCAACGCTGCCTCTAGGCTACCTCAGCCGGCGCGGGTGGGGTGGGGTGGGGTGGGGGAGGCGACGGGGCCGGAAGCGCGCTGGCACGTGGCGCGTTATTTCGGCGGACGATTCATCGATCGGCGGACGGATTTAGTCTCCACGCCATCCCCCATCCCCCACGCCCTCAGATCCACGCGGCGAGAGGGAATGCAGCCGCTGTCTGGAGGGGCGTTCTGCACAGCAAGCAAATGCCGGAGCAGTTACAGTTGCACTTCACATAAATGAGATGTTACAGTGTCATCCAATACGTCAATACAGCGACGTTCAACCTCCGAACGGATGACACTGTAACAACCGATTTACGTCAAATGCACAAACGGGCCACGGACCAGGCGCGATCTTTCCTTCCTCTTCCTTGTCCTATCCTCATCCATTACGTTTCGGTTTGGGGTACACCTACATTTGGGTTTTCTGTCACCTGGCTGATGAGCTGTTACGGTGTCATCAAGGAGCTTAAACGTTACTAGTGACCCTTTTGTCATCGGCCAGGTTAAAAAAGTATACATGCATCGCACGTGCCAGTAGACCAGTAGAGAGTTTGACCCGGCTGACGCGGCGCCCCTTTAGTGGGAGATTCTTGAAACATTTAGAAAAAAAAAAACGACAATCTGACGTGTAGGTCGGCGCCGGACGTCACTATACACATTCCGACACTTGCTGTGTACTGCGTAAGTAGTATGCGAGAAAGTGAATGTACGCCGGTGCCCGTCGTGTGTGTACTCGCACTTCCTCCTCCGTCGCGAGCTGGTGCGCGATCTCAAGTGTGGCTTTTGCTTCTCTGTTTGTTCGCTGGTGCGGAATCAAAGCGACCGATTGAGCAGAAGTAGCGGCGATTTCACGATCAGGCGCCCACGGGCAATTCGCCCGTGATCTTCTCTCCAAGCGATGGCACGTTTTGCCAAAACATCCACACATCAATGTTTCGATACATCGCTAAAGGGTTTTCGATGTTGATGAAACATCGACGTTTTACTTATCGACTAATACACATGCTATTTTCCTATCCATTTTTAATTACAGTACAGGGATATATTTGGTTTGCTTATCAGCATCTCAGTTAATAAGAATTATTATCGAATATAAAGAATAAAATTAACAATAAAGAACATACATCGCTACTTTACCCTTTCCTCACTTGTATTCGTACACCGTCAAAGTTTAATCACCTAAAATTCACTCAGATTGCACAGACGAAATTTGTAGCGTGATGAAGAGGGTAACGTAAAACAACGATACTTTTGTGGATTGTTACTACTCTACAACGTGCATAAATACCTTAATTAAAAAATAAATTAGAAAATTAAAACATCGACGTGTTTGCAACAAAATATCGATGTGAAGAAAACATCGTAAGCAAAATATCGATATTAATACATCGATGTTCCTGGTGGGAAATATAGGTTTTAAAACAGATTTGCTTTTGCTATCCCTACTTCACTCTGTGCTATGGCTATCCCGCTGTGGAAATCGTAGGAAGCGATTGATGGATGGACCAAGAAATGCAGTGTTACAGCTAGTACTACCTACAGCACAACCTGCGTCGTCTTGCTGTTTTCCCGACCCGGTATCTCCCACCTGTACGGTACCGCCCCAGCCGGACAACCTGTAAATCTAAGCTCTCGATCGGTCTCCCAGCATGTGTGGTAGTGTAGTGTATGTTAATGTAAGTGTGTGTATGGGGTGAGGATGGGACAAGGAAGAGGAAGGAAAGATCGCGCGCGGTTCGGGGCTCGTTTGTTAGGGTATTACTCCGGCATTCGCCTAGTGTTGGTCGAAGACCCGGCGGAAAACTACCAATCAGAGCAGCCGGCCGCTAGGGTTCTCCTCCAGACGCGACTGAATCCGACCGGCTGTGGAGCTAGTGGCATCGTCGGGGCCCGATCGCGGGTCTTCTGGTCAGAGGCACTGCGGTGACATCAATTGATTCCCCAGGGCCCACCTGGGCATTGGCCTGCTGACACCCCTTTGCCGGTGGAAACATTCAAAGAAAGCGTAATGTCTTAAGCCTGTTTTAACGGTCATTTTTCATCATTTCCCGTCGATACGGAGCAGACGGGAGGGGATTTGAAACGAAAAATGATGCATGCTTCATTTTTCCGTACAGATTTCACCCAATTTGACTACAGCCCCCCTGGTGTCACTTTATGGAACTTTCTTCGATTGCGTGAGTTCTCCGGCAGGAAGTATATTTATCTGGTGCGTAGCGTGGGCACGTGTTGTTTGTGATATTGAGTTTTTTGCGTTCAGTGACCCCTCTCGCAATGAAACCACAATACCTCACATCTTTCTACTCCTTACTCTGCGAATTCGTAACTATCTGATCATTCTTCCCTAATTTAATTTGTTTCAAACCCGATGTTCAACTGTTAAACTTCCAGCGCTTTTGGGGCGTTTGGGAAGTATTTTCATCACGATTAGTACAGACCAGAAATGACCGTGTAAAACGTTGGAATCACATTCATCCAGTTTCGGTACGCATAAAACCCGAACGTCCTTTTCCATCCAGTTTCTGTACAGAAAAATGAAAAAATGACCGTAAAACGGCTTTATATACATACACTATATATGAAATTATTCTTACGGTGTATTCCACAGTCGTTTGTACGATTGCAGTATTCCTGGCAACGAGCAGGGCTAGTGAATGTCGTCGCCTCCTGCAACTTTTGGCGGTGTCAGAAGGAATCGTAACAGAATTGCGCGCCGCCATTCATTCGTCTATTTCTGTGTCTCCGGCAATAGTATTTGACGTGTTCCGCGGTGTCCCCACTCGAAATGCTGAGGCTGTTACGTGCACACCTTGTCAACATAACGTGTTACGCTAACGGGGATTGGCTTTCGTCCTACTACACGTCTATTTTCGACCAGTGACTCCGCTCCTAAGAACGCCGTTTCGCATTTTCCCCGTCTGCATTTCCGCTCCGGCTTTCCTGGGAAGCACGTGATGTCTGGTGCGAGTATATCTCTGGCTACAGTTCGCTGACGTGGTATTGTTTCTAAAAACGACCTGCAATCGTAGGCGATGAATTCATGTGAATGAAGGTTGATGAAACACTACGTGGGATACATGTTTTAATATGGATGCCCCTTATTATAATTTATATTTTAAAATTTTTTTTCAGTCTCTCTAATTTGTGGATTCGTTAACTAATTTTGGAATATCATTTTTAATTGTAGCAGCTGATGATGACTCAAGTGTCTTCGAAACGACGTCAAATTTATAAATTTTTCTTTTAAATGCAATTATGAAATACATTTTAATATATTTAATTGTATATTAAAAATAATATAAAGCCTCTAGGATGGCTCATGGCCAGCGAACTACCTTCCCGTGCAGGGGTCCGGGTTCGACTCCCGGTCGAGGCAAAAATAGAGTTGCATCTTTCCTTAAAAAACCGTCCCAGTTTCTGTAGCTGTGCAACGAAGAAAAGCTCAAGCTCGCGGATCTCGCTAGTTACGGTCAAGACAAAACGTAGCGTCACACTAGATCAGGATAACGGTTTTATCGACTTCTTTTTCAGTAACGACGGTGCTGAATGCAGAGACATTCGTGGTTAGGTGGAAGTGCGGGCTTGATGGCCCGAGTCTCGCCACATAAAGAAAGTCATTATTTATTATTATTATTATTATTATTATTATATTATTATTATTATTATTATTATTATTATTATTATTATTATTACATTGGTGTAAAATGTGCAGTGAAAAAGATAGAAATGTTCTTTACATTATGTCGCCTGATCTGTGAAATCAAGATCGAAATAGAAATCCTTTTTACAGTGCCTTTTACCTGAAGTAACCCAGACTTACTCAGACAATAATTTACTATAATCTACAAGGGTCAGGGAAATGGATGTATTCTTTCTATAGGTAAATGGAAGTAATGAAGTAAAATTTTTATCGCTCTGCCTCGTTTTCCTTCCTCGACGCCGCCCTCCCCGCTCCACCTCATCCCACACCCCGCCCTCCTCTCTCTCCTCGCTCGCCTTGCTCCGTCCCTCCACCCTCCGACCCGCCGAATCGCGAAGTACGCTCGTCTCCGGTTATAGAGAACTTTTTTGGTTCTCTATATCCATTGGAATGATTGAAGGCCTTGTCATTGTCAACAATAGTATTTATTTCACAAATACGCTTTCGATGGCTTAGCCATCATCATCATTTTTTGCTGTCTGGGGCCGCGTTTTCCGCTCCCACGCAGTCCGTTTTGCGGCCCGGGGCCAGAAAACTGATAAATGATGGCTAAAGCCATCAAAGCTCTACTTGAATAAATTTTGCTAAACGTTCAATCATTCCAATTATGTAAATGTCAACTACAACTCACCACTGAATCAATCTCTATATCCACATTAGGTCATCGCTAAGGTCCTCATTCGTGGTCCGCTATCTCACCTCAGGGGAGACTTCTTTGATCATGAAGACGATGTTTTTCAAGCTGCTTGGTGTTGGAATTGGTGGCACTGCGGCAATAGTTTCTTTTCCAGGGGGGAATTAATTTCCAGAACGTTGTATTTCCGTTCACTATAGCCGAGATTCATGATCACTATAACTGAATCTTCGTATGCTTACGTGTAATGTAAGTGAAACGGGACAAGTGACTTACGTTCAATATAACTGAGAGCTCACTAAAACGTAGTTGGCTATAACCGGACTGGACTGTAGAGAGTTGAAGATAATTTCATTTAGTGTAATGTTTTCTAATAGTTGTATTTTTAAGGTAATGTTCCATTATCTGGCTTTTTAAAATGTGTGTTGTAAAGTTCTGTGAAATACTTAATAAAATGGGTTTTTTAATAGTTGTGAAGTACTTAATAAATGTGTTTCTTAAAATTGTGTGAAGTACTTAATAAACCGTGTTTTTTTGCCAAAAATTATCGACTTCGAACTATCAGTCTCTTTATCACATTCTCGCTAAGCTACGCCAAGGTAACGCTTGACACATATTTCTTGTAGACTTCCTCTTCTGATATTTGGAATATCTTTCTGACGTTCTGCTTATTCACCGAACAGCGATAGTAAAGTGGACATCACACGTACTGCAATATTTGCTCAACTGACCGGAATTTGTGGCTAAGGCGGAACGAAAATGCTATGTAACGTCCTATTTCTGTGCGTTGTCCTACATCGCATGAAGCTAGTGATATTTATTGAAGGAATTTGTTTATATTAGCTTGCAAAGTCCCGCTGCCATACTATTATTCAGTAATCGAACATCATAACTATTTTTCTCACGTGAATAATGCCCGATTTCAGATTGTTATGAAGTTGTGCTACATTGAATAATTAGAACTAATGTAATTTTACTGAAGTGCTCACTATCATAACATCGTATGCAATATTTTAGGTATGCATGCCGATTTTATTTTATTTTTAATCTTGCGCAGTCGGAAATCATTTTGAAAAATGAAATTTTGAAATCGATCGATTCATACAGACGGCTCATTGATTTTTCTTAGCACTTAAACAGTCAGAAATCTACTATACAAAAAGCAACCATTCATGACCCAGGTTAATCACGAACCTGTTTTGTTCAAACGATTTGCAACTTTCGACAGCTAAACTGGCAAATTTTTCACTCACTTCTGAGGATATCGAGCAATTATTGAAGAATAATCGATTAATATCTAATCGATGATTATTTTTTATTTTTAAATAATGCGTAAAATGCATAAATCGTTAATTTTTAATTTATAAATGAATCAATCGATAAGTTATTTAACTTATTTTAAGAATATCTACCACAAGAATGCGAATCATTCTCAACTTTCTGGCTTGTTAATTTTTTTTATTAAACTTTGTGTTTAAGTCAAATATAGTTTTTGTTTTAATGGAATCAAAAAAAGCATGTGCATCAACTAAAATAACGTTAACGAGTTTAAATTGAATACAGAAAAATGTGATACCCACGGTTTTTGACAAATAAAGTGCAACTACTTAATTGAACAAATCTCAATTCTTCTAGTTTCTTCTAATAAACAACGAAATAAATAAAATGATGTTTTACAAAAAGTAATTCTTATAATATACACTCAATAATAGATATGATAATATCTACTGAATAACAGATCATTAAATAAACAATATCGAATAGAGAGATGAGGAATTCCACTGCTAAATTTCAGAAGTAGAGATGTACTTTCATAATTGGTTCGTCTTGAAAATTAATATTTGAATTAAAATAATCGAGCTAAAAATGGGACAAATTTTCGATTAATCTTATAAAATAATCGATTATGGTACTAATCGCGATTAAATCGCCCATCCCTAATATCGAGGCCACGGTGCATTTTTCGGAGGTCATGCATGGAAACTAGTACTTAACTCCCCTGTTTATAGTTTGGAAAGACTTCGTCGCACCTATACAGCTAAGATGTCACAACCACATAACACAACTGGGTACTGCTACGAAACAAAATACTGAGGTAACACGAATCAATATGGTTGCCCCTCGCATATTGAGAATGATTCCAAACATGTGGAAAAAAATAAACCTTGGCTATAGTGGATGTAGGAAGAAGGCCGGAAATTGAATCTCGTATGTTATTAGGCGAATAGAAAGGTCTTCGGAGAGTGGAACTGTTTCAGCAGCGCAAGAGGCATTGAAAGGTGTCAAGACTGCATTACGATACTTAGAGAAAGAGGACACTGCAGAATCGAGTATGGAAGGAGAGCGAACTATGGAGAAGGATCTAGAGAAATTACCAATGCAAAATGTACGAAGCAAACCATTGAAAATAATTGATTTTTTTAGAACAAACAAAAATGCAGAAATTTTCAGTTCGTGCTGTTAATAAATTTGCTCTATCTCTAAGCCAGCAAAATCAATAACTGTGAAGGAATTCCATTTAATTTTGACATCATCGGTTACAGCGAACCAAACATGTTAGACACCAAGAGTTCACTGTAACCGGAGTTGATTGTACTAGTAACTTTCTGTCGAATAAGAATTCTGTATGCCACTCGTAGCAAAGTGCTTTCGGGGCACTCCTTTCAAAATGCCATGCCGACATTTCATTCGTACGCTAGACAGACATTGTGTACGAGTTACGTCAATAACTACTACATCATCGCCATTCCGGCAAAGGAAATAAAAACGCGGTGTGGCGATTCCCGCACAATTCGCGAGCAGCATATTTGGTCTCGCGTCCCTTCGTGCTCTGCGACTGAGGATGCACGAGTGCTGCAAAGGGAGTTGTGCGAACGAAAGGAGCAACAGCAAGAAGCAACTGAGGAGGAGAGTGCAGCGCTGTCTGCTGGTGACGTCGGAGGACGTCGCGCAAGAATCGAATGTCATTTATTATTTGCGCGCGACCGGGAGCGGTGGCTCAGTGCATGAACCGATGTCACTGCAGCGCCTCTAACGGGGAGATCCTAGGCTTCCACAGGATTTTCGACACGAGCTTTTCAGCTAGGTCGAATTCAGGCGCTGAGTGAAGTCGTAGGCTTCCGCGGCCAGATCATGGTGATCGGGGCTCGGGTGGCCGCGTCGAAGACTGTGTTGCCGACGTTGTGCCGCACACAGCCCTGAGAAGACCACGATAAGATGGTCGAAACGTCGGCAACACAGCCTGACGCGGCGTCCCTGACACCCCAGATCATCGGGTTCAGGCGCTGTCTGGAGGAGAATTCTAGCGGCCGGCTGCTCTGATCGGTAGCTTTCAGTGTTTTTCTTCGATCAACACCAGGCGAATGCTGGAGCAGTACCCTACCAAACGGACCACGGACCGCCCGCGATCTTTCTTTCCTCTTTCTTGCCATATACTCACCCCTTACACACACGCACACGCACACACACACGCACCACACACACTTACACTAACGTGCACTGCACTACCACCACATGCCGGGTTGGGGACTTGGAACTTGTCCCGCTAGGGTCGTGCCCTGCTGATGGGAGATACCTGGTTGGTGAAACCCCCGCTAGTCGACGGTAGGTTGGCGCCGGATCTTGCCATCCAGCGGGGGAAGATCACTGCCACCTACCGATGAAAAACATGCATTACACTTTCGGGACTAATGGCCCGTAGTTGCTGCGTGTAGTTGACGCGCCTATAATAACCAGTCAATTTATGCGCGCATTGGGACATTCGTCTCCTACATTTTTTCAGTAGTATACATACCTATTTATTTATTTTTTTTATTTTAGTCAAAAAAAAAGTTAAAAACTGCGTATGACGTGCTATGGGGAAAGTGAATTGTACATTTTCAAAATTTGATCCTACACTGTCTTATCTACAAATTTTGAATTTTGAAAGGGAGAAAAAACAAAAAAACTCCATGTAATAAAATCTATTTTCAAGGATAAATAAGCAATAAATTTTGAATTTTGAAAGGAGAAAAACAAAATCTCCCATGTAATAAAATCTATTTTCAATCATAAATAAGCAATAAATTTTGGCTCTTTTTACTTCTGCCGCGACAACATGGAAACGATAATTTGAATAATTGTATTTCACTGAATTCTAGAAGACGTCACAGAAAATGAAGTTACATTTATGTCCAGAAGCAAAACAAGGGGCCATCTCAGCATTTGCTCAATGGATCAAAACTGGGCGAAAACCTGATCGGATGGGGGGGCATTGACCCGGAAGCTGTAGTACAATTTTGTTACAGGTTGTTTATACTCATTTATACAGTTCAAATGGTAAATAATGCATTATGTATCATTGTTAAAATTAATGTTACTTTTCTTGTGATGCTCAGTATAGTCTCTAATTGTATAGAAACAGTTATGCAGCAGAAATGATTTCACTTGGTATTTAAACTTGGGTTTGTACTTGAAGTACTTGGGTTTGGTCCTGCGTAAAACTTATTGGTCGGATCCCTATTAACAATACGGTCAAAAATCATGGAGGCGCTGCCTTGTAATGCGCATTCAAAAACAGTAGTTCGAATGCCCGATCCTTGGGATATACTTCAATTGTTCGTCCATTTTAGTGTACGGAGCGGCCGCTGGGACCCGTACAGAAAAAGGGCAAATCGAGGCGTTAGATAAAATTCAAAAACGGGGCCCGGGGAAATTTGTAAATCATGGACGCGTTGATGGACAGATGAATGGGGAAACCCTTATCTAAGAGAGGAACGGGGGCGTTTATGCGTAATGTACAAAACATACAAAGGGGCTCAGCATGGGCAGACATCAGTAAGATTACAGAAATCTGATTATAAAAGTAGAGGAGACCATCCCTGGAAAATGATGAGAAAAAAAAGAACCCATGTAGGCAAGTTCTCCTTGTGAATCGTACTATAGTAGATTGGAACAAACTACCTGCAAAAAAGGGCTAGAGACTCTTCCTTCTAATGAGTGAAATTTAAAAATATACTTAATTCTATGAGGTCATCATAATAGCACTGGGACTTATCATTATTATTATTATTATTATTATTATTATTATTTATTATTATTATTATTATTATTAATTTTTATTTTTATTAGTTTCATTATTATAATCGTTGTATTATTAATAATATAGTCATGTGTCTCTTATTCAGTGAAGTGAAGTGTGGTGGTGGGGGCACGGAGGAGGGGGGGAGGTAGTGTAGCGCAGTGAAATGAAGTGAAGTAAGTGGAGTGAAGTGTTAGAAAAACTATAAGTCAACATATAGATAACTCAAAATTAATTATAACTGGATATTAATCTCTAATTCTAATTGTAATTATATTTGTAAATATTCGTAAGTTTTGTAATTGTATATCTAATTGTAATAATGTTTGCACCGAGCATTAGCTCAAAGCGAACTTTAATAAATCTATCTATCTATCTAAACTTTTCTATCAATTTAATCGTTTAATGTCATCTGGCAAAGTGTTGTTTTTATTACATACCTATTATGGCTCTCACACGCATCCAAGCTGTATAAAGGTCTTTAAAGAGAGAGAATTTCACGAAGACGTGACGAATTGACTTTAAAAATATCAAGGATTTCTTTCAAGGAATGCATCAAAATATGGATGTGAAATGCAACCCACGTCACTCGGCTGTATTTTTGAATCCATATCGTCGAATAACTCCTAAACGAAGCGTTTTAGGGGCCATAAAAAGTAAACTTTTGAGGCCAAAGCCCCAAAGAAACGTTCCTCATGTCGTAATGTACAGGATGAGATATTTTGGGAAAATTGTAATTACAGTTTTTGCTGGTTCGACGTTCTCGATTCTCCCCCACCTGTTCAGAGCCTGTAGAATCTGCAACTGTATGTGAAATTAAACTAATTACCTGTTATTCTATGCAATTGAATTACACTGGTGTACCTCTCTATTCCGTAATAACGATAAATAAGAATAGTTCGTATTGACAACGGTGTATTGTATTGTTATGAATTACAAAGAGACATAGAGAATAAGTGACCGAGGATAAGAGGTTCTTGAAAGAAACAACATATTACAGGCTTAATTTGGAAATAGAAAAATAGGGAAGAGGATGGGATTTAACATTCGATAATTAACGCACGAGTGCGCTTGTTAGTAATATAGATTAGAAGATACAGACGCAGATGATATGATGTGACTCCGAATATGAAACTAGCCGTAGCGTTTGTTGCTTTCACTGTAAGTACATTTGCAATATCAATTCTTCACCTACGAATGCCTTACAACCATAAAACGCATTTGAGTGACGTTAATACTTAAGTCGTTGCCGAGTTGCTTTTCCTCGATAAAAAGTCTTTATATCCACGATAAGCTTATTCTGTTCGAGGGAAATACATTTAGTAGGAATGTTCATTGGGCGTTGGGTGCAGGTGGCAAAGTAGTGAATACGTTAACTCAGAGTTCTTCAAATTTTCCTTTAATCACAAATAAATGAAGTTCGAGTAGATCGTTTCATCAAGTCAGGAGAGACAAAACGAAATGTAGCTCGAGAACTTTTTAATTAAAATTCATATTTTTATTTATCTAACAGTTTATGTTTATAGTCTCTCTAAACTATGAAAAATGTTTGTAAACATTTTATTCCTTTCAGTATTCAGGTCGTTTTACGATGTTTTTTAAAAACATTTTTGAAACATTTCTATAAAGAATTAACGATGACTTAAGCTCTGTACACAACTGTTTTTTGTTTTTGTTTTTTCAAAATTGGTCCTAAAAGTTGACAATAATTTAAAGTATTCATATATTTTACTTCATTCCCCTTCAGCGATTCTGACCGGGTGATTCTTGGTTTTGAGTCTCGACGGTGGCGAAGTTTCGACACAAACCACAGACTATTCATCCGTTGTCGGGAGCAGAATTGAGGTAGCGGGCGCTACTCCGATTGGAAGTTTCCCGTTGTACCTCTGATCAATACTAGGCGAATGCCAGAGCAATTCTTTAACAGTCACGTACCGAGGCCTATTTTTCGTGTTTCTTTCTTTCGTTCCATCCTCCATCTGGTTTTCCTTTCCCCAGATCAACAAGTGCCTTCTTTGTTCTTCTCTTTTTTTCTTTTCTTTAGAAATGTAGTACTATAAACTGAGGAGATAGTTCTTTTCTGTATGGTAATACCGTAATGCGCTAGGGAGTTGAAAAAAGGCGATGTGTGCGGTCGTCTAGAGCGTCGTGCAGTGGAGTGTGGCAGCGCCTCGGAGTCGCTCTGTGCGACGCGGCGGAGAATTCCCGGGAGCCGAGTGACGTCACAGGGCTCGCGTCTGGCGAAAGGAACGAGGAAGAGCAGCCCGGGAGCTCCCTCACGTACTCCTGAGGTTGCCTTCGATGATTCCTTGGAACAGAAGACTGCCTTTGCAGAAAAGAATCAGTATAATGTATCATAAAAGTCTGTGTAGTAATGTAAAAGTGTGTTTTTACGGGCTGATGTTTATATGAAGAGACAAACTTTAAAAACCCATGTAAAAATGTAAGAATTTAAAATCTCATTGGATAACCCATACAGTCTGTGACTGCAGTTTAAAATAGCAAAGTGGATTGATCATTATGAGTTTCTAAAAATTTAGAAGTAAGAGTTATTTATGTCTTTTCTCACGGTCAGTTTTAACTCGTATTCTCGTCTACGGAACGTTCATGCACACTATGTGAATTACACTTGAATTGTGATCACATATAGATTGTGATTTACACGCTAAACCTCAGGGTCGGAAGATCCTGACTACAACATTTTTAGAAACGTCTTTTATTTATAGACTGTTTTATGGACTAATTCTAATGTTTGTATAATTTTTTTAAAAACTGAATTGTTATAAAAAGAATTAGTCGTAAGGGACGTTTATTAGCAAAACGCGAAGTGAATTAATTATGTTAAAATTCCCCTGTTTGTGTTGTACAGTTCTTCAAAACTAAATGTGCCTGTAGCAAGTATTTACATGAGCCTGTGGCTCAAAGACCCCATCTCGATAGTTTTTTTGTGATCCTTTGAGTGCATGCTGAGATGGTCACTTGCTTTGCTCTGAACGTAAATATAGCTTCGCTATCCTCAGGTTTCGATGAAGTCCCATTTTTGTAGTAGGAGGAGTGGAACTTACTGGAGTTGCTGCTTTGTTCGCAGCGCAAAGCAAGTGGTGTTGAAACAGCACGTGCTGGCTCGCCCGCATTTGCACGCGAAATTACTCAAAGTTTCGAAAAATTGTACGTGACCTTATTTCAAAAATCTATCTTTAAGGAATTTCATTCTATTCATTCAGAGAGCAAATCACGATCTTCATAATTCGAGTTCTAGGAAGATGCCGAAAAAATTTTGAACTCTAGCAATTTTCGAAAAACCAGGCATTTTAATGAACATGAGATATACACCATTCTCTTTAACGTTCACAAACAACAAAATGTAACAAAAAACGATGGAGTCATGTTTTTGAAAGTATGTAAAGTTTACATGAAGCCCCTAGGGGGGAAAAAAAACTTTACATGAACCCCCAAAGTTAAAATATAGGTTTAAAATTCAAGGGACCGAGACTTCAGCCAGATCGATTTGGGAATGCCGATTTTCGAGAAAATGGGCTAAATGGTTTAGCCGCTGTTCACAGACGGAGGGACAGACAGACAGAAGGACGGACGTTACTGTCAATCGATTTCTCAGTGTCAAGGACCCAAAAGTCATGGATTCTGGCTACACCACGTGTTCAAGGATTTTTTCTAAATTTAGCAAATAGATTTATCCACTTTTTTGTTACCAGGGCCTTGTATTAAGTTTTTCTGCCGAAAGTTCACCGTTTTTTCGCGCAGCATTACATATAATTTTCTCTATTCCGCAGCGAAATAGTAAAAATCAAATCCGCATTTCTTTTACCGATGCATAAAGTTTTCTATATCTCGGAAGTGAAAATGTCGAGTTTTCAAATGTTGGCATCCTCGCTTTCTTTCTGCTTTTATTCACCATTCATCGGTGTACAGTAAAACGGAGTAGAAGGTATTCTGAAGCTGCAGAAATATAGTGCAGATTCTATTTACTTGATTCGTCACAAGCGGCTTTTACTGTTGTGTTTTTTTTTTGACGAAAATAAATTAAATAAATCAAATAGAAATGGACTGCAATCTGAAGTGGAAACAGATTACTATGATAAACCGCGTGTAATCGTGAACATTCTAACGTGTTCTTTAGATAATGAGTAAGCTGAAAAAATTGCAATTCTTCACAGATTAAGATGAAAAAAAAACTTATATATTTCAGTTCTTAGGTAAATGTTAAAGATGAACAGACTCGTTTATTCATGAATAGCACCTTGTCGTGTGTCGTTTTGAAGCGTGTAGGAAGTGCCGAAAGTTTCAAGTCATTTGGCCTGAGTAGCGGTCGAGGAAATTCCTGACTGATGAGGTTACAGGTTTCGAAATTGTGTACCGGTGACGGTACCATTAAAAGCCGTCGATGGTGTCCGCATTTCTACTTTTCCTTCTCGAAGGCAAAATGAAAGCCACTCCTAGCCAAGTATTTTTGTGCGTGTGTATGCCAGGACCAAAATACGAAAAATGGATCGGTTGAAGTGGCCCGGGGAATCAACCGCTGTCGCTGCAGCCTCTGACCAACAGATCCTTGGGTTCGAGTCCCGGAGCTGGCAGGATTTTCGCCACTAGCAAAGTAGCTAGCAGGACGAATTTAGTCGCTCCCTGGGGGAGAATTCTAGCGACCGGCTGCTCTCATCGATAGTTTTCCGTAGTTTCTCCGAACAAAACTAGGCGAATGCTGGAGCAGTACCCTAACAAACGGGCCACGGACCGCGCGCGATCTGTCCTTCCTCTTCCTTGTCCTTTCCTCTCCCCTTACACACACACACACACACACTTACACCAACATGCACTACACTCACATATTCCGGGAGACCGGTCGGGTGCTTAGAGCTTGTCCCGCTGGTGGGAGAGTCCTGGTTAGGGGAAAACCCCACTAGCCGACGGTAGGTCGGCGCCGGATCTCGCCATTCAGCAGAACAAACATGCACTGCACTCACGGGACTAATGACCAAAGCAGTTGACGCGCCCGGAAACACGAAAAAAACAACCAACCAACCGCGATCTTTCCTTCCTCTTTCTTGACCTAACCTCACGCCTACACTACCACACATGTCGGGAGCTTAGGGCCTGTCTCAGATGACCCGATATCAGCCAGAATGATTGCGGAATATCAATTTTGGAGAAAATAGACCGAATGGTTTAGCCTCAAGCGATGTTCACAGACGGACGCTTTGCTGTTATTCGACTTTTCGCTGACAAGGACCCACAAAACATGGATTTTGTCTACACCACGTGGTAGAGAATTTTGTTTTACTAAATTTAGCTACTGGAATTGTCCACTTTTCGCTACCAGGGCCCTGTAATAGAAGTTTTTCTGCCGAAAATTCGTCATGTTTTCGCGCAACATTACATAATTTTCTCTCTGCTGCGTAAGCGGTAGCGAGAAAGTAAAAATTCACACATCGTGAGTACGAGGTCTAGTAATGCTCCAGCCTACAAAGGATGACTGCCGTCTGGAGTGTTTGTTTGGGAGGGACGATGTAATGAGCTGCTTTCGTCAGCGGCGCACAGACTAGCGGAAAATTGACCAATTAGGGTGTACAAGGAAGAGCGCCTCACTCCCACGAAAGCTGTTTCTTGTGAATTGAGTTGTACAGTAACGTGGACATTGAAGAGGTTCCTCAAACAATCGCGAATAGCAAGTCCATCATTTCTTGGAGAAATGTTGGTTCCTGGACATCGGAAAAGGCTTTAAGCAGAAAGAAAAGTAGTGGGAATCCTCTTAGGGTTGTTTCTCTAATTACACAGATTTCTTTTAAAAAGTACACGGCATCATTTAAAGATATTCAATTCAAACCAAAAGAATGATTATGGTCGAAAAATGGCTTAGAAAGTTAGGACGTACCTGAGAATTTCGAGTGCAAGAATGGACGATGAAAATTAGATATGTGTAGGATATGGCTATAGAAAATTTGGAAAATTTCCACGTCCTCTATATACTAAAAATAGAAAACTCTAAAAACATTGTTTCATGTCGTTCAATATTAATCCTCGAAGACAAATGAAATAAGGGTTACACATTCTGAAAAACTACGATCACTGTGAACACTGTGTGTTTCGTGGATCAGAAAATGTGATAGAACTGTTTTTTATATTTACCGAGATCTGTACAGGCACATTATAGAGATCAATGTCTTAAAATCACGCTGCTCACCTTAAGAAAATACGTAATGCTTTACATATAATGATAATCACTGGATTTTTCCTTTCTTGTGGAAGGACATATATCTGACAAGTGCTTAAGGACACATGGTAGAGTTTGGAGTTAAAAAATATAATTTTTTTCTTCTAGCTCTTAACCCATTTGAGCCCAACCTAATTTTATGCGCCGAAAGCGCTAATGACAAAAACAGTCAACCTCAGAAAATAAGAATAGAAGATATTTAAGAGGAAGAAAGAAGTCAGAGAAAAATAGTACAGAAAAAGACGTCACATCCTGTAACCCTGGAGCTTTCTCACGCATTACAAACTTTAAACCCATTTCCTCAAAAGTTGACTTTTGGGATGTCATTGGAAATCTGAAACATCATGTCTCCGGTTCTATGTAAAATAACTATCTGACTCTTTCTTTGTAATAATTCAGAAATATATACCGAGTGAATGGACCAAAACTAAACATTTGATCCAATTATTTCATGGAGAAAATTTTAATTTTTTAAATTTAATTTTTTGATTTTTTAAAAATTTTCTGACAAAAATGTTAAAAATTTGTAAATACTAATGGTATAAATCTTGTTTTGGTTCAGGCACAAGTTCAAATAATCTGTTATCATGAGAAAAAAGAATTGAAGCAATAGAGATAGTAATTCTAAAGTTGTGATGTCACAGCTGAGCGTCTATTTCTGAAACCAAAATTCCGTTATCTCCCAAAATAAATTTTCAATTTTTTTCTCTTAATGGTTTTGTTTCCATTCTAGGCATATTTATTCAATAAATATATGTAAAAACGTTATTAGACAATATTAAAAAGATTTTCCATGTTGGGAGTATAATATACAGTCGACTCCGGTTATAGTGAACTTCTGAAGACTCGCATGTTTGGTTCACTATATCCAATGACGTCAAAATTAAATAGAATTTCTCCACAATGATTGATTTTATTAATATAGAGATTGAGCAAAATTCATTAACAGCACTAACGGAAAATTTCAATATCTTCATTTGTTCTTCAAAAAGTCGATTATTTTCAATTGTCTACTTCGTATATTTTTCGTTAGTAATTTCTCTAGATTCTTCCCCAGAGTTCGTATTCTCCATACTTGATTCTGCATTGTACTTTGTATCTAAGTATCGTAATGTAGTCTTGAACCTTTCAATGCCTCTTCCACTGATGGAACACCGTCCCACTCTCCGAAGACCCTATTTTTACTGGCCTAATAAGATACTAGATCCTATGAATTTCCAGGACGTATTTCCTACGTTCACTATAGCCGAGGGTTTAGGTTCACCGCAATCAATCTTCTTTTGCTTATTGTAATGTGTGAAACGGGGCCATGACGGCGCATGCGCCGTGGCGTTCGCGAGGGGCGTGGCGGGGGGTGGAGGGCGGGCGTGGGGGGGCGTGGCGGGCGTGGAGGGCGGGGCGTGGCGGGGCGTGGCGAGGCGTGGAGGGCGGGGCGGGGCGTGGAGGGGCGTGGCGGCCGGGGCGTGGAGGGCGGGGCGAGGCGGGCGACGCGGGCGAGGCGTGGCGGGCGAGGCGGGCGTGGCGGGCATGGAGGGCGGGGCGTGAGGGGCGGGGCGTGCCGGGGCGTGCGGGCGAGGCGGGGCGTGGGGGGCGGGGCGGGCGGGCGTGAGGGCGGGCGGAGGCGCGGGCGAGGCGAGGCGTGGCGGGCGAGGTGGCGGGGCGTGGAGGGGGGTGCCGGGGCGTGGAGGCGGGCGGGCGTGGCGGGCGAGGCGGGGCGTGGCGGGGCATGGAGGGGCGGGGGCGGGGCGTGCGGGCTGGAGGGCGGGCGAGGCGAGGGCGTGGCGGGCGGGCGTGGAGGGGCAGGGCGGGGCGTGGAGGGCGGGGCGAGGCGTGGCGGGCGAGGCGGGGCGTGGCGGGCGTGGCGGGGGGCGGGGCGGGGCGGGGCGTGAGGGCGGGCGGGGCGTGGCGGGGCATGGAGGGCGGGGCGGAGGGGCGGGGCGAGGCGAGGCGGGCGAGGCGTGGCGTGGCGGGGCGAGGCGGGGCGGCGGGGCATGGAGGGCGGGGCGGGAGGGCGGGGCGTGCCGGGGCGTGGGGCGGGCGAGGCGGGGCGTGGGGGCGAGGCGGGCGTGGCGGGGGGCGGGCGTGGAGGGGCAGGGCGGGGCGTGGAGGGCGGGGCGGGGCGAGGCGAGGCGTGGCGGGGCGGGCGGGGCGAGGCGGGGCGTGGCGGGCGGGGCGGGCGAGGCGGGGCGTGGCGGGCAGGGGGGGCGAGGCGGGCGGGCGGGGGCGGGGCGAGGCGGGGCGTGGCGGGCGGGCGGGGCGGGCGAGGCGGGCGGGCGGGGCGGGGCGGCCGGGGCGTGGCGGGCGGGGCGTGGCGAGGCGGGGCGTGGCGGGGCGGGGCGGGGCGAGGCGGGCGGGCGGGGCGGGCGGGGCGAGGCGTGGCAGGGCGGGCGTGGCGGGGCGGGCGGGCGGGGCGAGGCGGGGCGGGCGGGGCGAGGCGTGGCGGGCGGGGCGGGCGAGGCGAGGCGTGGCGGGGCGGGGCGAGGCGAGGCGGGCGGGGCGGGCGGGGCGGGCGGGCGAGGCGAGGCGTGGCGGGGCGGGGCGAGGCGGGGCGGCGGCGGGCGGGCGGGCGGGCGTGCCGGGCGTGGCGGGGCGGGGCGTGCGAGGCGGGGCGTGGCGGGCGGGCGGGGCGGGCGAGGCGGGCGGCGGCGGGCGGGGCGGGGCGAGGCGAGGCGGGGCGGGCGAGGCGTGGCGAGGGCAGGGCGGGCGGGGCGAGGCGGGCGTGGCGGGGCGGGCGGGGCGTGGCGGGCGGGGCGTGGCGGGCGGGCGGGGCGGGCGGGCGGGAGGCGAGCGCGGCGGGGCGGGGCGGGCGAGGCGTGGCGGGCGGGCGGCGGGGCGTGGCGGGGCGGGCGGGCGGGGCGGGGCGGGCGGGCGGGCAGGGCGTGCCGGGGGCGTGGCGGGCGGGGCGTGGCGAGGCGGGCGTGGCGGGCGGGGCGGGCGGGCGAGGCGGGCGGGCGGGGCGAGGCGAGGCGTGGCGGGCGGGGCGAGGCGGGGCGTGGCGGGCGGGGCGGGCGGGGCGTGGAGGGCAGGGCGGGGCGTGGCGGGCGAGGCGGGGCGTGGAGGGGCGGGGCGAGGCGTGCGGGGCGTGGAGGGCGGGCGTGCCGGGCGTGGAGGGGCGGGGCGAGGCGTGGCGGGGCGTGGGGCGGGGCGTGCCGGGGCGTGAGGGCGGGGCGAGGCGGGGCGACGCGGGCGAGGCGAGGCGTGGCGGGCGGGCGGGCGGGCGAGGCGGGGCGTGGCGGGCGGGCGGGGCGAGGCGTGGCGGGCGGGGCGGGGCAGGGCGGGGCGGGGCAGAGGCGGGCGTGGCGGGCGGGGCGGGGCGAGGCGGGGCGTGGCGGGCGGGGCGGGGCGAGGCGGGCGGGGCGGGGCTGGCGGGGCGTGGCGGGGCGGGGCGGGCGGGCGAGGCGGGGCGTGGCGGGCGGGGCGGGCGAGGCGGGCGTGGCGGGGGGGCGGGGGGGCGAGGCGAGGCGTGGCGGGGCGGGGCGGGGCGAGGCGGGCGTGGCGGGCGGGGCGTGGAGGGGCAGGGCGGGCGTGGCGGGCGAGGCGGGGCGTGGCGGGCGGGGCGGGCGGGCGGGCGTGGAGGGCAGGGCGGGGCGTGCCGGGCGTGGAGGGCGAGGCGTGGCGGGGCGTGGAGGGGCGGGCGTGCCGGGGCGGAGGGGCGGGGCGAGGCGGGGCGACGCGGGCGGGCGAGGCGGGCGAGGCGAGGCGGGCGTGGCGGGGCGAGGCGGGGCGGGGCGGGCGGGGCGTGGAGGGGCAGGGCGGGCGTGCCGGGGCGTGGAGGGGCGACGCGGGCGGGGCGAGGCGTGGCGGGGCGGGCGTGCTGGGGCGTGGAGGGCGGGGCGAGGCGTGGCGGGGTGGAGGGGCGGGGCGTGCCGGGGCGTGGAGGGCGGGCGAGGCGGGCGAGGCGAGGCGTGGCGGGCGGGCGGGGCGGGGCGAGGCGGGGCGGCGGGCGGGGCGAGGCGGGGCTGGCGGGGCGGGCGGGCGGGCAGGGCGAGGCGGGAGTGGCGGGCGAGCAGCGGGGCGGGCGGGCGGGCGGGCGGCGAGGCGGGGCGGCGTGCCGGGCGTGCGGGCGGGCGGGCGGGCGAGGCGGGCGTGGCAGGGCGGGCGGGCGGGGCGAGGCGGGGCGTGGCGGGCGGGGCGGGGCGGGCGGGGCGGGCGAGGCGGGCGGGCGGGGCGGGGGCGAGGCGGGCGTGCGGCGGCGGGGCGGGGCGGGGCGGGCGGGGCGTGGAGGGGCAGGGCGGGGCGGGCGGGCGAGGCGGGCGTGGCGGGGCGGGGCGGGCGGGCGGGGCGGGGCGTGAGGGCAGGGCGGGCGTGCCGGGGCGTGGAGGGGCGGGGCGAGGCGTGGCGGGGCGTGGAGGGCGGGGCGAGGCGGGCGACGCGGGCGGGCGAGGCGGGGGACGGAAGTTACGTCAGGGGCGTGCGGGGTCGCGGGGGGGGGGGGGGTCGCCGGCCTGGTCGCGTGCCGCGGCCGCCGCCCCCTCACCTGCGCCGGCGCCTGACCTTGCGCAAGGCCCTGGCGCCGACGGAAGTTACGTCACGCCGTTTCGCGCTCGCACTCGCACTCGCTCGCGTGGACCGCGGAGCCGCTAGCGATCTCTAAGTGCAGAACTTTAAATAGCGGGCCACTGGATTGAGAATTTTAAACATCGCGGGCCACTGGATTGAGAATTTTAAACATCGCGGGCCACTGGATTTAGAATTTTAAACATCGCGGGCCACTGGATTTAGAATTTTAAACATCGCGGGCCACTGGATTGAGAATTTTAAACATCGCGGCCACTGGATTGAGAATTTTAAACATCGCGGGCCACTGGATTGAGAATTTTAAACATCGCGGCCACTAGATTGAAAATTTTAAACATCGAGGGCCACTGATTGAGAATTTTAAACATTGTGGGCTACTGGATTTAGAATTTTAAACATCGCGGGATATTAGATTTAGAATTTAAAATGTCGTCGGACTTTGGATTTAGAATTTTAAACTAAGTAATTTTAAAGTTATTAATTTCTTTCATCAGTGAAAAAACTAGTAGCAATGCCCCCCTAACCTTTTAGTGCTTATCCTCAAAACGTATCCATTTTTTGAAATCAATGCATGACATCATTTAAAGATCTACAATTGAAACATCAAATACATTGAGAAAGAAATCTGGCTTTTAATATTGAAGGTGAATAAAAGTTTCTGAAAATATTTCAACTTTTGCAATTTTATACACTTCAGAGGTTGTAATGAAAATAGATATAAGAACCATTTTGGAAATGCACTTTTCTATATTCGAGCTAAAAATAAATAAATAAATGTTCAGCCATTTTTCTCAAATTTCTACGGAAAGTGTTACGGGGGCTTGCAAACAATTATTTACACAACAAATTATTTGTTAAAAATACTACGCTGACACTGCCGAAGGAAAGATTACACGAAGGAAAGAAATTTTAACTTCCGATGCTAACGATGCGGCTTCTGTAGGTCAGCGTTATATGTTTCTCCGCTTTAGGAAGTGCTTACCGTTAAATGCCTGTCTGCGTGAGATTCCACCTGGTAGACCGGAAGTGTGTCATCGCGCAGCGGCTGTTCTCATTCGCCTGAGAAAGCCTTACGCGCTTTCCCGATCGTCGCTGTCATCACGTGACGTCTCCGTTTCCGACAGCAGCGCCGGCGATCAACAGAAAACCGTTTGCTCACACGGATGCATTTGCGGTCAGTGGCGACGCGACAGATGGCTCTGGAAAGGCGACAGCTATGTCGATGGTTGGGAACATCGATGTTTTTGTAGAGACATTGATATATATTTTAAACACTGATATATATATATATATGTTGAAGCCGATATTCTTTAACATTGATGTTTGCGCTCTATATTTTTAGGTCTGGGATGTTAGTTTGTGGGTGAAAAATTCCCTAATTGAAAGTTTGTAAAAGTTAAGATATGAAGTTAGTACATTATGAAATGATGGTGTAATGACGGGTTTTAAGACACGAGCGTGATATTACGATACGAGCGAGGAACAAGGGAGTATCGTAAATTTCTTACGAGTGTATTAATGCAATTACATCAAGTTTCATACAGTACTTTTTCTGAGACGTGCTAATTAAAAAGAAATAAAGTTTTGCATTGAATCGTTTCGTGTCAGTTGATATGCATGTTTCAGCAAAGGCTATCAAGCAGACAGATCTCTCCCCTACCCTGATGCAGGTCGTTTTGGTTAATGCGCTAGTCATATAGAATCAACTTGAAATTACGATCAAACTTATTTTAAATAATATTCCACGTAAAAACTTACTACTAATAAAAGAAATGAAAAGTGCCATGTATAATATAGTGTGAAATGAATTTTAATGCACACAATCGAACGAAACATTTACTATTGCTCGACCACTCTCAAAAACCTTCCACTGCGCATGCCCGAACGTGGCCTCTCCTCCAAAGCTCCTCATATTTCCCGCCTGCCTGCGCTCTTTGTCACAACGTAGCTCTCTCTTTGTCTTTCTCTCGTGGTCGCGCGGTAATTCAACACTGCGAGTTTGGTGATAACAAACTGATGAGTGAGGAGGATCACACGAAACGCAGCTTTCGTGTTTCTACAGTAGGGTTGTCCAAACGATCAACAGAAAATAAGGCGTGTCTTGAAGAGTTTCGGTCTCCAGTCCCTGTTTGACCGTGGCTAGTGAGCAGTGGCAGTGTGCTTTTACACAGTAGCTGCTGTATTCACAAAACCCAATTATTACAAATAATTCAAAGAATATCCACTGAAAATCGATAAGTCGTTCATCAAATAATCATTGAACACGGCCACATTCCTCTCTTCTTCCACCGTACCATCCAGATCTAAATCCAATAGAACTTGTTTGGGATTTATAAAGGGCGTGAGGCAGCAGAAACAATTGGTGCATCCTTAAAAGAAAAGGAAACGTTTTGCAGAGAAGCGTTTGCACAATACGATGTATTCATTTCTTTGGACACTTCTGGAGTGCGAGTTCCTCTTTGACGAAGAGGGTAGTGATGACGAGTGGCGGTCAGCGCGATCGCTGCGTCTCGCAGTCGCCTCTCCTTGTCGCCTACGCGCTTCCTTATCGCCGAGAGGGAAATCTCAGATGCCGCAGGGTGGGGCAGCCTCGAGACTTTACCAAAGGTACGTCCGCCATGATGGTTTTTTGCGAGCGGTTCAGCTATAGAACTATTCTCAATGATGAAGTGTCAATACTTAGTTTGTAAACTTCTCTGTGATTGGTGATGAACCTGTATCACAAAGAAATGTGTATCGTTGTATGCATCAAGTGACAGAATTATACAAGGGGGGTAGAGAAAATAACTGATAATACCAGCGTCACCTCTTCCCGCACCTTCTTCGGCAAGCTGAGACCGGGAGCGGTAGCTCAGTGCATCAACTGATGTCACTGCAGCGCCTCTGACCGGTAGGTCCAGGTTACACTCCCACGGCGGCAGGATTTCGACACTCAGCGTTTCAGCTAGGTCCAATTCAGTCGCTGTCTGAGGAGAATTCTAGCGGCCGGCTGCTCTGATCGGTATTTTTCCGTGGTTTCTCCGATCAACACCAGGCGAATGCCGGAGCAGTATCATAACAAACGGGCCACGGACCGCGCGCGATCTTTCCTTCCTCTTCCTTGTCCTATCCTCTCCCTTACACACACACACTTACACCTAACATGCACTACACTACCACATATTCTGGGAAACCGGTCGGAGCTTAGAGCTTGTACCGGCTGGTGCGGTGCCCGCTGGTGGGAGAGTCCTGGTTAGGGGTGAAACCCCACTAGCCGACGGTAGGTCGGTGCCGGATCTCGCCGTCCAGCCGGGGAAGATCACCGCCATCTCCCGAGAAACAACATGCACTACACTAACGGGACTAATGACCAGAGCTGTTGACGCGCCCGGAAACATGAATCAATCATTCAATCGGCAAGCTGAGGAACTGACCCTTTGAAGAACTCCTTTGAAGAGACTTCAATCCATCGCACGTCCTTATGCCTGCAGCTCAGCGATCGGCGGTTGCGATGGTCATTGAATCAACCAATCACGCCTCAGTTTACAGCGAGGCACTAACCGTCATTCCGACTGACACGCGGATTTCGCCACCTAGGAGAGGAAGAAGGGCTCACTCGGGCGACGAACAGGCGATTTGAATGTAGCTCAGAGGCTTCTTTTCGGCTTGAGATCTTTTATAAGTGGAGAATGTACAAAATAGGCCGGCAGGCTTAGTTTCCCCTCCGAAGGAAGGCGTGCGAAGGAGTTCTCGCTCGTACAAACCGCGGTTTGATTCCGCGAACTTGAGTTAGCAGTCGATACGCTAGCAGCAGAGGCCGTCCAGGAAGGGCAGTGGCCGATTGCGCTCGTGGAAAGTCGCGCGGGGACAAGTCATGACGTGTCTCACTCTGACCACGACGCCTCGCGGTCGGCGCCTCTGACATCAAACTAGGATGTGCCCTTAACAGCTAAACTGTTATTTCTTAACCGTCAACGTTTCGTAACTGTTACGCGAAATAACAGTTATTTCTGTGTATCCTGTTATTGGCAGTTATCGGTTGAAATGCACAGAACTGCAACGTACTGGGCCTAATCCGAACTACTACAGCTTTTGTGGCAACCATTTTGTACGATAACAGCTTCACTGCAGCTAAACAATCATGATTTGCCAGTGTTAAAATTATAGATTCATTAATACATCATTCGTCATTATTACACACCATGTGCCACAATAGTTTTATATTTTATTTTATACACTACAAGATATTTGTCCTTTAAATTAAGTCAGTCCAATATGTTAACTTATTTCTATCCCATTGCTGCTTATGTGAGATCAACTAATATTTCCCTAGGTCCGATAAAATGAAATGAGTTAGGTCAAATAACTCTCATTATAATACTTGATATTCAACAGTCATTAAAACTTTAGCTGTAGGTAAAGCTGTAGTTTAGTTGTAAAAGCACTGTTTCTCCTCATTATATCCACAGCTCACGGTGCCACGCACGGGCAAAGGTGGCTCAGGGCATTAGTTGATGTCACTGATGTCACTGCCTCTGACCGGGAGTTTCTAGTCTTCCAATACCGTGGCTGGATTTTTGACAGCAGTCACTCCATACTAGCTGGATCGAATTTAGCCGATGTCCGGAGGAGGCTGCTAGCGGCCTGCTTCTCTGATCGTTAGTTTTTCGTGGTTCCTCCGATTGACACCTGGCGACTATCCGAACAGGACCCTCAGAAACGGACCACGGGCCGCGTGGGTTTTCTTTTCCATTTCTTACGCTATCCTCATGCCTAACTTACATACACTTACATGAACTACACTCCCACACATGCCGGGAGCTCAGAGCTTGTCTCGTCGGGGGCGATGCCCCTCTGATGGGAGACACGTGGTTGGGGAAAACCGGGCAAGCCTCGAGTAGATCAGAACCAGATCTCCCATCCAGCGGGTGAAGATGACTGTCGCCTCCCGCGATAGAAACATGCAACACACTTACGGGACTCATGAATTTAGCAATTGACGCGTCCGGTATCACTAATGAATTCATCCATCTCATCCCATCCCACTCCACCATCTCCTTCAATCTAATCACAGTTCCACCTCCACCTCATCCAATCCCACCCACACCTCCACCTCCTCTAATCTAATCAGTTCCATCTCCACCTCATCCAATCTTACTTCTACCTCCACCTCATCCAATCCCACCTCCACCTCCTCTAATCTCTTTTCCACTTCTATGTATTATTCGCGCACGTTTTCTTGAGCCCCGGAACATCTTCCCCCACTCCTTTGCTAATATTAGTTCAATTAAGAATAAATGATACGAACGAGCGTTGTAGACAAAATCTGATTAGGAGAAATGTTCGCTCCCGTGTGATAGAAACTATTATTCATCGAAAAACGAACTATGAATTTGATATAAAACGCCCCACTAGCGAAGCGAAGGCTCAAGAAGGAAACGTGCGCGAGTAGTAGCTCCTCCACTCCCACTTGCGGATTCGGTGGTGTAGCGGTTAGCGTATCGGACTGCTATACCCGAGTTTGCGGGTTCAAACCCGATCGAAGCCGTGGATTTTAAGGGCGAAACAATCCTTCGTACGCCTTCCTTCGGAGGGGGGTAAAGCCGCTGTCCCCTGTTAGTACATTCACTGCATGTAAAAGATCCTCAAGCCTCATGATGCCTCTGAGCAAAATTGAGTTCCGCCTGTTTCGTCGCCCAAGACAATACCTCCTTTCTCCGCTAGGTGGTGAAAGGAGCGTAGCGAAATTTGCGTGGTTAGACGGAAGAGCGGGCCTGATGGCCTAGTCTTGCCACGTAAAATAAGGCATTAACTAACTAAATAACTAACTTGCACGATCCCAACTCCGCCTCCGCGTTGCCTCTTCCGCTGCGTCAGCCTTCCGTGGAAGCGCCTCTGGGCTGCGGCCTCCGCGCTTCCGCTTCCGGTGGATGAACTGGCGCGGCTGAGCCGGCACCGCGCTCCGGGGAATCCCCTCGGCAGGCGCTGCTTTAGATTCCGCGGGACTATGAGCCCAACTGGGCTTAAGCACATTTAAATGAATCTTTTTGATATATTATTTTAAAAATGACGTGGGTGTGCGTTAAGTGAAGTCGTAGGCTTCCGCGGCCAGAGTCATGTAAATGATCTTGGCTGTCCAGGTGACGCCGCGTCGAAGGCTGTGTTGCCGACGTTTCGATTATTGTCAACACTTTGTAATGTTCGACACACGTGATCATTTCTTGCAGCTTTGACATGCCGCTAATGAATGGAATTATCGACATATGTTTCAATACCTGTAGATTAAATTCGTTGATATAGTTTTATATCCGGGGACGCGCCCATCTTATCGTGGTCTTCCTCAGCACAACAGCCCTGAGGAAGACCACGATAAGATGGTCGAAACGTCGGCAACACAGCCTTCGACGCGGCGTCACCTGGACAGCCAAGATCTTTTACGTGGGTTTGCGTTTTCCACCTAAGTATCTTCCACCAGCGTCACACTGCTCCAAGCCTGAACGCCACCAGTATGACGTCACTGTAGTGAAGTGTAAGGTCCCGATTGGGCAACACTAACAGCTGATCAAATGTCAGCAGCAGCAAAGTAAAATCTTCAGTATAAGTCCCGTCTGGTCTCCTGACATGTATAGTTGTGTAGTACATGTGAGTGTGAGCGTAAAGGATTAGAATAGAAGAAGGAATGGAAAAGAAAAATCAAGCGCGGTTCGTGGCCCCTTTTATTACGGCACTGCTCCGGCATTCAGCTGGTGTTGATCGCAGAAATAAAGGGAAAATATCAGAGCAGCTGGCGTCTACAATTCTTCTCCACACAGCGGCTGAATTAGTCCTGGATGTGTAGTGTCGAAAATTATGCAAGCGTCGGGGCTCGAACAAAAATCCTCCCAGTGAGAGGCTCTGCAGTGACAATTCATGCCCTGAGCCACCTCTCTTGGTGCCACCTAAGAGTAAGGGGGGAGGATAGGACAAGGAATGGGAAGGACAGATCGCGCGCGGTCCGTGGCCCGTTTGGTAGGGTACTGCTCCGGCATTCGCCTGGTGTTGATCAGAGAAACCACGGAAAACTACCGATCAGAGCAGCCGTATTCTCCTCCGTACAGCGACTGAATTCGCTCTAGCTGTGCAGTTAGTGGAAAATCCGTTGGTACTGGAACTCTGAGCAGCGGCAGAGCTTCGTCAGCCAGCGAAGGAACGAGTCTCAGACTGCGGGGGAGCTTTTCTTGTCGCGTCGGCAGGTTGGCTGCGAGTGCAGCGTTGGCAGGCGATCGACTTGACCGCTCCAGAGAAGTACGTAAAGCGGCGACGACGCGCAGCTGCCACAGCGACGTTTAGCAGCCTCGCCTTCGCGCAGCCGTGAATCACTGGCGATGTACATCCACGGCTTCAGACGAGAAAGATCTACGTGGAGATCCAGTGACAGATGGAGCTAACCGACACAATTCAAAACATCGGTTTGTTGATATATTCGATGTGTTCGTAGTCGAATACGCTCACCAATCGAAATTTTGAATTATGTGACTTAGTTCCCTCTGTCCAAGGCCGCCTCAATTTTAGGCGAATTGAGAACGCGTCAATTTTGGGCGAATGCCGGAACAGTACTCTAACAAATGGGACACCGGCTGTTCTCGATCTTTCATTTCCCTTCCTTGTCCTTTCCTCACCTCTTACTTACACACACTTACATTAACATGTACCACAACCACATACTCCGGGAGACCGGTCGGGAGCTTAGAGCTTGTCCCGGCTGGGGCGGTGTCCCGGTGGTGGGAGAGTCCTGGTTAGGGGGAAACCCCACTACCGCACGGAAGGTCGGTGCCGGATCTCCATCCAGCGGGGAAAGATCATTGCATCTACCGCAATAAAACATGTTCTACACTAACGGGACTAAAGACCTTAGCAGTTGTCGCGTCCGGCAATACGAGTCGGTCATTCGCTCGCATCGGCAGACTGGGGAGTAGGCATATGGGCCATTTAATCGCGATTAGTACAACAATCGATTATTTTATAAGATTAATCGAAAAATTTAAAATCGATTATTTTTGCACTGATCAATGAACACACCGATTCATTTTGCCGATTTTTAGCTCGATTATTTTAGTTCAAATATTAACGGTCCACGGACCCGCGCGATCTTTCCTTCCTCTCCCTTGTTCTGTCCTCACCCCTCACTTACCCTTATATGCACTGCACTCCCACACATGCCGGGCGACCGGTCGGGGTGTTACGAGCTAGCGCCGCCTGAAGCGGTGTCGTGCTTGGAAAATCTCCCGCAACATGCAGGTGGGTGCTGCCATCTACCGGAGGAAGATCTCCGCCACCACTCCGATAAAAAAAAAAACGTTCACTAATGGCCCTAGTAGTTGCCGCTCCTGAAACACTAATGTGGGAAATACAATTATTCAAATTATCGTTTCCATGTTGTCGCGGCAGGAAGTAATAAGAGCCAAAATTTATTGCTTATTTATCTTTGAAAATAGATTTTATTACATGGGAGGTTTTTTGTTTTTTTTTCTCCCTTTCAAAATTCAAAATTTATTGCTTATTTATCCTTGAAAATAGATTTTATTACATGGGAGTTTTTGTTTTTTTTCTCTTTCAAAAATTCAAAATTTAAGTAGTATATGACTTAGTGTAGGATCACAGAATTTTGAAAATGTGCACACAATTCACTTTTCCCCATAGCACGTCATACGCAGTTTTTAACTGTTTTTTTGACGTAAAATAAATAATCAGTCAATCGAGATGCAGCTATTTGTTTGAAGGCTAGGGCGGAAAGTAAATTCTCGACTAAGAGATTGAGTAGCAACTCAAGGATGCTAGGCGAAAGGAATCGACTGATCCTAAATATCTTCTTTAAATTATATTTTTTTCCTAATGCTAGTTTAAAATGTCGAATAGAACACTTCATTTCAAAGCAATTAGCACAGATTTGATTTCCCGATTCCAGTAACCGTGTATCTTCAAATAACCGGCATTCTAAAATAACGTCCAATTTTTGACGCCGCTAAAGTTGGCTTTCACTGCCATACTTGAAAAATCTATTAGTCAGCCATTGCATGGAGAATAATGTCTTTGTGAACACGAGCTGGCTTGTTAAAGTGTTGTTATGAGTGTCATAGAGAAACCAAGTACCACTTTGTTGAGTGTGTGGAGAATGAAAGCGACCAATCATGTGGAGTTCGTAATGGATGTGAACGGCGCGAGAGCGCTTGCCAAGGCGAGGAGCCAACACTGCACATGTCTCGCGTACAGTTCTCGCATTCAAATCAACGCATCAAACCGAAACCCGCTCCATTATACGCCGTCTTAAGCGAGCCGAAGCCGTTAATTTTTAATTAAACCGATGCCTGCAGCGGTAAAAATGCTTCGGAATAAAACCTCACGAAAGGACTTTCAAACTAGTCTCAAACTTCTCTTCTCTTTACTCCGTAGCGAGAAAGTAAATATGTTGCTGTTCCATAACTCAACGCATGAATAGAAGATATTTTATGCCTCTTCCATGGAGCCTTGTTTTCGCATGACGTTATATGTGACGCACTGATTATGGCAAATCAGTCGGTGCACACAATAAGAGAATTGTTGGAAAAACTGATCACATCTTTGAATTTTTTCAGTCAAAATCGGAACTGTTCCATTGTTGTTGGATTTTCCCTCATTTTCGGGGGTATAACAAAACGATGGAAACCTATCACATGGAGCGATGCTAAATAGTTTTTTCAATTTGCGAACGCATTGCAAATTTCTACTAATATAGATACATTGTTGGTGCTTCATTTGAATGAAACGTTGTTTCGATTAGAGAGTATTTGCGCGGCAGGCCGTATAACGAGTTGATGCACTTCAATCATAGTCATCTCGCACTTTCGAAGAAAAATTGTGAGATGATAGTTTCAACTGAACATTGTTTATCTATTTTGAGATTGTATTTTTACTTAGCTGTTTATTAATGTTCTTCTCTTTTTTTTATAGGTAAGCAGAACATTATTCTATCTTTGGTTGAAGTTCTTTGGTCGACGTCTTTCTGGTTTTACGGTAAGCGATAGAATTAATTTAGTTGTAGGAATTACACGCCAAACGAAATCCTGTAATTAATTTCAACAGTCTTGTATTGTTTTATTGTTTTCCTATATTAACAGCTTTTAGAACTTTCTGTGTGTTTAGTTTTCGTTTTATTGCGGGCGTCTTAATTTAACGCCCGGCTATAAACGAAATGATTAAATTTCGTTGGCTGTAGTCTGAGAATTTGTTATTTAAGTCTCTAAAGTCCAACTGTTGTGATTTCAAAACGCTTAATCTATAAAAGATAACTATTGTAGGTCCTAGTGTCAGAGGTGTAGTGTGGGTGACAGCCGTTCGGGGCGGAGGAAAATTTCGCCGTCCCCCTTATATAGATATTTCAATTTAAGTCACAAATATACAGTATTCGAAAGATCTTTTCGGCAAGAGCAATCATCATTATTGTGTACTGTGCAGGTTACTAATAAAAAATCCTATCTATATGTTTACAATATAAGAATCACATTTAGCACAAAAATTGTTACGCGTGTGCCACTCACATTAATATAAAAGGTATAAAACACATTCCTTGAAGATCGAGAAAATTAAATGATTAACGAATTGAATATAAAATACAAATCGACTTCCAATTAGAACTAGAACGACACTGTTACTAATTATATTTTCACGGGCTTCCTTGAAGGGACTTTTCCGTACTATAGTGTAATGTGCAGGTGTGAACAGCACTGATCACTATTCTTTATATGATAAAGTCATTTTCGCCCAATATTAGTCATAAACACTCCAAACACAATAAAATATGGGGAATCCCTACGAGGCCGTACACACGGTGTGGCCAGTCGCTACGATGAGCAAATGTCTTTATTACACATTCATTTAAAGAAGTCACAGAAGATTTCGTGCTCATTTCAATCGACCCGAATCGTATGTGCGACAAAAATATAAAATTAAATAGTTCAAATTTTTACATTATTATTATTATTATTATTATTATTATTATTATTATTATTATTATTGCGAAACTTTGCCGCCCCTGCCTTTGATCCCCACCGTCTGAGGATCTCCCCATCGTGCTGTCGAGTGACAACACGCCCAAGGATAAAAAATAAGGGACGAAACTGAAGGGGTTCATGACCCTGGCAGTTGACGTGTCCGGATACTATCAATTTTCACCGAACAATAATGATGAAAGTGTGATTTCTTGTTTTAGAAATGACGGCGAATTGGCGCTCATATTGACCAATCACCTAAGTAGCGCAAGGTTGTACGCCATGTGTGAAATCGTCTCCGAGTCAGAAACTTGACGGATTTGTTTATAGCAGGTCTACTTATGTCTCTAACCTGCCGATTTGTATCGATCTGGTGTGTGGAAATCGAGAATAAAAGTTGACGAGGTGTTGACATTCGTGATAGCAGCAAGAACAGATTAGATGATAATGTTAAGCTGAAAGCTGCTTTTCAAATAAAAATATAAAACGTTGGAAAATGCAACCGGTCTATATACCTTCCGTCGAAGTAAGTGCAAATTGAAATATTTGTAGCTCGAGGTGCTTGTAAATCGAAGTTTCAGTAAATATCGATAGCTTAGAAACAGGCTGTTCTAGGTCCATTTCAGTGATTTTTTCAGGGAACTCCTTTAAAGTTTTTGTTTGTAGTGGGTAAGCACGGAATGAGTTGGTTGGGTGCTAATGGAGTGCATTATTTCAATTTTGTTGAATGCATACATGTAGACAGAAAGATAGAATCCATGAAACTCGTTTAGTAATTTTAATTTTTATTTTGTTATTGCCATTTTTGTTAACATGGGCATGCCCCTTATACAGTGAAATAGTCTAATGTAGTGAAGGGGATTGGTGTGTTGTGAAATGAAGAAGATGTAATTATTGTAATGCTTGTTTTGTAATTAACCCTATTTGGGCGGAGGATTGTGTGCAAGCAAAGTAAAATCTGTTCCCAAGGGGTCTCTTGGGGGTTGGTGTCGCCATGAAGAGACCAATGGGGGGCTTCCCGCCTATGTGGGGCGGGGCGTAGGGTTGGCATTAAAGGGCGGGGGCGGGGCGTGCTGGGGGGGGTGAGGTTTGGGGTGGGTTGGGCTGGGCAGGGTGGGCGGGGGGGGGCTGGGTGGGGTGAGCGTTGCTGGGCTGGGGACAGCGTGGGCGGGGCTGGGGGGGGGAGGTTGCTGGGTGGGCTGGGGGGGGGCGGGGGGGGTGGGGTTTGGGTTTTTAAAAATGGGGGTTGTGGGGAAAAAAGGGGCCCCCCCCTGGGGGGGGGGGGGGTGGATTAATGGGGGTGCGGGGGGGCCGTGGGTTCGTTGGGGCGGGGGGGGTTGGGCGGGGGGGGGGGCGGGGGGGGGGGGTGCTGCTGGCGGGGGCGGGGCTGGTGGGTGAGCGTTGCGGGCTGGGGCTGGACAGGGGTGGGCGGGGCGGGGGTGGGTGGGGTGAGGATTGGGAGTGTGGTTGTCGCCGTGGAAGAGGCATGGGTGGGCTCGCCGTATGTGGGGCGGGGCTGGTAGGGTTGGCATTAATGGGGTCTGGGCGGGGCGGGGCAGGTGGGTGAGCGTTGCTGGGCAGGGGGCGGAGTCTGTTGGGGGCTCAGCGGGCGGGCAGGGCGTTGGTGGGCTGACCGGGCGGGCGGGCGAGTGCTGGTTGGTGGGGGTGGGCGGGGGGGGGCGGGGCGGAGTGCTGGTTGGTGGGCGGCTGGGCTGGGCTGGGCGGGCGGGCTGGGCTGGACAGGGTGGGCGGGCGGCTGGGTGGGGTGAATTTCCAGGAGGTGTGGTTGTCGCCGTGTGAAGAGACGCAATGAGGTGGCCCCGCCGTGTGGGGGCGGGGCTGGGGGGGTTGGGATTCATGGGCGTTGCTGGGCGGGGCTGGGCTGGGCTGAGCTGGGCGGGCGGGCTGGGCTGGGCTGAGCTGGGCAGGGGGGGGCTGGGTGGGGTGAGAATTGCACTTAGGGAGTGTGGTTTGCCGTGTGAGGAACCAATGTGGGTGGCTTCCCGCCCTATGTGGGGGCGGGCTGGTGGGTTGGAATGGGCGGTGCTGGGGGGTGGTGGGTGGGGTGACGTTGCTGGGCTGGGTTGGGCTGGGCAGGGTGGGCGGGCGGGCTGGTGGGGTGAGCGTTGCTGGGCTGGGGCTGGACAGCGTGGGCGGGGCTGGGGGGTGGAGCGTTGCTGGGCTGGGCTGGACGCGTGGGCGGGCGGGCTGGGTGGGTGAGAATTGCACCAGGAGGGTGGTTGTCGCCCTGTGGAGAGATGCGGGTGGCTTCCCCGCCTATGGGGGCGGGGCTGGTGGGAGTTGGCATTAATGGGCGGTGCTGGGCGGGGTGTGCTGGGTGGGGTGAGGTTGCTGGGCTGGGTTCTGGACAGGGTGGGCGGGGCGGGGCGTGGGGGGTGAGCGTTTCTGGGCTGGGCGGACAGCGTGGGCGGGGCTGGTGGGGGGAGCGTTGCTGGGCTGGGCTGACGCGTGGGCGGGCTGGGTGGGGTGAGCGTTGCTGGGCTGGGCTGGGCAGCGTGGGCGGGGGGGCCGGGGGGGGTGATCACTAGGAGGTGTGGTTGTGCCTGGAGAGACGCAATGTGGGTGGCTTCCCGCCGTTGGGGGGGCAGGGGCTGGTGGGTTGGCATAAGGGCGGTGCTGGGCGGGCTGTGCTGGGTGGGGTGAAGCGTTGCTGGGCTGGGTTGGGCTGGACAGGGTGGGCGGGACGGGCGGGCTGGGGAGGTTGCGGGCGGGCTGGACAGCGTGGGCGGGGCTGGGTGGGGGAGCGTTGCTGGGCTGGGCTGGACAGCGTGGGGGGCGGGGCTGGGTGGGGTGAGAATTGCACTTAGGGGAGTGGTTGTCGCCGTGTGAAGAGACGCAAGGGTGGCTTCCCGCCGTATGTGGGGCGGGGCTGGTAGGTTGCATTCATGGGCGGTTTCTGGCAGGGGGTGGCTGGTGGGGTGAGCGTTGCTGGGCTGGGTTGGGCTGGACAGGGTGGGCGGGCAGGGCTGGGTGGGTGAGCGTCTGGCTGGGCTGACACGTGGCGGGCTGGTGGTAGCGTTCCGGCTGGGCTGGACAGCGTGGGCGGGCGGGGCTGGGTGGGGTGAGAATTGCCTTAGGAGGTGTGGTTGTCGCCGTGTGAAGAGACGCTGTGGTGGGGGCTTCCCGCCGTATGTGGGGGCGGGGCTGGGGGGGTTGGCATTAAGGGCGGTGCTGGGCGGCGTGCTGGGTGGGGTGGCGTTGCTGGGCTGGGTTGGGCTGGACAGGGTGGGCGGGGGGGCTGGGGGGGTAGCGTGCTGGCTGGGCTGGGAAAAGCGTGGGCGGGCTGGGTGGGGTGAGTTCGGGCTGGGCGGACGCGTGGGCGGGGGGGGGCTGGGTGGGGGAAGAACTTGGAAAGGGGGTTGTCGCCGTGTGAAGAGCGCAATGTGGTGTGGGCCCCCCCCGTTGTGGGGGCGGGGCTGGTCGGTTGGCATTCATGGGCGTTGCTGGGGGGCTGGGCTGGGCTGGGCTGGGCGGGGCGGGGCGGGCTGGGCTGAGCTGGGCGGGGGGGGGCTGGGTGGGGTGAGAATTGCACTTGGAGTGTGGTTGTCGCCGTGTGAAGGCGCAGTGGTGGCATCCCGCCGTATGTGGGGGGGGCTGGTAGGGGTTGGCATTAATGGGCGGTGCTGGGCGGGCGTGCTGGGGGGGAGCGTTGCTGGGCTGGTGGGGTGGACGGGTGGGCGGGGCGGGCTGGGTGGGGTGAGCGTTGCTGGGCTGGGCTGGACAGCGTGGGCGGGCTGGGGGGGTGAGGTTGCTGGGCTGGGCTGGGCAGCGTGGGGGGGCGGGCTGGGTGGGGTGAGGGAAATTTACTTGGGGGGTGTGGTTGTCGCCTGTGAAGAGACCTGTGGTGCTTCCCGCCGTATGTGGGCGGGGCTGGTCGGGGTTGGCATTCATGGGCGTTGCTGGGGGCTGGGCTGGGGTGGCTGGGCGGGCGGGCTGGGCTGGCTGAGCTGGGCGGGGCTGGGTGGGGTGAGTTGCCTTGGGGTGTGGTTGTCGCCGTGTGAAGACGCATGGGGGTGGCTTCCGCCGTATGGGGGGCGGGGCTGGTGGGTGGCATTTAAAGGGCGGTGCTGGGCGGCGTGCGGGTGGGGTGGCGGTTTCTGGGCTGGGTGGCTGGGCAGGGTGGGGGGGGCGGGCTGGGTGGGGTGAGCGTTGCTGGGCTGGGGGTGACAGCGGCGATGGTGGGTGAGCGTTGCTGGGCTGGGCTGGACAGCGGGCGGGCGGGGCTGGGGGGTTTAAATTGCGCCAGGGTGTGGTTGTCGGTGGAAGCCTGTGGGGTGGGCTTCCCGCCGTATGTGGGGGCGGGGGCTGGTAGGGGGTTTGGGGTTAATGGGGGTGCTGGGCGGGCGTGTGGGTGGGGTGAGCGTTGCTGGGCTGGGTTGGGCTGGACAGGGGTGGGCGGGGCGGGGCTGGGTGGGGTGAGCGTTGCTGGGCTGGGCTGGGCAGCGTGGGCGGGGCTGGGTGGGGTGAGGGGTTGCTGGGCTGGGCTGGACAGCGTGGCGGGGCTGGGTGGGGTGAGTTGCTGGGGGTGGGCTGGACAGCGTGGGCGGGCGGGCTGGGGGGTGGGAATGCACTTAGGGGAGTGTGGTTGTCCCCTGAAGAGACGCGTGGTGGGCTTCCCCGCCGTATGTGAGGCGGGGCTGGTCGGGGTTGGATCTGGGCGTTGCTGGGCGGGGCTGGGCTGGGTGAGCTGGGCGGGGCGGGCTGGGCTGGGCTGAGCTGGGGGGGCGGGGCTGGGTGGGGGGTGCACTAGGAGAGTGGGTTGTCGCCATGTGAGAGACGTGGGTGGGCTTCCCGCCATGTGGGGGGCGGGGCTGGTAGGTTGCATTAATGGGCGGCTGGGCGGGCGGGGGGGGTGGGGTGAGCGTTGCTGGGCTGGGTTGGGCTGGACAGGGTGGGCGGGCGGGGCTTGGGTGAGCGTTGTGGGGTGGGCTGGGCAGCGTGGGCGGGGCTGGGTGGGGTGAGCGTTGCTGGGCTGGGCTGGACAGCGTGGGCGGGCGGGGTGGGTGGTGGAAATTGCGCCAGGAGAGTGTGGTTTCGCCGTGTGAGGACGCAATGGTGTGGCTTCCCGCCCTAAAGTGGGGCGGGGGGTGGCGGGTTGGCTTAATGGGCGGTGCTGGGCGGGGCTGGCTGGGTGGGGTGAGCGTTGCTGGCTGGAGTTGGGCTGGACAGGGGGGGCGGCAGGGCTGGGTGGAGCGTTGCTGGGCTGGGCTGGACAGGGGGGCGGGGCTGGGTGGGGTGAGCGTTGCTGGGCTGGGCTGGACAGCGTGGGCGGGGCGGGGCTGGGTGGGGTGAGAATTGCACTTAGGAGGGGTGGTTGTCGCCGTGAAGAGACGCAATGTGGGCTGGCCCGCCGTGTGTGGGGCGGGCTGGTCGGGTTTGGGATTCATGGGCGTTGCTGGGGGGCTGGGCTGGCTGAGCTGGGCAGGGCGGCTGGGCTGGGCTGAGCTGGGCGAGGCGGGCTGGGTGGGGGAACACTTTGGAGGTGGTGTCGCCATGGAGAAGCAATGTGGTGTGGCTTCCCGCCGTATGGGGCAGGGCTGGTAGGGGTGATTTGGGCGGTGCTGGGCGGGGGGTGTGCTGGGTGGGTGGCGGCTGGGCTGGGTTGGGCTGGACAGGGTGGGCGGGGCGGGCTGGGGGGGGTGAGCGTTGCTGGGCTGGGCTGGGCAGCGTGGGCGGGGCTGTGGGGTGGGCGTTGCGGGCGGGACAGGGGGGGCGGGGGAGTGGGTGGGGTGAGGTTGCGCGAGAGTGTGGTTGTCGCCGTGAAGACGCATGGGTGGCTCCCCCCGATGTGGGGCGGGGCTGTGGGGTTGATTAATGGCGGTGCTGGGCGGCTGTGCTGGGTGGTGAGTTGCTGGGCTGGACAGGTGGGGGCGGGCTGGGTGGGTGACGTTGCTGGGCTGGGCTGGACAGCGTGGGCGGGCTGGGTGGGGGAGCGTTGCGGCTGGGCTGACAGCGGGCGGGGGCTTGGGGAAATCACGAATTTTGCCCTGAGGACCTGTGGTGCTTCCCGCCAGGGGCGGGGCTGGTCGGTTGCGTCTGGGCGTTGCTGGGCGGGGCTGGGCTGGGCTGGCTGGGCGGGCGGGCTGGGCTGGGCTGAGCGGGGGCGGGCTGGTGGGTGTAGAGAGGTGGTTGTCGCCGTGGAGACGCAATGGGTGGCTTCCCCCCGTATGTGGGGCGGGGCTGGTAGGGTTGGCTTATGGGCGGTGCTGGGCGGGGGCCGGTGGGGTGAGGGTTTGGGCTGGGTTGGCTGACAGGGTGGCGGGCGGGCTGGGGGTGAGCGTTGCTGGCTGGGCTGACAGCGGGGGGGCTGGGTGGGGTGAGCGTTGGGTCTGACGTGGCGGGGCGGGCTGGGTGGGGGTGCAGGAGTGTGGTTGTCGCCGTGTGAAGAGACCAATGTGGTGGCCCCGTTGGGGGGGGGGCTGGTGGGTTGGATCTGGGCGTTGCCAGGCTGGCTGGGCTGAGCTGGCGGGGCGGGCTGGCTGGGCTGGTGGGCGGGCGGGCTGGGTGGGTGAAATTGCCAGGAAGTGTGTTGTCGCCGTGAAGACGTGTGGTGGCTTCCCCGTATGGGGGCGGGGCTGGTGGGTTGCATTATGGCGGTGCTGGGCGGGCGCTGGGTGGGGAGCGTTCGGCGGTTGGGCTGACAGGGTGGGCGGGGCGGGGGGTGGGGGAGCGTTGCTGGGCTGGCTGACGCGTGGCGGGCTGGGTGGTGGTTTCTGGTGGGCTGGACGCGGGCGGGCGGGGCTGGGTGGGGTGGTGCCAGGAGTGGTTGTCGCCGTGAAACCTGTCTTCCCGCCATTGGGAGCGGGGCTGGTCGGGGTTGGCATTAATGGCGGTGCTGGGCTGGGCGGGGTGTGCTGGGTGGGGTGAGCGTTGCTGGGCTGGGTTGGCTGGACAGGGTGGGCGGGCGGGCTGGGTGGGGTGACGTTGCTGGGCTGGCTGGACAGCGTGGGCGGGGCTGGGTGGGGTGAGCGTTGCTGGGCTGGGCTGGACAGCGTGGGCAGGGCAGGGGCTGGGTGGTGAGATTGCACTAGGAGATGTGGTTGTCGCCAGTGAAGAGACGCAATGTGAGTGTGGCTTCCCGCCGTATGTGGGGCGGGCTGGTCGGGGTGTGGCTTAATGGGCGGTGGCGGGGCTGTGCTGGGTGGGTGAGCGTTGCTGGGCTGGGTTGGGCTGGACAGGGTGGGCGGGGCAGGGCTGGGTGGGGTGAGCGTTGCTGGGCTGGGCTGGACGCGTGGGCGGGGCTGGGTGGGTGAGCGTTTCTGGGCTGGCGGACAGCGTGGGCGGGCGGGGCTGGGTGGTGAGAAGCACTTAGGAAGTATGGTTGTCGCCATGTGAAAGACGCAATGTGGTGGCTTCCCCGCCGTATGTGGGGCAGGGAGCTGGTCGGGGTTGGCATTCATGGGCGTTGCTGCGGGCTGGCTGGGCTGAGCTGGGCAGGGGCAGGGGCTGGGTGCTGAGCTGGGCGGGCGGGGCTGGGTAGATTGAGCGGAGTGGGTTGTCGCCATGTGAAGGGCGATTGGTGGCCGCCTATGGGGCGGGGCGGAGGTTGGCATTAATGGGCGGTCTGGGCGGCTGTGCGTGGAGTGAGCGTTGCTGGGCTGGGTTGGCTGGACAGGGGGGGCGGGGCGGGGCTGGGGGTGGCGTTGCTGGGCTGGGCTGGAACGTGGCGGGCTGGGTGGGTAGCGTTGCTGGGCTGGGCTGGACAGCGTGGGCGGGCGGGGCTGGGTGGGGTGAGGGATTGCACTAGGGGAGGTGGTTTTCGCTGTGAAGAGACGCAATGTGGTGTGGCTCCGCCGTATGGGGCGGGGTGGAGGGAGATTAATGGGCAGTGCTGGGGGCTGTGCTGGGTGGGGTGAGGTTGCTGGGCTGGGTTGGCTGACAGGGTGGGCAGGGCGGGCTGGGTGGGGTGGGGCGGGGCTGGGCTGGGCGTGGGCTGGGCTGGTGGGGTGAGCGTTGCTGGGCTGGGCTGGACAGCTGGGCGGGGCGGGGCTGGGTGGGGTGAGAATTGCACCTAGGAGAGTGTGGTTGTCGCCGTGTGAAAGACGCAATGTGGTGTGGCTTCCCCGCCGTATGTGGGGCGGGGCTGGCAGGGGTTGCAATGGCGGTGCTGGGCGGGGCTGTGCTGGGTGGGGTGAGCGTTGCTGGGCTGGGTTGGCTGGACAGGGTGGGCAGGCGGGGCTGGGTGGGGTGAGACGTTTCGGCTGGGCTGGACAGCGTGGGCGGGGCTGGGTGGGGTGAGCGTTGCTGGGCTGGGCTGGACAGCGTGGGCGGGGCGGGGCTGGTGGGGTGAGTGCACTAGGAGTGTGGTTGTCGCCGTGTGAAGACGCAATGTGGTGTGGCTTCCTCGCCGAATGCGGGGGCTGGTCGGGGTTGGCATTAATGGGCGGTGCTGGGCGGGCGGCAGGGTGGGGTGAGCGTTGCTGGGCGAGGCGGGGCGGGGCGGGGCGGAGTGCTGGTTGGTGGGCTGGGCGGGGCGGAGCGGAGCGGAGAGGAGTTGCTGGGCGGGGTGGGCGTTGCTGGGCGGGGGCGGGGCGGTGCAGTGTGCGTTGCTGGACTGGGCGGAGCGGGCGGAGGACGTTGCTGGGCGAGGTGGGCGGGGCGGGGTGGGCGTTGCAAGGCTGAGGCGGGGCGGAGCGGAGGGGCGTGGGCGTTGCTGGGCGGGGCCGGGGCCGGCTCTGGCCGCCCGCCACGCCGCTGCGCGTATTTCCGCCGCGCTGCGCTTAAATCGGGAGCGCCCGACCGGCGCCTCGCCCCGCCCCCGCGCACACACGCCGCTCATCGGGTTTCACGCGGCCAGGGCGAGGGACAAGGTGTTGTCATTCATTGATAGATAGCGAACTACTCAAGTTCCGTATGTATAGTGCATGATTTCCTCGGCGATGGAGTTCTCTTCCCCCGCTGGATGGCGAGATCCGGCACCGACCTACCGTCGGCTAGCGGGGTTTCCCCCTAACCAGGACTCTCCCACCAGCGGGCCAAATCCCCAGCCGGGACAAGCTCTAGCTCCCGACCGGTCTCCCGGAATATGTGGTAGTGTAGTGCATGTTAGTATAAGTGTGTGTGTAAGGGGAGAGGATAGGACAAGGAAGAGGAAGGGAAAAGGTCGCGCGCGGTCCGTCGCCCGTTTGTTAGGTATTTTTCAGCACATGCCTGGCGTTGATCGTAGAAACCAGGAAAACTACCGATCAGAGCAGCCGACCGGTAGAATTCTCCTCCAGACAGCGACTGAATTCGATCATTTTAGTGATTCCGGATGCGTCAACTACTAAGATTCGAGGTCCGGTATGTGGCTCTAGTTTTCGCCTCGAGGTGGCGGTGATCTTCCCCGCTGGATGGCAGATCCGCGCCGACCTACTGTCGGCTAGGGGTTCCCCCTCAACAGGACTCTCCACCAGCGGGGCACCGCCCCAAGCTCTAAGCGCCTCTCCGGTCTTTCGGAATATGTGTTAGTGTAGGGTGAGGGATAGGAGAGGACAAGGAAGAACAAGGGAAGATTGCGCTCGGTCCGTGGCCCGTTTGTTAGGGTACTGCTCTGGCATTGGCCCTGATGTCGATTGGAGAAATCACGAACGCTTCCGTTCAGAGCTGTCGGCCGCTACAATTCCCCTCCAGACTGCAGACGAATTCTCGACCTCGCTGAGAAGCTAGTGTCGAAAATCCGCCTCAGCCCGTTGAGGTTCGAACCTTAGGTCTTCCCGGTACTACGGTGACGTTTTGCATTTTGAAAATATCCCTGTGCGTGAATAATTGGGCGGACCCTGACCACACGCACACAAATCTCAAATCTCTTCCCCCTCTCTTTGCCTACCTAAAATTAGTATTGATATAAATAATATCTTTGAAAGATTAAATATTGAAATTAAAAAGAAAAGGATTTTTACCTTTATAAATGGGGTATGAACCCATAAGCTTGTTTAGCTTATCTTTTTATGAATTTTGGTGTATGATGCACGAGAAATTTTGAATTTTTAAGTAATAGTTTAATTCTATTAAATTCAATGAAAGCCTTTGTGTTCATAGATTACGCAAGATTCAGTACCCTTGCACTTTATACTGGATGCAACGGAAGACGACCACGAGGTCTCATATAGAGCGATTTTCCTAAGGATGAGCCAAAGTGACAGCTAGTGCTGGCGACATAACTGAAGATTCTGTGGTCGTTGAGCATATTAGACTCCCTGCCCGCATTCGTTCGTTTGCAGTTGGCTAACTTGTAAATGGCTTCGACACTTCCTTTTGTGGTGTCCTCGTCCGACAAAATATAGTGCCGCGAGAAATAATTGAAATTAGGAAGTGCAGTGTTATGTGTTCTTCTGTAAAAATTTTTCCTTTATATATTACATTGAATTTACTTTGTGTGCTAAATATTATGTTTATTTAAAACCGAGACTTGAATACGAGATGCGTACCGATGCACATGGTTCCGGCCTTTGTGCTGTTGTGTGCGAGCTGTGATTGAGAGCTTACTATTTACATTCGTGACAGTTTTCTTTTACTGGTTGTGAGAGCATGTTAAGAGATTTTCCACATATGTCATTAAATTTAATTGTTTCCCGGACTCGCGTACGTGCATATATATCAGCGAAACTCTTCGACTTCTGGATTGTGATGTCTTCTCAAAAGCCATAACCAAACACTTTACGAAAGGGCTGAACAGCTATCGCGGCGGAGGGATACTTGTCTGAAATACATGTGATGTTCACTTTTTTTTCGCGAACTGTCACTTTGGCTCATCCTTAGGAAAATCCTTCTATACGCGTCGCGTGGCGCTGCGCTGTTGTCGAGCGTAGTTCTCTGTGCAGCCACGCGGAGCGCGCAGTGCCGCGACCGCCCACCATCTGTCCGGTGCCGTTATCTCCGCGTCGGAAGGACAATGAGTAGCTTGCGCCTAAAGAGCTGTCGTTTTCGGACGCCGTGGGCCGTAAATGGGAGTTTAGCAGAGTTTAGGGCTCTTAAAGTCCTCTAGTGTCGTTCTCTGTTGCACTGATTGCCTCTCGACACGCCACTCTGCCGTCAGACGTCAAAGGCCGGCGACAAACGAGCGTTATTCCTAACTTCTTTTCTTTTTTTCTTTCCGTTTTGGGCGCTGCGTACTTAGAACAGTTTCGTGACTACTTTCACTACTTGGCACCTTGTGGGGACTAGCCAATGACTACTCAACTAATCGTGTATTTACTCAACCACTTTGTTTGTATTAACGTGTTAATATTAAATTCCGTGGTGGTAGCAGAGATATTGTCGTAATCCATAATGATTAAGGATACACGAGGAATCAGCCACAAAGTATATTTAAAAATATATTTTATATTAAAAATTAATAGCCATACACATCTTTCGGGAATTTTATACTATCTTCAGTGTCTCTACAGAGAAGAAAATAGGCAAACAGATGGTATTAACTTAAAAAATTGTATTAATTAAACTATAAGGAATATATGAGAAATAAAATGAGGAATGTAAAATGTAGGGAAATAGCATGGATTAGTGACATGGGTCTGAACTCGGAGCCATCTTCGATCTATGCAGTATTGTGTCTGACGGAGTAGGGGAAGTTGAGGAAGGGAAAAGAAACAGGACAAGCTAGTCAGTTAAGGGTTTTAGTATTGGGAGTATTGGGCTGCATTTTACTCGAGATTGTTCATTCAAGTTTATTAGATTAGGGTTTCTGAATGATTTTAACATTTCCAAAATTTCTAAAATATTGATTTTATTACCTTTATTTTGTAAATGGAGAATTTTGAAGTTGGTGTTAGGGTGGAAAGAAGTGATTTTCTTGAATTAACTTGTTAGCAAATGTAGAAGTTTCTATTTTCTGCCTCCAAGATATAAGATGTTCATTAACTCTACAGGAAATTTGTTCTAGTATTTTTTCTAGTTTCGGTTCCTGGTTTCATTTCGTAGAGTTGTCGTGACCGGAAATACAAACTTATCAATTAAGCAATCCTAGGAGTTGGTGGCAGTTATTCTGTATGTAGAGAGGATAAATGTTGGAGTATCGTTTTCTGATATAACCATCTCTCTCTCTCGCTTGTTTTCTCTCTCTTCTTTCGTTTGTCTCTCTCTCCATCTCTTTCTCTCTCTCTCTCTCCATCTCTTTCTCTCTCTCTCCTCTCTTTCTCTCTCCTCTCTTTCTTTCTCTCTCTCTCTTTCTTTCTCTCTCTCTCTCTTTCTCTCTCTCTTTCTCTCTCTCTCTCTTTCTCTCTCTTTTCTTTCTCTCTCTCTTTCTCTTTCTCTCTCTCTCTCTCTCTCTCTCTCTCGTTAGAGTTAGTGCTCCCGTGTGTGGAGGCTCAAAAGTGGGACAGCCATGCTGCCCCACTCGCTGCAAACGCGTTCGCGCCAGTTGCAGCGTGGGGCGGAGTCTGCCCCTGCACTTGTCACTTGCTCCAATCGAGCACGTGACCTCCCACCCTGAACATCTCGCGCTCAGCTCATATCGAACAATATACGAGATTGCTTCTCAGAAAAAATCAACACTTCGCGACACAATCAACAGAACGGTGATGCTGTCAAGCCATCCACATGAAGACATCCATTTTAAAAATTACTTGCCCCAAAAAATCATTTATGTGTTTAAAACTGGTTTAATAAACTCTCTAATAATTAACTTTTTCGCACGAAGTGTGTTGTTTGGGTATTGGTTGTTTTTGTTAGTTTATAATTGAAATTTAACCAGCAAAACAAAAAATAAGTAACAATTAACAAAATCTTCATTATCTCATTGAATAATACAAAAATAATGTATATCATTATCTCATTGAATAATACAAAAATAATGTATATTTTACCGAAGAGTTTATTTACGGAAGAAAGCTCAAATAATTTCCGGTCGGAGGCACTGCAGTGACATCAGTTGATGCACTGAGCCACCTAAGCTAGTAGAGTTTGTAATTTTTTACTTTTTTCGGTACGAAATAAAAACTTATGCTGCTCGAAAAAACAGTGAGTTCGGGTGGAAACGCTCTTATTTCAGGGCCATTGTAACAAAAAAGTGGATAAATCCAGTTGCTAAATTGAGAATAAAAGCTTGTATCACGTGCTATAGCCAGAATCCGTTTTCTTAATTCTTGATGCCCCAAAATGGAATGTCTGTGTGGGAACAACGCTACCAGCTATACGGTTCAACCGATTTTCTCCAAAATTGACGTTCTCCAGTCGATCTGACTGATGTCGAAGCCACTAGCATTTGAAACCAATATTAAAGTAATTTTGGAGGGTTCTTTACACGAAGCCCCTGGGATATTTAAAAAAAAAATTGCTCCATCGTTTTTGATTAAATTTTGTTGTTGTTGGATAGTGAGAATGACGTCTGAAAGTGTTATAAAAATAGCTTTAAGTTAAAAAAGCAAAATAAAAGACACACAAGTCAAAGTCGACCTGGCGTTGGCGCGTCAGGTGAGCCGAGACGAACGGGGATTTGCATTGAAAGGGAAGCGATTGCACAGGAATGTCGCGTTCGTAAATCGCCGCTCCGAGGTAGCTTGGCCGTCCTTCCACTGACCCGCGACGCCGCCGCCTTCAAAGCTACGTCGAATGCAGTCGCTGTCTGGGGAGAATTCTGCGCCTGGCTGCTCCCATCAGTAGTGTTCCTGCTTCTCCCATCAACACGCGCACTACCTAACAAACGGGCCACGCCTCTTTCCTTCCTCTTCCCTCACTCAAATGCACTGCACGGCCACCGAAGCTTAGAGCTTGCGCCAGCTGGGGCAGTGCTTCCCCGGGAAGCCGAGTTGAATTGACGTCTGATCACGCACATTTCGTTACGCTCCTTGCACCTACTAGGGGAGAAAGACGGTATTACTTGGACGACGAATCAGGCAATTTGAATTTAGCTCAGAGGCGTCATTTAAGCGAGGATCTCTTACATGCAGTAAATCTACTAACACGGGACAGCCGGCGTTACTTCCCCTACGAAGGAAGGCGTACGAAGGAATTTTACGCACTTACTTCAATCGGGTTTGAACCCTCGAATCTAGGTATGTTTTTTGATTGATTTATTTATTTGTTTCCGGGCGCGTCAACTGCTCTGCTCATCAGTCCCGTTAGTGTAGTGCATGTTTTTCTCTGGAGATGGCGGTGATCTTCCACCGCTGGATGGCGAGATCCGGCGCCGACCTACCGTCGGCTGTCTTCCCCTAACCAGGGCTCTCCACCAGCGGCACCGCCCAGCCAGGACAAGCCTAAGCTCCGACCTGTCTCCCGGATAGTGTAGTGTAGTGCATGTTAGTGTAGTGTGCGTGTAAGGGGAGAGGATAGGACGAAAAAGAAGGAAAGATCACGCGCGGTCCGTGGCCCGTTTGTTAGGGTACTGCTCCGGCATTCGCCCGATGTTGATCGGAGAAACCACGGAAACTACCGATGAGAGCAGCCGGTCGCTATAATTCTCCCCAGACAACGACTGGATTCGACCTACCTGAAAGCTCGTGTCGAAATCCTGCCGCCGTGGAGAGTGGGAACCTAGGACCTCCCGGTCAGAGGCGCTGCAGTAACATGACTTGATGCACTGAGCTACCGCTCCCGATGGCCACACTTACGAGAAGGTCAGCCAAGATAATCTTTACAACTTACCACTTGTCAATCATCGAATTACGACTTATCAACCATTACACCATTAACTGGAGATTGGCGCCACATGTCACCGCGACCTCGCAGGATGTAACTCTCACTGCGCTAACGGAGCTAATGACCATAGCAGTTGACGTGCCCAAATTCCTCAGTCAGCGCACCACACTGGTTAATCGAACAACATTAGTCCGGTATCCCTCTCTTAAAGTTATTTACTTCAATCAGATGATCAAGTGGCTCTTTATTATCTCTGTATGAAAAACGTATACTGCCGAAGTCGGTGTATTACCATGGACCATAAAGTTAGACATAATGTCGAAATATTAAAAAGGCGAAGGGACAAGATAAAACTAATATTTCATGGCACTAAAATCCATTCTGTGCTCGTTAGTATTATACTGTCATGCTATCGCGTTCTTGAATTATTATATAACTTGCACGTAATGATCTCTCATAGTCTCTTGTAGGATTAATAACTATTGGTGTATAGCAGTAAAGATAGATCAGCATTTTTTCAATAGATCTCACTGAACTGGAAGAATGCTCGATCCATGTGTAGGTCATTCGCTGTTGAAAATCACGTAAATGAGATCCGTCCCGGTGTAAAATTCTCTTCCTTTTGTTCACCGTTTTCAGTGGCACGGTCTGTTTAGTTAGTCAAATGTAAGTAGTATATTTAACATACTGTACTCAATTATCAGTAAGATTATCTTGCATTGTGGATGACACTTTGGCTGCTAACCGTCTCTGTGTATATCTCTATTGGCTTAGTGTGTTCGTTCGCTTGAAGATTTTGTACACAGTTTTTTCCTCTTCTAAAGGGTTCCTCTCAGATAACGTTCTAATGCGATAAAAGAAGTTATCTGTTTTTGATGGAACGACGGTCAATGAAATAGTTTCATTTTTCGTTTGACTTTACATTTTTTGTAAATTTCTTGTAATTAAAAATTGGGCCAAATAATCAATTTTAGAAAAAAAATATTTTCAGGTGACGTTCCTTTTAGGAATCCACTTTTTGCCACTTGATCAAAAGAAAATAAAAGGAGTTCAAAACAATATTTTTAAATTTCATAACAAAACAAAATATTTTTACGTTATGTTTACCTTAAAAGCCAACATAAACTTCTATTTAAACTTGGATAAGGTATTGCAGGCATTGTTTGGAGAAGAGATTATCTCCTGAAACAAAGCAAAAGCCCTGGAATGAAAAAGCAAAATCTTACAAGCTGAGCAATCCTGGATCTGTAGGAATTGAACCATATAATCTGAAGAAGTCTCGTGCATAATTCAATAGAATTTTTTAATTATTGTTTTAAATACTGCAATACTAAGAATTGTAATAGTCATTGTAATATTAATAATATACAATCTGTAGTAAGGTAATAAACGAATCTGCCTACAACTTGACGTTCGATGTGATTTTGTTATTTTAGAAATGGTGCCGTATCTTTCCCTCTGTTTTTGCGGTCATTTTCACGTTTCTTGGCAATATGTTTGAAATTTTCCATTCTGCGTAGAAAATGTAAAAGGGTATCATTTCTGCCGCAGCCGTTTGATGTAGCCTACTGGCTGTACCTTTTCCAGATCTCGCTTCGAGTAATTGGTTGATAAAGGAGATGTGTTTATATTGACGTCTTAACTCTTATCTCCTTGCGTTATCGTAGTTTGCTAGGAAGCGACGATATCGCGTGTCTTTTAGGAGAAGCTCTACAAAACGTAAACACAAACATTAAGTGTATCTTTTGGTGTGATACAAGAAAAGTTACTTATATTTCAGATAATGTTTCAGATTAGCTCCAGCCAAAATATGAAACCGAATTTAAACTGGAAAATATTACTCAACGCTTATGCATGGAAGCGGGACCTACCTTCTGTTTATTTATTAGTTGCATACCATAAAGAATACGCGGATGTATAAAACTGCGGAGCTATGTCGTTAATTTCAATACGTCGATATGTTTAGACAAAAATCGATGTATTTAACACAGATTTATTGATACCGATGTTTTTTAACATTGATGTTTTCGGCGATGATTTGACTTGATTATTTTTGAATAAAAATATAATAAAAAACTATAACAATTTTCTGATATCTATAATTAGAGTATTCTTCAGAACCAAAGTCATCAATAATGGAAAAATAAGTCGAATTGTTGTTGATAAATGTAGTGTAATTTTTGGTGTTCACCGAAAAGATAATAAACGTTTTATCATGTTATGAGAATGTTTTGACAGCTAAATCTCATTTACCAATAAACATGATCACCGTGACTTGAAAACGCCCACCTGCATATGAAATCTAATGTTGGAGGTTTCTAAAATATTTTTATAAACATCGGGGATTTTAAGAAGATGTATTTTGAACATCGATTTTTAAAACAGGGCCATCGATATTTCGAAACATCGATGTGTTGTCGATGTGTTGTTCTTTCGAGTAGTACAAAGTAAAGAATATACCGGGGCGACAAAAATCATCATTTCTGCCTGTCGAGAGTGAGTCTAGGGGTGTACACTTGAAAGTTGAGCAAATGCTGAGACGGCCCCTTGTTTTGCTTCTGGACATTAATGTAACTTCATTTTCTGTGCACGTCTTCTAGAATTCAGTGGGAAACACAATTCTTCAAATTATCGTTTCCATGTTGTCGCGGCAGGAAGTAATAAGAGCCAAAATTTATTGCTTATTTATCCTTGAAAGTAGATTTTATTACATGAAAGTTTTTGTTTTTTTTTCTCCCTTTCAAAATTCAAAATTTATTGCTTATTTATCCTTGAAAATATATTTTATTACATGGGAGTTTTTTTTCTCCCTTTCAAAATTCAAAATTTATTGCTTATTTATCCTTGAAAATAGATTTTATTACATGGGAGTTTTTGTTTTTTTTTTCTCCTTTCAAAATTCAAAATTTAAGTAGTATATGACTTAGTGTAGGGATCACAGAATTTTGAAAATGTGCATACAATTCACTTTTCCCCATAGCACGTCATACGCAGTTTTTAACTGTTTTTTGACGTAAAATAAATAAAATAAATAAATAAATAAAGTTTCAATGGATTCCGACCCAACTCGTGTGAAAGTGTCCGTGGTGTACTCCTTTCAAAATGCCTAGGTCTGATTTGAAGACTTTTCTATTTGACTAGCAACGGCCATGTGCGGGTGCAAGGCTCCGCCAAGTTTCTCTCTTGAATTAGATTAGGGAAGCCTTAGGAAACCCTGTAGCATCTCTGGAGAAGACTTCGATCAGGAAAGGTAGAAGGGAATGTTCAGCGCGTTCCAAATGAAGTCTGACGTTTGAACCATCTCCCTCTGGTACTCACTTAAATGACCTTCCACATTGTTTTTCTTAACAGAGATTTATTTACGTTTGCTCTATTGGACCTATCATTTTAACTTGCAATCGTTCACAGGCAATTGAAGAGGTGGATTTTAAAACATACTAATTATTTTTTTAATGTTTTTCATTTTGATGTCATAATTGACTACAGATCATAGATGCTTCTAATCAGATAGAGATATTTTCCAAAAAGTATTTAGTCACGAAGTTATTTAACGGGAAAAATGTGTTTTTTTTTTTAAATCGTCTTGGTCATCTATAAAATTGCATCTTCGGGAAAGAAAAGAAAAAAACGAAAATTTTCTGTTTTAGAACATTTTGACGATCGAAGTGTTCCACATTATTCAATTTTTATATTTCTAAGTTAGATGCTCGATACTTTAAGGGCAAAATATTAAGCTAGCTTAGTGTGGTGCCTCGGAGTTAGAAAGATGCAACACAAATTTTACAGGTAATATCACGTGTGTTTTAGAAATTGTTGGTAAATTTCCGACTGTCCCGCCCTTTCCCAAATTATATTGATTTCGAGAATGATTTTTAGAATATTTTGGAAGAATCCTGAAAAATGAATGCCAGTTTCCCCCAATATGTCAGAGCTGTCAAATGCCGCCTCTCTTGCCCTGAATAGTGGACAAAAAACCAAACAAACTGTTTAAAAAGCATTTTCCAAATTAGGGACTATCCCCCAAGAATGCATTTCGTTTAACATATTTTTAGTAATAAGATCTACAGATTTACTATAAATTGGCTGTACAAATTAAACAAGACGGAAATGAAAAAAAGGTGCACTGGAAAATCGGAAAACGTCTGGGAAATTTCTTTTGGAAAAGAACAGTGACCCCGTTCTTGAATTCATCTGTGATGTTTCTGATTACTCGAATATTTGATGATGGTTAGGCTATTTTCTGTTCGATATTGTAGTTAATTAAAGTAAGCGAAACTCCTCCTCGATTTCCCCATTTTATTTTCATGGCACCAGTCCTAGCTACGTCACTAAAAAAACATTCTTTTCAGTCATGCGAGCGATTTGACGGCGTGGGCGGTGAATAGCACGTAGAAATGATTTGCATTCATTTCACGAACGTTGGCTAACCTGTCCTTGAGCCATGTTACTCTCTGTTATTCTTGCCATGGCTTGATTCACACGTTTACATACTCTAATCCTCTTCCGACATGATTTGTTTCTATTCTCGCAATGGTATTTTTAATGACCATATCGGAACAAGGTAAATTAAAGCTACCGGTAACCATCAACTTGCACTGAACTGACGGTTAACGGCCCATATTAATACAATATTAGCGGTCCATATTAGTGATGCGACGTAGAAAACAAAACATCGATGTTGCCAAAAGTCGATGTTCAAAATTGAAACATCCATGTTAAAACGTCGGTCCAAAACCATCGCTGCTTTTAAACATTAATGTTTTAAAGTTGGTTTAGTAACTTCTAACGTTAAATTAGTACACTACAAAATTTAATTTGACAGTTGCCGTGCATACTAATGTATAATTAAAATTTATCTGAAAACGAAATTACAAACGCCTCTCCATGTGCTAATACGATAACAGACTATGGAAATACCAAAGCGTCAGGATCATCTCGGGCAAGGGAGAGTTTGCTTGATGAAAATAGTGCACACCGCTTTCGTGTGGTTTGGACATATAAACAGACAGACGCCAGTTATTTGAACTTTTACAAAATTGTGATTAAGGGAATTTTTCATCAAGGAGCAAAACATCGAAAACGTAAAAACATCTATGTTTGAAAAACATCGATTTCAAAGTATCGATGTTAAATACATCGGTGATCTTATAAAAATATCGATATTTCTAAACATTGTCATCAATGTTTCCGGGTCAATGACCCCCATCTCGATCAGGTTTTTCGTCCAGTTTCCCTGATCCATTGAGCAAATGCTGAGATGGCCCCTTGTTTTGCTTCTGGACATAAATGTAACTTCATTTTCTGTGCACGTCTTCTAGAATTCAGTGGAAAATACAATTATTCAAATTATCGTTTCCATGTTGTCGCGGCAGGAAGTAATAAGAGCCAAAATTTATTGCTTATTTATCTTTGAAAATAGATTTTACTACATGGGAGTTTTTGTTTTTTTTCTCCCTTTCAAAATTCAAAATTTTATTGCTTGTTTATCCTTGAAAATAGATTTTACTACATGGGAGTTTTTGTTTTTTTTCTCCCTTTCAAAATTCAAAATTTATTTATATCAAATTAATTAGTCACAGAATTTTGAAAATGTGCACACAATTCACTTTTCCCCATAGCACGTCATACGCAGTTTTTAACTGTTTTTTTTTTTTTGACGGAAAATAAATAAAATAAATAAATAAATGTGGCATCCCTAATGCGTGTTCGAATCAGATGAAAAACTCGTCTTGTGGCCTCAACGCACCGAGCAACAGACATCTACGGACTCGCTTGCAAAGAGGTGCGTCAACCTGGAAAGCCACTCCGGCATGAAACAAACAGGAATGAATTAGCAAAAATCATTCGACGCTTTCCGACGGGCTACGATCCGAATGCGTGTGCTGGCGTCGCGTCAAGCCAGCTCACACCAGTTTTACCACAAGAATACATAGCAGCTAATTCGAAATTGTTGCAATTAATTAGCAATAAATCATTTGAGGATTTCCGAGGACGTACGATCCAAATGTATGTGGTGGCATCGCGTCAAGCCAACTCACACCAGTGTTACCACAAGAATACATAGCAGCTAATTCGAAATTGTTGCAATTCATTAGCAATAAATCATTTGAGGATTTCCGAGGACGTACGATCCAAGTGTATGTGCTTGCATCGCGTCAAGCCAGCTCACACCAGTGTTACCACAAGAATACATAGCAGCTAATTCGAAATTGTTGCAATTCATTAGCAATAAATCATTTGAGGATTTCCGAGGACGTACGATCCAAGTGTATGTGCTTGCATCGCGCCAAGCCAGCTCACACCAGTGTTACCACAAGAATGCATAGCAGCTAATTCGAAATTGTTGCAATTCATTAGCAATAAATCATCTGAGGATTTCCGAGGACGTACGATCCAAGTGTATGTGGTGGCATCGCGTCAAGCCAGCTCACAGCCGATTTCGCCTCAGAAATACCTTCCAATACTTCGAATTTGTCGCATTTGACACGTTTCATTCGGTTGTGTTGGGACGCGGCTGTTCCACCTTGACGCTCCTCTTGTATAGAACGATTTTCCTAAGGATGAGCCAAAGTGACAGTTCGCGAAAACAAGTGAACATCACATGTATTTCAGAGAAGTATCCCTCCGCCGCGACAGCTGTTCAGCCCCTTCCTAAAGTGTTTGGTTATGGCTTTTGAGAAGACATCACAATCCAGAAGTCGAAGAGTTTCGCTGATATATATGCACGTACGCGAGTCCGGGAAATAATTAAATTTAATGACATATGTGGAAAATCTCTTAACAAGCTCTCACAACCAGTAAAAGAAAACTGCCACGAATGTAAATAGTAAGCTCTCAATCACAGCTCGCCACACAACAGCACAAAGGCCGGAACCATGTGCATCGGTACGCATCTCGTATTCAAGTCTCGGTTTTAAAGTAAACATAATATTTAGCACACAAAAAGTAAATGCAATGTAATATATAAAGGAAAAAATATTTTTTACAGAAGAACACATAACACTGCACTTCCTAATTTCAATTATTTCTCGCGGCGCACTATATTTTTGTCGGACGAGGACGTCACGAAAGGAAGCATTGAAGCTATTTACAAGTTAGCCAACTGCAAACGAACAAATGCAGGAAGGGAGTCTAATGGGCACAACGACCACAGAATCTTCAGTTACTAGTCGCGCGACTTTTCTTGACGTCTCCCAGCGGGGGGTGCGGGGAGAGGAGGCTTCTCCCGACGTCACATCCAACCGGTGTTGCCAACTGTAACATTATTAATAATATTCGCGCCTCTTTCGCTCTTAATACAACAGGACATTATAGACGATAAAATATAACAAATAATAACACAATTAATAGCAACCACAAGTGAAAATAATTAGGTAACGATAATATTGCTTATTAAGAAGATATGATATTACCAAAATCCGAATCGAATAAATCACAGGGCACAACACTAACAGCGAACTCTGAACGCGAGAACTGAATTCATTCGAAAGCAGACCCTGGCAGCCCTGACAATCGTGCCGTGCCGTTCCGTGTGAGACCAATGTTGTGACCAGACCGTACCGAGTCGTGCTGAGTTGAGCACTAGGGAGCTCAGTCGTCAAGAAAAGTCGCGCGACTAGTATGTCGCCAGCACTAGCTGTCACTTTGGCTCATCCTTAGGAAAATCGCTGTATAGAGAAGTGCTCCGGGGCTTTGTGGAGCGGCCTCCGCCCCGGAGGGTTTCCGGGCGGAGGGCGTGTTCCGTGGGAGGGAGCGCCGCCCATTGGTCTGATAGAGGCAGTCGCCCCCTCTCCTCTGGAGACGGGAGAAGCGGGCAGAGCGGTGCGAGTGGCAAGTGACCGTGATATTGATTCAGTGGTAAGGTGTAGTTGACATTTTCATAATTGGAATGATTGAAGGCGTTGTCATTGTCAACAATACTATTTATTTCACAAATAGCAGCTTTCGATGGCTTAGCCATCATCATCAGTTTTCTGCTGTCTGGGAGCCACAAAACGTTTTCCGGCTCCCACGCAGTCCGTTTTTGTGGCTCCCAGACAGCAGAAAACTGATGATGAAGGCTAAGCCATCGAAAGCTGCTATTATTGAAATAAATACTATTGTTGACAATGACAACGCCTTCAATCATTTCAAGTGGTCGTGAGCCGGAGCTCAATGGCACAGTGGGCCGCATGTCTCGCTCCAGCAGCTTTTATTCATTCATTGATTACTGATTCCTCAACTACTGAGGTCATTAGTCCCGTGAGTGTAGGGCATGTTTTTCATTGGGGGCTGGCGGTGATCGTCCCCCACTGGATGGCGAAATCCGGTGCCGGCCTACCGATGACTAGCGGGGTTTTCCCCAACCAGGGTGGCAGCGCTCTAGCCGGGACAAAGTTTAAGTCCCCGACCGATGTCCCGGCATGTGTGGTAGTGTAGTGCATGTTAAGTGTAAGTGTTTATGTAAGGGGAGAGGATAGGACAAGGAAGAGGAAGGACAAATCGCGCGTGGTCCGTGCCCCGTTTGGTAGGGTACTGCTCCGGCATTCGCCTGGTGTAGATCGGAGAAACCACGGAAAACTACCGAACAGAGCAGCCGGCCGCTAGAATTCTCCTCCACAAAGCGACTGAATTGGACCTAGCTGGATAGCTAGTGTCGATGTCATGCAAACGCGTCGGTTTGCATGACTTCTCCAGTTGTCTCCGTCCAGGATACGTTTTCAATTTCTGACTGGTCTCCCGATATGTCTGTGGGGGGGGGGAGGGCGTGGAAGTTGAGAAGAAGGACCAAGGTTAAGGGGGCAAAGACTGCGCTCAGTGCATTTGTTTGGGTACTGCTCTGGCACTCGCCTTCCATTGTTCGGATTCGTCGTAGCTATCTGGCCAGCGTCGAAAATGTGCCTCCGTCTGGAGTCGATCCCTCGGGTCTCCCGGGCAGCGCCGCTCCGGAAAGCACAGCAATGCTGCGTCAGGTTGCTAATTCTGGGGAAATAACGTTTATTTTTTACTGATATGTTATTGCTAGTTATTAGCTCCATACATATATTCTGCATAACTTACCTGATCAAAAGGATCGTGGTTACGGGGGAAATATGAAAAGAGTTGAATCATGCTACATGTTCTTATGGACGAAATTATGGGAGGTAAACATCAAAAGACAGTCTAGTTAACATCTAGTTAATTAGTAAATCTGAATCAATGAAATTGGTAAAAATAAAATCACGTATTCCCACGGGCGCTAACTAGTTCTAAAGATCTCGTGCGCTAAAAATGCCCCGGGCCTTTTGTCGCCCTTGGTGCATGAATAACCACTTCCGCCGTCGAAATGAAATTCGCAGGTGGTGGCGTAGCGTGCGCGCCGTGGGGGAGAGGGATGAGGGGGTGGGGGCGAGCTCGGCCCTGCGAGAAGCCCGTTGGCCCCGCCCTGCTCCAGAGGCACGTTTGCGATGGCAAAGTTTACCAACACATCGATACATCGATGCCCGTTAAAACATCGACGAAGAAACATCGATAACAATACTATAAATAAAGTAGTAGAGTCTAATAAAGTAATGTAAAGTAATAATAAAGTAGTAGAGTCTAATAAATGCTATTTCCCTATACATTTTTAATTACACACTGCGTAAAAGAGATTTATTTCATTATTTGGTTAATAGCAGGTTAGTAGTATGTTAATAATAATTATTGTCGAATGTAAAGAATAAAATTAACTATAAAGAACATCCTGTTTCGCTACTATACCCTTTATTCACTTCCATTCGTACACCATCGAAGAAAAACCATCAAAATTCCCTTAGATTGCACAGGCGAAATGTGCATCGTGATAAAGAGGATGACACTAAACAACGATATTGCTGTGGATTGCTGCTACTCTACAAGATGTCCATATCTCGTTATATTAAAAAATTAACATTAAAAAACATCGATGTTTTTTCAGCAAAATATCGATGCGAAGAAAACACCGAAAGCAAAATATCGATGCTAATATATCGATGTTTTCAAAACATCATGTTTTTTCCCATTCTTAGGTGCGGCCGATATAAAAACGGTAAATTGTCAAGAAAGTGAATGGTAAATGGGTAAATGCATCATACGCATTATAACAACAAAACAAGGCAATTGTTTTGCAAAAAGAAGTACAAAATTTACAAACTATTTGTATTAGTTTTACTAAAATGTTGCGTAAATACATACCATAACATTTTCTTTTCACTATCTAATTCTACTACGTCCAAAACATCTGCTGGAATTATACTATCTTTCAAAATTGTTTCACCATACTTCAAATCACAATTCACTTTTCCCCGTAGCACGTCATACGCAGTTTTAACTGTTTTTTGACGTAAAATAAATAAATAAATCATATTTTCCATTATTCCACATTACTTCTTCTTTGCCAGCGTAGCTATTACTTCAGAATGAATATTTCATACGTTTTGGTTGTCTAATCCCATTTTGAAATTAATTGTAGAATTCACTAGATGTGAAGTGTAGATTGCTCCTATTGAAAATGTATTTGCAAATTATTCTGCCTGCCGTTTCATGTTGCCCGAAGTATCGATCGCATTAGTATTTTTATTTCATAGTTTAGATCTCTGGTCCTCATAATATCCAACTGGGTATTCAAGTAAAAATCATCTATCTGGAAACCGAGTGGTTGCAACGAAGTACGCCATCTCCTGCGATAAAACATGCACTCCACTTACGGGATTAATGAGCTTCAATCAAACGAGCACAGAATCTCGTACTTTTCTGCCGTGTGTGATCGAATCGGAGAGCGCTGAAGGTGAAGCAGACTGCGGGCGAAAGGAAGCTTTCTTTCTGTGCGACCGCAGCGCCGTCTGTAGGGGGCGGGGCGGAGCGCGCGACCCACATAGCGGCTTCTGGGAGCCGGAGGGGGACGGGGCGGTGCCCGAGGTCCCATCGCTTCTTGTTTCCTCTCATTTGATTTCATGTTATTTATTTCGTATAAAAACTATGCGTGACGTATGGGGAAGATGTATAATCCTTGCAGGATTTTTGAGCTTGCAGAATTCCTACCGCTTCCTTTAATTATTCATAGCTCAATGATGAATAAAAGTACCGACATCGCGGTTAGCAACATTTAAAAACTAGAAATGGTCTCTCCAGAGAAATAGAAAACTTACTTACGTTGCCAAACTAAAGACGTGTTTGGTTTAAGAGTATTTGGATGAAAATGCTGACTTGTAATCGTCGCTGATGGGCGTTGCAGAAGCGTGCCTGGTAGAGGGGCGACTGTATTGGATTGAGGATAGGTTTCTGGGATTGGAAGCATCGGAACAGTTGGCGAACATCACAGCTCAGCGACAACACCGCCGTGGGCACTTGCCTCTGCGACAGTTGCCTCTTCAACAGTTGCCTCTTCAACAGTTGCCTCTGCGACAGTTGCCTGTGCGACAGTTGCCTCTGCGACAGTTGCCTCTGCGACAGTTGCCTGTGCGACAGTTGCCTCTGCGACAGTTGCCTCTGCGACAGTTGCCTCTGCGACAGTTGCCTCTGCGACAGTTGCCTCTGCGACAGTTGCCTGTGCGACAGTTGCCTCTGCGACAGTTGCCTCTGCGACAGTTGCCTGTGCGACAGTTGCCTCTGCGACAGTTGCCTCTGCGACAGTTGCCTCTTCGACAGTTGCCTCTTCAACAGTTGCCTCTGCGACAGTTGCCTGTGCGACAGTTGCCTCTGCGACAGTTGCCTCTGCGACAGTTGCCTCTGCAGCATCGCTGACCAGGAGGTCGTGGGACTCGAGTGCCACTGGTGGTGCAGTTTCCTCACCAGCTACAAAACTGAACCGAATGGAGGGGAATTCTAGCGCCCGTCTGCTCTCTTCACTTGTTTCTCGCATCAATAACAGAGAAATGTCGGTTTATTCCATTCACAAATGAACCACGGTCTTGAATTCCTGCTCTTCCTTCACACACACACACACGCACACGCACACACACACACAGACACACACAACATACACATACACATACACATACACACATACACACACATACACATACACACATACACATACACACATACACATACACATACATACACATACACACATACACATACACACACACATACACACACAGACACATACACATACACACATACACATACACACATACACATACACACATACACACACATACACACATACACACACACATACACACACACAGAGACACACACACAGACACACACACACACACGCTTGTCCTTATACACCTCATTAGTGTACTGCTCGGGCATTCCCTTGAAGGAAAACTACCGGTTCCAGCAATAGAATTCTCCTCCAGACAGCGTCTGAATGCGACCTAGCTCTGTACCTCATCTAGGACCTCCCACCCGGAGACGCAGCCGTGGCAACATGAGTTGCCCTGAGCCAACACAGCCCTGTCTCCGTCTCCCGTGTTCGCGGAGCGGCAACGTCGCTTGCTCCGCGGCTTGCCTTTGTTTTGTTAAGGCAGTGTAAAGCCTCGCTGTCCCTCGTGGGGTCTTTACTCACGCACACGGGCTTGTGTGCTCTCGTGTTATTCTTCCATCTATCGGCGATCTTGTTAGACTTTCTGGGAAGTGTATTACAAATGTGTGTTTAGCGTCCCTTCAGATAATATGTAATACCAGAGGAGCACGCCAAAAAAAAACAGATAAAAATGAAACTGGCGTAATAATTAACAATAATGAACGCCATTTAATACGTTTAATACTAAATATTTAATTTTCCCTTCATTGTCAAAATACAATTTGTTTTAAAAATTGGGGTCCGCGGTCCTGTAGGTGATTGTAGAGATTAATTTAAATGGCATAGGGTCAACGAACTCGGAATAATACTTCCTGTATTAATCCTCATCAACTTGTCACTAGTGGATGTACCTCGAAATTGCAATTTTGGAGAAGTGTTAAGTTTCAGCGCCGAGGGAAGAACGTTTTGCCCCACTAGCCTCGTGAAGTTGTCTTACCCTTGCACATAACTCGCGACCTTATTTCTTCATAAATGGTGGACTTGTGGGTGTGTCTTCAGTAGTTCCCCTTACAAATAGCAAAATGATTGCCGATAAACATGAACATGAGCGCTGGACCGCTGATAAACTGATTATTGTATGAGGTAGTTGGAATTTATCTTCACCAACTTCCACTCCTCTGCCCAGAATTAACTGTAAATGTTGGAAAGGAGGCAGGTAGGAAATGGAAATCATGTTCATGTTAAATTTTGTCTTTCTCATCGAACGCCTATATTCCCAAAAATATCGAATTGACAATCTCAGACTGCATAGCTCAAGCGCTGGGCCAGACAACCTTAAACATCTTGAACGGAGGTCTGTTCACTCTTGAGTTGTACGAATGTTTATTTTTATTTATTTATTTATTTTACGTCAAAAAACAGTTAAAAACTGCGTATGACGTGCTATGGGGAAAAGTGAATTGTGTGCACATTTTCAAAATTCTGTGATCCCTACACTAAGTCATATACTACTTAAATTTTGAATTTTTGAAAGGGAGAAAAAAACAAAAATTCCCATGTAATAAAATCTATTTTCAAGATAAAAGCAATAATTTTGAATTTTGAAAGAACTCCCATTTAATAAAATCTATTTTCAAGGATAAATAAGCAATACATTTTGAATTTTGAAAGGGAGAAAAAAACTCCCATGTTGAAATGTCCGTCAAATTGTCCAGGCTCTTTGATGTATTAAGCAAGGCTTTGGGTGCATGTTTTGTCAGAGCCCTGGAAGCAACGTGACCTTACGACCGTGGGATAACGGTAGTCTCGCGACGAGTTGAGTTAGAGGAGGCCATGTACCACTCAAAGCCCCTAATCCCTTGAACTGAGGGAGTTAAAAAAGAAATGTCGCCGAGAAGAAAATGGTACGCTCTCACAAATCCCCCAATAGCTTGTGTCCGTTCTGGATTGATTGATTAATTGTTAGTGATTCTGGGTGCGTCAACTGCTGAAGTCATTAGTCCCGTAAGTGTATTGCATGCTTTTCCTGCGGAGGTGGCTGTCGTCATCTTCCTCCCCCCCCCGGATGGCAAGATCTGGCGCCATCTACCGTCCGCTAGTGGGGTTTTTCCTTAACCAGATATCTCCCACCAGCGGGGCACCGCCCGAGCCGGGACAAGCTCTCAGTTCCCGACCGGTCTTCCGGTATGTTTGGCAGTGTAGTGCATGTTAGTGTAAGTAAGGGGAGAGGAGGAGGAGGAAGAAAAAATCGCGCGCGGACCTTGACTCGTTCGTTAGGGTAGTTCTCCAAGATTCACCTGTTGTGGATGGGAGAAGCACAGGGAAAACTACTGATCAGATCAGCCGGCCATAGAATTCTCCTTCAGACAGACACTGAATGGTAGGTAGCTAGTGTGGAAATGTCTAGCTCCCAGTCACATCGGTTGATGCCCTGAGCCACGCTTCTCTGGAGCCTCGTGCGGTGGGGAGATGGATGTGGGGCGAGATGCCTCTTTCTCGGTGGCCCACATTCTATTTCTGCCTCGCCCCGCCCACTGCCGCCGCCGCCGCCGCCGCCCCCAGCGTCTCAGCTTCCACTGCCGCCGTGTATGCCTCCTCGCCGCCACGGCCGCCTGAAGCGCGCCTTTGATCGCCGCCGCTTTGCCCTGCACACTGCCCCCCTCCCCCGCACATCGCCACAAACACAATGAATAGCAGTGGTAATATCATGCGCCGAAGGTTTACACGGAAATCTTGATATCGTAGGCTTCCGCGGCCAGAGTTATGATCTGGGCTGTCCGGGTGACGCCGCGTCGAAGGCTGGGGTGCCGACGTTTCGACCGACATATCGCGGTCCCCTTCGCGGCCTTCTTCGCGGGCAGTACAGCCCTGAAGAGGACCGCGACATGTCGGTCGAAACGTCGGCACCCCAGCCTTCGACGCGGCGTCACCCGGACAGCCCAGATCACGGAAATCTTGTGTAATTTTATGAGATTTCATTTCATTGTTATTATCTCTCTCCTCTCCATCTATCTCCTCTCCTCTTCATCTCTCGTCTATCTTGCTCTCTCCCCTGCTGTCTCCCTGTCTCTCTCTCCATCTTTGTCCAGGGAGGAAACGTCGAACAATTGTAGAACAAGCTCTTAAGACAATTTTAAGTATATTTTGTGTGATAAACTCCTTGGATATTCCGAATGGCTGATCCGCAATAAGCATTCAAAAGTTTATTTAAAAAAAAACAAAAAACTTTCTATGCCTAAATTTGCATTGCAGAATCATAGAAACACTCCAGAAACATGCACATTGTTTATTATTTATAAATGAAATGAATATATTTGTTCAGTAACAAAAAATTAACACAGAAATAAAATAACGCACCCAGCTTACAGAATTGGACTAGTTTATTTCTGGGTTAATTTTTCAAGAGAACGTTCTAATTGCTTTCTAAACAAAAATCCGTAGCATCCGTGGCCCGTTTGATGGGGGTAGTGTTCGGGCATTTGTCTGGTAATAAACTCGTAATGGCCAATAGAATTTTCCTCCAGACGACGCAGCGGCTGAATAGGACCCAGAGCGGCTCCGCCATCGTGGACACTTAAACGGCAACGGAGCTGCCGCTCTGCCCCATGTGGGCCGACAATGATTTGCAGCGGCAGAGACTCGCGTCTGCCTTCGCCTCATGCGCAATCTTCCGCTGGCCGCTGACCAGCAGCGGCCTCCGCGGAAATCAACATCTTGTTTTCCGAAGCGCTGAATCAGCGGCTGCGACGCCGATAAAAGCGTGGATGGCGGCGGGGACAGTTTTATGAGAAAATGGCTTTTAGCAAACCTCTCCAGAGGCTGGCTCAGCCGAGTCACACGCCACATTATCACGGAATAAAAATAATGCGGCATCACAGTTAGAGGGACGGAGGCCAGAAATAATAGAGATAAAGCCTGTCGACGTCGCCAGGATGGACTTGCGTTGAGTTACTCATTGATGAGTGATTCCGGGCGCTAAATGAATTAAACCCTCCGCGGGATGGTGAGACCCGGCGCCCACTTACACATGTGGCAGTGTAGTGCATGTAAGTAAGGAGTGAGGATAGGACAAGAAACAGGACGGAAAGATCGCGCGCGGTTCGTGGCCCATTTGAAGCGGCATTCGCCACGTGTTAATGGGGGATATCAAGGAAACCAACCGATCAGAGCAGCCGACGGCTAAACTTGTCCTCCAGAACTAACTTCGGATTTGTTGTTGATTGCATGTGTAGAAGTGTTAACACAATAATATTGTATATAACAATAATATTGCGCCTTTTTTTTTTCATTTTAAAAGAATGAGACTTTCACGATTTATCCACTTATCCCGAACGAGTCCGTTCTGAATATTTGCGGGTAATTGGAGATCTCCTGTACAAACTTCGGCCTCTCGCTGGAATGGCAGTGGCAGCTTCGATGGAATAAGTGTTGGCGTGTCCTGCTATTATGCTCCTTTGTGGGTTCATCCCCGATCGAAGCCGTGGGTTTTTGAGGGCGAAAAAATCCTTCGGTTGCCTTCCTTGGGATGGAAGGTAAATCCGGCTGCCCCATGTAGTAGATTTACTGCATGTAAAAGCTCCTCGTGCCTAAAATAAGCCTCTGAGCTAAATTCAAATCTGTTGTTTCGTCGCCGAAGATAATACCTTATTTCTCCGCTAGATGTCGAAAGGAGCGTAGTAGCGACATTTGCTCGAAAGGAGCGTAGCGACATTTGCTCGAAAGGAGCGTTTTCGAAAGGAGCGTAGTAGCGACATTTGCTCGAAAGGAGCGTGCGACATTTGCGTGGTCAGACGGAAGAGCGGGAGTGATGGCCTGGGTCTCGCCACGCGAAACAACGCATCACTGAATTGAATTGAATTGGAGCGAGGCTGCGCCGCCGCCGTTGGCGCAAGTGTAGCGTTGCTCTGCGCCCACGCACGCACGCGCCCCCTGCAGCTGGCGGCGCCGCACGCGAACCTCGCACCCGCAGCGACGGATCAGCGAGTGCTCTTGCGCACTCGCTGATCGACTGTTGCTATGGTCATACGTCCCGTCAGTGTAGAGCAGGTCTTCCTTGGTTGGTTGATAAGTGATTCCGGGCGCGTCAACGGCTAAGGTCATTAGTCCCGTTAGTGTAGTGCACGTTTTTTTCTCGGGAGATGGCGGTGATCTTCCCCCGCTGGATGGCGAGATCCGGCGCCGACCTACCGTCAGCTAGTGGGGTTTTCCCCTAACCAGGACTCTCCCACCAACGGGGCACCGCCCCAGCCGGGACAAGCTCTAAGCTCCCGACCGGTCTCCCGAAATATGTGGTAGTGTAGTGCATATTAGTGTAAGTGTGTGTGTAAGGGGAGAGGATAGGACAAGGAAGAGGATGGAAAGATCGCTCGCGGCGCATGGCCCGTTTGTTAGGATTGGTGTTGATCGGAGAAACGACGGAAAACTACCGATCAGAGCAGCCGTATTCTCCTCGAGACAGCGACTGAATTCGACCTAGCTGAAAAGCTAGTGTCGACAATCCTGCCGCCGTGGGGAGTGGGAACCTAGGAGCTCCCGATCGGAGGTGCTGCAGTAACATCAGTTGATGCATTGAGATACCGCTCCTGGTGGGGCGGTAGATGTTTCCGGGCGCGTCAACGGCTAAGGTCATTAGTGCCGTTAGAGTAGTGAATGTTTTCCCCTCGGGAGGTGGCGGTTGTCTTTCTCCGCTGAGGGTTGAGCTCCAGCGCCGAGATACACGTCTGCTTGCTGCGTTTTCCCGAACCAGGCAGCCTAGAAACACTCTAAACTCCCGTCATCTGTGGTGATGTAATGCTTATAAAAGCGTGGGTGAGAGGAGAGATTAGAACGAGGGAGAGGAAGGAAAAATCGCGTGCGTCTGTGGCCGGTTGAATGGTGCTGCTCCAGCTCCGGCATTGGTGTGTTGTTGATCGGAGAAAACACAGAGAACTGCTGATGAGAATAGGCAGCCGCTGGTATGTTTATCCAGACAACAACGTACCTTTATTATAACAGCTGAGCAACTACTGCCGCAAATCCGCGAGACTCTGGCTTGCCATCAGAATCAGCCAACGACAGCGACAGTGCTTGCTCTGAGCCAACTTCGCTGTTTCCTAATCTCAAAGGCGTTATTTGACGGTCACTGTTCACGACAGAACCTTATTCCCAGACACCCATTAGAGCTCAAGAAAACGTGTGCAGATAATGAAGTCAACTCCAAAAAAATGTAGTGGCCCTTCAAGGTCACGAGCTGACTGTCATGTAATCGAGAGCTTCAATAGAGAGTTTTTGCTCCGAAACGACAGCACTAACTGTTATGTTCAGAATAATTGCACGCTTTACATACACAAACATTTATTGTAATCACTTGCCGAAAGTACAAAGGTTACAATTCCAAAGTCCAAAGAGCGTACCGAGTCACAAACCAAAATCTAGAAACCAAAAGTCCGGGAGATGTACCAAGAACAAGCAATGTCGTAATCAGAAATCACACTGTACGATCTCCTCGCAGAATTCACTGGGCGCACGGTCACTAACGCTCTCACTCAACTCAATAGCCAATTACTCCGTGCTTCTCGGCTGGCGGCGCTCGCTCTTAAAGCGGGCGGCGCTGGAGACTCGCTGCTGCGAAGCTGGCTCTCCGACCAGCTCGCTTTTCGGGATTGGGCGGCGTCTTGTCGCTCCGCCGCCTCCGCTGCCTTCCCTGACCGCCGCTGAGCGCTGCTTTTTAGGCGCGCTCTTTAAACGTGTTTCACAGCCGCGACACTAACCATCTTCCGAGTACGAGCAGTTTACGTTTTACGTCACTTTTGTGCGTCTGAGCATACGCGGAAGATCGCTAGTGCAGTCGCTTCGAGATTACGAGAACTCCCTAAAGGCTCATTCACAATGCAATCACAAACATAAGCATAACACATAGACATAGACATTAACATAAGCGAAGAGTTGGCGTATTCACAATGTCGAACATAAACATAGGCAAAATAAGAGTTTCTATTGGCTATGACAATATTCTAGTTTACTATTGGTTGGATATGAGAATCGATTTCGAGATTTCAAAACAAATACGACAAACACAACCACGCAGCACACGAATAGTTCGCCAACCGACTTCGATACTCGATTTTGAGTTAACGAACTGTGATTGGCTCATTCCTTATGTCTGACATAAGCATAAGCACAGAAGCTTGAAGCTTGCAAGCTCTTAAGTTAACGTCTTACGTGTTATGCTTATGCGAACGCATTGTGAATGAGTCCACTTGTAGACGTAGTCCTAACTTTTATGTTAACGCCATGCTTATGCTTATGTTTGCATTGTGAATGGGCCTTAATACCAAGAATTTAACTCGTGACGGTGCTCGCGGTTGAACAGAGAGTTTGTGCACGCCACAGCGGTCAGCGCTATCGATCTTCGTGCCCAGATGCACTAAAGTAGTACGAAACTTAAACTGCGAATGCGCTGAAGGTCGCTAGTGCTTAAACGTTCGAGGATGCAAGAAACTCTGTAATGACAGTGTCGCCCTTTCCTGCCAGCTCGTGACCTTGATGAGACACTGCTTAAGCCTGTTTTACACGGTCATTTTTTTCATCATTTCCCGTCTATACTGAGCAGACTGGATGTAATTTGTACGAAAAAATGATGCATGCTTCATGAACCCTCTCGCAAATAAAACCACAATACCTCACAAATCTTTCTACTCCTTACTCACCGAATTCGTAACTATCTGATCATTCCTCCCGCTAATTTAATTTGTTTCCGTAAATGCGATGTTCAACTGTTAAACTTCCAGCTCTTTTTGCGGCGTTTGGAGGAAGTATTTTCATCGCGATTACGTACAGACCGGGAGTGACCGTGTAAAACGTTGGAATCACGGTCATCCAGTTTCGGTACGCATAGAACCGAACGTCCTTTTCCCATCCAGTTTCTGTACAGAAAATGATGAAAAAAGGATGAAAAAATGACCACAGACTTTAGAGATGGCAGAAGAACATCGATATTTTGCACCAGGAACTTATATTTTGCTAGCGATGTTTTCTTCACGTCAATATTTTGTTGCAAAAACATCGATGTTTTTTAATTTTTAAAAATAAAGGGATTTAGGTACGTTGTAGAGTAGCAGCAATCCATAGAAATATCGTGCATCTTCTTTATCACCCTACACATTTCGCCTGTGCAATCTGAGGGGAGTTTAGGTGGTTTTACTTCGATGGTGTAAGGATGGAAGTGACTGAAGGGTAAAGTGGCAAAACACAAGATTCTTTATTGTTAATTTTTTTCTTTACATTCGATAATAAAATTTATTAACATACATGCTGGTAACCAAAAGATAAAATGTGTCCCTTTTACGTACTGTAATTAAAAGTGGATTAGAAAATAGCATATTTATTAGTGTATAATTAAGAAATCGATGTATTAAACATCGATGTGTTTCGTTGATGTTTTCATCGACATCAGAAACCCTTTAGCGATGTATTAAACATCGATGTGTTTCGTTGATGTTTTCATCGACATCAGAAACCCTTTAGCGATGTATTAAACATCGATGTGTTTCGTTGATGTTTTCATCGACATCAGAAACCCTTTAGCGATGTATTAAACATCGATGTGTTTCGCTGATGTTTTCATCGACATCAGAAACCCTTTAGCGATGTATTAAACATCGATGTGTTTCGTTGATGTTTTCATCGACATCAGAAACCCTTTAGCGATGTATTAAACATCGATGAGTTTCGTTGACGTTTTCATCGACATCAGAAACCCTTTAGCGATGTATCGATGTTTTGGAAAAAATTTGCCACACTAGTCCAAAACGCAAAGCTGACGGTCGTGGCCGCTACCGCAGCGCGCCAAAAGCTGTCGGCGTCACCTGGACAGCCAAGATCATTTACATGACTCTGGCCGCGGAAGCCTACGACTTCACTTAACGCAAACCCACGTCATTTTTAAAATAATATATGAAAAAGATTCATTTAAATATGCTTAAGCTCAGTTGGGCTGATAGTCCCGCGGAATCTAAAGCAGCGCCGGCCGAGGGGATTCCCCGAGGCGCGGTGCTGGCTCATCCACCGGAAGCGCGGAGGCCGCAGCCCAGAGGCGCTTCCACAGAAGGCTGACGCAGCGGAAGAGGCAACGCGGAGGCGGAGTTGGGGATCGTGCAAGTTAGTTAGTTAATGCCTTATTTTACGTGGCGAGACTCGGGCCATCAGGCCCGCTCTTCCGTCTAACCACGCAAATTTCGATACGCTCCTTTCACCACCTAGCGGAGAAAGGAGGTATTATCTTGGGCGGCGAAACACACGGATCTTAATTTTGCTCAGAGGCTTCTTTTAAGCTTGAGGATCTTTTACATGCAGTGAATGTACTAACATGGGACAGCCGGTTTTACTTACGAAGGATTTTTTCGCCCTTAAAAATGCACGGCTTCGATCGGGTTTGAACCCGCAAACGTGCGCAGGGCTCGTAGCTTCGAAGTCCGGCGGGAGGCGTCGCGCGCCGTTGCGTCATGCGCACTCGCGCCCCCTCACGGCCACCTGCACGAGGCGCCATGTGCGCTCGGCGGCCGTTAACCGGCTGAGGGCGCTCGCCACATGGCACGGCACGGCCGCTCACCGGGAGCTCCTAGGTTCGAGTCCTGGCGGCGGCAGGATTTTCGACACTAGCTTTTCAGCTAGGTCGAATTCAGTCGTTGTCTCGAGGAGAATACGGCTGCGCTGATCGGTAGATTTCCGTCGTTTCTCCGATCAACACCAGGCGAATGCCGGAGCAGTACCCTACCAAACGATCTGTCCTTCATCTTCCTCGTTCTATCCTCTCCCCTTAGACACACACTTACACTCACACGCACTACACTACCACATATTCCGGGAGACCGGTCGGGAGCTTAGAGCTTGTCCCGGCTGGGGCGGTGCCCCGCTGGTGGGAGAGTCCTGGTTAGAGGGAAACCCCACTATCCGATGGTAGGTCGGCGCCGGATGTCGCCATCCAGCGGGGGAAGATCACCGTCATCTCCCGAGAAAATAACATGCACTACACTAACGGGAGTAATGACCAAAGCAGTTGACGCGTCCGGAAACACGAAAAATCAATCAACCAACCAATCAATCATTTTTGACACTACCTTCTTGATTGTTAGTGATTCCGGGCGCGGCAACCACTGACATCATTAGTCCCGTGAGTGTAGTTCATGTTTTTTCATTGGGAGGTGCGGTCATCTCCTGGCCAAGAAAACCCAAGCATAGTCTTCGTGATCAGAAAAAGAGTATGTGTAGAAAGGCAATGCAATGTGTACTTGAGTTTTTCTATCGTGGTGGCTGAGGGTAGTATCTCCTAGATGGAATTCGGCACGACCTTTTGAGTCATTCTCAGTCCTGTCGTTAGAGTCGCTTTTCCTGCAGCACGGCTTCATTCGGTCACGGATCATGCGACATCTTGCGGCAGGACCAAGAAAGAGTAAAAAGTCGTGCCGAATTACATCTTGGAGATACTACCCTCAGCCACCACGATAGAAAAACCCAAGTATAATGTACTGCATTTGCAGCTTTCCCCATTTAGAAAACCACGCCCCGAGACTGCTGTCGGGACTCTACTATACACTTTTCGTAACGTGGCGGATGACATTAGGTCATTTTTACACCTCCTTCCCCATAAAATGAATCTTAATAACAGTGATAAACTCATGTTTGAGCCCCGTTAAGAAGGACGTTCGCGAATCAATTAAACCCAAGCGTAGGGCCGGAGTAGTGTAAGCGCCTGAAGCACGGAGCGCTCGTTGGCTGGCGGGCGCCGAACGCTGCCGCTGTGTAAACTCTTTGGCTGAACTCTGAGTCACGCGGCGCGCGATGTTTACGTTGCGTTGACGCAGTGGCTGGGTGACGCTGATCCATTGAGCAAATGCTGGGATGGCCCCTTGCTTTGCTTCTGGACATAAATGTAACTTCATTTCCTGTGCACGTCTTCAAGAATTCAGTGGGAAATACAATTATTCAATTATCGTTTCCATGTTGTCGCGGCAGGAAGTATTATTCCGAAGGACAACATGGATAAGAGCCAAAATTTATTGCTTTTTTATCCTTGAAAATATATTTTATTACATGGGAGTTTTTTTGTTTGTTTTTTTTTCTCCCTTTCAAAATTCAAAATTTATTGCTTATTTATTTTTGAAAATAGATTTTATTACATGGGAGTTTTTTGTTTTTTTTTTCTCCCTTTCAAAAATTCAAAATTTATTGCTTATTTATTTTTGAAAATAGATTTTACTACATGGGAGTTTTTTTTTTCTCCCTTTCAAAATTCAAAATTTAAGTAGTATATGACTTAGTGTAGGGATCACAGAATTTTGAAAATGTGCACACAATTCACTTTTCCCCATAGCACGTCATACGCAGTTTTTAACTGTTTTTTTGACGTAAAATAAATAAAAAAATAAATAAAAAAAGACGCTCACCTCGCCTCGCGTCCGCTGCTGCAACGGACTTCTGCGGACGACGCCAGACGCGGCAAGGCCTGTCTTCACGATGGAATTTGGCGCGGCTTTTCGTGTCTGTCGGTCGTGCCGCTAGATGTGGCTTGATCTGCAGCACTGCTTGATAAGGTCGCGGTCATGCGACATCGGGCGGCACGGCAGAGAAAGACGCAAAAGGCAATGCCATATTACGTCGTGATGGAGGCGCTGATTGATGTGTGCGCTCGTTCTTAAAAGGGTGGATTGATTTGTGGGACTTACTAGACCTAGCTGGGTGCAGTTCGATTTTTCTATAGTGGCCGATGACATTTCGTCATTCTCTCACCTCCTGCCTTATAAAATGAATCTTTTTAACTGCGGTAAGCGCATTTCTAGAGTTAATACAGAAAATGCTGCCACCGTGGGGAGTGTAACCCTAGGACCTCCCGGTCAGAGGCGCTGCAGTGACATCAGTTGATGCCCTGAGCCACCTCTGCCGGTAGAGTTAATATAGAAAATGCTGCCACTGTGGGGAGTGTAACCCTAGGACCTCCCGGTCAGAGGCGCTGCAGTGACATCACTTGATGCCCTGAGCCACCTCTGCCGGTAGAGTTAATATAGAAAATGCTGCCACCGTGGGGAGTGTAACCCTAGGACCTCCCGGTCAGAGGTGCTGCAGCGACATCAGTTGATGCCCTGAGCCACCTCTCCCGGTAGAGTTAATATAGAAAATCCTACCACCGCGGGAAGAGGAACCCTAGGAATTCTCCTGGTCAGAGGCCTGGCCAGTTTTTGCCCTGAGCCACGTAAGCGGGTGCTAAAACAAGAAAGAAAGGGAAAGAAAGCAAGAGGTGTCCGTGTCTCCAAGGTGCAAGGGATCTTCATTCGCGGCGCGACGAGGGGTGAGGGGGGGGGAGGTGACGTCAGCGCGCTTCCGGGCGGAAGCGGTGGCGGTGGCCGGGTGCGCTCCTTGGGCTTCGGTCGCTAGGCGGCGCTGCACCTGCGGCTTCCCCTCCTCACTCCTCCGAGAGATGTCGCTCCAGACAAGAGTGACAATGGTCCAGTGGGTTTATTATAGGATGGATGTATTCAGTCGGCCACCGGGGGAATGGCAACCGTTGAAACGGGCAGTGGTGGGAGTGGGTGGGTTGTTGAGGTGGGCGGGTTTGTGGAAACGAGAGAGGTTTGGCGTGAAGGTAGCCATAGGTGGCAATTCAGTCACTCGGAAACAGGCCTGGCTCCTACGACCAAATTGTTGAAACCCAGGGTTTTCCAATTTTCTTGACTTGAATCTTTATTTAATTGTATTGCTGTGAAATAGTTAAAATACGCAATTTTTTGTTTTTGTATTTTAATTATCAATACTTTTGTTTCAGGTGAGACTGCGTACGAATGAAAACGTCATCTGAGCATAGTGTGACTGCACGCCACGGTAAGAATAAATTCTAGAGACAGTTCTTTTCTTCAAATGCTTTGAAATACCCTCTTTCGAAAAATGATTACCTGTGACATATGACGTCAGGTAGGTCGTAAGAGCGTTTGTGTGCTTCACATGACGATCAAATAACCAGGCCACGTGTCACTTTCACCGCACTACATCACGCACATGGGCATGAGGTCGAGGAGGAGGTGAATAATAAAATAGCAGCTGGAGCGATGACTTTTTACGCGCCATAAACGCGGTCTCAGAATTCACGTTTCAATCTTTGGAACGAAAACGATCTTTCCTCCGACGAACACGCTGTGGAAAGGGTCATAAGAAGGAGTAACCCTTAAAGTGGAGCATACGAACGTGTGTGTTGATTTGAATTGTCTTCGTCCCCGGGGCGTAGCGCCCATAATGTGGCTGTCGTGCCGCGTCACCCCTTGTCGCACGCAACTGCGCCAGTTGCAGGCGGCGACGTCGCGACTTGCGACACAAAGCGCTCATTGTGCCGTCGCCGGACGCGTCGCTTGGGAGTTGCAAGTTCCTTGCGGTTGCGAGGGTATTCCTTGAAAGCGCCCAGCGACATTGTGTTAACTGTGGTGTTATTAAACGCATTCCCCAGCACGTCAAATGCCAAGTTAAATCTCTCCTGCTGCGTGACTGGATCTGAACAATTAGCACAGACTACATTTCAGCATCAAAAAAGAAATAATATTTGTTTTAACAATGATACATAATTCATTAGTTTATATTTGTTCTATATAATTAAGAAAATACTTAGTAATTAAATTAGTTCAAAGAATTGGTCGCCCCGACCGGGATTCGAAACCGGGCCTTCTGGTTTACGCCTAGCTGCTCCAGCTGCTAGAGCAGCTGGGCGTAAACCAGAAGGCCCGGGTTCGAATCCCGGTGGGGGCGATCAATTCTTTGAACTAATTTAATTATTAAAATACATTTTTACTCAGTAACACGGTCACAATTTGGAGAGCTGTACGTCTGCGGAACATATTCTCCGAGCCTAAAGTGCATCCAACAAGGTGACGGGCAGGTGACAATTATATGAAATTACTTAGTGTGTCTTCAGCTTCTGCATCAATGATCTACATTTATATCAGGGTTTTCGTCCAGATTCCGTGATCCTTTGATTGAATGCTGAGATGACCTATTATTTAGTTTAAACTTCACTATACGCACGTTTTGTTGAGCAATCAGTTTACTAGTTGTAGTAGGATTATTGCTGAGGCTATGAGTTAGTAAAATATCAAATGTGTGGTTCTTTCCCGACGCAAATAAATTTTCTATAACCCGAGAGCGAACATTTCTAGTTTTCAAATGTTGATAACTTTGCTTTGTTGGTACTTTTATTCATCATTTAACTATTTATGGTTAAAAGGTGGGGAAGACATTCTGGAGCTCAATAAATCGTGTGGTCGTTATATTTATTACACCATACATCACTTTCAGTTTTTACTGCCGAATCAAATAATATTAGGTCGCTTGTCTGTTCGACGTTGGATTGTATTATAAAGTAAATTTCACATTAAAATTGTTTAGAAAGTACAGATTATTTTTTTAAGTCGCATCAACATCTAGGTCATTAGCTACAACTATTGGAGTTAACGTTATAGTAACTGTGACGATGAAACGCTATGATGATAAGGGGCGAAAGGACGAACACAAATACAACCATGTCCGAGGCGGGACTCGAACACGTGACCCTTGTATCTGAGATCGCTACGACTCGACTGCCTTACCAATCTCAGCCACCGGATCGGCACCTGAGGTTTTAGTATTCCGTTTCTTAAAGTGATTCGCCAATTTTGTAGTTCTACGAATTCACGATATTAATGGGAGAAAATAGTGGATCTAGACGTAGCAATGATTATCTTGAACTTTACATGTCGTAAAACGCTTAAAAAAATAACAAATATCCTTTGTTTGACACTCAGATTACATTGCTTTTTAAATACTGAAATATTCAGTTTTTGGCACATCTTTAAAAAAATGTTTGCGAATTATTGCTCCAGAATTCAATTAGTTTACAAATTATTTCATTAATGTCAAACATATAGAAATAACTTGTTTACGATCTATCTTGTGCCTTATGATCCTTATCAAAGAAAGTATGAAGAATGGCTGGGAAGCGGTAACTATTCGGTATTTCTACTTTTGATTCCATGGACAAATGTAAAACCTTGATGTGATTTTTATAGTGGCTCTGTGATAAGAGTGTAATAAAATCAAATATTCCAGGGAAAACTCCTTGTGGTTTCCAAACACACTTCCGGCCGGTAGTTCAAGTTATCGCAACGATACGGCCCGTGAGTGCTACACAGTCAATGACATGATGTCTCATTCCTCAAATATGTGGTTCTGTGAGTGTGGTGTTTTTTTTGTGAAAGACGTACTGGGAAGTCATAAGATAACGAGTCTTTGGGACTGGCAGTTACAACCGCTGACTCTTCTCAACTCTTGACTGAGAGGTCCCAGAGTTCGAGTCCCGGCGGTGGTAGGATTTTCGACTGTAGCTGCATAGCTAGGTCGGCCGCTGTCTGGAGGAGAATTCTAGCGGCCGGCTGCTCTAATCTGATTTTCCGTGGTTTCTCTGATCAACACCAGGTGAATGCCGGAGCAGTACCCTTACAAACGGGCAGTTCGACACCGGACACCTTCTAGCGGGAGAGAAACATCAGTACCTCTCGCGATAAAACATTCACTGCACTAACGTAGTTTTCGTACTCGGAAACGTGAATCGATGAATCGTTCAGGAAGGCGGGGGAGTGGTTGTAGTAGTAGAGAAAAATAAAAGCGCGTGAATGTGGGTGTGGAGTTTGCCTTAAAATGACGACGCGCCCGCGTGAAGGAGGGAGCGTGAGAGAGCGTGGAGACGGGGTCGACAGGGAGCGTGGCGAACCACCAGCAAACGCGACCGAGCATAAGGGGGCGTGGGGGGGGGGGCAATAGGGGTAATACGGAGCGTGGCAGAGGGCGAGGGAGCGTGAGGGATCACAACGGAGCGTAGCGGAGCGTGAGGGAGGATGCAGAGAACTCGAGGGGGGGGGATGGGGAAGCGTGGGATCGCGACGGAGCGTGGCGGGGCGTGTGAGGGAGCATGGAAGGGATCGAGCTGTAGGGAGCGTAGAAGAGCGTGGCGGAACGTGAAGAAGCGCGAGGGGGCGTGGCGGAGCGTGGCGCCACTGCGAGCCGCTTCCAGATTTTCCGCGTGCCGCCGCCTAGAGGCGCCGCACCGCGTCTATTTATAGCGCGCTGCCCTCATCTCTATAAACGCGCGCGTTGCAGCCAGGGCCCGCGTCGGAGATTTCTCCTTCCCTGGCTGCGCGAACGCCAAGTAAACTACACTCTTTTAAAACGACTATTAATATAGGTATTATGGAATTTGAAAAATAAACAATTGAACAAGTGCTTTGTACTTTTTTTTCTTAAATTAATAGAATGAAATAAAAAAGAATGTGAAAAATATTATTCTATTGTAGTTATGTACATGAATCGAAGCAAATGTGTGGAGTTTTAGAATAAACTAGCGGAACCCGGCAGACGTCGCTCTGTCCTTCATCTCTAACTCCTTGCCTCTCCCTTTCTCTCTCTCTCTCTCTCTCTCTCTCTCTCTCTCTCTCTCTCCTCTCTCTCTCTCTCTCTCTCTCTCTCTCTGTTAGTCACTGTCTCTGTCCCTCTCATTCATGTACAATGGAAAATTCTGCCCGTGTGTCTGCCCGTGTGTGCGCCGGTGGGGTAATATCGAGAAGCGCCGGACCAGCAAAAATGTAATAGAATATTCACGAAGTTCTCATTCAGTTGATCACGGTGTGAGAAACTTTCTTTGGGGCCTTTAGCCTCATAATTTTACATTTTAAGGCCCTAAAACGCTTCATTTAGGTGTTATTTAACAATACAGATTCAAAAATGCTGCCGAGTGGTGCGGTTTGCATTTAACATGAATGTATAGTTTTCTTCTATAGCTCCATTTAATGGAGTTAGAACGAAATTAACAGGACGTAACCTTCTGGGGAATAAAATACTTAGATGTGCCAACTTTCATGGACAATCATATTGAATTTTTATATATATATATAATATATATATATATATATATATATATATATATTACTTATATATATATATATATATATATAAAATAATTATAAAAAATCAGAAAAACTTAAAATCCAAGGAATTATTCTTGGCATACTATTTTACCTTGCTCCCAGAGTTTCTAGTACCCATACGAAATATGAAAACATTACCTTTTTTCTTCAGGAAAATATACAGCCCAACGGCACTGAAACACAAGCTTCGTTCCACTGGACATCTTTTTCATCTCACGTTCTCACGCCTCGTCTCATGACAACGGCTGAGCTCTTTCAATCCAATTTCACAACTGCATTTTCATTTTGTCATGTTGGCCACCTTACTCGTTAGTTCAATCACGTTGTTGTAGGGGTGGGACTACGTTTTATTTCAACCACGTGACCTGGATTCCTTCCCTTGGTTGGTGTTCTTTTAAGGAGTTTATTTTCGTCATTGCGGGCTTTTATTTTTTACAGAACCTTTTCTTTCGCTAGGTTACCCCATTGTCTTTCAACGCTTGTCGAATGTTTACAACAATAAACTCGCTACCTTAGCCATGCGTATTCACTCGTGAAAACTCCAGCGCGTTTTACAGCCAGCTCTGCCAATAAACACGTTAAAATCTTAATATTTTAGTATCTCAATGTAGATAATAGTTGTGCTCTCTTCCAAATGTATAATGCTCCGATGATTCCTCAGAAACGGAGTGTATTCGAAAGCAAACTTGCAGGAAATTGTCATTGTAATATATTGCTAAATAAGCTTATTATTAGTTTTTAAATATAAAAAAGCCTTCAATAATTTTGCCATTTATTGTCGGATCCGCTGCTTCCTGCCCTCCTTTGGCATGCAACTTAAAGATCCGGTTGCGTCATCGTTTCAAATCATCGATGTTTCAAATTCCATGTATTAACGCCGACGTTCTAACATCGATGTTTTGTGTACGATGTTTTTTCTTTTCCGATGTTACGTTTCTGCATGCAAAATTCCCTTGATCACAATACAGTAACATTTAAACTGTGAAATGTAACTGATGGTAACAATGCTAGTTGACGAGTTGGAAGCAAGAGAACGCTGTTTGTACTACTGTCACGTCGTGGGTAGGGATCTACACCACAAAGAAACAGAAACGAGTGGGTATTTACAATTTCTTTACAATAAATTATGTACAGGAACTAAAACCTCACTCTTAAGGCGTTTGTCGGAGCTACCTGCCGCAGCCCCCCCTCTCCCAACACGCGCCTTGCAGTCTCGCCTGCGAGTTGCCAATTCGGCCGATTCGCAACTGTGCACCCCATGTTCCTCGGCAGACCATCTGCCCTGAAGTATAAGGCATACTTCCCGTGTCCGAACCTCGAACACCTACTCGTGCCTTCAGCACTTCCGCGCCAGACTTGGCCGGACCAGTTTTGCGGTGTTTTGCCGCGAGGAAACGAGAATCGTTACCCCCCAAGGGTCCTGCGAGGCACCTTAATATTGGCCCGAGTCACATGTCCTCCTACGTCATCTGCCCTCTACGCACTTGTCTTGAAGCGAGTGCCACCGACGCCGCATTTTGTGCCCGGCGTCTGGGATTTCCGTGAGGGGTGGCCTGGAGCCTATATTGGGCTCCCTCATCCCCATACCTTGCAACTCAGGAGCAGGGAGTCAAGTCTATGACGCTACACTACCTTCGCCCTAGATGACCTAACCGCTAAGCATTTGAATTTCCTCTTTCCTCAGGTTCATTTTGCACACAGAGAGGTTGGCAACAAAACCGTTGTGGGCATAGGGCATGCCTGCCCTTCTTCAGTACCTTTATTCACTGACGGGCACTGTCATATTAAATTTTGTTGCACAAGAATTTAATATTAGGGGTTACTAAACCAGCTTGAAAACATCGACTCAAAACCACCGATGTTTTTCAACATCGATGTTTTCCAGCTGGTTTAATAACCCCTAATAATAAATTCTTGGCATGTTTGGCAACATCGATGTTTTGTTCTCCATCTCTCATCACCACTGCAAGGAGGTGAATGTAGAGTGAGGGGTTCGTTTTTGTTCTCCATCTCTCATCACCACTGCAAGGACGTGAATGTAGAGTGAGGGGTTCGTTTTTGTTCTCCATCTCTCATCACCACTGCAAGGAGGTGAATGTAGAGTGAGGGGTTCGTTTTTGTTCTCCATCTCTCATCACCACTGCAAGGACGTGAATGTAGAGTGAGGGTTCGTTTTGTTCTCCATCTCTCATCACCACTGCAAGGAGGTGAATGTAGAGTGAGGGTTCGTTTTGTTCTCCATCTCTCATCACCACTGCAAGGAGGTGAATGTAGAGTGAGGGGTTCGTTTTTGTTCTCCATCTCTCATCACCACTGCAAGGAGGTGAATGTAGAGTGAGGGTTCGTTTTTGTTCTCCATCTCTCATCACCACTGCAAGGAGGTGAATGTAGAGTGAGGGGTTCGTTTTTGTTCTCCATCTCTCATCACCACTGCAAGGAGGTGAATGTAGAGTGAGGGTTCGTTTTTGTTCTCCATCTCTCATCACCACTGCAAGGAGGTGAATGTAGAGTGGGGGTTCGTTTTTGTTCTCCATCTCTCATCACCACTGCAAGGAGGTGAATGTAGAGTGAGGGTTCGTTTTGTTCTCCATCTCTCATCACCACTGCAAGGAGGTGAATGTAGAGTGAGGGTTCGTTTTGTTCTCCATCTCTCATCACCACTGCAAGGAGGTGAATGTAGAGTGAGGGTTCGTTTTGTTCTCCATCTCTCATCACCACTGCAAGGAGGTGAATGTAGAGTGAGGGTTCGTTTTGTTCTCCATCTCTCATCACCACTGCAAGGAGGTGAATGTAGAGTGAGGGTTCGTTTTGTTCTCCATCTCTCATCACCACTGCAAGGAGGTGAATGTAGAGTGAGGGTTCGTTTTTGTTCTCCATCTCTCATCACCACTGCAAGGAGGTGAATGTAGAGTGAGGGTTCGTTTTGTTCTCCATCTCTCATCACCACTGCAAGGAGGTGAATGTAGAGTGAGGGGTTCGTTTTGTTCTCCATCTCTCATCACCACTGCAAGGAGGTGAATGTAGAGTGAGGGTTCGTTTTGTTCTCCATCTCTCATCACCACTGCAAGGAGGTGAATGTAGAGTGAGGGTTCGTTTTGTTCTCCATCTCTCATCACCACTGCAAGGAGGTGAATGTAGAGTGAGGGTTCGTTTTGTTCTCCATCTCTCATCACCACTGCAAGGAGGTGAATGTAGAGTGAGGGTTCGTTTTTGTTCTCCATCTCTCATCACCACTGCAAGGAGGTGAATGTAGAGGGAAGGGTTCGTTTTTGTTCTCCATCTCTCATCACCACTGCAAGGAGGTGAATGTAGAGTGAGGGTTCGTTTTGTTCTCCATCTCTCATCGCCACTGCAAGGAGGTGGATGTAGAGTGAGGGGTTCGTTTTTGTTCTCCATCTCTCATCACCACTGCAAGGAGGTGAATGTAGAGTGAGGGGTTCGTTTTTGTTCTCCATCTCTCATCACCACTGCAAGGAGGTGAATGTAGAGTGAGGGGTTCGTTTTTGTTCTCCATCTCTCATCACCACTGCAAGGAGGTGAATGTAGAGTGAGGGTTCGTTTTTGTTCTCCATCTCTCATCACCACTGCAAGGAGGTGAATGTAGAGTGAGGGGTTCGTTTTTGTTCTCCATCTCTCATCACCACTGCAAGGAGGTGAATGTAGAGTGAGGGGTTCGTTTTGTTCTCCATCTCTCATCACCACTGCAAGGAGGTGAATGTAGAGTGAGGGTTCGTTTTGTTCTCCATCTCTCATCACCACTGCAAGGAGGTGAATGTAGAGTGAGGGTTCGTTTTGTTCTCCATCTCTCATCACCACTGCAAGGAGGTGAATGTAGAGTGAGGGGTTCGTTTTTGTTCTCCATCTCTCATCACCACTGCAAGGAGGTGAATGTAGAGTGAGGGGTTCGTTTTTGTTCTCCATCTCTCATCACCACTGCAAGGAGGTGAATGTAGAGTGAGGGGTTCGTTTTGTTCTCCATCTCTCATCACCACTGCAAGGAGGTGAATGTAGAGTGAGGGTTCGTTTTGTTCTCCATCTCTCATCACCACTGCAAGGAGGTGAATGTAGAGTGAGGGTTCGTTTTGTTCTCCATCTCTCATCACCACTGCAAGGAGGTGAATGTAGAGTGAGGGTTCGTTTTGTTCTCCATCTCTCATCACCACTGCAAGGAGGTGAATGTAGAGTGAGGGTTCGTTTTGTTCTCCATCTCTCATCACCACTGCAAGGAGGTGAATGTAGAGTGAGGGGTTCGTTTTTGTTCTCCATCTCTCATCACCACGGCAAGGAGGTGAATGTAGAGTGAGGGTTCGTTTTGTTCTCCATCTCTCATCACCACTGCAAGGAGGTGAATGTAGAGTGAGGGTTCGATTTTGTTCTCCATCTCTCATCACCACTGCAAGGAGGTGAATGTAGAGTGAGGGTTCGTTTTGTTCTCCATCTCTCATCACCACTGCAAGGAGGTGAATGTAGAGTGAGGGTTCGTTTTGTTCTCCATCTCTCATCACCACTGCAAGGAGGTGAATGTAGAGTGAGGGTTCGTTTTGTTCTCCATCTCTCATCACCACTGCAAGGAGGTGAATGTAGAGTGAGGGTTCGTTTTGTTCTCCATCTCTCATCACCACTGCAAGGAGGTGAATGTAAGTGAGGGTTCGTTTTTGTTCTCCATCTCTCATCACCACTGCAAGGAGGTGAATGTAGAGTGAGGGGTTCGTTTTTGTTCTCCATCTCTCATCACCACTGCAAGGAGGTGAATGTGAGTGAGGGTTCGTTTTGTTCTCCATCTCTCATCACCACTGCAAGGAGGTGAATGTAGAGTGAGGGGTTCGTTTTGTTCTCCATCTCTCATCACCACTGCAAGGAGGTGAATGTAGAGTGAGGGGTTCGTTTTGTTCTCCATCTCTCATCACCACTGCAAGGAGGTGAATGTAGAGTGAGGGGTTCGTCCGTGTGCCACGCGGGTGCTGCCCTCTGTGCGTGTGCGGCCGCAGATGGTGGCGAAGGGCGTCATGGTCAGCCACCCCCCCTCCTCGCCCCTCCCCGCCCGCGGGCGATCAATACTCCCGGCGCCCGCCCCACAGCGCCACGCGATGGGGTAGCACCTCCGCGCCGCCCTCCGCCAGGGCCAACACCTTCACTAGCTAGATGGCGAGGTCGGATTCAGTCGCTGCCTGGAGGAGAATTCTAGCGGCCGGCTGCTCTGAGCGGTAGTTGTCCGTGGTTTCTCCGATCAACACCAGGCGAATGCCGGAGCAGTACCCTAACAGGCCACGGACATCTTTACTTCCTCTTCATTTCCTTTCTATCCCTGTCCTTTACTCGCACACAGCATCAATTGATGTCACTGCAGCGCCTCTGACCGTGAGGTGCTAGGTTCGAGTCCTGACGGCGGCAGGATTTTCGACACTTGCTTTTCAGCTAGGTCGAATTCAGTCGCTGCCTGGAGGAGAATTCTAGCGGCCGGCTGCTCTGATCGGTAGTTTTTCGTGGTTTCTCCGATCAACACCAGGCGAATGCCGGAGCAGTACCCTATCAAATGGGGCCACGGACTACGCGCGATCTTTCCTTCCCATTCCTCGACCTCTCCTCACCCCCTTACTGACTCTTAACTACCTCAGTTGACGAGTCAGGGACTTAGAGCATGTCCCAGCTGAGGAGGTGACCAGCTGGTGGGAGGTACCTGTTTGGGGAGGACCTTGCAATCTGACATGCAGTTGGAAGCTGGATTTTGCCATCCAGTGGGGCAGGTACATCGCCACCTCTCAGGGTAAAACATTCACTACACTAACGGGAGTTATGGCCGGTAGTTGAAGGGGCCGGAATCATTCAATGAATCATGAATCATTCAACCGAAACGAGTTATTTGAACTTCGCAAGAATAGAAAAAGGTGATAGGTAACTGGTCTCCCTCTTAGCCACGTATGTCCCTTTCATGTCGCCTAAAGTCGAGAGTATTAAACTATGAGAGCAATACTCTTGGTATCGTACATTTTTGTAATACTCTATTATCGACTTAACGCAATCAGATGAAAGAATTTCCTTTAAACGGCAACAATGTAACATGCTCTATGTAACTTATTGACTCCCAAAATTTTTACTTCAATGAATATCATCAATTTAATAAATTGATAGGGAAATTTGCAGATGGCTGTTTACAAACTGCATTTAAGAGTGCGAGTGGGCTTCTCGCGCTGACTGCAACGCAACGGAAGCTCAAGGGTTTGGGTTGTCCCGTGACTCACGGCAGCCCACCCCTAGCCCCTTAAAGGCCACTTGGAGGGGATGTTTAGACGCTCCGCTGTTTACTGCGTACGGTATCGGCGGAGGCAGGAAGACGTGTGAAGGACTCGATAATAGGGAGTTTCAGCACCACGCCTAAGCTAGTGACATTATGCACTAAGTCACGTGACGTCATTACGTCTTACCGTAGGCCTAACGTACGACCTGAGCATCACAAGAAAAGTAACATTAATTTTAACAATGATACATAATGCATTATTTACCATTTGGACTGTATAAATGAGTATAAACAACCTGTAACAACAATTGTACTACAGCTTCCGGGTCAATGACCCCCATCACGATCAGGTTTTTCGTCCAGTTTCCCTGATCCATTGAGCAAATGCTGAGATGGCCCCTTGTTTTGCTTCTGGACATAAATGTAACTTCATTTTCTGTGCACGTCTTCTAGAATTCAGTGGGAAATACAATTATTCAAATTATCGTTTCCATGTTGTCGTGGCAGGAAGTAATAAGAGCCAAAATGTATTGCTTATTTATCTTTGAAAGTAGATTTTATTACATGGGAGTTTTTTTGTTGTTTTTTTCTCCCTTTCAAAATTCAAAATTTATTGCTTATTTATGAAAATATTTTTTATTACATGGGAGTTTTTTTGTTTTTTTTCCCTTTCAAAATTTCAAAATTCAAAATTTATTGCTTGTTTGTCCTTGAAAATATATTTTATTACATGGGAGTTTTTGTTTTTTTTTCTCCCTTTCAAAATTCAAAATTTAAGTAGTATATGACTTAGTGTAGGGATCACAGAATTTTGAAAATGTGCACACAATTCACTTTTCCCCATAGCACGTCATACGCAGTTTTTAACTGTTTTTTTACGTTAAATAAATAAATAAATAAATAGACCTTATACCTTCATAAATAGTGCACGCATACAGGAGTCTCTACGATCACCATACAATCGCCAAAATGGCCGCTTAATAACAGAAAACGTTGAGGATCTTTCTATCACTGACAAACCGATACTCCTATGTGAGACAGATACAATTATTCCTTACCAATTCCACAACGCTGGGAATAATTGGCAATGGAAAATATTGGAGAGGCGACGGGTAAGAATTTTGCGAAAAAGAAATTGAAATCATACCTTCGGGTTAGGTTATGTTTTACTCTCATAATGAACACTGTTTGAAAATATTTCCTACGTTCTCGAGAACAGTCGATTAAAAATTCCAGAATTCATACTCATTGGAAGGGCCACAAAATCTAGAACTCCAAACACAATGTACATTAATTATTCTCTTGTCTCGTATCGTGGTTTAAAAGTCTCACCGCTAGCCTAAACTCTCTTATATATTATGCAACTTCTTTGGTCAACGCTTGAAATGTTTCTTTTGTTATAATGCACAACGCAATGTCGCAATAGCTAAAACTCATCTGAACGTTGCTCATTATGACCGCATAAAGTCGTTAGTCACGTGATCAATATAGTTGCCTCATTACGCCTTGCGCGAAAACGACCTAACATCCCACCCGTTGGACTTTTTTTTTTTAAATTTGTTGCGTCTACTTCGACGCAACGCATCTCCAAGCCCCTTGGGGGGCGTTGAGCGCTTTGCGCTTCTGGGAGTAATCCTCCCATTACTGCGCTTGTTTTATGGAGTAATCCTCCGTTAACATTGTCGCGTCTCGTCATAGTCGGTTGTCAAGAGGACCGCCAGGTAGCATCTCCGCGTACGCGCCTCCTACCGCGCGCTCCTGCGTCACTACCCTGCGGCCAGAATTAGGAAGGAATAAGGATAGAGGTGGGGTTTAGGACACTTCACAGGGGTTGGACTAGCCCTTGTGAAGCAGCTGAACTCGTTTTGTTGGAACAAATTTCACATGAGATTCGACGGGAATCGAATCCGGATCTCAGTGGTTAAAGGCAAGCGACTTCGCAATGAGCCACAAGTACAGCTTCCCGGCTGAGTAGCTCGCGCCAGCTGTTGCCATCGCGACGATAGTGATCGCGAGGTCCTAAGGTTCGACTCCCGACGGTGGCAGTATTTTCGACGCTATCTAAATCAAGCCGCCCTCTGGAGGAGAGTTCTAGCCGCCGGCTGCTCTCATCGGTTTCACGTGGTTGTGGTTTCTCCTGTCAACACCAGGCGAATGCGGGAGCTGTACCCTCACAAACGGGCTACGGACCGCGCGCGATCTTTCCTTCCTCTTCCTTGCCCTACCCTCACCCCTTGCACTTGTTCTATGCACCAGATTGCCAGCGCCCGTGTTCGGAGACCAGCCATACGCTTGGAGCTTGTCCCTGATAGGGTAGTGCACCATTGGGGGAGATAACGTGGAGAAAGAAATTCCCCGCAAATCGATGTGTAAGTTCGCTCAGACCTTACTATCCAGCGGGGAAGAGCACCGCCATCTACAGTTGCATTGCATGCATTACACATACGAGACTAACGACAGTTGTCATAGTTGATAGCCGTAGTAGTTGATTATCTGGAAAAAGCCCAACCACTCCGCAAATTATTGAATATTTTACTTTCATAGTCTCGTGTATTAATTTTTAAGTAATGTTATTCAGTTTCTACAAGCGTCGCGCTGAAAGTAGTTTGATTCTTGAGTCTTCAAAATTCGTTAATTTGTTGGAATGTGTATGAGAAAAGGATGAATACAGGTTGAAAAATATAGCCCCCCCTTCTGCGCCAAATCCAGTATAAATGTGAGAATAGGGGGTTTCTTTATTGCCAACTTTATTGCTTGTAATGATTCTTTTAGCAGCTTTGTATTATCTGCTATTACGTATAATAATAAAGAATGCTGCAAAAGCAGTAATTTTTATTATTTTTTGGAATTCCAACAGCACATCATTAAACCGAATACGAGTAAACATGACTTAACTTCTTTTTATTATTATTAAACGCACAGTTTAAGTTTGGCCATTTATGTGGTGTGCAGTCGGGGCTTAAGTAGTGCGCATGAGGTCATACATCACAAATTCTTAAACTCTTGGAATTTTTTTCATAGCTGCTATCTCGATGCCATGTTAGTCTCAGGAATTCTGAAAAGATAAACACGAATCAGACCGCGTCTGTGGCGAAAAAGGATGGACAGCGAAGCCATTTTGGTGAATTGTCTCTCATAGGATTTTGAATCCTATCCATCGTAGGAACAAGTTTTAATGTTTCAGAATGAAAATACAATAATGTTATTATAAGCAGTAGAAGATACCTTGAGATCGCTTATAGGATTGTTTAATTAGTTTCGATGACGAATTATTTATTTCGATTTCGAATTTATTGAATGACGTTGTTTATTGACAGATAAATAACATTGGTTTTGACGTCAACATATTTGTTTAAGTGGTAAACACTGGAAACACACAGTGCGGACGCAGGATAGTTATTCACATTAATGACAGGCGTGCCGCTGGATGCAAACTGTCATTGTTTTCGCAATGTGTGTTATTGCCTCCATACACAGAATATGACGTGCGTTCTCTAGTCACATATTTCATATTTATTCCATCAACGGCTTCAAGCGAACAACATTTTAACAATAGAAGAGTTTTTTTTTCAGCGCTATCATAACTTTCATTTCATCACTTCATCTGCAACCCGTTCACAAACATATTGCTTGTGAAGTCTCCTAGGGATATGTCAAAATAAACTATATATTGATCAGCAGCAGATCAACGGGAAAGTTTGTGTGAACAAAGTAAGAAAAACAGTCTATTAAGTCGAAAAATTCGGGAATGCTTGGTCATTTGGGCTGTCAAGAAAGGCGGAAGACAAAAACACGTTATGTTTTTACAACTTTTATGTGTTATGGTTGAATTTCATTAAAATCTCAAAACTCACGACGCCCCTAAATTTTCTGACCCAACGTGTGCTGCAAATTTCTGTGTATTGATAGTCGGCTGTCAGAAGAAATCAATTCGGGGCACGTTGCGGTTTTCGGCGCTGTTCGACTGTTTCAGAAAATCTCGAACTTCGTTTCTTGGACTGAACCGACACTGGCTCAAGATTGTATCATTTATTGATGTTGTCGGACGCGTCAACCGCTTAGGTTTTTAGTCCCGTTAGTGTAGTGCATGTTATATCTCGGGAAAGGCGGCGCTGCTTCCTTCGCTGGAACGTGAGGACCGGCGCTGAACGGCTCTGATCGGTAGTTTTCCGTCGTTTGTCCGATCAACACCAGGCGAATGCCGGAGGAGCAGAACCCTGACAAACGGGCCACGGACCACGCGCGATCTTTCCTTCTTCTTTCTTGTCCTATCCTCTCCCCTTACACACACACACACACACACTAACGTGCATCGCACTATCACAAATTCAGGGAGATCAATTTGGAACTTAGAGCTTGTCCCGGCTGGAGCGGTGCCTCGCTGGTGGGAGAGTCCTGGTTAGGGGGAAAACCCCTGTAGCCGACGGTAGGTCGGCGCCACTACACTAATGGGACTAATGACTAAAGCAATTGACGCGCCCGGAAAAACGAAAAAATCAATCAATGAACCAGAGAGGAACACGTATGTAAATCAATCGCGTAGAATATGAAGTAACTGGTTTAATTTCGCTTACCGTCGCAGATTCTTGAGGCTCTGTGCAGCTGGATTGAAATCGAGAAGCGTCGAACCAGCAAAAATGTAATATAATATTTAAAAAGGATCGCATCCTGTAGATTACAATGAGGGAGACTAAGGCCCTAAAACGCTTCGTTTTTTAAGGAGTTATTTAACTATATAATTTGTTTAAAAAAGTCCCGAGTGTTGTAGGTTGCATTTAATATGAATATTTCTATGCTCTCTTTAAAACCGATCCGTCACGTCTGCGTGACACTCTCTTTCTTTAGAGACCTCATTTGGTTGTGTGTGGCGCCGCCAGTGGAAGGGGGCGTGGCGGAGGCACGCGTGCGCACGTCACCGCCGCCGCAGGCACGCCCCCCTCCCCCTGGCGACGCGTGCCTCGTCCTACGACGCCATCTGTGGGGGGCCGCGATCATCAAACGCTTCGTCGCCATTCTCATTATTGCTGTTGGAACCCACAGCAATATCGACAATGAAAGAGGCATTCACTTTTACTAAAATAGGCAGGCAAAGAGGCATTTATTCTGGCAGATACGGGGGTGGGAAAATTCGTTAAGAAGTGGAAACACCAGGCGAATACCGGAGCAGTACCCTAACAAACGGGCCACAGACAGCGCGCGATCTGTCCTTCCCATTCCTTGCCCTATCCTCTCCCCTTACACACACTTACACTAACATGAACTACACTACCACACTTACCGGCAACTTGGAGCTTGTCCCGGCTGCAGTTGTGCCTCGCTGGTGGGAAATACCTCGTTGGGGAAAGCTCAGCAAGCGAAAGAAGTCCGGTGTCGATCACCAACCCGCATCGCGATTAAAACACGCACTAGACCAATGAATGACCTTAGTAGTTGACGCGCCTGCAATCACCAATCAATCAATCCCCATCTCAATCGGGTTTTTGTCCAGTTTCCCTGATCCATTGAGCAAATGCTGAGATGGCCCCTTGATTTGCTTCTGAACGTAAATGTAGCTTCATTATGCGCACGTTTTGTTAAACATTCCTTCTGCTTGTAGTGGTAGTAGAGCTTAGGGTGAGTTTCTATTTGTTAACAATACAGAAAAATCAAATCTGTTTGTTCCTTTACTGTTAAAAATAAGTTTTCTGTAATTTTGCAACGAAAATATCTAGTTTTTGAAATGTTAATCCCTCGCTTTTTTAAATTTATTATTATTACTATTATTTTCATCTTTCAACTGTTAAGAGTTAAATTGTTGGGAAGGAATTCTGAAACTCAAGAAAGCGTGCGCAGATGATTTTCTCCCTTATACGTCACATACAGTTTTTGACTAAATAAATAAAAAAGTAATGCATGGGGGAGGGTTGAAGGAGCAAAAACGGAAAGTTCTTCACGAGGTGGAAGCAAGAAAAAGGTGGAGAATGCAGACTGCTCAAGGGACGAGAGGCACGGCAAGGGCACGCGGCGTCGTGCTCGCAGCTTCCGGCGCGACACGCACGTGCGCCCGCGCACGACACACGCACAGCGCCCCTCCCACGGGCACGCACGCGCACGCACGCGCTCTGAAAACATCCGCAGGACGCACTTGAAGCACTTTTTGCGCGGCGAAACGTTAGTCACCGGCAGCACTCTCAAACATGCACTTGCCACGTGCGGCGGCGGTGGTGTAGCGGTTAGCGTATCGGGCTGTTATACCTACGTCTGCGGGTGCAAGCCCGATTCACGCCGTGGATTTTTAAGGGCGAAAAGATCCGGGTCAATGACCCCCATCTCGATCGGGTTTTTCGTCCAGTTTCCCTGATCCATTGAGCAAATGCTGAGATGGCCCCTTGTTTTGCTTCTGGACATAAATGTAACTTCACTTTCTGTGCACGTCTTCTAGAAGTCAGTGGGAAATACAATTATTCAAATTATCGTTTCCATGTTGTCGCGGCAGGAAGTAATAAGAGCCAAAATTTATTGCTTGTTTATCCTTGAAAATAGATTTTATTACATGGGAGTTTTTTTGTTTTTTTTCTCCCTTTCAAAATTCAAAATTTATTGTTTCCCAAAATTTAAGTAGTATATGACTTGGTGTAGGGATCACAGAATTTTGAAAATGTGCACACAATTCACTTTTCCCCATAGCACGTCATACGCAGTTTTTAACTGTTTTTTGACTAAAATAAATAAATCCTTCGTAGGGGACGTAAAGCCGGCTGTCCCATGTTAGTAGATTTACTGCATGTAAATGATCCTCAAGCCCAAATGAAGCCTCTGAGCTAAATTCAAACTGCCTGTTTCGTCACCCAAGAATTACCTCTTTCTCCCCTAGTTGGTGGAAGGAGCGTAGCCACGTAAAATAAGGTATCAATTCAGTTCACAAACGTTAAAGCACTGTCGAACTTCTGCGCTTGCGTTGCTGCACTAAAGTGATGCGACACTTGAAGTGCGCATGCGCGGAAGATAGTGTAACGTCACCACATGGCGGCCAGGTTCGAGCATCTTTAGAAAGTTTAGCAGAGGGGAAGGGCAGCCGGTCGGCTAGTACAAAAGCTGTTAGTAGCTTTTGTCAACTGAAAAGGGAGCCATTAACACCCCGGGACGCAAGTCGGCCGGGCAGAAGGTCCTGACCCCCCGCCGGCGGTCAGGGGAGGCTGGCTGGCCATGTGGTCCAGAGCCACCCGCACGTGCAGAGAAGCTAGGGGGTGGGGGTGGGGGACATGACCGCCAGAAGCTAGCCGGCCGGAAGCGGAGTTCGTTAAGAGATCGCCTCGCGTGCGGACGCAACTGCGGCCCGTTGGCGGTAGTGCATTACTTGGACACTGCGAGTGCGTAGCACCGGGTGTCAGGACACCGGCGCGGTAAAGCGTCTGGGTGGAGGATGCACTAGCCGGGAGATGGGAGCAGGGTGCGTGGAGTCGCGGAGATAGATTGCGAACGGAAGCCCAGAGCTGTACATACTGTATAATATTCTGTAAATAAATATTGTAACTAGAGCTCGTGTCTGTGTAGTCATTTCGCTACCACGACGCCACAATAGATAGTGCGGTCGGATAAGACGTGCGCACACACTCTAATCTTGTGAGTAACCGCAGTTCCATTGATTGAATGATTATTTCCTGTTTCCGAACGAACTATCGGCTAAGCTCGTTAGTCCCGTGAGTGTAGTGCACGTGTTTCCCTCGTGATGTGGCTGTGAGATCCGGCGCCGACCTTCATGAAGGCCAGGTCTCTTCCACCAATGGGACACCTCCGCAGGCGGGACAAGCTCATAGCTCCCGACCTGAGCGGTAGTGCAGTGTGTAAGTGTTAGTGTAAGGGGTGAGGATAGGACAAGGGAGAGGAAGGAAATATCGCGCGCGTTACATGGCCCGTTTGTTAGGGAAGTACTCCGGCATTCGCCTGGTGTTGATCGGAGTCACCACGGAAAACTACCGATCAGAGAAGCCGGCCTCTAGAATTCTCCTCCAGATAAGCGACTGCTTTCGACCTAGCTGACAAGCTAGTGTTCAGCTCTTTTTGCGGCGTCCAGAGTAAATATTTTCATCACGGTTACGTTAAGAAAACCGTATGTCCGTGTACAACGCTTGATCTCGTTCATCCAGTTTCGAAATCGAAACGGTATAGCTTCGAACCGAACGTCCCTTTTCCTTCCATTTTCTTTAAGGAAAAATGATGAAAACATGATCGTATAAAACGGACTTTAGGGTACTCCGACATTGGCTTGTTACCGATCGGAGAAAGCACGGAAAACTAGCGATCAGAGCGTCCGATCAGTGTACTTGTGTTTGCGGCCCAGGCAGAATTCGACGGAGGTAGTCGTGGTTGGGTTGGGGTGGGGGGGCGGAGATGCGGTTCGTGATTTCCGCACGCGAGCGCTGTCGACGGAGCGTGCAGAAGGAAATTGAAAGTGTAATGTCGGTGCTGGAATTAGCGCCTCCGGGAATTAAACGCTCACGGATGCGCTCTGCTTTAAGTGGAAGACTTAAGTGGAAGATGAAAAGGCGTTTTGTAACTAAATAATTGGCGTTTTGTACTTGTGAACGAGCAGAGCCATCGTAGCTGTCGACGGCATGCTGCGGCAAAAAAAAGTTTCTAAAACATCCCTTCTAAAAGTTTTGATTGAGTCGTCATGTATTGGTTGGTTAGTGATTCCATGCGCGTCAACAGCTTAGGTCATTAGTCCCGTAAGTGTAGTGCTTGTTTTCCCTCGGGAGACGGCGGTGATCTTCCCCCGCTGGATGGCGAGATCCGGTGCCGACCTACCGTCGGCTAGTGGGGTTTCCCCCTAACCAGGACTCTCCCACTAGCAGGGCACTGCCTCAGCCGAGACAAGCTCTAAGCTCCCGACCGGTCTCCCGGAATGTGTGGTAGTGTAGTGCATGTTAGTGGAAGTTTGTGTGTGTAAGGGGTGAGGATAGGATAAGGAAGAGGAAGGAAAGATCGCGCGCGGTCCGTGGCCCGTTTGTTAGGGTACTCCTCTGGGATTCACCTGGTGTTGATCGGAGAAACCACGGAAAACTAAAGTTCAGAGCGCGATTGAATTCCACCTACCTTTCCAGCTAGTGTCGAAAATCCTGCCACCGTTAGGACTCGAACCTAGGACCTGTCGGTCAGAGATGCTGCATTGACATCAGTTGATACACTGAGCTACAGCTCCCTGTCATGAATTGGAGAAAACTATTATATACATCTATATGAAAATAACAAGAAGTGTATCTCGGCTTCTGGGTCAATGACCCCCATCTCGATCAGGGTTTTGTCTAGTTTCCCTGATCCTTTGAACGAATGCTGAGACGGCCTCTTTTACAAAAACATTTTCGCAGTTTTCTTAAAACTCTAATACTGTAAAATCAAGTTCGCTATGTGAAACTTACTGAAGAAATAGTATACCTACCTGCTTCTAAGAAGATCCAGTCTAAAATTGACCGATTTTAGTTATTTCACGTTTTTTTTATCAATTTTCGAAGAACTATATGGCAAAAGCTTCTCATTCTAAAAGTTTGAAAAAGTGGAAAGCCTCCAATTCTCGTTTGTCAAATTTTGTGTTTAGGGTGGACACTACTGTGGCTGGTCGCGTTATCTGAATATTAGGGGGCGGATTTTAATGAAATATCATTGTTTCTTTTCACTTTATAACAATGCCGTTTAGTGTAGAAATTCATTTAATGTTATGACAAAAGGAAATGACCCATTTTTATATGCCATTATTTTGCATTTTTGTCGATTTTGACTGTCATTTTCTACCGTTTCCAGTCAATTTTTAATGCATTTTTGCTGGCTTAATCGATTTTAATGTCATTTTTAATGGTACTTGCTTCAAATAATATTTACGAGATGCAACAAATGTTCTTCACAAAATTACTGAGTATCCTATTTGATTTATTCGCTCAGAAATTGTTTTGACAGCCGTTTTATGTAATTCTTGTGAATGTATCAGCGCTTTTCGGTCGATTTCGCAATAACTCGACAGATGCTTCCTGGTAAAGAACAGTCCAAATAAAAATTTGCAATCTGAGTTCACTCGTACGAATGGAAGAAGCCTGGTCTAATTCAGGAACGTTTCCAACAGCTTGAGTTGTTCATCTGAACTAGTTTTGATAAGATTTTTCACGTCATTGTTCCTTTGATTTTAGGGCATTTTAAGAGCAGTTCATTGATCGTTTTTGGCAATGTTTTAGATCATCAAAATCCGCCCCCTACTGATTATGTATTTGTGTTTCCAGTCGTGGCTTTTGTGGAATAGGTAGACGTACTCGTTTGTTTTTTGTGACCAAAACGGAGGAGGGCCAGCTCTCGCCGCGAGGGGAACAGCCGATCGATTCCGGTCATAGCCCTGTCAGTAGAGATGGGCTGAACAGCTTTTCTTCAATAACTGTTATCACAAAAACAGCTTACTCGTAATAGCTGTTATTAATAACAGTTGAACAATAACAGGTCCATGACCAGCAACCTAACATGGCCGACTGATAATGAGTTAAAGTAGTTGTAGCGACTGCTAAGAGTTAAACCACGCAAAACGAATAATGTTGGTAGCACCGTAAAGCTTGTGCAGCTACCTTACGGCGCTTCCTTGTACTACTTTCCGTAACATGTTTGAACAGAGAAGCAACTGATATGAACGAGACTGGATGAACTGCCAAGGATGAATAGTAATTCATATAATGTGTAGCGAATGAGTATAGAATGTAGAATATTACTTAAAATGAAAGTGATTCGGGTTCAAATTGCAAATATTCTTTCAAATATGCAACTTGTGCATAGTGAAGTGACGAATGCCAAATATAATGAGGAGAAACAGTGCTTTTACAACTAAACTACAGCTTTACCTACAGCTTTTGTGTGTGCTACAGTGTTAATGACTGTTGAATATCAAGTATTATAATGAGAGTTATTTGACCTAACTCATTTCATTTTATCGGACCTAGGGAAATATTAGTTGATCTCACATAAGCGGCAATGGGACAGAAATAAGTTAACATATTGGACGGACTTAATTTAAAGGACAAATATCTTGTCGTAGTGTATAAAATAAAATATAAAAGTATTGTGGTACATGGTGTGTAATAATGACGAATTATGTATTAATGAATATAATTTGGACACTGGCAAATCATGATTGTTTAGCTGCAGTGAAGCTGTTATCGTACAAAATGGTTGCCACAAAAGCTTGTAGTAGTTCGGATTAGGCCCAGTAGGTTGCAGTTCTGTGCATTTCAACCGATAACTGCCAATAACAGGATAAACGAAATAACTGTTATTTCGCGTAACAGTTACGAAACGTTGACGGTTAAGAACTAACAGTTTAGCTGTTAGATTAAAGACTAAAATATAAACAGCAAACTCTCAAGAATTTTCCGCCAGGAACAATCACCATTATTGGGTATTGTACATGTTATAAATAGAAAGTCATATATGTATGTATAACAATATAATAATCAGATTTGTTTTAAAAACTCTTATACGTATGCCACTTTACATTGATATAACAGTATAATCATAGAGCACATATGATTATTCCTTATCAATCGACGAGAATAAGATATTATTGAATATAAAACACAAATAGACTTCCAATAAGAACTAGAACGATACTGCTGCTATTTATATTTTTATTGAAAATAATGGAATTGTCAGAATATAAAACAAAACTTGTCTTTACTGAAACTTTATTCGTCTTTTTTTTTAAGAGCAGTCTTTTATTGCATTATTAATGTCTATAGCATCACTTCAACCCTGCCTATAGCATCACTATTGCTCAATAGACGAGATTGCCAAATGGGTTAACCTTGATGTACTCATTGTGGATCTTAAATAATGTTTGATCAATTTCAATTTTGAAGAACTCCTCACACAGCTGGATTTGCTTATGGCAATTGTGAGGAATATTCGGAGCATTGTGATAATATGGCGCCGAGTATCTTTCAGATTTGATTTCACAAGAAATATTAATAATTCATGGGGATCCGCAGTAATTTATTTTCGTTATCTGTGTCAGCAATAAAAGTCTGCAGTCGAAGTTATTCCAACTTGAAGTCCAGGTCGTCAATTTCGACTGATGCGTTGTCCAGATTAATTTAGTATCGTCCGCATTTAGTAATAAAGCCGGCGTTTGATTAGCAAACTTATCCGTCAAATTCTGTGGCACCTACAGATATTTTAAAATTATTTTTACAAGAAATTATTATTATTACTTTTATTACTATTATTATTATTATTATTATTATTATTATTATTATTATTATTATTATTATTATTATTATTTGTGAAATTTCGCCACCCGCTAAAAATGCCGCCCTCCCGCGACGTTAAACCGACTCCCACTACGCTACGCCACTGCCGTTAGGGTAGTTAACGTTTTGTAATGGGATGTGGAAGTGTTCCTTCTTTCTACAACATGAGATCGGCGCCGACGTACACTCTCAGAAATGTCATTAAATTTAATGTACATTAATACATTGTACATGAATCTTAATGTAACATAGTGCATTAAAATTAGCTGAATATATTTGTACATTAAATTTAATGCACAAGTTAAAATAAGTGTAGATATAATGTACAACTTTTTCTCCCGATTCTCCTGCCTCTGATCATTTATTTCGTTTATCACATAATCACCGATGCATCAAGATCACTCATTCCTTCCCTTCAAATGTGACCATAAAGCTTTGACTCTTGCATCCTAATGTGCATGTGTACATTGAATTTAATGTGTGTTCATGGGAATTACTTTAATGTACAATTCGTAAAGAAATGCGGAAGTATCTCATAGTGTACACGTCGACTTGCTGGGATTTCCGCCTCTTGATGTCCTGTGCAGCGGGGACAAGCTCTAAGCTCCCGATTCGTCTTCCGTTCTGTGTGTCAGTGCAGGGCATGGGAAGGAAGGATCGCGCACGGTGTGTGTTTGTTCGAGAAGTGCTCCGACATTCGCCTGGTGTTGATCGGAGAAATGACGGAAAAGTACGGATTAGAGACTGCTTAAGCCTGTTTTACACAGTCATTTCTTCATCCTTTTTTCATCATTTTTCTGTACAGAAACTGGATGGAAAAAGGACGTTCGGTTCTATGCGTACCGAAACTGGATGAACGTGATTCCAACGTTTTACACGGTCATTTCTGGTCTGTACGTAATTGTGATGAAAATACTTCCTCCAAACGCCGCAAAAAGCGCTGGAAGTTTAACAGTTGAACATCGCATTTACAGAAATTAAATTAGCGGGAAGAATGATCAGATAGTTACGAATTCGTAGAGTAAGGAGTAGAAAGATGTGTGAGGTATTGTGGTTTTATTTGCGAGAGGGATCACTGAACGCAAAGACTCAATATCACAAACAACACATGCGCACGCTACGCACCAGATAAATATACTCCCTGCCGGAGAACTCACGCAATCGAAGAAAGTTCCATAAAGAGACACCAGGGGCGCTGTAGTCAAACTGGATGAAATCTGTACGGAAAAATGAAGCATGCATCATTTTTCGTACAAATTACATCCAGTCTGCTCCGTATCGACGAGAAATTATGAAAAAATGACCGTGTAAAATAGGCTTTAGAGAATTCTTCCCGTGAGGCTATTTTTGAAAATCCGCCCCCGCCGGGTCTTGAAGCGCAGGACCTTCCGGCTGTGTTGGGGAGGGGGTCGAAACGAAAGTAAAAATAGCCCCCTGCGGGGAGACGCCGCGTTGGCTCGTGTCGCCCGGCCGGTCGGCCAGCCCGCTGCCCTACATACTTTCCCCGCCCCGCCCCGCCCCCTCCCATCCTGCCCCTCCACCACCGCCCCGGCTGCCGACTAGGAGGTCAGCTACATGCAGTTGGTGACAGTCCATATTTTGCTCGAAAAACATTAATTTTGAGTGGAAATCTGATACTAGGATACTGGATTGATTAGGATAGCATAGGAAACATTGATAGCAGGGAGGTTCCTCTGCTTTGCCTAAGCCCCTGCCGCACTGTCTGGTACTGTTGCTATTGACCAACCCCGCCGCACCGGAGCTTTGGCCAACCCCAACCCCACCACACGTTGCCAGAAAAATCGGTGTCCGGTCGAAATTTGAAAAATTCAACAGGTACGTTGAACTTCTCCGATTTGGCCAAGAAAATAAGGATCGGGTTCAAACGATCATATCTCCTACAAAAAATGCGAAGTTTTTCATTTTCAAAGCTATGGGCGTGTTCCCCAGACTGTGGGCTTTCAGAATACATGGTCATTTGTTAAATTCGGACGCAGAGTACGGATTCCCGACGGTGGGGTCTTAGGGTTCGAGTCCTGACGGTGGCGAATTCTCCTCACTCGCTTCGTTGTCACCCGTCAAGAAAGGGGCCGAGGAGAGCGCACGATCTTCTCTTTCTCTCCCTTCGCCTCCACCCGCACTTCCACTTGCGCGCACTGCAAAGAGCTCCGCTTGCAAGGAGCAAAGCAGTCGATCAACTGCGACCGCACGACGGAGTTGGCTCTGGACGTCAGTTCCACTCCCGGCGGCAGAGCGGCATTTGACTACACACATTCGCTACACAGCGAGGGCGGGTTCAGCCGCTGTCTGGAGGAAAATTCTAACGGACGGCTGTTCTCCTGGGGGGGAGTCTCCCATGAACGAAAGGGGAATGCCGGAACAGTAACCAACCATATTGTCCTATCACAAACACACTAACATGCACCGCACTGCGACATATGACTGGAGCTTAGAGCTTGTCCCGTTGGTGGGTGATAACCCCACAAGCTGACATATAGGACGGCACTGGATTTCTACATCCAACGGAGAAAGATCACCGCCACTTCCTGCGATAAAAACTTGCACTCCACATACGGGACTTTTAACCCTAGCCGTTGGCGCGCCAGGACACACGAAATAAAGAAGCCTCCCCCACCCCTACACCTCCTGCTCCCCCTTCCCCCGGACCCCTGCCCGGCCCTGCGCCTTCGTTCTCTCTATAGAGCGATTTTCCTAAGGATGAGCCAAAGTGACAGCTACTGCTGGCAACATAACTGAAGGTTCGGTGGCCGTTGTGCCTTTGAGCCCATTTGACTCCCTTCCCGCATTTGTTCGTTTGCAGTTGGCAAACTTGTAAATGGCTTCGACACTTCCTTTTGTGGTGTCCTCGTCCGACAAAAATATAGTGCGTCGCGACAAATAATTCATACTAAGAAGTGCAGTGTAATGTGCTCTTCTGTAAAAGTTCTTTTTTTCTTTATATATTACATTGAATTTACTTTTTGTGTGATAAATATTATGTTTATTTTAAAACCGAGACTTGAATGCGAGATGCGTACCGGCGCACGTGTTTGCAGCATAATTTTTCTTTCTATTTACATTCGTGGCAGTTTTCTTTTACTGATTGTGAGAGCATGTTAAGAGATTTTCCACGTACGTAATTAAATGTAAATATTTCCCGGACTCACGTACGTGCATATACCTCAGCGAAACTCTTAGACTTCTGCATAGGGATATTTTCACAGGAGCCATTATCACTCTACGAAGGGGTGTCGCTGAACAGCTGTCGCGGCGGAGGGATACTTGTCTGAAATAATGCGATGTTCACTTGTTTTCGTGAACTGTCACTTTGGCTCATCCTTAGGAAAATCGTTCTATAACATCGTGCGTACAACAACCTCTCCCCCCCCTCGCTCCACCGCGCCTTGGGTTTGTTGGGGAGTAGTTGAGAGCGGGTAGACGCCGGGGGGAGGGGGCGTGAGAGGAAAGCGGCCGGGCGCTTCGGGAGAAAGTGGTGCAGCCTGGCCAGCTTCGAGCCGCCAGCCACCGACACCCGCCCACCCCGCTCCCCCTGCCTCTCCTCTCCTCCTCTCCTCGCCCCAGCCTCGCATCCCAGGCTCCTCACTCATCCTCTCCTCTCCTCTCCTCTCCTCTCCTCTCCTCTCCTCTCCTCTCTCCTCTCCTCTCCTCTCCTCTCCTCTCCTCTCCTCTCCTCTCCTCTCTCTCCTCTCCTCTCCTCCTCTCCTCTCCTCTCCTCTCCTCTCCTCTCCTCTCCTCTCCTCTTCCCTCTCCTCTCCTCTCCCTCCTCTCCTCTCCTCTCCTCTCCTCTCCTCTCCTCTCCTCTCCTCTCCTCTCCTCTCCTCTCCTCTCCTCTCCTCTCCTCTCCTTCTCCTTCTCCTCTCCTCTCCTCTCCTCTCCTCTCCTCTCCTCTCCTCTCCTCTCCTCTCCTCTCCTCTCCTCTCCTCTCCTCTCCTCTCCTCTCCTCTCCCCTCTCCTCTCCTCTCCTCTCCTCTCCTCTCCTCTCCTCTCCTCTCCTCTCTCCTCTCCTCTCCTCTCCTCTCCCCTCTCCTCTCCTCTCCTCTCTCTCCTCTCCTCTCCTCTCCTCTCCTCTCCTCTCCTCTCCTCTCCTCTCCTCTCCTCTCCTCTCCTCTCTCTCCTCTCCTCTCCTCTCCTCTCCTCTCCTCTCCTCTCCTCTCCTCTCCTCTCCTCTCCTCTCCTCTCCTCTCCTCTCCTCTCCTCTCCTCTCCCTCTCCTCTCCTCTCCTCCCTCTCCTCCTCTCTCTCCTCTCCCTCTCTCCTCTCCTCTCCTCGCCTCTCCTCTCCTCGCCTCTCCTCTCCTCGCCTCTCCTCTCCTCTCCTCTCCTCTCCTCTCCTCGCCTCTCCTCTCCTCGCCTCTCCTCTCCTCGCCTCTCCTCTCCTCGCCACCAGCCTCGCGGATCCAACAGGCGAGTCCTCACAGTGGCAGCATTTTCGACGCTAGCTTCTCAGCTATACGCTGGCTGCAGGAGAATTCGGCTGCTCTGATCGGTAGTTTTCCGTGGTTTCTCCCATCAACACCAGGCGAATGCCGGAGCAGTACCCTACGAAACGGGCCACGGACCGCGTGCGATCTTTCCTTCCTCATCCTTGTCCTATCCTCTCCCCTTACACACACACACTTACACTAACATGCACTACACTACCACATATTTCGGGAGACCGGTCGGGAGCTTAGAGCTTGTCTCGGGTGGGGTAGTGCCCCGCTGGTGGGAGAGTCCTGGTTAGGGGGAAACCCCACTAGTCGACGCTAGGTCGGCGCCGGATCTCGCCATCCAGCGGTGGAAGATCACCGCCATCTCCCCGAGAAAAAACATGCACTACTCTTACGGGACTAATGACCAAAGCAGTTGACTCGCCCGGAAACACGACACAAATCAATCAATGTTGATGGTCACCTAGCCAAAAGAGTTTTGAAAAACCAATGTCATGTATTTAAAGATTTGTTGTTTCATCAAGAAAAAAATATACCTGAAGGAGTAATTTTCCTAATTTTTAGAGTATGAGATTGTTGACAATGTTATCCTTGTCTTATGCTATTTAATTGTGTTAAAAGTGTTCTCTCGTTCGTCCTATCCTAATCCCTTACACATGACCACACCAGTCGAGAGAGCAATGAGCAACGTTTGAGCGTGTCCCTTCCAGAGCAGAGCGCCGAAGGGGTGAGGTTGCTGCGAGGAGAAATCCACCGCTGGGCGACGTCGCCGTCAGTGGGGAAGAAATCACTCCTCTAACGGAACTAACGACCATGGCAGTTGACTAGTGAATCAGTCGATTCGCTCTGCCTGTCGCCTCGCCTAGACTCTAGGTACTAGTATTAATACTGAACGCAAATAGTACATTCTGAAACGATGATGAAATGGGTATGAATACACGAGTGTGATATTACGGTACGAGCAAGTATCGTTAACTTCACACGAGTGTATTAATACCCATTACATATAGTTTCATACGCTACTTTTTTCTACGACTTTTAGAAGTTAAACTTTTACATTGAATCGTTTCGTGGCAATTGACATGTAGGATTCAGCCAAGGCCACCTAACCCTTCCCTCGCATGCTGCCGCAGGTGGCCGAGGTTACCAGTCCACCTGCGAGGGAGTACTACGTTAGTCAAATACGATCAAAGTGAAATTACGATGCAGTTTATTTTAAATAATATTCCACGAAAGATACTAATAATAAAAAGAAATTAAAACTGACAAGCATATGCTATATAGTATCAAATGCAATTTTAATGTATGCAATCGAACGAAACATTGTCTGGAACGATTCTCAATGATTAATGAAGTGTCAATACTTGGTTTGTAAATTTCTCTGCGATCTGTCAAAAACGTGTATCATAATGAAATGTGTGTCGTAATGAATTATGCTACTGATTGCAGCCAACAAATGACGGCATTATTCAAAGGCGGTAGAAAAATAATAATTGACATTTTTAAAAATATCTGAAAGGTTGGCGTCTGCGAGGAACCTCGGGTGAGGCGACGCAGCTCTCACTCTACCTCGCCTCGCCTCTCGCAGCCAGCTGCCTCGCGTCACTCGCTGTGCGGCGCTGCACAAACAAACCCAGGCGCGGCCCCCACCCTCCCACGCACACACACACATACAACAGCGACGCTGGAGTGAGGACGGGGCTTCCTCCTTCCTCACACACACACACACACACACACACGCACATTTACTTTCGTTTCAAAAAAATCCTTCCTTCGAAGGGGAAGTAAAGCCGGCTGTCCCATGTAGTAGATCTACTGCATGTAAAGGATCCTCTGGCCTAAAAGATGCCTCGGAGCTAAATTCAAATCGCTGTGCGGCGCTGCACAAACAAACGGAGGCGCGGCCCCCCACCCTCCCACGCACACACACACACACACATATATAGAACGATTTTCCTAAGGATGAGCCAAAGTGACAGTTCGCGAAAAGAAGTGAACATCACATGTATAACACAGAAGTATCCCTCCACCGCGACAGCTTTTCAGCCCTTTCGTAGAGTGTTTGGTTATGGCTTTTGAGAAGACACCACAATCCAGAAGTCTAAGAGTTTCGCTGATGTATACGCACGTACGCGAGTCCTGGAAATAATTAAATTTAATCACATATGTGGAAAATCTCTTAACATGCTCTCACAACCAGTAAAAGAAAACTGCCACGAATGTAAATAGTAAGCTCTCAATCACAGCTCGCCACACAACAGCACAAAGGCCGGAACTATGTGCATCGGTATGCGTCTCCCATTCAAGTCTCGGTTTTAAAATACACATAATATTTAGCACACGAAAAGTAAATTCAATGTAATATATAAAGGAAAAAATATTTTTTACAGAACAACACATAACACTGCACTTCCTAATTTCAATTATTTCTCGCGGCGCACTATATTTTTGTCGGACGAGGACACCACAAAAGGAAGCATTGAAGCCATTTACAAGTTAGCCAACTGCAAACGAACGAATGCGGGCAGGGAGTCTAATATGCTCAACGACCACAGAATCTTCAGTTATGTCGCCAGCACTAGCTGTCACTTTGGCTCATCCTTAGGAAAATCGCTCCATACAACAGCGACGCTGGAGTGAGGACGGGGCTTCCTCCTTCCTCACACCACACACGCACATTTACTTTCGTTTCAAAAAAATCCTTCCTTCGAAGGGGAAGGGAAGCCGGCTGTCCCATGTAGTAGATTTACTGCATGTAAAGGATCCTCTAGCCTAAAAGAAGCCTCTGAGCTAAATTCAAATCGCATGTTTCGTCGTCCAAGACAATACGTCCTTTCTCCGCTAGATGGTGAAAGGAGCGTAACGGAATTTGAGTGGTCGGACAGAAGAGCAGGCTGATGGCCTGAGTCTCGCCACGTGAAATAAGGCATGAACTAATCTTTCCATGCGAGTCCCGACGGTCCGCATTCCGCACGCGATCTTCCCTTCCTCTTCCTTGTCGTGTCCTCATACCTTAAGTCTGTTTTACACGGTCATTTTTTCATCATTTCCCGTCGATACTGAGCAGACTGGATGTAATTTGTACGAAAAAATTAAGCATGCTTCATTTTTCCGTACAGATTTCATCCAGTTTGACTACAGCGCCCTAGTGCCACTTTATGGAACTTTCTTCGATTGCGTGGGTTCTCCGGCAGGGAATATATATGTGTGTGTGTGTGTGTGTGTGTGTGTGTGTGTGTGTGTGTGTGTGTGTGTGTGTGTGTATCTGGTGCGTAGCGTGGGCACGTGTTGTTTGTGATATTGAGTCTTTGCGTTCAGTGATCCCTCTCGCAAATAAAACCACAACACCTCACACATCTTTCTACTCCTTACTCTGCGAATTCGTAACTATCTGATCATTCTTCCCGCTAATTTCATTTGTTTCCATAAATGCGATGTTCAACTGTTAAACTTCCAGCGCTTTTTGCGGCGTTTGGACGAAGTATTTTCATCACGATTACGTACAGACCAGGAGTGACCGTGTAAAACGCTGGAATTACGTTCATCCAGTTTCGGTACGCGTAGAACCGAACGTCCTTTTTCCATCCAGTTTCTGTGCAGAAAAATGATGAAAAAATGACCGTGTAAAACAGGCTTTACTCTTACATGCACTACGCTTACATACCTGTTAGAGCTTGCCCCGCGGGAGGGCTGGCCGACGAGGAGGTCGCCATCCAGTGGGAAGATCACCGACACTGCATGAACTACACTTACGGGACTAATTATCTTAAGAGACACTCCCGGAATCAATCTGTTAGTCAATCACACTCCACTCATGCCAGCATGAGAGCGGGATCCCTCATTCCTCCACCACGTCACCCAGCACATCACCCGTCCTTTCCTAACTCCCTCGCTCGATCATTGCCTCAACCTGTGTTAGTGGGCCTTCAAATCTTAGTCGGTTTTTTTTTTGTTTTGTTTTTTGTGGTTATTTAAGGCCGCATGAACATGTAGATCATTAGCGACCACTAGTGGAGTTAACGTTATGATAACTGTGAAGATGATGAAAAGGTGTGGAAGGACGAACACAAATACAACCATGCCTGAGGCGGGAGTCTAACCCGCGACCCTTCTGTCCGAGATCACTACGACACTACTCCCTTAGCCACCAGGCCGGCCGCTTAGTCGTTGGTTTTCTTGTGTATTTCTCTACAAGAAATGTGAATGGCATTTGTTATTCGGCGGCTGCCTCCCGAAGACTTGGGAAGTGGATGTTTTTGAGACGGCATTTAGAGTCGCCCCCTCCCTCTGACGTTGAGCAAGACACCCGAGCACAGTAGAACCAACTACGTATCACTGTTCAGTAAATAACTGGTGGCCCAATGCCCTACGGTTTGAGAATAATCCTTATGCCTGTGGTAGTAAATTGTTTCACTGGTTTTCTCGTGTGCTTACTTACACCAAATGTGATTTTTTTTTGTACTGAAGCAGCGTCTCGAAAACTTAAAAAGTCGATGTTTTTTGAGTCGTATTTCAGTGCAGCCGAGTCTCTGTGACGTCAGTCGACTGCACAAATTCCACCCCGGATGAGGGCAGGTTCTTTTTATTCTTTTTTATGTATTTATTACACGTTTTACGCAACACGTCCCTTCAACTCTTTTGAGTCATTGAGCGCCTTGCAGTAAACCTCTGTTAATTATTTATCTGTCGTTTGTGTCATAGAAAGCAGTCCTTTTCGGTGCAGTGGCATTACCTCTGTTCTCCGTTATGAACAGCAATTGCTACTCGCGCGCGAGCATGTGGATTTACCCGGATGTGCATCTAAAACTATTTTTGAAGATCTACTTCCACTATTTCAACATGTCAAAATCGTGGATGGCTGAACTAATATACACCCACCATTCGATTCATAGTTTGTTGTTTTAATGACCAATGGCGTTCACGATAGATATTTCACCACAGACCACAGAAATCAACCCATGACCCATAAAAAGACACGAACCAAGTAACAAACGACTTCCCAGTGCTCATTTATTTGTTTTTGTTTTTTCGCCGTCTAAGAATAAATCAGCTCTTTACAGCTGAAAGATAAACATTGCGATCACTTCGTACCAAATATGTCCTAGCGGCTTCCGATCGTTCCGGGTGTTATGTGCTCTTTTCGACATGAAAGAAATAACCAATATTTTATCCATGTTTTCCATACAAAATATTTTATATTTTGAAACATATTAATACAATAAATATTTTATTTCATTGAGTTATTCTGGACGTAATATTTAGCCGTGGCCATCCTTCTGGCAGCCTCTAGCGTATTACAGTGACGCCTGAAAACTGCACGAGGTATTACCATTTTACCCCATAAATATGTAATCCAACGACACTAAAACGCAACTTTCGTTACGCACGATATAGTTGTTCTCAAACACTCTCTGTCGCTGATCGGTAGTTTTCTGCGGTTTCTCCGAACAACACCAGGCGAATGCCGGAGCAGTACCCTAACAAACGGGCCACGGACCGCGCGCGATCTTTCCTTCCTATTTCTTGTCCTATCTTAGCCCCTTACTTTCAAATACTTATAATTACATGCAGGTCAGTGCCACTCATGCCGGGAGTTTAGAGCTTGTCTCGGCTGGGGCGGTGCCACGCTGGTGGGAGATACCTGGTTGGGGAAACCCCCACAAGGCGACGTGTTCGCCGGCGCCGGATCTCGCCATCCAACAGGAAAGCATCACTGCGGAACATCATCGCCATCGGCCGCGATTAAAACATGCGCTACACTTAAGGGACTAACCATAGCCGTTGATGCCGCCTCGCGTATTCCCATGACAGCGGCTGACTACTTCCTATTTAATTCGCCACCGCATTTTAATTTTATAATGCTGACCACCTCGGGCGTTAGTTCACTCACTTTGTCACAGGGGCGCGGCAGTCGATTCTAATTAAACCACGTGTCTCGGGGCAGCCTTGAGGATCCTCAGTGTTTCTGCTTGCTCTGATGTGAAGGGTATTCAGTCACCGACCGCGGTTGGCGAGCCTGTCAGCCGACGGGGAGGGCCGTGCCCAAAAAATAAACGAACAGATATCTCGACATAAAGCAAACTGGCTGCCGCAAGAACGATGACGAATTGCGGAGAAAATAGGTTTGAATAACGGACGGTGCGGAAACGAGCAACGCTCCGACATCAAAGGCGGAAAATGGAGGAAAAAGGAGCTAGGGGCTTCTGTCGAGAAGGGAAGAGCCAACCAAGGCAAATAGAGGGAAATGTAATGTGAAGAAAGTCAATAGAGATAACAATATGCAATTGAGAGAATCGTTGACAAGAAAGCTGTAAACCGTCGATGGGAAAAAGTACAAGTTTAAGATACTTTTCAACACTCCTTCGTGGAAAATATAACTTGCCTACACTGTTTATTCATTGGAAAGTGAAAATGCGGTGCGCGTATACCAATGAAGTGAATATAAAACAAAAATGTAATTCAAAGTAAACAAAACACTGGGCGAAATGAATAACCTTGCATATTGTGATTAATCCGAAGAGTATGCACTTGTTAGTTTACATGCATTAGTACTAAAAAAATAAAGCTCATACCTTCTGCGGTAGTATCTTTGGTGTACTCTTTTCAAATGATCAACATTTCGTTTATACGCCAAAGACTCTCTATCTGTACGAGTGACGTAAATAAATATTGCAATGTGAAACTGAAGGAAGAGCAAACTTCTTACAATTGCGTTGGTTTCGAAGGGAAGGAAATAGAATAATATGAATTTAGTCTTTCGTAAGTACATATAATTTAGTTTACACACACACGAGGGTAATTTTCGGCGTGCGTTGATGAACTGAACTATTGAATCATTGCGCATTTGTCATTGCCCCCTGAAGCGTTGGAAGGAAGGAAGAAATATTGCTTTTCTTTTACTGCATATCAAGAAGGTTAAGGAGTGTTTGAACTGTGAATCTAACAGTTGTTGGTTCTTCGCTCATGATCAATCAGTCCCATCGACTCAATAATCTTAACACCTCTCGTTGTCCGAACTACCGTGTACACTGAATGTATGCAATTCAACTTGCAAGGAATTCGTTGACAACTCGTAAAATCAATACACTCAGCTCACTACGTACTTTCTCATATCACAAAGTAACTCGGGGTGGGAAAAGAAAGAGGAGAGGAACTTTATACTTTCTTGCTAATGTAAGAGGAGATAATATTGCAATCTGCTCCAGAAAATAGCGAATGTTTTACTCAAAAACTCGTATTGCCTAGCCCTGGAAACGAAAAAGTGTAGAAATATTGTAGTAAATTACTTCTAACACGTGGTGCAGCGAGAATCCATGGTACCGAAAAATCGTCCTTGGTCCCAAGTCGACGGGTGTAATCTATTATTTTGTATGTTTACTTTAAAGTAGTTTATGCAATGACTCCTCGCCTGTGACGAAACACGCACCAAATCGCCACTAGGGTGCTCTGATATACTTATGACGTGTTTTTCGGCGTGTCGCTCGTCCGTCGTTTACGAAAGCGTGTGCGAGGTGAGCGGCACTGATGACATGCGACGAGAGAAACGAGGAAGAAATGGCTTGGCATAATGTGACGAAATTGAGACAAAAGAGTCGCGGATGAGCGATGTGAGCTGACTATTGTTAGAATCAGTCTTGCGAAACGCAGCCTTCAATTTAATACATAATTTATCGACCACCGAAAATTATTTCTTCACTAGAAACGTATTTATGCCTGCTTTGTAAACACTACTTACGTCATAGAGGCCAGGCAGCAGCAAAAAGTCTGCTCACAAGACCACGCTAAATGGTTTTGCAAAACGTAGCATGCACCCATTTCATATAACACTGCAATAAATTAAATATTTCAACAAAACAGTCTTCACGAGTATTTTGATTCAGTGGTGAGTTGTAGTTGACATTTACATAATTGAAATGATTGAAGGCGTAGTCATTGTCAACAATAGTATTTATTTCAAAAATAGCGACTACGTAGTCGTTTTTGTGGCTCCCAGACAGCAGAAAACTGATGATGATGGCTAAGCCATCGAAAGCTGCTATTTTTTAAATAAATAATATTGTTGACAATGACAACGCCTTCAATCATTTCAATTCACGAGTATTGCAAATACGTACTACCACGTATGGCGCCTCGGGAGAACGTTTTCTGGTTTAAAAGTTGTTTTTCTTTTTGTTCTTTTGTTTGTTTTGTTTTTTAAGCTCTGTAACTTAATAAAAACTAATTTTAATCTTATATGGTAATTTTTTTAAAATTATTTACAATACAATAGGGTTGTATTGTACAGGGGGCTTTGGAGCAGGGGGTAGCTATTTTCCCGATCTATCGAGATATGGAGAAGCTATGACAGGTGAGAAATTACCAGAATATGAGAGCTCACAAAACAATTTGTTTGTAAAATGACATTATTATAGAGTGAACTGTGTCACTGGACTGACAAAAAGTTCGTTACGTTGGTGAGAAGCCTGATGATGGGAACAACAATTTCTGAAACAGTTGCACGCTTATGAAATAAATTATATTAACAAAATTTGTCTATCTATAAATATGGACCCTAATTCCTTCGTAATATATAATTAATTAAAGGCAGACTAAATAGATGAAATAAGAATTTTAATCTTGTTTAGTAGTCCGGCTCGCCCTTTTCCAGTGTATAAAGTTACATGAAAAAGTATCTAAAAAACACACTTTGTAGTTTAGATTTTTATTTCATTACGAAACTAAGTTCAACTATCGTCAGTCTCATGAACGAAGTCGAAACGTATCACGTGACGAAAGAGAATATTCACAGCGGTTCACAAGTACACTCGTAGATGTATGGAAAACAAAAAGTTCGTATTTTTCTAGTTTTCATCCAGAATATCCTGGGGAGAATCGGTTAAGAATTGTGCCAATCATTTCGCCTTGTCGATAGGAACCGAATCGGGTACAGATCACTTCCGTAAGGCGCCCGTTAGTCACTCAATACGCGTTGTAGTAGCTCACCCCCCCCCCAAAAAAAAGAAAAACGCGATTTTCACGAAATATCCTAGAATTCCGTGGCGGATGCGAAAAAATTGATCAGTTGATTAAGAGACTGACACTTCATTTGTTTCTATTCACAGACTGGAAGTCGTGAGTAATGGGCAAACGGACAGGCACAGATTACTCGCTTATTAAGGGGAGTACGTATACAATACAGCAGCTCTTTACATTCCAAGATGATCAAAAAACGTGCAGTTCCATTATGCAACACGTCTGTAACAAATGTTTTAATGGCGGGCGGCTTATTCCTTGGAGCCTTTGTCTCGTATCACGTCTAGTGTGTCGTAAACGGTGGATGACTGAGTACGAGAATAGGCTGAACAATACAATAAGAAAATTGCGTTTTTCAGTCAAATTCGAAACTGTTACATTGTTCTTTTTTAAAATTATATTTTAAATTTTTTTCGGAGTTTTGCAAATCTAACTAAACCCTAGACACTTGTTACACGGAGGAAAACTGCGTTTTTTTTTTCGCTCATTGAAAATTAATAATATCGATGATAATATTACGGTTCTGTCTACCCGTGGCCATGCCCCTAATTGTTTATTTATTTATTTATTTTATTTTATTTAGTCAAAAACTGAATGTGACGTATGGGGGAGAAAATCATCTGCGCACGCTTTCTTGAGTTTCAGAATCCCTTCGCAACAATTTAACTATTAACAGTTGAAAAATGAAAAATCATAGTAATAATAATAATAAATTTAAAAAAGCGAGGGATTAACATGTCAAAAACTAGATATTTTCGTTGCAAAATTACAGAAAACTTATTTTTAACAGTAAAGGAAAAAACAGATTTGATTTTTCTGTATTGTTAAAAAAATAGAAACTCACCCTAAGCTCTACTACCACTACAAGCAAAAGGAAAGTTCAACAAAACGTGCGCATAGTTAAGCTACATTTACGTCCAGAAGCAAAGCAAGGGGCCATCGCAGCATTTGCTCCATGGATCAGGGAAACTGGACAAAAACCCGATCGAGATGGGGGTCACTGACCCGGAAGTACATTATTTGTTACAGGCATATTGAGTCTTTTTTAAATTATATAATGCAAATGTAGATTAATTCATTATACTATATCTTGTTTTTGTTAAAGTAAACATTATTTTTCTTTTTGACGATCAATTTGACAATTATTACTCCCAAATGCAAATGGCAAACGCGTGGGTGAGGGGTTTCATGGACTGCCTCTCTTGGATTGATTGATTACGAGTGATCACGGGCGCATCGACTGCTAAGGTTAGTGCATCTTTTTATCGCGAGAGGTGGCGGCGATCGCCCTGCTCCTTTTATGCCGACGCAGGTATCTCCACCAACGGGACAAGTCCTAAGAACCCGAACCGGTCTCCCGACATGTGTGGTATTGTACTGCATGCTATAGCTGAACCGCTCGCAAAAAAACCATCATGGCGGACGTACCTTTGGTAAAGTCTCGGAGGCTGCCCCCACCCTGCGGCATCTGAATTTCCCCTCTCGGCGATAAGGGAAGCGCGTAGGCGAGAAGGAGAGGCGACTGCAAGACTCAGCGATCGCGCTGACCGTCACTCGTCATCACTGCCCTCTTCGTCAAAAGAGGAACTCGCACTCCCAGGAGTGTCCAAAGAAATGACGGATTCATCAATGTGTTGGTCCATGACATTGTCTGTATTATTATGTCGCCTCTATTCCCTACACATGCTCGCAGGATTTCTTCCATTGTTCAGCACCGTATTGTGCAAACGCTTCTCTGCAAAACATTTCCTTTCCTTTTAAGGACGCACCAATAGTTTCTGCTGCCTCGCGCCCTTTTATAAGTCCCCAAACAAGTGCTATTGGATTTAGATCTGGATGGTACGGTGGAAGACGGAAAGGAATGTGGCCTTGTTCAATGATTATTTCATCAACGACCTATCGTTTTTCAGTGGTTATACTTTCAATTATTTGTAATAATTATGTTTTTGTGAATAACAGCAGTTACTGTGTAAAGCACACTGTCACTGCTCACTAGCCACGGTCAAACAGGGACTATTGAACGAAACTCTTCTTCAATACACGGCTTATTTTCTGTTGATCGTTTGGACAACCCCTACTGTAGAAACACGTAAGCTGCCTTCCGTCTGATCCTTCTCACTCATCAGTTTGATATCACCAAACTCGCAGTGTTGAATTACTGCGCGACCCACGAGAGAAAGACAGAGGGAGAGCTATGTTGTGACAAAGAGCGCAGGCAGGCGGGGAAATATTAGGAGCTTTGGAGGGAGAGGCCACGTTCGGGCATGCGCAGTGGAAGGTTTTTTTGAGAGTGGTAGAGCAATAGTGTGCGTGTCAGTAAGGGAATGAGGAAAGGACAAGGAAGAGGAAGAAAAGATAGCGCGCGGTCCGTTTGGTAGGGTACTGCTCAGGCATTCGCCTGGTTTTGATCGGAGAAACCACGGGAAACTACCGATCAGAGCAGCCGGCCGCCAGAATTCTCTTCCAGACAGAGGCTGGACTTCACTTTCTGGCTAGTGTGTAAAATGCCGCCAGCACCGCGGGGAGTGTAGTAACCCTAGGGCCTCCCCAACGGAGGCTGTGCAGCTGTTGTCCGCGCAGGTTTTCTCGAGCCCTCGCTTCGCTGGTTGCGAGAGGAGTTTGGCTATTGGACGAGGAATTTCATATGGAATGTGTAGTTCGTTTTCGGAAGCAACATCATTTCTATTACACGGGGACCAACATTCCTGGTTATCCGATTTTGCCTACAACGCTCATTTGTATCGTTAACTGCCTGTGACAATCTTTGATCCCTTTCCTCATGATGTCAGTAAATTTAAAAATAAATTAAATTCCTAGATGTTTATATGTGTCTTATTATTTCCTATGTAAAGTATGTTATATTATAACTATTATTATTATTATTATTATTATTATTACTATTACTATTTCTATTATTATTATTATTATTATTATTATTATTATTATTATTATTATGTGCAGTGGCGTGTAGTGCGGTGATGTGAAGTTGAGGGAAACGAGTGAGTCAAAATCACATTAAAACGTGATTGGCAAAAGTGATTGGCAGTATGGTGAGGTGAGACGAGGCGAGGTGAAGTGAAGTGAAGTGGAGTGCCATGGAAGCTTGCACGGTGAAATGTTCATGTTAATTTGTAAAGTGTGTAAAATGTTGTATAGTTAAGTTCTGTAATGTTTAGTTAGTGTATTCTGCCACCAAGTTCTGGAACTTATTTGCAGAATTAGTAATAAATCTATCTAACTCCTGTGATGTGGTAGTGGGGGTAGGTATTCCGGGGCCCGAGCGGGTGAGGGGAGGGGAGGGGGCGGTTGCTATTCCGGCGCCGCTGACTCAGCCCTCGCCGCCGCCCGCCCGCCCGCACGCGTGCGCAGACGGAGCCGTGCCCTGGGGCGTCATCGCCCCCGTCACTCCGTGGCGAGCGCAATGCGCGATGCGCTTATTTCTGTCAGCTTTTATTCTCGTGTGTAGGAGGAAGAGGCGTAATCTGCGCACGTTTTCCAAAACTCCATCGACACCCCGCCCTCTTACTACTTGCACTGGAATGCTCAAAGGCAATACAGTCAGCAGTGGCAAATTCTCAGATTCACCGCGTACACCGTCGTTCTACCTAGAAAATGGAAGTGTATAATAAATATTTCATAACTTTGGTCATCCGCTGAAAAGTTATTGAGAGTTTGAAAGCTTTAAAATAGATGCGAAAAAGTAACTGTCTCGCTACCGAGAACTAGTCAGTCTTCCGCATCCGTAAGCGGGATGAAGTGCGGTAGAGTGAGAAGTTTCAAACAGTTCTTAATGCTGTCCAGAGAATTCGCTAGTGCAGGGGAAGGCGCCGTGTGCCAGCCGCGATAACCTAGGGCTCCTCGTGTTTCAATGGCGGGGAGAGGGGAGGATGCGTGTCTGGGCGGTCGGTAGGCACCGCAAAATATTGCGGTGAACTGTCCTTCTCTGGCCGTTCATACGTTACGCTTCTCTCAAGGTTTGTGGGAAAATGGAGTTTGATAATGATCCAGAAGATAGTAGTTTGTGTAATGGTCTCGGAATATCATAGTATGGGGATTTCAGAAAATCTCAAAATAAAACACAACGGTAGAGGTAGCTGTCATGAAGTGTGGTATACTTGAAATAATATTCAGGATTCAACACTGAATGCGAGGTTATTGATATTTGAAATATACTTCAAATTTTCTGCGTAGTGACAGTATCCTTATTTGCAAGCGATCTACAGATTTTTGTTAGTATTGCGCTCTCTCTCTCTCTCTCTCTCTCTCTTCTCTCTCTCTCTCTCTGTCTCTCTCTGTCTCTCTCTCTTCTCTCTCTCTCTCTCTCTCTCTCTTTCTGTCTCTCCTCTGTCTCTCTCTGCCTCTCTCTGTCTCTCTCTGTCTCTCTCTTCTCCTTCTCTCCTTCTCGTGTCTCTCCCTCTGTCTCTCCTCTGTCTCTCCTCTGTCTCTCTCTCTGTGTCTCTCTCTGCCTCTCTCTGCCTCTCTCTCTGTCTGTCTCTCTCCTCTGTCTCTCTCTGTGTCTCTCTCGCCTCTCTCTGTCTCTCTCTCTGTCTCTCTCTGTCTCTCTCTGTCTCTCTCTGTCTCTCTCTCTGTCTCTCTCTCTCTCTCCGCCTCCACCAATGCCACCCGGACCACTGTCGTCACTGCCCGACGCTTTAGACAACTGCGCCTCGCCCCGCGCCAGGTATTTCAGAAGAAAATCATTTCCCGAAAAGAATGGCGTGTTCGAGTTATTCGTTGAACATACGAGCAACGAGCTTGTGCTTCGTCGCTTGTAAGAGCTTCAGAGTGGTGCGTATTTTTGCTTCAAGACTACAAATGAAACAATCTAGACTCCAGTCAATCTAGAATCTAATCCTATATAAATTATATTAAAGCTAAATCTGGAGGTTAGAAATTAGTTTCCCTTTGTTTTTTTAAGACAAAAAGTTGAAAGAGGGGAGGCCTTGCCGGCGTTTTTTACTCTGGAGGTGAATTTGCGAAAGGCCAGCCCTCATTGTGACTAGTCACTCCCCGAGTAGATTCCCGCCCGTGCCAGCCGCCAGTCAAACACTCAACCGTTTGTTACATTATGGATTAACAATACCTGCTTGTAAACGTGAACGGAGTATTTAAATAATTATTTGTGAAAAGTTAAGAGACAAGTATTAAATAGTTGCTCTATAAAAACAATGATTACTAATAAATTTAGTCTCGCATGATTTTTCATTTTCATAGGTTGGCTATTCTTAATGCACGTTAGGTTGACTTTGGCGCTGTATTTTTCTTTGCTTCTGCGTTGAATATTAGTCCGCATTGTTTATATTGAAAGTGAATTATCCTCAAATAGTGCGTGGCATAACATGTTAAGGTCTGGCGGTTCTCTCTTGTACCGAAAGAGAAACAGTGCTGACAATGTCATAATTTCTGCAACATAACTCCTACGCCAAGAGTACTTCCCATTGTGATGAATTTCGCGTCAGTTTTTTTTTTTTTTTTTATCAGTTACTCCTCAGAATGCTCGGTGAGGTATGTTCAATCTGATTCCTAAAAAAATGTGCTAAGTATTGAAAAAAAAAAAGGTACTTTCACCGCATAACTTCTTCAATAACTTGAAAAATGTTTGCCCGCGAACTCTTTTCCATAAGAACCTGTACTAATTTAAACTTCTTTTATTCAAAAATTAGATCTGTAAGGATCAATTTTTTCGTTACCATATTGAAGAACATTGTTCTTGCATTTAAAGTATTGTTAAAGAACATACTACCTTAAAATGGCAATGGCAAGTGTCGGCATTTGAGCTGCACCTACAATCCCTTTACCGTCCTTCCCCCACCCCTACCCCGTGTGACGTCACTGCTGCGCCTCTGACTAGCAGGTGGTGGGTTACACACCACACGATAGCAGCGTTTTCGACGGTAGCTACTTAGCTGCCTTAGGAGAATTCTAGCGGGCGGCTGCATTGATCGGTAGTTTTCCTTTTTCTTCTCGCATCAACACCAGGCGAATGCTGGGGCAGTACCCTATCAATCAGAGGAGCCGGTCACTAGAATTGAAGAGCTCAGGGACTAGCCCACATTTTTTGTGAAGTTGAGTTATTAGCGTTAAATATGACTTCAAATATTATTCTTTTAATGGTCAGTATGGTCTTACATGCAAGTGTACTGCGTTTAAACGTTTAAAATGTACTGAGTTATATAATGAAAGTTCTAGTAAACCCTCAATAACACTCGGACAGTGCGGGCTAGGCTCTTGTTCTCCTGAGCCCTTCAATTCTAGTGGCCGGCTGCTCTGATTTTTACGGTACTGCTCCCGGCATTCGCCTGGTGTTGATCGTAGAAAACACGTAAAATTGCAGATTACAGCAACGGGCCTCTAAAATTCTCCTGCGGACAGCGACAGAACTCGACCTATAAAAAAAAATAGATGTGTAGCTAGTGTGGCCGTCGGGAATGGAAGCTTAGGCCCTCCTGGTCAGAGGCACTGCAGTGACATCAGTAGAGCCAGCTAAAGCCTGTTTTACACGGTCATTTTTTCATCATTTCCCGTCGATACTGAGCACACTGGATGTAATTTGTACGCAAAAATGAAGCGTGCTTCATTTTTCCGTACAGATTTCATCCAGTTTGACTACAGCCCCCCTAGTGTTACTTTATGGAACTTTCTTCGATTGCGTGGGTTCTCCGGTAGGGAGAGTGTGTGTATATATATATATATATATATATATATATATATATATATATATATATATATATATATATATGGTGCGTAACGTGGGCACGTGTTGTTTGTGATATTGAGTCTTTGCGTTCAGTGAACCCTCTCGCAAATAAAACCACAACACCTCACACATCTTTCTACTCCTTACTCTGCGAATTCGTAACTATCAGATCATTCTTCCCGCTAATTTCATTTGTTTCCATAAATGCGATGTTCAACTGTTAAACTTCCAGCGCTTTATGCGGCGTTTGGAGGAAGTATTTTCATCACGATTACGTACAGACCAGGAATGACCGTGTAAAACGTTGGAATCACGTTCATCCAGTTTCGGTACGCATAGAACCGAACGTCCTTTTTCCATCCAGTTTCTGTACAGAAAAATGAGCGTGTAAAACAGGCTTAAGGCAGTGCTAGAGTGGGCCTCCGGGTCTGTTGCTGCCCTGAGCCACCGCAGCCGTGGGGGCGGGGGGCGCTGGCGGCGGGCCGTGGGTGGGAGGGGCTGCGCGTATTTCGGGAGGCGGCTGCGGGCGGCGCCCCCGAAATAGACCCTCCGCCGCCACCCACCTACCCGCGTTATGCAAGGCCTCCATGCCGCCACCGCCCGGGGATACGAGAAATTAATAATCCAACACTCGGGTTTCCTTTTTTCCTTCTTTCTTTTTGGACAATCAAAGTTTTAATATTCCACATAATCTACGAATGGCAAATGATTTAACATTCGGATACACTTTTTTTTTTCTTTTTGGACAATCAAAGTACAACATTTTCATGAAAGGTTTTAATATTCCACATAATCTACGAATGGCAAATGATTTAACATTCGGATACACTTTTTTTCTTTTTGGACAATCAAAGTACAACATTTTCATGAAAGGTTTTAATATTCCACATAATCTACGAATGGCAAATGATTTAACATTCGGATACACTTTTTTTTTTTTTTTGGACAACCAAAGTACAACATTTTCATGAAAGTTTTAAATTCCACATAATCTACGAATGGCAAATGATTTAACATTCGGATACACTTTTTTTTTCTTTTTGGACAACAAAGTACAACATTTTCATGAAAGTTTTAAATTCCACATAATCTACGAATGGCAAATGATTTACATTCGGATACACTTTTTTTTTCTTTTTGGACAATCAAAGTACAACATTTTCATGAAAGGTTTTAACATTCCACATAATCTACGAATGGCAAATGATTTAACATTCGGATACACTTTTTTTTTCTTTTTGGACAATCAAAGTACAACATTTTCTTTAGATGTGTTATTTTTCACATGTTCTGGATCATGTGATAAATGTGAAAAAATAAAACAGTTTTTGGGAAATCTTGTACTTTGTGAAAAATAAAAACTTTTGTTGAAAAATTTATTCTTTGATTGTCAAAAAATAAAAAAAAGGATGCCCGATGTTAGATCACATAATATCTATAATAATTTATCATACGAATGCATCGTATATGCCGCGAAACCGGCGTCACTAGCCGAATTCGTTAACTACCCGAAGTCACAGAGGCGCAGTGAATTCGAGACACCACGGGTTCCTGGTTGGGTGACCGGTATCTTCCAACGCCAAGGCCAATTGCCCATAGAATGACTAAATACTGCAACAAAAACTTAACATTAGTAACCTTGAGTCGCTAGATAGGATCACTGTTTCACTAGTACTTATTCAGCTCTTATTTAGATAAAGAAGTCCGTATTTTATTCTCAGTGTACTTAATTTACATACTTGTTTGTTGTGATTAAATTTGAGCTTTCAGTTAATTTTTGTGTATATAAAACGTATAGATTCGGCCCGATGGCCGAGATCGCTAAGGCAGTAGTGTCGTAGTGATCTCGGACCGAAGGGTCGCGGGTTCGAGTCCCGCCTCGGACATGGTTGTATTTGTGTTCGTCTTTTCACCCCTTATCACCACCATTTCGTTTCATCTTCATAGTTATCATACCGTTAACTCCAATAGTGGTCGCTAAAGACCTAGATGTTGATGCGATCTTAAATAACCAATTAAAAAAACGCGTAGAAAGTTTTCAAAAAGAGTTTTGTTTCTATTTCAAATAGTTTTTAAAAATATTAAATTATTTAAACGGTTTTTAGAGTGTTTTATTTTACTTTTTTATTGCGTGTTTTTTTGGCGGGGAGTGATTTAGTCAATCCTAGGAGACACTGCTGCTAACGGATTCTGTATGTGGAATGTGATTCTTTTGTCAAATTCCTGTAATTTACGAGATGCTAGCGTCACACTTGCGGCGGCTCCAGGAATATTAGTTTTGCATTTACAAATGAATCGCTTGGTGCGGAATCTTCTGATGTTCATTTTTTTTACAAATTTTGAGATATTTTGATCACATGCTAAAACATACGTGGATACATCGACAGACATAAAAATCCTTCATGACCCCGCGATCTATGGGTGTGACATCTGGCTAAAGTTTTGATACAGAATCAGGTGTAACGAACTAATTCAGAATTTTACTTCTCCTGAAAAATCGTGGATAGTAGACATGATGGGTTTCTGCACCAAGCGATTGAAATGTCATCCGTTATTTAACGTGAGCTTCTATGAGCTGTGCAATTTCGCAATGAGATCCTGTGGAGGACAATGGCAACTTGACAAGATTTCTGGGCCTTTGGGAACGTATAAATAGATTCTTTTATTGCATGCCTATTGCTCACCATTTCGCTTCCATTTTGTTTTTGTTTTGTGGGAAGAGGCGTTGTTTTTCTTCTCTCTTTATCTTGGACGGTTCTATCGTCAGTTTATTTGTTGATGCGAGTTTGTGCATTGACGTGTTACTCTGAACAGAATAAACACATTTCTTCGCGAAATGTTATTTTCAGCGTCATATGAATACATATCCATATTAAAACAGGGCGTATACGAGAATAAAAAGCTAAAAGAAATAAACATTTTATGTATTATAAAATCCATAATCTTCCTTCCTATTAGACATTGCCTGCCTTGTAGGGAAGGAAAGAATTGAGAAAATGAGGGGGGTACCTGTTGAAACTTTTCCTCGTCGTAACCTTATGAATTGCAGAATTGTGTTATTTCTAGCAATAGTTGAATGGTGTTGGTCGCTTAATTAAACTCCTAGTTTACCATCGTTTTGGAACTTTGTTCCCTCTTCAGGTCTGTTTAATAAAGTGACCAACTCCATTAACTAATCCTAGAATTAACAGTATGTTCGTGAATTCAAGAACAATTTTATTATTGTAATCTTGAGAAACTACAACAATGTAAGTAGTAACTGGTAGTCTGTAGTAGCAAAAATGCTGTTGCCGAGTGAGTGGATAATTCAGTCCTGGAGCAGCAAAGATTGTCTGTTCCGTAACGATACAGGTGAATTCTAAGGCTTTTCCCTTCCTTGTCGCACGACGTCAGTTAGCAGTGTGTCGTAAGCAGTGATTCCTTGAGTATGAGAATTAAGCCGCAACGGCAGATGTGAGAAATTGCAGATTATCATAATCAACGCCTACGAGAATTTTCAGTTAATATGGAATCTGTTTAATTGTTTTTACAGTTTACAGCGTTTCTGGGTATTGAAACAAGCCATTCGCACCCGAATTCCTAGAACTCGTTTTCGCCCGATTAAAAAAGAAAACGGTGTGTTTGTAGAGCTCTCAGTGCGAGGTTCGATTGGAAAGTGGCAATCTCTCAAGGGTAGATTGAAATCTTGCATATCTTTCTTCAGAATGTGCGGTTATTTTGCAATGTTGGGTTTTATGCGAAATATTTTTGCGAAAGATCAAAATTCATAAATTAACAAAAATTAATAATTGAGTCAATGAGTGGGTCAACGAGTTATTAAAACACAACTTTTACAAGTTACGTAAAACGCCTCACTTTTGAAATTTTATTTACATAGACAACATACTCAAACATAAATGCGGCAATAATATACCGGTATAAAAATGTGCTCATCCGATTGTCTCCATTGTAAAGTTTAAAATATATCAATATGCTCTATTTACATTGTTATTAGGGATTGAATGTATTTAGGGAAGGCTTCAGGGCCCCTTTAAAACTTTCCAGGGGGTCATGCCTTCTGCTCGCGCCTAATATGTCTTCGTTTCACTCGTTTTCGCTGATTTTATCCTCCCCCCTTGAACTTCCTATCCTGGAGAGAATCATATAATTTGCACCTCCACCCCGGATCATTCCATCCGACCTGCAAAGGCCCCCTGCGCCCTACACAACGAAGCCTGCAGATTCAACGCCGATGTTGGACATGATTTTCCGCGTTGCCTACATAGCTAGGTCCAGTTCAGCCGCTGGCGGGCGTACGGATGGCAAAAAGTCGATGTTTTTTTAATTTGATTTTTTTAATGGGTTTCTGCACGTTGTAGAGTAGCAGCACTCCGTAGAAATATCCCGCGTCCTGTTTTATCACGCTGCACGTTCGCCTGTGCAATGTGAGGGAATTTTAGGTGATTTTACCTTGATGCTGTACGAATGGAAGTGGCTAAAGGGAAACACGATGTTGTTTATTGTTCATTTTATTCTTTACATTCGATAATACATTTTATTACCATATTACTAACATGCTGATAACCAAACAATAAAATATATCCTTTTTACGGTTTGTAATTAAAAATGGATAGGAGATAGTATTAGTCTGCAATTAAAACATCGATGTTTTTTCATCGACATCGAAAAACCTTTAGTGGTGTATCGCAACATCGGTGTATCGATGTTTTGAAAACAATTGCCAACAGTAATCTGGAGGAGAATTCTAGCGGCCGGCTGCTCTGATCGCTAGTTTTCCGAGGTTTCTCGGAACACCACCAGTCGAATGCCGGAGCAGTACCCTACCAAACGGGCCACGGACGGCGCGCGATTTTTCCTTCCTCTTCCTTATCCTATCCTCAACCTAACTCACACTTACACGCAGTACACAAGCACACTGGTGTGGAGGCCGTCCGCGGCTTAGAGCTTGACCCCGCTGAGGCGGTGCCCCGCTGGTGGGAGATACCTAGCTGGGGAAGATCTCTCTTGCGGACGTGTACGTTGCCACCGAATGTCGCTAATATTACACTTTCGTTTTCGTTACGTGGCAGAAGACATTAGGTCATTTTACATCTCCTGCCCTATAAAACGAATCTTTATAACAGTGATAAGCACATGTTTGAGTCCCGTTGAGAAGGACGTTCGCGAATGAATTAAAACTATTCATTTTATAAGGGGGGAGGTGTAAAAGTGACCTAATGTCATCCTTGAACTGATTGAAAGCGTTGTCATTGTCAACAATAGTATTTATTTCAAAAATAGCAGCTTTCGATGGCTTAGCCATCATTATCAGTTTTCTGCTGTCTGGGAGCCACAAAACGACTGCGCCTGAACCAAACGACTGGGAGCCACAAACGATGATAACTTTTCCTAAAAAGAAATTGATTATATCCACATTTTTAATTAATTTATTTTTTAAACTTTATTTAAGAACCAAATAGTTTTACGACACTATATCATATAATAATAATAATTATTATTATTAATATTAGGAAATATACGTAAAATCATTTATCATCATCAATGTTTTCAGTTTCTCTCAGGGCTTGAACTTTTGACTTGATATGTCTTCGCTTGGATGCTGACGAGATTTCCCTCCCTTTCTAGTTTTTGTAGGGGTAATTCAAGAATACGTACGCAATTTTAGCTTCCTCAAAACCTCAATGAACCAATTAACAGAACTTAATAACATTTCACTGATTCTTTTTCTCCTTTTCTTTCTTTTTCCTTTCATTTCTCTCTACCGTTCCATTCATCCCGATTCTTTTACGATTTCCTATCAAACTCGTCGTCCCTCGCTTTTTCTCCTGTCATCCATGTGTATATCTTCATCCAAATTGCGTGCGTATTTTTCATTGAATGACTCCCTTTATTATGTACTATTGTAATATAAATTCTAAATGTGGTCAGGCGGAAGAGCAGGCTAAATGGCCTGAGCCTCGCCACCAATAAAGACATTTATTTATTTATTTATTTATTTATTTTATGATGACTAAGCCATCGAAAGCTGGTCTTGTTGAAATAAATAGTATTGTTAACAATGACAACGCCTTCAATCAGTTCAATTGTGTAAATGTCAAGTACACCTTACCACTGAATCAATATACTAATGCCATCCGCCACGTTCCCGCCCTGGCTGGGCCTCCTCCGCCGCTTGAGGGCCGCGCGGGTCGCGCGCTTGACGAGCGGAGCAGCCCGGGGGCGTGCATCGCATTGCGTCAGTCGCTCGCTTGACTTCCCGCCTGCGGGTCATGACCCTCCCCCGACGGCGGTGCCAGCTGCAGCGAAGTTCGCACATCCGCGCTTTAAACGGCCGCCGGCGAGCGCCACGCCCACACCGCACCGGCACTGCGTTTCATGGATGGATTGTTTCGTGTTTACGGTCTAGTCCCGTTAGTCTAGTGCATGTTTTTTTTCTCGGGAGATGGCGGGGATCTTCCCCCGCTGGATGGCGAGATCCGGCGCCGACCTACCGTCGGCTAGTGGGGTTTCCCCCTAACCAGGACTCTCCCACCAGCAGGGCAACGCCCCAGCCGGGACAAGCTCTAAGCTCCAGACCGGTCTCCCGGAATATGTGGTAGTGTAGTGCATGTTAGTATGTGTGTGTGTGTGTGTGTGTGTGTATGTGTGTGTGTGTGTGTGCAAGGGGACAGGATAGGACAAGAAAGCGGAAGGACAGATCGCGCCCGTTTGTTAGGGTACTGCTCCGGCATTCATCTGGGGTCGATTGTAGAAAAAAACGGAAAACTACCAATGAGAGCAGCCTGCCGCTAGACCACTCCAGAGGCTGAATTCCACCTAGCAATGTGGAAAAATCCGACGGTGTCCGTACTCCAACCTTAAACCTTCCTGTCAGAGTAGCTGTAAAGTTTCAACTTTCTGAATTGAGAATTATCTTGAGACGTCTATTTATTTATTTATTTATTTATTTTACGTCAAAAAAACAGTTAAAAACTGCGTATGACGTGCTATGGGGAAAAGTGAATTGTGTGCACATTTTCAAAATTCTGTGATCCCTACACTAAGTCTAATACTACTTAAATTTTGAATTTTTGAAAGGGAGAAAAAACAAAAACTCCCATGTAATAAAATCTATTTTAAAGGATAAATAAAAAATAAATTTTTGAATTTTGAAAGTGAGAAAAAAAACTCCCATGTAATAAAATCTATTTTAAAGGATAAATAAAAAATAATTTTTGAATTTTTGGATTTTGAAAGGGGGGAAAAAAACAAAAAAACTCCCATTTAATAAAATATATTTTCAAAGATAAATAAGCAATAAATTTTGGCTCTTATTACTTCCTGCCGCGACAACATGGAAACGATAACTTGAATAATTGTATTTCCCACTGAATTCTAGAAGACGTGCACAGAAAATGAAGTTACATTTATGTCCAGAAGCAAATCAAGGGGCCATCTGAACATTTGCTCAATGGATTAAAGAAACTGGACGAAAAACCTGATCGAGATGGGGGTCATTGACCCGGAAGCTGTAGTACAATAGTTGTTACAAGTTGATTATACTTATTTATACAGTCCAAATGGTAAATAATGCATTATGTATCATTGTTAAATTTAATGTTAATTAATGTTGTTGTAAATTAAAATTGTTAAAATTAACGTCTACTATCACATGCTATTTCTACCTCTCTGATTCATTCGCCATGCTTTCCGCAATGTTTGCATCAATCGAGGTGAGGTTTGCATTAATCGTTCAGCTGTTTATGTCAAAATTTGCGCAATAATATTGTTCCGCAAGCAAGAATTTGTCCGAACTGTTTGACCGCGTTTGAGAAAAGTTTGAGCAAACTCTTTGCAAGCAATAAGATATGTTTAAAAAGTTTGGTGTTTAAGAACTAGTCTCTAAACCTGATTCTTCAGGTCGTTGAAAAAAAAATCCTACGAGCATTAATACGTGTTGAAGTTATCATTCAGCAGTTGATTTTGTGCAACGAAATGATGCTTTACACACTGTGGGGTGTATTATCTACGCAACTTTTCTTGCTCCAAGGCCTACCTTTCCCCATTCCTAGTCCAATAAACAGTTGAAGGTAAAAACACGCAGTGAACACTGATGAAATTGCAAACGTACATTTGTTGGCGCGAAACAAAAGTCATTTGCAGTAGCAGCCGAGAAATCCTGATCGTTTTTTCGTCTAAGGACGTCAGTGAGGCAGGTTCATTCCCTTCATAGGAGACACGCCGAGCACCTCAGAAACGTGAGAACGTAAAATAAACTGCAAACGCAAAATTAATGAGAAAGATGCGAAAACTTAAAAAGAAGATATCAAGGTTCTAATGTATCCTCCAAATGGATAGGGCACATTCTTACACTGGAGTAAGCATTTCGACAATACAGCAAATAAAGACTGACAGAAAGTAATTTTTAGTAGTCCTTTCAATAATATAGTATTTTAGTACTACAGTAATCCTCTAAATTCTCCAGGTATGCCTGGTAAAAAATGGTGAAAATGATAACCAATTTATCGTACTTTAAGCTGATTTATTTAGTCAAAGAGTAAAAATCGTATGTGACGTATGGGTAGAAGTTTGTGTACACTTTTATGTAACTAGATACGTCGGTTAGGCTTTGATTTTCCAGTATTGCAGATTTCCAGCATTGCTTTAAAACCTCTAGTGGCCGATGTTGTAATGAATAGTAATTGTAATGAACTCTACCCGCATGTCACCAAGCTGTCGTTCAAGAAAAAATGCGGAAGATACTTTAATATTCGCCCTGTATCTATTATTTTTGTAACTTCATTATCTGTGCACGTCTTTTAGAATTCAGTGGGAAATATAGTTATTCAAATGATCGTTTCAATGTTGTTGCGGCAGGAGGTATTATTCTTTGACGAAGGACATCATGGATAAGAGACCAAAATTTATTGCTTATTTATCCTTGAAAATAGATTTTATTACATGGGAGCGTTTTTTTAATTCATTCAAAATTCAAGTAGTATATGGCTTAGTGTAGGGATCACAGGATTTTGAAAATGTGCACAGAATTCACTTCTCCCCATATCACGTCAAACGCAGTTTAACTGTTTTTTTTTACGTAAAATAAATAAATAAGTAAATAAATGTATGCATCATCTGTCTGCCATTGTTAGCGAGGTTGATGCTTCGTCGAATACTTGTGTCGGTTCGTGATTAATAAGTGTGGTTAGGGGAAGAATTATTTAATATTCTAATTGAATATTGTGTGGAGACGAGTCTTCTTGACAAACACTTTCCGGGAAGTCGGCATGAAATTTCCCTGGATTATTGCGAGTTATGACACTGTGTCGCTTGCGGTAAGCCTTGACAAGTTTCTTAGAACATTTCAATATTGACGCAGAGAGATTATGGCCGACAAATCTGTGATATCCTTATATTTTTTTAATATATTGATTTTTTATTGTCTTATATGAAAATGAACTGAAAAACAATTTTACAAATGCATGGATGGCTTACGAGATAACGCTTAAAACTTAAAAACTAATTTAAAACTAAAAACAAGGGTTGACGGAAGCATTAGACACGTGCTGAATTAACATCAAGACATTTTTTTAAATATATTCTTTACGTATTTGTTTTTTATTGTTATTGGATGTGACAGGTTGTTAGCTAACTTGAATACACACAGAGATTTGGAACATATGAATGATTTGATAAAAACAGTGGACAGAAAACTGAGTTGTATAATAGCTTTGTTCATTCTTGGTTACAAACGATTGGAAGATTAGTTATTGTTCTTAGGAAATTATTTTGAATTACTTGGATATTTCTTTTAAAGAGAATCTTGGCACCATTTATCCAAATTGGCCTGGCGTATACGAGGAGAGTGTGATTATAGGTCTAAATATTTTTGGATCTGAATTTAAGTGTAATGGGTTATTTCAATTATTGAAAGGTTGAAGTAGTTGCATTTTATTCTTGACTTGAATAATTTTAGAATCTATATGTTGTTTCCAATTCAGTTTTGTATCCTTAATTAAACATCACTGGGAATCTACGACGATTTTATCTTCTCTGTTTAGACATCGGGTTCGCCTTTTTTCGGTATTCATAACTTCGAGTGTATTGCTGATTGTTTACGATTGTAATCTGTATGTTCGCGATGGTCTCTCAGTTCTTGGTGGTCCTAGTATGATTTCTGCTTGTAGATTTATTGGGACATAGTTCAAAGAGAGAATACAAATTGGAAAGTGCTTGTTGATATTTTCCAGAGCTATGTATACGTTATGAGTTTGCGAAGAAGGCCTAGTAGGTCATGAATATATAAAAAAGGTGAATATTGAGAAGCAAATGGAGGACAAGCAATTAATCCGTATGGAAGGATCTTGTAGAGATCTTGAGTTCTCAATGGGAAAAGCCCATATTTGTTAATTGCGTATGTAGCAAACACTACGTATAGATTCTGAAGGCACGTAAACAGTTGATGACCCTTTGGTGTTCACGAAACAAATGACGTTTATATTTGGTCCCGGAAGCTCTAAATGCTCTTACTCCTTCTTTCTCAGTCTGGCTCCCTGGCCAATGCCGGGATGGAGCCTAGTCGCCGAAAGTGTGGGCTAGGATAAAAGAAGGTTTCTAACTGTGACGGCAGTGTGTGCTGATAACGTTAAAAAAAAACTTTAAAGTGAATCCTTTTGATTCCTGAATCCAGTGCATCGTCTTGATTCCTATTTGTTTGGCTAGAACTGCTCACCAACGTGGTTTTGCATTGATGTTGGGAACAGTGTCATTTGTCGCGATCGCAAGACAAATCCCCAATGTGTCGCGCAAGGGAGCAAGCTCAAATGGTTTCGAATTGTTCTTTTGGGTGTGTTGTTATTTGGTGTGATATGATGTGTGTATGTGTGTGGTGATTGATTAGTGATTCCGGGCGCGTCAATTGCTAAGTGTTCCCGTAAGTGTGGTGCATTTTTTATCGCGGGAGGTAGGGGTGTTCTTCCCCTGCAACGCACACTTCGGCTGGCAGGATTTGCCCCAACCAGGTATCCCCCACCAGCGAGGCACCGCCCCAAACTCTTAAGCTCCCGACCGGTCTCCCGGCATGTGTGGTAGTGTAGTGCATGTGAGTGTAAGTAAGAGTTGAGGATAGGACAAGGAAGAGGAAGGAAAGATCGCGCGCGGCCCGTTTGTTAGGGTACTGCTCCGGCATTGACCTGGTGTTGGGAGAAACCACGGAAAACTACCGATGAGAGTAGCCGGCCGCTGAAATTGTCCTCCAGACAGCTGCTGAATTTGACGTAGCTCTGTGGGTAGTGTTGAAAATGGTGGGGAGTGGGAAATCTGAGGCAGGACCTCTCAATTGCTGCCCTAAGCTGGTTCTGTGTGTGTGTGTGTGTGTGTGTGTGTGTAGTGAGCGTGTGTGTGTGTGTGTAGTGAGCGTGTGTGTGTGTGTGTAGTGAGCGTGTGTGTGTGTGTGTTGAGCGTGTGTGTGTGTGTGTGAGTGAGCGTGTGTGTGTGTGTGTGTGTGTAGTGAGCGTGTGCGCCGGGGCGTGCAGGGGGAAGCGGAGCTTGTGCTCGGCGACGCGTCTGCCCTCCTACCCTCCCCGCCCCACGGCACTACGACACCACATGCTTTCTCGCATTATTGCTACATTTGCCAGTTTTCTCGACAATTCAGAGAGATCAACGAAAATGATACCTACGCCGTTCTTAAGCGACCTTTACGCCATCCCAGCACAACTTTTAGTCAAAAAACTTCGAGATGTTTTTGAGAACATTTTGAAAATGAATTCATACTCCATATAAAGTACACCGAAAAATCAATATATCCGTTTTAAACTCAGGGGGTTTCGAGTTCATTTAAATTGATCGGGGATTATCCATTTTGGGGAATCGGTTGAACGGTTTGGGTTCTTGTGTTGTCCACTAACAGATAGATAGCCGTTTTGCCGTCGTCAGTCGTTTTTCGGTGTCAAGGACCCGAACAACATTGATTTCGACTATACAACATGTTAGAGGAAGTAGTTTTCCATACATAGAAACAATCCAATTTTTCGTTTCCAGGGTCCTGCAATATGATTTTTGTGTCGAAAATTTGTAGTTTTGCAGTGCATGTTTACTCTCCTTACGAAGTAAGAGCGAGAAAGTAAAAAACTCAGTCCTAATCCATCCCACGGCGCCCCATGGCTCAGGTCGCTCGACATTGGGTCGCCAGGACGCCTCTGTTCACAGTATGCCGTGAAGAGCTTGGATCACTCGAAAGGAAAAGGTTCATCGCAAGTGTTGACACCTTGCAGGATAATTATCGTATTGTAGGATAATTTTGTCATGTGTTGCACCTACGGTAATGGTGGAATAATGCCTTTTTGCAGAAGAATTTGGACTACGAAATTATATTTTTATGTCAATGTATGAGAATGGAACGTTACTATCTAGAATAGGAGTTTGCAATGGAAATTACTTTCTTTAATAGACCGACTGATATTAGACTGAAAGAATGTACCCTTCAGAAAAATGTTGGGGGGGGGGGGACATTCGGATTGCGTTCTCCAGCACCGTCTTCAGTGATAGATAAACAAAGTTTTGTTAATTGTCATGATTTTTTTTTTACTTTGTTTTGTCAGATAAATCTTGATTAAAATAGTAGTTTATGCAATTAGTTTATAATGTTAAGCTTTATTGCATGAGTACATGTTTTGAAACCGAGCGACGTTAGGAGCGAGTTTTCAAATTTGTACGAATGCAATAAAGCAACATTATAAACGAGTTGCATACGCTATTTTTTTGTATAACAGCATTATAAATTTACAAGAGAATCAAACTTAATTTCGCGAAACAATTTTCTTCTGACGTCTCGAGTGCTTGACATCCAACGCCCTCTGGAAATGAAATTCAAGATGGCATTGTTGACATCCGTGCGAGAAAACGGTGGTCGGCTGTTCCGTCTTCTTCTACCTCCCCACGATTCTCTCACTACTATTGGCTGAATGTGTGATGACGTCATGTCGCGTTTAATAATGACGATGACGTCATGTAGCGTGCAATAAAATACTGGATTATGCACGATTCGGGGTATCGAAAAGGGTCGTTTATAATGATGGTATACAAAAAATTAATAAACGAGACTCGTTTAAACCGAGTTTCCAAAATGTCGATGTTTGATGATTGTGAGTGACGTGAGTGGTGTCGCTTGTTGCAGACCTTCACTGCGTGGTGCAACTCGCACCTGCGCAAAGCCGGCACGGGCATCGACAGCATCGAGGAGGACTTCCGCAACGGCCTCAAGCTGATGCTGCTGCTCGAGGTGATCTCGGGCGAGACGCTGCCCAAGCCCGACCGGGGCAAGATGCGCTTCCACAAGATCGCCAACGTGAACAAGGCGCTCGACTTCATCGCCTCCAAGGGCGTCAAGCTCGTCTCCATCGGCGCCGAGGGTGCGTATACCGCTCCCACCACCCCTGCTCCCACCACGCTGCTCCCACCACCCCCGCCCACGACGCTCCCACCACCGCTCCCACGACGCTCCCACCACCCCTCCCACCACCCCTCCCACGACGCTCCCACCACACCCCTCCCACGACGCTCCCGCCACCCCTCCCACGACGCTCCCGCCACCCCTCCCACGACGCTCCCACCACCTCCACGACGCTCCCGCCACCCCTCCACGACGCTCCCCCCCCAACCTCCCACCACCCCTCCCACGACGCTCCCACCACACCCCTCCCACGACGCTCCCGCCACCCCTCCCACGACGCTCCCGCCACCCCTCCCACGACGCTCCCACCACCCCTCCACGACGCTCCCACCACCCCTCACGACGCTCCCACCACACCCACTGCAACGCTCCCACCACCCCTCCTACAACACTCCCCTACAACGCTCCCGCCACCTCCCGACGCTCCCGCCACCCCTCCCACGACGCTCCCGCCACCCCTCCCACGACGCTCCCGCCACCCCTCCCACGACGCTCCCACCACCCCTCCCACGACGCTCCCACCACCCCTCCCACGACGCTCCCACCACCCCTCCACGACGCTCCCACCACCCTCCCACGACGCTCCCACCACCCCCCACGACGCTCCCACCACCACCCCCCCCACGACGCTCCCACCACCCCTCCCACGACGCTCCCGCCACCCCTCCCACGACGCTCCCACCACCCCTCCCACGACGCTCCCGCCACCCCTCCCACGACGCTCCCACCACCCCTCCCACACGCCCCACCACCCCTCCACCTCCCACCACCCCCCCCCCCCCCCCCCCCACGACGCTCCCCCCACCCCTCCCACGACGCTCCCACCACCCCTCCACGACGCTCCCACCACCCCCTACAACACTCCCACCACCCACTGCAACACTCCCACCACACCCTACAACACTCCCACCACCCCCAACACCCCACCCCCGCAACACTCCACCACCCCCTACAACACTCCCACACCCCTCAACACCCCCCCCCTTAACCCCCCCCCAACCCCCCCCCTGCAACACTTCCACCACACCCTACAACACTCCCACCACCCCAACCCCTACCCTCATTTTTCCAGAAACATCACTGTTTTCGAAACTTTTTTCTCGTGATATAAATAAAACTTTTATGTATTTATTTTTATTTTTTAATTGCTCAAAATCAACAGCCACTGACATCTACCAATGTTGTCTATGCCGAGACACAGATATTTCGTTACGGTTACTTTCGGGAGTTTGTCCAGGATGTCTCACTTTATTGTAATGTTAACAAAATATCTTATATATAATGGGCAGATATAAAGACTCCTTCTTTACATTCGATATATATTATTTTGAACATTTTGTTTATACGTGACAAAACAATAAAATACAACTCATTTAAGTACAATAATTAAAATGGAAGTTGACTGGGAAAAAACCTATTTTTTTTATTCATATTTAAAACTTCGATGTTTTTGTCGTTTTCATCGATATCGTAAACCTTTTGATGTTGGACCGAAATATCGATGTTTGAGTAAGATTTGTTGTGTCAGAAAACGTGTCATATTAAATATAAGTCGCAAACACTCAAAATTACTGAAAAACATGCTTATCTAAAATATGGCAATATGTATATCATGGGATTCCCCTTTTTTACGCTCGTCATAATAAACTAAAATATATGTATAGTTCCGTTTGAAAAAAAACTACAACAAACAAACAGTTACCTATATATCTCATAAAATACAAGTGATAAAATAAGAGTCGAATACATAAATCAAGTTGCCCAATTCCCTCATGCACTTCCGTGAAAACTGCATTGCAATAACTACAACCGTTTAAAAATTCGAGGAGGGGCTAAAGTTACGTGACTCTCTGTATAATGGCTACGTACATATAAACAAAATGCACAATTTGATTGTTAATTAGATTGAAATTTATTTCTTTGTAAGAATTTATTTGTTACAAAGTGGTAAATAAATATTAATATCGTCGGCCCAGTGGCCGAGATCGCTAAGGCAGTAGTGTCGTAGTGATTTCGGACAGACGGGTCGCGGGTTGGAGTCCCGCCTCGGGCATGGTTGTATGCACATACACACTACCCGCGCCTAATGCCTAATATAAATCCTGCGGGTGACGAACTCAATACTTGGGTTTCCGTAACGTGGCAGCTGATGGTATTATCTTCCCGACGGAATATGGCACGGCTTTTCGCGTCTTTCTCCGTCGTGCCACTAGAGTCGCTTGATTTGCAGCACTGCTTGATACAGTTGCGATCATGCGACATCTTGCGGCAGGAGAGGGAAAGGCGCATATTCCATCTTGGAGATGCTACCCAGCTGCCGAAGTGTTGTGGTAACTTTGGAATGGGAAAATTTTGATTGTATTTTGAGATTGGTATTAATGTGAATATAAATTTGTGTATCTGAATTAAGCATTATAGTTAACAGGAAAATACAACTTTCAAGCATTAGGTTATCAATCCATCTTAACCTTCAGTCAGCTTATGTTTTCCTTTATGCTTAGCCTCAGATTTAAATCTGCATACCTTTTCTGCTGTATTTCAATCTAAAAATTATGTATGGTCTAGAAATGGGGTAACAGATTTAATCAATGCAGATACACAGAATAAGACAGATAGATATACGTGAAGTGTGTGTGGGGACTTGGAGCTGTGTTGAGAGATCTGACGGCAACCTGAAGATGACGCTGGGCATGATCTGGACCATCATCCTGCGCTTCGCCATCCAGGACATCAGCGTGGAGGAGATGACGGCCAAGGAGGGCTTGCTGCTGTGGTGCCAGCGCAAGACTGCGCCCTACAAGAACGTCAACGTGCAGAACTTCCACCTCAGCTTCAAGGACGACGGCCTCGCCTTCTGCGCCCTCATCCACCGGTGAGTCATGACCATCAGCCACGGACCACATACTACACGGACCACACATGTAGGGAGACCGGTCGGGAGCTTAGAGCTTGTCCCGGCTGGGGCGGTGCCTCACCGGTGAGAGATACCTGGTTGACGTAAGTCGGCGCCGGGTCTCGCCGTCCAACGGGGAAACATCACAGTTCCCTCCCGCCATAAAACGTGCACTACACTTACGGAACTAATGTCTTAAGCCGTTAACGCGCTCGGAATCGTCTATCAATCAACCGACCCGACCGACCCCGACCAGACCAGACCGACCGGACGGACCCGACCGCCGACCGACCTGACCCGGGCCGACCAGACCAGACCAGACCAGACCCGACCCGACCGACCGACCCGACCAACAGACCCTGACGACCGACACCTGCCAACCCGACCTCGACGACCCGCCCGACCTGCCGCCGACCGCCGCCGACCGCCGACCGACCGGACCGACCGCGACAACTATAGACCCCGCCAACCTCTGCACCCTCAACCACTTCGCCAGGCGCCAGGGTGGCCAGGAGCTTTTGCCCACCGCTACTGCGGAATTTCCTCAAATAACCTTTCCAATGAAACCCCTTCTTTGAAACGAAAAATATTTTTCAAATTATAGACCAACTTCCTGATCTGTCCCTGATGATTTTATTGACTCTCGCCTTAAATTCAAATGAACCAATCATCGTCTTTTGAGCTGCTCGAAGCTCATCTTCGTTTTCTTCATGGGTTTCGTTCTCTTTGTCTTTAATTTTTTTTCTTTACATAAACACGAGAGAGAATAACGTCTATTGTTTCTTTTTTATTCATAATAGACGAAAATAATTTCCCCCCCAAAATACGCGAACATTTCTCCGTCCATTTATGCTCCCTTTTTTTTTTTCTCACAACGAAAAAAATCCCCATTTTGGCGACGGCCTGACGCCGCCTCTCCGGTCGGCACCACTGCGACGCAAGTACGCGGTTGCATTGAACTGAATTTTTCTTATGACACGTTTCCGGTAATATTTTGAACTAAAGAAGCCCAGCTAATTTGATTCCTCGCACTTAAAAGTATTTGTTGGAGTAATCACTACGGTGGCTCTACAGTTTTCTTGCTAAACACGTGCGCACATAGACAAACACACTCACAGACACGCACATGCATGTATCTCTGCTTTGAGAGCAAGTGTGCTATACCACTGGGCATATTCATTTGTGACATTTAATTAATGTGTGATTATTAATTAATTTGCATCTGAGTAAATCCCGAGTTTAGGGTGGCACGGTTCCTTTGATTCACTGATTCGGTTCATTAGAAGAGAATCGACTCCATGAACTGAATCCTTGTTTATACGTAGTAGTCGCATGTAGTTAAGTTCATGATGTTACAGCAATAAATATAATTATTTAAAATAAAGGTAGATTGGGAGAATAGCTACCCCCGTGCTCCAAAACCCCCTGTACGTATAAACCTCCGTAGCAACGTACTATCATTAAGTGAACTGATTATTCGTATTTTTCACGCTATAAATTTAACTTTATAACCTACACAATTCTTTATCCAACGCATTTTTTCACCAAGTGGTCCGCGACGTGCTACCGCACGTCGCTACCCGACGGATCCAACGTGCTACGTTCGCGAGGGCCTTCCGGCCCTCGCTCTCGAGACCTAGTTCGTGCCTCCGCTGTCGCTCCGGCGCTCACGCTGTATTATATACCTCCCTCACGTTTAAGAGAATTTATTTTAAAGGGACCACTCACTTTTAAGAAAATTCATACCTTCCATCTCAGTAGACACACAAACCAATTTGAAGAAGACTTGAAATGCGAAAATACACACAATTCCACGCCAACAAATTATCAGGTGACTTCTCATTTAACATTGAACATAAATAATTCAGTTGTTATAGTGAACCGCGCAACTATAAACATAGGAATCGTGAGAAATAATGAATCATAAAAGGAACCAAAGGAACCGTGCCACCCTAAACCCGGGATCAACCGTTATATCGCATTCTTCAATATTATTCATTCAGCTACAAAAATGCTGCTAAATAAAATGTCACAAAAAGGGTTTTCCAAAAAGTAGCATGCACAGGGCTCTTAGCAAGAAGAATAAATCAAATACTTTAGTATAACACTACCATAAATTAAGTATTAACAAAAACAGTCTTCACAAGTAGTGCAATAGCATATCTTACTGTATATATGTACAGTTCTTGATGTACCAAGCCCAACAAGTATCTGTTCCTTAACTCAACATGTGAACAGCAAATATTTTGTGGAGGCGTTTCTTAGAGTCTTGCTGTTGCATGGGGTCATTAGTGCCATAAGCAATAAAGTACTCAATATGTGTATTCAGTTTGTATGCAATGTGAAAGAAGGCAGAATAATACAATCAGATATTTGCATTCTTCAGTTCAAATCAAAACTGTTTCAAAGTTTTTGGTTTTCCTGTATATCTTGCGAGTTCTTAAGTTCCTGCAAATCTAGCAAAACCATAAATGCTACTCACAATGTGCGAGACTTCATAGTTTTCTTTCAATTTCTGCATGTGTTGAAAATTATTAATATAAGGAAATTTTTGCTCGCCTTACCAGGCAGCAATTGACTGCAATCTCAATCTTTTGTGCATGCGCAAATGCACAAAAGTGATGCGAAACGTGACCTGTGCATGCACAGAAGGTTGATAGTGCTGTTGATTGCTTTAACATTCAGGGGTGCAAAAATTAACTATAGATTGTTGATTGCTTTAACATTCAGGGGTGCAAAAATTCACTATAGATTGTTTTCTCAAGTACTAACATACCTGTATTTGCAACTCTTAAACGTTCTCATTAGCTGATGAACTTTCTTTTTGTTTGCATAGACATCGGCCAGATCTCATTGATTACCATAAGCTGAGCAAGGACAATCCGCTGGAGAATCTCAACACAGCCTTCGATGTTGCAGAGAAGTATTTGGACATCCCGCGCATGTTGGACCCTGATGGTGAGTGCTGCTATGATTATGTGGTGCAATTAGTATCCCTCAAGTTACCAGTTGATTACTAAATGTGGTCAGAACCGGTTTTGGCTACGGGCAAAATAAGCTTTAGTTAGGGGCTTCAACCATAAGGGGCCCCATGGCCCAGAAAAATGCTTGGAGGCCCCAGTCCTGCGTATGGTAACTATCTGATTGTAGTTTCTTCTTACATTTGTGAACCACTTGTGAATTTTAATAAGAGAATTTTTAAATTTTATACTTTTGAATTTGATTTACATTTTTTTTTAAATTACTTTTAAAAAAAATTATTCTATGAAACAATGCATAGCGCTTAAAAACAAATACTTTGTTTTGCTTAATTTACAGCTCATCTTCAGTGCCTTTGTCACATATTGATCCAATTATTTTAATAAAGAATACAGTACATAAATACAACACAAACTGACAACTTAGAGGATTACATACTTCATTAGTCTCTGTCATTATGGTAACTTTGATTGCAATCTTATTCTCATTTCCATCATCTCATGATTTTTTATTCAACCTCTCAAACTGTTTATTCTGAGGCTAAACATTTGCTTATTTATTCTTATGATTTTTAATCCGTTAACTTTCCAAGCAGTGGCATTTACACACACAAGTAATCAGTACAGTTTGCTAATGAATTTTACAATTGTACTAGGTTAAGTTCTCTCTGGTGAGTTTTGAGTGAATAGTCTGGTCACGTGTTGACTCACAGTGGACCTTACTTAAAAACTAACCACCAGATTCAGAATTGCCGGCGGCGCTAGCCGAATGCGTTTACTACGCTCCGTGAATTCACGAAGGTTAAGCGCATTCGAGACTCGCGGGTTCGTGGTCGGGTGACCGGCCAGGAACCCCGGGATCTAACGTCGTCGAGCCCCTGGCCAAGGGATAAAAGGCACTGACTGACTGCGGCGGCGAGACTTGACTTGGTAATTAACGGAGGATTACTCCAAAATAATGCGCTCAACACCCCATAAGGGGCTTGGAGACGCGTTGCGTCAAGATGTGGACGCAACAAATTAAAAAAAAAAAAAAAAATTGGTTTGGTGTACCGTTGTTTATCATGTGGCTAACGGCACACTGTTTTGGCAGACCTTATCAACACCCCGAAGCCGGACGAGAGGGCAATCATGACATACGTGTCTTGCTACTACCACGCCTTCCAGGGTGCCCAACAGGTAAAGAGGCCCTGATGTTGTGCCGTGCTGTCCCTTCCCATTGACAGCATGTCCGCTGCAGTATGACTTTTGTTTGTGCGAGTGTGTTTGTGTCTGCGCTAACTGACAGTGTAGTTTACATGAATGGGCATACAGCTATTAGGTGGCTCTTTAAAATGTCTTTAGGAAATATGTTCATCAATTCACTTTTGTTTAGCGTGTTACAGGAAAATATTTATTTTTTTGCAATGTACTATAGGATAGTGGAACCTCGCAATTTGGGCAAACCTCTTTAATGCTCACCTTCTTGTGGAACTGGACTTGTTAAACATTACTAATTACCTTTTACCTCGAATACCCCTCTAAACACATTTGTTCCAGGAAACGAAAAGTGTCCAAATTGAAAGGATTTCACTGTTCCAGTGCAATAATATAAGTTAAGCTTCAATTGAAGTAATTCAGTATATTTTGAATTTTACTAAAAATACATTTTTATGTACATGTATTACCCAAACTTCAAACATTTGGCAATACTTTCTTGATCTAGAACTTTTAATTTCTTTTTCTATATTATTTTATTCTTCTCCATGTTTCTTCTTGTGTACAAACTATCATTTCCTAGAACATTCTGTTCTGTTCTTGTGCGTTCTTTTTTTTTTATGATTTTCTTTGTGTTTATTAAGAGTGACATCATACTTTCATTTTAATTATGTTATTGATTCATTTCCCTGTCTTAATAATATATTTATACTTGCTGCAATTTTCTCTCCAAAGTTTTCAAATACCTCAAATCTTTGGTACATAATTATATCAGTGACATGTAAATGTAATTATTACTTTAATTGATAATTAAACTTTTTTTCATGTACAAAGGAATAGGAAATAAATTTCTCCCAAGACAACTTTTCACTTCTAATGCCCAGTAATTCAGAAAATGTATCTATTAACTGTATGTTAGCCACTGTGAATATTAGTGTGTGTGTATGTGTGAGGATGTGTTCGTTGCATTTTAGCTAACCTGTTTTGCATGGCCTAAAGCCTTCTATTTACAGGAATTGCAGGAAAACGCCTGACATTGCTGGTGCAAAAAGCTGATGATGCGCTGGTCATCTGCAGCCTTTATACAATTTGCCTGCTAGTTTGCTGCAGCTGTTTGTTTGCGTGCGTTTGTGTGCTAATCTGAGCTAAAAATCTCCTGTTGCATGACAGATCTCCAGAACACAGCGAAGCCTGATGAACGTGTAGTCATGACATACGTTTCATCGTACTACCATTGCTTCTCGGGTGCCCAAAAGGTGCGTTGGCCAACCTGTGATTGTCTGTTAAGACAAAGCTTTTCTTTCTTTCTACTTAGTATCTTCCGTTATAGGCCCAAAACTGCAGAATTGCTTTATAATGAGTGACCCACAGCATAAGTAAAATCTGATTATGAGAATATATTTTCCTGTTATAAAATATACATAGTTTAGATTGTACACTGAAAATATGTAGGTAAGAATTAACTTGAACTTGTTAATTACAAATAGGTGCTTTCCTCACAAAACTTCTTGCAAAAGAAACAAAACATTTCTCCCTTAATCTCTATTTTGTTGATTATCTATACACGTGATTGTTACTTAAAAACAATTTTATGATGTCATACTTATGCTCAGTGGGATGAGGTACTTGAAACATGTTTTTACATTCATGTTAGAGATTGCGTTACGTTTTAGAGGACTGATTAGTAAGGTATTGTGACCAAATTTTTGCTACAAAATTCAAAAATTAACACCTTATTTTGGTTTTTTAACACCCATAAACAGTAGCCTTTCATCTATTCAGTTTTAACTATAATTTTACTAAGTAATGTTTTTATATTAAATGTCTTTAAAGCTGTGCTTGTAAATTTTGTGTACTAACTATTCTATAAGTACCTCTTATGTGTAATTTTGTGGATGTAAAATGAAAAACTCGTGGTGTAAAAAAAAAATAAATAATAATAATAAAATAAAATAAAAAAAGAAAAGAAAAACACCCCAACAACAACAACAACACACAAACAAACAAACATGCTTTCTCATATTTATTTATACGCTACATTTGTATGAGGGAATTGCTTTAAGATTTTAATGACATTGTGAAAAGTTTGTTAATACTTATTAAAAAAATTGTAAAAAGAATATGATATATTTTAAATGAAGTAAATAATTATCTTCTCTGACATTAGCTGCTATTGTAGAATTAGTAATACTTCTTGCTCTTAACTTCTGTGTATGTGCAGTTTTATTACCACCAGTATCACAAATGCTTGGTGTAAAGAATAAAAAAGAAATTGTTTTCCTTCGGAACGGTAGGTGTGTTGTACAAGTTAATATATAAGCTGATTCATTCAGGTAAAAAGTCTTAATTTTATTTATTTGAATTCTCATACAATTGGTGTAATAATATTCAAAATAATAAAAAATTACAAAGTAACTCTGATAATTAGTTGAACAAAAAATTAAAAAAACAAAATTATAATTTAGTATGGTTGTGAGTACACGGAGTAAATATATACAAAACTTCATAAAATATAAAAGAAAATAGAAACAAACAAATTTTCATTTGAATTTACAAACTGCATGCTTGACTTGTCAAATAAAAATATAATTTTAAAAAAATTCCTTTCTCGTGAGAATTATTAACTGCTTTCCATTCAAACTTTTTTTTCTGTTTTCAGGCTGAAACCGCTGCTAATCGTATCTGCAAAGTTTTGAAGGTGAACCAGGAGAATGAGAGGTTGATGGAAGAGTACGAACGCCTTGCCAGTGATGTAAGTTTACAACTTGAAGAAATGTATTGAATTTCTCATGAAAGCTTTCAATTTATCAAAAATTAATATTGATTAAGATGCGATGTTATAGTTTTCACACTGACTGCCACATCAGTTATATGTGACAAGTGACGCTAACTTATTTCTTGTAGGCCATGCCAGACTCGTACATCTCACAGTCCTCAATGTAGACAGTCTATGTCAGTCACTGCAGACTGATGTTAAACGTAATTTTACGTAGGACAGAGGAAGATTGTTTCTTTGTGTATGTCTTGGCAAAATATTACATGGATAATCCCATGGAAAAAAAAAACAACAAATCAACAATTTCAGGGATATACATTTTATTACATATTTTAGGCCATGTGAAACACAAGATATAGTTAAAATAAATTGAAAAAGATTGAACATGTATGAAACATCTGTTACACACCTATCAAAAAGATTCATTTTTCTATTTTCTGGTGTTTTGTAATCCATTTGACGCACATAAGGTTGATGTTTGCAATTAAGACTGGATGTTCATTTGCTTTATTTTTTCCCCTGCAGTTCCTCTTTGTACAGTTTCTTTCAAATAGGCATTGCATTATGCACACATTTGCCTCACTTGCACTGTTTTTCTTGTTGCTAACACATGCACATTATGGAAATATGAAGAGTCAGGCAAGCGTGACAGTCGTGGCCTTGCAATAAAGCAATGTTACCAGGAGGCCACGTCAGACGTATGCAGGTGACACGTGTGTGGCAGTCAATGGGTTAAAGACATCCTTAATTGTATGACAATAACTGATGCAAAATAAAATAAAAGAAAGTTGGAGTGTCATAGATTCAGGAATTATGAAATGTTTTTGAATTTGTTCTTAGTATCAACCTTTACTCAGGAACAGATTTGTGATAATAAAAGCGAGTTACTGTAAAACCTCTCTTAAGAGATCACTCATGATTCTGGGAAAAATTGGTCATTAATGTAGGTGGCTGCTCCTAAATGAAAGTTATGATGGGAGTTGAGACCAAACTTTAAAAAATGGTATTTGCAGTGAAATATGTTGTTGCTTTTTTATTTACAATTAAAATATAAAATACTGAAACTCTTTTGCATGTGCACACTTAAGCATATCGACTGTTTGATTCTCTGCTTTGAACTTTCTCAGACTGCTATGCACATGCTATTTGTAGAGTTGATTGCTAACTAGACTTGAAGTTTCAATCCAAAACCTCAGGAAATTTGAGTACAGATTAAAATAATTTTTATATTTTAGACGATAGATAGACTGGCGCAATTAGGTGCCAGGCGCGTAGGCGCAATCTATTTACAATACACACTGTTGACGACAATCCTTTGACGTTATTTGAAACAGAAATTACACCCCTACAAGATAAGTAATTCTACTCATTTCTGTTGTAAGTAATCTGTCAATGTATACTGACTTAAGGAAGATACTGAATCAGCAGTAGTGTCTACCACTCTTTCACTTACTTTACTGCTGCCTTTGGAAATTCCAAAGTTGTCAGAAAGTTGTGACTTCAGGTTAATCTGTGAAATTTCCTTGGCAGTTGTCTGAAGTGATCACTTAAAATAGGTTTGATTGAACTTCTAAAGCCATTACTACAAAGCTATTTAAAAAATCAGTCAGGGCCATGAAAAAATGCCCCTTGATGCAGGTCATGCTAAATCAAAGTGGCCATTTCAACAGGTTTTACTGAACTTTTTCCTACCAGTTGGCCTGTAATGTAATGCCTGTAACAAGTACTGCACTTGAGCTTGTGGGTCAATGACCCTCATATTGGTGAGGGTTTTTTTTTATATATCTAGTTTCCTTTTAATCCTTGAGGAAATGCTGAGGTAGCCCCTTGCTTTACTTCTGGATATGAAAGTACCAACACAAAGCACACTTTGTTGAGCTCTTCTTTTGTTTGTTGTGGTAGGAGAAGAGCCACAACTAAGTAAACTATAGGTTACTATTTTGGTAGCAATATAAAAAATTTAATCTGTTGTCTCTTTGTTGATGCAAGTATGTTTTCTATTTCTCAGGAATAAAAATGTCTCGTTTTCAGTTGAAGCTAACTTTACTTTGTTGGTTCTTTTATTCATCATTCAACTCTGAATAGTAAAAGGGAGGGGAAGGGATTCTAGAGCTCAAGAATATGTGCACAAACTATACTTCTGTTTCTTAAATCACATATAGTTTTTACTGTTTTTTGATGAAAATAAATCAAATCGAACTTGAATTGCGAACCTGATTGCAGCTTCTGGAGTGGATCCGACGCACCATGCCGTGGCTAAACAGCCGTCAGACAGACAACTCATTGGCTGGTGTACAGAAGAAATTGGAAGAGTACCGTACTTACCGCCGCAAGCACAAGCCCCCTCGCGTGGAGCAGAAGGCCAAGTTGGAAACCAACTTCAACACCCTTCAGACCAAGCTGCGTCTCTCCAACAGACCGGCCTACATGCCCACGGAGGGCAAGATGGTTTCGGTATGTGCAATTAGTGCATTAAGCTTATTTTTATTACTTATTTTTCTTTTTCTCTGTTTTTAAAATTAATTTTATTTTGAGTCTCATGAACTTCTAAAGCCATTAGCTACTACAAAATATTTACATTGTAGGTTTTTTAAAATTTTATTTTATTTTTTTAATTTAATTTAATTTTTTTAATTTTATTTTATTTTTAAAACAAATTTAATGAAATGATATTGTAACATGAATTCTTACAACCCAAATAACTCTTAATGTCACTGATTGGCACTGAATCTATGATATCGTGAGGCTAGTTTATGATTAAATATTAATAATGATTTCCGCAACATTTATGACAGACAGTCACTCAAGAAATTTAAACCATCATTAGCTTAATTATGAGGTACATATTTTTTGTATGACTTGTACTTGGGTTTTTCTAATGTGGCAGCTGAGGGTAGTATCTCCAAGATGGAGTTTGGCACAACTTGAGTCATTCTCAGTCCTGCAGCTAGAGTCGCTTGATCTCCAGCACTGCTTGATGCAGTCGCGATTATGCAACATCTTACGGCAGGATCGAGAACGACTCAAAAAGTCGTGCCGAATTCCATCTTGGAGATACTACCCTCATCCGCCACGTTAGAAAAACCCAAGTACAGTAATATTTTGATAAGAAAAGATTTTTTTAAATTCGATAATCAATTTGTCACTTTCTTTATATTCAAAAGAACTGTGAAATTTTAAAAGTAGAATAAACAGGAAAGTTGTATGTTGCTTGCATCTTAATGTTATTCATTATAAATTCAGATGTTTATGCCAATACATTTGACATCCTGTAATTGTAAATGCGAGATAAAATTTCAATTTGAAATCAGTAAATTGTTCTGGCATTTTTTTAATGATTCGTTAACATCATCAACCCTAAACCCCTCCTTAGTTTTCTTCTCAACGTTTTCTCATTGTTCTTTCTTTACCCAGAGAAGATGTTAGAAAACTTGTGTTTGCTATTTTTTCAGGACATCGCCAATGCATGGAAAGGTTTGGAGACTGCAGAAAAGGCATTTGAGGAATGGCTCCTGGCTGAGATGATGAGGTTAGATATTTATTCATTCAATAAAAAAAAAAGGAAAAAGAAAAGGCAATCGCTCTGTTACAAAATTGATTAAAAACAAAGTACACGCAATAATATAGTGCACCAGGCAAGTCTCTCCACACTGGGCTAAGTCAGGGCCTCCTATTCAAAATGGCAATGATGTTGATAGCAAACAGATCGCAAGGGAAGGGGACAATACATCCAGCATCAGTTATGGGTGTGGTGAGTGCAGTCTTTACATTTTCTGTTGTTACATGCTGCAACCAAAATTAGTTTTGTTGAAAGCACCAAGGTGCAACTGCGGAGAGACTTTCCTAGCATGCTGTATAAAACAGTACAAAATAAAGTTAATATATTAATTTTTAAATTTTTTATTTATTTATTTTTATTAACTTTTTATGTTTAATGTAACTGAAAGTTCACTATGAACAAAATATTATTTTAATTGAACAACCACAGTGGTTGCACTATATAGTCTAGCACTACACTGGTTAAGGGTTAAAAAAGGTTTCAATGTGTGGATTTCATGTAGCTGGTGCGTACATCAATATTTGCTTGTTGTGCATGTCAGGTTGGAGCGCCTGGAACACTTGGCCCAGAAGTTCAAGCACAAGGCTGACGCTCATGAGGAATGGACGACAGGCAAGGAGGAGCTGCTGCAGTCGCAGGACTTCCGCCAGTGCAGGCTCAACGAGCTCAAGGCCCTCAAGAAGAAGCACGAGGCCTTCGAGAGCGACCTTGCCGCGCACCAGGACCGCGTGGAACAAATTGCTGCCATCGCTCAGGAACTTAAGTGAGTCATTATCATCTTCAGGAACTGTACTTCATTGAGGCCAGTAGATGATTTTTGTGTCCCGTTCTAAAACAGTTGAATATTGCTGAAGACCACTTTGTTCTGTGAAATGGGTTTTCCCACCAGCCATGATACTTGATTGCCAACCGGGTGTCAGTTCATTGTGTGTAGGGTTAGATTCTCGACTGATCTATATTTTTCCAATATTGTTTGTAAGAAGGATATTGTAAGAATTGATACAAATAGTATTAAAAAGCTGCTGAGAACGTGTATAGGTGTAAATAAAGTCATCAAATGGTTATAAATGGACAGCCGATAAATACCATATTTTAAAAAACCTGTGTTGTTTCCTTTCATCACACTTTTAACGCACAATAGACTAAATTATAATCGTAGAATTTTGCAAAGAAATAATATTTCTTAGAAAGGAAATTTTAAAGTGTACTTTTCTTGCATTGTAGTTTCATAAATTGATATCCTGCAAACATTCTCCAGGTAGTGGAATAACAAGAAGTAAAATGGCTCAATCACAAGTTAGCCAAAGTTAAATGTGAATCATTTCTACATGTTAATCATTGACCATATTGCCCTATTTGGTTTGGCATCAGTGATCGTAAAAACCCACTCGTATTGCACTGACGGTATGGGGGAGGTGAGCAAGTGTTTCACAAAGTATTAGCTGTAATGGAAAGTGCATACACTATGTTGGTATTAGGTGGAAAATTTCTTGAGGTACAGCAGCTTTTTTCCTTGTTGTATGTTATATATTCTATATTATATTATCTTTTTATATAATTAGTCTCCTGTTCATAAGCTTATAAACTAAACTAAAATAAAATAATATCAATTAATGCTTTCATAAAATAATAGAAATTCATAGTGTTGGCAACAATGCAAATATCAGATAGTACAGTTGGCTCCAGTTATAGTGAACTTCTGTGGACTAAAGTGTTCAGTTCACTAGTTCAGAGCTTCACTGGTTCACTAGTTCATTGGTTCAGAGATTCACATTTGAAGATGTCAAAATTAAATAAAATTTCTCCACAATGATTGATTTTATTAATGTAGAGAGACAACGAAATTCATTAACAGCATGAACTGCAAATTTAAATATTTTTATTTGTCCTTAAAAAATCAATTATTTTCAATTGTTTGTTTTGTACCTTTTTCATCAGTACTTTCTCTAGAGCCTTCTCCGGAGTTCGTGCTCTCTCCATATTTCATTGTGCATTGTCCTCTGTCTCTTAAGTATCGTAATGCAATCTTGACACCTTTCAATGCCCCTTGCACTGTTAGAACACTGTCCCATTCTACAAAGGCCCCTGTACTTGTCTAATAACATGTAAAATCCAGTTATTAATTTCCAGGATTTATTTCCTATGTTCACTACAGCCAAGGTTCAGGTTCACTATAATCGAGTCGTCTTATGCTTATTCGTAATGTAAGTAAAACGGGATCAGTGACTTAAGTTCACTATAAATGAGTTCATTATAGCCAGAGTCGACTGGATGAAGCTATTTTGCCGTATGACTTTGGTAGTGAAGATTTTGTAACAAAAGCACCCACCTGTCTTTGAAAGAGCTGCGCTGAGCTCCTGGAATTCCTTGGAACATTTATCCTCTCTGAATTCCACTGGGTACGCCCACGGAAACTCTTCTTCTGGCTCGGTGCCCATCTATCCATGGGTGAAGTTGGCACGACCCACAGACACTGTGGTATGACACATTCACATACCAGCTCTCCCTCGTGGCTCAGGGGTGTCCTAGACTGGCGGGGTTGGAGGCCCAATTCTTTTTCTCTTTCCAAACATAAAATATGTATTTATTTCTAATTAAAATTTAAAAAACACTAAAAGCTATTTGTGTTGCATGGAGAGATGAATTGTAAATTGATCGTGTGATATCTGATACTGCGAACATCTTGGAGTCCTTTTATCACCAGAATATCAAGTGAAGGGTTAATTGAGATTATAGATTCATTAAGGGATCTGGACTCAAAAAGTGAGAAAAGTTATGAAAATGCTTAAGGGAAGGAGGTACAGCTACCCGCAAAGAAAGCTTTTTTCAAAAACCAAATACAAAAATTCATTGACATTTATTTTCATGTATATGAAAAGATGTCGATAACTGGATTTTTTTTTCATGTTCTAGAAGAAAACCTTTACTTCTGCAGTAATAAAATCCATCACTTTCTCATTGGCCATGTTCTGATTGAATCTTAAATCATATGTTTACAAATTGAGTTACAAAGACAACTCTTGACCTAATGCAGGGTTTGTTAAGAAACTAAGAAAGAACATTAAGAAATGTTTTGGTTAGCAATATATGCAACATGAACCAAATAAAATGGTTTAGCTCTATTAGTTTTTTATTTATTTATTTTTGTTTATATTAAAAAAATAGTGTAAAATTTATTTAGAATTTTCTTGTTAAGTTATAATCCTGGTTCAGTTTGTACTTCCCACATTTCTATTCAACTTCCTTAAAAGCTGAAACAAAATAAAAAGAAGAAAAACAAATACAGGTAGTTTTATTAGTTCAATAGTTAATAGCAATATTTTTCAGAGAAGTGGGCTTGAAACAAAAACATAAAAACAAAAACAAAAAAATTGCATTTTTTAATTTGAAAAACCCATTTATCATTAACAGAAAGATAGGAATAAAGATTGGGTATAAATTCAGATTAGAGTAAAAGATATGACGTTTTAAAAACCATCAAAGTTTCCAACATGGTAGTTGTATGTACCCTGTAAATATGTTCTATGCTATCGTATTACAAACTGGCAACAGTCTTTAACTCGTTGGCACCCCTTGGGCAGAGGGCCGTAGAGGGAGGGAGAAGAGATGGCCGTTTGCCAGCACCCGCCTCTGCTGTGGTGTGATTCTCTTGCATCATCGAGCAGACTTCTGGCTCATGTGGCACTGCTGTTTCATAACTTTAAGTTCCTGGCCACACTTTTTCCCCTCTTGTGCTGAATGCCTCTGAATAAACAATACAAACGTCTAGGGCAGGTAGAGGAGTAGGAAAAGAACACCATTTGCCAATTTATATGTAGTGAAAAAAATTCATGAAACAGAGTTTGGTTTATCTAGAATTAAGAAAGGATATTAGAAATTTATGGTTTTTTATCATTTTTCTAAAAAATAATCCTGCAACCAAAAGCTACTTGTGTTTCATTTTTCTCCCAACATAAAGAGTATTTAGAACACTAATCTTTTGTTTTGCAACATTAGTAACGTTAATTTTTATAATCTTTACTAGTCGCCTCTGAACTTTTAGTGTGAAATTCTTTGTAATGGAGATTCACTTGTGAGATTCACCTCTGAACATTAGGCAACCATGTACGCACAGGTGGCAGGTTCATGAAATCTCCATGACTGTGTCAGAACGAGACCTCCCAAATGTGTGTACAGTTGTCTAACATTCAGGAGCAAATATCACATGCACTTTCCTTATATGAAATTTTCTACTACATGTTCATTGGCAAAAAGTTATTATTTTCAATCCTTCCACACACCATAGAAGTTGCTGTCATTTATTCTGGGACACTTTCTATATTGGCAAATTATTAGTTCACAATTGTTGGGCAATACCTTTCCTTTTTTATTGAACTAGTAAAGATTATAAAAATAAATGTTACTAGTGTTGCAATACAAAGGGTAGTGTTCCAAATACATCTTATGTGGGGAAAAAGGAAGAAACTTGAGAACCTTTTAGTTTCAGGATTATTTTTTATAGAAATGTTTAAAAGTGTTGATTTCTAATTTCCTTGTTTAATTCTTGATAAATCAAAAACTAAAATAAAAATATTACAATCATTTAAATTCAAAATAACTATTGTGTAATTAAATATAGATATTAATTTAGATTATAAATTATGTTATTTGGTTACAAAATCAATTGTACTTTGTGGTCCATGAAAATGTGAGGTTTGATAATTTATTAACTTACAATTCATGTGTAAAATTAAAGTAATTTTGTAGAGATAATATGCCTAGTTAGCATTGTATAGAAGAAATTAAATTATCAAATCTGTTGTTGGTAAGAAGATTAAAGATCTAACCAAAGTGGAAGTAATGCAGTAAACGTTTATGTGTATTATGTCACTGCATATTCCTGTATCTCAATTAGCATGTTTTTACTAAATATTTGTCAAAAAGAAACAATTTAAGGAGTTGAGAGCAAAAGTGGTGTAACATCCAGAAAACGAAAACTGAATTATTGACTCCATTTGTTATCTAAGAAGGTGAACTATCTTTGTACATTGTCAGCATGACCAGTTTAACCTCTATTAAGTTAGGAATGAAATCCCTATTTTTTCTCTTCTCAACTCTTTCTAACCACAACTGTGTAACTTTTACTTGATTTTTCACTATTTTTTCTTGTAATGTGGCGTAGACCACTATTGCGCTGGTCCCTTCCATTAAATCTGAAAGCTCTATTTTTAATATTAAAAAATGTTCGGTATAAAGTAAGAAAGGAAGATTTTAAGTGATATAGAATCAGAGATTTTTATAAACCATTATAAAGGTGAACAATAAATTCATAATGAGCCTGCTTGTTCATTGAAATTAATTTATTTTGTAGCACCTTGGAATACCACGATGCAGCGTCTGTGAATGCCCGTTGCCAGCGCATTTGCGACCAGTGGGATCGCCTGGGATCGCTGACCCAGCGGCGACGTGGCGCTCTGGAAGAAGCAGAGAAGATTCTGGAGAAGATCGACATTTTGCATTTGGAGTTCGCGAAGCGCGCTGCTCCTTTCAACAACTGGTTGGATGGTACCAGGGAGGACCTGGTGGACATGTTCATTGTCCACACCATGGAGGAAATTCAGGTTCAGAGTTTATTTAATAATGGCTGCGGCAAAACAAGTAGATAAACACAGTAATGGATCAAACATCAGTTATTACTAGAGCCCAGAAGTTTGGAAAAATTCCTTTTTATTATTGTTATAATTTTATAACTGTTAACTATAGGATTCACTTAATTGTACTTCTAGAGTTGTTTTAGTTTATTCTTATTCTGCCTATTTTAGCTTCTGATGCCTACTTTTGACATTTTGCCTTACCTGCCTTTTTCATCATTATTTTCCTTTTTTCCCTCCTGGCACCAATCTCTATCAAGCTGGAAACATACCTGCAAATCTGGACTATTGATGGCAGGGTTGTGTATTGTCTTTCTGTGGACCATTGTCAGGTTGTGTTAAAAATGTAAAAGGGAAAGGAAGATAATATCAGTAAAGAATTTTAATATTTTTCTTTGATGCTTTTAGACCTGTTTGCTCACCAGAAATATTCTATGTTTGTGTATGGTCTTGGATCCCTCTTGAGGACTGAGCTGTCTACAGTATACATCCTTCTCAGTTCCTTCTTGTTTTCTCTTCCCTTCGGGCGGTTACACAAGTGCAAAGAATGAACTCTACAATTCCATTTTCATTAATACCATTTGAAAATTTAAAATGGAGTTATAACATATTAATAAGAATATTTAATAGCATTTCATAGAGACAGCATCACAAGTAAAGTAAATTCCTAATCGTCATACCAGATGATACTGAACAATCAAAATTACAGAGAAAAGATAGTTGCCTGTCATGTGAGAGTTAATACAAATTTTAGAGTTAGAATAAAAATGTGAATCATTTCAATTAATAACGTTTTACATTAATTATTTTTAAATGATTTTTTTAATGTTTCTTGTGTTCTTACCCCCACTTTAGCCAAAATAAATGCCTTTTTTGCATGCCTGTTTTAGTAAAAGCTTTTTTGCTTGGTAAAATAAATGTCTGAACTTCTGGGCTCTGGTTATTATCAGTTATCACAACACACAAGTCCTCAAGCTTTCCAAATCACAGCTATCACCATCACATCAGAGCTCTGGCATCTCCTGCTCTTTCATTCATTTGGCTCCACTAAACAATGGTCAAAAATATTCATGAATTCAAGGTCTCCACACAGCTTGCGGGCAGAGTAGTTTACTTATTTACAGCTCAATTTACAATAAAATAAGGTAAATGACTTTCTTGCTACTTTCTTTCCCAGCTCCATGTTAGGTCTTCTAAGTCTCTGTTCTGGATCTCTAGTAAATAGTCTCAAATTGGAGAAAGTTGTAGAGCAAATGCAGAATCTTGTAGTCTCTTTTTCTTCTCTGGTCCATGTTGGAATGCTATTACACCCATCCTAGGCTCCATGTTGGACGAATCGACAATTCATTGATTTAGTGTTCCTTTAATATCTATGTTTAATTATAGTTCTTTATAACAAATTGTTGTTGTATGGAGAATGGAAAGGAAGTGGAAAAGAAATGATAAGGAAGAACGAATCATAATTTTTCTCAAAATTTTCAATAAATAAGTTGTCAAACTAATTTTTATCTTACAATTTTTGTAAATTAAATACATGATAGATGAATTCGTATTCAATATCTTTCAGGGGATATCGCCGTATTGATTTAAATTCAAGGTATTTTGCGAAACCTCTTGACTTTTTTTGTGATTCCAGAAGAAAACTGACTGATGTCTGAAAACCAAATTGCACTAGTATATTCTTAGTTCGACTATATAAGTGATACATTTCTTTCATTAATACAGAAAACTCATCTTTTATACAATTAGTAAACCAATATATGCTATTAATAATATCCTTTCAAAAATATATGATTGTGAATAATCATGAAACCTATGACAATATAACAAAAACTACGATATGCTTTATCTTCATTTTCTTCATTAAAGTAATTGAAGTAGATAGATACTGTGGTTATGTGAAAGAAATTAAGTACCTTCTGTTCTTTTGCAGGGTCTCATCGATGCCCATGGACAGTTCAAGGCTACCCTTGGAGAGGCCGATAAGGAGTTCAATGCCATCGTTGGGCTAGTACGCGAGGTCGAGGCTACTGCTTCCAAATACCAGGTTCCTGGAGGCCTCAACAACCCATACACCACTCTCACAGCCAACGTGAGTATTTGAAAGCAACTTTCAAGTCATAACTTTGGTAATTAGTGCCGGAGCTAGACCATTTTAAGCCCCGGGCAAAAATTAAATTCAGGAATCTCCCCTCACCCGCTCACCCATCCACCCAACAAAATCTGAAAAAATGTACTTTAAGGTGTCTGCAGAGAAAGAAAGGGAAGAAAAATAGAGAAGAAAAAATGCAACACCCTTTGGAATAATAGATAATAATGAAAATAAGGAAATGAAATAAGATAATGGAAAAACAGTTAAAAGCATTTTTGAAAGTGTCTAGTCTTGTCTAAAACAAGTTTTGGCATCAGCATCTTGTGCTGGCATTGGTTCAAAACATATTTATTCCACAGATGTCGCAACTCACTAAGGGAAAGAAAAAGAGATGGGGGCAGTATGCCTTTTTAGGCCAATGACAAATCAACATTATATCTTGCATCGTGAATGAATTAATTTTTTAGTCTGACAATTATGTACATAAATTTGATTATTTGGTTCCTATCCTCTCCAAATGAAAGACTCAAAATGGCTTGTGTAGTACTCCAAATGAAGTGAATGTGTTTGCAAGGTTCAAAATATTTTGAGTTAACATGCATAAATTGAAAACAAATTGTGACTCTGGTAATATTTGTAGTTTTTATTTAGGTAAACACATTGAATATTACATCTAATGAGATGTCATTTTTGTTAGTAAAGCATTTTTAAATTAATTACTTGAATCGGCAAATATTTATGTTCAGGCTCAAAATTCTCATATGCATTATGTACAGTTTTCAAGAACACATATGTAATACACTTTTTCACTCTTGCAAGCACATTCTTTTGTAACTTTTATTTTATATTTAATAATGAAACTTTGTGTATTGCTTTCTTGGATGATTTTTTAAGAATTTACGATTTTACAAATCCAAAAATTAACAATTTAGAAGGTTAAGATAAAATTACACTTCATGCAAACTTTCCAAAGCCAAAGTGATTATTAAATGAAATATTCCATGATCTTATTGTGTATGGTTGTATATTTGCAATCATTTATAATTGGTTAAAAAAAAATTGTTTAATTTAAAGGAAATTAAAAATGCATTTTATTTTATTCATGCTCTTTTATTAAAAAAAGACCAAATATTTATTATGTTTACTTTTGCTGTTAAATGCACATATACAATGTTTGCTCTGTTTGTATTGGTGTATTAAAAGGAACACAGGAATTTAAATGCTCAAACAGCTGTTCTCACTCACAATCATTTTTATGCCTAAAATGATTAAAATAATTTTTCTATTTCAACTTCTGTGACTGGTATTTATTTTAATATTGGAGTAGTAGATGATTTTGTTATTGTCATCCTTTTTTGAATCAGAGCACAGCTAGAGTAATTTGGTTCTTTCATATAATTTACATGTTAGATTGTCTGAATACTTTAAAGTTTATTCTCTTTGGTTTTCAATTACGGCAAACAAGAATTTTTAAGTTTTTACAGAAAGCATAGACCTTTTTAGGCCCCGCAAAGGTGGTTCCTTGAAATTGTAAAGTCATGAAACGTGTTGAAAGTTAATTTTGAGTATTTACATGAAAAGAGCCAAGTAATTGACTAAAAATCCGAAGTCTAATCACGAGTGTAGTTTGGCAGTTGGGCTGATGTGAGCCATTTTCTGCCGTGCTAACGAGGATCGGGGGGAAGCAAGTTGCAGGTAGGTGGCGGCCCCGCTGGTGCACTGTATTCCATGTCAATAAACAAATGTCCCAAAAGATGTCGATATTGCCTGTTCAGTCATGTGAGCAATTTTGTTGACACGCATTGATGACAAACGAAATTGGAGCTTGTGGTCTATGGTTAACATATAGAAGATGTTTGCATTTATTTCGCAAACATTGACTAACTTGAGCTTCTGTCGTCTTATTACCTATTGTTCTTGTCATTCCATTCGCCAATTGGAGAATGTTCCCATGATATCAATTAATTTATATTGTTATAAAACAAGAAAAGGACACTTTAAAGCTTGCTTCCTTTTAAAGAAATATTATTTGCTTGCATAATTTTGTGATTCAAATTTAGTAAATTGTGAGTTTGATTAAAAGTGTAATACAAGTAAACAATGCAGGCTCTTAGAAATTCAGTATTTATGATTTGTCTCTTAACATCTTTATGATGACTTAATTCATATACATAATAATATATTTGACAAGGTTTGTACCAATTCTTACAATATTATTGTTAGTGATGGTGTTGGAGCAATGGTAAATCACTCGTGGAAACTAGCTTGAATCTCCAACAACACACATGGAACTGACACTTTGAACCTAGCACCAGCCTGTACGGCTTGCAGAAGAATTCATCTCTTAGAGCAACGCGGTTTTTGGATGTGCTCAACTGTTTTAGAACCTGTCAAAAAAATTGTCTACTGGCCTGAACGGACCATACCCAAAAATACCTTTCTGACTGTACAGAATATATTTTTTTAAAGGAGGCATTGCAATTGTACACTTGTGCTCATAATAATATTTTATTTCAAAGCAAACTTACACTTTTAGAAAATGCAGATACCTACTTTTTGTTGGCCTTACTTGATCTTCAAAATTTATGTGTAATTTTTGGGAAAGCCCTGGATAATTTCACCAAAAATATTTTTCAATTGTTGATGTAGTGTTGTAACTCAGAAGACAGTGTTGTAATTCAGTAGAAATTATATGGATAATTGCATTGCCTTTGCATGAGAAAAAAAAGGAGTGATGAGAAAATGTGTTAAGAGAGGATGTGTGAATAGAAGATGAGTACTACTTTCGACCTGTTTGATCCTAAGAAACACAAAATGCACTCTGGAGTGTGAATGTCAGTTGGAATACAGTGTGTTTAGTTTTGCACCAGAAACCATGCCACAAAAAATCCTGTAGTGTGTATGTCTGGTTGTCAGAGATTTTGAAGAGGTAAGTTGCATTTAGTGTTATAGAAAGTAGAATAGAAGACATGTTACTACCTTAGAATTGCAATTCACTTCAATATTTGTATGAAGTACAAATACAAACTTACTTTGTACAATTCATTGTACAAAGTACTATTATCTTACATTCATGTTAATTGAACTTTCATGATGTATATAAAGTAAAAGACTAGTTAAGACTGCCAAAGTAATTGTTTATTTTGTGCTGAGTTGAGTGTGAAGGTAGTTCCACAAAGCTCTGTATAATATGCCCTATGTGTCATATATACATGTCTAAATGAAACAGAAAACTGCTTCTGTTGTTTATTCAATATGACAGTATTCAGCTTCCGGTTGACTGTGTTAGGTGTATGCAGTCTTTGCACTTGCAGTCGTTTTGACTGAACTTTTTCTAACTAAGATCTTATGTATCTGACGTTAATCTGATGGTTTGTGCATCCTAAATTACTCATTTGGTCAGAGAACAAGTTCTGAATCACGTTTTCTTTTGTCTGAAAATATGATGCTGTAGTCCAAATAAATGATGGTGTTCCATGGACCAATTCTTATAATAGTTTATTTGACTTAAAAACTAAATTCTTGTGCTGAAACTACTTAAAATTCATCAAGAGTTGAATTGGACTCAACCTTGTGATTTGGCCCTAACATGTCATCTTGTGGAGCGAGGGTTCTGTCAACGTGAATATGCCCTTCACGCAGAGAGGGGTGTGAAGGAGGAGCTTAACGAAGTGTTGTGGTTTCAGGAGCTGACGCGCAAGTGGACAGAGGTGCGGCAGCTGGTTCCCCAGAGGGACCAGACCTTGCAGAACGAGCTCCGCAAGCAGCAAAGTATCCTTTTGATCCTAATGGGGAACGTAGAATTTGTGCTAGGAATATGTGCACTTGGCTGATGTCACAAAGGAGAGAGAAGATTTCACCAAATGTCATCTCAAACTAGTGCTTAAACAGCATGTACTTTCTTGCCTGTATTTTCACGCAAAATTAGGCAAAAAGTACTCAAATTTTTGAAAAGTTGTACATGACCTTAAAAAGCTATCTTTCAGGAACAGATTTCATTAAGGGAAAATATCTCTAACTTCATAATTGTAGTTGTAGGAAAACGCCAAAAAAAAAGTTTGAATTTTTGTAAGTTTTGAAAAATCAGAGTTTTCAACGAACATGAGACCTATACTATTCTTTTAAATGTCCTTTTCACTATTCAACAATAAAATTTAATCAAAAATGATGGAGCAATTTTTTAAAAAAATTTGGATAATGTGTGAGGAGTTTCATGTAAAGTAACCCCCCCCCCCCTCCCAATTGAAATATCAGTTTTAAATTCAAGGGTCCACGATATCAGCCAGATCATTTGGAGAATATTAGTTTTGGAGAAAATCAGCTTGAATGGTTTAGCCGCTAGCATTGTTTACAGAAGAACAGACAGACAGGTTGCCGTCAGTTGATTTTTCAGCATCAAGGACCCACAAAACATGGATTCTAGCTATATGCGTTAGAAGATCTTTTCTAAATTTAGCAACTGGATTCATCCACTTTTTCATTCCCAGGGCCCTGCAAATAGAGTTTTCTGCTGAAAATTTGCCGTTTTTTTGCACATAACTGTTACATCACTTTCTCTCTACTCCATGAAGTGAGAAAGTAAAACATTGGCCTCCTAGCTTTTTGACAGACAGTCTTTCCTTGCATAAAAAAAAAATATAATCACATTTTGTGTTAAAAATCACTTAAGAAAATCAATAATAAAAATTACTAATGCAGGCACAACAAATTTCTGGGCAAGTACAATTCCTTGTTTCTCGCATTGGGTCTACCCAGCTTTTCTACAGTGTTCTATGTTTTTTGAACAGCTTTTGCATTTGTGGATACCTCTACTGCACATGTGTTTCCCCTCTTGGGTGCCTCATTCATGCTTTTCTTGGTAGATGAATGCACAGATATCTTGTGTGATCTCTCCTCTACAGTGCAGACTTTTATTGGTTGCCAACCATTGAACCATCTCTCAGCTGCCAGGGCTGCACCTGGTGTAAATGTGTTTGCTTTCTCATCACTTCTTACTCTCTCTTACTTTCTCATTGCTAGAAAATGCCAGTGGCATGATTCTACATGACTTCTATGAGAGGGCTCCTTGCTTACAGTGGTATGTTAAGATTCCTTTTAATTTGAGACAATCATTACAATTAGAATTCAAAATTTATTTATTTACTTATCTCTGTAGTCTTTATTAGACAATTCACGAGCCTAATCTAACACCATCATCTGGAAATCTTAAAAAATTAAACTATAGGGATTGAAAAAATTACATTTAAAATTTGACACAGGTACAGGATAATACAATCTACTTTCAGAACATTTCTTTGAATTACATCCGGAATGAGTAAACGGCACCAGACTCGCCAAATGTTTCTCCATATATAGTGTAAAAATATAAACATTTAATTTTTATTAGAAACAGAAGGTTACATTTGATTTTTAAAGTACATATGGAAAAACATTTTGATGAGTCTGCTATATTCTCATTCTTTGTGTACTTTAGAGAAATCTTCTAAATATAGATTGTATTATAGTGCCTATACCAATTTTGTCTTGTAATGTTTTCAGCTCCTTAATTTAAATTTTTTAGACATCTTGATGATGAAGTTAGATTGAACTCTCAAAATGTAGAATACAATCAAAAGAGATGAGCAAATGAATAAAGTTCATACTCTTATCATATTGATTGTTTCAAATTAAAAGTAACTTTCAAGTAGTACATGAATCAATCATAAATCTTTATAACATTCCTTGTGTACACTTAATCCTAAGAACGTTCTCTCAGAAAAGTCACAGTAGAAAAGATTCCAATCTGTGATTGATGATGCTTTCATTGCAGTACATTAGGGACTCTGTTCAATTTGCTGCAGTGAATGGACCAGAATGTGTTTTGGAGGCACGCAAGTATAGTCTGCAGTAACAGTTTATGATTTATAAAAAAATAAAAGGTTTTTTGAAATTGTAATTTCTAAAATATTGTCCTGTGAGGAATGCATGGGGAATAAATATAAGGGGGTGCAGAGCTCACTTCTTTTATCATGCTTGCTGCTTTAATAATTTGTTTGCAATTGCTGGTCATTATAGCTACAATGAAGACCTGATTATTCACTCTGAAAATGTTATTTTAGAATGTTTTTCTCTGTAGAATATAAATAGTCAGTTGTTGTGTGAATTGTTTCTAAAAAAAAAAAAAAAAAAAAAAATCATTTCTTCCAAAAATGAAATATTGCCCCGTTTGCTCATTTCATTCTTTCTTGGTCTTCTCTTTCTTGTCTGTATTTTATTTAATACAGGCAACAGTGTTACTGATAAAAGCCCAAATCTGCCGCTTTATAAGAACAAGGCACGTAGATGTGTGAATTTGAAAGTAGATGTAGGCAATGAAACTGCGTGCAGAACCGGAGAGTGATGTAATCTCCTTATTCCCAGTCAATCCGTTATCTGCAACTTTAAAACTGTTGTTAGTGGGTGTCCTCCATTGGCAATTGATGAAGAAACTCTGTTTCCAATGTTTTCTACTTCTTTGTGCTGCATTCTGTGGTTATTGCAGTTTGTGGTTTACAGTTGATATGTGGAGAGAAATGTGATGTCCCTCCTGTGCGAATGCTAGTGTTTAAGCGTAATTCACACAGGAGAGTTTTCACGTTAATGAACTGAGTGGTCGAGGAAGGGGGGGGAGAAGGAGAAATGAGCAAAGATTTTTCATTTTTGAATTAAATATTTAATTTTCATTACCCAATACCATCTTATTCCAAGCTGAGAGAGAAGGAGGAGAAGGAGAGAGAGAATGAAGAATGGGAGAGTGAGAGAGATAGGAATCGAGATGCGCTCCTGATGGTGTCAGCCTCTTACCATAGCCCCGATCTCGGCCTGGAGGAGGTTGGATGCTGCGGCGGCGGTAGAGGCGGCGTTCGGGTCCATGGCGTAGCGTGGAGATGAACTCGAGATGGGAGACGGAGTGACGGAGCGACGGCGGGTGGCGGGTCGTTCAGTACGGGTACACACGCACGCGGCACTGCTCGGAAAGCTCTGACTGCCCCCTGCTTTGTGCGCTCCGTATTTATATGCTGGGGGATGCTTTTTGAAAGTTTTCGAAAGGTCAGTCTAGATGGTCAGCATGTTTGTCCCAGAGCCTTGATTTCTTAACGTCTCATCTTCCGTGTCCGGGTAGCCATGAGGCGAGAATTGTGCTAAGATTGAATTTTATTAAATTAATGTTGCTCATCACAGAAAAGTCCTTAACAAAGATCAGACAACGAGATGGTTCGCCGGCAGTTCGCGGAGAAGGCCAACGGCGTGGGGCCGTGGATCGAACGGCAAATGGATGCCGTCACTGCCATTGGAATGGGCCTCCAGGGGTCCCTGGAAGACCAGCTGCTGCGGCTGCGTGAATACGAACAGGCTGTGTACGCATACAAGCCACACATTGAGGAACTGGAGAAGATTCACCAGGCTGTACAGGAAGGCATGATCTTTGAAAACAGGTAAGGAACAGCAAATTTCAACCAGAGGGCCTCAATTGAATGCAATTTTATAAACGGTGCCGAACTGTAGAATTCAAGGAGCCAAGAGTTAAACTTGGAAAAACACAAAAGTTTATTTTAAATTCAATATCTGGAAATCTTCTGGCAAAATTGGCTCATTAAACTGCAGACTTGTGATAGGGAATAGCATAGCATATCTGGAAAGAGCAGTAATGTCTGACAATTTCTTTTCTTCAAGTTCTGAATTTTAATACGTGATACCTAGTTGTCTAGTCTTTCCCATATTAATATTTATTCTCGATTACACTATAGAACTTTAATGATATTATGGTGTAGTGTTTGAAATGCTTTTTTAAGAAAGTATTTTCACTGACGAATTTGTTCTAGTTTACTGAAAAGATGAAACGTAAGTTTTGAAAATGATGGAGAGGGTTTAGTTATTTTTATTTATTCATCTACTCAAATCCACCCTGTGCCTGTAGACCATTGAAATCACTAAAAATTGTGAAGTGCTCTGTTGATGCACATTTCTTTATTTACTTTTTTTATTGTCTATTATTATTCCATCTTTACTGAAATAAAAGACGTCTCTGAATATAAAATGACCCTCATAATTGTGAATAAGCATCCTAATAATTCATTTTCATTTTTAACTAATTCTTACTATTCGGTCAAAATAAATTCAAAAATTGTCATATTCAGTCAGTCAAAATAAATTTAGAAAATTGTCATGATAAGCTTAATTATTTTATGAGAATTAATAGGATTTTCTGATTCCTTTAAAAAATAATGATCCTTGTTTTTGTCACTACCATTTTCATCATGAAATATTTTGTTATTGTACTTTTCTTGCTGAGCTTCCAGTATGCCAAGTTTTCCTTTTGACTTTTTAAGCCACCTTGGAAGTTTTGAACATTTAATTTGTGCCCTTCATATTTCAAAAATCACTGCCCAAAACCATCCTGTTCTGTATCACCTGTATCGTGTTTTTCCTATTACACTCTTGTTTGTGCCTCTGATTCTTTAACTACCATTAATTTAAAATGCAGATTGTTTAAAGTTTGCATGACGTAAGTTGTGAACTACAAATGCGCACATCTCTGTACTTTGTCCTGCAGATAGCATGGGAGAGAACAGCAGTTTCAAAAGTTTGCAAATTTTTTCTGTTATTTTTTAACAAATTATTTCGTCTCTTTTGTTGGATGTAGAATGTGAGTAAAATGGAATATTCATGATTTGTACTTGTTGATTGTCAAACTAAGAATCCACAGTGCCATGATGATCTTGTAAGAAAATCTCAGCAGTGATTTTTATTCATTTTGACATTGCGATTCACATACTATAAAACGATTTGTTTGAGATTCTCTTGTTATGGGCCTGTATGAATAGTCTCACAATTCTGTGGTGGATGCCAGGTATATTGCAAAGAGCAGGCCTGATGGCCTGAGTCTCGCCACCTAAAATAAGGCATCATAATCACAATCATAATAATAATAAGGCAACTGAGTTGAACAATGCAGGATATTTTTATTTCATTTTATTTTATTTTTTCATTAAACAGGCAATTGCCAAAAATACATTATGTTACAAAATGTGTAGTGTTAATATCAATTATATACATTTAAATACTTAATTGTAGCAAATCTAATATAGTTAAGTTTCTGGCACAAGAAATAAATTTGTTTCACTCTTATGAGCCATTTTACTCATTTGCCATAGAGAAGAGTGTTGGCCTAAATTAGATTTAGAAATAGGTTCAAAAAATGTAATTTCATCATTATTTCTAGTACTCTGCGTGGAATTTTCCAGTTGATTTTTGATAATAAAGTAGGACAATCAATTTCATGATTTAACAATTTACCAAAATCAAGAAATCATTGAATTGTCTTTACAAATATAAAGTATTAATATTTACATAATTAGTACATGGAAGCAGTTGTGAGATATTCTGAGGGATTCCATTTGAAGTTTCCAAGCCACATAGGTGAGAAATTTTTGTTGTACAGTTTCAATCTTATGAGAATATATATATCATAGAAGGCTGTCCACACATAAAGTAAGATAGGCCTTACGAATGATATATATAATGTTTTCAGGAAAAATGGACTTTTAAATTCACCAGTTTTTCGTCTCACAAATCCTAACATTTTATTAGTTTTCTTTACTATATAATCAATATGTTTATTAAATTTTGATGACGAATCCAAGATAACTCGTAGATCTTTAAATTCATTTAGTATTTCAAGATTTTCATTATCTATAAAGTGTTGATATTCTGTTTGAAACTTTTGTCTAGAATACCTCAAAACTTGACGTTTCTTTATGTTTACAGTTAGCTCATTTCTAGTTAAGAAATTTAAGGATTTTTGTAATTCTTTACAATCATTATTGATTTTAATCTCATTACATATTTTTAAGTCATTGACATGTGTCCTGTTCAGGTATACGCAGTACACAATGGAGACCCTGCGGGTGGGCTGGGAACAGCTGCTCACATCGATCAACAGGAACATCAACGAGGTGGAGAACCAAATCCTCACCCGCGACTCCAAGGGCATCACCCAGGAGCAACTCAACGAGTTCCGCGCCTCTTTCAACCACTTCGACAAGAACCGCACCGGCCGCCTCGCCCCAGACGAATTCAAGAGCTGTCTTGTTTCCCTGGGCTACTCTCTTGGCAAAGATCGTCAGGTGGGCTGTCGCGCAGAGGCATAGGGTGGTGAAATCAAAGAGCTAGGTACAGGGTGGCCACTTTCTGGAAAATCAGGAAAAGTCAGGGAATTTTTCTTTGCCCTGCTCTGAGAAAGTCAGGGGGACAGTCAGAGAATTTGTAGAAGATTCATTAGAAGTTGGGGAAAATTCAGAGAGAGTTATAAAACTACATTTTATTACTTAAAAATTATTTAATTAATTAAAAGCATTACAACAGGAAACATTTTTTTGTTCAGTTTTTATTTGGTGAGAAAATATTGTTAATTTCAGAGACCTGACCAATTAATATCATGGTAGCTTTAATATTTTCGTTAAGTAGTGTGAAACTACAACTACTAAATATGAGAGGGCAAACAAATTTAAAATTCACTGGGAAAAGCCAGGGATATTTGTTCCAGGCAATGATTGGCCACCCTGTAAATAGCAGTATGAAAGTAGCAATTTCTCACAGTGGTAATCCTCATAAACAGACACGACAGTTAAAAACTTCGACACCATATAAATAAATTGGTTGAATTTCTCATACTGTGCTTTACTAGAAAAAGTCGAAGAACAACAAATACATATTGTATTAATTTATAAATTTCCTTAATTGTAATGAATTTAGTTATAGTAACTGGGACGATAAATTGAAATGTGAAAACTTGAGGACTCTCACTTCTGCAAAAATGCACAAATTTCTATTACATTTAAGTATTTTGCATTTTTTTATATTTAGAGAGGTTTTGTTTGAAGTGTACCAGAACTCAAGGTTCTCCAGATCCTCTTGGAGCAATTCTGATTCAATTCATTTTTAATTAGAACACTTCGAATGCACACAACACTAGTCTGTTAGAAAGTGGTGCCTTATTTTCTTAATAGGAAAATACTTTAATGTTTCTTATTTTGAACAATCTTCATGTATTAATGTGCACTTTTCTTTTTGCAGGGTGACATTGACTTCCAGAGAATCCTGGCTGTTGTGGATCCAAATGGCACAGGCTATGTCCACTTCGATGCCTTCCTTGACTTCATGACACGTGAAAGCACTGATACTGATACTGCAGAACAAGTCATTGACTCCTTCCGTATCTTGGCTGGTGACAAGGTATGAGCAATGTGTACTAGTGTATAATACATATTTATTTATTTTGTATTTTATTATTTATTTTATTTTATATGCTTATACTTTACATGCTTATAGTCAAATGAATGATAAAGAGTAGCCGAATGATAAGACTGTAAATAAAATAGTTAAAGATTAGAGCATACTGACGAGTGCTTTTGCTAATTACAAGTGAACCAATCATATTTATAAACAAATCAACTTCAGAGTTTTACCCAAAATCATTTGGTAATGTAATCATTATAGACAGTTTCGGTTTCAACAGCAACAACAGTAATTGCAAGACAGTATACAGAATTGTCTGTTTACATATTAATTTAAAGAATTAATAGCTAGATTTTCCACAATAAATATGGCATTTGAATGAAACCTCCAATAATTTTAGTAAGAAATAAAATTTGATAAAAATTACTCCTTTTGTGTCTACAGGAAAACTTCCTACCTGTTTGTTTTATATAAGCTGAATTAAAATTGTTGCATTTTAATAAATAAACTCCACATTTTTCTGTGAAGGGTACAGGGGATTTATTGTTGGGAAAAAATGTTTGGAGGGTGTTGTAAGTTTTATAAGATATCTTTATGTTTCATTTGTTGAATATTCTTCATAATTTTTTTAATATAAGTCCAATGTAATTTTACAAATTTAATATTGTAGCACCACTGATGGGGGAAAAATTCCCGAAACACATGTATGGCTGAATTTTCTGCATAGTAATTTATTTTGTATACTACTTGTGGTTGATACTTCTGATATCCTAAAATTATAATCATGGAGTACCACGATATCTCTGCTGTCACTAGAGAATTTATATGTTTGTGAAATATAGCATAAATGAGTGTTCCTTTTTTGCAGCCTTACATCCTGCCTGATGAGTTGAGACGTGAGCTGCCCCCTGACCAGGCTGAGTACTGCATTCAGCGCATGCCTCCCTTCAAGGGCCCCAACGCGACTCCCGGAGCCCTGGACTACATGGCTTTCAGCACTGCACTCTACGGAGAGTCCGACTTGTAGAGTGGCCGATGATGTGATGCGATAAGGTGATGCGACGACATCTTATGCCTTGCCTCACTCTAACCTTCGCCTGGTCGGCACCAAACTGTTGTTTTTATTTAAATCTACAGAATGTTTATTATATTATTATAATAATTATTATTTTTTTGCTGTGTACAATATTTGAAGAAACACGATATACACAGTGTAATTAAGGAGTCTGTACACACTTTATCATAGTAGTTCTGTTCTCATCTGAAAGAAATTACTCTATGTTTCTGAGTTAATAGTTCGTTTCACATTTTAAGTTGTATTTCACACTAAAGAATGCTGTGTTTTCAAATTAATTTTCTTTTGTTATCTACAGATTGTCAGTGAATAAATCAGCCTTTCTCATTTTCATATTTGCTATTCAGTAAATAATGTAACAGAGATTCATTATTTATAGTGAAACTTATTAACTGGTAGTGAAATAACACCAAAGATTTCATTCATAAACAATGGAATTTTAAAGTAATATTTTCATTTCTGTTATCATTATTTTCATCTTGATACATAAATGATAACGTGTGCCCAGACCTCGTAGCTATACCCTGTATATATTTAACCATTGGTGATTAGGAGAGGAATGAATCCTGCTGATTTCTGGAAAAGTTGTGTCGATATACATTTGTAATTTAATATCTTGTGGAAGTGTTGGAATAGCAAATTATTATTGAATTTAATGGTGAGACAAGTACGAATTGAATTCTTGTTACACATATCACGAGAATAATCATGTATACACATCTAGAGAATGAATGATAAGTTCTGGATTTACACAGCTCAGTACTCAAATTTGGTCTCTGGGAGATCACTGTTGAGTACAATACTTTGCTTAGAGGTGCTTGATGAGGCTAAGTTGCTCTACTGATTTTTGGAACTTGATGACTTGTGTACATACATTTTTCCTTTGAGCACAATATAAAGTAGTTCAGCCTTAGAATTCAGTAGTGCAGCCTTGTTTCATCAGGCGATCTGAGCTTTTTTAATGTTCCGTTCCCAATAAAACATCAATCTTGTTGACCGAATTCCCTTAATCAGTATTTGCTGATTCATTCAGCATTTGTCATTGATACTCCAGATGTGTATCCTTTCGATCTTGGACCAGTGAGCGTCTCGATATTCAGTGTGCCATACGTCAACTAAGAGTTTTTAACGAGTCACTCACGTTCGATACAGTTCCTCACGTAATTGGTTGCTCGTATCATAAATGGTACCTATTATTAACTAGTACTCATGCTGTATAAGGGACTTTGAATTTTAAGAATTGCTGGGTGAGGAAATCAGCAGGATGAGAAATTTTCGCCTTGCCCTGCCGCTAACGAAGGCTGATCACTGCACAGTGAATCGGCAACGAAACTCACTGCCAGCTGGGCAGGGGCAGTGTGTACTCGCGGAACGCAAAGAAGGGAATAAAATATTTTTGGAAGGTGTTAAAAACATGTTTTTTTTAAATGCCCAATTTTTTAGATGGAAGATGTTGCAAGTAATTATATATATATAAAAATTAAGCAAAAATATTAAAAGTATGAATAAAAAGTAATCTTTAAGAAATTATTTTTTTGAAATAAGCCCAGAATTGAATAGCAGGTTTATAGTGTGACATTCTAGTCAGATGTTCGGTCATATGTAAAACTGAAAAAACATAAATAAGGCTTACAAGAATGGAACATTAAAAAGGAATATTGGAATAAATTGGTGTTTTATTTTCAAAATCCTTGTGCCTCTTACCCTCATTAGAGAACTCCCATAAATTAGTATGATAGCCATCAAATCCCAAGGCCTTTTGTAATGCTAAGTGCATACTTATCTGTGGTGAATTAATTGAATTATTAACTTGTTTAGTTCTAGGTAAAAATCATATTAATTAGTTACAGTTTTATACTGGTTACTGAGAAAACATGCAGCTTTTGAGATTGTTGTACACTATGCAAAAATTCCAATACAGAAATGTTGGAAAATAATTTTCAAAATTTGAGATAGTAAACTAATGATTCCAAAAATATTTTGTATTTTCTAAATTATGTATAAGAAATCTGTAGACCAGTTTACTTTAGATGAAATTGAGAATTTAAAAGATTTTTTTGGTTTGGATAATAAATAAAACCAAAGGCAAGCAGAATCATTGCTTGATTAAAGGAAGGTTGTTTTCATTGGGTTTGCATGAAGCAAAGGAATGTCAAATTACTGCTGCCATACATCTAAATAAATAAACTCTATTTTTTAATTTATTTATGAGCTTAAGTATTCTGCATACTCCAGGTATTAATTTACAACGACTATCCATTAAACCTTAAAAGGATTGAAAATGTTATGCTTAGCAGTGGTCGGCAAACAACCACAAGAAGCAACCTACTTACCACTTTCACCAAGATGAAAATTGCAGTGATTTTTATTATTTATTGCATCTACAAATTGACGCAACTCGTCTCCATGCCCCTTAACGGGTGTTGAGCACTTTGTGCTGGGGAAGAAAACGGCTTGACCACATTACACATTCAGGTTTGCCAACTGTCCTGCTCCAGAATGTCAATATGTACTGACAAAAAACATTTAACCTTAAGCGACAAATAATAGTTAATTGTATATTTTTGCAGGTGTGTTGTGTGTTGTTAAGAAAGTGCTGGGCTTTTCTGCAAGGATTGATTTTAGGCCCTGTTCTCTTCCTACGATACGATACACCCTCGACGATTTGAAACGGACGAACATTCTTTGCAATAAAGAGACCGTAAATAGTACAATATCAAATGTTTTAAATTGGTTCCCTAATAACAAATTAATAGTAAATAAAAAAACTGTTTCAAAGCAGTTTTCCATTTCACATAAACAATACTCTACTCCATTGAAAATGAACGATGTGCTACTGACTGATATTATGGTAAAATTTTTAGATATCTCAGTTTAGCTCAGCCTTAAATAGAACGTCCATGTAAATGACTTTAACAGAAAATTAAGTTCATTATGCTATGCGTTCAGAATTCTTTCAAATTCAGTCAGCCTTCATACTGCTCGTTGTGTTTATTTCACGAATGTTCATTCTCGCCTAAGATATGGCATAATATTCTGGAGAAATACATCTTATAGCTCCCAGTCTTTTAGATCACAAAAAAGAATTGTACGAACAATGAGCAAATCCCAACTTGTGATTCTTGCAAGCGTCTCTTTATTAATCTGTGAATATTACCATTACCTTGTCTCATGATTTACGAATCAGTGGATTTTGTCAAAAATGACTTACTGAAGAGTAGGAATATATTTTCAGCATCAACCATGTTTATAACTAACACTCGATGTATTAATAATATTCATCAATGGTGACAGTATTCACAGCTCACTACAGACAATTTACATACAGTACATTATTTTACAACACATGACACTTCTCGATCAGGTTTTTCGTTCAGTTTCCCTAATCCTTATCCTAAAGCGAATTCTGAGGTAGCCCCTTGTTTTACTTCTGGATATAAATGTAACATCACTATCTGTGCACGTCTTTTAGAGTTCACGCAGTGAGGAATATAATTATTGAAATTAGCGTTCTCCATACTGTCGTGGCAAGAACTATATTCCTTCACGAAGAACACGACCCCAGTGATAAGAAAACGTGCACAGAATACACTTCTCCTTGTATCACGTCACGCAGTTTTTAACTGTATTTTTACATAAAATAAATAAATAGTTTTTTGAAACTGTTTTATATAGAATAATATATGCTCACACAAAGGAAAATCACAGTTTCGAAACGAGAACGCAAATAATTAAAATCCAAAAATGTTCGGGTGAAAAGATAAGACATTATTTGCGATCACGTTACTTGTGGAAATGAATGAGTTCATTGTGGCAGGAAATAGTGAGTAAAAAGTCCAATGCACCGTAGAAAGGTTTTTAAAATCTAGGTTTACTTCTCATGAATGCCTGAAAATAGCGACAAATCGACCTGCAATTAAATAAATAGGTAAATACATTTGCACGATCCATTTTTAATGAATTTTTGGGTTTTATCGTTTACTTTAACTGTGGGAGTAAACAATATAAAATTGGAAATTCTCAAAGAATATACTGTAAGTGCGAGTACGTACATCGTAACATGGAATACAAACAATTATATAGATCAATGTAGATTATAAAACTTTAATTGTTTAATCCAGTGCTTCCCAACGGATGCAGGGTCGATGAAATTTTGGAGCGGGTCAGTGATGATCGAGTGGTCGATTGGCTGTCTATAGACCAACACCAACAGGCAATTTAAGGTGTAATTAAGATCCCATGAATTACAAGAACTAGCTATGAACTTGATCATTATTTTTTCTAATACATAGAAACAAAACATACTAAATTACAAATTCACTCTACTTCTCTCGTACCTGCCGTTCATCCTTAGGCCCACAACAGACTACACCGAGAGATGCGTTGACAGAAATGTGCGACAAGAAATGTGGAAAATCAAAACAAACTTACCGACCCTTTCACACTAGAAAGTTTTCTCATTCGCCTCTGCGGAGGTGAAAGAGTTCTTTGCTCGAGTCGGTCAGCGAGCGAGTTTTCTCTGACATATTTCTACTCCTTCACTTTTTATGTGACATTTAGGCCTTCGCTACAGTAGGAAAACAATGAACACTGCCTAGAACTGAGTGAGTTTATAATATTTAGCAGTAAAAGACATGATAAACAACCAGATTTTTAATTGTTTATTTGAATTTTCTCTTTAAACGGCAATGAACAAGAAAAAACTTGTGTGAAAGATATTCTTACTTGATTGAAACCCGTTCATAATGAGCAATATGAAAATAAAAATTTGAAGCAAGAAACTTGAAGGGGTATATTGAAATAATTTAATTAATTCATTATTTCCTTAATTGGTATTTATTATTTATGAATGAATTTATTAATTGTGAATTTTATTCTGAATTAGTTGATTGTTCACAATTTATTCATAATTCAACCAATAAATACAATAAAACAGAGGGGGAGGGGGAATTATGGAGCTCAAGAAAATATGCACAGCTAGCACTCCTCCCTTAAAAGTCACATACATTCCAGTGTTTTACATTAAATAATGATTTGTACTAAATTTAAAGTGTTTTGCCCAACCTTGAAGATAGTGTATGTTACATAAATGTAACATAGGTTCACACTAAACATTTCATGATTTTTGAAATGTCAAAATGTTGATCTTCAAGAACAATTATTTCTGAAGATGACTTCATTGTTGTACAAAATGTAAGCTTTTCATTAAAAAAATTTATTAAGGTTTTTTAAAAGCTGAGAACATATTATTTGAACCATAAGAGCATAGTCTACTATATTTAGTGAAGTAGATTTTAACATGTTCATATTCTTTTAAGATATTTCATGGTGATGCAAAATGAAAAAAAAAAAAAAATTCACAATGCTTGAAAGAAAGTGCGATTTCAGAACGACGTAGAATTTGCCTAAATAAGATTACATTTCAATTAATTATCACCAATCATAAATCACATTATCTGAAAATTTTAATGAGAGTATGTGAACATTTTAGTTTAAAAAAGCTATAAAATGCGTGAATGTATTTGTTTAATTTAATAAAATCACTGTAGAATTTACACAAATACATATTTTAACATTTCAAAATACTGGTATGAGCGATACCACGTTACCTGCATTCGAATTGAGCGCCCATAAAACTACAAAATAGATGACTCCTAACTGATATATAATGTTTTGATTGGGCCCAAGTAATTCTTTCGTGTTGCAGTACTGCACCCTGGTGACTGTGTTAGACACTGAAATTTTAATCGTCAGTTCGCTAGAATCGACATTTTTATGAAATTGTGCCGCAGAAGAATGCTTGAAGAAGGATATCATAGTCTTTCCTCTATGGAAATTCTTCTGTGCTGCAAGCTCCACCATGGCCACTCTTTGCTTGATACAAAGAAATTCGTGCATCATGGTCTTCGTTTGGTTACTCCAAGGTTAGTCTCAGGCAAAGAGGATAACAACTCTCAGAGAGTATACTAACTCTCATACCTCCTCTTTCTCCCTCCACCTGCTCCTCTGGTAGAGCGCCAGAAAATGTTTGTGGTACCGAAACGTTTAAGAAGATATTTTATTCAGTATTGTGAATAATACCACTAGTGATCAGCGAGAACGTTTTAGTTAGAATGCAAATGTGAACAACTTTAGTTGCGTCATTTTAAATTTTGATACTAAGGTTTAGTTCTTGTGAGGCTGTTTCGGGCCGCCCGAAATCGCAAGTGTCAAAATATGAAATTAATTAAGAAAACGATATGTCTTTCAGATTGCATTGACTAAAAATACTTTCTGGCACAAGCGATTGAGGTGAAGGAATTGGGATTTTATGTCGATGCGTAGTTAAATTTGTAAAATTAAAAGAGAATATTGGCAATGGGAAAAAGGAAAACAGTAAAAGGAAAAAAGAAAGCAGGAGGAATTAAGATCAAACAACCAAAAAAGTTAAACAAACCTGACAAAAAAAAAGATAGTGCCACCAATTTCTTCTGGGCCGTAAAAGTACTTAAGAAGGTTGCAAACAAGCCGATAGATGTTAGTCCCCAAAATGTAAGTGAATAGCAAATAGTATTCATTTCACAGGAACAATTGTTTCGTTAGCAATTCTTGCCAAGACCGCTTGTACTTGTATTCATAATTCAACTTAATATGTAAGTGAGTTAAGGATTTCAGAGCTTAGGACAAAACTCAAACTGCAGTTCTTGAATATTATTCCTCAGTTTTTAACTTTTTTTCATGTTACATAAATTAATGTTAATCTTAATCTTATTGCACTTTAAAAGCTGTATTTAACGTTGTTTGTTATCGTATGAAAGCCAATATAAAAAATTTGGAGCAGAACAAAGTAAATTTTGATTGAACAATTTTCTCGCTACTGTCATATCAATGCTATTCTTTTTATTAGGATTCTATTATTTTGGAATGTGGGGGAATAACATTGCTACATCTTTGTTTCTTTTTAAAGTTTGGCTTTGTTTCATCACTTTTCATAATCCTTATTTTGACAATACAATTAGTCGCAACAGTACAATGTTTATTTGAAATATTGAAGTCACAACTTCCATAATTTGAAAGATTTTATAGTTTCTTTAGAAGCAAGCAGAGTGACAAGTTACCCTGCATCCTTCAACATTGCCACTTTCATTTTAACAATGTGTGAGGAGAGGATAGATAACAAAAACACACCAATGTGCTTAGAACATTTTTTGTTGTTATTGTTAGTCTGACAGTTTAAGTAGACTGTCCAGGGTAACCCAAATTAATGAAGTTTCAACGACAAGATTTGGCTGCATCACAATACACCTTACCCTTATGGCAACTTTAGATTACATCTGTAACCAAATGCAAATGGCAGTTGTATACATAATGTTTCTGGGAGAATTAGCTATCTATGTGATCACAGTCAGCAAATACATTTACACTACAGACCACACCATTTACATTTTCAGAAGTTATGGCAATGTTACTCCACATTACCTTACTTGAAATCTCCAAAATGTACTGCCCTGTTTAATTTCATTTAAATTTTGTAGTTATTTTTATATCTACTTATAATTTTTTTGAAATCTCTAGAATTTCATATTTGAAACATTTGAACAAAAATATCTACCTCTTGAAATATACTATGAAGAGCATACAAATTTCAGGGCTGTGTTAATGTTTTCCTTTTGTTGAATTGTGTGCGAGTATAATACCCAAGGTGATCTTTAGACGGATCTTTTAACCAGTTGAATGAATTTCAGAGTGTGATTGTTTCATTGAGCTCTTTCTCCAAATTTGAATGCTCCATTACAATTGAAATGTTTAGTTAAGTGGGTAAGTGCTCAGTACTAGGTTTTTGGAAAACTAGGAAAAGAATCGATGAAGGGGCAACTGGAGATAGACTCAGGAATGAATGAACTCTTTATGGGATTTATTGATACTAATATGGATTCCAGTGGCTCATAGAACCTTCTGAAACTTTTAGGCTAGCCTCGTAAGTGCTATTAAAATAAAGTGGATAAAAAAACATGGTTTTAAGGTACTAAACCTTTAAGTAACTAAGTTCCTTTAAGATACTAAACACTTGTGTTAAAGTTATAGAATGATGGAAGTGTTAATAGTCATATTACGAATGTTACAGTTGCTACTAAAGTAATTGTCAACTATCAACAAAAAAATAATATTAAGAAAAGTAGTTATAGATAATAGTACTAGGAACAATTATTGACGAAAAGTGTAACATGAACTGTGGTAGTGATGCTGTATTTCCTTCTGAAACTGGTGCCAGTCTTTACACCCTACAGAGTAGGAAAATTTCTAAGGATTATTAAAAACTTTGACCCTATGTGTGTGTGTGTGTGTTTTTTCTTGGAGGGGGGGGAGATTGGGGAATATTATTTTTCATATTTTGTCTTTATAAAATACTGATTTTCATCCTTTAAACAGTTAACTTGAAACACATTCAGTACTGTCAAGTGTAAATAAGAAGTACACCTAAAGATTACCTCCCCCCCCCTCCGCTGTTCTGAAATTTCAATTTCATACTTTCCTTACCAGTAATATAAATTTTAAATCAAGTTGTAATTGGATAATAGAATAACAAATGCATAACATGTAGCAAAGTTTCAAAATAAGTGTACTGTAAGTTTATGTGTACTTGTTTGCGTTTGGATTTATTTCTGAGGGTTTATTATGATGAAATTGGAGTTGTCAATCTTAGCAAATGAGGTTCATATTTTATTGTTATTTGACTTTATTTTGTACTAATGTTGATTTTTGTATTTGTTTGTGTGTTCGTTGTGATTAAATTTGAGTTTTGTAAACTCACTGATTTCTGCAGAAATATTGTGGAACTCCATTATTGTACAACGAGAGAAAAATCAACTCTAATTAATATCCAGAGGTTCACCATAGTTAATTTGTATTATTGATTGATAATTGTACGGTCAGAAATACTGTTGGTGTTGCCATTATTTAATGACGCGTCGTAGAATAGAAGGGTAATCAATGTACTTTTGAGGTTCTTCATGTACCATTCCGTTAGTTGATAAGTATTTGCCCAATTTTCATAATGTCTGTTTTTACAGCTTCGAGAGGTGTTAGCAAAAAGTCCCCATGCGGTGGCAACGTGGGCAGGGAAAAATGCCATCCTCAACGTGGTTCAGTTGATGCGTGAAGATCTCCTGTACGTTTTGATCGAAGCAGGTGCTATAATTCAAGTAGGTAGAAGAATGGTTTTGTTCTATTTATTTTCTAAACTTATGGATATATATTCAATTGAACAAAACATAATATAGTACATGATGGCTGTGAGGAGACAGGGTAACTGAAAATAAACTTTTACTAATAGAGTACCATTCATACCTCTTGTTTTTGTGATAAATTTAATTCTGGCAGGTTCCTATGCATTACAACTTTTATCGATAGACCACTTACACTGTAAACAATCCTATCTTAAGAAAGTGTAACTCATGAGTACAAGCTAATGATGCAAATGTAACATTTCGTGTACACCCATTCGTATGAAAATTGCATTGAAAATTAAATGCTTGGTCAAAAGCTAGCAATAATTCTCCTCTAATTAATTTGTTCAAAAAGATCAAGAGGTCTTTGTTCTTCTGGAAGGGTAGTGAAGGGATATTAAGAGTTGATGATGTAATACAGTTCTCGTGGTCAAGAAACAGATCTGGTAAATTTAAACAAGTCACTGCAATTCTAAAGATCTTGTACTCTACAGTTTCCAATTTATTGGCATAGTAAGGTGATTTTTTTAAAATACAATTGTTGTGGCTGCAGAAAATTGCTCATTGACAAAATAAAAGGAAGTTTTCTAATATTTGAAAAACAACAACAACAACAACAACAAAACAACATAAATTACATATAAAATATAAACTTCAATTTAAATATAATGTGTTAAAAAAAACAGATTGTGCAGCTAGATATCCATCAATTGCCAAACAATACATTTTGAAGATGAGATTGTTATGCTATACATTAATTCTGTAGTAGGCAATCTAAAAATTACATTTGACTAAAAACGATTATGAATTGTACACATTGACACAATTTTGGTAAAGTAAAATCTCTATCAGTATCCTTTCAAGTTGAAAATGATTGTCATTTTAATTTCAACAAAACTAAATCCAAAAGATATTCTTGATGATGGTTCTTGAAAGTTTCAACAAATATAAGTTAAAAATTTACACAAACTTTTGCCATATGTATTGCAATATGATTATTATAGCTTGGTTGCCGTTTAAGAGATGCATTCGTAAGTTTTGGTCTAGCTATTAAAGAAATGTACAAAATTATTTGATTGGGTAAAAATATTTTGCCAAGTTTGGGAATAAGAAGTGTACTCGTAACCTTCATATACAACTTTTGTAATGCTGAAAGAATTTTATTCTTTTCTGCATCAGTGACAAAAACATAAATAACATAAATTTCATCATGAGCCCACATGAACAAATTGAACATCCCAAATTCAAATACAAAGCTTGACAAGTAATTTCTATTTCAAACATCCATTGAGTCACCTGTTTTGAAATCATAAAATCACTCTCATTTACATATTTCAATGACCAATTCAATTCTGTGGTTCCAAGATGCAGAGTTCTTCTTCCTCTTTGTCTTCCTTTTCTCCTCCTCTTCTTTTTCTTCTTCTTCTTCCTCTTATTCTTCTTCTCCTCCTCCTCTTCTTCTTTTTATTTCTCTTCTTCTTCATTGTCTTTCTCTCCTTTTTCATGTTTATTACTACAGTTTGGCCTTATATCTGTTTTGTAGCCTCCTGGCACACAGACATGTGAGAACGACTTTCCTGAAGATGGAAATGATGGAAACGCAGAGGCGAAGGCACTGGCCCATTCAGTGGTGGCGGATGCCAGCGTTTGTGCTTTCCTCTCCAAATGCGCCGACTTCACACACAACAAGCTGAATGATCTACTGCGAGAAGCAGATTCCGCGGACGCAGTGAAAGCGTTGCTGACTGTCGGTGCACAGCCCAATTACTTTGGCAGCTATGGTGAGTGCATGTCGAGGAGGGAAGTCCTGCCTAGGGAGCCACGTGTCAAGGCGGCTCCACACGTTCGGCAAGTAGCTACGTACTGCTCGTCCAATCCCAAGCTGCTAATGTGAGTGGTAAATGTTCGCTTTCTTTGAAAGACTGACAAGTGGTGAGGAGCACCCAACGTTAATCACTTGGCAAGCAATTGCTCCCCATGCACCGAAAACTGAATGCGTGGAGCCATCTTGAAGCATCAGCTTGAAGGGGCATCCCACGTAGAATTGACGTTTGCTTGTGTGTTGTGGTATGGTGGTGCTCTTGATTGATTAAGTGATGTTTTCGGGCATCTCAACTGCAGTGGTTGTTAATCACATCTGTGTAGTGAATGTTTTTATTCTGGGAGGTGGCGGTGTTCCTTCCCTGGTAGATGGTGCGGGCCTTTACGTCGCTTGCAGGGTTTCCCCTTCCATCTCTATTCTCCAGCTGTGGTCTTCCAACATGTGGAAGGGTAGTGCGTGTAAGAGGAAGGAAAGGTCACACGTGGTGCGAGGTCTGTTTGGTAGGGTACTGCCCCGATCTTTGCTTGGTATTAATGGGAGAAACCTCAGAAAACATCTGTTTGGAACAGCCGGACGCCACCATTGTGAATGAAACCGTAGGCTCTCCTGGTAAGAGTTGCAGCTATGCTGGCTCTGAGCTAACTCAGCCGGCACAAGGCTCTTCCCACTGTCATTCATGTATTTGCTTTGGTTTCATATATTTTTTCATAAACATTGTCTTAAACTTATCTTTCAACCCTTTTGTTTCTTCTTTCTTTTGCTTTCCTTCTGTTTTTTCTCTCTTTTCTTTCTTCCCATTCTTCTATGGTGTGGGAACAGCAGGGGCACGGAGAATTCGGTGTTGGGTGGAAAGGGTGTGGAGACTGAAATAGAACACACCATAGCTGCAGCATGAGGGACTAGTCTCAGCCGAGGAAGGAGACAAAGGAGCTGAAAAGGGCAGAGAGAGTAGACAGGAAATTCATAATTTTAGGCAAATACTACATGAAACAATTTTTAAACATTTGCTATTTTCAAATATACCGAAGTTTCATTGAAAATCAGACCTTTGCCATTTTATAAGTAGGGGAAGTATTTTAATGAAATGTCATTTTTTCTTTTCACTTTGGAATGATGCCTTTTAGTACAGTCATTTATTTTATGTTTTGACAAAAGGAAAAGGCCCATTTTTTATGACATTTTTTTAACTTTTCGTTGATTTTGACTAAGAAGTCATTTTTTACTTTTTCCTAATTTTTGAAGCAGTTTTTGCTGATTTCGTCAATTTTAATATAATTTTAATGGTACTTGCTTCAAATAATATTTATAATATGTAACATAATGTTTTCCACAGAATTCCTGATTGATTTCGATGACTTATTTGATTTCTTCGCTCAGAAATTGTAATCCAGCTGTTGTGAGAATGTAATCCAAGGTTCCTGTGACGTCTATCAGTGACATTGTCGGTTTGACTGATTTCGTGATAACTAATCACAGGTATTTCATGGTAAAGAACAGTCCAAACCAAACCAAAATTTGTAAGCAGAGTTTACTTGAACGAAAGGAAGAAGCTTTGATTACATCAGTAACGTATTCAACTGCTTGAGTTGTTCATCTGAACTGGTTTTCGACAGATTTTTTATGTCCTTTCACTTTGTTTTGGGGGCATTTTCAAAATTTTTTTTAATTTTTGGCGATGTTTTAGGTCATCAGAATCCACTCCCTAGTTATAAGCGTACATTGTTCTATTTGAACAAAAAGTGTAAAGAAAAAATTCGGAGCCATTTTGTGAAAATTTTGGAAATGTCCTCAGGACTTTATGTAAAGTAACCCCAAAATGAAAATATCCATTTTGATTTCCCGGGACCATGATATCAGTCAGCTCAATCAGGAAATATAAATTTTGGTTTTAAAAATTGTGTTTATGCGCTAGTGTTGTTCACAGACAGACTCCTCAATTCCACTTTCTTTATGTCAAGGACCCACAAAACATGGATTCTATTTACACAATGTTTCCAAGAAAGTAATTTACTGCATATTCTAGTGAGAAAAATTCACTTTTTGAAAACAAGGACCTCAAAAACGAGTTTCTGTCAAAAAATGACACTTTCTCTCGAAACATTACAGTACTTTCTCAATACCATGTAGTAGCAAATGAGAAAGTAAATCCAGAACATTTCTTCCATTTATATTTTTCTTCCATTTATATCCAGTAAATCCAGAACAAATCCTTACTGCTTGAGTTTTTATATACCACATTATCTCATTCTTTGTTTGCTTTGAAACATTTTCATCATGAAACAACATCCTTCATTTGTTGTGTAAACTCATTTCTTTTTTACGGGTCCTGGAAAAATTTTCAAAATATCCTGCACTTTATAATAACTGCTTTATGGTGGACATTTATGCCAATGAAAACCATTCTTCAATACTATCATGTTATTAGAAGCATCTTCAGATTTTGAAAGGAATATGTCTATTACCTTGTTGACCCCTTTCATATCTACCCTCAAGTTGGAAACATACTTTAGTTAGGACCGTTTTCTTCACTTTTGAAGTTATATTCATAAAATATTATTTCAGGATTCATGAATGATATCAAATTCATTAATTGAAATGAAAAATCAAAATAAATTCATTTAAGAAAAGATAACATTGTAATATATAGCTGAGAATATAATACTAACGCACACACACTTCTGAAATTTCGAAATGACTCCTTTTGAAAATGAAAGTTAGCCCAACAATTCAGTTTTTATAAAACACGATACATTGTCAGCATGTAGCATCAATTATCAACATGTGTTCAAGAAGCAAGTAAGTTCAAGAAGCAAGGGCGGGAATATATTTTCAGAAAATGCCGAAGTCTATTACTATAACACTCGACGTAGAAATCATATTCATCAGGTGACAGTATCAACAGCTCATTACAAAAAATTCACATACAATACATGTACATTATTTTACAACACTTTGCCAGATGACATTAAACGATTAAATTCAATAGAAAAGTTTAAATCCCAAGTGAAATCGTTTCTGCTGCATAACTGTTTCTATACAATTAGAGACTATACTGAGCATCACAAGAAAAGTAACATTCATTTTAACAATGATTCATAATGCTTTATTTACCATTTGAACTGTGTAAATGAGTATAAACAACCTGTAACAACTATTGTACTACAGCTTCCGGGTCAATGACCCCATCTCGATCAGGTTTTTCGTCCAGTTTCCTGATCCATTGAGCAAATGCTGAGATGGCCCCTTGTTTTGCTTCTGGACATAAATGTAACTTCATTTGCTTATTTATTTTTGAAAATAGATTTTACTACATGGGAGTTTTTGTTTTTTTTCTCCCTTTCAAAATTCAAAATTTATTGCTTATTTATTTTGAAAATAGATTTTATTACATGGGAGTTTTTTGTTTTTTTTCTCCCTTTCAAAATTCAAAATTTATTGCTTATTTATTTTTGAAAATAGATTTTACTACATGGGAGTTTTTTGTTTTGTTTCTCCCTTTCAAAATTCAAAATTTATTGCTTATTTATTTTGAAAATAGATTTTACTACATGGGAGTTTTTTTCTCCCTTTCAAAATTCAAAATTTAAGTAGTATATGACTTAGTGTAGGGATCACAGAATTTTGAAAATGTGCACACAATTCACTTTTCCCCATAGCACGTCATACGCAGTTTTTAACTGTTTTTTTGACGTAAAATAAATAAATAAATAACGTAATTAAAGGCTCCAAACGTTCAGACAACCCTGGGTTTATCAGGACATGGTATCCTTTCCAGTGCTATACCCTCCAGACAAAATCTACTTTTCACTTTTTAGAAGGTAGTACAAAGCTGCAAAGGATATCAAAGTAATTGTACTCTTTCAATAAATGCCCTTAGAAAGACACTTCTCTTGTGGCTTGCGAACAGAGACTCATCAGCTGTTTCTGGATATCGTGACAATTTTTATAAAACTTCATATTTTTCTCAAAAAATTAGATGTTATGACGTTCATATAGCATGATAAGAAGGAGGTAAACGGGAAAATTGTGTGAGAACTGTTTCTCAAGATACAGTACTTATTGAGATTTGGGAAAGTGAAGGTCCTGTTTTCTGTGTCAAAGAGTTCGAGTATTAGTCGATTGTATTTAATGGTTGTGTCGAATGGCCCTATTTATTGGGCCAACTGAGATTTAAGATTCCAAATAGAGTAAACCACCAGAGAGTTCTTTATTTTTAGTAAAAAATTGAGTCATTGTTTACTGTGAACAACCAATCAACAAAATAATATATAAATAATTGATTTAAATAAATTAGGTGTGTCTCAACCAATATATTATAATGAACTGAAAATGAAAGTGCTAGATGTGTGTGAAACTTATCAACTAATCAGTTTACTTGTTTTGTATTGATGTTTTTTGTAACTTGTTTCAAAAATCAATGTTTTGTAAATTAAACTGTTAAGTCTATATAATAAAAAAATAAACATACTCTAAATCAGTACTTATCAGGTAAATGAATGAAGTTCAATTCCTTGTGAAGGCCGAAACCCATTGGTTGAAAAAGCTATAATTAGGCAGAGGTGACTCATTATGGCCGTACGGCTAAGATCCAATGATTGAATGTAGATGACAATAAAAACTTTGAAAAAGAACATAACCACCAACTAGAGTAGAATACGTATAACCTGCTTAATACAAAGATGATTTTGAGAAGTGTGAAAACAAATTGTTTTGCTTGACTAGAACTTGTCCTGTGTGGTTGTTCTATGATCAGTACCCTAAGAAAGAAGTCAAGTCCTTTCCTGGTCCTTGTAACGCCTCTACCCTTACTAAAATTTCCTTGCACTATGCTACCACACTTGTCAGGGACTTAGGGCTTGTCCTATGTGGGGCAGTGCCCAATCTAGCTGGGGAAGAATACTGCCACATCCTGGGATATACAGGACGTATGACTATAGCAGTTGACACGAAATAGGCAGTCCATCAATCAGATAGAGGTGTTTTGTTGAGATTTTTGTCTGTGTGGTGTTTTCAGGCTGTACTGCAGTACATGAAGCAGCCTATAGTGGCAGGCCAGTGTGTCTGTTCACCCTCCTGCAGCGAGGTGGATTAAGTTTCACACGCTCTGCAGAAGGACGGACACCTCTTCATGCTGCTGCTATTGGCGGAAACGTAGCCTGTGTTAAAGTTCTTATCTCGGTATGTGTTTTGAGGAGCAAGGTTTAGTTCGTTGTGGATCCCTTCACTTTTAATCTGAATTTAATCCTAGTAATCCCAAGGTATAAAGGTGCTGTGTCAAGGGAAAGGCCGCCAGCATTTAAATTTTAATGTTATTGATGTTTTTAGAAATTTTAATATATTATTAAATTGATATAATTAATAATGTAAATGTAAAGTCATTTAAACATGAACATTGTTCAACATCTGGCTCTGCAAATTGAAAAATTGGCTTTCTTGCACTCTTCGTTGTATGTAATGAAAAAATCTATTACAGTAATAACTCAAATTGTAAAAAAGAAGTTAGATAAATTTAAAAAATCTAAATGTACAAAAAGAATTGGGAGTGATCAGAATGCACATCAACAATCATTTTGAGGCTTAGTATATTTAGTAGTCACATGTCGCTTTAACTCCTGTTAACATGCAACCCAACAGATTTTGTTGAGTGTACTTGTACCTACCTGTATGTTAAGAGATGTAACATTCTTAGCAACGTAAATAAACATCCATCAGTTCATCACAAATCCAACATTTGTTAAGAAAAAAACAACAACGTAGGGATGTACAAAACAAATCAGATTCAAACAATTTAAAATAATAGTAACTCATATTAGTTTTGGGGATAAGTATTGTTAATTGTTATGTTATTAATAGTGCAATTAGAAAAATATGTTTTAGGTATATTATCCTAATTTTCCTATCATTCTACCAAATTAAACTCTTCTTTAATAATCATATTTACTGACAATGTGAAGGTGGCACCACTGGAAGTCAATGCACCAACTTCCTCACCGAACATCATTTCTTTAGGTATCTTTAGGTTTGGGAGAATTATTTACATTCATCTTTCTCGAACTACAGTAAATGAATCTTGTTTTTATATATATATATATATATATATATATATATATAGAAAAAAAAACTGTGACAACTTCTTTCAAATCAGGGAGTACTCACAAATAAATAATATATTGTATGAAAAGATGAAACATTTTATAGATAAGTCTCTATTTTAACGAAATATGAAAATATCCAATTCATTGACATATTAATCTATAATTTAACCAAATCAAGTAATTTCACTTAGCTATGGAAGTTTTAAGCTTGAGATGTGATAGGTAGATGAAGTAATGGAAATGCATGCACATCTGTTGTATTGAGCATTTTTAATTTTGGACTACCTGACTGTATGATTTGTGATAATTTTTTTTTTTTTTGTGTGTGTGTGTATTTTTGTTGCAAGTATCAGGAAAGCATGTTTAGGATATTTTATGAAAAATTTGTATTACTAATTTTAATGGTGATGTAAAAATCATATTTCAGTCTTTTTGTGTCAATGGTCCCCTGCTGGTTGTTTTTTTCACATTTCTTTGATTTTTTAATTCCTGTTCTTTCCAGACATTTCAAATTCAGCAATGTCTCAATTTCCTTTTTATAATATTCAATGGAACATTTTTGGTACAAATATTTTCTACTGAAATTATTTTTCTTTGGACTTTAAAATGTGATATGTTTTTTTATTTCTGGACAATCCTTTTTGAATTGTGTTAACATCTCCTTTTTCTTTTTGGTTGAATGGATTTATCCAGATTTGGAATGTATTTGAATAAATATTGGAATCATTGTGTGTATTCATGAAATTCATTAAAAATTTCACTTAAGCCAATGTCATTGACAACTTCTAACATAATCTTTTCCATAGAAAGATTAGTTTGTGAGGTTATATTTTCAGAAATTTGGGCACAATCTTTTCAATATTTTTGTGTTGTCAACACTTAACCTGAGTCATCTCCTTTAGTGTTTGAGCACTGACTGTGTTAGCTCAGAACCAGTATCATCGTGTTTTGTGGAGACCCTTCGACCAGGTGCTAGGGTTTGGGTCCCAAGGGTGATGAATTTTCAGTACTAACTAGATAGCTAGGTTGAATTCAGTTGCTGTCTATAGAAGAATTCTAGCAGGCTCATGCTCTGATTGGTAGTTTTCTTTGGTTTCTCTTCTCATTATCAGGCAGTCAGTACCCTAACAATCGAGCCACGATCTAGACTTGTTTTTCCTTCTACTTGCTTGTCCTCTCCTCTGTTCTAATGCACTCACACTCTTACTTGCAATACACTGCCTCACATTAGGAGACCAGTGGGAAACTTAGAACTTGCCCCAGCTGGGGCGGTGCCTCACTGGAAGGAGATGAAGACATGGTTATCAGATGTGTTGCGGACTCTTTCCCCACCACCACTAAAGAATTTCTCCAAATAATCACACTAAAAAAAAAAACTGTTGATGATTCCATTGGTTGTCCTCTTAAATTCAAATAATTCAAATCAACCAATCATTATCATCTGAGCTACTCAAAGCTGTATGCTATCTTTGTTTCTCTCATGATATTTTTTTCTATTCCTATTGTTTCTTTTTCTCTTTCTGAAACAAAAATAAGAGATAATGTCAATTGTTTCTTTTTTATTCATAATAATGAAAAGAGTGATATTTCTAACCCGACTCAGGATGAAAATGATTTCCTTAAAAAATTCCTAAACATTTCCCTGTCCATGTATGCTCCCCATTCTTTCCCCGCTACTAAGAAAAATTCCCTATTCTGGCAACCCTGGAGGAAGAGGCCTCCTGGAAGCCAACTCTGAGATCAGGGCCACAGCTCACCATCTGCCGCCATCTTAACCGATAAAACATTCACTATACTTAACATGACCGGGAGCTCATGTGCATGCTCAGTGCATCAACTGATCTCACTGCAGTGCCTCTGACTGGGAGGTCATAGGGTTGAGTCCTGAGGCGGCAGAATTTTCAACACTAGATTTTCAGCGTCGAATTCAGTCACTGTCTGGAGGAGAATTCTAGTGGCCGGCTGCTCTGATCGGTAGTTTTCCATCAATACTAGACGAATACCGGAACAGTACCCTAACAAACGAACCACAGACCGTGCGAGATCTTTCCTTCCTGTTTCTTTCACATTCTCACTCCTTACACACACTTACATTAACATGCACTACACTACCACACATGCTGGGAGACTGGTCGGGAGCTAAGACTTAGAGATTGTCCAGCTGGGACGATATTCTATTGGTGGGAGCTACCTGGTAGAGGGAAACCCCGCTAGCCGACGGTAGGTCGGCACCGGATCTCGCCATCCGGCAGGGGAAGATCACCGCCATCTCCTGAGGAAAAGAAACATGCACTACACTTACGGAACTAATGAGCAATGCTGTTGACACGCCCAGAGTCACTAACCAACCAACTTAACATGACATTTAACTATAGAAGCTGACATACCCAGGAACATGGATAAATCAGTGCGACGGTCGTTGAGCCTCTGTTCCTTGCTGTTGCAGGCTGGTGTGAACGTGGGGGCTGTCGATTACTGTTCCATGACTGCCCTCCATTTTGCTGCCGGAAGCTCTCGAAGCGCTGAGTGTGTTCCTCCTCTTGTGGCAGCTGGAGCAAATGTGAATGCTAAAGACAAGTAGGTTGACAACAGACAACTCTCTATTGGAGTCTCAGGATTGGACTCTCTAAGGTTGGGAATCGAGTCAGCACTATGGGAAAAGATTATGAAAAACAATTGTCTGTATTCATATATGACTAGGAAGGGGTTTCCTATTGAAATTGTGGGTAGTGCACAAAGCTACATAGGTCCTTATTCCTCACTTTTTATTTATGTATTGTGGTCAGAAAGTATTTATGTTTTGGACAGGTACAAAAGTTTGCGTAGGAGAAAGTGAAATAATAACTGTGATCAATGCCTCCATACAGAAAATATCTTAATAAAATAGATAAAATGATCTATAGTTTTTATCGATAATTAAAAAAATCTCTCTTCTTTCGTTGTCACATAAGAATGTGAAAATAATATGCTAAGAAATTTCTGAAATATTTAAACCTTGACCTCTGAATTTTATCTCAGATCCGTTTGTATTTCTTCAAGAAATTTAATGATTTAAAATTGTTTGATTTAAATCACAATTGAAATCAAATGATTATTTTTAAAAAAAGTCATTGATTTAAATAATTTTTAAAATTTTTTAAAATTAAATATTTTGTTATATTTATTTAAAAAGTAGATAAAAAATTTTATTCTTATATTTATAGTATGGACGTAAGTCGGAAGTAAATGATGACATTGATTTCCTTCAAAGCAGTGCATGTTGGCCAATGCTCATTGATTATATTGGTTATGATTATTTCTTCCTTAATGTTTTGTGTTTTGTATTTATTTTTATATGGTACTATTTTACTAGCATTAAGGACAAATTTCTTATCTATTTTTTACTTTAATATTTTTAATTTTTTAATATTTTGGTAACTTCAGTTTTTTTTATTCTTTTCATTATATTCATATATTTTTAATTATATCCTTCGTTTCCATTTATTAAAATTAACAATGTAAAAGTGGACCTCTAGTCTGTAAATTGTTTCCTCAGGTTTGACATGACTCCTTTGCACTACGCTGCCGCGTATGGCAACGCAGAAACGGTGAAAGTGCTGCTAGATGAGGGAGCTGATAGGGATGCCTTGGACCAGTGGTTCCGAACACCAGGTCATACAGTGTATAGTGAGTGCGATTCTCGTGAGCGCAAGGAAGCAAGGGCTCCCATTTACTGGCTGCTAAATCCAGAAGGTACTTGACTCTTTCAGCACCGACGCATGTGAACTAATTCTTGCCTTCATTGTTTATTGATTGAAAAGTGTTATTTAGCAGTACATGTATGGCAGAACAAACTTGGCAGTGTGGTACCGTGGAGACCTGTGATCGCTAGTTGCCAACCTCTCCTCCCCCCCCAATTCCACAAAAAAGGATACATTACTACTTGTTAATGTAATTCTGTTATACTCGCTCGTGAAGCAGCCACGTACGCTTTATATTCTTTTAGTAATTATGTATTTCGCATTTCTCTTATTTGCATTGTGACATGTAACCTGTGTGACGTATTTATTTTGGATAATTATTTGTAATTGTAAGGGCTTGTCCCATTAATAAATAAATAGAACTTCTTCTCATAGAATACGTAGTGCATGTTGTCTGCTCATTGTTTACGTTCAGACGTAGAGAAAGAAACTTTACACTTAGACATATGTCGGTGTTCTTTTAACAAATTAATTTTATTTTTGTGAGTAGGTGGTGGTGATGAGCAGACATGGGACAACATAGAAGAAGATTACAAATGGGATGAAGAGCCTCCGTTGCCTACTTCAAAGCAGAGTCAGCATGACGTGAACGTCTTGAGACAGTTGGCATGCTTCGGGGATGTTGCATTAAAAGAGGTAAAGGCTCATTTATTTATAATAAATAACATGCATCCTAATCAACCTTAAGGGGAGTACATAGCGCCTATTCTGGCAATGTTAAATCTTCAAACTTCCGGTGCACTATTTTCAAGAACAATGCAAGTTACATCTTTGATGTTTTACAGCGATTTTGTCTGATGATTTTTCAACATGGTACATAATTATTTTTTGCATTAATGCTTTTCATTTAAAAGTTATAATTTTTTACCACGTGTAAATTTTTTACTATAAAAAGAAATTTTTAATTTTTTTAAAGTATTTTTGGGAAGAATATTTTACATAAAAATGAGTAATATCAAGAGCACATTGAGTTGTGTATGACACAATTTTTTTAGAAATGTTATCTTAGGTATTTTTTGGGATAAATGCACCAATGTGCACTGGAAATAAATTTGTGGCAAATAGCCTTCAAAGTAAACGATGACACCCAAGAAAAAGGCATGTAAATTTGAAATATGGCAAAATGGTGATTACAGCTATATTCAGCACACTTTCAAGATATACAAATGGAAATTTCTTTTTTTTTGATTTTCCTCAAAATTCCCGTGTATACTCCCCTTAAATATGACAAGAAAATCAATAGCTTGCTGTAGGTATTGCAGACGTAAACAATGTTGTTCAAGGGTAATTTTCATTCTACACAAGTTTCAGTGCTCAATATGCAATACTTACCTGCACATGCATGGTGTTTTAGAGACACATCTGTACTCTTGAGACATGTTTTCAAAATTCTTAAATTTTCAAGGAAGCAAAAAAATATTGATGAGATTTGGCAAGGTCATTTGAAAAATACTTTTAGATTAGAAAACATTGTCATTTTGATGAAAAATAAATACTTTGGGTGCTGTGAGTAAATATGATCCAAACTCTGTGACACTGCTATGCTGTTAATGATTAATTGAATTTCAATCAGATAAAAGTGGAATTATCCTAATATCACCAAAGAAAGTTTTCTTTATTTTTTAGAGGTTTCAATTTTTTCATGTAGCCAGAAATCATTGATATTGTTTATAATTTACTCTTTGTTCAAAAAACAATGCAATTTATCACAAGTATTGTTATAATTGAATTTACTTTTGTCTTTAGCTTTGTTAAAAAACATTTTGGACTATTTACTTGAAAATCGAATGTTCAAAATATAAATTAGTAATATTTGTAGTATTTTAAGTCTTTTATTTATTTATTTATTTTACGTAAAAAAAACAGTTAAAAACTGCGTATGACGTGCTATGGGGAAAAGTGAATTGAGTGCACATTTTCAAAATTCTGTGATCCCTACACTAAGTCATATACTACTTAAATTTTGAATTTTGAAAGGGAGGGGAAAAACACACACACACACAAACACACACACAACAACTCCCATGTGATAAAATCTATTTTCAAGGATAAATAAGCAATAAATTTTGGCTCTTATTACTTCCTGCCGCGACAACAAATTAATGTTACTTTTCTTGTTTTTCCCAATTTTTAAAGGAAAAATTTTTTAAAATTAATTTTTTCTTGTGATGCTCAGTATAGTCTCTAATTGTATAGAAACAGTTATGCAGCAGAAACGATTTCACTTGGGATTTAAACTTTTCGATTGAATTTAATTGTTTAATGTCATCTGGCAAAGTGTTGTAAAATAATGTACATGTATTGTATGTGAATTTTTTGTAATGAGCTGTTGATATTATCACCTGATGAATATGATTTCTACGTCGAGTGTTATAGTAATAGACTTCGGCATTTTCTGAAAATATATTCCCGCCCCTGAGCAAGACATTTTTTACAAAAACCACTGATTCGCAAATAAAAAGACACTTAATATAGCATAGTTAAATCTGACTTTCTCTCTTTTTTTTGTACATAAAGCATTATAGGATTGTCATTAAATACCAATAAGGTCATTTATTTTTTCATTTGTAGGACCAGAAATTGAACAGTTTTTTCATTTAAGTAAATGCACATGCTTATTAATTGATTATTCTTATGGAACATCAATGCCAAGCCCTTGGCATGGGATGCAAGGAGTAATTCTCCTTGAACATGCATTCACAGTCACTCTTACATCAAGTCAAGTAGGTGTCATTGCCTTTTATCCCTGTCACCCATGGGCTCCCTGCTGATAGTATATGGGCCTCCCAGTCAGTCACCCAATCAGGAACTCTTGGTGACTCTTAACTACTTAACTTCCTTGTCTTCATGAAGCTTGGTTGAGAATTTTTTCTATCAACGATGTCTATGCAATAATATTCGTTGGTCCTGGCTCCAGTTATTCAACAATATAAATTCAATAGCCAATGCTGGTGCTGCCTATTCAATTGATTAATGTATTGAAATTGTTATAAACATCTTTAAAATCAAAATTTAATTGGTGGGTTTCAAAATCTTCCCTTTAGTAAAGCAAGGGACAGTTCATACTGTATTATTGCTAGAGTTAATACTTTTTGTGGTTGGCCACAGATCAAGATTCTACTGAATCGAAGCTCTCCCTTGGTGTCTTCGTACTCTGCATGCAAGGCCCTCCAGACGTGTGCAGAGATGGGCAGGCTGGAAATAATAAATATTTTCTTGAAGAAAGGTGCTAGCCCCCACATACGAGAAAGTGACTTTTGCTCAGATGAAGTTTTTGAGCCCTTTGTAGATCCGGGCTACTTAACAAGCAGCTGCAACGATTGGCCACTGATCCACATTGCAGCAGCAGCGGGACAAGTGCAGGTGGGACAACACTGGTTTTATTTTTATTTTGCGCAGTAAAACTTGCTCAATGCGGAATGTGTATAATGCAGAAATCTGTCTAATGTGAACATAAATTGCGGTCTGGACAAACATTAACTCTGCAGTATTTCATTGCATAATGCGGAATCTTGTCCAATACAGAAAAAAGTATTGGTTCCTTGAGGTTGCGCAAGCATTTTTGATAAATTTAAAAAAAAAATTGGAAAAGGATGTTCAATGGAATGGTAAAGTTCATTACATTACCATTCATACAAATTCAATATATTTAAGATTGTTGAATGCAGATTTTCTTAATAATAGGTCTTTATTTCATAGATCATTCACAAGGCTTGTTTATCTTGGAATAGCTGAAGAATATTTATACTCAGATTTACAAATGAATTTTTTCAATAATCTATCGCTTATTTCATATATTTATTTGCATGTGGTTTAAAAATATGTATGTATCATTTTATCATGTTATTACTTTCTCATGTAGAGTTAAAGTAAAATCCCAGTACAACAAATTTGCCTCGCTTATCATTTTGTTATAGTGATATTTCGTAATTTTGAGGGAAGTCAGTTATTAATAACACCTATGAAGATATACAGTGAAATTCCGTTTATATGTTTCTCACTTATATGCTTTTTTTAATAAGTTCCAGATAAATTCCTATTATTCCTGTGCTAAATTATTTCAGTTAGGTGTTTTACGTTTATATGCTTTTCACACTTATACGTTCACAATAAAAGTCCCTTTAAGCTCATATAATGTTCAAATGATCCTGGTGAGGTGCAGAGCAACCTGTGTTGAGAGCCCAGTACTTATATCTTACTCGAGTCGGCTACAGAGCGCTCCCACAGAATGACCTGTCACTCGGCCTCTGAGGCGACTTCTCGTCAATGAAATTTGTAATAGTATAGAATAGTAACTTGTAATAGTATAGAAGCTCGACTCAGCCTAGCTAAGAGGACCAAGACCACGCAAACCCATGGGAGGGTAGCTCAAAGTTGGCTACCCGGTCACCTCTGGCAGCATAACTTGAAGAAATTTCAGGCAGGTGCATATGGGAGTTCTCTGAGGATCTCGAGAAGTGACTGCTAGCTGCGAGGGAAGGTGGAAAGTGTCCCTGGGAGAGAGTTAGCGACGTAGATGACTAATAAGTGAGAGTGTCTGTGCATTGACTGTCCCACTCTCCGAAGGCCTTGTTGCTCGCTGTAATAATATACGAGATCCTTTCCGTAGCGGCGTGGCACGAGCAGCTAATGAAACCGATAGCCCATGCAGGACACGGTCTTCGTTTTTGCAGCAAAACCAAGGTGCATAAGATCATCAATAAGGTCCCCATTGCATGTTCATTCTAACGAAATGGAGTGGTAGGATATGACTCCTTTCAATATCAGATAAAATAAAAATTTTAAAACTTGTTAGGGAGAGTGGCAATAAAAAAAGATGATGTTGCTAAAGAACTGGGAAAACTGGGAAAACGATAGTGCATTAATTAGTATAGTTTTTATTTTGCTCATAATAATCAATTTCAGTTATGTGTTTTTCTCACTTGTACGTTTTTTTTCCTTCGGTCCCCTGAAAAACGTAGAAGTGATGTTTTACTGTATTTGTTGCAGCATGTACATTACTTCATCTTGAGTTTACACATGAGAAAGTTTAATATGGATGAGAGGAATATGAAATAATTATATACAGTCATTGCAGAAGACTTTTCATAATTTTTCAGCAATTTTTTTTTAAATTCCAATTTGTAGATTTAAAAATACATTTTTTTAAAGGTCTGTACGTTTAATGAACATGATCGGAAATTGTAACATCTATGAGGTCTTGAACCCAAACAGTGTCTGTCTGCTCATACCCAAACAGTAGGATAAATTCCTCCTTCAGAATGCTAACCAAAGTCCTCCATTTGCTGTCTTATAGGGAAAATGGCTATAATGATAGTAGAAACTGACACGAAAGTGAACTTTTATTTTGTTATATTGAAAGTTTGAATTTCATTAAAGTTCAATTATTTCACGTATAACCCATTGGTAAATTGGTATGGACATGAAAATATTTTTATTTTTTTAGTGATTCATTATTGCTTGCTGTATGCTGCAAATACATCTTTGGATTGAGGCAATCGTTTATACGGGGGAAATACTAAAACAGTTGAATGATGGTATTATTTGCTTATGGCTACAGTTGCTTATAAAAGGAATTATAGGAGGGAAATATGAAAAGACAAACAAGAGTCAAGTGAAAATATAGATAATTTGTAAATAATTAAATGTGAATTGTTAAAATTAGCTTAAAAAGATAAAATATTGTATGTACCTGTTGTACATACAACGGCATTAACTGATTCTCTGGCTAAAGGTCCTTGAGCTTTTTGTTGACTCTCGATTATTAGACCCCTTGCAATACCCTTGGTGCATAAATAACTATTGTAAAATGTTATCATGGTTGTTGTTATGTTGGCATTTATTATAACGACATTTCACTCCATTGGGTCGAGGCAAGTAGGCAAATACGTTGACAGATTCAAAAATGCTCTAATTAATTCTCGATATTGCGCTACATGAATTACGGTGCTACATTAAACATGCGACTTTTGTACTCGTGTACTTTAGTATAATGCATTACACTTTTTCATTCTTAAAGTGCTTTCTTTACCTATCACTACTTTACAACTCCAATCAGAATGTTATCAGAGGCAGATCCAGATACAAATTTGGGGAAATTCAAAATGTTTTGGTCGAATGTGTCGGTATGTAATAACATGGGTGAAATGTCACAGGCTATGCTCGGCTCATGCTGTGATACGATTTTATTCGTTTTAATGATTATCTGAAAATATTTTTGGCTTGAAAGTTTCATGACAAGCTAAAATTAGTAGTTACTGAAAATATGAGCAGGGGGGGGGAAATTTCCCTCATTTCCCTCCCTGTGGAACCACACTTGATGTTATGATGGAGAAATTAATAACATACTAAAAGGGAAAGTTATAACTATATTTGTGAAATCTCACAGTTTTCTCGCTGGATCATTTAGAGAATGGGCGTAGAAAGAATACCAAAATATCTGCATAAAAGAAATATTATTCAACTTAGATAACATGTAATTCCCAAGAAATAGTACTAAAACAGCATATACTTTCTTTTATAATTGGGAACAGTTGTATTGTATTATAATATTGTAATTTCTGCCCTATTAACACTTGAGCCACCACTTGAACAAGTCCAAACCAATTGAAAGTGGACTGACAGATGGAAGAGAAGACAGACGGGCAGACGTATGCATAGATGATGGATCATCGGTCAGACTGATGGGCTACTGGACTACCAGGTACAAGAAGAAGGTACAAGAATGGAGGTTGATTGTGAAGGCAGCCCAATAAGACATCAAACTGTTGTGCTTCAAAAGAACTGTAATGTTGAAAGGTCACTTGAATCTTCACTTGAATGCTGTATCTAATCTCATATGAGAAAAAAATTGCACATGGTATGCAACAAATTGGGTCACATTTACATAGTGAAGTGTGGTTTGTAATATATTTCATTTTGTTTGTGATGTTTCCAAGAACAAGTGAAACGTGTAATTTGCCCCTGCAATGTTGAAAATTACTTGAGTTTTTTGAGAGACTTTATTCAGCTGACTTCAGCTCACTCTTTGAGGTAGACAAAGAGTGATTTCAAATAGTCGATCTGAGTCGCTGAGATCGCTCAGGCGTCTTAACTTGAATGGTTGTGGGTTCAAATCCTGGCTTGGGCATAGGCGTTTGCTTGTGTGTAGTGGCATGGTCGGGACTTTTCCAAACCATCATCTGTCACTCGAAAGAAATAACAAGCAAGTGCAAGAGTGCAAATATTAGTCAGTGGTTATTACTGAGGGCAGGGGCTTTTGTGAATTTCCACAGAAATACCAATATTAAAGGGCACTGATGATGCTCAACACACATCAAAGAGCATTGAAAAAATTCAAAGAAAGTTTGCTAGGATTCCCCGGAACTATCACCTTATATATCCAAGAGGTGTGAGAAAATGTGCCTTTGCATTCTACAACTGAGAAGAGAGAAGAATGATGTTGAAATATTTGGGGTCTTGAACGCCACCTACAACATCCAAAACTTGAATGTGATCTCTCAAAGCCACTGACGGTAGACTCTGAGGACATCATCTGAAGCCATGGACGGAGAATACAGAGGCACTTTTGACAGAGTTGCCAGCAGTTGGAACTGTCTTTCACTTGAATGTCTTTTTATTTATTTATTTACGTACAATACAGTACAGGCAAATGCCCAATTATAATTTAGACATTAATAGAATAGAAACATCAATTGAAATCATTCAAAATCAGGTTTTTAGCATAACATTTAAATTTATAAATCGAGTATTACAGATCAATCACATCATTATTAGCTCTATGACATATCCTCCATAATAGGGCATAACAATAAGAGTTTGTTCCCGCATATGGAACACCAAATAGTGCAGTTTCTGTGGAATGCAGTCTACCCATAAACCTCACCCAAGGACGTTTAGTGTACAATGTTAGAGAATCTATAAACTTATTTCCTAGCTTATACAAAAAGAAAGTGTTTTGGCCAGCTTAGTTGAATCTTTTGAAGAGAGGTTTGCCTGCATTCCCTCCCGATGAAGAAGAAACTTTTTGTTCAGTTTGATAAAGCAGATTACTAATTATGATAGGGTTGACATTAAATTCAAGCATATATCTGTGTGATGTGATTTACTTGAAAGTGTTTTTAATTGATTTTTGATATCTTGATTGATATGTTAATTTGATAAGGGCATATGGCCTTTGGCTGCTGCTATAAATAAATAAATAAATGTATTATTATTATTATGATGATGAATAATGTCATATAACTTCTTGTATTTTCCAGACTGTTGAGACTTTACTGGCCGCGAAAGCTTCCAAGAAACGTGTATGGGTAGCAGAGTACCCAGATCCCTTTGGACCTTTAGAAGCTGCTGCAGCAAACGGGCACCTGACCATGGTGAAGTACCTGCTTTTCTGCGGCTGCGTGACGGATCGCGAACAGCTGGATGGTGCCCTTCGGTTGGCGGTGACCCCGAAAGGCTGGCAGGCTGGCTGCAAAAACTGGGTTGAGGAGACGCAGATGCGGATTGCAAGGACACTGTTGGATGCTGGGGCAGACCCCAGTGCTCGAGACGTGTTTGGTAGGCTGAAATTAAACCTTAGGTGCTCTTCGTTGGGTGATGGCTCTGCCAATCTCAGTCTCTTCTGGTCAGACTCCTCTGATCCGTGTCTGGGTAGGTGAGACTAGGGCCAGTGGGCCAAACCTGTCTTCAGCAGTCATTGATGGATCTGGAGGAAGATGGTAATTGCTTAATGGAGGTGATGTGATTAAGAGAAGTCTTTCGGTCTCATTTTGTTTGGAATGAAGTTAAATGTACATTGGTTGTTAAACATATTTTTATGTACAAAATACGGATTATTTTTTGCACAAGTGCACTTAAAAAACTCCCCTCGTGTCCACTTTTCTCTCTCTGTCTCTCTCTCTGTCTCTCTCTCTCTCTCTGTCTCTCTCTCTGTCTCTCTCTCTCTGTCTCTCTCTCCTCTGTCTCTTCTCTCTGTCTCTCTTTGTCTCTCTCTCTTCTCTCTGTCTCCCTCTCTTCTCTCTCTCTCTCTCTTCTCTCTCTGTGTCTCTCTTCTTCCTCTCTCTGTCTCTCTCTCTCTGCCTCTGTCTCTCTGCCTCTCTCTCTGTCTCTCTCTGTGTGTCTATATACACACACACACACACACAGATTTTGAGAGATGTTGATCACATAGTCTCTCGATATGTTGTATGGGGAAAGTTAAGAATAAAAGCAACTCTTTTCCAAAAGTCATAATCTTTTCCAAAGATCATAAATCTCCTGTTGTTTGCACTTGAGTTGTAACGTAAATGACTCGTTATTGAGAGTTCAGTCTAATTCGCAGCCCCTGAACTGAAAAATTTGTGTCTGTTTTGAGGTCACCAAGTACAAGCAAGTGTAACAAAAGTGTGAGTAACGTATGTATTCAAGCCTATGCGCTCCTGGAAATTTCCATCCCTCATTGCCATCAACACTGGCCGGATTGTCTGTCAAAGTAACAAATCTACACAAGGTTGGTAATATTTGCAGCCCATGGTTGGAAAGTTGCCAGAGAATGAAATGTAGTGCTACTTTTTGTTTAATCTTTCTGCTATTGTACAAGATACAGGACTAGATGAATGAGAGACGATGTGTGATTGTTTATGTTCCTTATGTTGCTGAATTGATGCATCACTACATCACTTGAGGTGTCTTGTAGCATACATAAAATTGCAATAGCCATTGAGTAATGTTGCCAATTAGTGATTATCTACCCTTTCAGTTTTGCAGGCGCTTGTAGGGCCAGGTGTCGAATTTGCACACAAAGCACACTTCCAAGATACATAGTGTAAATGAATTGTTTTGAATTTCAAAAGAAAAAAACTTTTGGAGAAAACAGAATTTCATTCATCGCAAAAAGAAAATATATGTCCTTCCTGAAAACTAATACAGGAAGATGTTATAAGATTTTTTTTACGTTGCAATATAACTGTCGATAAGCATACTTGCTAAAGACACCTTGTGTGTGACACCTTCTGCAACATTTGAAAACATGAGGAACAGTCATAACAACCGCACCTCGTCCTTGCTACATCCATTTCTGTCTCTCCTGCAATAGTGGTTGTGCTTGGGAATGTTGTGTGAAGAGGTGAAGAATAGTTTTTCTTTCTTTCCTGCTGACTTTTTTGTGTTACCTCGCCATTCCTCTGTCCCTCCTGCAGCCTACGGTTGGATAGCTTTCATGTTTGGTTGTTGTTTTTTTGTGCTTTGTCTCAAACATCCAGGATTGATTTCATATTCATTTCGATTCTGAAATCAAATTTCTCATTAACTTCCAAAGCCTGTGTAAAATTGCTAGAAATTTTAAAACAAAATATGAGCAGCTTGCAGAAAGTTAACTTTTCCTAGGTCATCACGAAAAAGAAAATACAATTTTGAGGAAATACTTTATTGTAGCTGATATAGCACGTGTTGCTATGTTTTTCCTGAAAACATCCACCAGAGCCGAGGCATTTGTATCCCTGCGTTGTCGAAGTCTGCTGCCTGGAAGAGGTACCAGTGGTTGGGAGCCTCCTGTGACACTTTGATATGTGAAATACGGTTCAGACGGGGATTTGGGAATCACTGCTGGTGAAATTCAGACTCTAAGGTGGACAGTCACACACTTCCCAGCTGCAGATCTGTTGTGAGCCAAGCCATCTGCAGCTGACCCTATGACCATGCCAAATAACTTTTTTTTCTCTCTCAATAGATTTTTCAGGTACTTAACTAAGAGACGACATCAATAAAATTGTAATATTGGATATACATAGTCAAATGCAAATGGTTTTCCGTGTTTGGGTGACTGAAACCCAGGCACTGCATGAACTTCATCTAAACAAAACTAAGGACATAAAACATTTGCAAATTTTGCACTAATAGGCCCTTTTCATGTGAATGTGGCCTAATAAATATGATTGCGAGGCTGAAGAGAGGCAAACAAATTTTTGGTAATTCCTTTGGACTTATTGCAGAGTGCTTATGTCATATCCAGTGGTCATTATCCAAGGGCACTCCTTTGGAAACCCTTGCTCTAATTTCATTGATTAATTTGATTAGTAAATAATATTGAGTCTTCATAATTTAAGAAAGTGTGTGGCTGTAGACAGTGGAAAGCATTCCACCGAATTATATTTCTTTTTTCTCATCAAATATTTCTATGAACTCCTTACATCAGATAATTCTCAAAACACATTGGCTCTGATCATAACGTTGTGTTACAAGGAATTAATACGTAAAAATTCTGCTTCAGAATAACTTGTATACATTTTTGTAAACGACTTATTTTATTTTAATTTGTCAATGACTTTCCTGGCCACAAGACCATTACAACTGGGACTTGCAACAGTAATGGCATTTCTAATGATACAATGGTAACTTCTTCTGTGGCATGCCTCATTTTCACTAAGAGATTCCTAACCTTTTTCTTGCATCAATCCCTTTGAAAAGAAAACTTTGCTTCATTGACCCCCTTTGATTGCTTTCTGTAATATGCAGCATGCAACATAATTACAACACAAAAAAATATTGCAAGTACATGACTTAAGACAAAAATTAAATTGGGAATATGAACAAAACTTTTGAAAAAAAATGGTTTATTAGATTTATGTCTTATTATTTTTGGACTATTATCATTTTTAATTTTACAAATATAAAAATCTTTTCAGAAACAATTAATATTCTAATTGTACAAAAGTTCAATATAATTAATAGGAGTGATTTGAAATTTCAAAGAGAAGCAAATTTGAAATTAACGGTTTTGACATTTTGCGTAAGAAAACTATTAATTATTAATAACATTTAATTAAACATTAATATATTTTTGTAATGAATGTGCTCTTCAATGTGCTTACAATGACTGGTGCATATTCAGTATCAACGCCTTGACTGGCATTGATTCCCTTTAAAATTTTGACCTCTGGGGGTTACCTCTTTGGGAACACTTGTTCTAACTTGATTAGCTAATAACGTTGGAGTCTTCAGTTTTTAAGGAATTGTGTGACAGTTCACAGGTCCTCTGGACAGTATCTGCGCTTCACCCTGATATTTTCTCATTTCTTACCAAATATTTCTCTCTACACCTGAATCATCAATATGCTGAGATCATAACTTGCCTCATTGTTAAACAATACATTCAAAACTTAAATCATGTTTTAATAATTTGTTAAATCCCTTTTTTGTTCCTTTATTGGACTACTAATTTTTGTGCATTATAAATTTTTTGTTACACTAAATTTTTGCATTTAATATTTAAACTAATGTAATACATTTAAACGAATTTATTAATTAATTTAAGAGAGCATAACCCTTTGTGCTCCTATGGTGAGTGGGTTTTGACATTGCAAAATAGGTCTGATGTCGAGTTCCAATTGACAAATAGTTTTCTTTCTTTTCTCTGCTTCAAATTTGTTTGAATTTCAAGAGGATGCCCAAAACTGTGACATTAACAATTGGAAAAAGTCTAACATTTCCATTATATAATTAAATATTGTTAGATGTTTTATTAGGCTGCTGATAGATTAAACTTATCTTGATATGTACTAAACAAATGTCTGCAGTATCTTGTTAATATAGCTCAATGATTACAGATCAACTAGCCAAATGGGAAACTCTAGTTTGATTTCTGTTCGCTTTTCGAAAATGTGTAAGAAAAATTAGGCAAGCGCAAATAGTGCATAGGTGTATTATGTTTATTGTTATGTTATTTCAGTTTGTAAGAAGGTAATTATCTGCAGTGATGTAAAACAAACTTGTTTTCATGTTTCCAAACCAGAATGGCTCTACTCTTCTGATGGCTTGTGAGCACCATAGTAGCATATCAGCTGGATTTAAATAAAAAGCACGCAGTACCTAAAGAGTTAGGAGTGCAAAGGGTTAAAAGTCTTTAGATATAGAGTTGGTTTTATGGTACCAAATATTCATTTTCAGGTCATACACCAGTTCATGGAGCTACGTGTTGCGGCTGGACAAAGTGCTTATCTTTACTTATTAGAAGAGGAAGTAATGTGATGGCAGAAACGGTTAATGGGAAAACTGCTCTCCATATTGCTGCATGTGGCAGACACACAGTTTGCGTATCTCTTTTGATCAAAGCAGGAGCCAGGGTGTCCTCCAAGGACTGTCTTGGCCAAACTCCTCTTCATTATGTTGCGGAGGGTTGGACACCGGGCGATTGGACTCAAACCCAGTGTTCGATGGATGATGGTGCAGAGATTGTGAAAGCGCTGGTGGATGCTGGTGCAGATGTACATTGTCCTGACAAAAATGGAGTGACAGCGTTGCACCTTGCTGCGAAATCGGGCAGCCTTGCTGTAGTGGAAGGGTTGTTGAATGCTGGTGCTTTAGTCAATGCCAAGGACAGGTATGAACTTCATGGTATTAATTAAACAGGAAAATAATTAACCTAGTTGATTCGGGAACCCAACAACGTTTGTTTACCTCTGGACACAAGACTATAATAGTAATAATAATGATAATGATTATATATATATATATATATTAAATTTTATACCACAAATCATTTCGACAAAATAATCATACTATGTACAATATAAGTATTTCTAAATATTAAATACAATACAGATAATAAAATTAAATAAAATTTTCATACTAAATACAAATTAATTTTGTAAATGGTAGGATAAAACTAAAGTTGAAAACAATAATAGAGAGAAAAGAAAAAAAAATATTTTTTTTTCTTCATGAGATTGATGTTTGAGCTGGATCCATCCTCTATGTGCAACAATCAGCTGGGGGCTTCAAATCATGAAACAGAATATGCAAATATTATTAGTACTTGTTTATATTGATGTTGATACATGTTTATGATGTATATATTCTTTTGAACTGTAGAATGTATGGTTTAACAGGAAACCTTTTAGTTTATTTTTGAATGTGTGTATTGTTTTTAAGCTTTTAAATTCACTAGGGAGTTTGTTATACAGTGTGATGCCTTCAAAAAGGGTACTTTTTTGAAAAAGTGAAGTTTCACAGTGTGGGACATGCAGATTTCTTTTTTATCTAGTATCATAGTTATGAACTTCAGTGTTAAGAGTGACAGAGTCCTTGTTTTCCATAAGCGTCTTCTTTGTGAAGATTAATCTTTCAAATGTGTATATGCATGGGAGTGGTAGGATTTGTAATTTTTTGAAAAGTGGCTTGCAGGACTCGTGTTTGTGAGCGTTTGTCATTGTTCTCAATATTCTTTTTTGGATGAGAACAATGACAAACACTCAATACACAATATATATATATATATATATATATATATATATATATATATATATATATATATATATATATATATTGTGGTTCTCAAAGAATATTATTCCTCTGGCATGCAAATGGTAAAACGACAGAGGTGGCTCAGGGCATCAGATGATGTCACTGCAGGGCCACTGACCGGGAGGTCTTAGATTCAATTCCCAATGGGGGCAGGATTTTCAAAACTAGCTACATAGCTAAATCGAGTGCAGTTGCTGTCTGGCGGAGAATTCTAGTGTCCACCTGCTCTGATAGATATTTTTTCATGGTTTCTCCCATCAACACCAGGCGAATGCCGGAGCAGTACCATAACAAACAGGCCTCGCAACGCACGATCTTTTCTTTCTCTTCCGTGACCTTTCCTCACACCTTATTTATAAGCACGCATGCACATATATATACACACACACACACTCACACACACACACACACACACACACACACACACACACTCGCACACACACACACACACACTCACACTCCACACACACACACACTCTCACACACTCTCACACACTCTCACACACTCACACACTCACACACTGACACTTACATGCAGTGCAGTACCATACATGTTGGGAGACCAGCTGGGAGCTTAGAGTTTGTCCCAGCTGGAGCAGTACCTTGCTGGTAAGAGATACCTGTTTTGGGAAATCCCCATGAGCTGACAGGCGATGAAAACGTGCACTACACTTATGGAACCAATGAACTTAGCAAATGATGCACACAGTTTCACCAATCAATCAGTCCATCAACAAATCAAAACTCTGACAACTAACTTGCAATTTAAAGAAAACAATATCAAACCACTTGCATTTTTGATATTACTTGTCCATTAGAAAAGTGAGCAATGAAAGCAATGGTGTAATTTTTGTGTTATGTGCAAGTTCATCTTGATGGCAATCAGCAGGTGAACAATAAATGTCGTCCAGTTTGAATAAAACAGTCTACTACGACGGTGCTGCTTCTTCAGCCAGGTCAATTATTTTTCTGATTACTATTACTTGTTTATAACTGCAGTGAAATCATTTAAAGCAGAGGTTCTCAAATTGTGAGTAACGACCCCCAGGTGGGAACGCAATGGTTGGAGCGCAATTTATTAAATCAATGGGTTTTATTTCATTTTAATGTTGATTTTTCAAGGTCTGAAAATTGTATTTGAAAGAAATTTAACGACTTTGTTTTAATTTTTGTGTAATTCTGTTCTTGCTTTTTATTTAAAAAAATGCACACTGGTATATTGTAATAAAAATGTATGTAATATGTTATAATATATAGTATACATTATAAAGGGTAATGGTATGGTACACTAGGGCAACGGGGAATGGGAACTGAAAAGTTTGAGAACATCTGATTTAAAGCATTTGATCAAACCAATTTAAACAAATCCTCTTTGAGTTGTTTCTTTCTGTTGAAGACACACTAAAGTGCAGTGATGTTTTTTGTCAAAGTTATCAAAATCTGCCTAAAGAGACCTGGGATTGTTGATTGTGGGACTTCAATGTGGCGCTGCTTAACTAAGCTCCGTGAAGTCCCGGAACTTAAACAATCTGAGACAATGTGAGACCAGGAGGTTGGGTGACCATCTGGGGTCCTCAGGGATCCAATGGCGTCAAGCCCCTGGTCAAAACTGACAATGACTTAAACAGAGAATTACTCTGTTACTGGGAGGGGTATCCTGATGCCAGTAAATGCTTACTTTCTGATCAGTCGCATAGCAATGCCATCTCTCCAGAGAACACATTTGAGGGAGGGCGTGAAGAGCGATTACCAGAATAAATTGCAACATTGAAGGAAAATTTGTGCATATCTTTGGAGAGTTGACAAATATAAGCATGTAGTTGGTGTTTTTTTCTCATCTTTTGGTTACATATTGGTTGTTCGCTGTGGATTGATTGTGTAATCTGGTCAGTTTGGAATACTATTGATTAAGTCGAGTTGTTTTGCGTTCGTAGTATTTACTGTGCCGCTGACATACTTATTTTGAGGTTAAGTCTGTTAGCTTCTTTAAAGAATGATCACTCCCTTTGACTGACCTAATTACATAATTTTGGCTGTGGTCTACTGGCTATTATAGTATGACATTCCAGGTTGTTAATTCATATTGATTAATTTGTTGGGTGAACTGAGTAGCTGATTTTTTTTTGTAGGAATAATTGTTAAGTTTTGTTTCTTTTTATATACATTCTGCGAATAAGAAAAATGCCTGATTCAGAGAACAATTCCAATATTTGCAAAAAAAGTTATTGATCTAAATGAGTCATCTAAATTTACAGTTTACAACAGCAGTGAATGTCTTGTTCATTATGAATGTGATCACATTACTGGCACTGAACAAAGAAGTACCAAACAGAAAATAAATAGAAAATTGGAATATTTTTAACCTGATTGCTCCAAAAGTGTTCCAAGAATTTTGAAATCGGTAAAACATATTAAGACTAAATTAAGGAATCTTGATAAATTAATAAGTAAAATAAAAAATGAATTGGGTGTAATCAATACAAATATTCACAAATTAGAAGCTGATGAGGCTGATGGAAACACAAATGTGATACCATTGATGAAATTTCTGAAAGTGAACACAAATCAAAAAAATATTATTTTCTATTATCGGAAGGAATCTGAGAGTGATGATCTCTCTGAATCATAATAAATGAAAAACTTGCAAGTTTAGGCACTGCTATCTTGTAGATTGTCTATCCCCAAAATATAAAAAGAATTAAAAAAAGTAATTTCATTTTGCATTAACTAAAACAGTTTATTGGGAAAAAAATGAAAACTTGGCAACTCAGTACAGGCAGTTCACTAGAATCTATTTTTTTACTTAATTTTTTTTTTTAATTTTTAAATTTTTGACTTTTCCAAATGCTTTTACGTCTTCTACATTATTGAAGTCTGTGTTTGAATCCCTAACCAATCTTACAGACACAATGAACTGTGGTACCTTACGTGTATAATGTAATAAGGTAACTAAAAGACAATTCTGTATTTCATAATAAAGTAGTATATGATACAAACAATACAGATAATATTGAAATTGTAATAAATGGATCTGGCTGAACTTAAATACATCTGGAGCTCAGAGTTGACCGTTGTTGAAGTAATTTATGGTTAGGAAATTATGGTACTCTAAATTGATCTCTAGACAGATGGTAGGGATGACAACTCATCTCATTAATACTTAGTGCTTTTACACACAAAAGAAAAAGTACCACTATGATTTGTGAGATCACCCTTGGCTAATGGTAGGCTAATTGCAGATTCCACTGTCTAATTTTTTGCACTGTGAATTTTTTTTAAAATTTGAATGCTTTCATACTTCTTTATTTATTTTACATATACCCTTTTAATACAGTAATTACAATATGTGTGTAGTATACATAGTCCTCGAACTATATATGAAATGAAATAACAAAATATAAAGAAAAGCGATAGTAGTAGGCTAATAATGCAGATTAGCCTACTACTACTTACAATATTATTTATAAGTTTTGTTAAGTGTGAAGTAGAAGTGATGAAAATGTCTATTTGATTGCAGTACTTGTTACCTAAAGATAGAAGTCTATTGAATGTCTTGTTCCCAGCATAATCACTATTACAACATTCTACAAAGAAAATCTGACTTTTTCTAGTAGTGTTTTGCGTAATGAGTCCGCTTTTTATCTCTTCTTTTTCTCTCTCTCTCCCAGGAACAGCAGAACCCCACTGCACTATGCTGCTGATGCGGGAGCAGATCGTGTGGTGGACAAACTTATCAAAGCAGGTGCTGATGCAAATGCCAAAGATCACAGCGGGCGCATTCCACATGCTAAATTGAATTCTGTCTCTTCAGTGAGATCTGATGCGGAGAGAAATCTTGAAAATGAAGATTCAGAGGAATCAGATGGCAGCTGGTGTGGTATTTGTGGTGACGATGAATGGGTAGAAGTGGTGAGCAGTGACGATGATACGGATGATTGGGAACTGGAATATTATCGGTGGGTTAAGGAGTTGTGCAAACGTTCTAGTGATAAGAGAGACGGAGAGGAGGTTGTGGAAAATCGGTTGACGCAAAATACGGAAAGCAAGCAAAACGAGGACAAACAATCGGAACAAAACATATTACTGAAGTCAGTGGGGGAGGTGGAAACTGAATCGGAAGATGACGGTGCATCAGATGAAGGTGATGCATCAGATGATGGTGAAGAGGTTGGTGATTTCAGGAAAATGGTGAAGAATCGGGAGAAAATCAGCAAGTTAAGTATTAAGTGGCGACTTCGTGGTTATGTTGACTCGGATACAGAGTTTGAAAGTCTGCCTGATGAAGACCTACCTGCAGGAGCTGTTTCGGATGCAGAAGCACCATGGTACAACAAGAAATGGATCAAAGGAGAGAATGCCTGTAATGAAGATGCTAGTCAAAAACCTAGTGAGGTGGAGTCAAAGACTGAAACTGACTGTGAAACGGAAGGCAAGGTTGATTTAAGACTGAAAGATTCACCTCTAAGTGAGACTGATCACTGTAGAAAATTAAAAAGAGAGACAGAGAAGGGCGGAAAAGAGTGTGAAGAGGGACAGGGTAATTCTGTTCAGGACACCAAAGTGCCATTAATTAAACAGGAAGGGGCTAGCCAAAGGGATGAAACAATTAAAGATGAACACAAAGAGTATGCAAAGGAGTTAAGAATCAAAGTTGAGTTGGATGATGATAAAGATGCATGCGATGGACAGAACGTTCCTTATGTTTCTGGTGCTTGGACGATACCACAGCAAAGTGAGAAAATCATAAAGGAAGAAAATGACATGGGGAATAGAACAAATCGCAAATGGAGGTCAGGTGAAGGTTCTTCTCGCACCCTTGAATTCCCAGTGGAAAGCGATGTTGCCTGTTGGCGAGCAGGAAGGAGCAGCAGAAGCCTTCTTGGAAGAGAAGAGGAGGAGGAGAAGAAGGAAAATGGGGGGAGAAGAAGAAGTAGAGGGAGCGTGTGGCTCAGATTGGGGAAAAGATCTTCGGACAGTGACAGCGACAGCCATCACAATGGCATTGTTGTGACCACAGTTCTAACTGAAAACGATGAAGGTGCTTTGAGATATGTTCAAGAAAACAGTATGGAGGAATGTGAGGCAAGGAGAAAGGAATACAAGAGGCAAGTGTATGGCCAGCAAAGTAGATTTGTAGGAGAAAGTGAGGAACGGGAACGATACCAGGGTCGTGAGCCAGATTCGCTAGACTTAGAAGAAGAATACAGTCATAGTCTACAGAATGAAGAGGTAATCACAGATCAGCAGGATGAAAGTTTTACCTCAACCGAACATTGGGTGAGAGAGTGTTATGAATCTGGTGAGCAAACAATATATGTACAAGACTCTAGTGAGGACAGTGAAACGAGAGACGAGCAGAATGCATCTGGGGACTTGCATAATTGGTGTGAAAGACCACTTGAGACTGGAAGAGGTTGGTGTAATGAGGATAGTTTGGAGGAAATGCAAACTGGAACTAGAAGCAACTCGTTTGAAGTACGAGAGAGTGCCTGGGAAAGAGAAAGGCATTATAGTACGTTAAGTGATGAGGGGTATGGAAGAGAGACCTTTGAGACACATGGTGAAGAGGGGCGCTGGTTTGGTATTGAGGTGGAAAGAGGGCAAGGATTCGGGACTGACCAGGCCAAACAAGAGGAAAATGAGTGGAAAACAAAGAAAGTGCAGAATGCATTTAGACACCATCCAGAGGAAGAAGCAACAGAGAAACTCCATGGTTGGGAAGAACAAATCATCCACATGAGCATCAGAAAACAAGTTGATCAGAAAAAGTCCTGTCAAAAGGAAGGGTCAAGCAGGGACTGGAATTATGGAAGTTGTAATCAGAGGAGTGTTAACAGTCCTGAAAATCTCAACGCAGCAAGTTCCGATTGGGAAAGACAAGATCGGTTGGATGGACAGCAAAGGAAAAAAAGGCGTAGGTCTCATGAGAGAGTGAGTTATGAACGCGGAACACAAAGAGGTTTTGGAGAAAGATGCAAAGAATTTGAGAGGGTAAGTGAAGGAGGAAACAAAACTTTTGAATATGAAGATCGGCCCAGAAAAGAGCAGCATGATTATCGTAGAAGCTCGGATGCACACGAGTACAAAGAATCTTGCAGTACTCCCAGAATATATGAACATGAACTTCGTGGATACAGAAAGTTGGGTGACAGAGGGCAAGATGGATATTGTTACCAAGCTGGATCAAATGAAGAGGAATGTGATAGTCCTCACAGTGAAAGATTGTCTGAACCGGATCGCATGAGGTCACTTAGTCAATATAGCGAACAAGAACAAAACATATTGCATAGATACGGTGCGCCAATAGAACAAGATAGAATACGAAGTCAATACAGGAATGCAGGTGAAGATGATCCTTGTAAATTGTTACTGGTCCAGGAGCATCGCCCCTCCAGAGAACACGTACATGAAAAAACACACAGTCCGTATGACAGAATTGGAGGACAGGAACAGAATTGGTCGATGGAACATGCATCTGATATAGTTGGTAGTCAACATAGTGGAAACTGGGAGAAGAAGAGTCAGGATAGGTTAGAGGAACGTGGATATGGAAATCACAAAGCCCCAAAAAATTACTAGTTATAGTGCTAACGTTGTATCACATAGTAGAGAGTTAGAAAAATTGGGTCGCAAAGTCCCAAAAGCCGATATGATGAACGAGAGCATTATAGATCTACTAGTTACGGTAGACAAGAAAGTGAGAAATATGGCCGGATAAGGAGACAGGCTGATGATATATTGCATAATCAGGGTAGTTTAGAAGACTGTGCATATGGGAGATCACAAAGTCACAGTAGCAGATACGATGAAGAAGATCATTATAGATCTACTGGTTATGATGGACACAAACGTGAGAAAAAGAGCCAAACAACAGGACGAGCTGACAACGGTTTGTGTAGCCCACATGGATCAAGAATCAGATTCACTGAGAGAAAATCTTATGGAACGAGGGAGCATGAAGATGATCGATCTGGTAGTGACCAAGAACCTGAAAAGTTTCATAGTTATTGTACCTCAAGGAAACTTTCACACAGAAGATCACGTAGCCCATTTGGCAGACTTGTTCAACAAGAACGCGATAGATCTGATACACATTACGGAAGACAGAGTTCTCAGTTGTATAATGAATGCAGATCGAGGAAATGTGCGTACGACAGATCACGTAGCCCTTGTAGAAGAGCGGGTGATGAAACTTGTGGTAGGTTGCGTGAGAATAAGGGTGGGGAAATGGAACACGACAGATCACAAATCCAATATAGTGGATCAGATGAAAGGGGTTTCAGATCACACACACATGGTTGGCCAGACATGTTGAAAGATGTGCCTCATTAGAAAGAACTCTACAAGCATGGGTAAATAGTAAGATAAGATTGAGGAAGACACAAGTACCTACTTATTTATAACCACTTTAGGGCAAATGAGATTTGAAGGAACGTTTTGTTTTTTTAAAGAAAAATTACCAAAGAACAAAATTATGTATTAAAACGTGTGACACGAGGCATTTATCTATCTATTTAGCAATTGTTTTATTTTTTTTACAGCCTTGACCATTTTCTCCATCCCAATTTCCATGCCTCTTCCTATCCGTCTTTTTCCTTCATTTCTCTTTTTTCCGTGGCTTCAGTTACTGCCATGTTCCATGTCCTCGGCCTTCCCTTGTATCTTCTTCGATTGGGTATCCATTCCCATTTGTGGAAGTCTATCTGATTTCAACCTTCTCATAGGTCCATACCATTTCTTTCATTTCGTTCATGGTTGTTTGTTTATGAATTTGCATTTATGATTTTGTAACTAAAAAATAAAGTAGGGATTGAGAGTTGAAATGCTTTTCTCCATATAAGGAAATAAAGATTTGAAGGGCCAGAGAATTTGAAATGAAATTAAATTTGATGAAAAAGTATTAAGTATAAAAATGTGGTATGAAGTTCATTGCTTATTTGTCTGTATATCATAATTCATTTTCATTTAATACTATAATAGTATTGAAATTGCAGTCAGGTGGATTAAAAATGTGTTCCTAATTTAGCTGATTAAGACCAATCTTGAATACTTTGTGGAGGCATTTTTTGAATTTTGTAATATTAATTTTTGTTGAATAACAACCGTAAGATCTTCCAATTGGCAAGAGATCTCCGTTAATTGTTTTCATTTTTATGTCATTCTAACTTTTCAGTCACAATAGAATCAGGAATTGTATAGTTGATGAGAAAGTCCTTAGTCCCTTTTTGTATGTACTATGTATATTTTCTTCTTCCTTATAATCTTCAACATTGCTATTTTGCCATATCCATCATTTAGTTATTTCATTTTTTTTCATGGTCTTCCTCCCTTACTAGGTTCTTCTAACTTTTTAGGAGCTCTGAAAGTTTTGTGTGTTGATTTTGTGATCTTTGTTCCATCTAAGAACATACTTTTCTGCAATATGTTTTCTTCTTGCCATGCTAGTTAAGTAAGTAACTTAGTGACGTAAGTAAATAACCTAGTAACTATAAAATTCATATCATTGTATATCTGCCTGTTCAAAGTGTAAACTGCTAGCTCCCTATACTTCAACAATATCTTAGCTATGATTTTCATTTGTTCTTATGCTTGCTTGTATATTTACTACTATGCCATTCACTGGATACTCTTCCTTTACCTGCCTCTTCAAAAATATTGATTGAAAAGCTATGCATGCCACTGAAGATGTCGAGAAAAACATCTGCATGATATTACAGATATTGATGGCTTAAGTTACGTCTTTGCAGCTTAAGCCTTTCTCGCTCATATTTCAGTGCTGCATGTACCCAGAAAGTACCCCTGTTTCGTGTCATTCCTACTTGTCTGGTTGAAGACTGTATATATATTTGTACATTTCACCATGTCCTGATGCAATGAATGACCACCTAAGGTTTTCAGACTATGATTGATCACTAGAACCAGTTTCTAAGTTACAAATTGGACAACATCTACTAGGTTTAGTGAAAATGCACGACCTTCTATTGCTTCACCACCTGGTCCAATTGCATCATCATCATCATCATCATCATCATCATCATCATCGTTATCGTTGTTTTTATTATTATTTCCATCATTTCTTACAATCACCCTTCACTACTGTTGTTTTCAATTTCACACAAAAGTTTATTATTGTCACTAGCTACTTGGCTGTCTGAGAGATGCTGCATTCACAAATGCCAATGTTTTCCCCGCCATTCTGCAACCTCCTTCAGGGTGGCATTTCGCCCTGGGGAAGGTTGCAGAATGGTGGCTGAAACGTTGGCACCTGTGCCTAGGAAGTGGCGTCTCCCGGACAGCCTAGTAGCTTCTGACTCCAGGCGCTGTTTCATTATTATCACTGTCTCTATATCACTAAAGTTGCTGGCGGATAATTCTCCTTCAATTTCATACTCTCGCACACCTTGCGATAATAGCTGCTCTGATATTTGTTGAGGATTTGCGTTCTTCTTAGGTATAATACGCATAATTCTTGCTAGAAACTCCATGAATACATTTTCAATTGTTGAGCTGGTATTATATTGTTCACTAGAACCCGATATTTAGAAGAATACGATGGAAAATGTTGACGGGCGGGAAGAGTGAGATTGTTTTGAGGTGCTTAGGACAGCAAAGGGTTCTGTGGTGTTCGTTTCTCATCAGAGAATACAGATGTAAAAACATCAATTGCACCTGACTAGACTTAATTTGCAAATGTGAGAAATATTTTTAGAAGTCTTCACGGAAATACCTTATTATTTATTCAGGTCAATTCAGCATATTTTATTTTTATGCAGTTTTCTATAATCTTTTCTATATTATACTTTCAAGATACTTTGCAAGACATGTTCTTTCGATTCTCTTTTATTTTCCTCTTGATCGATTCTGTCCCTTTTGTGGTATTGTGTAGTAAACTATAAAGTTTGCATACTGTTAGAATATATTTTTTGTAAGACTTTTGTACTTTGTAATGTTGGATTTTATGATTTAATATCGCAATAATAATTTTTAAAAAGGACACACAGGATATTTACCACATATTTCCTTTGTATCTATGAATTTCTTCTGTAATTGTTGTGAATCTTTCTTAAGAAGACTAGATCTTCTAGAGATTCTTCTGCGTATATAGTGTTATTCTGCATATGTAGTGTTATACCTATAATTGGAATATTTAAATGCTTTTAGTAAGTGCATTTTCAGTTTAATCATGAGAACTACATTAAGTGCACTTGCAGGTTAATCATGAGTTGATTTTAGCCCAACTGGTACTCAAGTTTCATGCTAGTTAAAATATTTACTTTTTTTATTTTCCTTATTTACTTTGAAATGCCACATTTTTATATTTGATATATTATACTTTTTAATTGGTATTTTCATTGTACTATTATTTATCTGTAAAAATAAATATTACGATAAATTGGCGAATCTAGTAAAGAGGAAGGAACTAAAATTGTACTGCAGAAATTGAATATGATGAATGTAATTACCATGGTTATGGTGGTAAAATAAGTTATACCAAAATACTATAACCTACATTTGTTACCTATTTGAATTAATCCTGAAGAAATAATTTTCCCTAGTATAAAAAATCATAAATGTTTGTATGCATTAATGTTTTATATCTAAAAAGAGAACTTTATATAACTAATCAAAGAACATTTTCATTGCGAGAAAGAGTTTTGCATGCAAGTTAAAACATGAGGCATTAGTATTTCAACTCATAATGTTACCTATTTGTATTAACGAGTATTTATTATATAATTAAATTTTGCATGAGTATAACTCAAATGTCAGTGTTTGAATTCAGAAATATAGTAGCTAGCTTTTTGTGAATTCATTTGTAGACAGCAAATTAGTTCATTGGCTTAACAATGTTTTTTCTATTTTGTTCTCTCTTTGTGTAGAAGGCACACAGTCTGTATTGAACTAGGACATTATTTTAGAGTGAGAGTTGTATTTTTCTCACATATGTTCTATCTTTTGATTGCATCTAGATAATTATTTTTTTCTCACAATGTTTTATACTAGTGTTTGCAAAATTAAATAAGTTTCATCTGTCATGAAAGCAGCGGTCAGTGAGAACTGTGATACATGGACACCTAACGTGTTAATGAATATCGTTTAAGTGTGTCTCATCTGTGATTAAACAAACTTGTGGCTCTGTTAGTTCCTCTTGTAACTGTGATGTAGTATAGCATTACTTCTGCAGTCTGGGCAAGATAATTGAGACATCACTCAGATTATGTTGACTTCCACTTCCAAAAATATGAGTACTATCTGCAGAAAGCCTAGATGGCGCAATTTTAATATGATTTGAAAGAAAACCTTTGGCATAAATAACAGTTTCACTAAGTTAATCATATTAGAAAAGCTTTGCTTTTGTTTGCATGAATGATGTTAGTTTTCATGTCATTGTTATCTTGTTTGTGTGACTTTGCCTGCTGTGTATTTTTGGAGAGATATTTATGTGTGTAACACTTCCCAAATTCAACTTTTAATGTTTTTCTATGTTTAAATACATATATGAAGATTTTTTCCTTCAAAGAATGTTATCTGTATTTTTATTAGTTACATCTCTTATACATTTTATCATAAAGCTCAAATTTATGTTTAAACAGATATGATGATTATAATTAATAAGGAATCGAAATGAATGAGCAGATAAGTGCCAAAGAGTGTATGTAAGTAAACCTCTTCATGTAATCTTGAGCAGTAAATGTATTTTCACACTAAATTGTTGATTTTTTACTTTCACACATTTCCCCAAATTGTATAGTTTGAAGATTCATCTGGTGAGCATGAACTATACCTATTAAGACAAAAATAGATCGTCTCTATATGTCAAAAACAATCAATTAATTATCATTCCAAGACAACTTTTTAAAAAATTTTTGAAGGATATGCAACTATTTCTTAACCTTTTCGGTACTAACTTTACCTAAAAGAGTCGGGCAGTATATAAAAAAGACTACAGAAGACACAAAAAGTAATGTGAAGTTGACATAATCATCATTTAATTCTTTTCAAGTTCCCTGAAGTTGGCTCTCTTGTGTAATGTACATTTTATAAATTGTGGCTGCTTGCTCTATTGTATTTGCTCTTAGGGAACACACCTGCCTGGCATTTAGAGTCTGTAAGAACACAAATGTCCCATCTGATATTATGGAAACTATATTGAAAACAAAATAAAATATCTTTTCAGTGCTAAATTAATGTTGAAAAACAGGTTTACAAATATAAAGTTTATTAAATGCAAATGTAAAACTTCAATACTGGAAGGGTTAGAACTTTTTTGTGGAGTGTCAAATGTAATTTTCTTGTAGGCCAAGTTTTGGATGCTATGTTAAGGTAGAACAAATCTAATTTTCCTGAATTTGCATACTTAACAACTGAGTTACACATATTACACATAATTAATAAGGATGATGATATACCATTATTTTTGAATTATAAAAATATTCAAATACTTGCTATTCACAGGCCTTAGAATGCATTCAGACTAAATATCGGCATTGTGATATTCACCTCGGAGTCTTTCTCAGCATTCTGATGCAAAAAATAATTTTTTCCCTCCTTGCATGTGAAAGTTTTTTTTTCTTTTAATTTTCAGAATTGTCAAATAATTTTGAATTTATCAAAATGTATTAAATTATGTTCTTGATAAAATTTGCCATATTTTGACATTAATCCAGTTTACATTTATTCCACTTTGTAAGAAGAGCTATTTCTCCCCTCTCAATCGTTAACAAATTTCTTATTATATATTATCACAGATACTTTCTCAAAAGCTGAATATTTTATTTGAACGTCAATAAAACTTGCTTTAACTCTACTCTGCCAACGTTATTTCATCATACGCTTTTTTGCCTTTTTTGATACCCCAAGCTTTATTTCTGGTTTGGGCTTCTTCATTTTTGAGGAAAAAGACTGAAAAAAAGGAAAAAATAAAAGGGCTTACTGTGACCTAATTGGTTGTAAAAATATCAAGACAATGAAAGGAATTTTCAAACCAAGAAATGAAAATTATTTATGGCCCGTTTGTTAGGGTACTGCTCCGGCATTCGCCTGGTGTTGATCGGAGAAACCACGGAAAACTACCGACCAGAGCAGCCGGCCGCTAGAATTCTCCTCCAGGCAGCGACTGAATTCGACCTAGTTGAAAAGCTAGTGTCGAAAATCCTGCCGCCGTCAGGACTCGAACCTAACACCTCCCGGTCTTATGAAAATCAATTCTGCATTGTTTTCTAATTTGGATTTAAGAGATGACCGTTTCGAAACAAAAAAGGTCAAAGGTGATAAGCCTATGAGGAGTTAAGTGTTAAGAAAACACTAGTTTTATAATTTCTTTTACTATTTTGAAACTTTTACTATTTTGGAGCTTTCTGTGTGTGCTTTTTTAATAAAAATAAGTGGAAGGAAGCAGTTTTTGGATTCCTTGATCACGAAAGGAGTATCAAGATTTCCGTATTTTGCCTTTGCACGTAATAGCAGGAAAATACTGATGAGTGCCAACAGCTAGATTCCCGATGATCGGCGTGCGTCTTAAAACATTGCTATTTAATATGCACTGCCATGAAGTACTTTCGTTTCCAAACTATCAGTTTTCTTCTAAAGTTTCCTATATATATATATATATATATATATATATATATATATATATATATATATATATATATATATATGAAATACTTATAGAAGAACATTATTTGCCTTTAAATTTATGCAGCTTATCCATAAGCGGCTCCCGTTACAAGAAAATTCCCAAGATTCTATGTTGCCTTTCACGAAGAATGGCATATCCCGACTCCCAAAAAAAAGAAAATTCTGTGAGAAAATTTAGCACACAACAAAAGTGTCTTTTAAGTAGATTTAATAGATTAAATGAGTAGTATACAAATCACCCGATACTATTAAAGAGCTTAAGTGTGTGGCATGCAGTTTTTGCCTCCACAGGAACTTGTTTTCGGAAAATCCTGATCTGCTATTCTTGCAGTCAACAAAGAATCTGGGGTACTTTTTTGTAACCGCTCCTGAAGTATAGCGCCGAAGTTTTATTGAAGCAACTGCAATTCAGTATTGAGACCTAATACACACAGACCTTGTTGGATTGATTAGCATTTCCGGGCGCGCCAGCTACTAAGATCATTAGTCCCGTAAGTTTAGTGCATGCATTTATCGCGGGATGTGGCCCCACCAACGGGCCCCGCCCCATCCGCGACAAGCTCTAAGCCCCCGACCGGTCTCTTGATATGTATAGTGTGGTGCGTAAAAGTAAGGAGTGAAGACAGGACAAAGAAGTGAAAGGAAAGATCGCGCGCTGTCCGTGACCCGCTTGTTAGGTTACTGCTCCGCGATTCACCTTGGGGAATATAACTCCCAATCAGAGCAGCCAGACGCCAGAATTTTCCTTCAGACAGCGGCTGAAATCGACCTAGCTATGTTAGGAAGTGTCGAAAATCGTGCCTCCGTCAGGAGTGGAACCCAAGAACCTACCGGCCAGAGGCACAGCATTGACGTCATTTGATGCCCTGAGCCAGCCACGCCGGTATCTAGTTGGAAGTTCGCACAATCTGGATCATAGTGTTTATTTCTTTCTCTCTTTTTTATACACTTGTCTTCAACACTTTTGAGTCTGGGGGAACTAAAATCACGGGTGGTGTAATGACTCATGGCGGCAGCATTCCCCTATCTTCCTCTTCGTTTCATTAATTGATTTCCTCTTGAAGGTGAGGACTTGGTTATTTGGTGGAGCATGTTTGCTTGCACATTTCAAAATTTGATAGTGCATAGAAACCGTGCGTTGTTGATTGCCGGCAACGCGCGAGAAAATGTCGAGGAAAGCGTCCAATCAAAATGCGCGCTGAAGAACGGAGGGCGAGCGCGCTGACTGTCGCGGTCACGTGATGCACTAAATTAACAAGAAACGCGCGAAGATTGAAGAGCGTTCCAAAACACGACCTTACTCTGTCATCTTATTGGAGAGAAAATTACGGATACGTACAGGAGATATTTACCATGATGTGATCCTCTTTGAGTAACGAATGTATTTTGTTGAGTATCAGACAATACTTCAGGCCTAAGCCTTTTATGTCTTAAAAGTTTTTTAGTCGTTACAGCAACTGGGCGTGAATCACGAAATCTGGGTTCGGAAGGGGATCACTTATATCTAGTGGTGCTACAAAGTCACGGCAGTTTCAAATTCTCCAGGAAATCTCTGATATTTTGACAATTACAGAAGTTCAAAATTTCTTCGGCGTCTTCCTACAACTACAATATTGAAAATAATGATTTTTTTCTTAATGAAATTTGTTGTTCCAAGACAGGTCTTGGAATAAAGTCGTGTACAATTTTTCGAAAATGTGAGTAGTTTTCACGTAATTGTGCGAGAAATGTAGGCAAAATTTAAACAATAATTGTTCAAAATCTCATTTTTTAAAAAAAAAATACTTTCTTGCATACGTACGTATATACAGAATATATTGAAAGTTATGTAATGCTTCTCGAAAAATGCGTTTCTCGAAATGCGTAATGCGTTTCTCGAAAAAAAAAAAAAAAAAAAAATTTTAAAAATTCTGTGAAAATGAGCTCAAAATAGCGCATTTTCAGAAACGCTTAAACACCATGTTCTCAAAAACAGCTCCAACTTTTCTTTTTAAATTTTTTGCACTTTTTAATTCACCGAGGAAACATGACATAAATGCCAGTCTGATTTATTATTTTGTTGTTTTTTCAAAGATAACACAAAGGTTTTGTTTTTTTAAATATCTCTCACATCCTTGATTTTTACATTGCGGGTATTTTCAAAATTCACATTTTCAGAAATCCTTAGAGAACATTTTCTTAAAAACTGCCCTAAATTTTTCAATGAAAATGTACATGTAGGACTAGATTTTACCCTTCTATAGTATTCTTAATGTCATATTTAAATTCAGCCGTTAGTGATTCGAAAAATTGAGAAAACGTGAAAAAATATCTTTTAGACGTCGACAGATGGCAGCTGAGAAGGTAGGCCAAAACCGAAACGATAGTTCAAACTGAAGATAAAACTATACGGATCAACGGAACTAGCCGAAGATCAAGCTGGATAGCTCTCAGAAGTCTAGCAATGAGGTAAAATGATGTTTTATAAAAAGAATCTTTACACTGTGGTTTGCAAAGGGCGATTTTAAATTTGCTGCGACCGCAGTGAGTGGATGACGGTGGCTAAGGGTTAAATAATGTGTGTAACGAAAAAATCATTAATTTCAGTTTCTAATCGTGCGACGGAAACCGGTGATTTTTCGACTAAAATATTTTGTCTGCCTCTTAACTAACGAGTGGATAAATTGTTTCTATATGAAGTAAATAACGACCAACACGTGTACGTACTCAGAATCCTCGTTTTGTGGGCCCTTAATACCTTAAAGTTGGTTTACCGCGAAACATTTGTTCTGTCTGTTCATCTGCCTGTGTCTGTCTGTGAAAAACGACTACTTAACCATTATTTCATTACTTTCTCTTTGTTACGTAAATACGCTAGGCGAGAAAGTAATGGCCATTTGAATACAAACTTGAGCAACGAATTTCATCTTTTGTTTATCTCTGTCGAGCTACAGAAAAATATTAGGGACAAAATACCATCCCCCAGCACAAGAAACTTTACAAATTTGAGTAATTTAATAACTTAGTTTAACAATTTGTCGACAATATTGAAAAGAATTAGGAGTGCTTTCCGAGCTTTTAAGGTTGCAAATACGTTGATCACATACGCGAAGTTATAATATCGCTTTGTAGTGACAATTTTTCTTCTGATATTGTTTATATATAAAACTAATTTAACAAACTTCTGGCGACCCAGCTTCCTTGAGTTCCAAGGCGACCTCCCTTAACCCCGGAGGCTACTAGGACCGCCAACAAAACATCGAAGTTTCTACACATTAATGATCAAATTAAAACATCAATGTTAATACAACATCGCCCAAAAACGGGAATTCACTTGAGAGGGATTTCATTTAAAAGTAGTCTCGTGTGTTAGTTTTTAATTGAGACTTAACTGACAAAACAAAGTCAAAAAATTAGGACAATTAACAAAACTTGCATTATCTGATTCGATATTTCATAAATAATATAGGTTTCTCTATTGACCAAAACTCGATATTATGTATTTTTCACCTTAGGTAACTTTGGTTTGAAGAATATTCATAATGATGGATATCCGAAAATTATTATAGAATTTTGTCATGATGGACTTTATTCATTTAAAAATATCAATGTAAAAAACCCATATTCGTTAAAATATTGATATAGAATTGGGTTGTGATGGTCTTTTTTAATTAAAAAAAAACAGTGTTAAAGCACCGTTGATGTATGGAGGATTTGGGGATGTTTGAGGGGCCGAGGGCGAGCCGGGCGAGCCCGGGGCGTGCCGGAGGCGACGCGGCGTTGCCAAACGGTCGTTGGTGGAGGGGAGGGAGTGTCCCAGCACTTGGTCGTGCGGCCGCAGTAGTCGTGGAGCGGCGGTCGAGGGAAGTGCTCGGGCCGCAGACTTCCGTGCCATGGGCAACGCACTCGGCGTGCTGGACTGGCCCAGCGCCGGCCAGGTACGTGAAAAAAAAAACAAAAAACTTTCTAAATGTTTTTCTTCTGTTTAATTGTGATTTTTTTGTTGTTCGGAGTTCGAAATTCTCTCTGAATTGTGTGCTACGCGATCGTACGGTCAAGGTTACTAGTGATGGGTTTGTTTTTTTTTTTTGTCAATTTAAAATAACTGAATATAAATCGATGCAACGAAGATTTTGACCTTCTAACTGACCTGGAATTCAATTTTACTACACGTATTGATAATCTTGCTTTTGACACGTTTGCCACCGATAAATAATTATAACTTTTGTAATCATTAAATTAAATTGAAGTATGCATTTAGCTTCTTTCTAAGCCCCTTTTGGTGACATTAATCTATTGATACTACAGGAATTATAATTATGAGTACTAATATTCGTGTCTATTGAAATACTACATTGAATTCAAGAATAAACTAGTGACGGTGCAGACCAAATTTATGTATTTACTGATCTCGTGTAGAATGTATCAACAAATAGCATACTGAAGAATCAATATTTGTGTTAATTAATAAAAACAGTTATGGACGAGAAAGTTGGGGTGGAGGCTCGCAAAAGATTTTCTATGGCCCTGAAATATATGAGGACGGCCAATTAGGAATTGCGGTGCATTGTATGAAAAAAAAACAAAATATTCTTATGCTTATAATGAGATATTGGTAGCTAAATGAAATTAATATTTTAGTTCGCGAACACCTCGGAATGCATGATTCCTTCCATAAATCGAGGTTACGGACGTAAGTACATCAGTGTTCAATCAACATATAGAACCTTAATATGAGGTACTGAACAGGACAACAAAATTATTTAAAACGTCACTGAATGTAGGAGAATTCATAATTAAAACTATAATTTAAGGGTACCGTTCTAATTTTATACAAACTCTCTTCACACTCTTACTCAAAGTTAGTTTTGTTTTATATATGAATTCGCGTGCTGAGTATAAACATTCAGTTGCTTTGTTTAAGGTTTGTCATATTGTTATGTGTATATTTTAAATGTAAACTATTGTTTCTGACCTTAGCCCTGATGGAGGAATCGTGTATTCCGAGACACTGACGAACTAAAATATTTTTTCATTAACCGACCAATCTCATCATGTATATGCCCTACAAGGGGTCCGGTTTTTCAGTTACATAAAAGCAAAATGTGTACATGTAGGATAAAGACACCAGGGGTGACGACATTTCAAAAATAAGAATTAGACTTCACTTGATTTTCTTACAAAACATGGAGCTTGTATCTTCTAGTGGCGAGGTGTACAACGGAGAGAATTTACTTTTGTTATAGTATATAAAAGTAAATACAAATATCTTATTAATATTGACATTGCGATAATGTGTCGTGAGATGATACTATAACGAATTTAGTACTGTAGCCAAGAATGAGGGCGGATCGAGACACAAATTTTGGGAGGGGAAATTCAAAATGTTGTGGTCGAATATATTATTACAGATTTTGTAAAATGTCGCAGGATGCACTCAGCTCATGCTGCGATACGATTTTATTCGTTTCACTGACTATCCGCAAATATTTTTGCTTGAAAGTTTCGTGACATTATTTCGAAGAAATTATGGCAGACTACTGTTAGAACGTGCAGCAAGACTGCTACGGTATTTGTCACTCGAAAAAATCTATTTAAAACAACTTTTTGGGTCTTCAATAAACGGTTGATTTTGTGAACTTTTAAAACATTTTCATGAGAAATTACGTGATTCACAGTTTTCTAATTAATACATTTCATTTATGGAAACAAATTTATTTTATTTTACAACAAATTTACACCAGTAAAGTAAATATTTTATGTCCACATGCCATTGATGCTCCCAAATTCTAGCACACACAGTGTGGAAGTGGGGTAACGATGATAATTCTGTATTTACAAAACTAGAGCTGATAGGGCAAAACCAATACTCTTTTTGCAATCAGTGGCATCGAAATACCCAGGAAAAAGTTTAGTATCTTAGGCACCAAAATGTGTGTTGACCAGTGTTATCTATATTAATTCCCCCGTTGCATTTCAATTTTCGCAATTTGAACTGCTATTTAAAATTTAAATTCATTAAATTACTCCCCCTTACATTGTATAGTTTGTAATGTCATTAGCTACTGGTCTGAATATTCATTCCCCTTGCATTTCACATTGTGTAATTTAATTTGCTATCTTATTTTGTATTTTATTGTAAATTTCCTTTCTTTACATTGTACACTGATGACTGCAAAGCCGCCGAAAGCCGGCTATCTCAAAAAATATACTAAGTTGGCGACCTTTATTTCTTCATATAATAACGTCAACACCACCACATCATAATTCCCACGATTCTTGTATAATAACTAGGTCTGTGATTTATGTGCATTTTCATATTTTTCTGTTAGCCAAAACACCCCATTTCAACAAATTGAATACGTTTTGAGGCATTTAGAATGAATTAGAGGTATTTTTATTTCACATATTTTCGCGTATATCACCACAATTGCATATTTGGGCCATATTTGCATATTTTTGTTGCATATTCACCCCCAACCACGAAAACAAGCCTCTTAGCGTGTAAAGGCTTCGCCATGTGACCTGCTGTGAAGCGATGGGCGTCCTAGGGTTTGTTTTTTTTGTTTTTTTTTTTATATTTTATTTTACGTCAAAAAAACAGTTAAAAACTGCGTATGACGTGCTATGGGGAAAAGTGAATTGTGTGCACATTTTCAAAATTCTGTGATCCCTACACTAAGTCATATACTACTTAAATTTTGAATTTTGAAAGGGAGAAAAACTCCCATGTAGTAAAATCTATTTTCAAAAAAAAAATAAGCAATAAATTTTGAATTTTGAAAGGGAGAAAACAAAACAAAAAACTCCCATTTAATAAAATCTATTTTCAAAAAAATAAGCAATAAATTTTGTTTTAAAAAAACAAAAAACTCCCATTAATAAAATCTATTTTCAAAGATAAATAAGGAAAAAATTTTAATTTTAAATTTTTTTTGAAAGGGAGAAAACAAAACAAGAAAACTCCCATTTAATAAAATCTATTTTCAAAGATAAATAAGCAATAAATTTTGGCTCTTATTACTTCCTGCCGAGACAACATGGAAACGATAATTTGAATAATTGTATTTCCCACTGAATTCTAGAAGACGTGCACAGATAATGAAGTTACATTTATGTCCAGAAGCAAAACAAGGGGCCATCTCAGCATTTGCCCAATGGATCAGGGAAACTGGACGAAAAACCTGATCGAGATTGTTTACGTTGCCATAGCCACGGATCAGCGTTGCCGCCCGGGAAGCAGCGAAGACCTGGCATCGGCAGAGCAGTCGAAATGAACCGTGCATCCGCCGAGCGCCAGTGCATGCCCACACACACGTGGAATGGAGAGTCATGCCTCATTCACAATGCAAACTCAAACGTAACGTAAGCCGTAAACGTATGCAGTAAACTTTTCACGTAAAAACGAGCATTCACAATGGCAAACGTAAGCTGGAACGTAGGTTTTGCCTGAACCAATCAGAATTCAACATATTGATCGATGCGTTTCTAGCTTTTTTTTCGACTCTCCTATCGATTTCACCTTTTGCATTTGCGAGCAGCTGTTGCGCCCCTACCTATTGAGGTTATATGCGAGCAGTGAGCTTTAAATTGTGTACCGCAAATATATTTAACGCCACGTTCAGATTTTGTCATGAAGAGAGATTTGGGCGTGCAGCTTGTGCTGTTGCAAGCTTCTGCAGCATTAATTTTAGGGTCGCTTTATTTAAAAAGAAGAAGGAGGCGCTTTATTTGCCATTTCGAACCAACACTTTGCAAGTCGTACCAATACTCCAGAAACTTCTTTGCTCTACCTTTCAACTATACACACCAATACACACGCATAAACAAGAATAGATCTGCAGTCGACCTTCCTTCTCACGGATTTTGTTGTGCATTTGTTTTTTTCATGCTGCTCTCTGATTGGTCATCGGTAGAATTTCGACGTAAACTTAAACGTAGAAGCTTGGAGCTTGCGAGCTCTTAAGTTTACGTCTCACGTCTACGTTTGCGTCAAGGCATTGTGAATGATCTCGCTTTATAACCCATTTCTAGGTTTTGCGGCTACGTTACGGTTACGTTTAAGTTTGCATTGTGAATGAGGCCTCAGGCCCGTGATCTGAAAGTGCGTCTTTTGTTCGCTGAGTAGTGGAGTAGACGAGCCGGAGCTGATGCAGAATGTTTTCAACGGCTGAGTTTTGCACATTTTCCACATTAAAATTTTTATTAATTTTTACGCTTGCACATTACTTTACACTATTTTGCACATTTTCCTTTTTTAATTGCATATATTACCAAATATAGTTACATATTGAGATATACCAAAATTTTCCTCTCTCTACATTTATATCTGCTAAAGATCTTAGCGTCCGGCTTGCTGGGTCAATGGGTCACGATATATTATAATCCTTATTACCTCTATAATGGATTATAGGATCCGCCGACTATACAGCGCAGCTGGGAATCTGAAATAGAATGATTCTATTCCTAGTTCATTTCTGTTTGGATTGACTAAATGAAAAATCACTTTCTTTTCTAAAGAACAAAATTCAACAAAGTTTATTTCTACGCTTTTAGCAAACAATTGAGTGAATTTACAATTTTTAGGCCTTTGATCAAGATCTCTTTCAATTTACAATTTATACCGCGGTTAACTTATCTTTCTTCGTTGATGTCCCTCGTAGACTTCTCAGTCGAAATATCTTGCGAGCTTGCCGTAGTCCAAAGTTCCACGAAATCCTCTTCTGCCCTATCCAAGCTGGTCTCAACTATCAAAATTATTCCGATTACGTCCTATGACATAGTCCCGAACTCGATTACCACTCCCGACAAAGTTCCAATTTATACTTCAATATTGCTTCCACATGAAAATATCTACGATCAGTTCAGAAGCGCGTTTCCGAGCAGAATGAAATCTTTCTGCATGATTCATCCCTCGAAGACTTCGTATTAAAACTACCTTCATTTTTTTCATAACATTTGACCGTCCTTCTCTCACCCAGCCAATCCATACGTTCGTTATATTTTGGTGTAGCTGACCTTTTGATCGTCTTTTGAACTTCTTCGCCCAATCCCAAATTTTCTACCTTCGGCATCCAGAAAACTCTTAATGCATTTAGAAAAACAAAAACTACATTGTTTATTCCCGGTCGTTGCTAAGCTCTAGCTCTCGTGATATTTCGTAATGCATGTTCCACCATATTGTCTACAAATAAATGTTAGTTTATTTTAACGTGACATATCGGTATGTCACAATATATATGTGCATATTTCCCTGTTTTATTGCATATAAATCACAGCTTTAGCAATAATCTTTCGCGGGCCACGATAAACAGTACAACGGTCCGTCAGTTGGGCAGCACTGATTTAACGAATATCGAGATGAGTCTTCTATTCATGGGATGTCACTAGCAATCTAAGTGTTTCACCAAGTATTACTCGCTGGTATTGTAATTTTAAAAATAAATTTATCTGTCATTGGGCTACTAAGTGAGAAATTCTTAAGAGATGAGGAGGAGGATAATGTAACTACGAGTTTTCAGTTGAGAACGTCACATTTTCCAGGTGACTTCGGCGATGCCGAAGCCCCAGAAAGCGAGGGGAGGGCATGACAGCAGAGGCGTGTCTGCGGTGCGAGAAACCTTTTTTTTAGTGCAAGGCGTGTTAACAATTTATTATCGACATGCTTTCACCTCAACCACACGTAATGTGCATTTTCATTGTGCGCAATGTGCTTGTACATCGTCCTAGAGGGCATCCCCACCTGCCCTCGCGTTTGCCCCTTCTGTGGGTGACTGAGGGCAATTGAATTCGAGCAATGCACCTGCTGAGAGTGTATCTGTAAAACAAAACTTCATTTACTACGCTAAACATCATTTTTTTCTTCAAAACTTGTCCGGGTTAATGTAGTTCTACTGTATAGTTCAAAACAGAAGGTGTATAGAGAAATAGTGGACTTTGACGAATGCTATGCTCACAAATTCCTATACCGCTGGATGCTCACCCCCAAAGCCTTGGAGTTTGCAAATAGTCGTAAGTTGGTAACGGACCAAGAGAAGCTTCCAGCTTTCCAAGTCCTTTCACTATTTACATTAATTACAATATTTTCATTATTAAATGACACATTTCACATGACAGACGCTAAGGAAATCCTTTGCGTCTTCTGTCTATATTTATGTGCTCCAATAACACCTGAAGATGACCCAAATAGGAGTTGCAACATGACGTTTGTCTAACCTTTCTGTAACTTCTTTGTCAGTTTATAATATGTAAATAGCTTTGAGAATACTTTTATGTCGCAGCCAAAATAATAGGTTAAATTGATAAATATTGTCATATTTTATTACCCGCAAATTGTTTAAACCTTCTTTGATGAAAAAAACATGAATAGTAAATAAACCACAATTTGAATTGGACCAGTGTGATATGCAGTCTCGTTTCTTATCAGACTATTACAGCTGTACTGTGTAGATTTTACCTTGAAACAGTTCTTCACTTGCAAACATGATGATATAAACGGCGCGAAAGAGATAAATCCGACGACTTAGAACCTTCACCTCTCCTTATCGGTTAGTGTTTTCATCAGCAGTACCTAGGGTTATCTGATAGACAAGTCAGGAAAAGAGTTCATATTCTATTGAAGATAAAAAAAAAAGACATTTCGTCGCTTTTTGACAAGACAACATGCGATTTTACGTTTCTAAATGCAAGCAACTGATTTCAGGTAGGAGATGTAGAAATTGAAAGAAAACTATTGAACCTATATTTTGAAGGGGCTTATGATTTCGTTTGATCTGGAACTCTCTACGTTTTTCTTTCAATTACCCCTTTTAAGAGATTTATTAGAGCGTTTCTACACTCTCGATCTCCTGCGCATGTGCAGTTAAAGTTTCCCATCACTTGTGCATTTGCGCATGCGCACAAGATCGTTAGTGAAGTCCGCTAGGGCGAACTCTAAACTCTAATGGCTGACTGATCGATTACCATGCGATGTAAGTCGCCTGCCAAATTTGGCGAAATAGCGGTGCCTGTCGGGTTGATTGATGGATTGAATTTTTCGTGTTTCCGGGCGCGTCAACTGCTTTGGTCATTAGTCCCGTTAGTGTACTGTTTTTTTCGCGGGAGATGGCGGTGATCTTCCTCCGCTAGATGGCGAGATCTGGCGCCGACCTACCGTCGGCTAGTGGGGTTTCCCACAAGCAGGGCACCGCCCCGGCCGGGACAAGCTCTTAGCTCCCGACCGGTCTTCCGGGATATGTGGTAGTGTAGTACTTGTTAGTGTGTGTGTGTGTGTGTGTGTGTGTAAGGGGAGAGGATAGGACAAGGAAGAGGAAGGAGAGATCGCGTGCGGTCCGTGGCCCGTTCGGTAGGGTACTGCTCCGGCATTCGCCTGGTGTTGATCGGAGAAACCACGCAAAACTACCGATCAGAGCAGCCGGCCGCTAGAATTCTCCTCCAGACAGCGACCGAATTCGACCCAGCTGAATAGCTAGTGTCGCAAATCCTGCCGCCGTGGGGAGTGGGAACCTAGGACCTGCCGGTCAGAGGCGCTGCAGTGACATCAGTTGATGCACTGAGCTACCGCTCCCGGTCGGTGCCTGGCGGGGCCCGACAACCCTCAGAGTTCGATTTCGTGTTGGCGCATGCTCAGACTCAAAAATGCAGTAGTTTGCTACCCGCTAAGTCGTGCACAATCTCTCTATTTGCTTCATCGATCCCCTTAGGTTTTCAATATAATATCCAGCGTCTATAATTAAGGACTAGGAGACTGAATTTTTATGTAATTACATATTTTTTTTGTCTTTTCACTTACGGTTCTCAAAATTGTAATCTAGCGAATCGTCGCCGTCGTATATTAAATTTTTTCGTTACATATGTTTACTTATTTAGTGCATTTATATATTTTGCTCTTTTCACAAAGTATTTTTTACTCTGTGTTATCTTCAATTTTATGATTTATTTTGTATGAAAAGAAGTATTTTGAAAAAATTGCCGTTTTTCCTGCATTATTAGTGTGCGCTGTGGAATGGAGGTGTGCCTGCTTCAGTTGTCCCATGGCCGCAAAATGCGCTGCAGCGGCGCAAGAGGTTTTCACCTTCAGGTGCGAAAAGTGTCTCTGGCGCTGTGTTTCGTGACCTTGAACCTTAATTTCCTAAACTCGTTGGCGATCGCCGAGTGTAACACTTAGTTGAAAATGCTGCACGCTGCAGTGATCTGATGGTTTGCTGATCGTACATACGAATACATACCCATCTCGATCAGGTTTTTCGTCCAGTTTCCCTGATCCATTGAGCAAATGCTGAGATGGCCCCTTGTTTTGCTTCTGGACATAAATGTAACTTCATTTTCTGTGCACGTCTTCTAGAATTCAGAGGGAAATACAATTATTCAAATTATCGTTTCCATGTTGTCGCGGCAGGAAGTAATAAGAGCCAAAATTTATTGCTTATTTATCTTTGAAAATAGATTTTATTACATGGGAGTTTTTTTGTTTTTTTTCTCCCTTTCAAAATTCAAAATTTATTGCTTGTTTATCCTTGAAAATAGATTTTATTACATGGGAGTTTTTGTTTTTTTCTCCCTTTCAAAATTCAAAATTTATTGCTTATTTATCTGAAAATAGATTTTACTACAGGGGAGTTTTGTTGTTGTTTTCTTCCTTTCAAAATTCAAAATTTAAGTAGTTTCAAAATTCAAAATTTAAGTAGTATATGACTTAGTGTAGGGATCACAGAATTTTGAAAATGTGCACACAATTCACTTTTCCCCATAGCACGTCATACGCAGTTTTTAACTGTTTTTTAACGTAAAATAAATAAATAAAAAAAATGTACGCTAGTGAGTACGATGGCTTCTATTGGCTGGTCATGGGTAGCAGCAGATGAAGCTTTTACTACTGACGGAAAATTTATGTCGTGGAAAGTGTCCATCAACTTGTGCTAGCCATATAATATTTAAAACATTTATATTATTTTTAAAATCTGTTTAGGAAATTCCGTATAAATATAATTTCGTATTGTGTAACTGTGTTTTATAATATTAATATTTAATATCCAACTTTACATATTTTATTACATATTTTTACTGTTTTTGTTACATATTTATATACATATTTTTCCGGTCTCTAATCATGACACAACTACTCTTAAAATACAGTGCGCCAGGAAAATCTCTCCGCATTCGTACCGTGCTGATGAGTGCTAGCAACAGAAATTATGTAGGTTTCCCAGTAATCTGGTTGCTACCGACATAAATACAGCCTTAAAGGCTCATTCACAATGCAATCACAAACATAAGCATAACACATACACATAGACATTAACATAAGCGAAGAGTTATTCACAATGGCGTATTCACAATGTCGAACATAAACATAGGCAAAATAAGAGTTTCTATTGGCTATGAGGCATTCTAGTTTACTATTGGTTGGATATGAGAATCCATTTGGAGATATCAAAACAAATACGACAAACACAACCACGAATAGTTCGCCTATCGACTTCGATACTCGATTTTGAGTTAACGAACTGTGATTGGCTCATTCCTTATGTCTGACATAAGCATAAGCACAGAAGCTTGAAGCTTGCAAGCTCTTAAGTTAACGTCTTACGTGTTATGCTTATGCGAACGCATTGTGAATGAGTCCACTTGTAGACGTAGTCCTAACTTTTATGTTAACGCCATGCTTATGCTTATGTTTGCATTGTGAATGGGCCTTTAGTAATAGGAGGCCCTGAGGGCTTGGTGCGGAGTATTTCCTGGCGCACGACGTACGTCGTCATCCTAGCAGGGATGAGACATCGAGGTCGAAGTTGTTAAAACATCGATGTTTCTATCAAAAAATGTTTCAAACAATCAATATATTGAATCCGATGTTTTTTTTAACACCGATGTTTTGTGCTTATGTTTTCGTCTTCGATATTTTGTTCATGGATGAAAAAGAAAATCATCATCACAAATTTGTAAAAGGTAAAATATGAAATAATAACTTACGAACTTCGTACTATCATCGAGCACACTAACCATCGCCGGGATGATGCTAGTATTGCCATCGTTTTTCAAAGTATTCTTTACGTGGATAAGTTTCATAACTTTATTTTGAGTTAAATTTCAATTATTAACTAATATATACTGCTACTGTCAAATTAAATTTTGTTGCGCACGATTTTAAGGTTGGAGATTACTACACCATCTTTGAAACATCGATGTTTAAAAACATAGATTGTTGTTGGTCGATGTTATAATTCAGAACCTAGAGTCGACGCATTGTTTGGCATCGAATTGTCAGCGTAGACACGAAATCATTAGTTGTTGAAAGAAGATCTATTCTTGCGTGGGGAGATGCAAGTGTGCCGGTGGCGTTTGTGATAACAGTTGACCTCGACCGCAATCGGTGTTCCAAAGCACAGATGGAACGTCTATTCTCGTGGTGAGATTTTTTCTTTTTTAGCTCAGATGTTTCTTTGGAGTTGACAACTGGCACAGGAAGAGAGCCGGGGGGGGGGGAGTTCGCCCACCTAAAAAATTTGAAACTCGTACCCATAGCCGTACAATTTATTTATTTATTTATTTATTTTACGTCAAAAAACAGTTAAAAACTGCGTATGACGTGCTATGGGGAAAAGTGAATTGTGTGCACATTTATTATATATATATTCAAGTATCAATAAGAAATAAATAATGACTCTTAATTTTGAAGGGAGAAAAAACTCCCATGTAATAAAATATATTTTCAAGGATAAATAAGCAATAAATTTTGGCTCTTTTACTTCCTGCCGCGACAACATGGAAACGATAATTTGAATAATTGTATTTCCCACTGAATTCTAGAAGACGTGCACAGAAAATGAAGTTACATTTATGTCCAGAAGCAAAACAAGGGCCATCTCAGCATTTGCTCAATGGGGGTCATTGACCCGGAAGCTGTAGTACAATAGTTGTTACAGGTTGTTTATACTCATTTACACAGTTCAAATGGTAAATAAAGCATTATGAATCATTGTTAAAATGAATGTTACTTTTCTTGTGATGCTCAGTATAGTCTCTAATTGTATAGAAACAGTTATGCAGCAGAAACGATTTCACTTGGGATTTAAACTTTTCTATTGAATTTAATCGTTTAATGTCATCTGGCAAAGTGTTGTAAAATAATGTACATGTATTGTATGTGAATTTTTTGTAATGAGCTGTTGATACTGTCACCTGATGAATATGATTTCTACGTCGAGTGTTATAGTAATAGACTTCGGCATTTTCTGAAAATATATTCCCGCCCTTAAGCAAGTCATTTTTTACAAAAAGCACTGATTCGTAAATAAAAAGACACGGTAATGGTAATGGTAATTTTGTTCTTCCAGTTTTCTCCTCTTTAGTAGCCCTGGAGAGGTGGGAAGCTATTCCTAAATCCAGGACACAGAATTGCAGCTGATTATTTGCTCTTATTTGAACTTCACAATTTTGGGAATACACTTACGGTAATGGAAACTTAAAAAAAGTATAATAAATTAATCCTAGCCTTTTGATTAAGAAAATCAGATCACTAAAACTGTTATTTATTAATTAAAAATTCCAATGAAGTGTTTATTCCATACATTTTATTTTATTATTATATACGTTTCGGATATCAATGTTTAAATTATCGTTGAAGAGAACGGTTATACAAGTTATATATGAAAATTACAGAAGGAATTAATGTTGATGAACATAAGTATAAGAAGTTATTATAATTTTAATATGTAGTGTATATTACAGATCACCTAAAGAAGGATTTAAGGATTCTAAACTTGTAAAATTGTGTATAAATTATGGTAAACGCACAATAAAATCTTTATTTATTAATATACTCTTTTAATGATAATACTTACTGAAAGGTTAAATCTGACTAATATATTTTTAAGGGATATTTCTTTATTCTAAAATAAAACGCGTAAACAGGAGTCGGTGGTTGCACCCTCTCTCTTTCCTCACTCCACCATTTGTATGCGACTGTTTAGTCGGAAATGACGCACCCGGAGAGGTGGCTCAGGGCATCGACTGATGTCACTGCAGTGCCTCTGACCGGGAGGTCCTAGGGTTACACTCCCCATGGCGGCAGCGTTTCCTATATTAACTCTACCGGGAGAGGTGGCTCAGAGCATCGACTGATGTCACTGCAGTGCCTCTGACCGGGAGGTCCTAGGGTTACACTCCCCATGGCGGCAGCGTTTCCTATATTAACTCTACCGGGAGAGGTGGCTCAGGCATCGACTGATGTCACTGCAGTGCCTCTGACCGGGAGGTCCTAGGTTACACTCCCATGGCGGCAGCGTTTCCTATATTAACTCTACCGGGAGAGGTGGCTCAGGGCATCGACTGATGTCACTGCAGTGCCTCTGACCGGGAGGTCCTAGGGTTACACTCCCCATGGCGGCAGCGTTTCCTATATTAACTCTACCGGGAGAGGTGGCTCAGGGCATCGACTGATGTCACTGCAGTGCCTCTGACCGGGAGGTCCTAGGGTTCCTCCCCACTGCAGTGCCTCTGACCGGGAGGTCCTAGGGTTACACTCCCCATGGCGGCAGCGTTTCCTATATTAACTCTACCGGGAGAGGTGGCTCAGGGCATCGACTGATGTCACTGCAGTGCCTCTGACCGGGAGGTCCTAGGGTTACACTCCCCACGGCGGCAGCATTTCCTATATTAACTCTACCGGGAGAGGTGGCTCAGGGCATCAACTGATGTCACTGCAGTGCCTCTGACCGGGAGGTCCTAGGGTTACACTCCCCACGGCGGCAGCGTTTTCTATATTAACTCTACCGGGAGAGGTGGCTCAGGGCATCGACTGATGTCACTGCAGTGCCTCTGGCCGGGAGGTCCTAGGGTTCCACTCCCACGGTGGCAGCATTTTCTATATTAACTCTACCGGGAGAGGTGGCTCAGGGCATCAACTGATGTCAATGGAGACCCTCAGACCGGGAGGTCCTAGGGTTACACTCCCCACGGCGGCAGCATTTTCTATATTAACTCTACCGGGAGGGTGGCTCAGGGCATCACTGATGTCACTGCAGCGCCTCTGACCGGGAGGCACTGCAGCGCCTCTGACCGGGAGGTCCTAGGGTTCCACTCCCCACGGTGGCAGCATTTTCTATATTAACTCTACCGGGAGTGGTGGCTCAGGGCATCGACTGATGTCACTGCAGCGCCTCTGACCGGGAGGTCCTAGGGTTCCACTCCCACGGTGGCAGCGTTTCCTATATTAACTCTACCGGGAGAGGTGGCTCAGGGCATCGACTGATGTCACTGCAGTGCCTCTGACCGGGAGGTCCTAGGGTTACCCTCTCGACAGTGGCTCGATTTTCGGCATTAGCTAGATAGTGGGATCGAATTCAGCCACTATCTGGAGGAGAATTCTAGCGGCCGGCTGCTCTGGTCTGTACCACCAGGCGCATGCAGGAGCAGTATCTTAACAAACGGCCGTGGATCGCGCGCGATCTTTCCTTCCTCTTCCTTGCCCTATCCGCATTCGTTACTTACTTACTCACATGCACTACACTATGACAGATCCTGTCCCTCTGCTGTTAGATACCTGGTTGTGGAAAACCCTTGGTTGGTGGGCGCTCCATCTCACCACTGAGCGGGGGAGGACCGCGGCCAGGCACCTTATGAGCTCAGTCGCTGACGCGCTCGGAATCGCCAGTGGCTCAGTGAAAAGGGAAAGGTGCTTCGGGCGCTGGAGGTTTTCGCTGTGGGTTGCCTTGAAGGGAGATACACTCACTCCCAAAACTATTTACCCCCCCACCCCCCACCCAATGGCAGTTCAAATAAATGTACCTATGTATTCGGACATCGTTATTACAGTGTTTTTCTTCTCAGGCAATCAAGCAACCCTCTGTGGCTCATGTTACTCCTTCGCAGTGGCTCCCGCGATCCAAACCCAAACCCTTGGGAGACACGAGAGCAAAGTTCATTGAGCGCCCTACCCGAGGGTGTAGATCGATTCCTTATTGGGCCGTCTTGCAGTGTCACTTCATCATTAACTTATGAGTAGGGAACGGATTTTCATGTAAATACACATTTTTACAGGGACAAGACACCTGCATTCAGTATTTTTTTTACACTTAACACGACATTTTGAACTAATTGGAACCATTTTTTTATTTTTACATATTTTTACATATTTTGGTATAATTACATATTTTACCTATAGCTACATATTTCGTTTCATTTTAATATATTTATAGGTCGAAAATGAACATTTCACTTGTGATGTTCGAATTATACGTTACTTGAAAACTAAGTTACTGAAATACTTAAAAAATAGGCAATGCGATTGTATTGACGCCGGACAATCGCTATTAATTGTCAAACTCATCTCCCCCCGCCCCCATCTGCTTCTTGGAAATAGCGTAGTCGGGATCAAGGATGAGCGGATGTAGTATGTGAAGCAGAAGGAACTTCAACCACGTGATTACTCATGTTTCAAATACCCCATGCGTAACTCGATAAAAAAAAAGTCTGATCATTGTCTTATCCCGTTTCGGGAGTTGGGGGGGGTATGCTCCCTTTACCCCCCCCTTCTATCACAGGCTACATGGTACTATTCACTTGAGCTCCGGCTCCTCGTAAACAACATTGTATATAATACGAAAGTATTATGTTTCGGATGAAACTAGCGAATAATTGCTTCTGTAGACGTAAAACTTCAACGTACTCTGCTCGGAAAACGCTTGAAGAAGGGAATTGTAAACTTTAAAACGAATATTTATTTCACATATTTCCTATTCTTACATATTTTTGAAAAAATAAGTACATATATATGTACATATTTTGCTTCTTTAATTACAATAAAGTCCGTTCCCTACTTATGAGCAATTGTTCGGCAGTTCTTACCTTTCAGATTGTGATATACAACCAGCTGACGTCGTTCAAAATTACTGTTTCTCCCTCGGTGCCACCGGGAGCAGTCGCTCAGAGCATGAACTGATATCACTGCAGCGCCTCTGACCGGGAGGTCCTAGATTCGAGTCATGACGGCGGCAGGATTTTCGACACTTGCTTTTCAGCTAGGTCGAATTCAGTCGCTGCTTGGAGGAGAATTCTAGCGGCCGGCTGCTCTGATCGGTAGTTTTCCGTGATTTCTGCGATCAACACCAGGCGAATGCCGGAGCAGTACCCTATCAAACGGGCCACGAACCGCGCGCGATCTGTCCTTCCCATTCCTTGTCCTATCCTCTCCCCTTACACACACACTTACACTAACATGCACTACACTACCACATATTCCGGGAGACCGGTCGGGAGCTTAGAGCTTGTCCCGGCTGGGGCGGTGCCCCGCTGGTGGAGAGTCCTGGTTAGGGAACCCCACTCGCCGACGGTAGGTCGGCGCCGGATCCGCCATCCAGCGGGGAAGATCACCGCCGTCTCCCGAGAAAAATGCACAACACTTACGGGACTAATGACCAAAGCAGTTGACGCGCCCGGAATCAAGAATCAGGCAATCAAGCAACCCTCTGTGGCTCATGTTACTCCTTCGCAGTGGCTCCCGCGATCCAAACCCAAACCCAAACCCAAACCCTTGGGAGACGCGAGAGCAAACTGTCGCATGCGCACGGATGACCTTCAGCGTTGGACGCTCCTTGACTTGTGCATTAAAAGGACTGCTTTTACATTTCAGTCTGATAACTAAAAGGTCGTTTTACTTCGAAGAGCCATCGTTTTAAGAAGTCCTTTTCGTTATTTTCGCGGCTAACTCCGATTTACCTAAATTATTCTGAATTAAAATATAACGATTTGTGTAAAAGAAAGTGGACAAAAGTTCTGTATATTATCAGATGTCCGGGTAGTTTTGGGAGTGACTGTAGGAGGTTATTTGTGTTCGATTTGTGAGTTAAAGCCACGCGCCGGAAGTTGTTGTCGGCGCTATTGCAGCGAATAAACATGAGCCACCAGCCGGCTCGGTGTGTGCCTCCAAATGTAGGTCGAATCATTAGAGGGTCTCTGAACCCTTTCCGGCTGTGTGTTCTATTGCAGGACCGAAAGATGGCGTTTTGAGGTGAAGAAAAGGGATTTATTTATTTATTTATTTATTTATTTATTTATTTAACGTCAAAAAAACAGTTAAAAACTGCGTATGACGTGCTATGGGGAAAAGTGAATTGTGTGCACATTTTCAAAATTCTGTGATCCCTACACTAAGTCATATACTACTTAAATTTTGAATTTTGAAAGGGAGAAAAATAACAACAAAAACTCCCATGTAGTAACATCTATTTTCAAGGATAAATAAGCAATAAATTTTGAATTTTGAAAGGGAGAAAAAAAAACAAAAAAACTCCCATGTAATAAAATATATTTTCAAGGATAAATAAGCAATACAATTTTGAATTTTGAAAGGGAGAAAAAAAAAACTCCCATGTAATAAAATCTATTTTCAAGGATAAATAAGCAATACATTTTGGCTCTTATTACTTCCTGCCGCGACAACATGGAAACGATAATTTGAATAATTGTATTTCCCATTGAATTCTAGAAGACGTGCACAGGAAATGAAGTTACATTTATGTCCAGAAGCAAAACAAGGGGCCATCTCAGCATTTGCTCAATGGATCAGGGAAACTGGACGAAAAACTTGATCGAGATGGGGGTCATTGACCCGGAAGCATTCGGCTGGTGTTGATCGGAGAAACCACGGAAAACTACCGATCAGAGCAGCCGGCCGCTAAACTTCTCCACGCAGCGGCTGAATTCAACCTAGCTCTCTCTAGCACGTGACGAAAATTTTGCCACCGTCGGCAGTGGGAGCTTAGGACCACCCGGACAGAGGTACTGCAGTAACATCAGACGAGGCCCCAACGCACTTTTTCCTTACTACCACCACATCTGAGTGTCACTAGTTATTATTTAACAACTGCTCATATTTTTAAAGCGGCTCGACATCATTTAAAGATTTAAAATCGAAGAAAAATTGCAGTCTGAAAGAAATTTCTGGGTTTAATATTTGACGTGCAGGTCAGGTTCGAAAATAAATTTGAACGTTGCAATTTTCAAAATTGTGTGTATTTTAATGAAAATTAGAAATATTTAATTTTTATGAATGCATTTTCTTCTATTAAAAAAAAGAAATTAAAGAAAAAATTCCATGTAACTCGTCACTAGCATCAACATTGACCCTCTTTGGATTGATACGAACCAGACCCTAATGTTGGCGTGTGCCAAGTTATTGATCAAAAGAACCCTAAACACGTATTTTAGGACCGAAAGTTTGAGATCGAATTGTTCAGGCGATTCGAATATTTGTTCTCGCTATGTTATAGTATAAAGAGGAAGACAAAAAATGTAATGTAGACAATAATTTAGTCAGGGGTAATGAAGTGTCTATACTGTTAAGACCTTTCATTAAATATAAATATATATATATATATATATATATATATATATATAAGGTAATTAGATTACATATTATTTCTTTCGTTAAAATTATTTGCAAGTTGAATCACACGATTCAAAACACCCTTTGTATCTTCTCGAGAGAGAAAGAACATAATTCTGTATTATTAATAATGTAGACGGAGGGTACACAATATCATAATCCGCGGAATCCACTGGACTGCGATTATAGTGAACATTTGGGGGACTAACATTTTTGGTTCACTAGAACAGAGGTTCTATATCAGATCAAGTCAAAATTAAACAGAATTTCTCCATAACGATTGATTTTATTATTATATAGAAATATACATTAACAGCCCGAACTGAAAATTTAAGAAAATTAAGAAAAAATCTTTATTTGTCCTTAAAAAATCAATATCCGAAACAAACTATTGAAAATAGTACGAAGCTATTTTCAATAGTTCGCTTCGTAACTAACGAATATGGAAAAAAGTACGAAGCTATTTTCAATAGTCCGCTTCGTAACTAACGAAAATGGAAAAAAGTACGAAGCAAACTATTTTCAATAATTTGCTTCGTACTTTTTCACTAGTACTTTTCACTGCACTCGTAGTGCAGTCTTGACACCCTTCAATGTCTCTTCCACTATTTGAACACCGTTCTCCTGTCTGAAGGCCTTTTACTCCCCTAATAACATAAGAGATGTTGGGTACAGAGTTGGAGCAAGCGGCCAATGAAGCTGATTGCTCTTCCGTGCGATATCGCTTGTCTGCGGCAACCGCGTGCTTACTGTCGCCTTTGCAGAACTCAACGCGCTTTGTCCATCGGAATATCAAGTTACACCAAGACGAAACTGAAGCAAGCAATCGCGCGTTGCGGCCTCCAATTGTAGCCCACGCAGGACACGGCCTTCGTTTCCTCAGTGAAACTGAGTGGCTTAAGGCCAACAGTTAAGTCCCCAATTCAGATCCCCTACGTTCACCTCAGGAGAGACCTTTTTTTAAAAAAAAAATATTTATTGTTTAGTTGAAATTACAATGTTCAGTTTACAAGTGAAACTTTGCAATTGTATGGTGATTTAATCTAATCAACTTAATCTAGTTTAAAATTGTACTTAACAAACTTAATAGGAAGAGGAAACAAATAGCACCTCAACAGAATTAGTCGATATTTGAAAATATCTGGAGGAAAGAATGGAGCGGGAATCTGTTCTTTATTCTGGTTTTGTATGTGGGATCTTTTCCGAGTCTGTAGTGAGTTGATGCCTTCATGAAGGGTAAATTGGTGTAAAAGTTGTTTGATAGGTATGCTATTTGGTGAGCTATTTCATTTATGTTTAGATCGTGATGTAGTTGTTTATTGATAATAAACCATGGAGCTCTTGTTATTAATCTTAAATATTTGTTTTGAAATATTTGCATTTTGTTGAGATTGGTTTTGGTGACATTGGTCCAGATCGGACATGCGTATAATAGTGTTCGCCGAATGGATGATTTGTGTAGCGTTAGTGCATTTGACAGTGAGAAATGGTTGAATGAGTTTAGTAAAGGTCTTAATTGGATTAATTTGGTTTTTGACTGTTGTGCTTTTATTTCAACGTGTTGTTTCCAATTAAGTTTAGTGTCTAAATTTATTCCAAGATATTTTTTGTTTTCTGATTGGGGCCAATTTAATTTTTTTGGGGGGATGTGCAAAGGTTTTAACGATTTTTGCTGCTGATTTTGAGGGATTTAATTTGATTTTCCAGTTATTTGCCCAATTTGTTATTAAATTTAGATGCTGTTGGAGCTGGAATTGATGAGTTTGTATTGAAGTGCCGGAGATGTATAAGGCAGTGTCATCGGCGAATTGGGCGGTACTTATTTGATGGGAAGTAGGAATGTCTGCAGTGAAGAGATTTAACAGGGTTGGTGATAGCGGGGAACCTTGGGGGACCCCAGCGGCAATTTGTCTGGGGTTAGAATGGTGACCTTCAACTGTAACTGAGAAAGTTCTGTCAGCTATGAAATTTTTGATGAGTTGAATTAAATACATTGGTGTACCAATTGCGACTAGTTTGGAGTAAAGGGCTGGGTGCTATATCCTGTCAAATGCTTGTGACACATCTAAAAATACAGGGGTTGTGTGATATCCCTTTTGAAAAGCAGAGTGGCTGTTTTCAGTTAGCCTCAGAAGCTGGTGCGTTGTTGAGTGATGGGATATGAAACCGAACTGATGAGGTGGAATTGCGTTCGTTTTATTTAGGTGTTTGTTTAATCTGACAAGAATTAATTTTTCTAAGATTTTTGACATTATGGGTAAAAGACTGATTGGTCTGTAATTTTCTACACGTGATTGATTTTTTTTGGTTTTATTGGATGTATTATTGAATGTTTCCATGTTTGGGGATAATAACCTGTTCTTAGTATGGAGTTGTACATATTATTTAAAAATGCGGTGGCATTGTTCGATAATCTTTTGAGGATTGCAGTATTAATTCGGTCGTGTCCTGGAGATTTTTTGTTTGGCATTTTTTTGATTATCAGTTTAATTTCATTAGGAGAAATGAATTTAATTGTGTGAGGAACGTTGTAAAGAGGAGCGTTTGAAAATTTTAAAATTTCATCGTGTTTGGCATTTTTTATGGAATCATTGGGTGTGAATGTGCTGGCAAAATGAGCTGCTAGAATTTCGGCTTTCTCTGTGGGTGAATATTTTTTCCCATTATCAATTGACAGTGGGGGAATGCTGTTCTTTTTCCTTAAAAATTTCTTTGTGAATTGCCACAGGGAATTGCTTTTAGTATTTAGTCCTTGAATAAATTGATTAAATTTTTCTTGGTTGTGTTTACTTATTGCCTTTTTGCAAATATTAGTTAGATGATTTAGTTCTTTTTTTAGTTCTGGGATTTTTAGGGTGTTCCAAAGCCTTCTGGTTTTATTTTTAACTTTTATTAATTCAGTAATATGAGGAGGTAATGGTTTTCTTAGCCTCTTTCTGATTTCTGGTATTGTTGTATTTTGGAAATTATTCATAGTTTTTATTAATATATTATTTAGCTCTCTGATTGCATGATTTATTTCATTAGAAGAATTAAGGATTTCAAATTTTGGTATTGATTATTCAACAGCGTTTTTATAGTAATGCCAGTTTATATTGTAAGTGTTCAGTGTGGGAGCAGGAGAGGATGGAGGTTTTGTTAGTTTAGATGTTATAACAACTGGGATATGGTCGGAGTCTAATTCATGGTGAACAGTAGAATAAAATAAATCTTTCAAATTTGTTACTGCTATATCTAATATATCTGGATTTTTGTTGGAAATCATATGGGAAATGTGTTGGTTCTGTGGGCGTTAGTATGTTAAGTTGCAATGTGTTTCTTATTCTGTTTAGGTATTCGCCGGCCGGATTTGTGGTCCGACATCCCCATGCAGAATGCTTTGCATTCAAATCTCCTACTATAATAAATGGATTTTGTAATTCAAGTACTTTATTGATAGAAGTAGTATTGATTTTTGTGTTGGGTGGTTTATACGTAGTGACTATAGTTAAGGTTTGATTATTGTCATATGATACATTTATCCTAATTTTTTCTATACCTGGAGTGTGTGGCAAGGTTATTTGGTGGTGTTGAATGCTATACTTTATGAAAGTCAATACACCACCTACCGAATTTTCGTTTGGCAGCTCTGATGGTTTTGAATCCTGGGATGGTGAATGTTTTGTTTGGGCTTAAATGCGTCTCGGTTATACATGCGATATCTATCGTGTTTGCCTGTAGGAACTGTTCTAATTCGGATTTTTTGTTTACGATGCCATTTGCATTCCAATTTAATATGATCAATGCTTTATGGTGTGAATCTTCCATAACTGTTGCTAATTGTGGATGCAAGGGAGTTCTGAGTATGTTGTATTATTCTTGGAATTAGGGAGTTAATGAGGTTGGTAATGAATTGTGCGATGTTGGTAATGAGTGTTATTGCTGCCGTATTGTGTCGTGATGACATGATGGGAGAGAGTGTGCATATCGAGAGAAAGATGAACTCGGTGTTGGTTATATACAAAATGGTTTATTGTACGTTTCTATGCAAGTACGTTTACCTAACAGAGGCTACGCAGCCCAGCACTCAGTCGGTCGTTGCCATGAGGAGGGTGGGGGAAGGGTGGCAGGTAGCGGCGGCAAATCCAGCGGCCTCAAGGCGGCGGCAAAGGCAGATAGGCTGGCGATGGGTCGCTCGGTTCGGTACGGCGTCGATTCCCGACTCGGTCAATCCGAAGGCAACCGTAGAGCGGGACGCCGGCGATCACTACCGCACTCACGAAGAGCGGGAAACGAGCGACCGCTTCTTTTTTCAATTTTCCCCTCACCAGTAGCCCTGGCGAGGCGGGAATTTATTCAGATTCGGGGTACAAGTTTTGCGCTCCAACCTTACGGTTTATGGAGCTAGAGAGGGCGGTAACTTAAAAAAACTAACTAAATCTAATCTTAAACTACTTAAAACTAAACAGTGCCTCTTTGGGCTCTTTGTTTTATTTACAAAAGTTTGGAGAGAAATTTATAAGTTCTTTTAATTGTTCCTGTTCTTCTTTTTTCTTTTTTGTTCATTCACACGCTCATTCATGCTTATTATATATATATACAAACTCATACACTCGCACATTCCTCGCATACCTCACTTCACTCACTAACACTACATTATATACACTAACACTAACACTCGCATTTTTTCGCCACGGCGCCGACTTCACTCAGGCGTCCGTGGCGCCGTGACGTCCTCGAACCCGGGCGGCCCAGGCCCGGCGGGGCGCGTTTCCGCGCCTCCCACGCGGTTTCCGGCTTACCGCTTACCGCTTCTTAGGCTTACCGCTTCTTAGGCTGGGCCCGGTCTTATATACCGCCGGGCCAGTCCATCCCCGGCGTCAGCGGGGGTGGCGTTGCCTTTGTTGGTGGGCACCCACAGGGGTGCGGGGGGGTCGGCCTGGACATCTGGTCGCCAGACCAGCGCGGCCCGAGCGGAGGGCGGGCGGTGAGGGGCGCAAGACGGCATCGCCTCACCACAATTGGTTAAATTGATTGTTTGGTGATTGTAATATTGTTGATGATTAGCATTATTTGTATTCCTTGGTTGATTATGATAATTTAATCTTTGAGTGAAGTTAGGAATATTGTTTGTCGTGGGCAAGAATGGAAAGTTCGTTTAGACATGATTGGGAGGTGGCGTGCGTGATTGGTGGGATCTGGGATTTGGCGATCCAGAGTTTACATTATTGCTGTTATTTTCGATTATTTTTCTACAATATGTACATTCGTGTGTCCTGAGGTCAGCCCTGTGCTTTCCCATGCAATTCTTACACGTAGGAGTTGATTTCTTTGATTGGCAGTGTGCTGAAAGTAATTATTTGCACAGAAAACACACTAAACTTTGTAATTACAATTATTTCTACTGTGTCCATAGTCAAGGCAACGGTAGCACTGAATGGGGCCTACAGTTTTCTTTCTTTTTTCCGGTTTAACAATGGAGTTACAAATGTATTTTAATTCCAAAACACTTTCTATTTTTTCGGTGCCGTTGAATTCTACGGCTACTACTGGGATGGGGACATTGTTCTTGTTTAGTTTCGTGACCTTTGAACGATGGAAATTTAGATGCTATGTCTTAGAGTATTTCGTTTTCCGAGATAGTGGGATGAATGTTTTTTATCACTATTGAATATTTCTTTACACTGGGGTCTGAGTACGCATGGAATTGTTTGTTGGTATTTATAAAGTATTTAATTGCGGCTTGAAGTCTATTATTGTCGTGAATTGTATTTTAATTTTATAGTTCTTGAGCTGGGTGGTGAAGTTTTCTGTTAACTTAGATTTGATTTCATTTATAAATTCTGTATGATTGCTAATTCCCGTTAAATATATTGGGGGATTTTTTTTATTTCTACTGGCACTTCAGGTAACTCTTCATTTAAGAAACTGAATCTATTTGACACTTCTACATTATAGTTTTTTTGCAAGTTGTTGTCGGTGTTCAGTTCTGGAGAAGGGTCTGTCGAGGTCATGCGTTCGGCGTCTCTGTCACTGGCGTCACCTCTGTCCTCGCGGTTTCGCTTCCCTTGCATTACCTTGCTTTGTTGCGTATCTGATTGAGTTGATCCAGTTGCTTGTTGTTGTGATGGCACTTGCCCAGATTCGGCAGGTGCCGGTGGTGATTCAGTCATATAAGAATGGCTGACTGCGTTGTGATGAGACTGCGGTGTATTGCTTTCGATGTAATCCAAGCAACCTTCCGCGGCCGCCATGATGGTTGAATATTCTGGATAGTAAATTGATTCTAGGGCTTGAGTGCCGTTAACTGCCCTGTGCCGAGAAGATTATTGTTAGACATACAAATGTAGATGCACTAATACTAAACACACACTTCCGTCCACTCAACACTGTTTATTTATTTATTTTTATTTTATTTTACGTAAAAAAAACAGTTAAAAACTGCGTATGACGTGCTATGGGGAAAAGTGAATTGTGTGCACATTTTCAAAATTCTGTGATCCCTACACTAAGTCATATACTACTTGAATTTTGAATTTTTGAAAGGGAGAAAAAAACAAAAACTCCCATGTAATAAAATCTATTTTGAAGGATAAACAAGCAATAAATTTTGAATTTTGAAAGGGAGAAAAAAACAAACAAAAAAACTCCCATGTAATAAAATCTATTTTCTAAGATAAATAAGCAATAAATTTTGGCTCTTATTACTTCCTGCCGCGACAACATGGAAACGATAATTTGAATAATTGTATTTCCCTCTGAATTCTAGAAGACGTGCACAGAAACTGAAGTTACATTTATGTCCAGAAGCAAAACAAGGGGCCATCTCAGCATTTGCTCAATGGATCAGGGAAACTGGATGAAAAACCTGATCGGGATGGGTTTAGTTCTAGCACAGAAAATGTATCGCCACTGTTCTGCGGAACGTTCGGAGCGATGTTGCTCGTTCGAAAGCGCAGAGCGAAGTGGAGAGACCTCTTCGATGATGACCTTTGGTCGACGGTGTTTTCAAGCTGTCTGGTGTTGAAATTTGTGGCATTGAAGCGATATGTTCTTTGCCAAGAGGGAATTCATTTCCAGCACGTATTTCCTACGTTCACTATAGGTGAGTTTCAGGTTCACTATAAACGAGTTTTATGATTATTTGTAATGTAAATAAAACGGGACTATTGACTTATGTTCACTGTAGCAAAGTGTTCACTATATCAGAGTTCACTAAAACAGGAGTCTACTCTGTGTAGTGTACAGAATGGCAAAGTAGCTGCAATTTAATTCATCACTATGTTAATCATTAATAAAAAGAAAACTGACTAAATATTCCGTTTACGTGATTTTTTTGTTCACAAAATTGGAAATAGTATCGTCGAAATGTTAAAACCGTATACTTTTCAACATCTAAATGAAATTGAGGCGTTGTTTTGTCGTATATGTTTATTTTAGTATAAATCTTTTTCGGCCGCATTGCGGCTTCAATTCTAATTCAGATGAAATCAAACGCAATAACACACACATCAAACAGGAATTAACCACCATTAAACACCCATTACTCACACATGTACACACAGTCAGAGACAGCCACGAAACACAATCTTAAACAGAAAATAGATAGCAATAAGTTACTCATTTCCAAAGCTGACAAAGGGAATTCTATAGTAATTCTAAACAAATCAGATGATCACCAAAAAGTGTTTGAGTTTATCAACAGTAACAACATTCTACAGATTAACACAGATCCCACAAACAAACACCTGTCCGACATGAAAAAAGAACTTGCAGAATCTAAAGCTCTTTTTCCCAGCCCCAACAAAATCATCCCTTCTAATCCACTCCCTCGATTATACGGTCTTCCAAAAATTCACAAACTTGATATTCCCATAAGACCTGTCGTTTCGTACACCAATACCATTACACACAGACTCGCAAGGAAACTCAACCAAACTGCCACCTAATGGCAAACTTATTTCCTTTGACGCGACGAACCTTTTTCCGAGCATTCCGACCACAGAATGCAAAAATATTTTACGAGACATCCTTGAAAACTCTTTGAACCCAATACCTATTAAAAACGAACTTTACAACCTGATATATCTCTGTTTGGACATACATTACTTCACATTTGACTATAAATTCTCCACTTAAACTTCTGGTCGGCCTCTGGTGTCCCCACTTTCCCAACTACTAGCAGACATATTTATGGACAACTTCGAGAAACAAATTTTTAATTCAGGACACCCTCTTCTAACAAATGTGATTTATTGGCACAGATACGTTGATATCATAGTACTTTGGACCGGCACTTACAATTAAAAAACTTTACGGACTTCCTAAATTCTATACATTCCGACATACAATTCACTGCGTAAAAAGAAAATGAGAATAGAACTCTTAACTTTCTAGACTTGTCCATGACTTTACCTAAGGACAGATATGTGTTCGACACATACAAGAAACCGACACGGTCATTCATAACACATCGCAATATCCACCCTCTCATAAGCACGCAGCATTCCACAGTATGGTTCACAGATTATTCGCAATTCCTCTTTCCCCTCAGAACATCAGAAAAGAAATCCATAACATAAAACAAATAGCTATCAACAATGGTTATAGTAGTTCTTTAATTGACATTCTTATCAAAAAGAAAACTATCTCTCTTAACACAAACAACTTTAAATCTCTCACTCCTACATACACAAGACAGAAGCACAACAGATATACCATCCCCTTCCTTGGAACACTGTCACTAAACATTGCCAAAAAAACTCAGACAATTTGACATACATATCGCATACAGCACACCAAACAATATCCATAACATACCTTCCCACAACAAAGATCCTATCCCCAAGTCTTTATCATGTGGAGTGTACTCCATTTCCTGTGGCATTTGTAATTCGCAATACATTGACCAGCCCGGAAGATCCTTTAAACCAAGAATGAAAGAAAACATACATGCTCAAGAAACACACGAAACAACACAATCACATTCAATCAGCCAACTCTTAGAACAAGAACACTCATTTAATCCAGACAGTGACGTCAAAATTTCGGAGATGGAAAACAAATACACTGACAGGCTTAAATTAGAAGTCATTCACATCAATAATTTATTAAACAATCCCCAACACACTATTCTGAAAGAACAAATTCCTTCCCTCTCACCCCTCTTGAAACTCGCCGCTTCCCTCGCACATTAACCCATCTGAACGCCACTTTGCCGCTACCCGGCTGGGCCCTCCCCTAATGGCCCTTTCCCAGAAAAACCCTGCGGTCTCTCCCCTCTCCATTGACAGCTGCCCTTTAAATAGCGGGCAATGCCCTTCACCCTGGCTGTCTTGTTTGGACAGCGCGTCAGCATAGGTAGGTCAGTTTGCTCATCTCCATTTATTTAAATTTAAACTTGTCTTCATTATTTGTATTTCATTTAATTTTCTTCACTTTAGACTTGTGCATCTATTCAACTACTCTCTATTCAAAATTATGTTGATATATATTCTAATTTTCTAGTTCACTTAAATTCCAATTTTATTCATAATATCCTATTTTGAATTTAGTATATTGTCATTATTATTATTATTATTATTATTATTATTATTATTACTATTATTATTATTATTCTATTATTATTACTATTGTTATTATTCTATTATTATTACTATTATTATTATTATTATTATTATTATTATTACTATTATTATTACTATTATTATTACTATTATTATTACTGTTATTATTATTATTAATTGTAGCACTGAAGATGGCCGCATTGCGGCCGAAAAAACTTTACGCTAAAATAAATATATACGACAAAACAACGCCTCAATTTCATTTAGATGATACAAATGTCGTGAACTCCTCACCATTTCCTACTATATGACGGCTGGTTTAGCCTTATGGTGTCTGACTTCTACAATTATTCTTTAAAGTTTTCGTTGGGAAATCTGCATATTTGGTTTTTGAGCCAATGTTTAATCTTAAAGTTAACTCCAAAATTTATATCGATAAAACATAAATCCCACGCTCGTGTGGCGGCCAAACCACGTGGCTGCAGACAGAAAAGAAGAAATGGTATGCTACTCGTGACAGTCTCTCAAAACCTGTACCGGATGCAAGGAGAAATTTCATCATCACTATTTATTTATTTTTATTTATTTTATTTATTTTACGTCAAAAAAACAGTTAAAAACTGCGTATGACGTGCTATGGGGAAAAGTGAATTGTGTGCACATTTTCAAAATTCTGTGATCCCTACACTTAGTCATATACTACTTAAATTTTGAACTTTTGAAAGGGAGAAAAAAAACTCCCATGCAATAAAATCTATTTTCAAGGAAAAACAAGCAATAAATTTTGAATTTTGAAAGGGAGAAAAAAACAAAAAAACTCCCATGTAATAAAATCTATTTTCAAAGATAAATAAGCAATAAATTTTGGCTCTTATTACTTCCTGCTGCGACAACATGGAAACGATAATTTGAATAATTGTATTTCCCACTGAATTCTAGAATTCTATTTGATTTTTATTTCTTTTCGAGAGCCAATTACAAATTGGTGCAAATATATGGCAACATTTTCAATTTTGTTTAATAATAATTGAGGCCCCAAGCTGTAGCTTATTTCGTTCAACGGTCAATTCGCCACCGCCGCCGAAGCGGTGTGCGAATTTTGGATATATTGAAAAATATAGTCACTTATGGTAGCTTTGCACCGAGCACAACTAAGCGTTTGTAAAATTAAATGTTGGCATTTGTATTTTCAGTTGCTTTAATCTTTAGTTGATTCTGACTAATCGAAAGAATTGACTCATGGTTAAAGTAACTGGAAATACGAACGCCAACATTTAATTCAACAAACATTTATTAAATTTGTGCATGGTGCAAGCCACCTTCCATAGTCTGAAGTCAGTCCAAAAGACTGTTATTATGTAAATAAATATTTTAGAAAAAAATGCATAATTTATTCGCCGTGCATAATGGAACCAAATTTCACTAATACTGCCCAGCAGGCTTAAGCCTCATTCTCAACGCAAACTTAAACGTAAACATAACGCAGCCGCCAAACCTAGAAATGAGTTATTCTGCGAGACCATTCACGTTAACTTTGAGTTCACAAGCACTAATCTTTTACGTTAGGTTAACGTTAGAATTCTACCGAAGACCAATCAGAGACCAGCATGAAAAAAATAAAAATGGTGAATTTCATATTGTGTTCAGGTAGTTCCTGGTTATTTCATTTCATTACTGTTATGTATTGAACTATTTTACGAACGGTTTTGATGAGAGTAGTGAATTCAAAGTAAGAATTTGGGCCATTTTTTGTGACGCTAATTTGACTTGGCGAATAAAATAATTACATTCGACGAATTACTTAATTTATTACTACAAGAGAATCCTTGTTTATAAAATAAAGGAAATGCAATCACTAATACTACTACTCGCATTTATAAACACAAATCGATAGGAAGATATGATTACGTAGGCTTCCGCGGCCGGAGTATGTCTCTTGGCTGTCCGGGACAAGCCGCGTCGATCTGCTCGTAGTTGACGTTTCGGCCAACACATTTTGGCCTTCCTCAGAGTGTACTGCTGAGCAGTACTGTACCCATGAGCAGTACGCTCTGAGGAAGGCCACAATATGTTGGCCGAAACGTCAGCTACGAGCAGATCGACGCGGCTTGTCCCGGACAGCCAAGAGACAAATCGATAGGAAAATGGAAGAAAAAGCCAGAAACCATGGTGAAAAGCATGGTGGAAAAAATATTTCCACAATGCTAGCAACGAATCGATCAAGCTTCAATACGTTGAAATCTGATTTGTTCAGGCGAAACTTGCGTTCCAGCTTACGTTCGTCATTGTGAAGGTTGTAAACTTTACTGTTAATTTTACTTCCAAGTTACGTTACGTTTAATTTTGCATTGTGAATGAGGCGTTACGTTCGTCATTGTGAATGCTTGTTTTTACGTGTAATTTTTTTACTGCTAAGTTTACGGGGTAAATCCCGAGTTTAGGGTGGCACGGTTCCTTTGATTCACTGATTCGGTTCATTAAAAGAGAATCGACTCCATGAACTGAACCCTTGTTTATACGTCGTATTCGCGTGTAGTTAAGTTCATGATGTTACAGCAATAAATATAATTATTTTAAAAAAAGGTAGATCGGGAGAATAGCTACCCCCGTGCTCCAAAGCCCACTGTACGTATAAATCTCCGTAGCAACGTGCTCTCATTAAGTGAACTGATTATTCGTATTTTTCACGCTACAAATTTAATTTGTAACCAACGCATTTTTTTCACCAAGTGGTGCTACCCGACGGATCCAACGTGCTACGTTCGCGAGGGCCTTCCGGCCCTCGCTCTCGAGACCTGGTTCGTGCCTCCGCTGTCGCTCCGGCGCTCACGCTGTATTATATACCTCCCTCACGTTTAAGAGAATTTATTTTAAAGGGACCACTCACTTTTAAGAAAATTCATACCTTCCATCTCAGTAGACACACAAACCAATTTGAAGAAGACTTGAAATGCGAAAATACCACAATTCCACGCCAACAAATTATCAGGTGACTTCTTCTCATTTAACATTGAACATAAATAATTCAGTTGTTATAATGAACCGCGCAACTATAAACATAGGAATCGCGAGAAATAATGAATCATAAAAGGAACCAAAGGAACCGTGCCACCCTAAACCCGGGATCAACCGTTTGCGGCATTACGTAAAGCTTGATTTCGCATTGTGCTCGCCGCTGCTACGAGGACGCACCGACGCTATCTCTTGTTTCTGCGGACGCAGCGCTGATGCTGCGCTGCTCGCGGACGGCCCACCGACTGCAACGGCTCTGCGGCAACATCGGTTGCCGCTGCAGCGTCGTTCGCCAAGTCCACGAGGGGGCTGGTTTTACTTTCTCCCCGACTACAAAGGAGAGGGAAGGTTATGTAAATGCTACGCGAAGAAACGCCGAATTTTCGGCAGAAACCTCTTATTACAGGGTTCTGGTGACGAAAAAATGGATCAATCAAGTTGCTAAATTTTTAAAACAAATCCTCTACCACGTTGATTAACCAAAATTCAGGTTTGATGCGTCCTTGATACCGAAAAAAATCTGTTGACAGCAAAACGTCTGTGCACAAAGCTAGCTGCTAAACTGTTCAGACGATTTTTTTCAAAATTGATACTCCCCAATCGATAAGCTGATGACGCACCCCCTTGAATTTGAATCCGATATTTTAATTTTGGGGCGTACTTTACAGAAGCCCCTGAGACCTTTAAAAAAGAGCTCTATCGTTTTTGATTGTTTTTTTTTTTGTTGGATAGTGTGAAGGACGTTCAAGAGAATGGTGCAGGTTTGTAATGTTTGTTGAAAACCCTTATTTTTCGAAAATTGCAAATATTCAAAATTTGTCGGCGTCTTCGTATAACCAAAGTATTAAAGATGTTTTTGCCTTTAATACAATTTTCTTTTTAAAGATAGATTTTGAAATAGTCATTTTTCGAAAATTTGAATACTCTGGGCGTAATTTTGCGTGCAAATACGAGCAAGAAATACATGCAATTTGAACGCCACTCGTTTCCGCTCTAGCACCGGCTGAGGCATCGATTGATGTCACTGCAGCGCCTCTGACCGGGAGATCATAGGTTCGAGTCCTGACGGCGGCAGGATTTTCGACACTAGCTTTTCAGCTAGGTCGAATTCAGTCGCTGTCTGAGGAGAATTCTAGCGGCCGGCTGCTCTGATCGGTAGTTTTCCGTGGTTTCTCCGATCAACACCAGGCGAATGCCGGAGCTGTACCTTAAAGGCTCATTCACAATGCAATCACAAACATAAGCATAACACATAGACATAGACATTAACATAAGCGAAGAGTTGGCGTATTCACAATGTCGAACATAAACATAGGCAAAATAAGAGTTTCTATTGGATATGACAATATTCTAGTTTACTATTGGTTGGATATGAGAATCGATTTCGAGATATCAAAACAAATACGACAAACACAACCACGCAGCACACGAATAGTTCGCCTATCGACTTCGATACTCGATTTTGAGTTATCGAACTGTGATTGGCTCATTCCTTATGTCTGACATAAGCATAAGCACAGAAGCTTGAAGCTTGCAAGCTCTTAAGTTAACGTCTTACGTGTTATGCTTATGCGAACGCATTGTGAATGAGTCCACTTGTAGGCGTAGTCCTAACTTTTATGTTAACGCCATGCTTATGGTTATGTTTGCATTGTGAATGCGCCTTAACAAACGTGCCACGGGCAGCGCGCGATCTTTCCTTCCTCTCCTTGTCCTATCCTCTTCCCTGACACACACACACACTAGCACACATGTCGGGGGACCGCTCGTGGGCTTAGAGTTTGTCCCGGCCGGGGCCGTGCCCCGCTGGTAAGAGATACCTGGTTGTGTAGATCCATCCAGCGCCAAACGACCTGCCCTCCGCCGTGGGACTCGTGACGTTGGCCGCTGACGCGACTCATCAGTGAATGAAAGTGTCGCCCGTTGGGCAGCGCTGTGGGCAGCTGACGCCATGCTTGTCAATGTGGCGGCCACAAGGACGAACGTGGCGGCACGTTCGCTGACAGGAATTCTCTAAGCGGCTGGCGACGCTCCAACGAGGAGGGCGCAGGCACACACACAGCAAGGGAGTCGCTGCTCTTCCTAGGTCCGCTCTTTTCCTATTCAGGAAATGGACGTTCGTTTCCACGCGGTACTCTTTCGGTATCGAACTGGTTTTGAACTTTTTGTTATCGAGAATGTTTCCTCCGGACGCCGCAGAAAGCGCTAAATCTGAAACAGTTGAACATCGCACCTGCTATCATCGTATCTAACCTAAGCTACGAAGGGAGTAGCGACTGGATACGGAACGAAACGTCATTACATGCGTCGACCGTTTTACTTCTCATGCGACTTGTGTTTTACGTATAAATTACTTCACAACAAAATCCAACACGCACGAGCGCTTTCAAAACTGGACAAATTCTTGCTTCTGACGAAAACGTGTTGGCCAGATGCGGTGCCAGATTACCCAACAGGCTGAGTAGGCTGCAGCCGGGGGTGCGCAATTTTGTTTTTTGGGGAGGGGGGCGGACGAATTTTAGCGGATGCAAAATTTCATAAGGAGAACTTTTGAAAGCTTTTTATAAAAATATTTCTTTCCGTATTTGTAACAAAAGAAAGTGTTAATTAATCAAATATATTCATTAATACATATTAATGGATGGAAATATATTATCCATTAATATACATATACACATAAAATGGATAAAAATATCGTATATTTATTAAATAAATACCTCGGTGAGAAATCAGTTCAAATATTTATTCGAAATATAATTTTCTACTTAAAATAAAAACAATTTCTTGTCTTAACATGTATACATTTATGCAAAAAGTGTTTTGAACAGTTTTGTTCAGAAATTACAGAAATACATTACAATGACATGACTAAGTTTCTGGTAATTAATTATCAGACTTTAAAATTTTTACCTCACTTTGTTGCTGATCTTTAATAAGAGTATAATAGTTGATTAAGATACAGGATTATGCGTTTAAAAATCTCTGTGTATAGAAATAAGGTCTGTGACTAATGCAAATGGCGAACGATCCCTCTCTCCCCTTTGAAACGCGTGAAAAATTATCTGATATCGAGACTTACGCAGATAATGCTTTCTATGTGTCTTGCTTCCATAGAAAATGATGAAATCCATAGAAAATGACATCTTAGGACGCGTAAAATGTGAAGACACTGTTATGAAATTTGCCGAGACTAAAGCGAGAAAACGAAATTCTGTGTGACAATGCATATTTTCTACATACACCTAGATGTTATTTTGACTTTAATATCTAATTCTTTTGTAATTAACTTATATTTTTAATTTATTGGCCTAAAAATGTTTGATCTTTTAAGAAAATGCAAATATATAATCAATTATTTATACGTATACAATATTTGCATCAATTACAAATATCACACATTTCTTATTCAAAATATTATAAATAACTTTTTGTTTAAAAAAGCAAATTTAAAAAGGGCGCCAAAACGTTTGGCAGCCTAGGGCGCTCAGAAGTGAGGCACTGGCCAGATGATTTCTATCAAACATGCAACATTTTACAAATAAAAGTATCGAAAGTTTTTTATGACAATCTTTTATTCAGTAATTTCACAACGTTTCGTAACACGTTTTGTTACTTCTTCACGTGCTAAACTAATGGGACACAGACACTGTTACTCTACATATCAATTTTTATATACAAAACAACGAAAGAACAACACAACAAAACAAAATCAATACAATACCGAATGGACACTCACCATATTGAGGGAACGCTATCCCACTAAACAACATACCATTCCATTGAAGGGGGATAAGATAATTACCAATTGGTATAGGAAGGATTCCTCTTCGGATAGAACTTTAAACTTTTTATCTGCCCATCCTATTCAGCATAAGAAATCTATAGTTTATGGGTTAGTCGATCGGGCCATAAAGTTATCTGATAAAGTTTTTCACCATTCTAATTTGAACAAGGTCAGAAAAATTTTAGAAGAGAACAATTATCCGAAGTTGTTTGTGAGACGCTGCATCAACAAAATATTAAATAAATTGAATGTATTGAATGACGTATCAAGAGCTGATAGAGTTGCAGCGGATACAGAACGTTCAGGTAATGAACAGACCATAATTATGCCATACGTACCTAAAATACAGAATAAGTTGAAGAAAGAATGTCTCCGTTCAAATATTAAACTGCACATATACAACACGTTAATTAACAAGCAGAATTTAATAAAGAATGTCAAAGACCAAGTTCCATTTATGAAACGTGAGAACGTAGTATATAGTTTACCTTGCCAACATTGCAATCTAACATACGTAGGACAAACTAAGCGCCCAATTAAACAAAGAATGAAAGAACATTCTAGAAATATTAAAGAATCTTCTCCACGATTTAATTCTTTATCTCGACACAGACTAAATTTGTGGCATGAGTTTGACTTTGAGAACCCACTTATTTTAGACACCGAGGTCAGGAGATTCCCACGACTCATTTCTGAAACACTTCAGATTAAGTTGAATCACTCTAATGAAAGATGGGAAACCAATTGAAACGAAACGTCCGCGAAGAAAATCTGCAATTATTTCGACATTCAGGAACAATTGTATAATTTTTTTTGTCATAAGAAACCAGACATTTTCAAGTAAAGTACACGACCTTAATTAAAGATATGATTTTGATGAACAGATTTCATTAAGTAAAAAAATCTCTTAAATATCGTATTTTTGCAATTTATTAATGAGAGTTCTAAAAAATCAAGAAAAAATATTTAAGAAAATATTTTCAAAATTATCCTTTTTAAGCAACATTTACACAAAAACTACTACTTTTTTTTCAAACAATTGTTCATGAGATTACTGAAAGATGTAATCTTTAGAACAGATTGTATTAAGGAAAAATCTCTAATAGTATAGCAGTTTCGCATTGTTGATTTTTTGCGATTTTCGAAAATAGACTTCACACAGAAGTCATCAACGCAATTTCGACACCGCTCTAACAAATGTTTGAACCAAATTTTTTTAACCACTTTATTATGCTCTATTAAAGAAAAAAAAGAACTGTTTTAGAGAAAATAATTAGTTGAAACTTGGGTAATTTCACCCAATATTACGCATAACTACTCATTTTCAAAAATTGTACAAGAGATTATTTAAAAAACTTGTTTTTGAAGAAATTTCATTTAGAAAACAATCTCTAACTTTTATATTGCAATTGTAGGAAGGCGCTAAAAACATTTCAGTGAGAATTCAGCCTTCAATACACACGCCCAATGTAACATTTAATTTTGTTGCGCAGAACTGTAATGTTAAAGGGATGGGTGTGTTGCTGAAGGTTTGGGAGGCGGCGGGTCGGTCCCCTGGGGGCCTTGACCGCCGTCGAGGCCGTGAAACGCGCCCTTTGTCGCCTCCGCCCGCACCCACGCCCCGCTCGCCCGTGCTATGCAATTCCCGACGACACCAACCGCGCTTATTACTACATTGTGTACCAACATTCTATCGAATTTAAACCTAAACAACAGTAAAAAGTATACATCAACATACCCTGAAATTGTAGTATTTTTAACAGTCAACGTAACCGTATCGACAATGAATCAAAGTACCCGTGTCGACAATGAATCAAAGTACCCGTGTCGACAATGAATCAAAGTACCCGTGTCGACAATGAATCAAAGTACCCGTGTCGACAATGAATCAAAGTACCCGTTCGACAATGAATCACAGTACCCGTATCGACAAACCCGTGTCGACAATGAATCAAAGTACCCGTATCGACAATGAATCAAACGTTTTGTCTCAGCAATGAATAAAACTGTTCTTTGTCAACAGGGAATGAAGCTGTAGCTGCATAACCAGCTTAAGTGGCTTAGTGCATCAGCTGGTCCTGCAGTGTCTCTGACCCTAGGGTTCCACATTAGTTACATTGCTCGGTCGAGTGCATTTGTTGTCTGAAGGAGAATCCTAGCGGCCTGCTGCTCATAGCAGTGCTCCAACAATCGGGCCAAGGATTCTTTGTCCTCTCCTCTTACTTATAAACGCACATTTGAGAGACAAGTCGGGTGCTCAGAGCTTCTCTTGACTGGGGTCGTGCCGCGCTGGAGGGAGATACCTGGTTTGGGAAAACACGTTAAGTGAACGTGTGGGGCAGCGCCGGATGGCTTTTTTGTTTTATTTATTTTATTTATTTATTTATTTATTTATTTATTTATTTATTTATTTATTTATTTATTTATTTATTTATTTATTTATTTATTTATTTATTTATTTATTTATTTATTTATTTATTTATTTATTTATTTATTTATTTATTTATTTATTTTACGTAAAAAACAGTTAAAAAACTGCGTATGACGATATGACGTATGGCTCACCCTTCACCCTTCAGCAGAGGGAGATCACTGCCATCATACCCTACACTTGCTATTCCTTGCATTTACTGTACTTACTAATGACATTGGCAGTTGGCACACCCGGAATCAATCAAAAACGAACAATTATTTATTCCAATTCCAAGAGAATTTACTTCATTGAACTCGTTAAACCATAGAATCAATATTTCATTCTGATTTCCTAGTGTTTGTAAATTGAATTTTGGATCTAGTATTTACGAAATTGAGAAATAAGTTTGTTCACTCACCAGGGTAGTTTAATATAGTTTTATATAGCAATCTCAGATCATTAAAACTGAGAATTGTGTTTATTTTGAATATTATGTTTTTTACTGATTTTTGTATCGTTCAAGGCTTTACAATTTTTGGTGTTTCTTTTGTATTGTGACGAGTGTTACGGAATTTTTTGTTATCTTGAAATTAATTATGATCAGAAAAAGTTGATCTACCAATAATTGAACCCCGAATCTTTGTTCAAAGTTTATTGACTTCTAGTTTAGGTCTTTCGAAAATTTTGGAACAAACTAATATAGTATGTTTTTCAGAATTTTGCCTCAACTATTCAAGTAGGTTGTTAATGGATCACCCCACCCTCCTCAATTGGCGAGAACAACGAACTAGAGTATACTGAAGCGCCTCCATTTTTGCAGCAAATTGAAGCCATGCTTTTTGAAGTCAAAGCAGCGCCCTCTAGAGAAACAGAGCATTTTAGTATTTGAGAAGGGCTACTCGTGATATAAATCTTCTTACTCAGTCTTTCAGGATCAAAAACCAATCCCTTAAAAAAATCCCAATATGTAAGTAGAACGAATTGAGAAACTTTAAAACACGTTCCTTGCTTCATTGGTTGCTGTCATAAGAATGGGAGGAGTTGAAATGTTATCGAAGTTAGCATAACGCCTGAAAGTGAATGTTATTGCAATAAGAAACAACGAGATCGCAAATAAGGCGGCAAACTTGAAAAATGGTATATTTGTGGTTAAACGACTTCTATTTGTACAGTTATATGCCGAACATACTGAAGGCACAGTGAATATTATTATTCTACCACTAATATAACTTAAACCCAGATAAACGAAAAGACAAAATAGAAATATGTGATACAAACAACATGTCGATTCATAACAATTCTACATGCGACCATCAGACATGTCTCAAGTTTTGACTGCAAAACACTTGGCGCCCCCCTAGTTCTGCGAACGTCCACCAAGAGCGCTGAAAGCATAGGGTCTCTACGTATCTCGTTTGGTGAGTACGACTCCAGGCAAGCAGGTCGGGGGCTGGGCGCAGCCCTTAAGGCTAAATGCACCGAAAAATACTTATAGGAAAAATCAATAGATCGCAGCACTATCACACGGAATTTACTAGATCGATAACGTCTGAACAAATTGTCCGGTTTTCGATCTGTAAACGGCATTGGACTCCTTTTTTAAATAGAATTTACGCTACGATGACGTTTTTTAAAAATATTTCCAAAATTTTTTTGAAAACGTTTTCTCATTGTTCCGGGAAGAAATTAAAAAAATTGGGCTTATAGCGCGATGACGACGTGCTTCCTGAGTCCAACGCCGTGTCAATCATGCAAATCGGATGAATAGGAGCGGCGTAAAGTGAAATTTCGGAAAAATATACCTGATCCCCCTCCCCCTTTCCCTGCGTCACCCGACCCGTCTGGGCCTCCATCGACGCGGCCGAACGGCCAAACGCGGCGGCCTGCGGCACGGGGGCCGAACTTTCAGACAGGCAAGCTGGACAGTCAGTCCCTTTCAGTCTCAATATATTTTTCTCCACGTGTCAAACTAGTGATGCTGTAACAGCCAAACGGTCTCGTATCATCTGTAATAGTCGTATAAAACTATATGTCTTGTTCACATATTTCCGTCTTCCTTCGAATACCATCAAAAAGTTTTGAGTTTGAGGCACTACTCAAAATATCAATTCCGATTTGGAAACTGATTTCCAAAAGGAAATTGAACTAATTATGTAGATATCACCAATATTCCATGTCCTAACATCTTATTTTACATACATTTTACTTCCAAGATCTTCCGTTATCATTCCACTACCACAAAGAATGAGCCGAAATTACGCACGAGCTCTTTTATCCTGTGACTCGATTTTTGATCTCAAAACGGCCTTTGTCTCCTTGATAGACTTTACCTGATGAATCTGTTTTCCCAAGTAAAATTTTAAAATGTTTGTATTTCGAATTGGAAAAGGCCAACAACAAAAAAATTAAAATATAATATTAAGAATCGTGACATGTCCCAGCTTATTTAGTAAGTTATATTGATATAAAATGATTGTTATATTTATATAAACTTGAAGATTGGAATAAGTAATTCCCGGCGCGTCATTTTGATACAAACTACGTAAATGATAATGTAAAAGGATGTAGTGTAAATCATTGTATTGTGACATATATATGTATTTTTTAATGCATGAAATTGTCATGAAAACAATAAAACTTTAACCCTTAGACAGGAACACCACACTAGAAGAGGAATATCCGTCTGTGAGGGGGATAAATAATGTTTTGTTATACAGTTAATAATTTGGCAACTTTTACATTTCTACATTAAGATACCATTTTTCTAAACATCGTACACGCTTATCAGTAACATTTAATCGGGTAGCAATTCAATTTATAAGATTTATATACTACTAGTAAAACGTAGCATACCAGTCACTGATAAACCTCATATTAGGGAATCAGAATGCAAACGTATTAAATCGGCGATCCTTATCTAGGTGTCGAGAATAGGGATGCAACATTGATGTTGATATTTTCAAAACATAGATTTTGTATAGACACATGAACATATTTCGTAAAAAAATGAAACATTTATGAAACCTGATGTTTATTATCGATGTGCTTGATAAGTTGTGAATGAAAAGAACCGATAATCACAATTTGATAAAAGAGTTAAAATATGAAATAATATTGCAATATACCACAGTCAATACATGTGTTCGAATAAATCGAACGAGTGGTTGTAACATACTCATCCAGTAGACTATCTTCAGCCCAAGAAATGATCCCATTTTTTTGGCATTTCCGTATGTCCTACCGTACGCAGAGAGGCGGCCAACGTAAGCACTAGGTGTAAGGACTCTCACCCACCTTCCTGTACCCATTTGAGGAAGTTGTGACTCCATAAGATGACCCTCGGCGATAGTTTTCAGGCTTAGTTTCGCTGTTATTCTTTTTACTTTCTTTTGCCGTTTTGTCTAAATCGTAATTATAAATTAACAATCACGGCCACTGTCGAAACAAAATCTTCCGCACGAACTTGGTCGATGTTTCTAAACCAGGTTTTTGAAAGATGTTTTAATTTTGAACATTGATATTTGCATTCGTATTACTTGAGCATCATTCCTTCGCTTTTCTTGCTATCCGAAACTGGGAGGGGACGCGCCGATAATTCAGCGAGTTCTTCCCTAATAATGGCAGAATGTATGCATGAAAGACTGAGGGTATCAAACACACTGTTCAGTGCTATGATGTATATTTGTCGGCTCCATTCCCGGTCAAGCAGCGGCTGTGAGCACCTCTCCATTTATCTGCAGGTCCCAATTCTTCGCGGTGTCTGAACGCGCAGAGAAATAGTATTAGAACATAGATCGCAAGCCATCCCTTGTTAGACCTATCTGGATATACACAGCAATAGGATGCTAGCAATTTGTTCATTGCTCACTCGGACTCCAACTGCGTTTTTCCTTTTGTTTGTGATATTGTGTATTAGTCATATCAATTATGCCACTTACACCCTTTTCTTCCGCTTCATTCTATCATTCCAAGCATAATAGCCTTTTCTAGAGATTTTGTTCGACTCACAGTATGTCCAAAATATTTTATTTTCCATTTTTTTGCTTTGGCTTTTGGAGAAAGTTCTGTTTTCTTTTCAAAATTTCGGCATTTATCTTTTTGCCCTCCCATTGTACGTTCAATATTTTATTCCTTGTCCATACTTCAAAAGCATCTTCCTTCTTTCGGCCTATCTCAATGTTCAGCTTATACACCCACACAACAGGATTAGAAATACCATTTTCTCGATTATTGGGATTTTGGTCTTACGCAGGGCTTGATTTCTGACGGAACACGACGGAACGGTGTTCCTGTATCTCGCTGATAATTATTACATTATATTATAAATATATATTATTTCTCTTAAATTAATAAATCATTTAAGCTCCGGGTCATTCCGTGTTTTGCCCATTAAATTTTAAGCTTTTCCGGGACCTAAAATTTTAGAAATCAATCACTTGATATGCCTGCATATTTTATGAATTTGTGTAATTTTCTTACCGCTGCTTTTTCTAAAATTATTCCTCTTTAGTTTTTCTGTACTGTATCCAGAATTTATTGTAATTCATAAGTATTTAACTTCGCCCGCCATGTATATCACTTCTCCGTTGATGTTCTTTCTGACCAGTTGACATAAAGGTTGTTTTCTTTAAATGTAAGTTCATAGAATATTTAAATTTTATAATAATAATATATTTAGCTATCCTTATTACATAATTCCGAATTAAGTACAAATAAAACATCTGCATAATTTTGATGACATAAAATTTTTGCGTTTTCTCGAAAAGAAGTAAAGTGGACATGTCACGTTTTGAATGTTTGCTCCTCATTTCGCGCTCCTTTGTATCCAAGCCCAGTGCCGCCAGGGCACGCTCTCAAGTCACCCTTCTGAGCTGGAAGCAGGGTCGCACCTCTGGCACACTGCTGTTCTGATAGCGTGACTTTTCTGACCGCTGCAGACATCTCGCCGCGTTCTTCGGCGGGCTGCGTGTTACACTAGGGCAACTCGATATGCCCAAGCGTAGGAAGAGGGCGGTGAGTAGTTTTCAGTGGGCGAGAACATTGTGCAATGACGAAGTGGAGATTATATTTACTCTATAAGAATTAGTGGAATCATTCGCGTTTCCTTAATTATTAGCAACCGTGTGTGTGTGTGTGTATGTGTGTGTGTGTGTGTGTATATATATAAACAAAATTATAAATTAAACAATTAATAACAATTATGAAAGTATATTTGATTAATAAAAATTTTGTGAGATATTATTAACTAAAGTAACTTATTTTGTCAAGATGTATGAATGGGAAGCTATTGTTTTTCATTGAAAATACCGGTATAACGTTTATTGACGTCCATACCGGTAAAGACGTCCAATAGGGGTATTTTACTAGTATATAACAATAAAGGTATTTGAGAAAGGTATGAAAAAATGCCGGTATTTTTACCGGTATTCAATACCTTTTCGGTCGCTGTTCACTAGCAGAATCAAAGAAAAACAAACTATCCTTGTTACCTTCTCTTTCATTTGTATTTACAGTATTTTAAGTATTTATTTTTTTAAAAACATCTATTTTATGTATTTAAATATATCTTCAAAAGACATGCTCAAAAAAACTCAAATAGTTTTAAATACAAAAATATATATTTCAAATACAAGTATTTAAATATTGCTCAACCCTCTCTATAAACTAGTATGTGCGACCAGCAGTGTACTAATCTCAGTTCCCAGCTTAGTACTAAACGCGTAGTACTAATACATATGCCACGAGTAAGTCCGGAAATATTTGTAGAATGAAATTGCAAAATATGGACATAAGGAAAACGCTAAATGAACGAATATGCAAAATCAGATTTTCCTGCAATATGTAACATCAAATTTCATTAGTAATTTAGTACAATTACACTGTGTAAGTATCCTTACAATACAATTTCAAATAAAAGCTAGCGATGATACAACATCACACACTTTCTGGCATTATTTCTAAATTTGCAATTTTCGAAAATTGATAGAGTTCAACGAAAATGGTAATTCTTTTAAGCGTCCCTTTTATCCGTGGAAATAAAATGTGATTTTCGAGATTTTTTTAATATATACATCAATTTCATTCTTAAATTACTCTAAAACTTCGCGGTTTTGCAATAAACTTACATGACCTTTGCAATCTTCGAAAATACGGCGGGGTGGGCGAAAATGAGACCACCATCGTATTTTGTATCGTCTAAAAAAAATTGGAGCTCTTTTTGAGAAAAAGTTACAATTGTTTTAATTGCCTATACTTCACCCCAAATTGCACGAAAACTACTCAAATGTTTCAAAAATTAAACTTGATCTTATTTTCAGATCTGTCAGAACGATTTCAGTAAGGAAAAAAATATATCATCAATATTATAGTTGAAGGAAGACGCCCCCAAAAATTGCACGTTAGCAATTTTCTAAAAATAAGTGACGTCAACAAACACCATAAATCACATTTCTCTTGCGTTCTGTACGCAACACGAGGACAAAATTTCATCAAATAATTTGGTGACGGTTTGAGAATATTTCGAAATAGATTTTGAGGCTTAATGTAAAGTACCCTCAAAAATCAAAATATCCGTTTGAAACTCCCAAAAGATCGAGTTCTTTTAGGTAGATTCGGGAAGATCAATTTTGGAGCAAATTGGCAGAGCGGTTTGGGCGTCAGCGGTGACCATAAACGGACAGACATGTTTTGGTGTCAATCGATTTTTAGGTATCAAGGACACATGTATTGTATTTTTTCGCTAGACCACGAGTTAGAAGAAGTAATGTAATATTTTGCAAGAGGATTTATCCACTTTTACTTTACCAGGGCCCGACAATAAGAGTTTTCCGGTACCGATTACATAATTTGTCAGAAAGTAGTTTTAAAATTAACAACAAAGAAAACAATTTTAAAATTTAGCTTCCGCGATTTGACTTGGGAAAACAGATTCATCAGGTGAAATCTATGAAGGAGACAAACGCCGTTTTTAGATCAAAAATCGAGTCGCAAGATAAAAGAGGTCATACGTAATCTCGGCTCATACTTTCTGGTAGAGGAATGATAACGGAAGATCTTAGAAGTAAAATGTATGTAAAATAAGATGTTATGGCATAGAATATTGGTGATATCTACACAATTAATTCCATTTTCTTTTTGAAATCAGTTTCCAAATCGGAATCGATATTTTGAGTACCGCCTCAAATAATTTTTCGATGGTATTCGAAGAAGACGGAAATATGTGAACAAGATATATAGTTTTATACGACTATTACAGATGATACGCGACCGTTTGGCTGTGTTACAGCATCACTAGTTTGACACGCGGAGAAAAATATATTGAGACTGAAAGGGACTGACTGCCCAGCTTGCCTGTCTGAAAGTTCGGCCTCCCGTGCCGCAGGCCGCCGGGCTTGGCCGTTCGGCGGCGTCGATGGAGGGCCCAGGCGGGTCGGTTGACGCAGGGGAAAGGGGGAGGGGGACCAGGTATTTTTTCCGAAATTTCACTTTACGCCGCTCCTATTCATCCGAATGGCATGACTGACACGGCGTTGGATTCAGGAAGCACGTCGCCATCGCGCTATAAGCCCACATTTTTAATTTCGTCCCGGAACTATGAGACAACGTTTTCAAAAATTTTTTGGAAATCTTTTTTGAAAAAACGGCATCGCAGCGTAATTTATATTTTAAAAAGGAGTCCAATGTCGTTTACAGATCGAAAATCGGACTGTTTGTTTAGACGTTATCGGTCTAGTAAATTTTGATTATTTTGGTGCTGCCACGTGGTGGCGACAAATGGAACTAGTGTCGGTACATTTAGCCATAACCCTCGAGAAGGGAAGGAGGGGCCCTGGGTCTGGCGAGGACGCGGGGATGCAGTGTCGACATGTTACGGATTTTTGTATTAGCGGCGAGCAATCTGCGCATGCACCACCTCGAAATGGAACTCGAAAGGCTCATTCACAATGCAATCACAAACATAAGCATAACACATAGACATAGACATTAACATAAGGGAAGAGTTGGCGTATTCACAATGTCGAACATAAACATAGGCAAAATAAGAGTTTTTATTGGCTATGACAATATTCTAGTTTACTATTGGTTGGATACGAGAATCGATTTCGAGATATCAAAACAAATACGACAAACACAACCACGCAGCACACGAATACTTCGCCTATCGACTTCGATACTCGATTTTGAGTTATCGAACTGTGATTGGCTCATTCCTTATGTCTGACATAAGCATAAGCAGAGAAGCTTGCAAGCTCTTAAGTGAACGTCTTACGTGTTATGCTTATGCGAACGCATTGTGAAGGAGTCCACTTGTAGACGTAGTCCTAACTTTTATGTTAACGCCATGCTTATGGTTATGTTTGCATTGTGAATAGGCCTTAACACGGCATGCGCAAAACACGTTATCATATGCTCGTCAATGCAGGGCTTCTGACCGGGAGGTCCTACGTTCGAGACCTGACGGTGGCAGCATTTTCGACATCATCTACATAGCTAGGTCGTATTCAGTCGCTGTCAGGAGGATAATTTTTGAGGCAGGCCGTTGGTTAAAAGGGGACTGTGTGTGTGTGTGTTTCAGCTGGCGGCGTGCGCCGGGTGCGGCGCAGCGGCGGCGGCGGCGCTGGCGTGGCGCGGGGCGGCGGCGGCGGGGCGGCAGGGGCGCGCCGCTGGGGGCAGGCGTGGCGGCGGGGCGGCGCTGGCGCTGGCGCTGGCGGAGGCGGCGTGGGGGCGGGTGGCGCGGCGGCGGGTGCCGGGCGCGGGGCGGGCGTGGTGGCGCTCACGGGCTGCGACTCGGGCATCGGCTTCTCGCTGGCGGCGCACTCGCTGCGCATGGGGCTGCGCGTGGCGGCGGGCTGCCTGCACCCGTCTTTGCACGGCACCCTGTGAAACCCGTCTTTGCACGGCACCCTGTGAAACCCGTCTTTGCACGGCACCCTGTGAAACCCGTCTTTGCACGGCACCCTGTGAAACCCGTCTTTGCACGGCACCCTGTGAAACCCGTCTTTGCACGGCACCCTGTGAAACCCGTCTTTGCACGGCACCCTGTGAAACCCGTCTTTGCACGTGATACCCTGTGAAACCCGTCTTTGCACGTGATACCCTGTGAAACCCGTCTTTGCACGTGATACCCTGTGAAACCCGTCTTTGCACGGCACCCTGAAACCCGTCTTTGCACGGCACCCTGTGAAACCCGTCTTTGCACGGCACCCTGTAAACCCGTCTTTGCACGGCACCTGTGAAACCGTCTTTGCGTCACCCTGAAACCCGTCTTTGCGTCACCCTGTGAAACCCGTCTTTGCACGGCACCCTGTGAAACCCGTCTTTGCACGACACCCTGTGAAACCCGTCTTTGCACGGCACCCTGTGAAACCCGTCTTTGCACGGCACCCTGTGAAACCCGTCTTTGCACGGCACCCTGTGAAACCCGTCTTTGCACGTCACCCTGTGAAACCCGTCTTTGCACGGCACCCTGAAACCCGTCTTTGCACGCACCTGTAAACCCGTCTTTCTGATACCTGTGAAACCCGTCTTTGCACGGCACCCTGTGAAACCCGTCTTTGCACGTCACCCTGTGAAACCCGTCTTTGCACGGCACCCTGTGAAACGCGTCTTTGCACGTCACCCTGTGAAACGCGTCTTTGCACGTACACCCTGTGAAACGCGTCTTTGCACGTCACCCTGTGAAACCCGCCTTTGCACGCACCCTGTAAACCGTCTTTGCACGGCACCTGAAACCCGTCTTTGCACGCCACCCTGTAAACGCGTCTTTGCACGGCACCCTGAGAACCCGCCTTTGCAGGCACCTGTGAAACGCGTCATTGCACGTCACCCTGTGAAACGCGTCTTTGCACGTGATACCCTGTGAAACGCGTCTTTGCACGTGATAGCCTGTGAAACGCGTCTTTGCTTATTTCACTCTTCTTTTTTCTAATTGATTCCTAATCGAACAAACATTTCTTATTCCCTTTTCATCCTTTGACGATTCCTCATCTGTCATTTCTGGTTACATGATGATTTTCCTTTCCCTTCTCCCTTCCTTGCCATCTCTGATTCATGTACACCTTCCAGCCTACCAGGCTTGATGATAATTTTTCCGTTGGTTTTTTGATTTCTTCCATATTTTTTTTTTTTTTTTTTTTTTCTATCTTTTAGAATTTTCTAAATTTTTCATTTCTTTCAATGGTTTTTTAGTGTTTCCAAACTTCATTTTCCTTCGTTATTTTTTCGTATTGTAAATATTTTATAATTTTTTTCTTTCACACATTTTGTTCCCCCTTTCGTTCATTCTTGAAGAAACAAAAGGGGCGTGGGTCCAGGTGCTGCCTCTGGATGACAGCCGAAGCGTGGCCGACTTCTGCCCGGCTCGGCGCCTCCCGGGAACAAAAAGGGGGCGCTCTGGCGCTGGAACAACCGGAAATCATGGGCTTCAGGGGGTTCGCCCGGCAGACGGACCGCCAGATCGAGCAGCAGATCCCAAAAAAAGGCGTGGACGAAATTAGGTCTTCGGGGGTTCGCCTGGCAGACGGACCGCCAGATCGAGCACGGGGGGAAAAGCGTGGACGGGGGGAGGTCCTCGGGGGGTTGCCTGGGGACGGACCGCCAGATCGGCAGCAGTCCAAAATAAGGGCCGGGGGGGGTCTTGGGGGTTCGCCTGGACGGGCCGCCGGTCACAACAGTCCAAAGTAGGGGGGAAATTTAGGGCTTGGGGGGTTCGCCTGAACGGCCAGTCGGACAGATGCAATAAGCGTCGGGGGGAGGGCTTCAGGGGGTTCCCTGGGAGCGGCCGCCAGATCGACACAATAAGTGCGTGGACGGTGAGGGCTTTGGGGGGTTCCCCCCAGACGGACCCGCCAGATGCAGCAGATCAAATAAACTGGACGGGGTTAGGGCTTCGGGAGTTCGCCCGACGGACCCCAGATAAACAGCAGATCCCAATGCGTGGCGAAAAGTGTCTTGGGGGGTTCGCCCAGCGGACCGCCAGATCAACACAATCAAGTAAACGTGGGGCCCGGGGGAGGGCTTGGGAGTTCGCCCCCAGACGGGCCGCCCAAACAACACAATCAAATGCTGGGGGGGTGGTCTTGGGGTTCGCCCGACGGACCGCCAATCGAGCACAGATACAAGTAAAACTGGACAGGGGCAGGTCTTGGGGATTCCTGGGAGACGGACCGCCGATCGAAAAAGGGTGCAAAAAGGCTGGCCCCGGGGGGAGGTCTTCAGGAGTTCGCCCAGACGGACCGCCAGATCGAGCACAGATCCAAAAATGGCCCGGTGTTGGTCTTCGGGGGTTCCCTGGGACGGGCCGCCAGATCGACGCAGATGCGAATAGCGTGGGCGGGGGGTGGTCTTCCCGGGGGTTGCCTGGCAGACGGACCGCCAGATCGACACAAGGTAAGCGTGGCCCGGGGGGGGTCTTGGGGGGGTTCGCCCGGGAGACGGACCGCCAGATCGAGCAGTCCAAGTAAAACGTGGACGGGTGCAGGTCTTGGGGTTCGCCTGGCAGACGGGCCGCCAGATCGAACGATGCAAATGGGGGTGGCCGGGTGGGTCTTCGGGGGGTTCCCGCGAAAGGACCGCCAGAAAACACAGATCCCAAATAAGCTGGCCGGGTGGGTCCGGGGGTTCGCCTGGCAGACGGGCCAGATCGAGCAACGATCCAAGTAAAACGTGGGCCGGGGGGGGTCTTCGGGTTCCCTGGGAGACGGGCCGCCGATCGAGCACAATCAAAAAAGCTGGGGGGTGGGTTTGGGGTTCGCCTGGAAGACGGCCCCCGATAGCACAATGCAATGGGGTGGCCGGGGGAGGTCTTGGAGTTCCCCCCAGGGCCCGCCAAATCACACAGATCCAAAAAGCGTGGACGGTGGAAGTCTTGGGTTCCCTGCAGACGGACCCCAGATCGAGCACGATGCAATGGGTGGCCTGGAAGTCTTGGGGGTTGCCTGGCGCGGACCGCCAGATCAGGGAGATCCAATAAGCTGGACGGGGGGCGGGTCTTCCCGGGGTTCCCCGGGAGACGGACCCGATGAAAAAGAATCCAAATAAGCGTGGGCGGGTGGGTCTTCGAGTTCCCGGGAGACGGACCGCCAGATCGAAAACAGATCCAATGCGTGGACGGGGGGTAGGTCTTGGGGGTTCGCCTGGGGCGACCCCAGATCACACAGATCCCAATGCTGGGCCCGGGTGGTCTTCGGGGGGTTCGCCTGGCAGACGGGCCGCCAGATCGAGCAGCAGATCCCAAGTAAGCGTGGGCGGGGTGTAGGTCTTCGGGGGTTCGCCTGGCAGACGGACCGCCAGATCCGGCACAGATCCAAGTAAGCGTGGCGGGTGTAGGTCTTCGGGGATTCGCCTGCAGACGGACCGCCAGATCGAAGCAGCAGATCAAAATAAGCGTGGGCGGGGTGTAGGTCTTCGGGGAGTTCGCCTGGCAGACGGACCGCCAGATCGAGCAGCAGATCCAAGTAAGCGTGGGCGGGGTGTAGGTCTTCGGGGAGTTCGCCTGGCAGACGGACCGCCAGATCGAGCAGCAGATCAAGTAAGCGTGGCGGGTGTAGGTCTTCAGGAGTTCGCCTGGCAGACGGACCGCCCGATCGAGCACAGATCCAAATAGCGTGGCCGGGGTGAGGGCTTCGGGAGTTCGCCTGGCAGACGGACCCCAGATCGAGCAGCAGATCAATAGCGTGGCGGGTGTAGGTCTTCGGGGAGTTCGCCTGGCAGACGGACCGCCAGATCGAGCAGCAGATCCAAGTAAGCGTGGACGGGGTGTAGGTCTTCGGGGAGTTCGCCTGGCAGACGGACCGCCAGATCGAGCAGCAGATCCAAGTAAGCGTGGGACGGGGAGTCTTCGGGAGTTCGCCTGGCAGACGGACCGCCAGATCGAGCACAGATCCAAAGTTAGCGTGGGCGGGGGTAGGTCTTCGAGTTCGCCTGGCAGACGGCCAGATCGAGCAACAGATCAAATGGCGTGGGCGGGTGTGAGGTCTTCGGGAGTTCGCCTGGCAGACGGACGCCAGATCGACAAACAGATCCAAGTAAGCGTGGGCGGGGGGTGGGTCTTCGGGGAGTTCGCCTGGCAGACGGACGCCAGATCGAGCGCAGATCAATAAAGCGTGGCGGGTGTAGGTCTTCGGGGTTCGCCTGGCAGACGGACCGCCAGATCGAGCAGCAGATCCAAATGGCGTGGTGGGGGGGTAGGGCTTCGGGAGTTCGCCTGGCAGACGGACCGCCAGATCGAACAGCAGATCCCAAAAAGCGTGGCAGGTGTTTGGTCTTCAGGAGTTCGCCTGGCAGACGGACCGCAAACGAGCAGCAGATCCAAATAGCGTGGCCCGGGGGGTAGGTCTTCGGGGATTCCCTGGCAGACGGACCCCAGATCGAGCACAGATCCAAGTAAGCGTGGCGGTGGAGGGCTTCGGGGATTCGCCTGGCAGACGGACCGCCAGATCGAGCAGCAGATCCAAGTAAGCGTGGCCGGGTGTAGGTCTTCGGGGGGTTCGCCTGGCAGACGGACCGCCAGATCAGCACAGATCCAAGTAAGCGTGGCGAGGTGTAGGTCTTCGGGAGTTCGCCTGGCAGACGGACCGCCAGATCGAAACAGCAGATCCAAGTAAGCGTGGCCCGGGGGGTAGGTCTTCGGGTTGCCTGGCAGACGGACCGCCAGATCGACAGCAGATCCCAAATAAGCGTGGCGGTGTAGGTCTTCGGGTTCGCCTGGCAGACGGCCGCCAGATCGAGCAACGGTCAAGTGGGGTGGGCGAGGTGGGGTTTCGGGAGTTCGCCTGGCAGACGGACCGCCAGATCGAGCAACAGATCCCAAAAAGCGTGGAGGGGTGTAGGTCTTCGGGGAGTTCGCCTGGCAGACGGACCGCCAGATCGAGCAGCAGATGCAAGTAAGCGTGGCGGGGTGTAGGTCTTCGGGGAGTTCGCCTGGCAGACGGACCGCCAGATCGAGCAGCAGATCAAGTAGCGTGGACGGGGGGTAGGTCTTCGGGATTCGCCTGCAGACGGACCGCCAGATCGGCAGCAGTCCAAGTAAACGTGGCGGGTGTAGGTCTTCGAGGGTTCGCCTGGCAGACGGACCGCCAGATCGAGCAGCAGATGCAAGTAAGCGTGGCGGGGTGTAGGTCTTCGGGGAGTTCGCCTGGCAGACGGACCCCAGATCCCACAGCAGATCCAAAGTAGCGTGGGCCGGGTGTAGGTCTTCAGGGAGTTCGCCTGGCAGAAAGGACCGCCCGATCGAAGCAGCAGATCCCAAATAAGCGTGGCGGGTGAGGTCTTCAGGAGTTTTGCCTGGCAGACGGACCGCCAGATCGACACAATCAAGTAGCGTGGACGGGTGTAGGTTTCGGAGTTCGCCGGGCGACCGCCAGATCGACAGCAGATCCCAAATAAGCGTGGCGGGTGTAGGTCTTCAGGGGGTTCGCTGGGAGACGGACCGCCAGATCGCAGCAGATCCAAGTAAGCGTGGCGGGTGAGGTGTTCGGGGGTTTTGCCGCAGACCCGCCAGATCGAGCAGCAGATGCAAGTAAACGTGGACGGGGTAGGTTTCGGGGGTTCCTCAGACGGCCGCCAGATCGAGCGCAGATGCAAGAGCGTGGACGGTGTGGTCTTGGGGGTTCGCCGGGAGACGGACCGCCAGATCGAGCAGCGAAACAAGTAGCGGACGGGGTGGGGTCTTCGGATTCGCCTGGCAGACGGCCGCCAGATCGAGCAGCAGATGCAAGTAAGCGTGGACGGGGTGTAGGTGTTCGGGGAGTTCGCCTGGCAGACGGTCCGCCAGATCGAGCAGCAGATCCAAGTAAGCGTGGACGGGGGTGAGGTTTCAGGGATTCGCTGGGAGACGGACCGCCAGATCGAGCACGTCAAGTGAGCGTGGCGGGTGTAGGTTTCAGGGAGTTCGCCTGGCGCGAGCAGATCGAGCAGCAGATGCAAGTAAGCGTGGACGGGGTGTAGGTCTTCAGGAGTTCGCCTGGCAGCGGAGCAGATCGAGCAGCAGATCAAATGGCGTGGGGGGTGTAGGTTTCGGGGGTTCGCCTGGGGCCCAGATCGGCAGCAGATCAAGTAAGCGTGGGCCGGGTGTAGGGGGGTTGCCTGGCAGAGGACCGCAGATGCAAGTGAGGGGTGGACCGGGGTGTAGGTCTTCAGGGAGTTCGCCTGGCCGGGAGACCTCAGATGAGCAGCAGATCCAATAGCGTGGCCCGGGGTGGGTTTTGGAGTTGCCTGGGCAGAGGACGCCAGTCGAGAGCAGTCCAAGTAAGCGTGGCCGGGGTGCAGGTCCGGGAGGTTGCCAGCGGAGGCCGCCAGATCGAGCAGCAGATGCCAAGTAGCGTGGCAGGGGTAGGTTTTGAGTTCGCCTGGCAACAGATCGAGCAGCAGAAACCCAAATAAGCGTGGAAATGTAGGTCTGGGGAGTTGCTGGCAGACGGACGCCAGTCGAGCAGCAGTTAATTGCGTGGCGGGGGAGTCTTGAGTTCCTGGCCCGACAGCCGCCAGATGAACAGCAGATCCAAGTTAGCGTGGCGGGGGAGGTTGGAGTGCCTGGCAGAGGAGCAGGAATCGCACAGTAATCCGGTAAGTTGCGTGCGGGCGCAGCAGTGCCGTTGCTGGGGGGTGTGCCATTGGCAGCGGGCCCGATCGAGCAAGCAGATGCAAGTAAGCGTGGCGGGGGTGAAGGTCTTCGGAGTTCGCCTGGCAGAGGACCGCCAGATGAGCAGAAAAATCAAGTAGCGGGCGGTGTAGTCTTGGGGGTCGCCTGGCAGACGGACCGCAGATGGCACAGTCCGAAAGCGTGGCGGGTGTAGTCTTCAGGAGTTCGCCTGGCAGACGGACCGCAATGAGCAGCAGATGCAAATGAGCGTCCGGGTGTAGTTTAGGTTCCGGCAGACGACCCCAGTCGACAGCAGTCAAATTGCCTGGACGGGTGCAGGTGCCGTTTCGCTGGCAGAGGACCCCAGATCAGCAGCAGATGCAAATAGCGTGGCCAGGGGTGGGTTTTGGGAGTTGCTGGCAGAGGACCCCGTCAGCAGAAACAAGTAAGCGTGGCGGGTGTGGTCTTCAGGGAGTTGCCTGGCAACGGACCGCCAGATGAGCAGCAGATCCAAATAGCGTGGGAGGGAGGTCTTAGAGTTCGCCTGGCAGAGGAACGCAGATACGAGAGCGAATCGAAATGGCTGGCAGATTAGGGCTTCGGGGAGCGCCTGGAGACGGACCGCAGATGAGCAGCAGATCAAATAGCGTGGCGGGTGTAGCGCTTGGGGAGTTCCTTGACGGCCAGACCCAGATGGGCAGCGATCCAAGTGGCGTGGGCCCGGGTTGTCTCAAGTTCGCCTGGCAGAGGCGAGATCAGCAGATCAAGTAGCGTGGCGGGTGAGCTTCAGGGGTTGCCTGGCAGACGGACCGCCCGATCGAGCAGCAGATCAAGTTAGCCTGGGCAGGTGAAGTCTTCAGGATTCCTGCAGACGGACCGCAGATGGCAGCAGATCCAGTAGCGTGGCAGGGTGTAGGTTCTTGGGAGTTCAGCCTGGCAGCGGACCGCAGATGGAAACAGATCCAAAATAGCGTGGCAAAATTGTAGGTCTTCGAGGAGCGCCTCGGCAGAACCGCCCGATGAGCACAGATCAAGTAAACGTGGCCGGGTTAGGTGTTTGGATATCAGACGGACGCCAGTGAAACAGCAGATAAGTAGCGTGGCACATAAATGAGGTGTTCGGGATTTGCCTGAAGGACCCAGATGAGCAGCAGATCCAAGTAGCTGGCGGAGGTTTGCAGATTTCGCCTGCAGAGGAGCCAGATCGTGCAGAGTGAAGTTAAGGTGGAGGTTTTAGTTTGAGTTCGCCTGGCAGAGGTCCGCCAGATCACAGCAGATGCAAGTAAGCGTGGCGGGGGAGTGTTGGGTTTGCCGCCGGCCCCAGATCGAACAGCAGATGCAAGTAAACGTGGCAGGGTGTAGGTTCTTCGGGGAGTTCGCCTGCCCAGAGGTCCGCCCGATGAGCAGCAGATGCAAATAAGCGTGGCGGGGTGTATTTTGGGTTGCTGGCAGACGACCGCCCGATCAAAGCAGCCAGATTCAAGTGCTGGGAGGGGTGGAGTCTTCGGGGATTTGCCTGGCAGAGGACGCCAGATCAGGGAACAGATGAAGTAAGCTGGCAGGGGCAGGTTTCAAGGAGTTCGCTTGGCAAGCGGCCGCCAGATGGGCAGCAGATGCAAGTAGCGTGGCCGGGGTTAGTTGTTCGGAGATTCGCCTGCAGAGTGCCAGATCGGAGCAGTCCCAAGTAAGCGTGCGGGAAATTTAAATTGCCTGGCAGAGGAGCCCAACGAAGGCAAAAGCGTGGCGGGGGTGTAGGTCTTCAAGGAGCGCCTGGCAGAGGACCGCCGATGGCAGCAGATCAAGTAAGCGTGGGCGGGGATTTGGGGGTTGCCTGGCAGAGGAGCCCGAGGGGCCCGTAAAAAGCGTGGGCGGGGGGTAGGTTCTTCGAGGAATTGCCTGGCGGGGGGGCCGCCGATGAGCAGCAGATCCCAAATAAGCGTGGCCATGTATTTCCGGGGGATTGCCTGGCGAGGAAAAGCCCGATGAGCAGCAGATCAAGAAGCGTGGGGGGGGTGGTTTCGGGAGTTGCCTGGGGGGGCCGCCGCGCGGACCAGAAACGTGGGGGGTGGGGGCCCGGGGCGCCTGGGACGGGCAGACGGGGCGCCAAAAGGGGTGGGGGGGGTGGCTTCGGGAGCGCCTGGAGCGGACCGCCGCCGGGGAGCGCCCAGGCGTGGGGGTGGGGGCTTCGGGAGTTTCCCCGGAGACGGACCGAGATCGACACAATCCCCAAATACGTGGGCGGGGTTGGGTTTCCCGGGATTCGCCCGGGAGCGGCCCCAGACAGAGCAGATAATAAGCGTCCCTTGGGTCTTCCGGGGGTTCGCCTGGAGAACCCCAATCAGCAACGATCCAATAGCGGGGGCGGGGTTAGGTCCGGGGGTTTCGCCTCCCCCCCGCGGAGCCAGATAGCACGATCCAAATAACGTGGGCCGGGTGTAGGGTTTTGGGGGTTCGCCGGCAGCGGACCCCAGATCGAGCAGAGATCCAAGTGGGTGGGCCGGGTGTATTTATTTTTTAAAAGGCCCCCAATCGGGCAGTCCAAAACTGGGGGGGTGGGCTTGGGTTCCTTTTAAAGACGGCCGCCCGTCAGCAGCAGTCCAAAACCCCGGGCGGGGTGGGTTAGGTCCGGGGTTCGCGGCAACGGACCCCCGAAACAAACGGATCCAATGCGTGGGCGGGGTGAGGTCTTGGGGATTCGCCTGGGAGCGGCCGCCAGATCCGGGGCAAAAAAGTAAGGTTGGCCCAAATCTTAATTCGCCCGGCAAGGACCCGCCAATGGCCAATCCAAGTAAACTGGGGGGTTATCTTGGGAGTTGCCCTGGGAACGGCCGCCAATCGGGCAGCCCAAAGGCTCCCCTTTGGGCCGGAGTTGCCGGCAGGGAGAGATAAAAGATCCAATAGGTGGGCTTTTTTTTTAGTCTTCGGGGGGTTCCCGGAGACGGAGCCAGATGAAAAGCAATCCAAGTAACGTCGGGGTTATTTAAAAATTTTTGGGGCGGACCCCCAGATGACCCGCCAAATAACTGGGGGGGGTGTATCTTCGGGGGTTCGTGGGAAAAGGAGCCAATCAGCAAACTGGGGTGGCGGGGTTGGGTTTGGGGAAATTGCTGGGAACCCCCAATACAGCAGACCAAGAACTGGGGGGGAGGCCGGGGAAAATGGGGGGGACCGCCAGATCGGAGACCAAAAACTAAGATAAAAATGTTAAGAAGACATATAGATTTGATACCAAACAACTTCTGTTTATTTACTGTCTGTTAATCAATTGCTACGTTGCTCAATGTTGCTGCTAAAGCGCTCCAATGCGCCAAACGGTGGTTGTATGAGAGTTTTTATCTATAAAAAGAGGCAAAACCGTTAGACCTTAGCTGCATCTGTCGCGCCAACTTCGGTGCGGACCAACCCCCGTTTGCTTTACACCGACCTCTCCCTCCCTCTGAGCCAGACTTACAGCAGCTAAGCACGGGTTGAGTTGAAGATTGAGTTGAAGTTTTGAAAATAGATTTTACTACATGGGAGTTTTTGTTTTTTTCCTCCCTTTCAAAATTCAAAATTTATTGCTTATTTATTTTTGAAAATAGATTTTACTACATAGGAGTTTTTTGTTTTTTTTTCTCCCTTTCAAAATTCAAAATTTATGTAGTATATGACTTAGTGTAGGGATCACAGAATTTTGAAAATGTGCACACAATTCACTTTTCCCCATAGCAGGTCATACGCAGTTTTTTACTGTTTTTTGACGTAAAATAAATAAATAAATAAATAAATAAATAAATAAATAAAGATTCGAACCCACGCAAGTCATATGAACACCCTGGCCAGGAGTATACAATGCCTTGGTGATCACTGCTAATCACTTACTTGGATGTTTTGTTTAGGATTTCACCCACTGAAGAAATAAAATTCGCAAATTATATTTCACAATGTCAAGGAACAATGAAAAAGCTCCGAGATCCCCATTTGGGGACCATGGCAGTATATGGGGTAAACTTTGACGTAGCTATACCGCAAATAAATCATGGCAGTACAAAAGAACTGGGGGCAGCGAGGAAAACATGAGATTGGGACGGCAAGAATCGGAGACGGCAGCCTCACTTGTTAAGAGTGATCCCAGGAGTATATGCTTTTAATATTTCGCGAATTCTTGCGAAAAATTCTTTTTTCTTTTTCTTTCAGAGTCTGCTATTAAGCAGATTCTGTTCCTATTGCTGCTCCATTCCTTTCGTATGCCAGAGACTCGCCGTGTATATTAGTAACGATAATAGCTGTATTGTAGTGACATGTCGTCGGCCGAGGAGTCGCTGGCTTGCGCGACCAGACGCTCAGCAGAAAACGTGGACTTGATGAATGTAATCCCAGGGAATCCATTCACACTTATACTCCCTGACATTGGGTTGAGACTGGGAATATAGGAACGAAATTATAGATACTTTTTGTTGGTAACAAGAGGCATTTAATGCTATTAAATTTTTTGATACAAAATACTGGTCGAAAATCGCAATACACAAAGATACTATTTTAATAAATTTACTTATTTCTATGACACTGATTCTGTTAACTTGGTATTTTTGTAGTTGGTTTTTTGCGTTTATTTTAAGGTTTTAAAAAAAATATTTTGTGAGGGATGGCGCCCAGGCCCCCGGGAGTTGTCCTCGGATAATTTCTTTCACAAAAGATCGCGAGCCTATCTGGTCTCCATCTGTTTCATCGGATTCTTTGATGTATGTCACGTCCAATGTTAGATAGATTTATTGTTAATTCTGCAATTAAGTGTAGTAACTTGGTGGCAGAATATCTTGACCTTACATACATTAAACTTACATTCATTAACAAAAAGTTATAAAAAAAGGAGTTAATTAAAAATAAATAATAATAATAATAATAATAATAATAATAATAATAATAATAATAATAATAATAATAATAATAATAATAATAATAATAATAATAAATAGTACATAAAATCACCACGCAAACCTTACTCCACTTCACTTCACTGCACAACACTTAACTGTGACGCATTTCTTTCACACTCGCTTCTTCTACTTCTTCTTCTTCTTCTTCTTCTTCTTCTGCTTCTTCTTCTCGCATTCCCTTCCCTACACTTCACTTCATAACACTACACTGCGCTGCACTGCACTGCACTGCACTGCACTGTACTACATGAATAATAATAAAATAATAACAATAATAATAAAGATAATAATAACAATACTACTACAACTGATATTTATACTAACAATTAAACAACTTACTTTGTATGAAATACTACTAATCTAACAGTGGAAAATTAACATTGATACAATAACCTAATATATAATTAACTAGAAAACTAATTTATTTTTAAAGTTGCTCAAGCTTTGAGGAAAGGGTTCTAAGATTGTAACGAAAGTTGTTAACGAAGTGTGTGCTCCCTTGAATGTCTAAGTTGATAAAACGGAGAGCTAGTTTGTTCGTTTGTTTCTTGCCTCCAGCACGAGCAGCAACATCATGGCTCGCCACGAGGAACACGTACAGGAGATGGAGAGGCAGCTGCGTGGAGCTAGTCCGCGTGAGTGGAACTACTACGAAGACTACTTCCGGGCCTTCCACCGCTACCTGCAGCTCATTTCGGGCGACAAGGGCGTGCAGGAGATCGAAGACCCGCGCCTCTACTTCAAGTACGAGTGCTGCCTGCTCGCCCTGTGGCCCAAGCAGCAGTACGTGAACGCGCCCGTCCGCTACAACCTGTACCACACGGCCATGCGCCTCGCGCCCCGTTGCGTCAGGGACAGCCTCGTCCGGGCCTTCGTGCACCTGCCGCCCTTCCAGGGCAAAGCGGCGTAGGGCACGGTTACGAGACTGATTTCCTTTCCTTTCCTTTTGTACAAATTAGTCGTGCATGAAATTAATAATTATAATGAAATCACTTTTTTTTGTTCACACGTTTGTTCAGAAAACAAAAATTATTAATACACTTCTGAAAAGAGAGCTAATTTTTACATCAGAAAGAGGAGGTGATGTTAAAGAAATAGGTTTGTTGCATGTTTGAGTAGATACTTGGGTAAATCGAATTTTAAAGTAAATTGAAACACGCCGGCAATTTTTGTAATTGGAGTCTCGAACTAAAATGAAAATGAAAGCATATAAAAAACAAGGGAAAGTAAAGTGTGTTTAAAAATGGGGGAATAAAAAAATGAATTCTATATCACCCTAGTTCTCGCAAAATATTTAGTGGTACGTGGCGAGCGTCGAGAGATTCGGCACAACAAGAAACAATTAAAATAGTTTTAAATATTTTAGTAAAGAATGGATCAATTATTAATATAATCACATTTCAATAATAATAGTTACGAAAAGCCGACAAATAGTCATAAAACGGGAAGGTTGCGAAGGAATTGCTAAACTTAGCGAATCGAATTGAGAGATCGCCCGCGAGTTCGGTGAGACTTGACGGGTCGTAGCCTTCTTCACTACGTGTCATGGCTGAGTTCGGATTCTCTCGACTGCACGGCCGTTTGCGAATGTGCATGGCGGAATTCGGACACTCGGTTTGAACTTTTTTCAATTAAACTTTTATTTACAACGTTACATAAAAAAATTTACAATATTACAAACGTTTACTGTTCGTACATCAAAACAATAAGTAAATATGTTGACTTGGTAATTAACAATAGTTGAAGATCCTCAGAAGTATCTCTCCATTAATAGAGTTGATTATACATATAACTCTACTTCAAAACCTGTGAGGTAAATCTAAAGATTTGGAAGTGAGGCGTCATAAGAAATTCAAACTGTTATCTAATAAATTTATTGCTAAAGTATTTGTATGACATTTTTAAATATATTTACAACTATACATTTTTATTTCTTCGTTGACCGTTGGCATTTTAAAATCGGAGTGAATTACGTCATTTTCAACATATCAAGGGGGCATTGGCAATGTTTCTTAATACTGTGGATTGAAATCTTTGAAAGATTTGGACTTGCTACGGGTGCCCCAGAGCTCTATGCAGTAAGTCCAAACAGGCCTTAAGAATGATTTATAAATGAGTAATTTATAGTCTAAAGCTAACTCTGAGTTTCTACCTAACAACCAATAGTTTTTTTGTATTTGAACTGGAGTGCTCTTCGTTTACACTTTTTTTTTTTTCACGTAAGTCTCGTATCAAGATAAACACCTAAATATCACACTGAATCTGTTTGTGGAAGGTTAGTTCTGTTCAATTGTACTGGGGGACAAATTCTTCTCTTCATGGAGAAGTAATGTGCCTTGATTTCCTTTCATTTGCACTTGTTTGCCAAGTATTAAGCCATGTTTGTAGTTTGTTGAGATGTTCCTGAAGCAATCTAGAAGCCTCTAGTGCATCACTGTCTGAAGCAAGAACTGATGTTTCTTAGCTTCTACAAGCTGTTACCATTTCTTTGGTTGTAGGCAGGTCAGAAGTGTCGTCTAGAAATCTGTTGGAACTTGTGAGCGAAGCAGTTAGATGTTTTTGAGTGCGATCTGATTCATGCGTGCTTTTGCTGAGATGATAAAATCCTTCAGAATGAAAAGGACACAAGTCATTAATACATAACTTAACAGGAGAAACAAATTAGTGGAGCTACATCAGCACATCCTTCGTTGCATTACTTCGAACTTTTATAATTGTCGAATATTAAGAGCTCAACGAAAATGAGACCCGGCCCATTCTTTTAAGCGTTCCTTGCCCTATTCTTGAAAACTTTGAAAGAAAAACATTTGGAGCATATTTTAAGATTGTTTTTTTTACAAATTGTATTAATTTCGAGCAAATTATGCGAATACTACTAAACGTTTCAAAAAATTGTACATGACCTTTCTTAAGGAATTAAATTTGTAGGGCCGATTATGTTTAAGAAAAAATGATTATCTTCAATATTGCAAGTTTTGGAATGTTAAATTTTTGCAATTTTCGAAAATAGAGAGCTCGCCGGAAATGACACTAGCACAACTCTTTTTTACAGCCCTTTACTACATACAAGGAGAAAATATTGCCAGAAAAAGTTTGAAGCAGGTTTTTGAGAAAATATTTGTATAAAAATATTAAAAATTGATTATAGTATTTCACAAAGAATTACGCGAAATTTCGAAAAATGTTCATGACCTTATTTAAAGAGCTTTTTTAAACAAAATATTTTATATACAAAATATCTGTCTTCAATGTTGTAGTTGTAGGAAGACACCAAAAGAAATGTTTAACTTCTGCAATTTTTGAGGTATTAGAGGTTTCATTGAAAAGGAGATCTATGACATTCTTTGAAGTGTTACACTTTTAAGTTCTGTTAAGTTTTACAATAATCGAGAACAAAGTTTAATCCAAAAATTTGATGTGATTTTTGAGGAAATGTTGAAAATGCTCCTTGTGCAATAAAATAAAATTATTGTTCCTGTGTCATGAATTACTCCCTCTAACACATTGTACAGTTTGAATCCATCCTTGATATTGAGAAATTGGTTTACAGCAAAGCCTCTGCCTGTCTACTTAGTTGGGGAAAAAAGTACTTGATACAAAATACAAAATACTTCATTGAAAGTATTTCAGATGCAAAATATTTATTGAAAAAATTCCTTAAATTTAAAACCTTAAAGCGTTTTCTGAATCTTTTCATTTCTTATGTAAACTCTCCTTTAAACTTTTAAAATTGATCTCCAGTATCTCATTTGGGCAGCTTTGATTGTTTTTTGTCCGTTTGTTTCGGAATTCATGTTTCATTACATTACTATGGTAATATAGGTTTTGCACCAATTTAATTTAATTTTTGTCTCGATGTTCTTTTTTTGAAAGTGTTTTTAATGCATCCATTTTTTTTTTTTATTTTTTTTTTTTTTTTTTTAAATTTTTATTTTATAATAGTTTGTGAGTTTATTTAATTTATGAATTTCTCTTTGTAACTTCTCTTCAGATGTTGCTAGTACTGTGTGGTCGTCTACATAAAGTATTGTTTTTATTTTCTGGTCTTGCCTAATAGTGCTGCCTGCTTCTATTTCCTTCTTCCTGGTTTTGGTCATGTTCATTTACACATTAATGTGCTTGGGGATAATGGGAATGCCTGTTGAAGTCCTACACTTGTTATTTCCCCTGATATATTTCCATCAGTATTTTGTATTTTGATTTTTGAAATTTTGTTTAAAAGCTTAATTGTTTTATCCTCAAATTGTGAATGCCCCAGAGCTGTCAACAATCATTCTTGGACAGATATGTTTGTTCCTGCCATCTTGTGGACTATTTCCTTATCCTAACAAATTGCAAATGTGCCTTAGGTGTTTCTCTTTCACAGCATATAAGTCTAGTAAAGCTTTTTTAAATACTTTAATTTTTTTCTCATTACTGGATGATATTACATAATACATAAAATTCTGATTTCTGTACCTTTGATTCTTCATTACGAGATTTCGTAACAATGGGTTTGTATAAATAATGAAGTCTTACAGAAATTTTCTTAGGAAGGTTTCTTAGGAATAATCTTAGGAATGTTTTGAAAATGTATCATAAAATGAAGTTAGTATTATTATTTCTTTTTACTCAAAATTTCTCTGCATTTCTTGTCAGTTAGAACTGTTGCCACTTTTGATTCTCAGAAAAAAAATTTCCTAAAAGGTTTACATGCTCATGGCCTTTTACTTTGGCAGTTTTAATCTTGTTCTGCTTCCACTCACCATTTTCTATCTTTCTTTTAATCAATCATGGTATCTTAATTCTGGGGTGAGGTAAAAGAACTAACACTTGAATCATGTGGTCACTTTCTAAATTATTCTCAGCATGATCTGCTGCAACCTTCATGTAATACACTTAATCATGTGGAAATAGAGAGGTAGCACTTTCCCAAGGTTGTGCAAACCATTCAGAGTTTGCCAAACCTCTTGAATATTATGTATGAAATGGTAATGAGTTCGTGGCTGATGACTTTCATCCATTGCTCCGAGTTGCTGTTTTGAAATATATCATAGTCCAACTCGTGGCATTCTCATGCATAATATGAATTTACCCAAGAAGATGCAGACAAAATACCTAAATAAATTTGTGAGAATATGACTCGTGTTCTTTTCATTCTGAATGATTCAATTGCAATTCAATAAGGAAAAATTTTAAGAAGTTATTGTAATTTTGTTGAAATAAAAAACATTTGTTTCTCATAAATTTGAAGAGCGAGTTTTTGTCTGTGCTACAAGTCCTGTCCTTTGTTGTTAAATTTGTCAGCTAAAGTTTCGAAAAGAAAGCTAACACCAGACACTTTATGATATTTAGTTATGAGTTTTACAATTGGCTCTGTGGAAACAAGCATTAAAGCTCTTAATAATAAAGGCAAGACCAACAAAAGACACCAGTAAAAATATTTTTAGTAAAAGGTTCCAATACTTTTTTATGGGCAGTAAAAATTTGTTTAATTTAAAACACAATTATTGTTACATTCCACCAGATATTTCATACAAACTTTGGTGTGGTAATGATTCAGAGGTCAAATGTGCCTCCATCATCAGGCCTCTAACAATTTGTCCACTAAAAACCTAGAAATTAGAAAAATACAATATAAATATTGATTAAAGCAAAATTACAGTAAGATAAAATTAACTTCATACAGTAAGATAAATGTAACTTCATTTTCTGTGCACGTCTTCTAGAATTCAGGGGAAATACAACTATTCAAATTATCGTTTCCATGTTGTCGCGGAGGAAAACAAAATTTATGCTTATTTATCCTTGAAAATAGAGTTTATTACATGGTAGTTTTTTTGATTGTTTTTTTTCTCCCTTTCAAAATTCAAAATTGTATTACTTATTTATTTAAAATAGATTTTATTACATGAGAGTTTTTTTGGTTTTTTCTCCCTTTCAAAATTCAAATTTATTGCTTATTTATTTTTGAAAATCGATTTTACTACATGGGAGTTTTTTGTTTTTTTTTCTCCCTTTCTTAATTCAAAATTTAAGTAGTATATGACTTAGTGTAGGGATCACAGAATTTTGAAAATGTGCACACAATTCACTTTTCCCCATAGCACGTCATACGCAGTTTTTAACTGTTTTTTTGACGTAAAATAAATAAATAACTGTGTTTAACAATATGGACAGAAGGAGACGAGATTTGGAGGACACAAGGAGATTTTTCAGAGATCTGCAACTACTAATTTGAATTCCATCCTTTAATTTTACTCATCGAGACAACTTCAAGTCATGTTGCACTCTCTCAGAATCAGAGACTTAAAGATGTTGTTTGTTCTGTATACCGAATTGTATAAATATGGAATCATAACTCTTTGCAAACATATTTCATTCCAGATTCGTGGAGTAATTGATCTTAGTAAATAAATATTCAAGAATTAGTCACGTATTAAAGTTTGGTTCTACTGGTAAGATTGCCGGATTCAGAAAATCAATAATATGACTCTGATTTATTCAATGAGCGGTTAGGGAGTTTTGTTCTCAAAGGATAATCTAATGTTATTTTGATGTTCTTTCGTCCTGTCACCTAACCTCCTATGAATCTGTCGTATACATGATAGGTTACACTGAGAACATTTTACGGAATAGTGACTTTTTTCGATTTTGGAACCGGATCCTTGAGATGACCAATTACATTTGACTTGTTTAGAATAGTATTAACCAAGAGCACATTACTGAAAGTATTATAATTTAGTCTCTTCATTTGGTTATTAATGCTCAGAATGAAAGGTAATGTAAACATAATCCTATCTGAAATTGTAAGGGTGGGTTGTGGAGTAACCTTTGTACTATTTTGAAGAAACAAGATTTTCGTAAGATCTGATTTAATTTCTGGCATACAAATTTGGAAATGAATTGAATGGGATACGTATTTCTAACATAGTTGAAATATTTTGTCAAGATTCACTGGATAGAAGATTGCGTCTGATATAGCAAATACCCTTTCAACAAGATTTTTGACAACACTGATTTTCATAGTGGTGGGATGATTCAAGCAAAAGTTTAGAATGACCCCAGTATATGATGGTTTTGTATACCAATTAGTAAGTAGGAAATCTAAAAATAGTAATATCCAGAAAGTTTAATGTGTAGTCCACTTCCTGTTCCAAAGTAAATTTTTACTCATGGTGATAGGAATGGAATTTTTCGAAGACATACTGAACTTGGTCATGTTGGACAACTACCAAAGTATCGTCTACATAACGAGTGAAAACATTTACATTTAAGTGAGTGAGAACATGAATTTCTAATCTCATTGTTAGCTCACATAGGATACAGCTCAAAACTCCACCTATTGGGTTTCCATCTCTTTGTAAATAAATTTTACCATGAAATGTAAAGGCTATATTATTTAGAATTAATCTTAACTGCCAACAAAATCATTTTTGGTATCCTAGTTGCCTTGTATCTAACTTCCAATGTTAAAACCTCTTCTAGAGTTGACATGATTAATTCATGTGGCATGGAAGGGTACATTTTTATTATGTACAAAGAAATCATTACATCTTGAGGAGTTAAATTTCGAAGTCTTAATTTACTCCCCACATCGAGATTATTTCTCGGATTAAATCGATACTTTGTTTTTAAGAACGTCTTAAGTTTTACTTCATTTAGAAATTTTGAAAATTTGTAGTCAGGTGAAGATAAATTAGGTACAGCCAGTCTAAATGGGAACCCTTGCTTATGAATCTTGGCGAAACCATAAACTCTGGCAATGCCTGGTACGATAGGATATAGACTATGGAAAGTAGAAATGTCTATAAATTTTTTATTAAGCCATCTCTTTAAAACTTCTTGAGTTTTCAAAAGATATTGCCTTGCACGATCTCTGAATAACTGGGTAAAATTCTCCTTGGAGTCAAAGTTCTCTTCTACCTTGGCCCAATATATCGACTTATCTATCTTTGTAAAGGTTATGGTGTATTAGATTATGTTGTTTACTTATTCACACAAGTTGATATGGAATTAACTTAGACATTCATCATATATTCTCTTTGAGTTTGTGGTACTTTTTGTATATTTGGTTCAACTGATTTTATGAGCTGAAAGGTAACTTGCTGTTTATCATTGTTACTTAAGCAAATTTTTGACCTAAAATGACTCTTTCTTGAAAGGCCAAAGGAATTTCTGAAGACGTTAGATTAAACAACTTAAGACCAAAGGTCTCATTGGTTCTAGCTTGATCTTGAAACACATTATTATTATTACACCGTTCTTCAAAAATAGTTTCTGAAACTTATTGAACTTCTTTTGACTCTCATATTCAAAATATTTTTTAAGTTTGATCATCTGTGGACGATAAAAGAAATTTAATGAATCATCAGGAATGAACGTTTTAGGTGCAAGTTCAGTATTGTTTAAAGGTATTTGTAGTTTGTTCAATGAAAAATATTTATCTGATAATGTTAGATTTAATACCTGCCTCTCGAATTTTAACAGATATTTCTTAAATTGTTTTTGATTTCTAAAAAGAGTTAAAATTAATTAATTTTGTACTATTTTTAATAAATTTAGGGATTAAAGCATTAACCTTGCACTTAGTGAAAATTTATGAGAGTTTGGAAAAAAATTCACCACTTGTGGTATCTGCCATCTAGGATGTTTAAATTGAACTTACTTTCTTATTTACTCAAGAAACTTTGTTAGTTCAATTTAAATACACAATGTGGGTGTCACGTATAGGTAGTAAACTTAAAAATGCAGGGATATGATTTTTGAACCAATGTGATTTAGGTTATTTTACAGTAAGTAGAGAGGAATAGAATTATTTCATGAAGTACAACTTCATTAACCTCTTATATGATGTAGAACTGAGTAGAAATTCTTCTGCAGGTAGTTTCGAATTATTAATTTTATTGCATATAATTTGTGTATTTGAATTGAAATATTTTCATTAATAATGTTATTACATAAATTATCACCATTAATTAATTATTAATAATTGTGTAGTGTGAATTTATCTTGGAGTACAAAGAAATTGTGATCAGTGATATAAAGAAGGACTATTTACTACAGGCTGGTGAATTTTGATTTTTCAGAATTCATTTCAACATTCCCTTAATGTAAGATGCTTCTCAGTATTCATTAGCCTCCAGCTTCTCCTACTAACTAATTTCACTTATTTAGTGTTAGTGTATCTCCAGAAATCTGATGCCATTATTATAATCTGTGATTTGTGTCAAGGGCACAAAATATATTTTGTTGGAACGTAATAAATCCCTTTCTTATCCCTTACTCATGCAAGTTATGGGAACTGTTGTTATTGTCACAAATGTAGCACAATCTGAACTGTACTGATTATGACCAAACTAATATATGAACTTTGTCTTTCCTCATCAAAATGCTAGGTTTTGATGAAACAATAATGTTACTGTAACAATAAAGAGATGATAAAACAAAAATGTCTCTGTGTTCTACTACATTTTGAATCAACATGTAAACTTAAAAGCAGATGTGACAGTTATGATTTATGGAAATATTATATACTTGTATAATGTATAAATACATTTCTTGTTGTCTTTTACCTATAAAAATTATAATTAATAAAAATGTTAAAAGGTATAAGTGATTTATTAGCCGTTGTTGTTTAGTGCGACTGATTAAAGTGATGAAAAGCATGTCGTTTATGTATTTAGCAATATTTTTCACAGTAAGAACAATCTTAAATGTACCAATTAAGCAATAATGTGGCAACACTACAAAAGTATTAACTAATGATCTATAAGAGTACAAAGAATGTATATCAAAGTGGCATAAAGAGGTTATAGAGAAGAATGGATAAAATTGAACTTATGGAACCTTGCTTAAGTATTTTTTCTAATAGTTATGAAGAAAAGGAAGTTTTGAAAATGAGCATAGTTGTTTGAACTTCAGGGAATATAATGTATATGTGTATGTGGGAATAAAATGTGAAAATATTTTCAGTTTCTTTGGAGGTGGGATGGGAAGTGTTCCAGATGCTTCTTAAATTAGTGTCAATTTCATGAAAAAATTTGTTTTATTTTTTCTTTGTGAGGAAATAAATAAAGTATTTTACAAGATCACACAATATTATGACATAATCTTTATTTTTTCCGATGAAACCTTTTATAGACATATTCCTTATTTGTATAGAATTAACATTAATATATATATATATATATTAATATATATATATATATATATATATATATATATATATATATATATATATATATATATATTGAGATATACCAAAATTTTCCTCTCTCTCTACATCTATATCTGCTAAAGATCTTAGCGTCCGGCTTGCTGGGTCAATGGGTCACGATATAATTATAATCCTTATTACCTCTATAAAGGATTATAGGATCCGCCGACTATACAGCGCAGCTGGGAATCTGAAATAGAATGATTCTATTCCTAGTTCATTACTGTTTGGATTGACTAAATGAAAGATCACTTTCTTTTCTAAAGAACAAAATTTAACAAAGTTTATTTTTTTACTTTTTTATCAAACAATTTAATGAATTTAAGTTAGGCCTTTGATCATGATCTCTTTCAATTTACAATTTTACACCGCGGTTAACTTATCTTTTCTTCGTTGATGTCCCGCGTAGACTTCTCAGCCGAAATATCTTGCGATCTTGCCGTAGTTCAAAGTTCCAAGAAATCTCTTCTTCCCCTATCCAAGCTGTTCTCAAACTATCAAAATTACAGTCCGATTACGTCCTATGACATAGTCCCGAACTTGATTACCACTCCCGACAAAGTTCCTATTTATACTTCAATATTGCTTCCACATGAAAATATCTACGATCAGTTCAGAAGCGCCTTTCAGAGCAGAATGAAATCTTCCTGCATGATTCATCCCTCGAAGACTTCGTATTAAACTCCCTTCATTTTTTTCAAAACATTTGACAGTCTAAACTTCTCCGCCCAATCCCAAAGTTTCTACTTTCGGCATCAACCCATCTCTTAACTAGCTCTCGTGATATTTCGTAATGCATGTTCCACCATATTGTCTCCAAATAAATGTTAATTTATTTTAACGTGACATATCGGTATGTCACAGCTTCCCCTCTCCAAGCGTCATTTGGTTTGCTACAACCTAACTAAATGACAAGACTAAAATTGAACACTTTCTTCTTGCTTCTTCACACTAAACGACATTAACACTTTACACTTTGCACTGCACTAGGTCTTGTTACTTGCTGCCTTAAAACTATTTACATTTTCCTTTCGGAATGTGCCAACAATAACCATTTCATCAGGTATTCTAATAGCCGTATCTGCCTAATATTTGCTCCCATTAACTTCATTGAATACACTACACATTAAATTAAACTCCTACACAAACTGACAAAATACAATAATAACAAAACAATAAAAAGAAAAACTATTACACCTAATATTTACAACTATTTACAAATCTCTGTTATGACCAGTATATTTAATCATGCGTGTCGTCCCTCATATACGGCTTCATGTTCCTGTAGTTATATGTTCCCATTTGCCGTCCATTTTCATCATTCAAAATCGCGGCATTCTTGCTTAATATTTTACAAATTCGGTAAGGTCCTTTATACAACGGGAAAAATTTATAAAATAGCTTCTGTTTCACTGACGACACTTGAGGTACTCTAATTAACACTTCATCACCCTCCTTATACTCGCCTCGAAAGCATTGTTTCTGTTTTAGCTTTCTTTTGGCTGCTGCCTCCCTCAAATTGTCATAAATTATTCGCGTTTCTCTCACATCATCTGGGTGTAGTCCAATTTGCCTGTACGACGCATGCATTGGTATATTTCCCTGTGAACGCATCATGAATTCATTTTCTAACTGTACAATCTTGTCCTTAATGTCCGACATATATTTCCCAGATTCAGATTCTTGCACCATTTTAATGTTTCTAAGTCCCTCCTGTATTCGTTTTTCTAATTTACAATCCGAATTAACTAATTTAGATTCTATGTTTTCAGTTGTTTCGCCATGTTGAAGCGACATTGCATTTAAATTATCTACACGCGACTCGACGATTGTCAACTTTTCGCATTGTTGGTCATGTAAATGTCCTGATGTCACAATGTTTTCCTGTAAATAATTAACTTGGGAATTAATTTTGTCGCCAGATTCTTTTAATTCCCTCTGCATTTGGTCGACTTGATTATTAAGAGACTCAATTTTACAATGAATAATGTTAAATTCAGCCGATGTATCCACCCGTAATTGCACTATTTCCTCGTGTATTTCCTGACGAACATTCTTCAATTCTAATGACATTTCCGATGTCATTCCTTCCAATTTAGCGTTATTTTTTTCAAATTCAATATTCATATCTGAAGTGATCCCCTCTAATTTATTATTCATATCTGAAGTGATTCCATCTAATTTAGTATTATTATGCTCAAGTTTTGCGTTCATTTTCTAACATCTTAAGAATTAAATTATTAGGGTCCATATTTTCTAACGGTGCAGCCATTATTTCCTTTTCTTGTGGTTCAATCTCACAATTTCACGCGAAATTTCTCCTCAGTTAGTATTAGCAGACGCCATATCATCTACATTAACATTCTCCATACGCAATTTTTTGCTCCTAGTATCCATTTTAATTCTATACAAATAAAATCTTCTGTTAATTCAGATTCCCTTTGGATCACTATATTATAATTTATAAGACTAATTTTATCCGTGTCACCAATTGTTATAAATTATAACAAATTATGCATCACGTTGAGGCGCCATTTTGAGATATACCAAAATTTTCCTCTCTCTCTACATCTATATCTGCTAAAGATCTTAGCGTCCGGCTTTGCTGGGTCAATGGGTCACGATATATTATAATCCTTATTATCTCTATAATGGATTATAGGATCCGCCGACTATACAGCGCAGCTGGGAATCTGAAATAGAATGATTCTATTCCTAGTTCATTACTGTTTGGATTGACTAAATGAAAGATCACTTTCTTTTCTAAAGAACAAAATTTAACAAAGTTTATTTTTTTACTTTTTTATCAAACAATTTAATGAATTTAAGTTAGGCCTTTGATCATGATCTCTTTCAATTTACAATTTTACACCGCGGTTAACTTATCTTTTCTTCGTTGATGTCCGCGTAGACTTCTCAGCCGAAATATCTTAGATCTTGCCGTAGTTCAAAGTTCCAAGAAATCCTCTTCTTCCCCTATCCAAGCTGTTCTCAAACTATCAAAATTACCAGTCCCGATTACGTCCTATGACATAGTCCCGAACTTGATTACCACTCCCGACAAAGTTCCTATTTATACTTCAATATTGCTTCCACATGAAAATATCTACGATCAGTTCAGAAGCGCCTTTCAGAGCAGAATGAAATCTTCCTGCATGATTCATCCCTCGAAGACTTCGTATTAAACTCCCTTCATTTTTTTCAAAACATTTGACCGTCTAAACTTCTCCGCCCAATCCCAAAGTTTCTACTTTCGGCATCAACCCATCTCTTAATGCATTTAGAAAAACAAAACTACATTGTTTATTCACGGTCGTTGCTATGCTCTAGCTCTCGTGATATTTCGTAATGCATGTTCCACCATATTGTCTCCAAATAAATGTTAATTTATTTTAACGTGACATATCGGTATGTCACAATATATATATATACATATACATATATATATATACATATATATATATACATATATATATACATATATATATACATATATATATATATATATATATATATATATATATATATATATATATAGACGAAACGGACGCAGCCCATTCCTCTCATGTGTTAATCAAGAGATGGCCACATCCCGTGAGTAGACATCTTGAGATTTGAAGAACGCGCGCAGTTGACGTCAAGAGGGTGACGCGCAGCGACGGTTAGGGTCAAACCGGTGACATCATGATATCAGCCAATTAGGCAAGGGCCGATAAGACCCGAGGCTGCTATTGGTCGGAATCAGTCACGCGAGTGGTCTGAAATCGGACATCCCAGGTGTTCGCGGAAGCGAACATTCCCTTGTGAAATTTCATGGAAGTCGGACGAGTTTTTTCGTTCAACGTGTGTGCGAGAATAAAAGTAGGTGAGACGAGTTTAGGCAGTCAGTGCTCTAATATTGGTGAGTGGCAGGAAACTATTGCTTTTCGCAAAGTTAACTAGTCGCCACGAGAACTGTGCAGTTGAACGTTGTTAGTGCATGACGACAATTTGGCCCGTAATTGCAGCACGAAGGCTGATTCGAACAGTGAAGAATATATTCAGTAGAATCGAGCCTGGGCGATGAGAGAACTCCATCGCTAGTATTGTGAAATTGCGGAAACGTGTGCCGTAAGCTGATGATAAAAACTGTCAGACCACTAGTTACAAACCGCACGCCGCCCGGAAAGCCGTCTGCGAAGAATTTCTACCCAGAAGAAGAAAATCAAAGTTACAAATTATCACGGGCTATCCGAACGTGAGTGAAACTCGACTCAGTGCACATCCGAGAAGGTGGTACAAGAATTGGGACATCGCGAGGAGGAGAGCTGCCTGAGATGTTAAATTAGATTCAAAGGAAAATTTATTTTGTTTTAAATTCATGGTAAAATTGTTTTATAATTTGAATTTGGGCAGGAAGGCATTTCTCGCCTCCCATAAGCTGTACTTAGATTTGGGTGGTTCAATTTACGAATGAAAGCGTTGCATAGAAATTAAATAGATCAATATTGCAGTAATAGTGTGCAAAATAAGACTGAGGAAATAACAGGTATATATTTGAATTCCGCGCCAGCTGATAGCGTAAGTTTATGATGAGTGTTATTTCATGAATACTAAAATGTTTAAAATCATGATGAAAGCAGTGGAGATTTGCCTTTAGGAAAGAAAAAATTGCTAGTTGCAATTTAAACATCGGTGCAAGGCAGGGGCTTGCACATTGTATTTTTGTAAAATTTGTGTTGTTAAATCTTTCGACTAATGAATGGTTTTTCAAAGCAAATCGTAGCGCCATCATTAAATGTGAGTTTCCTAAGTCACGTACCAAGTAGGGTTTCCTGGGAGAGTAAAACAATTTATAAAAAGAATAAACAACTAGTAGGGCCCGGCGACGGAGCGGCGGAGAGGACGTCGCACGTTTCTGGTGATACCCACGCTAGAAACCTTTCTCGTGGGGTATAAGCCTTGAAGGTTGCATTGTGTACGGTACATCGAAGGCAGGTCCACGATATGTGTTCCGTCGCAATATTTCATATGTATATATCGGTGCAAGTTTGTATGGCCTACAAAATTCCTGTAGAAAACCAGAAGACAAAACGGGTATACATCAGGTATTTCCCAATAAAGTCTATGTCTACTCCCTAGGAGTTGATATTTTAAATGGGGTCAAAGATCAGGGGATTGTTAGCGATTGTGTCAATGGGATCATCCACTAATGACTGGTATAATAAAGTTGATTAGAAAAATTATAAATGCAGTTGACTATAATTTGTTTTCTGATATTTAATATTACTTTATGTTAATTTTATGTAATAACAAAATACAAATTTGCTCTTTTGGAAATTAACATCATTCATACTAATAAACATAGAAATTTTTGGCAATTAGAATCTGTGATTATGCTTTTGAGAATTTGCTTATATTTGTAAAATTAAAAATGTGAATACAAATAAATTATTATTTTTCCAAAACTTTTATGCAAATTTTCTCTTTAAGTCACTGTTGTGCTATCAATGTATGTGGTGTTCATTCAAGAGTAATACGTAAGGGGGTAAATGAAGCAAACCATATATAAAGAGATCCAAAGAGCCCACGACAGAAAAAGATTAGGAATCTCTGGTCTATATGGGAATAATAGATTAACTAACGCTGATCGACAAATTATAGCATTTTTATGACCTAGCAAACGATCCAAATACCACTAGAAATGAGTTACTGAGGCCTGTGGCACACGAGCGTTGTGCTGACAATCGTCATTAACGACGATGACTACAGATCGTCGAGGAAAGGAGTATTACACCACTTTGCCAGATGACATTAAACGATTAAATTCAATAGAAAAGTTTAAATCCCAAGTGAAATCGTTTCTGCTGCATAACTGTTTCTATACAATTAGAGACCATACTGAGCATCACAAGAAAAGTAACATTAATTTTAACAATGATACATAATGCATTATTTACCATTTGAACTGTATTAATGTGTATAAACAACCTGTAACAACTATTGTACTACAGCTTCCGGGTCAATGACTCGATCAGGTTTTTCGTCCAGTTTCCCTGATCCATTGAGCAAATGCTGAGATGGCCCCTTGTTTTGCTTCTGGACATAAATGTAACTTCATTTTCTGTGCACGTCTTCTAGAATTCAGTGGGAAATACAATTATTCAAATTATCGTTTCCATGTTGTCGCGGCAGGAAGTAATAAGAGCCATAATTTATTGCTTATTTATTCTTGAAAATAGAGTTTATTACATGGGAGTTTTTTTGATTGTTTTTTTCTCCCTTTCAAAATTCAAAATTTTATGGCTTATTTATCCTTGAAAATAGATTTTTATTACACAGGAATTTTTGTTTTTCTCCCTTTCAAAATTCAAAATGTATTGCTTATTTATTTTTGAAAATAGATTTTACTACATGGGAGTTTTTGTTTTTTTCTCCCTTTCAAAATTCAAAATTTAAGTATTATATGACTTAGTGTAGGGATCACAGAATTTGGAAAATGTGCACACAATTCACTTTTCCCCATAGCATGTCATACGCAGTTTTTAACTGTTTTTTTGACGTAAAATAAATAAATACACACGAGACACATACTCGATAGAGACTCGCTCAGAGGGTCAAACTAAGGAGTGAAGACTTGTCGGCGAGCCTGTCCGATGAAAGACCGATGAGAGTTCGTTGCAATTAGGAAATCGCTGAATGCAGTTATTTTAATGTTTCAAACTGCGAGACATTCTTTACAGCATACCACTCCAATTTATTTGTATTTTGTAAATAGCTTTAAATTCGAGGCTTTGTCATATTCTTAATGTACGTCCGCCGTTTGCGTCTAAAATGGATTATTGGCAAGTTCTGGCTTTAGACATGAGTCATTCTGATTAAATTCATGTTTCTAAAGGCAATGTGGCCTTCCATGTTTTTCTAAATTTACGCTGAGATTGTTTGATGTTACAGCAGTGTTAAGCAATAATGAGGAATACTGATTGTTGTTTGTAATTTGTTTCTGTAATAAATAATTGTTATAAGTGAAGTTGGATTGTGTCTCTATAGCGCAGACCCTTTAGTTAAAACTCACTTGGGTATTATTGAACCTTGTGACTTTCCCTTTTGAAAATAGCACCTTTACGATATCTGATCCCTAGGAATCTTTGTGTTAATTCCGCTCAACTCCATTGGGACCTTACATGGTCATAATTCTTTTTGTTGCTGTTAGTTCAGCTGGCGACCTTGATTTATTTACGTTTGATTTGTAACATTAAACAAAACCTTAACCTAAAACTTAACCTAAACCTGAATAAATCTTACAAATCAAATAGCACCTTAACCTGAATAAATCTTATAAATCTTATTAATCAAGATCTGGTGGTTAAAAGCCTACTCATGTGATTCTATGTCCATAGAAAAGTGTAAAAAATGCTATGTGATGGTACAGTAAGCTGTGAACAGCAATTATTTGGTGGATAATCAAAATTCATAATTTATGACATAAAATTCAGGTATTCAAAAACAGGTTTATGCTCATTGTAAAGAAACCAGCCATAGAAATGGCTTCTATTAACAACATCCCAAATTTAGATCATTTTTGGGATTGATTGGTACTTTGGTTTGCCTTTAAAAAGGTTGAAAAAGCACTTTTTTAGGCAAAATAAAAATTTTTCCATGTACATGCTAAGTTTTCACTGGCGCCCGCTAGAGTGCACTGGGCAATAAGTGCACTGGCTGTAAACGCCTGTGTATAGGCAACCTGTCAGGTGTACATGTTTGGCATTTTGCCTAGTAACAAGGCGCTGTAGGTTACTCTTTGTAAGAAAAGGAGCATATAACCCCTTTGCAATCGATTGGTACTGCGTCACGCCCCAGTGACGTTCGGTGGCATCCCCCGGAGAAGCTATATAAGGGCTCTCCGCCTCACAGCCACGAACGTAGCAACAACTTCTTGCCTGCGACGTGTGTGCCTCGGCATTTTTTGCCGATGTGTTTTCTTTCTTTTCTTTTACAGGACTCCATGTAAGATTAAATTTTTGCAAATGGCTTAATATGCCACATTATGATGGAATTGGATTGATTAATTCATGTACAGTATGTTAATGTTTAGATAATTGTAATTTAATGTCGCCTTCTTTTGCAGTGCAGTTTTTTGTCATGTTTATGTGTGTTTATGGTGCGAAAGCACATAGTGTAGGAACTTGCGTCGAGCTTAACAAGCGGAGCTTGTTAGCCTGAAAGCCTCCACACAGAGCTGCGTGGGGCGTAATGGCGGAGCAGTCTCATACGTTGATAAAGGGATTCTGCATATTCTAATATTGTCTGATTGAATGTTGATGCATACGGCTCCAAGTCTTGAGTAAGACGCAGCGCATTGGACCTCTGGAGCATCAAATAGACGGAGGAAGGGTCCGTACGGCAGTTGAAGCCGTGGCCTAATTAATTAATTTTGTTGAAGCGTTCAACAAAACACTAAATCCAATTCTGGACAATTTTTGTTGAACGAGATGAAAAGTAACAACTGAAACCAATCTCATCAATCTAACATGTTACTTTTTCTGGCCAGTATTATGTTACTGAGTACTTCATTCATAAACATTTCTTGCATTACCAGTTCGAGATTCTTCTCACAGATATTTGATCCAATTTTTGTTTACATACATATAATTAAAGAATTACATACATATAATTAAAGAATTACATAATATAATTAATTGTAGAACAACAGTACCTGTTAGAACTACAAAAGGTAAGGTAGGCTACTCCTGCCATTATTTTTCTTACTTGAATAAGTGTTATTTTAATGAATTTCTTTGGATTTGGGGCCAGGCTCTAGATGACACAAAAATATTCAAAATAATTATGATTCTTCAAAAATAATTTGTTTGATTAATTTTTTAGAGTACTTGTGCTGATGAAACCCCAAGACATAGATTAATATCTGATTTTCAAATTGAGGTTTCTTGTGATTGAGTTGAAGTGATTTCAGTGTTTGTGCGATTATTAATGATTCATCATGTAACACTGTGTGTATGATTTTGAGGATGCATTGTTACAATGTCATGAATTCTCATTGTTTAATCGCAATAAAGAAGCAGCATTCTTGTAAAAGATTTTTTTTAGAATCCTGGAAACTAGACAGGTAACCCATGTTAATCCTTAAATGCAAATGGTGCTAAATACTGTAACGAATATTGCGTCATCCCCCGGCGACACTCCGAGGTGCCTGCTGGTTACGTCATCTGCCGGCGACCACGAGCCGCCGGTGAGCACGAGTTGCATCACCTGCCGGCGGATTCCTCCAGAACAGTCGCGGTGTCCGGAAGGTTCTGGATTGTCTTGACAGGTATAAATACGCGACGGCCGGCGACCGCGAGTGAGTCTTGAGTCCGCAGTGGAAGCTGAACTGTGAAGTGTGTGCATCGCGGTGAATAGCTGTGCAGTGAGTTGCTCAGTGAAGTGAACCGTTGTCAGTGCATCGTACTGTGGTCGGTGACGTGAACGGTGACCAGTGCATCGAACTGTGATCAGTGCAGTGAACTGTGGCCAGTGCTTAGGACTGTGCGAGTGTGCAAGAGGAGTGTAGTGTAAATAACTGAAGAGAAGTGTAGTGTAAATAAATAATCAAGTGTTTTCAGTGATTGTGTTTAGTAACAAAATAAACGTTTTTGTTAAAATAATACGAGACTTTTAATTCACCACCTAAAAGCGTAACAATATAAATGTGAACGATCCGGCAACAGTGGCTAATCTCTTTAACCAATACTTTTCGAGAATTGCTGCCGATCTTACTAAGGGTCTTCAGGCACAAAACTCAAAAACAAAACATACACACACACACACACAACACACACACACACAATTTAAGAGAATAATTTAGTGAATTTTTAACCTTGACTTTTCTCATTATCTTTGCTTTCTATTACAAAACATTTTAAAATATTGTAAATCATTTCAATTGGTTAAGTTTATTTCTCAACAGAAACCATCTGCATTAGCATTAGATTTCCTTTCAAATATCCCCAGCTCCTGTCTTTTATTCGTATTGGAAGGGGGGGTGCACGGAGAATGCCACCGGGAGCGCCACCATCGCACCACAGAGGAGCGCTCTAAAGGTCTTCGTAGGAACGTAGAAGCTGGACATGTTCTATACTTCTACGTGGGTTTTCTTAACGTGGCGGATGACGTGGTCATACTTACACCTCCCACCTTATAAAATTATCCATTTATTTATTTATTTATTTATTTATTTATTTATTTTACGTCAGAAAAACAGTTAAAAACTGCGTATGACGTGCTATGGGGAAAAGTGAATTGTGTGCACATTTTCAAAATTCTGTGATCCCTACACTTACTCATATACTACTTAAATTTTGAATTTTTGAAAGGGAGAAAAAAAACAAAAAAACTCCCATGTAGTAAAATCTATTTTCAAGGATAAACAAACAGTAAATTTTGAATTTTGAAAGGGAGAAAAAAAACAAAAAACTCCCATGTAATAAAATCTATTTTCAAAGATAAATAAGCAATAAATTTTGAATTTTGAAAGGGAGAAAAAAAACAAAAACTCCCATGTAATAAAATCTATTGTCAAAGATAAATAAGCAATAAATTTTGGCTCTTATTACTTCCTGCCGCGACAACATGGAAATGATAATTTGAATAATTGTATTTCCCACTGAATTCTAGAAGACGTGCACAGAAAATGAAGTTACATTTATGTCCAGAAGCAAAACAAGGGGCCATCTCAGCATTTGCTCAATGGATCAGGGAAACTGGACGAAAAACCTGATCGAGATGGGGGTCATTGACCCGGAAGCTGTAGTACAATAGTTGTTACAGGTTGTTTATACTCATTTATACAGTCCAAATTGTAAATAATGCATTATGTATCATTGTTAAAATTAATGTTACTTTTCTTGTTATGCTCAGTATAGTCTCTAATTGTATAGAAACAGTTATGCAGCAGAAACGATTTCACTTGGGATTTAAACTTTTCTATTGAATTTAATCGTTTAATGTCATCTGGCAAAGTGTTGTAAAATAATGTACTTTTAAAAACCATGTTCGTAAATAAAAACGGTAATGGTAGAATTCCTTAGATTAATGAAGAGAGGCTTACATGAATCACGTGGGTGGGATTTGGTTATTATTCGTACAATTCGTTTTTGTAATCTAAAAGTCTGGGAGCTATAAGATGTATTTCCCCAGAATATTATGCCATATCTCAGGCGGGAATGAACATTCAGAAGTATACAACGAGCAGTATGAAGGCTGACTGAATTTGCAAGAATTCTTAACGCGTAGCATAAAGAACTTAATTTTGTGTTCAATTCATTTAAATGGACGTTCCATTTAAGGTTTGACTGAATTGAGAGACCTAAAAATTTTGTTGCCTTAACATCAGTCAATGGTACACTGTTCATTTTCAATGGAGCACAGAATTGTTTATTTGAAATGGAAAACTGCATTAAAACCGTTTTCTTTTCGTTTACTATTAATTTGTTATTTCGGAACCAATTTGAAACATCTGATATTGTACTATTTACGGTTTCTTTATTGCAAAGGATGTTCGTATCATCTGCAAAGAGAACCGTTCTTCCGTTTCGAATCGTCGAGGGCATATCGTTTACGTAAAGTAGGAACAGAATAGGGCCTAAAATCGATCCTTGAGGAACTCCACATGCAACGGGCAAAGAGTCGGAAAGGTGCGTACGTAATGTTCCATCATTCCAGTAAGGTATTTCAACTCTCTGAGATCGTTGTTTAAGGTACGAACATAACCAATCTAGAGCAATACCACGAATTCCATATGAAGGTAATTTGGAAAGTAAAATGTCATGATCAATGACATCAAAAGCTTTTGAAAGATCTAAAATAATCCAATAGGTGCCTCGTTTTGATCTAATGATGAGGCGACATCTTTAAGAAAAGAAAATATAGCTGTTTCCGTTGATTTTGATTTTCTAAATCCATGTTGGCAATCTGAAAGCGCGTCGTGTTTAGTGAGGCTTTATAAAACAGTGGTAATCCAACATCACCGACAGAGGCGTCTATTAGGTGGTGTTGGATAAGCACAAGTTTGAGGCCATGAGCCTCGTTTAGAAGGACGTTCGCGAATTCATTAAAAAGATTCATTTTATAAGACGAGAAGTATAGAAATGACCTAATGTCATCCACCACGATACGAAAACCCAAGTATAGTGTTGATCTATGGTATAGAGCTGCGGGACTGCAATCGCGGAAGGCTGCCGAGAAATTTGAAATACACGTACTAGTAAGTTATGCAGGAAGGTCAGCAATGAAGTTCATGCCATATTATATTGGCAGTAGGGATATTGTATTTTTCATTACTTTACGTGCGTGTTAATGTTGAATTCGTGTTTTGTGGTGGCGATGAAAACTACGTAAAGTGTAAGTTACGAACACATTTGTCATAGACGAAAAAACGGAGAATGACGGGACCAGTCAATCGAAATCCCGTCATTTGATGCTGGCGCATGCGCAGTACAATTCTCCCCCAGACTCGTCATGTTACGTCTTTCAAATCCACGACTTGCAAAAACGCTAATATTTCATTTCGGTTTTCTGGAAGACTTTTTTAAACTAATCTCCCGTGTTTCATTAAAATCATCATAGAATTTGGGAATTTTTTTAACGGGAGCTTCTGGATATCTTGTATATATCACAAACAGTTAATAGTGTTAAAACTTATAGCATTATTGTTTATATTGCTAGATAAAATAAATAATTCTTCCACAGCTATAATCCGTCAAATGCATAAATACTGGTCACTATTAATTACACTTTTCTTCAACATTTGAAATATTTTTTGTCATTATTTACATGATAATTAAGCCTTATCAAACAAATTCGCATTTTTACTTTCTCGTTACTGCTTACGCAGTACAAAGTATTTTAATGCTGCGATGGAAAATCGTTTTTTTGACAGTAACTCTCTTCTTATTCCTACTTGTAGCAAATTACTTTTTGTATTACGTTGTGTTGTGAGAATCCATGTTTGGTGGGTCCTTGATACCGATAAATCGATTGACGTGAGTGTTCAATGCGTCGCATGCATGCGTTTTAATTAGTTTGATGTTTGTATTCTCGTTTCTTGATCTTGTAACCTGTTTATTTGTGAGTGTTTAAAGACTGGCATAATTGTGTTTTAGTTATGATATTCTTATTCTCTTGCTTGATATCTCATCTTGTTATCTGTTCTTCTTCAGGTCAGTGATCAAAGTGTATAAAATACGTTTTGGTATTATGATATTCTTTATAAATATGAGTGCCTATAAGTTCGTAAGAAATTTCGTTCATATCAATATGGGCAAGCTATTTCATGTCTTTTTTAATTTGAAATTTCAGATTTTGTCAATGAAAACTTCATCCACATGTGAGTCTCGATGATGTAAAACTCATTCTTCATAGAAGCAATATAACTTTCAAATGTTTCGAATTATTATTTTAATTAATTAAACGTCCCCAGACACGTGTCCTTCAAGAGATCGTGATGTCGATCTTGGAATGTTCTCGTCCATTCCAAAAAGCGGCCATAGAGTTTGCATAGCTTTTCGGACGCAGCTTCTCTTTTGATTGTAAATTATACCTTAGAATATGGAAAAGCGCGGGGTACCACCAATTGTGGTCGGACTTCACATGAATCTGCATGAATGATAGCGGAAAATAATTTTGCTACCATTATCTCTGCAACCTTCCTCGATCTTAACGATTTTTATTTTTGAATGAAAAATAATGTTATTTAAGAAATTTCCTGATGTACTGTTTGATATTTCGTACGATTTTAGAGTCAATTTTTTTTAACTCGAGTATAACTTTGGAAAAGTGCCCCGCGAAATAATCTGAGATTTTGGTGCCATTTTGTTTACCGAGCGTCACATGTCTCAAAGAAACTTTTGTGAAGTTGTAATCTTATGGGTGAAAATAGTTTTTGAGATATAGCGATTTATTTGACACCGTGCATCGTCGTTGCACGAGTGCATTCTGCGTAGGTTGTATTACGTAAATTAAAATAAAATATTAAGTCCTGCTTATAATGAGTATAAATTCATTTTTGTATAATTTGAATCATATAAATTAATTTTTCCAGCAAAAAATTATAGGCATTTTTAAGATTTGGAAGACTACGGTATCATTATTTTGTATCAATGATGTAAGATCAAATTGTGAAGGATGTGACATTTAGATTATAACTCTTGATTACGTATTGGAAATAAATATAAAGATAACGGAGAATGTAATTTTATATCTCGAATTTGTAAATATTTTGTATTTTCAGCGTAAACGTACTTGTATTTTCACTGAGGGGAAACGAATTGTTGAATTTGTTGAAAGAAGCTGTTCAATTCAGCAAAATTTTCATAAAATACTCTATTAGTAGTATAATACATTGTTAAGGTAGCATACGTTTCATTGGTACGGACTGTAAAGATTCAGCTAGCTGTCGACAGCAGGTGTCGAATCAACAAAGGAAATATCTCTATCGTCATTACAAGTCGAGAATACACGAACTAAATTAAAGAACATTTTCCTTTGCCATTATCAAGAGGGCTGCACCTCATAAATCTTGAACTTCTTTTATATAAAATGTACCATAAAATTGTACTTGCGCCTTTTTGTAAATTCACTTTTCTAAATTAATTCAATAAATTATTCTTTACTATGCTACACTCGTTGTAGTGCAGTGCTTGTTACCAAGAGTAAAAGGCTGATAAATGAACCTCAGACTTCATACACTAAAAAGAATTAATACGCATGCAACCCTGCACTTAAAACAGGCAAAATATGGAACAAACATAAATGGAGTTGTAACAGCTAACATTATTACGTTAAATCTTCATTTTACACGGTATTGAAAACTCATTATAATAAAAGCATATTTCAACACAAAAAATATTAAGCTAGAACCAATAGCATTGTTACAAGATGCGAAACATTGAGTCAGTTCACAAGCATGAGCACGAATAAGATTACAGGAAGTAAATCGATTCAAAGCGAAACAATCTTATCAATTTTCCGGAATGTATTTGATAATGAAGCATTGGCACGGCCCTAATTCCCTTTACTTTGCAAGAAAACGTTAAAAATCTGACTTCAACGCACTTCTGCACAAAAACATGCAGTATATGCCTTTAAGTATGTTACAAGCATTAAAATACGCAGTTAAAGAAAAAAATCCAGAATATGCAATTGCAAAACAAAAATGGACAATTTTTTATTGTTTGTAATAGGTAAAGTTATATACAATTTCTTTCGATGTGGGCGTTCAGTAAAATATACGGCTTCATGAAGTTGCGCGATACTATTAAGATCAACAATGGCAGAACGACTCTCTGAATTGGAAACGTGAGGCAGCGTTGTCACATTGCGCGACAAAGGCCATCGACTTGGGGGAATGCATTTTGTGGAATTCCGCAATTGAGCGGATTTTTCGTGAGCGGCTTGTGGGGAATGCGATACTTTTTTGTTTAAATAATCAATAGTGACCTCCTAATAATTGTACAAATATTCATGTCGCCTGAAAGATGCGCATTATACACAAGAATTATAGTTTTGAACATCTTGCAAATGTGTAGATAGGAGGGTGGATTCATACGCGGAAGGCGGTTCGTATATGTGTATATTAAGAGAATATATATTATTTTACGAGATGCTTTTAGAGTCCTCTTTATTTTTAATTAAACAGGCATGCAATCGTGCCAACTTTGTCTAAAAAATTATTTCCTTTCTTCTTAGATAAATGTCTATAGTTTATTCTTTATCACAAACAGTTCCGCTAGGAAATTTTAGTCATTCAGATGTAATTTAATGTTACTCTGCGTTTACATTGTAGTTTTTTGATGACTCCACTCTCGTATCTACATCTTTGCAAGATGTTAAAAACTGTGTTAAGATGTTAAAAAAAGGGTCCCTTTCAAAATTCAAAATTTATTGCTTATTTATCCTTGAAAATAGATTTTACTACATGGGAGTTTTTGTTGTTTTTTTTCTCCCTTTTAAAATTCAAAATTTAAGTAGTATATGACTTAGTGTAGGGATCACAGCATTTTGAAAATGTGCACACAATTCACTTTTCCCCATAGCACGTCATACGAAGTTTTTAACTGTATTTTTGACGTAAAATAAAATTTAAAAAAATAAACGTCAAAGCAAGTCTGTCAGCAATGCTTGTGCCTAAATAGTTCCCAGGATTTTCCCCAAAATTGATATTCCATGATCAATTTGAATTAACTCGAGCTTTGGGAGTTTTCAAACTGGATATTTTGATTTTAGGTACATTAAGCCTGCAGAAAATTTCAGAATTTTTCTTATAAGAATTACTTTGAATTTGTTGATTAGAAGCATTGTCGTGGATAGCGTAAAAAGGAAACTTAAAAAGAATGGACAAGTCTCATTATCAGTATCATTTAGAAAACTGCTGATTTTTCAAATTAGCAACAGTTCATTTCTCATTTGACATAACTACAATTGGTGGCACATAGCCGGTCAATTATTTGAAATGTGTCGTATTGCAGTACATTTCAATCGTACCACGCCAGATAGTTAATTTTTCGCTCCAAAATTAACTGCAGATACTTTACAAAGAAAAGTTTATTCCTTGCATGACTCTTTGAACGCTGCCGTAGAAGTGCGCTACAGACCAGAACCGCTGAGCAAGCGGCGTAGGCAAGCGCTCCAGATACAGTCTTTCTTTTCCAGATAAGATGCGACGGAATCACATTGTTTTTGAAAGAGCGTTCTCGTTGCAGATCGCCTCGCCAGGGTAAAAGAACTAAGCAATACGCGCGTATTGACTGCACTGAAGGTTGAATGGTAGTAGCAGGCCGCCTTAGTAAGGTGGCATCGCTTTCCGAAGCCACATGCCGATAGGTTCTCCATGGCGCGTGAATCCCGTGCCGTGTGAATTTCAGGAAGGGACCACCTATTTCTTTCGCCCCTACCGATATTTTTTTAATACTTAATTATGTAATGTAGAGTTTGCTACAGTCTCATTTGTCGTTTTCGGCTTCTTTTATAGTCAGAGTGCGACAAGTATATTGTGATTTTCTCGCCCATTCTCTTCAATAAAGCTCCCCCAAGATATCGCCACCTCAACAATTCAACAATATTTAAGATTGTTGTTCAAAGATATCTTGAAATAAGGACATGTATTTATATTTCTTCGAAAATACGAGTTGGTTCCGTATAACTATGAGTGAAATATATGTAATTAAAAAAAATAAACAATAATTTTCTAAAAATCCGCTGGCTAACAATTGTATGCTCATCTACCATTGCAAATGTGTGTGTGACTCTCTCTCTCCCCTCTCTCTCTCCTCTCTCTCTCTCCCTCTCTCTCCTCTCTCTCCTCTCTCTCTCCTCTCTCTCTCCCTCTCTCCCTCTCTCTCTCCCTCTCTCTCCTCTCTCCTCTCTCCCTCTCCTCCTCTCTCTCTCCCTCTCTCTCTCCTCTCTCTCCTCTCTCTCTCCCTCTCTCTCCTCTCTCTCTCCTCTCTCTCTCCTCTCTCTCTCCCTCTCTCTCTCCTCTCTCCTCTCTCTCTCCTCTCTCCTCTCTCCCTCTCTCTCTCCCTCTCTCTCTCCCTCTCTCTCTCCTCTCTCTCTCCCTCTCTCTCTCCTCTCTCTCTCTCCCTCTCTCTCTCTCCCTCTTCCTCTCTCTCCTCTCTCTCTCCTCTCTCTCTCCCTCTCTCTCTCCCTCTCTCTCTTTCTCTCTCCGGATGGAAACTTCGTGTTTTGAATATGTCTCTTCGCCATGTATTGTGATCAGAGAAAGAAAAAAATGTATGAGAGTGTTCTTCACTGCAGGAAATAAAACCGCAGTCGGTGTGTTTCTGTATCCTGAGATTTCCAACGAAAGAGGTGAACGAGAAGACAAGGTAAGAACAACACGCTCTAGCCCCAATTTCCTTTGGGCACATTAACACTAATTAGTGTATTCTGAAAGTCGTTGCTACGCATGAAGAGATACGTTAGAGGTAATGGCAAAGCCTAATTTATTACCTTCGGTGGCACACTGGGTAAGTGAACTCTGTACAGTTGTCTGAAATCATTTCGTGAAAATGCTCTCATTGAGAATGACACTTGTTCATGACGCACGATCAATGAAACAATTGGCTCTGGCATAATGTGCGCCATCAACCCCACGGTAGCAAGGTCCCCTCGATTTCCCACTCCGAAAAAGTGTATGCAGGGACACAGTGTTTTTTCAAATCGTCATGTTTGAGAATTAAAATTCCAAATTTAATCACATTTAATTGAACTTGTGCAGGTTGGTTTTTCAATCAAAACAGCGGTGCATTTTGAATTTTTAATGAAAACTTATTTAACAATTTTTCAATTCGATTTTGTCGCACATAACGCTAAAAACATGTAAAGTCGCAATACTGTTGAGCTGGTCTTCCAACATTGTTGTTAGCTTATTTGAAACGATGCAATACCGAGAAATTTCGTTCATTTGAACTCTACAAATTAAACAAACAAAATCTTAATAAAATTATAAAAAAACACTAATAAAATAAAAATGAGTAGTACATTAATAATTGAAAGGGTCACCACTAAAAGGTGCTAACTGACACTTCCATGTAGTGTGACATGTAAAGTGACATTTCAATGTAGAACGGTTATACGAGAATGAATTATGTCGCTGATGCAATCTCGTGAGCGTACAGTTACTACAAATCATTATATTCGAAATTGGAAAGCTGGTATTAGTTGGAAGAATATGCTATCTGACGGAAGTAGCGGACAAGGCACTCACACCACCCCAAGGCAGACGTCCTAAAACTCGCGAATAAAAGTAAAAAATGCAGGTAAATTATGATTATCAAAGGAATGAAGACAATATGGATCTCAAATATACTGGACAATAGTTTAAAAGCTAGGGGATGCAGTTCAAGCGAAAGCAGCCTCCAATTTCAGTAATATGCAAAAAGGTGCTATCTGCCGTAGCTGCGCACCAGTGGCGGATTCAATGGGGCCCTGCCATTCCTAGAGTTCATTACTTCTTTTCTTTGACTAAATTGATTTAAATATTGATTTATGGAACCTGGAATCGATTTGTGTAGATTATTTAAGCAATCATGTTATTATACATACCAAAAACAATGTACAATGTAATATAATATAAATATACAGTACAATATAAATGTGAACGATCGGCAACAGTGGCTAATCTCTTTAACCAATACTTTAAAAAGGTATATAAGTCTCACTAAAGGTCTTCAGGCACAAAATTCAAAACAGACAGTTCACCCAAAATTTTAGACACGATATTTCGTTCAGAAACTTCTTCCTATGAAATTCTCAAATAATCGGTAAACTAAAAAATAAATATTCGTCCGGTTTAGATGAATTTCCCGATTGACCTGTGCGCTTGTCATGATACACCCGATAACTCACATATTTAATGCATCCATATACACCGGAACTTTTCCAGACAGGTTTAAAACAGCTAACATTAAGCCGCTTTTCGAAAAAGGCAACAAAAATGAAATTCACAATTATCGGCCGATTTCTCTTGTCAGTTTTTTCAAAAATATTTGAGGGCTTTTTACGTACGAATGAAACCTTTCTCACGCAGCGACGCGCTTTCAGATTGCCAACATGGATTTAGAAATCCAAAATCAACGAAACAGCTATATTTTCTTTTCTTAAAGATGTATCGCCTCATCATTTGGATCAAAATGAGCAACCTATTGGATTATTTTTAGATCTCTCAAAAGCTTACTGACGTCATTGATCATGACATTTTGCTTTCCAAAATTACCTTCATATAGAATTCGTGGTATTGCTCTAGATTGGTTATGTTCGTACCTTAAACAACGAGAGTTGAAATACCTTACTGGAATGATGGAACATTACGTGCGCACCTTTCCGACTCTTTGCCCGTTTGCATGTGGAGTTCCTCAAGGATCGATTTTAGGCCCTACTCTGTTTCCTACTTTGCATGAAACGATATGCCGTCGACGATTCCGAAACGCAGAACGGTTCTCTTTGCGGATGATGCCTACATCAGCACACGTAAAGAAACCGTAAATAGTCACAATATCAGATGTTTCAAATTGGTTCCGAAATAACAAATTAATAGTAAACGAAAACGGTTTTAATGCAGTTCTCCATTTCAAATAAACAATTCTGTGCTCCATTGAAAATGAACAATGTACCATTGACTGATGTTAAGGCAACAAAATTTTTAGGTCTCTCAATTCAGTCAAACCTTAAATGGAACGTCCATTTAAATGAATTGAACACAAAATTAAGTTCATTATGCTACGCGTTTAGAATTCTTGCAAATTCAGTCAGCCTTCATACTGCTCGTTGTGTATACTTCGCGAATGTTCATTCCCGCCTGAGATATGGCATAATATTCTGGGAAAATACATCTTATAGCTCCCAGACTTTTAGATTACAAAAACGAATTGTACGAATAATAACCAAATCCCACCCACGTGATTCATGTCAGCCTCTCTTCATTAATCTAGGAATTCTACCATTACCGTGTCTTCTTATTTACGAATCAGTGGTTTTTGTAAAAAATGACACTCAAGAGGCAGGAATATATTTTCCGAAAATGCAAGTCTATTCTATAACCTCGACATGAAATCCCATATTCACATCAGGGGATAAAGTATCAATAGCTCATTACAAAAAAATTCACATACAATACCTGTACATTATTTTACACTTTGCCAGATGACGTGTGATTAAATTCAATGAAAAGTTCAAATCCCAAGTGAAATCGTTTCTGCTGCATAACTGTTTCTATACAATTAGAGACTATACACAGGCATCACAAGAAAAGTAACATTAATTTTAACAGATGCATAATGCATTATTTACCATTTGGACTGTATAAATGAGTATAAACAACCTGTAACAACTATTGTACTACAGCTTCCGGGTCAGTGACCCCCATCTCGATCAGGTTTTTCGTCCAGTTTCCGTGATCCATTGAGCAAATGCTGAGATGGCCCCTTGTTTTGCTTCTGGACATAAATGTAACTTCATTTTCTGTGCACGTCTTCTAGAATTCAGTGGGAAATACAATTATTCAAATTATCGTTACCATGTTGTCGCGGCATGAAGTAATAAGAGCCAAAATTTATCGCTTATTTGTCTTTGAAAATAGATTTTATTACATGGGAGTTTTTTTGTTTTTTTTTTCTCCCTTTCAAAATTAAAAATTTATTGCTTGTTTATACTTGAAAATAGATTTTATTACATGGGAGTTTTTTGTTTTTTTTCTCCCTTTCAAAAATTCAAATTCCAGTAGTATGACTTGAGTGAAACCCAGGATCTGAGGCACGAAAATGTGCACACAATTCTTACTTTCCTCATTGCACGTCATACGCAGATAAGATGCGACAGGCCGCCTTCGTAAGGTGGCATCGCTTTCCGAAGCCACATGCCGATAGGTTCTCCATGGCGCGTGAATCCCGTGCCGTGTGAATTTCATTAAACACGAGAATACAATCACGAAGGGACCACTTATTTCTTTTGCCCTAACACCCATAATTTTTCAATACTTAATTATGCTATCGCAGAGTTTGCTTACAGTCTCATATTTGTCGTTTCCATGACTTCTTTTATATTCAGAGTGCGACAAGTGTCATTAGCAGTTTTCTCGCCCATTCTCTTCAATAAAGCTCCCCCAAGATATCGCCACCTCAACAATTCAACAATATTTAAGATTGTTGTTCAAAGATATCTTGAAATAAGGACATGTATTTATATTTTCAGAAAAAACGGAGAGTGGTTCATATACCTATAAGTGAAATATATGTAATTAAAAAACTTTAAACAATAATATTATAAAAAATACTTCTTTCTATGATTGTATGCTCTTCTAGCATTGCAAATGTGTGTGTGTGTGACTCTCTCTCTCTCTCTCTCTCTCTCTCTCTCTCTCTCCTCCCCCTCTCTCTCTCTTTCTCTCTCCGGATGGATACTTCGCGTTTTGAATATGTCTCTTCGCATTTGTGTTGTGATCAGAAGAAAAAATGTGTGAGTGTTCTTCCCTTGCAGGAGAATCGAAACCACCAGTCAGTGTGTTTCTGTATCCTGAGGAGGTTCAGCATGAAGAGTGAACAGGGGAAGACAAAGGTAGAACAAACACGCTCTTGCCCCAATTTCCTTTTAGATGCATGCACTAATTGGGTGTATTCTGAAGTCGTTCTTTACATGAAGAGATACGTTGATATTAGCAAAGTCACAATTTATTACCTTCGGTGGCACACTGGGTAAGTGAATTTCACTGTGGCTGTCTGAAATCATTTCGTGGCTGTATGTTGAGAATGACATGATTTTCTGTCCAGCCTACAGATCAAAACAATTGACTCTCATAGTCATGCCATCAACCCCACATTGTAAGGCCCTCTCTCCATTTCCCACCCACAAAGTGTATGGGGACACAGGGTTTTTCAAACCGTCATGTTTGAAAATTAAATATCAAATTTTAATCGCATTTAATGGAACTTGAGCGAGTTGGTTTTCAATCCCAAAGCAGCGGTGCGACACTGAATTTTTACTGTAAACTTATTTATCAATTTTTCAATTCGATTTTGTCGCACATAACGCTAAAAACATGTAAAGTCCCAATACTGTTGAACTTGTCTTCCAACATTGTTGATAGCTTATTTAAAACGATGCAATACCGAGAAATTTCGTTCATTTGAACTCTACAAATTAAAGAAACAAAATCTTAATAAAATTATAAAAAAACACTAATAAAATAAAAATGAGTAGTACATTAATAATTGAAAGGCTCACCAGTAAAAGGTGCTAACTGACATTTCCGCCGAAAGTGACAAGGAGAATGAATTATGTCGCTGATGCAATCTCGTGAGCGTACAGTTACTACAAATGTTATCATTCGAAAGCTGGCATTAGTTGAGAATATGCTATCTGACAGAAATTGGCGGACATGGCACTCCACACCACCCATAACGAAGACGTCGCAAAACTCGCGAATAAAGTAAAAATGCATAAATTATGATGATTGGCAAAGGCGAATAATATGATCGATATGCTGGACAATAGTTTAAAAGCGGCTACAAGGGGATGCGAAGTTCAAGCGAAACGCCTCGATTGCGGTAATACCGAGTGCTATCTGCGTGGCTGCTGCGCGCCAGTGGCGGATTCAATGGGGCCCTGCCAAGGCTACAAGTTCGTTACCTTCTTTTATTTGACAATATTGATTTAAATATTTATTTAGGGAACCTGGAATGGAATTCATCATGTAATTATTTAAACAATCATTGTTTAGTACCATATTTACGCTACAATAACAATACACAATATAATAGACATGTTTATTATTTAACAAAAATCTGTGATGACTCCAAAATAATCAGCTGAATCTGCCCATGCTGCACACAAAGAGCATTAAACGAAACTAGTAGACACATTACAGACTATCTCTTGAACTAAAGTTACTTTAGACTGACTTTAGTACACGTTTTTTCTTGGAGAGTGAGCGTCAATTGCTTGATTGGTATGTTGTGTATCACAATAAATGTTATTAAACATAGAATTGTTTCCAGATTTTATTTTATTCACTGTGTCTGTCAGGTATCAAAATGTGCTAACTGGCACATATAGCACCTTCTGCCACTAGAAAAAAAAGTAGGTTTTTGTCAGTTAGCACCTTGTGCTGGAGGCCCCTTCGATTATTGAAAATAATAAAATATAATTTCCTTAAATTGGAAACAATACTGACTTTGTAGTGTAATATTCCATGATTCCCCCCAAGAATAAGGCACAAGTCAAAGAATAAATAGAAAATGCATAACATTAACATGAACTGTAAAAACAGATGAAGGCGATGTCATCAACAATAAGTTTTTGAAGTAAACGAAAACGCGACAAATTCACAATTAGGGCAAGATAGAGCAGTAGCGTTCATGTAGCGAAGTGTTGCAGAAGTTATTTGAAGGAAATCGCATCACGCGTTCGAAGATATGAACATTTTTGTATAGTATAAATTCAGCTTGTAAACAGACGCGGTAAGCCATTGTTGTACTTTGGAGTTCAGTAGAGTAAAAAGGTGTTTGTAGCGGTGAAGACGTGAAGCAATGCAAACAAAACTTTAGAACCAACAGAATAAATCATTTAGAAAATTATGGTAACAGTCGCAACGTTGGGAAACTTCAGAGGCTACGCCAGAACAGAAAATGTGAATTAAATTAAATGATGTAATATTTTGTAGGAGAAGCAGCAGCGATCGTGATGTTAAAAGAAAAAGGCTGACGATCCGGACACAACAATGACGTGACTGAGAATTCAGAAGTAAACGAATACGGACGCATGTTAGTGCTCTCAAAAATTTTTATTTTAATAGAAAATTGCGTTCGGATTTGTGAATAAATTAGAAATATATCGTGTTTAGTAACTGTCGAGTTAATGGAAGATAAAACGCGGAAGAGATATTTATATATTTCTAAAAACAGCGTTCGCGGAACACTGTCGCCATATTGTCGGTCGCAGTTAACAAAAGCTATTAAAAAGTAATTAGTGAGTAGTTTTAATCAGGGATATTCTTCATTTAAAGTAAATTTGTCACAAATTAACAAACGTGTGTGAAATAGGATGGATGCATGGGGAGATGAATTAATGGATGCTACGTGTATACTACGGAGGTGATATGGAACAATGGCGTTACGCGGATGGCCGATTTCTACGAAAGGAAAGTGCAATAACTTTGCGTAATTTAATAGTTCAGATAAATGGGAAGAAAAGACAGACTAGATTTTAATATACAAGACCAAGTTTGCAGAAATAATAATATAGGCTATATTCAGACAGAATAGGATGCGCATTCAAGTGTGATAAGTTTGTTTGTTTTTTGTCGATTGTGTAAATAGTAAGTGTGAATGTGATTTTATGTATTTCCAGGTATTGTGTTTGTTGTTTATTGTATTGCATTTGTGTAATATTTTTTGTTTGTTATGTCTCAGGAGTGTGGAGAGAGTGAAAACCGGAAAGAATAAATAATGCCGGATATTTGGATTCGACAGTAAGCCATATGATATGATTTCGTGATTTTGTATTAAACAGTGACCTACTTAAGTGTCCATTATCTCGTTAGGCTCCTGTACAGGCCAACCACAGCCTCACGCTCAATAGTTTATAACATTGAAGAGGAGTAGCTAAATGCCAGGGCACAGTTTTGAATCGAGGCAAAAGTTAACGAACATAATTTGTATAGATTTTTATATAAGTAGAGATTCAAGGTATAAGTCGTTTTATTTCATATTGTCGCCGCAACGTGGTGCGGTTACATACAGATTTGGGATAAGTAGGCAAGACGTTCCATTACAGTAGTAAATGCTCAGAGTGACGGCCTTTTACTCTTTTTCACTGTCGTGGCCGCAGGAGGTTGATTGGAAACCAGGACAGTTACTGCTTTCTCTTTCTTCCGACTAAAATTAGCCACTCTCTCTCTCGGCCCGAAATCTGAGGGCTCGCGGCCGGAGGGCGCTAAACGTGGAAGGGAAGCCGAAGGTCTTTCACGCGTCGCCAAATTGCCAAAACAAACGGTGGTGTTGCCAGACATGGTTGTGAGTTACGAGAAAGACCCGGTACATCCATTACCACCTAACCTCACCTCCCCATAAAGGTTTATCCGAACTGTGCGGCTAATGTGCGAATTTACCGCATACATTTATTACAAGGCATGTTTCATTGCAATGTGAAATCATCACGTGGAATAAAGACAATTTGGGAAAAGTGTACTTGGACAATTTTAAAAATTTATCAAAATTTTAAAAAAGTGACAAACAGTGCGAGAAATAGTATGATTTTGTAGCAATAACGATTTTAGTGTACATTTACCTTTTCCTTTTTATCGAAAAGTGATATTTTTGATAATTATATTTTTGATTCCACTATGTTTTATCACATACGTGGGCATAGAGATAGTAAGGACATTACATAACCCAGTGTACTGCGAAACTCATTGATCATTTGGTTGATCAGTTGTTAATTGCTAATTTACCAATATTGTGAAAATGAATAGAGGCAATGTACTACTAGCGTCGCCAGTACATTTCACTGATCGTTTTCTTTTTTTCTGCTGCAGGACCCTTTGGCCTGGGGCACTGATGTTTTTCTTCGTAAACGCGAGGAGTCTGCGGGTGAGTATTACTTAACTTGTGCCAGTATCATGTTGCATTTACCATTTCAACAGTTTTCATTTAATTAACTGTTTATCCAAATGCGCATTTTATCCCACAACGGCTGCGTGAAGGCGGGTGGACAGACACACGAACAGACGGGCGGATGGACGGAGATTGAGAGGTGGACGGACTGATGGACGGAAGACGGACGAATATTATACAAACAATGGTGTGTTTAATGTCAATAACCTTAAGCGTTAGAAGGCATTTATTTTAGAATCGCGGATAGACACTCCTATTTTGTGTGTGAATAAGTTATTAAAAATTAATCATTACTGTGACTACTGTCACCCTCAGTTGGCTGATCGGTCGATCCCTCATGCAAAACCCTTTTATACGAATTATCACTGTTGCAGAATTGGTAAGCCTTACCGAGAAAATCGGTTGTACGTTTTGCTCGCACCTTTTTGTAAAAGAGAAAGTGTTGTAATCGTGCGCGGAAGTGAGTTACGAACAGAAAAGCACCTTGTTTTCCGGACCTGGTAGTGAGAAGGTGGATCAATGTTTTTGCGCCATCCAGAGGTGCGTAAAACCTTTCTGTCTTTGGTCAACGCTAGTGCCAAACCGTTCAGCCATTTTTGTCGAAAATTGGTACTCCTCGATCAAAACACGTAGTCAACGCCTGTTATAGTGAACTCAGATATAGTGAACTGTCGATTATAGTGCACTTAAGTACCTGGTCGTTTCACGCCACATTACAAATAAGCGCAAAAAAGATCTGTTATAGTAAACGTTTTATAGAAAGGAATATAAAGTGCTAGAAATTATTCCTTCCCCTGAAAGAATATAGTTTCAGTGCCACAAATTTCAACGATTGGGCAGCTTGAAAATATATCAGCCTCAATTGAAGGGAGTCTCGTCTGAAGGTAGAGGTAACGGACCGATGAGGACCTTACTGATGACCTTATGCCTCTCGGTTTCGCTGCGCGACAATTCGCATCCTGCACGTGGGCTGCAGCGGCGTTCTTGCTTCAAGCTTGGTGTTGCTTGATATTCCGCGGGACAAAGCGCGTTTGTGTTCTACGTAGGCGACAGAAAGCGCGCGACTGCCACAACCTGGCGATATCGGCCGTGCCGCACGGAAAAGCGATCAGTTTCATTAGCCGCTTGTGCCATCCTGCTACCGAAAGCATCTCTTAAGGGGCGTTTACATGTAGAGACAAAGTCTCCTAACTTTTCTGAAGTTAGGAGATAAACTCTCTTAGATGCCTTTACGCGAATGAAAATATCTCCCGAAACGCGAGTCTCCTAACTCCCAGGAGAGAAGTTTCCTGAGATCTCTCCGGAAAAGTATCTCCTTGCTGTTTACACTTGATTTAAATGTCTCTAGATGTTCTTTGGCGCCGCCATGTTGAATAAGCAGCCGATGAGCAGCGGCAAGCAGTTTGAGGTTAGAATGTGACAGATCTTGCAGTTGCTTGTGCCGCTTTAATAATTTTGAAGAAGCGAAGAAAAAGAAAGAGACAGAATTAATGGGTGATTCGTTTTACAAAGAAGAGGCTAAGTATTTATAAAACTCTGATGGAGGTGCAGGAAGAAAATTTTGATAAAAAAATATTTATTTACTACCTGTTCGAATTTACATTGTAATTTTAGGTAATAAAATAAAACAGGATTTTAATTAATGGAGGACTAAAAATTGATTGACTATTGGAAAACTTGATCGCATTCGAGAAAATAGTTTGACCCTAATCATGAAGTTTTGAAGATTAAGTTGATAATTTGTTATAGAATCTTTTTGTGAAGTTAAGTATAAACGATTTGAAAGAATCAATTATTATATACTATCAATATTAAATTATCTGTATATTTGTTTATTGATATAAACTAGCGAGCATGCAAATTTTTGGAAGGAATTTATTTTGAATGATCACAAGAAATTTATTAAATTTGATATTAAGTCATTACCATATAGGGCAAGTGTCTTAAAGCAAATTCCACAATTAATTCGTAACTTCAGGTTTTATTTATTAAAAGGAATATATATTTAATATGACATTATTATTATTAAAAAGGATATAAAGGAAGAGGATTTTTGTATCAAAATTTCGCACGTCTAACTCGAGAAGAATTTGATTTGTTATTAAGAAAAATATCCCAAGCAATTAGAAACAAAAGATACCATCATGCAGTAATGTATTTCTGGATATACTTAATTTGACGCTATAGTTTGTAGCTACTGGAGATACATACAGTTCTTTGTCATTTTTATTTATAATTCCCCAGTGTATTAAAATTTCCCCAAAGATCCGAAATCCCGGACACTTGAACACAGACAGACATAGAAAGTGATCAAGTGCATGGATATACAAGAGGCGACTCTTCAGCTCTCTCTTTGAATACTTTTATCTCCCAGAAGATACGATTTCTCAGCGATACCAGATCCTTTACACTGTTCTCTCCTGGAAACTTCGAAGATCTCCTGTGACGTCATGTCTCCGGAGAGAAGATCGTTCTCCTGAGAGTTTACACGTGTCTCCTAACCCATTCCGGAAAGTTAGGAGAGAAAACTCTCTCCGTGTAAACGCCCACTAAGTTTATTTGGCGAGTAAAGAGGCTTCGGAGAGGGATGGTGATAACAGTAAAGGGATATCGAAGGGTGTCAAGACAGCACACGATACTCAAATCACCGGAGGACAAAGCAGAATCAAGTGTGGAAGGCACGAACTCTGGAAAGACCTAGACAAAATACGAATGAAAAATGTACGAACCAAACAGTGAATTAAAATAATTCAAATCCACAGACCTCCAAATTTTAGGTCCATTGCTGTTAATATATATTACTTCATCTCTGTATTCTTAAAATCAATTATTATGGAGATATTCTGTTGGTGACTCCATCGAATATAGTGAACCAAAATTTTAATCCTCAGATGTTCACTATAACCGGAGTAGACTGTACTCGGAAGTGGTTCCGAATTTTTGGATTAGACAGTGTTCTGCGTAAAAGACGCTTAAAGGAATGGCGCTCATCCCACTTGGGTTGAAATCCCTTACATTTCAAAAATCGCTGAGTTAGAATAATTTAAGCATCTTCCTACAACTATATTATTGAAGTTAGACTTTTTTATCCTTAATAAAATCTTATTAAAATAGATCATGAAATCAAGTCTAGTTTAATTTTTCGCAAATGGAAGATTTTTGTGAAATTTTGCGAAAAATGGCCTTTTTGGATATTCTAATCATTTGCTCAAAAACTGCTCCCATTTTTTCTTTCATGTTTAATATCGTAAAGAAAGGCAAAGACGGTAAAAACGCCATTGAACCTGCGAAACGATCGTGCACCGGCGATCAGCACGACTCGTATAGCACGTGCTTGTGTGTTTAGTAAACGACATGCAACTAATTCTTGAAATAGCCATAAAACACCGGCACACACGTGCACATGCTTACACACACACCGTACTTGTGACACAAATCATCATTAATCCGAGTGAAAATTATTTATATGCCCTGCCTTTTTAGTCATAATCACCTGCAACTTCCTCATCTAGTTTAAGGGAAGTACGTTTAATCAGCTTATGTATAGTTTTGATGCACAATTCCAGTAAAATTTGAATGTGTTTTATTCTCTTGCTTAGAACCTAACGTACTATCGAATATTTCAATCTGATGTACCTTGTATTGATAGAACTGACATTCCTCATCGAAATATGTTGCTTGTGGTGGACGGATAATATAACACAAGACTTCAGTAAAATATAGTACGGAAGGAGGAGTTCACTGACCACCGAATTCAGATCTCCTCCCGTACAGAGGACTCTTGAGGACACGAAACTCAGCTGTACTGTGTTGGCCGCAGCCAAGAATTAAATAATTACCCATTTGCAGCCATTCAGCCACTTTGCCAACTCCGAAATAGCTGCTTTGACATTAATCAGTTAAAATCTCATGTAGGAGAGTTCGTTTTTAAAATGACAAGACTTACGCTACCAGTGTGTTTCTTTCCACAGGTGGAATACGATTCGACGGGTGACTTCTTAGACTCAAAGCCTGAGGTGGTAATGGCCCATCGTCACGTAAGAGAACCACAACCTGGCGGAAGGCGGGGCGAAAGCAAGCAACAGTCCCGTGCACAAGGAGCAGTCAGGGAAAGAGAAGCTGAAGACCGCAAAGCGTGTGCACAAGCAGTCTGCCTGTGGGGGCAGCTTCTCTGAGAGTAGCTGTGACGTTGGGGCTGAGCAGAAAGAGGAAGGGGGTAAAGAACATAAAAGTTCCAGGAGAAGGCACACGCGGGTCAAAAGCGCTGATAAGTCCTATCAATGTTCTCACTGCCAAAAGAACTTTACATGCAGAAGAAGTTTAGTGATACACTTGCGGATCCACAGCGGTGAGCGCTGTCATCAATGTTCCGTCTGTCAAAAGAGTTTCACAAATAGCAGTACATTAGTTAGGCACATGCGTATCCACAGCGGTGAGCGCCCTCATCAATGTTCTTTATGCCAAGGAGTTTCACAGATAGAGTGCTTTACAGTTACCCACATGCGGATCCACAGCGGTAGGCGCCTCATACCTGTTCCTTATGCCAAAGAGGATTTCACCAGATGAAGTACTTTGAATTTACCCACATGCGGATCCACAGCGGTGAGCGCGCATAAATGTTTCGTCTGCCGAGTTTCGGAGGAAAAAGTCATTTTAAGTTGGAACACATCACGAGATCCACAGCGGTTGAGCGCCCTCATCAATGTTCCTTATGCCAAAAGAGTTTCAGATATAAGAGTAATTTAGTTACCCACATGCGGATCCACAGCGGTGAGCGCCCTCATCAATGTTCCGTCTGTCAAAAGAGTTTCACAGATAGCAGTTCATTAGTTAGGCACATGCGTATCCACAGCGGTGAGCGCCCTCATCAATGTTCTTTATGCCAAAAGAGTTATACATATAAGAGTAATTTAGTTACCCACATGTGGATCCACAGCGGTGAGTAACCTTATCAATGTTCCTTGTGTCAAAAGAGTTTCACAAAAAACAGTACTTTAGTTACCCATATGCGGATCCACAGCGGTGAGCGCCCTCATCAATGTTCCGTCTGCCAAAAGAGATTTGTACAGAGCTCTGATTTAGTTAAACACATGCGTATCCACAGGGGTGAGCGCCCTCATACATGTTCCTTATGCCAAAAGAGTTTCACATATAAGTGTAATTTAGTTACCCACATGTGGATCCACAGCGGTGAGAGCCCTTATCAATGTTCCTTGTGTCAAAAGAGTTTCACAAAAAAGAGTACTTTAGTTAATCACATGTGGATCCACAGCGTTGAGCGCCCTCATCAATGTTCCTTATGCCAAAAGAGTTTCACAGATAAGAGTACTTTAGTTACTCACATGCGGATCCACAGTGGTGAGCGCCTTCATCAATGTTCCTTGTGCCAATAGAGTTTCACAGATGAGAGTACTTTAGTTACCTCTCATACGGTTCCACAGCGGTGAGCGCCCTTACAGATGTTCCGACTGCCAAAAGAGTTTCAGATTGAACAGTCATTAGGTTAGACACATGCGAATTAACAGCGGTGAGCGCCCTTATAAATGTTCCGACTGCCAAAAGAGTTTCGGACGAAAGAGTCATTTAGTTGGGCGATCTCAGATCCACAGCAGTGAACGCCCTCATAAATGTTCCGTTTGCGATAAGAGATTTACAAATAGAAGTGATTGGTCTAATAACGCGAGTATCCACAGTAGTTAACAGCCTTATAAATTATTCCGTCTGCGAAAAGTATTTCACAGAAGAGGTAGTTTAGTTAAAGCACATGCCAATCCACAGAGGTGAGCGCCCTTACGAATGCCCGGTGTGCCAGAAGGGGTTAAAAAATAGCAATGGTTTAGTTAAGCACGTGTGGATTCACAGCTATGAATGTTTAATCTGCGGAAAGATTCACAGTAACAATTGCCAAAGCCTCACAGAAGATAAATAACGGGCACATGCACAATAGTGAACGATCGGCAGATCATCAGCTGGAAAAGCTTAAAACGGAGAGGAGTGTTAAACACATAGGCAGTGTAGAATGCGGCGAGAACAGATTTTCTTGTTGAAGTCATTCAATTCGGGCCACGTCAATACACAGCGATGAATGTATATGTGAATACTCTGACACAGGAGATTGCCGAGAGACGTAATTTAATTCTCAGGAGCGGCATTCTATGCCAATTCGGAAAATTAAACAACATTTTCTTGTCCTGAAAATTTTTAACTCCATCATTTTTATATCCTTAGTTGCTTTTAAAATGGCTGCAGAGAGGCAGTGAGACCCGTGTCTCTTTCAATCGTCAGATTTATTCTCTCCGAAGATGATTTTTTAAAATTTTGGCGGCCAAACCATAATTTAGAGCGGATCCTCCCAGATTCCCTGAAATAAGAAAATAACATTAACTAGAAAACCTTAATACAACAATAATAACAATTATGCTGAAAAGATTTTTATTTCGATTTAACACGGCATAATGTATTTTTAGAGCGGGCCTACATAATATAAAATTATAAATAAGAAAAACATTGAACTTGTGTGTGTGAGTATGTGTGTTTGTGTGTGCGCGCGCGCTGAAAATTGAGTCATAACTCCACCAATTGGCGCTGTAGAACAAAATTCGCATTTCTTTAATCTATATCGTTAAATAATTCCTAATCGAAGCGTTCTAGGAGATTAAATTCAAAAAATTTGAGGCTAAAGGCCTCAAAGAAACGTTTCTCTGGCCGTAAGCTACAGGATATCTTTTTTAAGATTCTGTTACATTTCTGCTCGTCTGGCACCTCTCGATATTACCCCACTATCTCCGAGGCATGCGGGATCTGCAGCTAAATAAGAATGAGGTAGACGTAGGCAGTCAGATAGGTTGAGAAGGAGACAGACGAAGAGACAGGGAGAGCGACGGATAAAGAGGGAGATGAAGGGCTGAGTTACGTCTGCCGTGTTCCACTGTTTTATATATATGTATATATATAGACACTAGCATTAATCAGATTTCAAAAGAAAGTAAAGAATGATATAATAGTAAATTAATATTCCTCAGTATTATCCATTTCTAATTGCTCTATCAAACTGGTGTATAAGTATAAAAACATTAACAATTATTATTTTCTTTAGGTGCAGAATTGATTGCAGAAATTGATTGAGGTTATTTTTTTTAATGACTATTAAAATCATAACACCTTGAAGACCTGAATGTAACAAGTGAATCCTCTTCATAATCGTCCTGTTCAATGTTACCACAAGACTTTTAAATCAAATAAACTCCACATGACAAACACATGTAATCCCCTCTCAGATAAACATGAACACATTCTGAAAATTTACAAGTGTTTAAATGTTAGAGCTGAAATACGTATAGAAATGTAACCCATTATGACTCTTCTGTCATATTTAACATTTACATAATCAGTATAATAGGATAAATTATCTAGTTTTGCACTCTTTAAGAGAATTATACAAGCAAAAATGTAGCATAAATATGATTGTCTCACTTCATAATACTCTGAAGTTTACTCAATGCCTAATTTGCAATACTTAATAGTCACATAGTAAATACAATAACATTCTGTAATACTGTCTTTTTGTTCAGAAGGAACTGTGATTCGTTACGCGCACTATTACAGACCACTTGTTCTACGTGCCATTGCCCAAGCGGAAACAGTTTGTAAATGTTAGCCTCTATTTACAAAACTTCTTGTAATCTGTCTTCTTTTAAACGAGTCTATTGAATGTTCATGATTCTATTTACCAGAAACTGTATTTTTTAACACAATGCATTCTATCAACCGCAGTACTGATCACAATCTATACTATAATAACAAAAATGTAGAGTACTTGTTTTCTTAAGATAACCTCATTCTACGCCGTCTGGAATACAACAAGAACGTTTTCCTCTCGCCCTCCTGCCTAGTGACGTCTCAACGGATGGGTGGAGAGAACCCCCTCCCTACCTCCGATACACCCCTCCTTGGAGCGGTGCAACGCGCAACGGCGGCCCCTGATTGGTCGAGGGTCCTAGCTATCCGCCGGAGGCCAGCGCGACGGGGCGTCCGCTTTATTAAGTTCAGATTTTACAAGTACACAGTTTATGTTACAAAAGGTATAAGCCACGTGGGCAAGAAAACATACATAAGGAATGCCTGAGTGGCAAACTAGTCTAATTAAGTTTAAATAAACAGCACTATATACACCCCTCCTTGGCCAAATTCGTTTGTTGAATATTCGAATGGTGACACTATAAAGACAATCTATAAGAGATAATTCAAACTGCTATATAATGGGTCATTCCAACTAAAATCGGCCGACATTTTATCGACCCTCTCCAAATTACCTGAAAACACTCATACTTCTTCATTTTCGTCTAAAAATAAGTAGAAATGTGCTCATTTGGTTTAATTCATTGTATTTTCGTTTATATTTCACATAAAACATTTAGCTGTTTTTGCCCTATTTCACAGAGCACTAAGAAACAAAATTGTATTTAACTTGTAAAATTAATACAAACCATAGATATTTCAATAATTTCGAATGTATATGTGCATAAACATTTGTTATAACTCATTGCTAGTGATTTTTGGATTGACCATGCTGAAATATGGGGTCAAAGGTCAAAAATCTCGGTTTTTCTTTAAACATTTATTCTCAAAATACGCCATCTCCGATTTTGCTGAAATTTTGGGAAATTAAAGCTAGAAGGTCATACTTTAACATATAAAAAAATCCCAGATGTTTTTTTGTATTTTCTTAAATTATCCTGATTTGAAGTTGATATTCCTATTTTCTATTTCGCGTTTTAAGAGAACTTGATATGTAAAGGTACTAAGGACATAATTATTTACCTAATGTTATACTATTTGAAATTATATATTCATAAAGTTTCTAATCGTGTAATTAATTACTTTTTCATACTTATTATAGTGGCGCCACTTGTTTTATTCAAATCCATATGGATCTTTCTTAGGTCAAAAGATACAAAATGATACTATTTCTGTGAAATCCATGTTTTTAATTTATGTATTAATTTAAAGGATTAAAATACAGGAAAACCTAATATTTTAACATTCGAAAAAACTGAAAATGTGTTTTTATACTTTGCTTTTGAGATCATTTCAGAATTCGTTAGTTTTCGTCGTTTTGAGCTTCAATCTTTGGTTGCGAAAAGCCTTTGGTACTGGATCTAAAGAAGAAAAAATGAAATATTAAGAAATAGATAAATTTAAAAAAACTTATATAATATATCATTTTTAATATTATATACCTTGTAGACATTGGTTCAGCTTCAGACTGAAGTTTTGCCCAGTTGTACATTTCGGTAACGTTGAATAAAATTGCGTCAGCGTGATGTGAATGAATCTTCATTTCGACAAAGCCATTTGGTTGTGGTATACAAGAATGGAATCCTCGGATGCCCTTGATCGGTAACGCACTTTTAAATCTGTTGCTCAGCTTGCTTCTGTGTGCGGCAATTGCATCTTTCGGTGCAAATCCAATGTTCATTCCTGAAATGTTTTGCTGAGCCCACTGAACAATTGAAAAGGAGTTTGAAGTTGTTCTCCAGGTGGTAACTGCAAACTCGCTCGTGCTCAAGTCGTTTGATGGTTCCTCCCAGTCCATCACTTGGGCCTTTCCCATGTGATGTAGCAAAGTAATGCCATTCTGCTGGTACGCCAAAATCATCCTCGTGTAAACTTAAATTCAAAATATTGTACTTATTTTTGTATTGTGCTGCGGCTCCATCAGAAAAGTATATGACTTTTTTCAAATCAGGAATTTTATGTTTCAAAAATTGATCAACAACTTTTGAAAATAATTGACGGCTGCAGTATTGTGTTCCAAATCGTCTGAGATGATGACGTAACCAAAGTTCAGATTCTTTGCCTCCGATATAGCAGCAAAATGGATGGATTGTCGCTTGTGTATTATTCCAATGAACTCCTTGAATGCTGTTTTGGAGCACGAAGGAATAATTTTCCGAAAAGTCGGCAACTATAATAATTTCTCCAATGTCAGCTTTTGTTTTACTTGTCGAAAGTAATCAGCTTGTTGTTTTGAAATATGATGATGGGGCGAAAGTTGTTCCAATTTCTCCATCAGGACGTCTACAAATTGGTTAACTGGTTTTATTATAGTATCCAGTGAACAGCGATCAACATTTATCCATTGATTGAAGGTGATATTCTCAATATCATCCGACTCAAGCTTGTCAAGTATCATATCCTGAAATCCGTGATATCCGAACAATCACTGCAGAGTCTTTCGTGGCAGGAATCGGTTGGTGGTGTACATTTGATGGCACTTAATACATCTGAAAATTTCTCCAGTGTGTTTGTTTGAATTCCATGGGCAACAAGGCGGCTCCAGTCAACATTAAATTGAAATTTTCGTGAATGCAGCACACACATACTTGTGTGTACCTGAGGAACCAGCAAGTACACATTGTTTTGGTCGAAGTTCTGCAAACTTGGAAAACGAAATTTTATCGTTTGAAATTGTTCCTGAAGACTTCAAAAATTTCTTTAAATTTCCTAAAACGAGTCTCTTCTGCCTGTGCTCTCGCTTTCCATCGACAAGCACACTCTTATAATCTTTGCGTCCGGGCATTTCTCGAAATTTCAGGATCGAGATAAAAGTTAATTACTCGAATTACGGTTTCTTCAGTGTCTCATACCTTGGCTTTGGTTTTGGCAACAGAGTATACCTTGTTCTGCAACTAAAACTTTAGTTTTCTTAACAAGATGTTTTGAAACGTTGAATTCTTTGGTGATTTTAAATATGCTCCAGGAAGATGGCAAAACGGACAAAACTGTAATTTTATCTTTATTAGAAACACATGACTGCAACTTGTGTTTCAATTGAGCGATCATCTCTTCTCCAACCGTTGCATAGTCCATTATATCCGGTGCATCTGTAAACGTAATATTATATAGTTATAATTTTTAAATTTTAAACACTACAATTTAATGATTTAATTTTAAAATAATATATTTTCATTAAAAAAATAATTTACCTTCAAGCTGATCAGATTTTCCAGAGATTAAAATTTTGTCGAATGATGCTTCATAGAACTTCATAATTTCATCCAATTTTTTAATCCTGTATGATTTTGTTGCCAAAGAATTTTTTGCGATTTTTTAATGTTCATACAGCTAAACTGTCATTAATTTGGTCCAATAACATCTGAGGGGTGTACCAAAAGCAGGAGATTCTTGTGAACTTTCTTCAGAGCTGGACAAATTGGACATCTGAGAAGCGACTGCCTGATCACAGTTTTTATATATATACGTTCGGCAATTAAAACACAGCTTCCTTCCTTCAATAAGTACAGGATATGTCGGAGAAAAAGATTCATCGAATTCTTCAGTGATGGTCCATAAGCCTGACTTTATCGACTTTTTGTGATTCTTTAACGGATCACAACATTTCGTTTGTTTGTTTTCATAAAATATGAGTAAAGCCATTTCATGATTCAAACATATCCCCTCAATTGTTTGAGTAGATTGACTCCGACGTTGAATCAAACTCAGCTGTTTTTCTGAAAAAGCCTGGGCTGGTTTTAACTTTCCGTCTTCTGAACATTTAAAAGACGAATCCTTCAACGAACAACTCGACAAATCCATGACCAATGTGATCTAAAATATTTCATTGCATTTAACAAAAATTAGGGTATTATCTATTATTTTTAAACGAATGTCAAAAGTCAACTACTTTCCAACCACTTTTTAGAACTGAACGCAGGATTCACAGCACTCGTCACAAGTTTTTAATCTGAATCACTGCAAATCACTGTTTTCAATCAGCATCATAGCAAAGAAATTACGATTTCGCGCTGCTTTCGCTTTTTCAGGGATGGAGTCGTGAACCCAAAACGAATGCACGTTGCAATACAATAGATCATGCGCGACCGTTTTGGCATGTTTGACATAAAACAAGTGGCACCACCTATAATAAGTATGAACAGTGGCGGCTCGTAAACATCTGATCAGGTAGGGCACAGAAATACGCTAGAAAATCAATGCAACATGCAAAACACATGAATGAGAAAACAATTCAATTTAAAACAACAAATGCACAGCACATACCAGCACACACGCTCAAAAAAACTACAGATTAATCGGGGATTCCCAGCTGAGATGATTCGCATTTCACTTCTCTGACACTAGGAGTGCTGTTTGTACATCTGATAAGTGGCGCTTGCAGTGGCAGTCACAAAAATCTTGTGCCCCAGAATGGCCATAAGGAAGCATTACCTCCCTTTTTCCTCGCACTATGGGAAAACTTTGGCTGAACGGGAGGAGCTGGTCCAAGACGCTCGTGGACTTCGCCTGTTGCCACAACTACCTCGTTAGTCGTCGCTGTGAAATATCGATGTACACAGTGCAATCTACTACGTGTAGATGGCACTGATATCGACTAGAATACCTTATCGTAAATTGTCTAGAAGTTTGCGCGATAAAATGTCATGCATTTCAATCCACTTTTAATAGTTTCTTTACAAGTGGGAGGGCACGTGACCATGTGACCTTATGGGAGAGCAGCCACTGAGTAATGAACAAGTAATTAATTACACGATTAGAAACTTTATGAATATATAATTTCAAATAGTATAACATTAGGTAAATAATTATGTCCTTAGTACCTTTACATATCAAGTTCTCTTAAAACGCGAAATAGAAAATATGGAATATCAACTTCAAATCAGGATAATTTAAGAAAATACAAAAAACATCTGGATTTTTATATGTTAAAGTATGACCCCTAGCTTTAATTTCCCATTTCAGCATGGCAATCCAAAATCACTAGCAATGAGTTATAACAAATGTTTATGCACATATACATTCGAAATTATTGAAATATCTATGGTTTGTATTAATTTTACAAGTTAAATACAATTTTGTTTCTTAGTGCTCTGTGAAATAGGGCAAAAACAGCTAAATGTTTTATGATAACCACAAGATAATTCAAAAATAAATTTAAATAATTGTTTTAAAATTATTTTTGAAAAATATGAACAAAATTTTATGATAACCACAAGATAATTCATTCTTCCAGATACCATCTAAACTATATCCAATTAATACTTTTTTGTGACAATTTTCAAGATGCAGAGACAATGGAGCATGTGACAATGAAGTACAATTTATTATCTTGGCAAACAGGGCTGCGTATGCAGTAGTGATGTTCGTAATATTTTATACAGTTTAATTTACGTTACAACTTGTTAAGAACAAACATACAAGCACCACTTTTAATCACGATCAATATCCATAAATACATCTTAAGATTTTGAAAATACTTTTGCAATTATGGGGCTTTTTGAGTCCATTAGATCTGCGTGAAGAGTGTGCCAGGTATCCTTCGTGCAGTTGAAAATCTAGTTTCATGTGCTTTCTCCTCTGCTGTATATGTAGAAAGTAACGGAGGATTATTCCAGTAGCGCTTAATATCCTAGAAAGGGTTAGGAGACGCGTTGCATCGTGAGTTGACGCAAAAACGTTTTAAAAAAAACGTTTGAAACTTGACATAAACGGAGCGATCAGACTTCTACAATTTTTATGGTACGGTTTGTTGTGCGTGTAAATGGTTTGAAATAATTTCTTTTTATTTTACCTCATATTTTAGAACAATGAAACACCACACGATTTTAGTTTTCATTGAAATTAAAAATAGAAATATATATATATATATATATATATATATATATATTTATATATTTATTATTATATATATATATATTTTATATATTTATTATATATATATATATATATATATATATATATATATATATATATATATAAACCTCAATATGAAAAAAATTTTAAAACTCATTTCATTCACTTTGATTTAACCTCTCCATCAAATGCATTATTCGGTATGTCACTGCGTTTAATAAATTCACAGCACGTGCATCGGACATAATCTGCATTATTAGACCTCTCACGGCTTTATGTTCAGTACGCATTTGAGGGATGGCCGGAAAAAAAACGTCGTAGTGTTCTTAATTCAAAGTTAGACAAATGGTTCAATAATGTTACATTTAATAGTGTGTTTTCTGTTATTAACTCATGGCTTACACAAGAACACCCGTTATTAAATATCTATCATTTATTATTTTTCCTTTACTGTAATTAAAGGAGAATTTATTTGTTGAACTATGAGCTCAATTTTTTTTATTTCTATAGAATTATCTGGTTTTTATTTCTGGTTTAATGATGTAACTAACATCTAATCCCACGTTAGTTTCGTATTCTATAAATATCTATTAAACTAATTTTCATTTGCGACGACAACCTCTCTCTTTCCTAATTCCCTGCTGCAAAAGATGTTTTGTGGCGTCACTTGAGGTTCGAAACCGCAGGTTCCTGTTTGCGCAGCAGGAAATAAGATAGGTGGCTGTGTCCTCATCGAGATCCTTCAACAACGGAAGACTCAAAGTGGACATTAGAAATCGATACTCAGTTGTGTCAAATGAATTTGTGTACACCTAGTGAAGTAATATTTTATTAAAAGAGAAGAAACAGACTGACATATCAACGGATTTCTTCTCTGATGTTTGTAGGCACTAAGAGAGAAGTTTTGGAAGTCCATCCCAGGAAGGGGCCAAGCATGATTTAGGGGAAAGTTGTTTGCTTGATTCGTGATTCCGGGCGCGCCAACTTCTAAGATCATCCGTCCCGTAAGTGTAGTGCATGTTTTTTCGGGAGATGGCTTTGACCTTCCCCCGCTGGATGGCGAGATCTGGCGCCGACCTACCGTCGGCTAGTGGGGTTTCCCTCTAACCAGGACTCTCCCACTAGCGGGTCACCACCCCAGCCGGGACAAGCTCTAAGCACCTGACCGATCATCGACAAGTGTGGTAGTGTAGTGCTTGTTAGTCTATGTGTATATAAGGGGCGAGGATAGGACAAGGAAGAGGAAGGAAAGATCGCACGCAGTCAGTGGACCATTTGTTAGGGTTCTGCTCCGGCATTCGTCTGGTATTAAGCGGCGAAGCCACCGATCAGAGCAGCCCGCCGCTAGAATTCCCCTCCAAACTGAATTCGATCTATTGCTCTACCACTCTCAAAAAAACCTTCCACTGCGCATGCCCGAACGCGGCCTCTCCCTCCAAAGCTCCTATTTCCCCGCCTGTCTGCGCTCTTTGTCACAACATAGCACTCTGTCTTTGTCTTTCTCTCGTGGGTCGCGCGGTAATTCAACACTGCGAGTTTGGTGATAACAAACTGATGAGTGAGAAGGATCAGACAGAAGGCATCTTACGTGTTTCTACAATAGGGGTTGTCCAAACGGTCAACAGAAAATACGGCGTATCTTGAAGAAGAGTTTCGGTCTCCAGTCCCTGTTTGACCGTGGCTAGTGAGCAGTGACAGTGTGCTTTACACAGTACCTGCTGTTATTCACAAAAACCCAATTATTCCAAATAATTCAAAGTATATCCACTGAAAAACGATAGGTCGTTGATAAAATAATCATTGAACATGACCATATTGCTCCCCGTTTTCAACCGTACCATCCAGATCTAAATCCAATAGAACTTGTTTGGGGATTTATAAAAGGGCGCGAGACAGCAGCAACAATTGGTGCTTCCTTAAAAGAAAAGGAAACGTTTTGCAGAGAAGCGTTTGCACAATACAGTGCGGAACAATGGAAGAAATCCTGCGAGCATGTGTAGGGAATAGAGGTGACAATAATTCACAATGTGATGGACCAACAAACGATGTATTCATTTCTTTGGACACTCCTGGGAGTGCGAGTTCCTCTTTTGACGAAGAGGGCAGTGATGACGAGTGACGGTCAGCGCGATCGCTGAGTCTTGCAGTCGCCTCTCCTTGTCGCCTACGCGCTTCCTTATCGCCGAGAGGGGAAATCTCAGATGCCACAGGGTGGGGGCAGCCTCCGAGACTTTACCAAAGGTACGTCCGCCATGATGGTTTTTTTGCGAGCGGTTCAGCTATAGTTACCTAGCTAGTATTGAAAACCCTGCCGCCGTCGGGACTGGAACGTTGGACTTCCCGGTCAGTGGCACTGCAGTGACATCAATTGATGCCCTGAGCCACCTCTACCGGTCAGGGGGAAGTGGCGGCAAAAACATTTACAATCAATTGCAAACTACAAATACGATGAATACCTGTTTTTGTCTTATGGGGGATGGTGAAAAGAAAATATTCTGACGTCGCTTCAGTGGTTAATACAATTTTTCGCACGTGCCTCTGAACTGAAATAAACTGCAATGAAAATGTTTCGAGAAGCCTCAGCCAGGAAGTGGGAAGATTCTTTAGCCAAACTGTAAAACGGTACCTGGACGAAAATTCTGTTTGGCGACGTTTCGGTCACATTTAAGTTTCGAGTAATTGGATGTCTTAGCTTATGTCAATTGTCGCTTGAAACAATCGTTTTCATTAGTAGTTTTCACGACCTTCTCAAGAAAATCTTCGCTCTTTTTTTTCATGAACCAATTCCAGTCACCTTCAGTGACCTGCGCCCTCAAAATTCCATTTCTCTATAAATTGTTTACCTTCAGTTTTGTTCTCGCGTTCCGTTGGAGAACACAGTGGAATGAAAATCTGTACAATTTGGCATGATAATAATCAGAATAGTATATCTCCTGCTTCAAATTCCATGATGACTGACTCAGAACTGGCCCCAGCCACATCGTACACTCGCCGCTGATTCGCATGTGTGTTTTCATTCTTTACACGAATTTCTCAAATGTTTGAACCAAATTTTCTCAAAAAACTATGAAGGTACTACAGCCGAAGTCTCCACAATGGAAAGAAGCAGTTCTGGCCTAGTTATTTTGTGACCCAAAATCAAAATAATTCTGGAAAGTGAAGGTGCGCAAATCATAAATATGATAAAAAGTATATGTGCAGAAAAAACGTGAAATGAAACGATCATTGTCATTGGAAAAATTCATCTTTCTTTTCTAACATTTTCTCGCTGTATTGTAAATATTACTAAAAATACGATTTTCTCCATTTGCTCTCAGACCATTTGCAGTGATTTAGGGGATAGAACAGTTGGCAAGAGCGTCGTTGTGCGACAATGTGTTGACACAGTCTAAACACAAGAGCAATTATCTGTAGAATATAAGACCCATTTTGGGGAGTTGAGGTATTACTCAAACGTTTTCACGTCAAATTAATTTCAAAATTTTTTTATGTTTTTAATATAGATTTGACGTCAATGTTGTTTAAGAAACACCTTTCAAGTAGACAATGTTTCCAGTCTGCAATTTTTCATGATACACACGATAGATGCTGAGAAAGAAAAACAGCATGCCAAACCCCGTTTCTCGCTGTATCTCTGTAACAGGTGCTCCTAGGAGGTTGACTTTTTGTGAATGTACGGCATTTTGTATTCTCATTCATATGAGCATCGCGATTATCGATTTAAGTTTGGGGACATTTTTAATGCCTTCTTCAGCTAAACTCTTTTGAGTCCCCCTCTGAATATCGTCATAGATGCAGTCATTGATGTGTATGGTGGTAGGGATTACTGTGACATAAATGTGCATCCTGGTATGTAGTCATTGTGTGTGTTGAACATTTAGAAATATTAATGGGGCAGCTTATGTAATGGGTTCTAATTTTCTATTTAAATCGTTTCTACTAGAAAAGTTTAAAGGATTCACTGTCCAGGAGTGCAGTATCTGGGTGTCTATTAACATTTCCACAATTCCCAGGAAAACTTCTGAAAAAATTCTTGCAAGTCTCTTCTTCCGTTTGTCATTACAGAGAAATAGAAGCGAGAGCATTTTCATGGAAGTGAATCCCCAAATATTACCCATAGCTGGCGAGTCTCGTGCACATTAGCCATTTTATATCCAGGAAATTTCACTTTCTGTTGATATTTTTTATGAAAGTAAATGTGTTGATCATATTGTTATTCTAATTATTTGAATGTATTTTGTACATAGTAAATTTCAGAGTATAGTTGCCGTAAGTTTTAAATATGTAACAATGAATTTAAAATTATTACTTTATTTTGTTTTCCTTTGTAATAATATGGGCACATGACAATTGAAAGTGAAATAGACAAATGCTGACGACAAAAATTTTCTTATGTGTGTGTGCGCGCGTGTGTGTGTGTGTGTGTGTATGTATATACATATACACACACATACACATACACATACATGATGATTTAAACACCCTCCAGATTCCTAGATTTTACCTTGCAGGATCTTATTGTAGAGCAAGAATCAAATAGCCCTCTTACAGGGTTCAGTGATGTATTTATGTAGAAATAATGTGATTCTACCTTCTGTCAGAATTCAATTTATATGCAGTTGAAAAAGTTTTGAAATAACAGTTGTACATGTTGCACTACGCTCAAATTATCTTACTTTGCATCTACAGACCTCCGACAAAGCAAACTGTATATTATTTCAATTTCGTAGAAAATCTAGAGATGACTCTAGACAAAATTAGTAATCTCTCTTTTAAATCCGTTGTTGTATGTAAAGTTTTAATATTGATTTTCTGAGCGAATCCACGAAAAGAGCAGTTTCTCAGCAATTCATTCTTTTAATTTAGATATTACAGTGAACGTCACCTACACGGAATACTCTTACGTCACAAACAGCAATAGATCAAATTGCATAATTAACAAAACCACAACTAGATGAAATAATAACTGAATAATCTAGATTTACAGTGACCACGATGCACAAGTGCCACAAATACTAATATGAATACTGACACATCAAATAAAACACGCATGTACCGGACATTTACTACAGTTAACATAAAGTTATTTACGGACTACTTGGTGAAAAAAGTCATGGGAGGCAGTTTATAACGCTATTGACACAAATGAAAAGTATAATTTATTTTTCTCAAAGCTCATTTCTCTTTAACGCATGCTTTCCTATTAAAAAGAGAAGAAAATTAAACATTTCTGAAAAATTAATACTTGGATCACAAAAGGAATTAGAACATCGTGTAAAAGCCGACGTACTCTCTTTATTTCCAAACGCGTCATGACGTATCTCAAGATTTTCTTATCTGCTAAAATGCAAAACATTATTACGAAAAGTCATAAGCCAGGCTTAAATAATGAAAAACGATCGGATAATTTTGGCTGCATATAATAAAACAAAAGCAATGTGGAATATAATAAAAAATACTACCAAATCAACTAGAAAACACATAGAGAATGTTGTTTTAAAATATAACGATACTCGTCATAGGTGATCCGGCAACACTGGCTAATCTCTTTAACCAATACTTTTCGAGAATTGCCGATCTTACTAAGAAGTCTTCAGGCACAAAACTCAAAAAATAAAACATACACACACACACAATTTAAAGAGAATAATTTGATGAATTTTTAACCTTACGACTTTTCTCATTATCTTTGCTTTCTATTACAAAACATTTTAAAAAATATTGTAAATCATTTCAATTGGTTAAGTTTATTTCTCAACGAAACCATCTGCATTAGCATTAGATTTCCTTTCAAGAATATCTGACTCCTGTCTATTCGTATTGGGGAGTTGCTGGAGGATGCCACCGGGAGCGCCACCATCGCACGACAGAGGAGCGCTCTAAAGGTCTTCGCAGGAACGTAGAAGCTGGACATGTTCTATACTTCTACGTGGGTTTTCGTAACGTGGCGGATGACGTGGTCATACTTACACCTCCCACCTTATAAAATTATCCTTTATAAAACAGTGGTAATCCAACATCACCGACAGAGGCGTCTATTAGGTGGTGTTGGATAAGCACAAGTTTGAGGCCATGAGCCTCGTTTAGAAGGACGTTCGCGATTCATTAAAAAAGATTCATTTTATAAGACGAGAGTATAGAAATGACCTAATGTCATCACCACGATACGAAAACCCAGAGTATAGTGTTGATCTATGAGTATAGAGCTGCGAGACTGTGTCAATGGGTGTGACCAGACTCTGTCTCCCGCAGTATATTCTCAGGTTTTCGTAACATAACGGCGTGAGGACCTTATCTTCAATATGGAACATGGCACGGTTTTTCGTGTATTTCTCAGTCTTGCCGCTAGAGTCAGCAGTTACATCTCTGCCTGACGCGGTCGTGATGTATGACATTTTGACCAAATGAACCAAGGAAGACGCGAGCCCTGCAGAGAATGATTTTCTAAATATGAGCCAAAGTGACAGTTCCATGAAAACAAGTGAACGTATATTATTTCAGAGAAGTATCCCTCCGCCGCGACAAGCCTTCAACCACGCCTCTTCGTAAAAGAAATGCTAATAGCTCCTGTGAAAACATCCTATGAAGAAGACGTCTAAGGTTTCTCTGAGGTATATGCACGTACGTAGTCCAGGAAATATTTAAATTTAGAAAGCACGTATGTAAGAAAATCTCTTAACGTGCACTCACAATCAGTAGAAAACTGCCACGAATGTAAATGAAAGCTCTCATTTAGCTCATACACAACAACACAATAGTGCACCAATACACGAATAGGTTTTAAAATATAATATTTCTCGCATAAAAAAGTAAATTCAGTGTAATAAAGAGTTTTTCTGAAAGCACCATTACACTGCGCCCCTAATATCAATTATTTCCCGCGGTACACTATATTTTGTTGGACCAAAGGACAGGACAAAAGGAAGCGTCGAGTATTTACAGGTTAGCCAACTGCAAACGAAGCCAGGAAAGGAAATCTAATGGGCTCAAGGGCATAACAGCTACAGAACCGCTAGTTATGCGCACCAGCTATGCTGGCTCATCCTTAGGAAAATCGCTCTATAATACTCTTGCTCGTAAGCGGGGAGGAGGAGTCAACTAATTTTTATTACGATTCTGCAAAAATTGACAAAAAATGGCACATATAACGACAGATTTTGTTGAAAATAATTTGGGTATTCTAAGACTCCCAGATCGCCCTTCAGCTCCGCCACTGCTGTTTGCATACTCACAACCTTCAGGTTTGTGGCCAATGTGGTCCTCTTTCGTTTGGTGCTATTTGCTTTATTGAGCAAACAGGATTTAATTTTTTTCAAATTACAACTTCCTAGAGAAGGAATGAATATGTATTAAAAATCACGCTGTGATCTTTTAGGTAAGAAGTTTGGCAAAAAACATTTGGAATAAAGTGCGTTTGAAATCCACTCGTTCGATAGGCTAAGAGATATTTAAATGTGTAAATTAAGAAACATTGGCGAAGTAGTCTGATTTTACTGCAAATTTAAGACAAATTGAGCTTTCGTGGAGGATGTAAATGCAATAACTGCCTTCATGCGAAAGTTTATTTTATTTTATTTTTATTTATTTATTATACGTCAAAAAAAACGTTAAAAACTGCGTATGACGTACTATGGGGAAAAATGGGGTGTTCGCATTTTCAAAATTCTGTGATGTCTACACTAAGTCATATACTACTTAAATTTTGAATTTTGAAAGGGAGAAAAAATACAAAAACTCCAATGTAGATATATATATTTTCAAAATTAAATAGGCAACAAATTTTGAAAGGGAGAAAACAAAACAAAAAACTCCCATGTAATAAAATCTATTTTCAAGGATAAATAAATAATAAATTTTGAATTTTAAAGGGAAAAAAACAATCCCAAAACCTCCCATATAATAAGATATTTTCAAGAATAATGACAATAAATTTTGGCTCTTATTACTTCCTGTCGCGACAACATGGAAACGATAATTTGAATAATTGTATTTCCCACTGAATTTTAGAAGACGTGCACAGAAAATGAAGTTACATTTATGTCCAGAAGCAAAACAAGGGGCCATCTCAGCATTTGCTCAATGGATCAGGGAAACTGGACGAAAAACCTGATCGAGATGGGGGTCATTGACCCGGAAGCTGTAGTACAATGGTTGTTACAGGTTGTTTATACTCATTTATACAGTTCAAATGGTAAATAATGCATTATGTATCATTGTTAAAATTAATGTTACTTTTCTTGTGATGCTCAGTATAGTCTCTAATTGTATAGAAACAGTTATGCTGCAGAAACGATTTCACTTGGGATTTAAACTTTTCTATTGAATTTAATCGTTTAATGTCATCTGGCAAAGTGTTGTAAAATAATGTACATGTATTGTATGTGATTTTTGTAATGAGCTAGATACTGTCACCTGATGAATATAGATTTCTACGTCGAGTGTTATAATAGACTTCGGCATTTTCTGAAAATATATTCCCGCGCTTGAGGAAGTCATTTTTTACAAAAAGCACTGATTCGTAAATAGGAAGACACAGTAATGGTAGAATTCCTAGATGAATGAAGAGAGGCTAATATAAATCACGTGGGTGGGATTTGGTTATTATTTATACAAGTCGTTTTTGTAATCTAAAAGTCTAGGAGCTATAAGATGTATTTCCCCAGAATATTATGCCATATCTCAGGCGGGAATAATTCGCGAAGTATACTGACAGCAGAGCAGTATGAAGGCTGACTGAATTTGCAAGAATTCTGAACGCGTAGCATAATGAACTTAATTTTGTGTTCAATTCATTTAAATCGACGTTCCATTTAAGGTTTGACTGAATTGAGAGACCTAAAAATTTTGTTGCCTTAACATCAGTCAATGGTACACTGTTCATTTTCAATGGAGCACAGAATTGTTTATTTGAAATGGAAAACTGCATTACAACCGTTTTCTTTTCGCTTACTATTAATTTGTTATTTCGGAACCAATTTGAAAATCTGATATTGTACTATTTACTGTTTCTTTATTGCAAAGGATGTTCGTATCATCCGCAAAGAGAACCGTTCTTTAGTTTTCGAATCGTGGGGCATATCGTTTGCGTAGAGTAGGAACGAATAGAGATTACAAAATCGATCCTTGAGGAACTCCACATGCAACGGGCAGAGTCGGAGAGGTGCGTACGTAATGTTCCATCATTCCAGTAAGGTATTTCAACTCTCTGAGATCGTTGTTTAAGGTACGAACATAACCAATCTAGAGCAATACCACAAAATATATATGAAGGTAATTTTGAAAGTAAAATGTCATGATCAATGAGGCCAAAAGCTTTTGAGAGATCTAAAAATAATCCAATAGGTGCCTCGTTTTGATCCAATGATGAGGCGACATCTTTAAGAGAAGAAAATATAGCTCTTTTCGTTGATTTTGATTTTCACAAATTCATGTTGGCGATCTAGAAGCGCATCGTGTTTTAATGAAGGTTTCCATTCGTATGTAAAAAAGTCTCTGTAATATTTTTGAAAATACTGATCCCGTGCAGTGATTTTATTTATTCTCTTGAAAGGAAATCATTTACCATTGTTTTTTCTGATTTAATTTTCGTCAACTTTTGTGATCCTAAATTACCTACGTTATCTGAATAGCTGAGCTACATGGATATTTGACAATTCGTACTTATTCCTAAAATAAATTGTATATCGCCCTACTACCTGGTCGGTACGTTAAAAAGTACAGCACAGCATATTCTTTGATGAGCGAGGATGTATCTCAACACAATGTATTTTGGCGTAGTTATGTCGTCAGCCGTATCAGAGCAGCACTAGTGCGCTACAAGCGCAGTGCGAGTTTATAGTCCACTACCGTCGGATTTGTGGGCATTGTGAAAAAATTATATCGTGGCAAACATTCTATAGTTATTGAACCAGTGCTCTACAAATTTGTGCATATCATGGACCAAATAGAAGTGTTGTCGGAGAGTATGATTAAAATCGAAAACGTAAGTTGTATTCTTTAACCAAGAGTTATTTACCATGTAGTGAATGTATACTTCTGTTTTAAGGTTATTTAATTTGTAGTCGTTTTAATAAAAACTATACGAGACTGTTCACTTTATGTTCATTATTGTAAAGAGTTGTATTTGCTCAACATTCAACATTTAGCTGCAAGTAATTATTTTAATGTCTATGTAAATATCTCTCTTTTACGATGTATACACCTACTAATATATTATCTTGAAAAAATTATGAATATTGCATTCAAGACAAGATGTGGTTGTAGTGAATGTTTACTAAAAGATTCTACCTCTCCTTCAGGTAAAACAGCAACCTGATGATCATTCTGAAGAGGAAGTTTATAATTTCACAGTGAGTTGATAGTTGTTTACGGTTACGAAATATGAAAAGTTAAGGGTTAAGTTAATTTTGTTTCCAGTCACTGAGGAATGTGAGGAAGACATGTAAATGAAGAAGTGATGTTTGAAAATTTAGTAAGAAGTACTTCATGTTATTAACAAGTTCTTGTATTAATGGAAGGTGGCCTAGGTAAACAGGATTTCTCCTATTTATGAGGATGTAAATTAATATTTTAATATACTAAAAAGTGCTATGCATATTTCTTGAATCCTTTGTCACGAGGCTGATTATTTACATTAGGAATGCAGTTAGATTGGAATCTCAGGAAATTCTTGGTCGTTAAGGAAAAGAAAAGTTTGAACAGACTTTTGTAGGAATATTGCATTGTAGATTTGTCTTCGTGCGCGTGTTAACTTTAAGAAGTGTGGTAAAGTGATATTTTTTGCTCTTAATAAAGAAACCTCAGATGCTTTTCTTTTCAAGTGCTTTCTTTATGTGATCTCAGATGTGTAGCAGGTCTGACCCTTAATACGCTACAGTTAGTTCATCTGACAGAGCTGCTAGTTTTGATGATCGTCGTAGGTTAGGTTTGCCATTTGAAGCGTAACGTTGGCGTACAATTTCATTTTTCTTCCTTGACTTATTTCCCATCGTGTTTCCAGGTGTTTCTATGGCATGTATTTAATGTTTATGAACATATAACAGTTTTTAATAAATTCTGTTATAAAAAGTCTGAAGAAATATCGATAAATGAAGAACAAACAGAATGTAATTATCTTTAATCTGGTTTATTTATAAAAATTTTATTTAATTATTATTTAATATTTCCAATGCTTAATTAACATGTATTGTAATGAAATAGAAGAATTTGTGTCCAAAGCATTTGTGGTTGAAACAAGTTGTTTATGGAGACATGATTCTTTAGTGTTGTGTGTTACGGAATTTCAAGAAGACATTGGCCTCTCAGCATAAAATAGCATGGAAATTGAAGGGTTTTGTAAGTAGGAAATATACTTACTGAGATAAGCATTTTCTACCCATTATACTTTGACCTTTTCAAAATCTTAAGTGAGGAATCAATGAGATAGAAATAATCTTTTGAGATAGCTACAATTGATTCAGCAAAATGTGAGACATTTTCTTTCACTTTATTTCTTCTCCTTTAATCTTTTTCTGTATTTCTGCCTTCTTTCTTTCCATCCCTCAAATTTTTCATATTTGAGAAGTAAAATCAAGTAGTTATGTCATAAGTGACCTTTTAATTTCAAATAATATATTGAAATAATTTGATTTAGAATAATTTAATTTCAAGTCCTCTATGCTTTCTTATGTGTGTAGAATATTTATATTGGTTTAGTTTGATAGTTTAATTTACATCATTTAGAGTTATTAGATTTTCCCAAATTCATAAAATCATCTTATTTTAACCCCATATGGTGAAGTCCACTAAAAATGTAAATATATGATTTTTTAATTATTTCAAACAAAGTAAATCTTTAAATTAATATTGAAATAATAATGAAAAAATCATTTCAGATTCTTTGTAAGTATGCAAAACAACAAGTACAAAATATGGTCAACTGACTATCAAATACAAACTTCTTTGCTAGTATTTCAGACAACTCCAATTCCAACACAATACAGTAAGAAGGCAATCTTTCAGTAAAATGGAGTTACTTTTGCAGCGTTGCATCAGGTTTTGCATTTGTTGCTTTATTACTCAAACATAATAACACGAAAGAAAAGTTCAGTTACCAGTAATGATTATATGAATTTGAAATTTTAAACCGGGAGCGTGGGGCATGGGGTGTATCTTTAAATTCACCATATATGTTCATATATGTTGGCAATACTGAATATCTTTCAGTTTGACTCTTCAAATGGTAAAAATCAGACTTTTATGTCAACGAAATTGGAGAAATCATATTCACTGATCAAACTCAGTCGAGAAAAAATTAAACCCCAAAATATCTTCTGTGACTGCGTTAAAAAAAGCACTAGTTTTTCGAGCCCTGTATCATTTATTGTACAGTAGATCCTGTTTAAATATCCAGTATAAATCGGATCTTAGGTTTTCTTAAAACGCGCTTTGTGCTAAGCTTCTGGTCAGATTATTGATGACTATCCGCGTGCAGCAACTGTAAAGTAATTACCGTTTTATTTGCAGAAGGAGGCGAGCTGTACTTATGAAAGAGAAATGAAGATGGAAGATGATGAAGAGAGGTAGGTTGTGTTTTACCTTTTTCTCCTCTGTAGGATTATTTTTTATTATTGAGTCTTTGACTCCTCTAGAATATAAATGTTATATTTCTAATAAAGTGTAGCAATTTTAATTAGTCCGCTTATACGATTTCATCGTGTATGTATCTTTAAATTGATTCTGCTCTCTGATTGAACAGGCACCAAAAACTATGCAGTAATCTAAGAAAAGTGAATATAAGCAGCTATAATAGCAAAATTAGTAAGATTAAATATGAACCTACTCCGTTTCTGAAAGAAATCAGTTGAAGTAAGACAGTGAAGTGAAAATAGACTTTGGTGGGGTGTTGTTTTTTGACGCTGTGTAATCCTCAAATATTTGTCATGTGTTTCAGAAATTTTACTGTAGAATATTGTTTCCTCATTGAGTGTGAGAGGTTTATATTGTGTTGGGGTTGGAGATGATTTAATGCTTGTCTAAGGTTAGTGTTAACTAGAGGGAAATTGTTAGGTGTTTCATTTTGTCTTTGAGTGTTGTTGGTAACACACATGAAGAATACGAATTTTAATGTGCTTGATGAGGGAAGAACGTTGTAGCTTTTGACAATGGATCACCCTGAATTTCTATGCACCCTAAGTCCAAATATACCAAAAATGTACAGAGACTAATTGTGCTCGATATAAATAATGAAAATGATCCCAAAAGCAATGAAAATAACTTTTTACAATATTTTTTTAAAATTTTGTAATGTAACAAAATCCAGTAAGTAGGAACGGAAAGGGGAAAAGTATGATAATGTACTTGTTCAATATCCCAAAATAATTTGTCATAAAAAATAAAGAGAAATAACTAAAGTGTAATCATTGTGACTTAAAGCTTTTTTGTATAAAATGTCTTTTATTGTTGAGAAGTTTGTTGTAGAATATAGTTTTGTCGTATGTTAATGTGCATGGGGTTGGCGGAGTGCATCGTTGCAGCCGTCATCATCTGTGAAGGATTTTTAGAGTTCATTTTGGTTTATATCTAGTAATCATAAACACTGCATCAAAGTAACCTCTGAACTGAATAATATTCAGTTTCTGTAATGAACCAAGAGTTTATTACTTAATTCAGAGTTCATTCTTCTCTGCATTTCAAAGCGCAAATAAGCAAAATGTTATTTTTCTCCCTTCAACGGGTTGGTCCGTTTCAATTTATTGAGCATTTCGTGGGTATATCTGCATTATCCATATGGATAAACAAAATTATAATTTCTTTTTTATCCTTATTACAAAGTATAAATCGTGTAAGTGACAAGAGCATCTGAGGCGTTACTCTCTTGGCTCTATTATCCTTACTTTATTCGTAGTCCCAACAGTGATAGTAACATTTAGCTCAAGATTTCAGCCAGCAATGCGGAAGATCTAGAAAGCAGTTGCAGGGCGTGTATACGACTGTTGTAAAGACTTTTATAGGTTTCATATCAACATCATGGCTATCTAGTTTTATTAGGTCTAAATCATCCCTACCCTGAGAAAACGAGGAGTAACTGAACATAGAGGGCTCTTGTTAAAAAAATTCCTCTAATAAAAACATAATGTGTTTCTCCTTGCTGCTGTCCATGAGCCCAAAATCAGGTTTTATCTAATGTCACCGTGGTTGAGTTCCACACACCATTGGGTGAGATCGGATACAAAATATATGCAGATTTATACATGTAAGAGTGAGCTAGTGTAAAAAAAGGTATGTAGTATGTCTTAAATGTCTGTTTTATGTAGGCCAACTAATAAAAAGTTGATTTTTCTAAATTTGAGCTGTAAAATAATAGTTGAAACCGTAAGTATTAAACCAGTGCGGGAGGTGGCTGGGAGCATCAGCTGATGTCTCAGACCGAGGTCCTGAGTTTTGAGTCCCGTCGGCCGGAGTTTTCAAACACTAACTACATAGCTAAGTCCTAGTCAATCGCTATTTGGAGGAGAATTCTAGCCTGCTGCTCTGATCGGTAGTTTTCCGTTGATTCTGCGATCAATATTAAGCGACTTCTGTAGCAGTAGCCTAACAAACGGGCCACGGACCGCGCGCGATCTTTCCTTCCTCTTCCTTGTATCCTGGCCCCCTTACGCACTCTAAAAATAGGATGCACCACACTACCACATATCCCGGGAGACCGGTCGGGAGCTTAGAGCTTGTCCCGGCTGGGGCGGTGCCCCGCTGGTGGGAGAGTCCTGGTTAGGGGAAACCTCACTAGCCGACGGTAGGTCGGTGCCGGATCTCGCCATCCAGCGGGCGAAGGCCACCGCCGATTTTTTTGGCTATATATTAGTGCCGTTAACTCCGACACACACTATGTCGTTGGATCTTCAGCCGTGGTTTACTTCACATACGGTTTATGTGCTGTTAATTTTGTTGCAACTCCACTAGATGGCGCTGTAGAACAAAACTAAATATTCATGTCAAATGCAACCTGCAACACTCGAGGCAATTATTTAATCTATATCGTTGAATAACTCATAAACGAAACTAAATTTTTATTGTAAATGGCCTCAAAGAAACGCCCAATGTGAGTATATTTGTTTATGACATTTATACTACTGTAATAATGGGTAAAATTATTTATTTTTATTTATTTTACGTCAGAAAAACAGTTAAAAACTGCGTATGACGTGCTATGGGGAAAAGTGAATTGTGTGCACATTTTCAAAATTCTGTGATCCCTACACTTACTCATATACTATTTAAATTTTGAATTTTTGAAAGGGGAAAAAAAAAACAAAAACTCCCATGTAATAAAATCTATTTTCAAGGATAAACAAGCAATAAATTTTGAATTTTGAAAGGAGAGAAAAAAAAACAAAAAAACTCCCATGTAATAAAATCTATTTTCAAAGATAAATAAACAATAAATTTTGGCTCTTATTACTTCCTGCCGCGACAACATGGAAACGATCATTTGAATAATTGTATTTCCCACTGAATTCTAGAAGACGTGCACAGAAAATGAAGCTACATTAACGTCCTGAAGCAAAACAAAGGAGCATCTCAGCATTTTCTCAATAGATCAACTGGAAACTGGACAAGAAAAAACCACAGTCAGAGATGGGAGTCATTGGCCGGAAGCTGTAATTACAATAGTTGTTACAGGTTATTTATACTCATTTATACAGTCCAAATGGTAAATAATGCATTATGTATCATTATTAAAATTAATGTTACTTTTCTTGTGATGCTCAGTATAGTCTCTAATTGTATAGAAACAGTTATGCAGCAGAAACGATTTCACTTAGGATTTAAACTTTTCTATCGAATTTAATCGTTTAATGTCATCTGGCAAAGTGTTGTAAAATAATGTACATGTATTGTATGTGAATTTTTTGTAATGAGCTTTTGATACTGTCACCTGATGAATGTGATTTCTACGTCGAGTGTTATAGTAATAGAACTACTGCTGCAGAAAAAATATTCCCGCCACTTGAGCATATCATTTTTACAAAAACCACTGATTCGTAAATAAAAAGACACGGTGTGGTAGAATTCTAGATTAATGAAGAGAGGCTTACATGAATCACGTGGGGTGGGATTTGGTTATTATTCATGCAATTCGTTTTGTAATCTAAAAGTCTAGAATATAAGATGTATTTCCCTAGAATATTATGCCATATCTCAGGCGGGAATGAACATTCGCGAAGTATACACAACGAGCAGTATGAAGACTGACTGAATTTGCAAGAATTCTGAACGCGTAGCATAAAGAACTTAATTTTGTGTTCAATTCATTTAAATGGACGTTCCATTTAAGGTTTGACTGAATTGAGAGACCTAAAAATTTTGTTCCTTAACATCGATCAAATGGTACACTGTTCATTTTCAATGGAGCACAGGGTGTTTATTTGAAATGGAAAACTGCATTACAACCGTTTTCTTTTCGTTTACTATTAATTTGTTATTTCCAGATAATTTGAAACATCACGATATTGTACTATTTACGGTTTCTTTGCTGCAAGGATGTTCGTATCATCACCAAGAACCGTTCTTCCGTTTTGAATCGTCGAGGGCATATCGTTTACGTAAAGTAGGAACAAGATAGGGCCTAAAATCGATCCTTGAAGACTCCATGCAACTTGGGCAAGAGTCGGAAAGGTGCGTACGTAATGATGTTCCATCATTCCAGTAAGGTATTTCAACTCTCTGAGATCGTTGTTTAAAGGTACGAACATAACCAATCTGAGCAATTATAGTGTGATAGTGCTTGATTTCTAAGATTGTAGGTCGCAGAATGCCGCCAAATTAATCTTTAATTTAAATGGAAATTTATTCCATTATAATATAATATGGAAGTATTAAGATATATAATAAAATTTAATAATTATTCCCGATGTACCGGAACATGCAAATTAGTGTTCCGCCAGAAATCTAGTGCTGGTACAAACACTTATTTATAAATAATGTAGCGTTGATGTGATTAAAATAAAGAATATTATTAAATACATCCGTTGATAAAGATGCTCATTTAATGTCAGAATGCGCAGCTCATGTAAATATCTTCTCAGGCACAAGACGAACAGTATTCCAAGAGTACGGACAGGAGGCTGCGCAGTATTAACCGGCGAGGCGTACTTGTACAGCGTGCAGTAGCTGCCATCTTAGGGATAAAATCCAACGGCCAATCTTGGAAGGCTGCCGAGAAATTTGAAATACACGTACTAGTAAGTTATGCAGGAAGGTCAGCAATGGGATTCATGCCATATTATATTAGCAGTAGGGATATTGTATTTTTTCATTACTTTCATGCTCGTGTGTGTTCGTGTTGAATTCGTGTTTGTGGTGGCGATGAAAACTACGTAAAAATGTAGGTTACGAAGACATTTGTCATAGACGAAAAAACGGAGAATGACGGGACCAGTCAATCGAAATCCCGTCATTTGATGCTGGCCAGAGAGTATACTAATAGAGACGGCACTCAATGTTAATCCCAACGCTCTTATTCAAATTTCTAATTTTCATGGAGGGGGGAAGCCGCCATCAGGCCCCCGTTTGAGCCAATAGCGTCAGAAGGGCGTTCACCAATGGAGGTGGCGCGTATTGACGGCCGGGACATTTAAAATGAAGTTGTTTCAAAATGTAGCGTCAAATGAATACATTATTTTATATAAAAATACCTAGGTAATTAAGAAAATTAAAATATTAGGATTTGATCCTAAGTGCTGAATGGAATTATTGTCAGGTAGTACAAAATAAAAAGTTATTTTATAAACACAATATTTATTTCTAAATTATGTAAATGATCATACACAATATAAACAATAATACAATTTTTTACAAAATAAATGCTTGAGCAAGTAATCAGACATAAAGATTATTTTACTTTTGCCATTGACTAAATATTGAAACCATGAATTTAGACAATTGTCCAAATATAACTAGTGACCATTACTTCTTTATCTTGCATCATTATTAAAATGACATTCAACTATCAACACCTGTCAAATTTCAGCTATTATCAAAATTGCTATAAGGTACAATACAAATGAATATTATTGATAAGTTTTATAAATAAACAGGAAACTTGCATCTGCTGATCACAAAATCTGTCTTTTTTGCTTACTTTCTTCAAAAAAGCAATGTACACATTAAACTGCATTACAAGAAACATGTTTCCTCCTACCTAGTACAAGTGATGAACAAGTAAAAAAAATTACATGATTCTACTTCAACTTCATTAATCTCAAAGCAGGAGTTTTGGACTTGGTATGTTTCGCTAATATTCCGATATCTGGGCTACATATTTGTCCAGAAAGCATGGCTAGTTGCTCAATGGATGCGTGGATGAAAATCAAGGTCGATTTTATATCCAGAATTACTCAACATTTTGATACAGATATTGAACAGTTTTTCAATTACTAAAATATTTTCATGTCTTTTCCCAATCATGTTATGTGACTACACCCTTTAATTTCTATAAAACAAATATAACTAAATAAAAGCCTTGCTCATGCTCCAGAGTGCAGACATCTCCAGAACCATCAGAAATATGTTTAGAAAATAGCTAATATTCCTGGTAAAATACCAAACTGTTATACAAAGACTTATACGGATTCACAAGACAGATAGTGGGCCAAAAACACCTGAGATAAAATTTACTGCAACAGAAAAAGCACCAAAGTAGTTATCACTCAAAAATACAATTTTTATTCAATTGAATCCCAAAAAACTTCAAATTTAGTACATGTCTCCAAGAAAGTGGTCTGCAGTTTGGATTTACTAAATAACATATAGTAACTGGAAGTGCTACAGAATAAGCTTTCTCAAAAGTTAAGTTTCTAATTTCCTTTGGAGTGGACCGGCTCTATGGTCTTCCCTCATCCTCTTGCCAGCTGGCATCTGCCGCTTAAAATACGTTTTTTACCATTTCTCAACTCTTGATTACCAAATAGTAGAACCGAAATATTATTTTAAGATTATTAAAGAAAGGTTAAACCTTGTCTTAAATAGCAAGTTCATTGAAAATTTGAAGCCATTAAAAAAAAAAAGGCGTTAAGCGACCTGTAAATGCAAAATTGAAGCTCTTTTCTCTAAATCTATTTGAGTTTTCGAAAAACTTCATTTGAAGTAATTTGAGAACTTCCACTCCACAAATTCAATAATATATCTATTGAAATGTAATGCGTATTACTGGCATGAGATATTGAAAGAAATAAAAACATTTGTGCAATTTTGGGAAAACAAAAGAATACATAAAAATAGACATTACGATATATTATATTAAACAATTACCATTACCACTATTCGTTGAAATAGTTTAAAGAAAGAAGTCAAACCACCTTTGAGAAAATAGTGTTTGAGCTATTCTGAAAATGAGTAATTTTGAGCTCATTTGAATATTAAAAAAGTATTGAGTTTTCAAGAGAAAATTTACTTGACATTATTTAAAGTGCATGTACTCATAAAATATAATACTGATCAGAAAAAAAAGTAGAGAGCCGTTTTCGAGAAAATCTTCTTTTGTCATTTTTAAAATTCCAAATAGTTCACCCACAATTGCACAAAAACTACTAATATTTACAAAGCAATCTTCACACACCTTAAATGAAGAACTATTGCACATCAAATTTAATTCGAGAAAAGTCTCTTAACTTCAATATTGTAATTGAAAGAAGTTGACGATAAAAACGCACACTTTTTAAATTTCTGAAAATTCAGAGAGTTAATCTTGAAAGTGGACCTTTGCCACCTTTATAAGTATTTCTCTGTTCTTACAAGAAATTAAAACAAAAATTTAGTGCCATTTTTGAGAAAATTCTGAATCATTTCTTACGGCTTCGCATAAAGTTCCCCCCCAAAAACTAAGGAAGGAGTTTTAAAAATTTCTAACCTTCTACTAGATACATATTGACAGGGGAGTTTCTTCAATTTGAAAAAATTCTACATGGTTTAGGCGCTATGTTTTGTTCACATACTACAGACGTTTTGCTTCCAGTTGGTTGTTCATCAAGATCACAAAACCGAGATTTTGACTACACCACGTGTTGCAGGATTTTTTCTTCATTTAACAACCGAGAACTCAGACTACATGCCGAGCAGATCCTGCAAATGAAATAAGGATGTTTAATTAAGTAACAACGAAGTTTTTCTTATTACACCCTTCTAGTTGCTAATAATAATAATAATTATAATGAAACGTACCTTTGTTGTAGTAGCCTTCTATATTACAGGTGCACCCTCCAGAAACTCAGGACGCACATCAACAAAAAATTGGGCTCCGCATTAAGTGCTAGTCTGTCTGCTGCAGTGAACATTTCCAGCGTAAGTGCTCCCATACATATATCTCAACATTATGAGAATTTCCCAGGACTAGATGCAAAGTCAGATCCCCAATTGCCTTTAACCATTTCATACACCTGTAATAAAATTAGTAATGTATTATTGAGCTATTATAGTTATATCAAAATCACCTTAATGTTAATATAGCTATTATAACTTATCAATTACATGACTTTTAAAGCAACCAGTGCTTTCATGACTTCAATACATTGGATATTCATAATAATAGTGTTTACAATATCCTCGCATATAATTACATTATGTAAATTAATTTCATGTATTATTTACATGAAATACATACATACATACATACATACATACATAGTTGGTACGTCACTAAATAGTACATGAAAAAATTGTTATAGAACCATGCTAAGCATTTCATATCGCTTACCTTTCCAGGATCTCTTGAAACAAGAATTGCTGTTCACTCCTTCTATTTTTAGTTGTATCGGCAATTGAGTACCCAACAACGCCTAAATTGGGGCATTTCGAGAAACACAAACGCAGAAACACACAAACATAAAACACACAAACGCTGCAGCAAATACGTTCAGATGAAACCGTTTCGTTTTCACACAAAGCATGTTAATAATTGCCGGGTCTGGCCTGTAGATTTCGCGCGCCGCGCCTTTGGGCCCTTCGACGCTATTGGCCCACGGAGGGCCCCGCATGGCGGAATTCGATTTCGAATTCAAAAGTTTGAAATTTCAAATAAGAACAGGCCGGGGCCTATCTACTGGCAGAGGACTGATGCTGGCGCATGCGCAGTACAATTCTCCCCCAGACTCGTCATGTTTCGTCTTTCAAATCCGACTTGCAAAAACACTAATATTTCATTTCGGTTTTCTGGAAGACTTTTTTAAACTAATCTCCCGTGTTTCATTAAATCATCATAGAATTTGGGAATTTTTTTAACGGGAGCTTCTGGATATCTTGTATATATCACCAACAGTTAATAGTGTTAAAAAACTTAACATTATTTTTTATATTACTGAATACAAAATAAAATAATTCCTTACAGCTATAATCCGTCAAATGCATAAATACTGGTCACTATTAATTACACTTTTCGTAAACATTTGAAATATTTTTTTACTTTCTCGTTACTGCATACGCAGTACAAAGTATTTTAATGCTGCGATGGAAAATCGTTTTTTTGACAGTAACTCTCTTCTTATTCCTACTTGTAGCAAATTACTTTTTGTATTACGTTGTGTTGTGAGAATCCATGTTTGGTGGGTCCTTGATACCGATAAATCGATTGACGTGAGTGTTCAATGCGTCGCATGCATGCGTTTTAATTAGTTTGATGTTTGTATTCTCGTTTCTTGATCTTGCCAACCTGTTTATTTGCTTGAGTGTTTAAGACTGGCATAAATGTTTTAATTGCCAGTGATCTTATTCTCTTGTATTATCTCCCATCTTGTTATCTGTTCTTCTTGGAGTCAGTGATCAGAAGTGTATAAATACGTTTTAGTTTTTATGATATTATTATTCTTCTATAAATGTAGTGCCTATAAGTTCGTAAAGAAATTTCGTTCATATCGTATGGGCTATTTCATGTACTTTTTTTTAATATTGAAATTTCGGATTTTGTCAATGAAAACTTCATCCACATGTGAGTCTCGATGATGTAAAATCTCATTCTTCATAGAAGCAATATAACTTTCAAATGTTTCGAATTAATATTTTAATTAATTAAGCGTCCCCAGACACGTGTCCTTCAAGAGATCGTGATGTCGCTCGTGGAATGTTCTCGTCCATTCAAAAAGCGGCCATAGAAGTTTGCATGGCTTACTGGACGCAGCTTCTCTTTTGATTGTAAATTATACCTTAGGATATGGAAAAGTGCGGGGTACCACCAATTGTGGTGGGGCTTCACATGAATCTGCATGAAAGATAGCGGAAAATAATTTTGCTACCATCATCTCTGCAACCTTCCTCGATCTTATCGATTTTTATTTTTGAATGAAAAATAATGTTATTTAAGAAATTTCCTGATGTACTGTTTGATATTTCGTACATTTTAGAGTCAATTTTTTAACTCGAGTATAACTTTGGAAAAGTGCCCATGAGAATAATCTGAGATTTTGGTGCCATTTTGTTTACCGAGCGTCACATGTCTCAAAGAAACTTTTGTGAAGTTGTAATCTTATGGGTGAAAATAGTTTTTGAGATATAGCGATTTATTTGACACCGTGCATCGTCGTTGCACGGGGTGCATTTCTGCGTAGAGTTTGTATTTACGTAAAATTAAAATAAAATATTAAAGTCCTGCTTATAATGAGTATAAATTCATTGTTGTATAATTTGAATCATATAAATTAATTTTTCCAGCAAAAAATTATAGGCATTTTTAAGATTTGGAGGACTACGGTATCATTATTTTGTATCAATGATGTAAGATCAAATTATTGAAGAGATGGCAAACATTTAGATTATAACTCTTGATTACGTATTGAAATAAATATAAAGATAACGGAGGAATGTAATTTTATATCTCGAATTTTAATGATATTTTGTGTTTTCAGCGTAAACGTACTTGTTTTCACTGAGGGGAAACGAATTGTTGAAAAGAAGCTGTTCAATTAAGCAAAATGTTCATAAAATACTCAGTAATATAATACATTATTAGGTAGCATACGTTTCGTGGTACGGACTGTAAAGATTCAGCTAGCTGTCGACAGCGAGTGTCGAGATCAACAAAGAAATATCTCTATCGTCATTACAAGTCAGAATACACGAACTAAATTCCGAGAACATTTTTTCTTTGCCATTATCAAAGAAAATGCACCTCATAAATCTTGAACTTCTTTTATATAAAATGTATATAAAGTGTACTTTACGCGTTTTATAATTCACTTTTTCTAAAATGAATTCAATAAATTATTCTTTACTATGCTACACTCATTGTAGTGCGGTGCTTGTTGCAAGAGTAAAGGCTGATAAGTAGACCTCGGAACCATGCACTAAAGTTAATAATGCGCATGCAACCCTGCGCCGGAAACAGAGCGAAGGCATGGGTTAAACATAAATGGAGTTAGCAACAGCTAACATTTATTTACAGTTAATCTTCATTTTACACGGTAGTAGAAAACTCGTGTAATAAAAGCATATTTTCAACACAAAAAAAATATTAAGCTAGAGAACCAATAGCATTGTTACAAGATGCCGAAACATTCAGCCCAGTTTACTTAAGTTCTGCGCACGAATAAAGTTACAGGATGTAAATCGATTCAAGCGAAAACAATCTTATCAGAATATCGAAAAGAATATGTTGGTATTATAGCATTGGCATGGCTTAATTCACTTTTCTTTGCAAAGAGAAAAACGTTAAAATCGGCTTCAGCGCATGCATAAAACATGCAGTATATGCCTTTAAATATGTTACAAGCATTAAAATACGCAGTTAAAGAAAAAAATCCAGAATATGCAATTGCAAAACAAAAATGGACAATTTTTTATTGTTTGTAATAGGTAAAGTTATATACAATTTCTTTCGATGTGGTCGTTCAGTAAAAATATGCAACTTCATGAAGTTGCGCGATCTACTGATAAGATCAACAATGGCAGAACGACTCTCTGAATTAAACGTGAGGGCAGCGTTATACATTGCGCGACAAAAAGGCCATCGACTTGAGAATGCATTTTGGCCAGAATTCCGCAATTGAGCGGATTTTCGTGAGCGGCTTGTGGGAATGCGATACTTTTTGTTTAAATAATCAATAGTGACCTCCTATGGTGTACAAATATTCATGTCATACAGATGCGCATTATACACAGAATTATAGTTTTGAACATCTTGCAAATGTGTAGATAGGAAGGTGGATTCATACGCGGAAGGCGGTTCGTATATGTGTATATTAAGAGAATATATATTATTTTACGAGATGCTTTTAGAGTCCTCTTTATTTTTAATTAAACAGGCATGCAATCGTGCCAACTATATCTAAAATATTATTTCCTTTCTTCTTAGATAAATGTCTATAGTTTATTCTTTATCACAAACAGTTCCACTTTAAATATTAGACATTCAGATGTAATTTATTGTTACTTTTCGTTTACATGGTAGTTTTTTGAAGACTCCACTCTCGTATCAACATATTTGCAAGATAATGAAAACTGTGTTAAGATGTTAAAAAATGGGTTCCTTTCAAAATTTAAAATTTATTGCTTATTTATCCTTGAAAATAGATTTTTACTACATGATTTTGTTATTTTTCTCCCTTTTTAAAATTCAAAATTTAAGTAGTATATGACTTAGTGTAGGGATCACAGCATTTTGAAAATGTGCACACAATTCACTTTTCCCCATAGCACGTCATACGCAGTTTTTAACTGTTTTTTGACGTAAAATAAAATTTAAAAAATAAACGTCAAAGCAAAGTCTGTCAGCAACGCTAGTGCCTAAACGGTTCCGATAATTTTCTCCAAAATTGATATTCCTTGATCAATGTGAATTAACTCGAGGCTTTGGGAGTTTCAAACGGATATTTTGATTTTAGGTACATTAAGCCTGCAGAAGAATTTCTAAATTTTCTTATAAATTACTTTGAATTTGTTGATTAAACATTGTCGTGGATAGCGTAAAGGAAGCTTAAAAGAATGGGACAAGTCTCATTGTCAGTATCGTTGAAAACACTGATTTTTCGAAATTGGCAACAGTTCAGTTTTATCGTTGACCTTAACTACAATTGGTGGCACATAGCCGGTCAAATTATTTGAAATGTGGCGTCGTATTGCGAGTACATTTCCGACGTACACGCCGAGATAGTTAATTTTTCGCTCCAAGTGCTTTACCGATTACTTTACAAAGAGAAAGAGTTTTATTCCTTGCATGAAGCTCTTTGAACTGCCGTGAGGGTGCGCTACAGACCAGAACCCATGAGCAAGCGGCGTAGACGGCGCTCAGATACAGTCTTTTCTTTTCCAGATAACATGCGACGGAATCACATTGTTTGAAAGAGCGTTCTGGTTGCAGATCGACTCCCCAGTGTAAAAAAACTAAGCAATACGCGCGTATTGACTGCACTGAGCGTTGAATGGTAGTAGCGGAGCCGCCTTAATGGTGGCATCGCTTTCGAAACCACATGCCGATAGGTTCTCATGGCGCGTGAATCTTGTGCTGTGTGAATTTCATTAAACCCGAAGACAATCGGAAGGACCACTTATTTCTTTGCCCTAACACCGATATTTTCAATACTTAATTATGCTATCTCAGAGTTTGCTGATCTCATATTTGTGTTTTCAGAAGCCTCTTTTATAGTCAGAGTGCAACAAGTGTCATTAGCAGTTTTCTCGGCCATTCTCTTCAATAAAGCTCCCCCAAGATATCGCCACCTCAACAATTCAACAATATTTAAGATTGTTGTTCAAAGATATTTTGAAATGAGGACATGTATTTATATTTTTTCGAAAATGCAGTGAGTTCAGTATAACTAAAAAATTAAAATAAATGTAATTAAAAAAATGAAACAATAGTTTTCTAAAAAATCCTTTATTTCTATTAATTGAATGCTCTTCTAGCATTGCAAATGTGTGTGTGTGTGACTTTCTCTCTCTCTCTCTCTCTCTCTCTCTCTCTCTCTCTCTCTTTCTCCCTTTTCTCCCTCTCTCTCTCCCTCTCCGTCTCTCCCTCTCCGTCTCTCTCTCCCTCTCTCTCTCTCTCCCCCTCTCTCTCTCTTCCTCTCTCTCTCCCCTCTCTCTCTTCTTCTCTCCTCTCTCTCCCTCTCTCTCTTTCTCTCTCCGGATGGAAACTTCGTGTTTTGAATATGTCTCTTCGCCATGTATTGTGATCAGAGAAAGAAAAAAATGTATGAGAGTGTTCTTCCACTTGCAGGAGATAAAACCACCAGTCGGTGTGTTTCTGTATCCTGAGGAGTTTCCCAACGAAGAGGTGAACGAGGAAGACAAGGTAAAACAACACGCTCTATTAATTTCCTTTTGAACGCATTAACACTAATTGAGTGTATTCTGAAATTAGTTGCTACATGAAGAGATACGTTAGAGGTAATGGCAAGCCACAATTTGTACCTTCGGTGGCACACTGAGTGATGAACTCCTGTACAGCTGTCTGAGAGAATCATTTCGTGAAGAAATGCTCTCATTACAGAATGACATGATTTTCTTGACACTACGATCAATAGAAACAATTGACTCTGGCATTGTAATGCATATCAACCCCACACATTGCTAAGGCCCCCTCGATTTCCCACCCCAAAAGTGTATGCAGGGACACCGGGATTTTTCAAATCGTCATGTTTGAGAATTAAAATTTCAAATTATAATCACATTTAATTGAACTTGAGCGGAGTTGGTTTTTTCAATCCCAAAACAGCGGTGCCTTTTGAATTTTTTTACTGTAAACTTATTGAACAATTTTTCAATTCGATTTTGTCGCACATAACGCTAAAAACATGTAAAGTCGCAATACTGTTGATCTGGTCTTCCAACATTATTGTTAGCTGATTTGGAACGATGCAATACCGAGAAAATACGTTCATTTGAAATCTACAAATTAAACAAACAAAATCTTAGTAAAATTATAAAAAAACACTAATAAAATAAAAATGAGTAGTACTTTAATAATTGAAAGGGTCACCAGTAAAAGGTGCTAACTGACACTTCCGCCGAAAGTGACATTTCAATGTAGAACGGTTATACGAGAATGAATTATGTCGCTAATGCAATCTCGTGAGCGTACAGTTACTACAAATCGTTATATTCTAAAGTTGGCATTAGTTGAAGAATATCCTATCTGAGTTGAAATGGCGGACAAGGCACTCACACCACCCATAACGAACGTCCTAAAACTCGCGAATAAAAGTAAAAAATGCAGGTAAATTATGATTATCAAAGGGCGAATAATATGAATCTCAAATCTGCTGGACAATAGTTGAAAAGCCACAATCGGGATGCAGTTCAAGCGAAAACGCCTCCAATTACGGTAATATGCATAAAGGTGCTATCTGCCGTGACTACTGCGCACCAGTGGCGGATTCAATGGGGCCCTGCCAAGGCCTAGGGTTCGTTACTTTCTTTTCTTTGACTAAATTGATTTAAATATTTATTATGGAATTATTTAAACAATCATTGTACAAGCTACAAAAACAATATACAATATAATAAGATATGTTTATTATTTAACAAAAATCTGATGATTCCAAAATAATCGGCTGGATCCGCCCCTGCTGCATGCAAAGGATTCAACGAAACTAGTGAACCATTACAAGACTGTCCCTTGAACTAAAGTTGCTTCAGACGGCAGTACGTTTTTCTTAGCAAGTGAAGCGTCAATTGCTTGATTGGTATGTTGTGTATCACAATAAACGTATTTAAACATTGAATTGTTTCCAGATTTTATTTTATTCACTGTGTCTGTCAGGTGTCGAAATGTGCTAACTGGCACATATAGCACCTTCTGCCACTAGAAAAAAAAGTAGGTTTTTGTCAGTTAGCATCTTGTGCTGGAGGCCCCTTCGATTATTGAAAATAGAAAAATATAACTTCCTTAAATTGGAAAAAATACTGACTGTAGTAAATGCTCAGAGTGACGGCCTTTTACTCTTTTTCACTGTCGTGGCCGCAGGAGGTTGATTGGAAACCAGGACAGTTACTGCTTTCTCTTTCTTCCGACTAAAATTTGTCACATTCTCTCCACACCAATAATGAGGGCACGCGGCCGGGGGTCACTAAACGTGGAAGAGGAAGCCGAGTCTTTCGTCGCCAGGTGCCAAAACAACAGGTGGTGTTGCCAGACATGGTGTGAGTTACGAGAAAGACCCGGTACATCCGTTACCATCTAACCTCAACTCCCCATAAAGGTTTATCCGAACTGTGCAGCTAATGTGCGAATTTACCGCATACATTTATTACAAGGCGTATTTCATTGCAATTTCAAATCATATGTTCGTGGAGTCAGTGAACAAGCTACAGGCAGAAACCGTTCAGCTTTTCTACCAAAATGAATATTCCCCGATCAATCGATCTAAATGAAGTCGAAGACCCTTGAATTTGAAACGAATATTTTGATTTTTGTAAGTACTTTTCATGAAGTATCAAATTCTGAAGATATCTGCAATTTTTGGAATTTGTTTCACAAGTACGCACATAAAAATGTCGTAGTCTCTATTTTCGTAAAATCTTGGAATCTTCAGAAAATCAGGAAAATTTGTTCGTCTTGGTTCAACTTCAATATTTAGCATAGACTTTGGGTTATTGAAATCTAATCATCCTAATTAGATGTTGAAATCTGATCATGTACAACTTTTTCAAAGTGAATCCAGTTTCGCGTGGAATCAAGACAATTTGGGAAAAGTGTACTTGGACAATTTTAAAGTAATATCAAAATTTACAAAACGTGACAAACAGTGCGAGCAAGTGAATGATTTTGTCGCAATAACGAGTTTAGTGTCGCTTTACGCGCTCTTTTTATCGAAAGTGATATTTTTTGATAACTATATTTTTGATTCACTATGTTTTATCACATACGTGGGCATTGAGATAGTAAGGACATTACATAACCCAGTGTACTTCGAAACTCATTGAGCATTTAGTTGATCGGTGCATTAATTGCTAGTTTACCAATTTTGTGAAAATGAATAAGAGGCAATGTACTACTTGCGTCATGATACATTTCACTGATCGTTTCTTTTTCTGCTGCAGGACCCTTTGGCCTTGGGCACTGAAGTTTTTCTTTGTAAACGCGAGGAGTCTGCGGGTGAGTATTACGTAACTTGTGCCAGTATCATGTTGCATGTACCATTTCAAGGATTTTCATTTAATTGTATTTTATTCAAAATGCATTTGTCCCACAAAGGCGCTGCGTAAAGGCGGGTCAGACAGACCCTTTTGAACAGATGGGCCAGTTGAGAGGTGGACGGACTGACGGGCGAATATTATGCAAACAATGGTGTGTTTAATATGTCCAATAACCTTAAGCGTTAGAAAGGCATTTATTTTAGAATCGCGGATAGAAAAATTAATCATTACTGTGACTACTGTCACCCTCAGTTTGCTGATTTTTCGATCCCTCATGCAAAACCCTTTTATACGAATTATCACTGTTACAGAATTGAGTAGCGCTTCCACGAGAAAATCGGTTGTACGTTTTGCTTTCCCACCTTTTGTACAAAGAGAAAGTGTTGTAATCGTGCGCCGGAAGTAGAATTTTTGGACAGAAAAGCACCTAATTTTCGGACCCTGGTAGTGAAAAAGTGGATCAAATATTTTTCTGTACTTAATGGAAATTACTGCCTCTAACGCGTTGTGTAGTCAGAATCAGTATTTTGTCAGTCCTTCGATACCGTAAACTCTCGATTGACGACGAAAGTCTGTCCGTCTTTCTGTCTTTGGTCAACTGAGTGCCAAACCAGGTCGTGCACATGAAAATTGCTGCTGCTCGATCAAAACACATAGTAAACCTCCTGTTATAGTGAACTCAGATATAGTGAACTGTCGATTAAAGTACACTTAAATTGCTGGTCCAGTTTCACATACATGACAAATAAGCATAAGAAGAATCGGTTATAGTAAACTTCGTTTATAGGGAATATAAAGTGCTAGAAATTATTTCCTTCCTAGAGAAGAATATACCGTTTCAGTGCCACAAATTTTAACATTAGGCACCTTGAAAAAAATATCGGCCAAAGATCAATTGAAGGAGTCTCGTCTGAGGTGAAGGTATCGGACCGGAAATGGGGACCTTACTGATGACCCTATGCCTCTCGGTTTCGCTGCGGAAACAAAGGCCGCGTCCTGCGTGGGCTGCAGCTGGCGATTGCTTGCTTCAAGCTTGGTGTTACTTGATATTCGCGGGACAAAGTGCGTTGTGTTCTACGTAGGCGACAGGATGCGCGCGACTGCCACAGCCGAAAAGCTTGGCGATACTCGCCCTGCCGCGCGGAAAAGCGATCTGTTTCTGCCATCCCGCTACCGAAAGCATTTCGATTGTGATTTGGTGAGTAAAATGGCCTTTGGAGAGTGGGATGGTATTCCAGTAGTGCAAGAAGTATTGATGAGTGTGAAGACTGCTTTACGATACTCAGACACAGGACAATGCAGAATCAAGTATTGAGAGAGCACGAATTCTGGAGAAGGATCTAGAAAAATGACTAATGAAAAAGTATAAAACAAACAATTAAAATAATTCAAATAAAGACCTTCAAATTTCCAAGTGTTGTATTAATATATATTGCTTCATCTCTGTGTTATTAAAATTAATTATTTCGGAATATTCTATTTAATTTTGACTCCATGAATATAGTAGACAAAATTTTATTCCCGATTCACTATAACCGGAGTCGACTGTACTCAGGTAGTATACTCGAGATCTTTTCTGATGGTTCGAAATTTTGGATAAAACAGTTTTCTGCGTAGAAAGACCCTTTTTAAACATCTTTCAGAATAGCGCATGTACTTGAGTTTGAAATCCCTTACTTTTCAAAAAGAAATCTTTGAAGTTCAAAATGTTTTTCAGCTTCTCCCTACAACTATATTAATGAGATTAGACTTTTTATCATAATAAAATCTCTCATTAAAATAGATCATGAAATCAAGTCTAGTTTAATTTTCGCAAATTGAAGATTTTTGTGAAATTTTGCGAAAAAATGGCCTTTTTGTATATTTTAAACATTTGCTGAAAAACCGCTCCCCTTTTTCTCTTTAATGTTGTCCTCGTAAAGGAAGGCAAAGAAGACGGTGAAAAACATAAGTGAACCTACGAAACCATCGTGCACCGGAGATCAGCACGACTCGCATAGCACGTGCTTGTGCGTTAAGTCAACGACATGCAACTAATTCTTGAAATAGCAATAATACTCCGGCACACACGTGCACCTGCTTACACACACACCGTACTTGTGACACAAATCATCATGAATCCGAGTGAAAATTATTTCTATGCCCTGCCTTTTTAGTCATTATGACCTGCAACTGGCTAACCGTCATCTAGTTGAGGAAGTACGTTTTTGTAAACATGCATGTAGTTTTTGTTGCACAATTCCAGTAAAATTCGAATGTGTTTTATTCTCTTGCTTAGAACCTAACGTACTATCGAATATTTCAATCTGATGTACCTTGTATTGATAGAACTAGAATGATAATATTGACATTCCCTCACTGAAATATATTGCTTAGAAATTGGATGGATAATATAACACTAGACTTCAGTAAAATATATACGGAAGAAGGAGTTCACTGGCCACTGAATTTAGATTTCCTCCCGTACAGAGGTCTCTTGAGAACACGAAACTCAGCTGTACTGTGTGGGCCGCAGCCAAGAATTAAATAATTACCCATTTGCAGCCATTTAATACTTGCCAAATCCGAAATAGCTACTTTGACGTCAAACAGTTAAAATCATGTAGGAAGTTCGTTTTTAAAATGACAAGACTTACGCTACCAGTATTTCTTTCCCACAGGTGGAGAATACGATTCGACAGGTGACTTCATAGACTCAAGCCTGAAATTGGTAGCCCATCGTCACGTGGGGAACCACACAGCCTGAGAAAGGGGCGAAAGCAAGCAACAGTCCCGTGCGGAGCAGTCAGGAAAGAGAAGCTGAAGACCATAAAGCGTGTGCACAAGCAGTCTGCCTGTGAGGGCAGCTTCTCTGAGTGGCTGCTTGTGACGTTGGGCTGAGCAGAAAGAGGAAGGGGGTAAAGAACACTAAAGTTCAGGAAGGCACACGCGGTTAGCGCTGATAAAGTCCTATCAATGTTCTCACCAAGAACTTTACATGCAGAAGAAATTTAATGATACACTTGCGGATACACAGCGGTGAGCGCCCTCATCAATGTTCCGTCTGCCAAAAGAGATTTATACAGAACTCAGATTTAGTTAGACACATGCGTATCCACAGCGGTGAGCGCCCTCATACCTGTTCCTTATGCCAAAAGAGTTTCACAGATAGTACTTTGGTGCCCCATGCGGATCCTGATGGTGAGCGCCTCATGTCTTCCTTGTGCCAAAAGAGTTTCACAGATAAGAGTAGTTTAGTTAACCACGCTGAGGATCCACGCAGTGAGCGCCTCATCAATGTTCCCGTCTATCAAAAGAGTTTCACAGGTAGCAGTACATTAGTTGAGCACATGCGTATCTACGGCAGTGGAGCGCCCTCATACATGTTCATATGCCAAAGAGTTTCACGAGATAAGAGGATTTAGTTAACCGCGGGGATCCACCGGTGAGCGCCCTCATCAATGATGTTCCGTCTGTCAAAGTTTCACAGGTGGCAGTACATTAGTTGGGCGCATGCGTATCCACAGCGGTGAGCGCCCTCCTTTATGTTCCTTGCAAAAGGTTTCACAGGTAAGAGTCATTTAGTTAACCACATGAGGATCCACACCGGTGAGCGCCACTCATCAATGTTCCGTCTGTCAAAGAGTTTCAGTTAGCAGTGCATTAATTGACTTTGTGCGTATCCACGAAGTGAGCGCCCTCATACATGTTCCTTATACCAAAAAGAGTTTCACAGATAAAGTCATTTTAGTTAAACGCGAGGATCCACAGCAGTGAACGCCCTCGCCAAATGTTCCGTCTGCGAAAGAGTGTTTCACACAGAAATGTAATTTAGTTTCCTTTTAAGGATCCACAGTGGTGAACGCCCATATAAATATTCCGTCTGCGATAGAGTGTTTCACGAAAGGTAGTTTAGTTATTTGTGCGAATTCACAGCGGTGTTAATGAATGCCCTTATGAATGCCCGATGTACTTAGAAGAAATAAAAAAAGAATGATTTAGTTAAGCACGTGTTATTCACATATTATTCATTATATATATATATATATATATATATATATATATATATATATATATATATATATAACAGTGGAACACAATGAGACAATCATTTGTTCATTTGATAGTTTCTTTATGACTAAAGCAAGAATTGAATACTTGCACTAATCAGATTTCAAAAGAAACTAAAGAATGATATGATAGTAAATTAATATTTACTGAATATTATCACGTTCCTAATTGCTGTATCAAACTGGTGTATAAGTATAAAAACATTAACAATCATAATTTTCTTTAGGTGCAGAATTGATTGCAGGTTATTTTTCTTAAATGACTATTAAAATACATAACACCTTGAAGACCTGAATGTAACAAGTGAATCCTCTTCATAATACGGTCCTGTTTCAATGTTAACACCACAAAGACATAAATCTGAAAATGAAAACTCCACATGACAAACACATGTAATCCACTCTCAGATCAACGCCAGACACATTCTTGAAAATTGACAAGTGTTTAAATGTTAGGCTGAAATACATATAAATGTAACCCATTGCAGCTCTTCTGTCATCTTTGCCTTTACATAATCAGTATAATAGTATAAATTATCTAGTTTGCCTCTTTAAGAGAGTTATACAAGCAAGATAGGCATATATAAAAGCACTTTGAAATTTACTCAATGCGCCAATTTGCAATGCTTAATAGTCTACATAGTAAATACAATGACATTCTGTATAACTCGTTTTGTTCAGAAGGAACTGTGATTCGTTACGCACATATTTACAGACCACATGTTCACCATGCCATTGCCCAAGCGGAAACAGTTTAGCAAATGTTAGCCTCTATTTACAAAACTTCTTGTAATCTGTCTTCTTTTAAACAAGTCTATTGAACGTTCATGAAGTTCTATTTAACAGAAACTGTATTTTTAACACAATGCATTCTATCAGCGAAGTACCAGTCACAATCTATACTATAATAACAAAAATGCCAAGTACTTATTTTCTTAAGATAACCTCATTCTACGCCGTCTGGAGATACAACAGAAACGTTTTCCTCTCGCCTCCTGCCTAGTGACGTCTCAACGGATGGGTGAAGAACCCCCTCCCCTACCTCATTACACCTCATGCTTGGAATAAACTGGTGTCATGGCAGCGTACATAAAATTCGTTGTTGAATATTCAGATAGTCACACTATAAGACAATCTCTAACAGATAATTAAATATGCTATAGTATGTTTTACAACTTCAAATTAATTTAAAGAAATTAATTTTTTTAAATATGAACACGGTTTCATGGTAGCCACAAGATAATTCATTCTTCCAGATACCATCTAAACTAGATGCAATTACTTTTTTTGTGACAATTTTCCAAGATGCAGAGACAATTGGGCATGTGACAATAAAAGCAGCAATTTATTATCTTGGCAAACAGGCTGCATGCAGTAATGATATGTAATGTTTTATACAGTTTAAGTTACGTTACAACTTGGTAAGAACAAACATACAAACTCACTTTTAATCATTAAATATCCATAAATACATGTAAGATTTTGAAAATACTTCTGCAATTGTAACAGAGGCTTTTGAGTCCATTAGATGTGTGTGAAAGAGTGTGTACCAGACATCCTTCGTGCAGTTGAAAATCTGGTTCATGTTGTGCTTTCTCTGCTGTATATATTGAAAAAGTAACGGAGGATTACTCCAATAGCGCTCAATATCAAAGAAGGTTAGGAGACGCGTTGCATCGTGAGTTGACACGCAATAAACGTTTAAAAAAGTTGGAAACTTGACATAAACGGAGCGATCAGACTTCTACAATTTTTATCGTACGGTTTATTTGTGCGTGTAAATGGTTGAAATATTTTTTTATTTTACCTCTTATTTTAGAACAAATGGCTTACCATACGATTTTAGTTTTAATTAAATTAAAATGAAAATTATATATATATATATATATATATATATATATATATATATACACATACATACATACATACATACCTTACATACACACACAGGGTGTCGGACTTACCCGGACCAAAGGGCATCACCATGCCCATCGACGACGAACAAAATATAGATTATTTATTGCGGGCGATATATATGCGGAAATCGGTTTTGTTCCGTAGTGATGTACACAATCTTTACCCAGTCATACCGTGCTCGAGGAGCAAACAATCGCGTTCGACCGTAAATTCACACCCAGGTGCTGCAACGCCGGCGCGGCAAGCCGCGGCGCATATCGCCGAGGTCGGTGTTCGTTTGTCCGGGCTGAGTCGCGGCACGGCGTTCGTACGAGAGGTGAGAATGGACGCGTATGCCGCATCGAGTACTGCGACATGTACATGGTCTTTGGTGCATGCCGGTAACGCCCGCGCTGCTGCTCGGTAGGTGCAACTGGGCGATATCGAATCGCGTCACCCCACGCAACGTGTTTCTGCGTCTCGACGCAGAATGCGTGCAACGGTGTCCGTGTTACCGCGCCGAAGTGCCGACACCAGTTCATCTCGCCGTCTTGCTGTCGCTGTAGGGAGGAGGACGTGCTGCAGGTCATCAGAAACAGGCCACGAGCGGTGTACGAACTGTGGCGCAACTGGTGAACCTGCACTCAGTCGACTGTGCACCCTGCTGCGGGAGGGGCCTGCACCGCTACCATTACACGTGTGCAAGGGGGCTGAATGGTGGCGATGAGCCACTGCGGCTGACGATATTGTGAGTGAAGCTGCTCCATCAGCGGGTAATGAACCTCCTTCACTTCACGCGTGCTCTGGACGGACAAGCCACCTTTACACGGGAAGGTGTGTTCAACAAGCACAATCAGCATTGGTAGGCACCAGAAAATCCACATGTTACGCGTCCGCACAGGCACCAAGTGCGATGGACTATTAATATTTGGGCCGGCATCCTTGGCGACAGAATAATCGGGCCATACGTGCTCCATATGGGCTGAATGCGGGCATTACCGTTTCTGTTCTGTGACTCACTGGAACAGTGTAACTCCTTCAGTGGTTATTTGAATCAATTTTTTCATTATACGACATCTGACGGATGCGTACTGAATATGTTACGGGCATGGACATGCGTGAAAACACGCTGACGACATGATTGCTCTTTGAACTTTGTGAAGGTGAATATGTTTATAATGTTGCTTTGATCAATCGATGTGCCATTGTGAACAACAGACATATAACATATTGGTTGTGTAATAAAACATTAAACATTGGCGTGTTACCATCTGCGAGCATTTGTGACATTTCTCGTGATAATATCTTATATAAAATCATGTTTCTCGTATTGACCTCGTATACAATATCAATCATAAACAACTGATTGTACAAATATCATGTGTTTCTGGATCAGCATTATCTTTTCGCACTGTTAAGTCTATATGCCAAAATACGTCAAACGTTGAGTCAGAAGGACCTGTGCGAACGATAGTTTGTTACCAACGCTTTGGGCGCAACAAAACATTGTTACTCCTCGCATGGCAGAACGACGATCTCTTGTTACGACGTTTGCTGTTGAATGAAAGACGATGGATAGCGAATATCCATCTTATAACGCGCATGTTGCGCGACATATTTTCCATGATGATACAACCTCGTTATGTTTCAATATCAATATAGATATTAATCAATGTTATGGTTCTCACCAAACAAATATCGTTTCATGTTATTAATTTGGTCGTCCGAAGTAAGTCCGGACACCTGTAATAAATAATTATATATAAACATATACAAATATATATAATAAATAATTATAAATATGTTATTTATAAAACAAATAAAATTTTTAAACTCATGCATTCACTTTGATTTGCCTCTGCATCAAATGCATTATTAGGTAATATCCTGCGTTTAATAAATTCACAGCACGTGCATCGGACATAATCATTATTAAGACCTCTCACGGCTTTGTATTCAGTACGCATTTGAAGGATGGAAGGAAAAAAATCGTCGTATTGTTCTTAATTCAAAGTTAGACAAATGGTTCAATAATGTTACATTTAATAGTGTGTTTTGCTGTTATTAACTCTGACATACACAAGAACACCCCGTTATTAAATATCTATCATTTTATTATTTTTCTTTTACTGTAATTAAAGAACAATTTATATATTGAACTATGAGCTCATTTTTTTTTATTTCTATAAAATTATCTGGTTTTTATTTCTGGTTTAATGATGTAACTAACACATCTAAATCCCGATTAGTTTCACGTATTTTATAAATATCTATTAAACTATTAATTTTCATTTCACGACGACAACCTCTCTCTTTCCTAATTCCTGCTGCAAAAGATGTTTTGTGGCGTCACTTGAGAGTTCCTGTTTGTGCAGCAGGAAATAAGATAGGTGGCTGTATCCTCATCGAGATCCTTCAACAACGGAAGACTCAAAGTGGATGTTTAAAATCGATACTCAGTTGTGCCAAATGAATTTATCTACACCCTAGTGAAGTATTTTATTAAAGAGAGCAAACGGACTGACATATAAACAGTTTCTCCGATGTTTCTAGGCACTATGAAGTTTTGAAATCCATCCCAGGAAGGCCAAGCATGATTTAGGTGAAATTTGTTTTGGTTGATTCGTGATTCAGGAGCGCCAACTTCTGATATCATTAGTCCGTAAATTGTAGTGCACGTTTTACCGCCAGGTTTGATCGATTTTTCGTGATTCCGGGCGCGCCAAATGCTTTGGTCATCAGTTCCGTAAGTGTAGTGCATGTTTTTCTCGGGAGAAGACTTTGACCTTCCCCAGCTGGATGGCGAGATCTGGCGCCGACCTACCGTCGGCTAGTGGGGTTTCCCTCCTAACCAGGACTCTCCCATCAGCGGGACACCACCAGCCAGGACAGAAGCTCTCAGCACCTGACCGATCATCGACAAGTGTGGTAGTGTAGTGCTTGTTGGTGTATGTGTATATGAGGGCGAGGATAGGACAAGGAGAGGAAGAGGAAATATCGCGCGCAGGCAGTGGACCATTTGTTGGGTTCTGCTCCGTCTGTTCGTCTGGTATTGGCTTGGCGAAGCCACCGATCAGAGCAGCCAGCGGCTGGAATTCCTCCAAACGGCGACTGAATTCTGATCCCCTGGCTACCTGGCCTAGTGTGAAAATTCTGCCACCGTCGGGACTGGAACCGTAGGACCTCCCGATCGGGGGCACTGCAGTGGCAATTCATGCCTTGAGCCACCTCTACCGGTCAGGGGGAAGTGGCGGCAAAAACATTTACAATCAATTGCAAACTACAAATACGATGAATACCTGTTTTTGTCTTATGGGGGATGTTGAAAAGAAAATATTCTGCCGACGCTTCAGTTAGTTAATACAATTTTCGCACGTGCCTCTGAACTTCAGAAATAAACTGCAATGAAAATGTTTCGAGAAGCCTCAGCAGGAAGTGGGAAGATTATTGGGCCAAACTGTAAACAGTACCTGGACGAAAATTCTGTTTAGCGAACATTCGATTCACATTTAAGTTCTCGAAGTAATTGGATGTCTTAAACGTATCAATTGTCCTCCCAAAAACCAATCGATTTCAGTAGTGTTTTACACGACACTTCTCAAGAAAAAAAAAAAACTTCGCTCTTTTTCATAGAACCAATTCCAGTCACCTTCAATGACCTGCGCCCTCAAAATTCATTTCTCTATAAATTGTTTACGCCGTTTTGTTCTCGCGTTCGTTAGAGAACGATGGAATGAATCTGTACAATTTAACAAGTAATAATCGAAATAGTATATCTCACTTGCTTCAAATTCCACGCCCCGATATTTGACTCAGAACTGACTGACCACATCGTACACTCGCCGCTGATTCGCATGTGTGTTCGGTAACACACGAATTTTCTCCAAAAAACTATGGAAAATTTTCGCCAGAATTCTCACAATGGAAAAGCTTGATTCTGGCCTAGTTATTTGTATTTAAAAATCAAAATAATTCTGGAAAGTGAAGGTGCTTTTAAATCATAAATATGATAAAAGTATATATTGCAGAAAACGTGAAATAAACGATCGTGTCATTTGGAAAAATTCTAAATATTTTTTCTAACATTTCTCGCTGTATTGTAAATATTACTAAAAATACGATTTTCTCCATTTGCTCTCCAAGACATTTACCAGTGATTTAGGGATAGAGCAGTTACCACGGCAAGAGCGTCGTTGGCCAAACAATGTGTTAACACAGTCTAAACACAAGAGCAATTATCTGTGGAATATAAGACCCATTTGAAGTTGAGACATTACTCAAACGTTTTCGTCCAAAATTAATTTCAAAAATTTTTTAATATTTTCCAATATAAATTGTGTCAATATTTTAAAACACCTTTCAAGTGAACAATGTTTCCCAGTCTCTGCAATTTTCACCCTGATACACACGATAGATGCTGAGAAAGAAAAACAGCATGCCAAACCCGTTTCTCGCTGTATCTCTGTAACAGATTGCTCTAGGAGGTTGACTTTTTGTGAATGTACGGCATTTTGTATTCTCATTCATATGAGCATCGCGATTATCGATTTGGTTTGGGGACATTTTTCAATGCCTTCTTCGGCTTAACTCTTTGGAGTCCCCCCCCCTCTGAATATCGTCACTGGATGCGGTCTATTTGATGTGTATGGTAGTGAAAATTCTGTGACATAAATGTGCATCCTGTTATGTGGTCATTGTGTGTGTTGAACATTTTAAGTATTAATGGGGCAGCTTGTAATGGGTTCTAATTTTTTTCTATTTAAATAGTTTCACCACTAGAAAAAAGTTTAAAGTTCGCACGGTCCAGGAGTGCAGTATCTAGTTGGCAATTACGTTTTCCACAATTCCCATGGAAAAAGTCTTGCCGTCTTTTCTTTTCATTTGTCATTACAAGCCGAAGCCAGAGCATGTTCATGGGAAAGCCCCAAGATTTACCCCATGACCAGCCAGTCTCCGTGCAAGTGGCCATTTTATATCAGGATTTCACTTTCTGTTGATGGCACATGGAAAATGCGTGTTGATGTAATTGTTATTCTAATTGTTGAATGTATTTTGTACATAATGTAAATTTCAGAGTATAGTTGCCGTAAGTTTTAAATATGTAACAATGAATTTAAAATTATTACTTTATTTTGTTTTCCTTTGTAATAATATGGGCACATGACAATTGAAAGTGAAGTATAGACAAATCACTGACGACAAAAATTTTTTCTTATGTGTGTGTGTGCGCGCGTGTGTGTAATGTGTGTATGTATGCATATACACACACATACAACTCACATACATGATAAAGTTAAACACCCTCAGATTCTAAATTACCTTGCAGGATCTTATTGTAGAGCAAAGGAGATCAAATAAAGGCCCTGCTTACAGAGGTTCGTGTATTTATGTAAGAAATATGTGATTCTACCTTCTTGTCAGAATTCAATTTATATGCGGTTAGAAGGATTTTGAAATAACAGTTGTACATGTTACTACGCTCCAATTATCTTACTTTGCATCTACAGACCTCCGACAAAGCAAGCTGTATATTATTTCCATTTCGTAGAAAATCTGAGATGACTCTGAACAAAATTAAGCAATCTCTCTTTTAAATCCCATTATTATATGTAGAGATTTCCAATATTGATTTTCTAGGCAGATCCCACGAAAAGAGCAGTTTCTCAACTTAATTCATTCTTTTAATTTAGATGTGGTGAACGTACCTACGGAATACTCTTAAATCACAAACCTTAATAGATCAAATTATAATTAACAAAAACCACAACTAGATATGAAATAATAACAACGAATAATCTAGGTTACAGTGACCACACGATGCACAAATTCTTACAAATACTAATAGCATGAATACTGACACAATAAAAATAAAACACGCATGTACCGAGCATTTACTACAGTTAACATAAAGTTATTTACGAACTACTTGGTAGAAAAGAATCATGGGAGGCAGTTTATAACGCTATTGACACAAATGAAAAATATAATTTATTTTTTTTTTCTCTAAACTTCATTTCTCTTTAACGCATGCTTTTCCCTATTAAAAGAGAGAAAATTAAACATTTCACGAAAAATTAATACTTGGATCTAAAGGAATTAGAACATCATTGTAAAAATAAACGTACTCTCTACTTTATTTCCAAACGTCATGACGTATCTCAAGATTTTCTTATCTACTTTAAAAAATACAAAACATTGTTACGAAAAGTCATAAGCCAGGCTTAAATAATGAAAAACGATCAGGATAATTTTAGCTCATATAATAAAACAAAAGCAATGTGGAATATAATAAAAAATACTACCAAATCAACTAGAAAACACGTAGAGAATGTTGTTTTAAAATATAACGATATAAATGTGAACGATCCGGCAACACTGGCTAATCTCTTTAACCAATACTTTTCGAGAATTGCTGCCGATCTTACTAAGGGTCTTCAGGCACAAAACTCAAAAACAAAACATACACACACACACAATTTAAGAATAATTTAGTGAATTTTTAACCTTATTTTCTCATTATCTTTTACTTTCTATTACAAAACATTTTAAAATATTATACGTGTTTCAATTTAGTTAAGTTTATTTCTCCTTAGAAACCATCTGCATTAGCATTGAATTTCCTTTCAAATATCCCAGCTCTGTGTGTTATTCGTATTGGGGGGAGTTACTGGAGGATACCGAGAGCGCCACCATCGCACGACGGAGAGCGCTCTAAAGTCTTCGCAGGAACGTAGAAGCTGGACATGTTCTATACTGCTACGTGGGTTTTCGTAACGTGGCGGATGACGTGGTCATACTTACACCTCCCACCTTATAAAATTATCAGCTATAAAACGAGTGGTAATCAGCATCACCGACAGAGGCGTCTTGAATTGGTGTTGGATAAGCATATGTTTGAGGCCATGAGGCTCGTTGAGAAGGACGTTCGCGAATTCATTAAAAAGATTCATTTTATAAGACGAGAAGTATAGAAATGACCTAATGTCATCCACCACGATACGAAAACCCAAGTATAGTGTTGATCTATGGTATAGAGCTGCGAGACTGTGTCAATAGATTGTGACCAAACTCTCGTCTCCCGCAGTATATTCTTAGGTTTTCGTAACATGGCGCGTAGGGGACCTTATCTTCAATATGGAACATGGCACGGTTTTCGTGTATTTCCTACTCAGTCTTGCCGCTAAGTCGCTTAATTTACATCTCTGCCTGACGCGGTCGTGATCATGTGAGCATTTTGACCAGAGCCAGAACCAAGAAAGACGCAAAGCCCTGCTGGAGAATGATTTTCTAAATATGAGCCAAAGTGACAGTTCGGGAAACAAGTACACATCGTGTTTATTTCAGAGAAATATCCCTCCGCCGCGACAGCTGAGCTGTTCAGCTGAGTCCGAAGTGCTAATGGCTCCTGTGAAAACATCCCTATGAAGACGTCTAAGAGTTTCACTGAGGTATATGCACGTACGTGAGTCCGGGAAATATTTAAATTTAAACACGTATGTGGAAAATCTCTTAACATGCACTCACAATCGGTAAAAGAAAACTGCCACGAATGTAAATAGAAAGCTCTCAATTACAGCTCGCCACACAACAGCACAATAGTGCACCAATACACGACTAGGTTTTAAAATATAATATTTCTCGCATAAAAAGTAAATTCAGTGTAATAAAGAGTTTTTACAGAAGAGCACATTACACTGCACTTCCTAATATCAATTATTTCCCGCGGTGCACTATATTTTTGTCGGACAAGGACAGGACAAAAGGAAGCGTCGAAGCCATTTACAGGTTAGCCAACTGCAAACGAAGCGGGAAGGAAGTCTAATGGGCTCAAGGGCATAACGACTACAGAACCTTCAGTTATGCTGCCAGCACCAGCTGTCACTTTGGCTCATCCTTAGGAAAATCGCTCTATAATACTCTTGCTCGTAAGCGGGGAGGAGGAGTCGAAAACTATTAATTTTTATTACGATTCTGTAAAAATTGACAAAAATGGCACATATAACGACAGATTTTGTTGAAAATAATTTGGGTATTCTAAGACTCCCAGATCGCCCTTCAGCTCCGCCACTGCTGTTTGCATACTCACAACCTTCAGGTTTGTGGCCAATGTGGTCCTCTTTCGATTGATTGCTATTTGCTTTATTGAGCAATCAGGATTTTAATTTTTTCAAGTGTACAACTTCCTAGAGAAGGAATGAATATGTTTTAAAAAATCACGCTGTGATCTTTTAGGTAAGAAGAGTTTGGCAAAAACATTTGGAATAAAGTGCGTTTGAAATCACTCGTTCGATAGGCTAAAGAATGTTTAAATGTGTAAATTAAAAAACATTGGCGAAGTAGTCTGATTTTACTGCAATTTAAGACGAATTGAACTTTCGTGGAGGATGTAAATGCAATAACTGCCTTCATGCAGTTTATTTTATTTTTATTTTTATTTATTTACGTCAAAAAACAGTTAAAAACTGCGTATGACGTGCTATGGGGAAAAGTAAATTGTTCGCACATTTTCAAATTTTTACTAAGCATATACTATTAAATTTTGAATTTTGAAAGGGAGAAAAAAACAAAAACTCCAATTAATAATTATTTTCAAAATAAATAAGCAATAAATTTTGGCTCTTATTACTTCCTGCCGCGACAATCCCAAATAATAAAATCTATTTTCAAGGATAAATAAATAATAAATTTTGAATTTTTAAAGGGAGAAAAAAACAATCCAAAACCTCCCATATAATAAAATCTATTTTCAAGAATAAATAAGCAATAAATTTTGGCTCTTATTACTTCCTGCCGCGACAACATGGAAACGATAATTTGAAAATTGTATTTCCCACTGAATTTTAGAAGACGTGCACAGGAAATGAAGTTACATTTATGTCCAGATGCAATACACGGGGCCATTTTAGCATTTGCTCAATGGATCAGGGAAACTGGACGAAAAACCTGATCGAGATGGGGGTCATTGACCCGGAAGCTGTAGTACAATAGTTGTTACAGGTTTTTTATACTCATTTATACAGTTCAAATGGTAAATAATGCATTATGCATCATTGTTAAAATAATGTTACTTTTCTTGTCATACTCAGTATAGTCTCTAATTGTATAGAAACAGTTATGCTGCAGAAACGATTTCACTTGGGTTTTAAACTTTTCTATTAAATTTAATCGTGTAATATCATCTGGCAAAGTGTTGTAAAATAATGTACATGTATTGTATGTGAATTTTTTGTAATGAGCTGTTGATACTGTCACCTGATGAATATAATTTCTACGTCGAGTGTTATAATAATAGACTTCGGCATTTTCTGAAAATATATTCCCGCGCTTGAGCAAGTCATTTTTTACAAAAAGCACTGATTCGTAAATAGGAAGACACGGTAATGGTAGAATTCCTAGATGAATGAAGAGAGGCTAATATAAATCACGTGGGTGGGATTTGGTTATTATTTATACAAGTCGTTTTTGTAATCTAAAAGTCTAGGAGCTATAAGATGTATTTCCCCAGAATATTATGCCATATCTCAGGCGGGAATGGACATTCGCGAAGTATACACAACGAGCAGTATGAAGGCTGACTGAATTTGCAAGAATTCTGAACGCGTAGCATAATGAACTTAATTTTGTGTTCAATTCATTTAAATCGACGTTCCATTTAAGGTTTGACTGAATTGAGAGACCTAAAAATTTTGTTGCCTTAACATCAGTCAATGGTACACTGTTCATTTTCAATGGAGCACAGAATTGTTTATTTGAAATGGAAAACTGCATTACAACCGTTTTCTTTTCGCTTACTATTAATTTGTTATTTCGGAACCAATTTGAAAATCTGATATTGTACTATTTACTGTTTCTTTATTGCAAAGGATGTTCGTATCATCCGCAAAGAGAACCGTTCTTCCGTTTCGAATCGTCGAGGGCATATCGTTTACGTAGAGTAGGAACAGAATAGGGCCTAAAATCGATCCTTGAGGAACTCCACATGCAACGGGCAAAGATTCGGAGAGGTGCGTACGTAATGTTCCATCATTCCAGTAAGGTATTTCAACTCTCTGAGATCGTTGTTTAAGGTACGAACATAACCAATCTAGAGCAATACCACAAAATATATATGAAGGTAATTTTGAAAGTAAAATGTCATGATCAATGAGGCCAAAAGCTTTTGAGAGATCTAAAAATAATCCAATAGGTGCCTCGTTTTGATCCAATGATGAGGCGACATCTTTAAGAGAAGAAAATATAGCTCTTTTCGTTGATTTTGATTTTCTAAATTCATGTTGGCAATCTGAAAGCGCATCGTGTTTAATGAGAAAGGTTTCCATTCGTATGTAAAAAAGTCTCTGTAATATTTTTGAAAATACTGATCCCGTGCAGTGATTTTATTTATTCTCTTGAAAGGAAATCATTTACCATTGTTTTTTCTGATTTAATTTTCGTCAACTTTTGTGAACCTAAATTACCTACGTTATCTGAATAGCTGAGCTACATGGATATTTGACAATTCGTACCAATTCCTAAAAGAAATTGTATATCGCCCTACTACCTGGTCGGTACGTTAAAAAGTACAGCACAGCATATTCTTGATGAGCGAGATGTGTCTCCAGCACAATGTATTTTGGCGTAGTTATGTCTCCAGCCGTATGAGAGCAGCACTAGTGCGCTACAAGCGCAGTGCGAGTTTATAGTCCTGCACCCGTCGGTTTGTGGGCATTGTGAAAAATTATATCGTGGCAAACATTCTATAGTTATTGAACCAGTGCTCTACAAATTTGTGCATATCATGGACCAAATAGAAGTGTTGTCGGAGAGTATGATTAAAATCGAAAACGTAAGTTGTATTCTTTAACCAAGAGTTATTTACCATGTAGTGAATGTATACTTCTGTTTTAAGGTTATTTAATTTGTAGTCGTTTTAATAAAAACTATACGAGACTGTTCACTTTATGTTCATTATTGTAAAGAGTTGTATTTGCTCAACATTCAACATTTAGCTGAAGTAATTATTTTAATGTCTATGTAAATATCTCTCTTTTACGATGTATACACCTACTAATATATTATCTTGAAAAAATTATGAATATTGCATTCAAGACAAGATGTGGTTGTAGTGAATGTTTACTAAAAGATTCTACCTCTCCTTCAGGTAAAACAGCAACCTGATGACATTCTGAAGAGGAAGTTTATAATTTCACAGTGAGTTGATAGTTGTTTACGGTTACGAAATATGAAAAGTTAAGGGTTAAGTTAATTTTGTTTCCAGTCACTGAGGAATGTGAGGAAGACATGTAAATGAAGAAGTGATGTTTGAAAATTTAGTAAGAAGTACTTCATGTTATTAACAAGTTCTTGTATTAATGGAAGGTGGCCTAGGTAAACAGGATTTCTCCTATTTATGAGGATGTAAATTAATATTTTAATATACTAAAGTGCTATGCATATTTTGTTGAATCCATTGTACGAGAACCAGTTATTTACATTCGGAATACAGTTAGATTGGAATCTCAAATTCTTCGGGTCGTTAAGGAAAAGAAAAAGTTTGAACAGACTTTGTGAGAATATTGCATTGTGAATTTGTCTTCGTGGCGTGTTTAACTTTAGAAGTCATGGTAAAGTAGATATTTTTTGCTCTTAATAAAGAAACCTCAGATGCTTTTCTTTTCAAGTGCTTTCTTTATGTGATCTCAGATGTGTGGCAGGTCTGACCCTTAATACGCTACAGTTAGTTCATCTGACAGAGCTGCTAGTTTTGATGATCGTCGTAGGTTGGGTTTTGCCATTTGAGCGTAACATTGACGTACAATTTCATTTTTCTTCCCTTGACTTATTTCCCATCAATATTTCAGGTATTTCTATTAACATGTATTTAATGTTTATAAAGACATATAACAGTTTTTTAATAAATTCTGTTATAAAGAAGTCTGAAAATATCGATAAATGAAGACAAACAAGAATGTAATTATCTTTAATCCTGTTTATTTATAAAAATTTTATTTAATTATTATTTAATATTTCCAATGCTTAATTAACATGTATTGTAATGAAATAGAAGAATTTGTGTCCAAAGCATTTGTGGTTGAAACAAGTTGTTTATGGAGACATGATTCTTTAGTGTTGTGTGTTACGGAATTTCAAGAGAACTTGTTGACACTCTCAACTTGTAAAAATAGAATGGAAATTGAAGGGTTTTTTGCTTAAGTAGGAAATATACCACTTACTGAGATAAGCATTTCTACCATTATACTTTGACCTTTTTCAAAATCTTAAGTGAGGAATCAATGAGATGAAATAATCTTTTGAGACCAACTACAATTGATTCCTTAAAATGTAAGGACATTTTCTTTCTTTATTTCTTCCTTTTAATCTTTTTCGTGTATTTCTCCCTTTCTTTCTTTCCATCCTCAAATTTTTTCATTTGGGGAAGTAAAAGAATCAAGTAGTTGTTTTAAAGGCCCTTTTTAATTTCAAATAATATTTGAAATAATTTGTTTTAGAGATAATTTTTTTTTAAGTCCTCTATGCTTTTTTATGTTTTAGAATATTTATATTTTTGTTTGATGGGTTTAATTTACATCATTTCAGGGTTGGCTGAATTTTCCCAAATTCTAAAATCACTTATTTTAACCCCTATGGTGAACCCACAAAAAATGTAAATATATGATTTTTAATTATTTAAAAAGGTAAATTTTTAAATTATTATTGAAATAATAATAAAAAATCATTTCAGATTCTTTGTAAGTATCAAAACAACAAGTACAAAATATTAAACGCTATAAAAACAAACTTCTTTGCTAGTATTTGACAACTCCAATTCCAACACAATACAGAAAAAAAGGAAATTTTCAGAAAAATAGAGTTATTTTTGCAGCGTTATCGGGTTTTTGCATTTGTTGCTTTATTACTCAAACAAAATAACGAAAAAAAAGTTCAGTTCCCAGTAATGATTATATGAATTTGTTTTTTAAACCGGGAGCGGGGGCTGGGGTGTATCTTTAATTTCACCATTTTGTTCATATATGTTGCTACTGAATATCTTTCAGTTTGACTCTTAAATGGTAAAAATCAGACTTTTATGTAAGAAGGGGAAAAATCATATTCACTGATCAAACTCAGTAGAAAAAATTTAAAACCCCAAAATATCTTCTGTGTCTGCAAAAAAAGCACTAGTTTTTGAGCCTGTATCATTTTATTGTACAGTAGATCCTTTTTTAAATACCCATAAATCGGATGATTTTTCAAACAACGCACATGCTAAGCTTCTGGTCGATTATTGATGCCTATCCTTGCAGCAACTGTGGTAGTGTCCCTTTTTTGTTTGGGGAAGGGGCAGTGTCCCCCTTAAAAAAGAAAATGAAGATGGAAGATGATGAAGGGTGAGTTGTGTTTTCCCTTTTTTTCTCCTCTGTAGGATTATTCACTATTATTGAGTCTTTATCTTTAGAATATAAATTTTATATTTATAATAAAGTATAGCAATTTTAATTAGCCCGCTTATACCATTTCAATCGTGATGTATCTTTAAATTGATTCTGCTTTTGATTGAACGGCCCCAAAAAAACTATGCATAATCAAAAAAAGTGAATAAAAGCTGCATAATAGCAAAATTAAAGATTATATATGAACCTCCCCCGTTCTGAAAGAAATCAGTTGAAGTAAGACGGGAAAGGGAAAAATTGACTTTGGGGGTGTTGTTTTTGGTTGTAATCCTCAAATATATGTCATGTGTTTCAAAATTTTAATGTAGAAATTTTTTCCCCTCATTGAGTGTAGAGGTTTATATTGTGTTTTTGGGGAGATGATTTAATGCTTGTCTAAGGTTAGTGTTAACTAGGGGGGTTTTGGGTGTTTCTTTTTTGTCTTTGAGGTTGTTGGTAAACCATGAAGAATCGAATTTTAATGTGTTGATGAGGAAGAGGTTGTAATTTTTGGCAATGGATCCCCTAATTTCTTGCCCCCTAAAAATCAAATATCCCAAAAATGCAGACAATTATTCCCCCATATAAAATTTGAAAATGATCCCAAAAGCAATGAAAATAATTTTTACAATATTTTTAAAATTTTAATTAACAAAATCAGTAAGTAGAGGGAAAAGGGGGAAAAGTATGATAATGTCTTGTTCAAATCCCAAAATAATTTGTCATAAAAAAAAGAGAAATAACTAGGTATAAACATTGTGACTTAAAGCTTTTTTGAAAAATGTTTTTTATTGTTAAAAGTTTTTGTAGAATAATTTTTTGTCGTATGTTAATGCATGGGGTTGGCGAGTGATGGTTGCACCCCCGCATTATCTGGGGTTTTTTAGAGTTATTTGGTTTATTCTAGTAATCATCACTGATCAAGTAACCTCTGAACTGAATAATATTCAGTTTCTGTAATGAACCAAGAGTTTATTACTTAATTCAGATTCATTCTTCTCGATTTCAAAGCGCAAATAAAAAAATGTTTTTTTTCCCCCTTTCAAGGGGTTGTCGTTTAAATTTATTGAGTTTCCCTGGGTATATCTGCATTATCCATATGGATAAACAAAATTATAATTTCTTTTATCCTTATTAAAAGAAAATCGTAAGTGAAAAAGAGCATCTGGGCGTTTCCTTTTTTCCCTTCTTTATTGTAGCCCCAAAAGTGATATAAATTTAGCTGATTTGCCAGCAATGGGAAGATCAAAAAGCAGTTGTTTGGGGGCGTGTATACATTTGTTGAAAAAAGATTTTTATGGGTTTTCATATCAACATCATGACTGTCTAGTTTTATTAGGTCAAAATCATCCTACCCTAAAAAACGAGGGAAAACTGAAATGGGGTCTTTTTAAAAAAAAAAATTCCACTCTAATAAAAAAACATTGTATTTTCCTTGCTGCTGTCCATGGCCCAAAACGGGTTTATCCAATGCCCCCGGTTTGATTTCCCACACACCATTGGGTGAGAGGGGATACAAAATATGCAGATTTATACATGGGGGTGAGTAGTGTAAAAAAGGTATGTATTGTCTTAAATGTCTTTTTTATGTAGGCCAACTAAAAAAAATTGTTTTTCTTTTGAGCTGTAAAATAATAGTTAAAAACCGTAAGTTTAAACCAGTGGGAGAGGTGGCTCAGGCATCAACTGATGTCTCAGACCGAGAGGTCCTAGGTTTAGCCCCGTAGGATTTTCGACACTGTCATAGCTAGGTGGTCAGTCCCCGTTTGGGGGAAATTCAGCAGCCTGCTTTTGTCGTAGTTTTCCGTTGATTCTGGATCAATATTAAGCGAATTCTGTAGCAGTACCCTAAAAAACGGGCCCGGCCGCCGTTTTTCCTTCCTCTTCCTTGTATCCGGGCCCCCCTTACGCACTATAAAATGGATGCCCCACTCCACATACCCCGGGAGCCCGGTCGGGTTTGAGTTGTCGGCGGGGCGGGGCTGTGGGAAGTCCGGTTGGGGACCCCCCATCCGAGGGATGTCCGGACCCCGCCATCCAGGGGGCGAGGCCAGGGGTTTGCCAAAGGCCCTCCGACCACCATTCGTTGGATTTTGTCGTGGTTCTTCACCCAAGGTTTATGTGCTGTCAATTTTTGGTAACTCTACTAAATTGCACTGGAACAAAACAAATATTCATTCAAATCAACCTGCAACACTCGGCAGAAAATTTTAATCTTTTCGTTAAATAAACCTAAACGAAACAAAATTTTTTTGTAAATGGCCTAAAAAAACCCCCCAATGTGAGTATATTTTTTTGCATTTTCTACTGTAATAATGGGAAAAATTATTTTTTTTTATTTTTTTTACGTCAAAAAAACATTTAAAAAACTGCTATGACGTGCTAGGGGGAAAAGTAATTGTGCACTTTTTCAAAATTCTTGACCCCTACACTTACTCATATACTATTTAAATTTTAATTTTAAAAGGGAAAAAAAAAAAAAACTCCCATGCAAAAAAATCTATTTCAAGGATAAACAACAAAAAATTTTAAATTTTTGAAATTTAAAAGGGAGAAAAAAAAAAAAAACCCCCCATGTAATAAAATCTATTGTAAAAGAAAAAAAAGCAATAAATTTTTGGGCTTTTAATACTTCCTGCCGCGACAAAGGAAAGATCATTTGAATAATTGTATTTCCCATGAATTTAAAGACGTACAGAAAATGATGTTCATTTATGTCCAAAAAAACAAGGGCCATCTCAGCATTTGCTCAATGGATCGAAACTGGACGAAAAACCTGATCGAGATGGGGTCATTGCCCCCAAGTTTAAAACAATAGTTGTTACAGGTTTTTATATTTTTTATACAGCCCAAATGGTAAAAAATCTTTTTATCATTTTAAAATTTTTTCTTTTCTTGTGATGCTCATAGCCCCCAAGAAAAGTTTGCGCAGAAACGTTTCACTTGGGATTTAAACTTTTCTTAATTTAATCGTTTAATGTCATCTGGCAAAGTTTGTAAAATAATGTACATTTTTGATTTTTTTGAAATGAGCTGTTGATCTGTCCCTGATAAATTTGTTTTTCTACGTCGGTGTTATGTAATAGACTTCGATTTTCTAAAAAAATATTCCCCGCCCTTGAGCATATCTTTTTTTCAAAAACCACTGATTCGTAAATAAAAGACACGGAAATTTAAAATTCCTAGATTAATGAAGAAAACACATGAATCCGTGGGGGGGATTGTTTTTATTCTACAATTCGTTTTGTAATCAAAAAGTCGGGGTTTGATGTTTTTCCCCCAGAATATTATCCTTTCTCAGGCGGGGGAAACATCCGGAAGATACACATGAGCGGTATAAAGGGCTGATGAATTTGAAAATTTGAACGCGAGCATAAAGAATTAATTTTGTTTCAATTATTTAAATGGATTCCTTTTTAAGGTTTACTAATTAGAGACCTAAAAATTTTGTTGCCTTAATATCAGAAATTTAATTTTGTTCTTTTTCAATGGAGCCAGAATTGTTTATTTGAAATGAAAACTTTACAACCCTTTTTCTTTTCGTTTATATTAATTTTTTTTTCGGAACCAATTTGAAACATTGATATTGTATTTTTTATTTTTTTTTGAAAAAGGATGTTCGATCATCTGAAAGAAACCGTTCTTCCGTTAAAAATCGTCGAGGGCATATCGTTTGTAAAGTAGGAACAGAATAGGGCCTAAAATCGATCCTTGGGGAAACTCCACATGCAACGGGCAAAGTTTCGGAAAAGGTGCGAGTAATGTTCCATCTTTCCCAGTAAGGTATTTCAACTTCTGAGATTTGTTTAAGTAGAACATAACCAATCTAGAGCAATTATAATTGTACAGACGTGCTTGTTTTCAAAGTTGTGGTCGCGGAATGCCGCCAAATTAATCTTTAATTTAAATGGAAATTTTTTCCCATTATAAATATATTATGGGTTTTAAAGATATATAATAAAATTTAAAATTTTTCCCCGATGTACCGGGAAAGCCGTTAGGGGTGTTCCGCCAGAAACAGGTGGCAAACACTTGTTATCAATAATGTTAGCGTTGATGTGATTAAAAAAAAAGATTTAAAATATCCGTTGATAAAGTGCTCATTTAATATCAGAAACATGTCGCAAATATCTTTTCGGGGACGCGAAAAGTATTCCAAAAAGTAGGACGAGGCTGCCCCCAAAGTTAACCCGGGGGGGGCGTATTTAAAGGGGTGGGGAGCTGCCATCTTAGGGATAAAATCACACCAACCGGGGAAAGGGTGCCGAGAAAATTTAAAACGTACTAGTGTTTGCAGGAAGGTCCCAAAGAAGTTTTGCCTAAATTCAGTAGGGGTATTGTATTTTCTTTCTTTCACTCATTGTGTGTTCGTGTTGAATTCGTGTTTTGTGGTGGGATGAAAACCAAAATGTAAGTTCGAACACATTTGTATAGACGAAAAACGGGGTGCGGCCAGCAATCGAAATCCGTCGATGCTGGCGTCGCAACAATTCTCCCCAGATCGTCATTTACGTCTTTCAAATCCGACTTGCAAAAACGCAAAATTTCATTTCGGTTTCTGGAAGACTTTTAAACTAATCTCCGTGTTTCATTAAAATCATCATAGAATTTAATTTTTTAACGGAGCTTTGGATATCTTGTATATATACAAAAAGTTAATAGTGTTAAAAACTTAACATTATTGTTTATATTGCTAAACAAAAAATAATTCCTTCCACAGCTATAATCCGTAAATGCATAAATACTGGTCACATTAACACTTTTCAACATTTGAAAATTTTTGTCATTATTTACAAAAATTAAGCCTTTAAAAAAAATTGCATTTTATTTCTGTTACTGCTTACCCGTCAAAGTTTTTAATGCTGCGATGGAAAAACGTTTTTGACAGTAACTCTCTTTTTATTCCTCTTGTAGCAAATTACTTTTTGTTTGTTGTGGTGAGAATCCATGTTTGGTGGGGCCTTGATCCGATAAATCGATTGATGAGTGTTCAATGCGTCGCATGCATGCGTTTTAATTAGTTTGATGTTTGTATTCTCGTTTCTTTATCTTGTAACCCGTTTATTTGTGAGTGTTTAAAAACTGGGATAATTGTGTTTTAGTTTTGATTTCTTATTCTCTTGTGATATTCCATCTTTTTATCTTTCTTCTTGGGTCAGTGATCAAAAATGTATAAATACGTTTTAGTTATTATGATATTATTCTTTATAAATGAGTGCCTATAAGTTCGTAAAGAAATTTCGTTCATATCGTAGGGGGAAGTATTTCATGTCCTTTTTTTAATTTTGAAATTTATTTTGAATGCCCTCCACATGTGAGTCTCGTGATGTAAAACTCATTCTTCATAGAAACAAATAACTTTCAAATGTTTGAATTATTATTTTAATTAATTAAACGTCCCCCACTGTCCTTCAAGATCGTGATGTCGATCTTGGAATGTTTGTCCATTCAAAAAACCCCTAGAGTTTAAGCTTTTGGACGCAGCTTCTCTTTTTAAAATTATACCTTAAATATGGGAAAGGGGGTACCACCAATTGTGGTGGGGGCCCCTGAATCTGCATGAATGATAGGGGAAAATAATTTTTACCCTTATCTCTAAACCCTTCCCCGATCTTAACGATTTTTATTTTTTAAAGAAAAAAAATGTTATTTAAAAATTTTGATGTACTGTTTGATATTTCGTACGATTTTAAAAAAATTTTTTTTAAATCAGTATAACTTTGGGAAAAGTCCGAAAAATCTGGATTTTGGTGCCATTTTGTTTACCGACGCCATGTCTCAAAGAAACTTTTGGGAAGTTGTAATCTTTTGGGGGAAAATAGTTTTTGGATATGCTTTATTTGCACCGTGATCGTCGTTGCACTGCATTTCGTGAGTTTGTATTTACGAAATTAAAAAAAAATATTAAAGTCCTGCTTATAATGAGTATAAATTCATTGTTGTATAATTTGAATATATAAATTAATTTTCAGCAAAAAATTATAGGGATTTTAAGATTTGGGGATACGGTATCTTATTTTTATCAAATGTGATCAAATTATTAAGAGATGAAACATTTGATTATAATTTGATTACAAAATAAATATAAAGATAACGGGGGAATGTAATTTTATATCTCAATTTTTTAAAGATATTTTGTGTTTTCAGCGTAAACGTACTTGTTTCACTGGGGGAAAAATTTTAATTTGTTGGAAATGTTCAATTCAGCAAAATTTTCATAAAAACTTATTAGTAATATAATACATTGTTAAAGGGAGCATACTTTTATTTAGGACTGTAAAGTTAGCTGTGTCGACAGCAGGTGTCGAATCAACAAGAAATATCTCTATCGTCATTACAAGTCGGGAAAACCGAAAAAAATTGAGAACATTTTTTTTTTTTGCCATTATCAAAGGCTCCCCCATAAATCTTGAACCCTTTTTTATAAAATGTACCATAAATTATTTTTCGCCTTTGTAATTCACTTTTCTAAAATTAATTCCAATAAAATTTTTCTTTCATGCTACACCATTGTAGTGCAGTGTTGTTCAAAAAGTAAAAGGCTATGGAACCCCGGAAATTCTGCACTAAAAAAAATTAATAATACGCATCAACCCTGCACTTAAAACAGGCAAAATATGGGGTTTAAAAATAAATGGAGTTAGCAAAGCTAACATTTATTTACAGTTAATCTTCATTTTCACGGTTGAAAACTCGTGTAATAAAAACATATTTTCCCCAAAAAAAATTAAACTAAAAACCAATAGCATTTTACAAGATGCCAAACATTGAGTCCGTTACAAAGCATGAGCACGAATAAGATTACGGAAAAAGATTCAAAGGAAAACAATTTATCAGATTTTCGGAATGTGTTGATATTAAGCATTGGCATGGCCCCAATTCCCCTTTTCTTTTTCAAAAAAAAAAATTAAAAAAACACTTCAACCCCTTCTGCACAAAAAAATGCAGTATATGCCTTTAAGTATTTACAAGCATTAAAATACGCAGTTAAAAAAAAAATCCCGAATACAATTCAAAACAAAAAAGGACAATTTTTTTATTGTTTTTTATAAAAATATACAATTTCTTTCGATGTGGGCGTTCGTAAAAATATGCAACTTCATGAAGGGCGATCTGATAAGATAACAATGGAAACGACTCTGAATTAGGCTTATTGAGGCAGCGTTGTCATTGCGCGACAAAGGCCATCGACGGGAATGATTTTGTGGAAATTCGCAATTTAGCGGATTTTTTTGGGGCGGTTTTGGGAATGCGATATTTTTTTTTTTAAATAATCAATAGTGACCTCCCAATAATTTACAAATATTCATGTCGCCTGAAGATGCGCATTATACAAAAATTAGTTTTGAACATCTTGCAAATTTTAGATGGGGGGTGGATTCATACGCGGAAGGCGGTTCGTATATTTTATATTAAGAATATATTTTTAAGATGCTTTTTGAGTCCTCTTTATTTTTTAAATTTAAAAAGGCGAATCTCCAACTTTGTCTAAAAAAAATTTTTTCCTTTCTTCTTAGATAAATGTCTATAGTTTATTTTTATCACAAACAGTTCCCCTTTTAAAATTTTAGTCATTCAGATGTAATTTATTGTTCTTTTGTTTACATTGTAGTTTTTTATGACTCCCTTCGTATCTAATCTTTTTCAAGATGTTAAAACTGTGTTAAGATGTTAAAAAAATCCTTTTAAAATTCAAAATTTATTGTTTTTTATCCTTGAAAATAGATTTTACTACATGGGAGTTTTTTGTTTTTTCCCTTTTAAAAATTTAAAATTTAAAAAGTATATGACTTAGTGTAGGGGTCACAGCATTTTGAAAATGTCACACAATTCACTTTTCCCCCTAGCACGTCATCGAAGTTTTTTAAATGTATTTTTGAAAAATAAAATTTAAAAAAAAAAGTCGCAAGTCTGTCAGCAACGCTAGTGCCTAACGGGTTCCCATAATTTTTTTCCAAAAATTTATATTCCTTGATCAATGTAAATTAACTCGAGGCTTTGGGGGTTTCCCGGGTATTTTGATTTTAGGCATTAAGCCTGCAGAAAAAATTTTTAAATTTTCTTATAAATTCTTTTAATTTGTTGATTAAACATTGTCGTGGGTAGCGTAAAGGAAGCAAAAAAAATAAAAGTCTCATTTCGTATCGTTGAAAACACTGATTTTTTGGGAAAAGGCAAAGTTCAGTTTTATCGTTGACCTTAACTCAATTGGTGGCACAAACCGGTCAAATTATTTGAAATGTGGCGCATTGCGGTATTTCAATTACCACCCCGAGATAGTTAATTTTCGCTCCAAATCTTTACCGATTACTTTTCAAAGAGAAAAATTTTATTCCCTTTCATGAATTTTTAACTGCCGTAGGGGGCGCACAGACCAGAAACCCGAGCAAGGGCGTAGACAGCGCTCAGATAAGTCTTTTTTTTCCAGATAAAATGCGACGGAATACATTGTTTTAAAAAGGTTCTCGTTTCAGATCGCCCGCCAGGGTAAAAGAACTGCAAACGCGCGTATTGACTGCCCGAAGGTTGAATGGAGTGCAGGCCCCCATAGGGGGATCGCTTTCCAAACCACATGATAGGTTCTCCCGGCGCGTAATCCCGTGCCGGGGAATTTGGAAGGGGCCACCTATTTCTTTTGCCCTAACACCGATATTTTTTCAATCAATTATGCAATGGGGGTTTGCAAGTCTCATTTGTCGTTTTGGCCCTTTTTTAGTCAGAGGCGACAAGTGTCATTTTTTCGCCCATTCTCTTCAATAAAGCTCCCCAAGATATCGCCACCTCAACAATTCACAAATTTAAGATTGTTGTTCAAAAATATCTTAAAAAGGACATGTATTTTTATTTCTTCGAAAATACAGTTTTCCGATAACTATAATGAAATATATGTAATTAAAAAAAAAAAACAATAATTTTCTAAAAAAACCCCTTTTCTATTAATTGTATGCTCATCTCCTTGCAAATGTGTGTGTGATTCTCTCTCTCCCCCTCCCTCTCCCTCCTCTCTCTCCCCCTCTCTCCCTCTCTCCCTCCTCTCCCTCCCCTTCTCTCCCTCCTCTCTCCCCCTCTCTCTCCCTCTCTCCCTCTCTCCTCCCTCCCTCTCTCTCCCTCTCTCTCTCTTCTCTCTCTCCTCTCTCTCTTTCTCTCTCCGGATGGAAACTTCGTGTTTTGAATATGTCTCTTCGCCATGTATTGTGATCAGAGAAAGAAAAAAATGTATGAGAGAGTTCTTCCACTTGCAGGAGATAAAACCACCAGTCGGTGTGTTTCTGTATCCTGAGGAGGTTCCCAGCGAAGAGGTGAACGAGGAAGACAAGGTAAGAACAACACGCTCTAGCCCCAATTTCCTTTTGAACGCATTAACACTAATTAGTGTATTCTGAAAGTCGTTGCTACATGAAGAGATACGTTAGAGGTAATGGCAAAGCCACAATTTATTACCTTCGGTGGCACACTGGGTAAGTGAACTCTGTACAGTTGTCTGAAATCATTTCGTGAAGAAATACTCTCATTGAGAATGACATGATTTTCTTGACACTACGATCAATGAAACAATTGACTCTGACATAGTCATGCGCCATCAACCCCACGGTAGCAAGGCCCCCTCGATTTCCCACCCCGAAAAAGTGTATGCAGGGACACAGTGTTTTTTCAAATCGTCATGTTTGAGAATTAAAATTTCAAATTTTAATCACATTTAATTGAACTTGTGCGGAGTTGGTTTTTTCAATCCCAAAACAGCGGTGCCTTTTGAATTTTTTTAATGAAAACTTATTTAACAATTTTTCAATTCGATTTTGTCGCACATAACGCTAAAAACATGTAAAGTCGCAATACTGTTGAGCTGGTCTTCCAACATTGTTGTTAGCTTATTTGAAACGATGCAATACCGAGAAATTTCGTTCATTTGAACTCTACAAATTAAACAAACAAAATCTTAATAAAATTATAAAAACACTAATAAAATAAAAATGAGTAGTACATTAATAATTGAAAGGGTCAGCAGTAAAAGGTGCTAACTGACACTTCCGCCGAAAGTGACATTTCAATGTAGAACGGTTATACGAGAATGAATTATGTCGCTGATGCAATCTCGTGAGCGTACAGTTACTACAAATCATTATATTCGAAATTCGAAAGCTGGCATTAGTTGAAGAATATGCTATCTGACTTGAAATGGCGGACAAGGCACTCACACCACCCAAAACGAACGTCCTAAAACTCCGAATAAAAGTAAAAATGCAGGTAAATTATGATTATCAAAGGGCGAATAATATGAATCTCAAATATGCTGGACAATAGTTTAAAAGCTACAAGGGGGATGCAGTTCAAGCGAAAACGCCTCCAATTTCGGTAATATGCAAAAAGGTGCTATCTGCCGTGGCTACTGCGCACCAGTGGCGGATTCAATGGGGCCCTGCCAAGGCCTAGGGTTCATTACTTTCTTTTCTTTGACTAAATTGATTTAAATATTGATTTATGGAACCTGGAATGGAATTTATTATGGAATTATTTAAACAATCATATTGTATACGCCACAAAAACAATGTACAATATAATATAATATAAATATACAGTACAATATAAATGTGAACGATCCGGCAACAGTGGCTAATCTCTTTAACCAATACTTTTCGAGAATTGCTGCCGATCTCACTAAGGGTCTTCAGGCACAAAATTCAAAAACAGACAGTTCACCCAAAATTTTAGACACGATGTTCGTTTCCGAAACTTCTTCCTATGAAATTCTCAAAATAATCGGTAAATTAAAAATAAATTTTCGTCCGGTTTAGATGAATTCCGGATTCTTTGTTAAAGACTTGTGCGTATGCCATTATACACCGTTAACTCACATATTTAATGCATCTTTATGCACTGAACGTTTCAGATATTTTCAAAACAGCTAACATTAAGCCGCTTTTCAAAAAGGCAACAAAATGAAATTCAAAATTATCGGCCCATTTCTCTTCTATCAGTTTTTCAAAATATTTGAGAGACTTTTACGTACGAATGGAAACCTTTCTCACTAAACACGACGCGCTTTCAGATTGCCAACATGGATTTAGAAAATCAAAATCAACGGAAACAGCTATATTTTCTTTTCTTAAAGATGTCGCCTCATCATTGGATCAAAATGAGCAACCTATTGGATTATTTTTAGATCTCTCAAAAGCTTTTGACGTCATTGATCATGACATTTTACTTTCCAAATTACCTTCATATGGAATTCGTGGTATTGCTCTAGATTGGTTATGTTCGTACCTTAAACAACGATCTCAGAGAGTTGAAATACCTTACTGGAATGATGGAACATTACGTACGCACCTTTCCGACTCTTTGCCCGTTGCATGTGGAGTTCCTCAAGGATCGATTTTAGGCCCTACTCTGTTCCTACTTTACGTAAACGATATGCCGTCGACGATTCGAAACGTAAGAACGGTTCTCTTTGCGGATGATACCTACATCCTTTGCAATAAAGAAACCGTAAATAGTACAATATCAGATGTTTCAAATTGGTTCCGAAATAACAAATTAATAGTAAACGAAAAGAAAACGGTTTTAATGCAGTTCTCCATTTCAAATAAACAATTCTGTGCTCCATTGAAAATGAACAATGTACCATTGACTGCTGTTAAGGCAACAAAATTTTTAGGTCTCTCAATTCAGTCAAACCTTAAATGGAACGTCGATTTAAATGAATTGAACACAAAATTAAGTTCATTATGCTACGCGTTTAGAATTCTTGCAAATTCAGTCAGCCTTCATACTGCTCGTTGTGTATACTTCGCGAATGTTCATTCCCGCCTGAGATATGGCATAATATTCTGGGAAAATACATCTTATAGCTCCCAGACTTTTAGATTACAAAAACGAATTGTACGAATAATAACCAAATCCCACCCACGTGATTCATGTAAGCCTCTCTTCATTAATCTAGGAATTCTACCATTACCGTGTCTTCTTATTTACGAATCAGTGTTTTTTGTAAAAAATGACTTACTCAAGGGCGGGAATATATTTTCCGAAAATGCCGAAGTCTATTACTATAACACTCGACGTAGAAATCATATTCATCAGGGGACAGTATCAATAGCTCATTACAAAAAATTCACATACAATACCTGTACATTATTTTACACTTTGCCAGATGACATTAAACGATTAAATTCAATAGAAAAGTTTAAATCCAATGCTTTAAATCCAATCGTTTCTGCTGCATAACTGTTTCTATACAATTAGAGACTATACTGAGCATCAGAAGAAAAGTAACATTCATATTTACATAATGCATTATTTACCATTTGGACTGTATAAATGAGTATAAACAACCTGTAACAACTATTGTACTACAGCTTCCGGGTCAATGACCCCCATCTCGATCAGGTTTTTCGTCCAGTTTCCGTGATCCATTGAGCAAATGCTGAGATGGCCCCTTGTTTCGCTTCTGGACATAAATGTAACTTCATTTTCTGTGCACGTCTTCTAGAATTCAGTGGGAAATACAATTATTCAAATTATCGTTACCATGTTGTCGCGGCATGAAGTAATAAGAGCCAAAATTTATCGCTTATTTGTCTTTGAAAATAGATTTTATTACATGGGAGTTTTTTTGTTTTTTTTTTCTCCCTTTCAAAATTAAAAATTTATTGCTTGTTTATACTTGAAAATAGATTTTATTACATGGGAGTTTTGTTTTTTTTCTCCCTTTCAAAAATTCAAAATTTAAGTAGTATATGACTTAGTGTAGGGATCACAGAATTTTGAAAATGTGCACACAATTCACTTTTCCTCATTGCACGTCATACGCAGATAAGATGCGACAGGCCGCCTTCGTAAGGTGGCATCGCTTTCCGAAGCCACATGCCGATAGGTTCTCCATGGCGCGTGAATCCCGTGCCGTGTGAATTTCATTAAACACGAGAATACAATCAGGAAGGGACCACTTATTTCTTTTGCCCTAACACCGATAATTTTTTCAATACTTAATTATGCTATCTCAGAGTTTGCTTACAGTCTCATATTTGTCGTTTTCAGAAGCTTCTTTTATAGTCAGAGTGCGACAAGTGTCATTAGCAGTTTTCTCGGCCATTCTCTTCAATAAAGCTCCCCCAAGATATCGCCACCTCAACAATTCAACAATATTTAAGATTGTTGTTCAAAGATATTTTGAAATAAGGACATGTATTTATATTTTTTCGAAAATACGAGTTGGTTCCGTATACCTATAAGTGAAATATATGTAATTAAAAAAACTTTAAACAATAATATTATAAAAACCGCTATTTCTATTGATTGTATGCTCTTCTGGCATTGCAAATGTGTGTGTGTGGACTCTCTCTCTCTCTCTCTCTCTCTCTCTCTCTCTCCCCCTCTCTCTCTTTTCTCTCTCCGGATGGATACTTCGTGTTTTGAATATGTCTCTTCGCTTTGTATTGTGATCAGAGAAAGAAAAAAATGTGTGAGAGTGTTCTTCCACTTGCAGGAGATAAAACCACCAGTCGGTGTGTTTCTGTATCCTGAGGAGGTTCCCAGCGAAGAGGTGAACGAGGAAGACAAGGTAAGAACAACACGCTCTTGCCCCAATTTCCTTTTGAATGCATTAACACTAATTAGTGTATTCTGAAAGTCGTTGCTACATGAAGAGATACGTTAGAGGTAATGGCAAAGTCACAATTTATTACCTTCGGTGGCACACTGGGTAAGTGAACTCTGTACAGCTGTCTGAAATCATTTCGTGAAGAAATACTCTCATTGAGAATGACATGATTTTCTTGACACTACGATCAAAGAAACAATTGACTCTGACATAGTCATGCGCCATCAACCCCACGGTAGCAAGGCCCTCTCCATTTCCCACCCGCAAAAGTGTATGCAGGGACACAGGGTTTTTCAAACGTCATGTTTGAGAATTAAAATATCAAATTTTAATCGCATTTAATGGAACTTGAGCGGAGTTGGTTTTTTCAATCCCAAAACAGCGGTGCCTTTTGAATTTTTTTACTGTAAACTTATTTATCAATTTTTCAATTCGATTTTGTCGCACATAACGCTAAAAACATGTAAAGTCCCAATACTGTTGAACTTGTCTTCCAACATTGTTGATAGCTTATTTAAAACGATGCAATACCGAGAAATTTCGTTCATTTGAACTCTACAAATTAAAGAAACAAAATCTTAATAAAATTATAAAAAAACACTAATAAAATAAAAATGAGTAGTACATTAATAATTGAAAGGCTCACCAGTAAAAGGTGCTAACTGACATTTCCGCCGAAAGTGACAAGGAGAATGAATTATGTCGCTGATGCAATCTCGTGAGCGTACAGTTACTACAAATCATTATATTCGAAAGCTGGCATTAGTTGAAGAATATGCTATCTGACTTAAATTGGCGGACATGGCACTCACACCACCCATAACGAACGTCCTAAAACTCGCGAATAAAAGTAAAAAATGCACGTAAATTATGATGATTGGCAAAGGGCGAATAATATGAATCTCAAATATGCTGGACAATAGTTTAAAAGCTACAAGGGGGATGCAGTTCAAGCGAAAACGCCTCCAATTACGGTAATATGCAAAAAGGTGCTATCTGCCGTGGCTACTGCGCACCAGTGGCGGATTCAATGGGGCCCTGCCAAGGCCTAGGGTTCGTTACTTTCTTTTCTTTGACTAAATAGATTTAAATATTTATTTATGGAACCTGGAATGGAATTTATTATGGAATTGTTTAAACAATCATATTGTATACGCTACAAAAACAATATACAATATAATAACAGATATGTTTATTATTTAACAAAAATCCGTGATGACTCCAAAATAATTGGCTGGATCCGCCCATGCTGCATACCAAGAGGATTCAACGAAACTAGTGAACACATTACAAGACTGTCCCTTGAACTAAAGTTGCTTTGAACTGACTTCCAGTACGTTTTCTTGGAGAGTGAGCGTCAATTGCTTGATTGGTATGTTGTGTATCACAATAAATGTTATTAAACATAGAATTGTTTCAGATTTTATTTTATTCACTGTGTCTGTCAGGTATCAAAATGTGCTAACTGGCACATATAGCACCTTCTGCCACTAGAAAAAAAAGTAGGTTTTTGTCAGTTAGCACCTTGTGCTGGAGGCCCCTTCGATTATTGAAAATAATAAAATATAATTTCCTTAAATTGGAAACAATACTGACTTTGTAGTGTAATATTCCATGATTCCCCCCAAGAATAAGGCACAAGTCAAAGAATAAATAGAAAATGCATAACATTAACATGAACTGTAAAAACAGATGAAGGCGATGTCGCGTAGCGATAGTTTTTGAGAAGTAAACGGAAAACGCGACAAATTCACAATTGGGGCAAGATAGGGCAGTAGCGTTCATGTAGCGAAGTCGTTTGCAAGTTATTTGAAGGAAATCGCATCACGCGTTCGAAAGATATGAACATTTTTGTATAGTATAAATTCCAGCTTGTAAACAGACATGATAGCCATTGTTGTGCTTTAAGGTTCAGTAAATCAAAAGGTGTTTGTGGCGAAAATTAAGAGAACGCGTGAAGCAATACAAACAAAACTTTAAGAACCAACAGAATAAATCATTTAGAAAATTATGGTAACAGTCGCAACGTTGGGAAACTTCGAGGGGCTACGCCAGAACAGAAAATGTGAATTAAATTAAATGATGTAATATTTTGTAGGAGAAGCAACAGCGATCGTGTGATGTTAAAAGAAAAAAAGAGCTGACGATCCGGACACAACAATGACGTGGAGAGCGGGGTCGAAGTAGCTTGAATACGGACGCATGTTGAAACGCTCCGCAAAAAATTTTTATTTTAATAGAAAATTGCGTTCAGTTTGTGAATAGAGTGAAATATATCGTGTTTAGTAACTGTCGAGTTAATGGAAAGATAAAACGCGGAAGAGATATTTATATATTTCACAAAAACAGCGTTCGCGGAACACTGTCGCCATATTGTCGGTCGCAGTTAACAAAAACTAGTATAGTAATTAGTGAGTAGTTTTAATCAGGATATTCTTCATTTAAAGTAAATTTGTCGTTAACAAACGTGTGGAAATGGATGGATGCTGTGGAGATGAATTAATGGATGCTACGTGTATACTACGGAGGTGATATGGAACAACGGCGTTACGCGGATGGCCGATTTCTACGAAAGGAAAGTGCAATAACTTTGCGTAATTTAATAGTTCAGATAAATGGGAAGAAAGAACAGACTAGATTTTAATGTACAAGACCAAGTTTTGCGGAAATAATAATAGGCTATATTCAGACAGAATAGGGAATGCGCATTCAAGTGTGAATGATTTGTTTTGTTTTTTGTCGATTGTGTAAATAGTAAGTGTGAATGTGATTTTATGTATTTCAGGTATTGTGTTTTGTTGTTTATTGTATTGCATTTGTGTATGTTTTTGTTGTTATGTCTCCAGCGGAGTGTGGAGAGAGTGAAAACCGGAAAAGAATAAATAATGCCGGACGTATTTGGTTCGACAGTAAGCCATATGATATGATTTCGTGATTTTGTATTAAACAGTGACCTACGCCCAAGTGTCCAAGTATCTCGTTAGGCTCCTGTACAGGCCAACCACAGCCTCACGCTCAATAGTTTTATAACATTGAAGGAGTAGCTAAGTAACGGGCACAGTTTTAGATAAAGGAGGCAAAAGTTAGCAGGGCATAAATTTGTATAGATTTTTATATAGAGTAGAGAGATTCAAGGTATAGTCGTTTTATTTCATATTGTCGCCGCAACGTGGTGCGGTTACATACAGATTTGGGATAAGTAGGCAAGACGTTCCATTACAGTAGTAAATGCTCAGAGTGACGGCCTTTTACTCTTTTTCACTGTCGTGGCCGCAGGAGGTTGATTGGAAACCAGGACAGTTACTGCTTTCTCTTTCTTCCGACTAAAATTAGCCACTCTCTCTCTCGGCCCGAAATCTGAGGGCTCGCGGCCGGAGGGCGCTAAACGTGGAAGGGAAGCCGAAGGTCTTTCACGCGTCGCCAAATTGCCAAAACAACAGGTGGTGTTGCCAGACATGGTTGTGAGTTACGAGAAAGACCCGGTACATCCATTACCACCTAACCTCACCTCCCCATAAAGGTTTATCCGAACTGTGCGGCTAATGTGCGAATTTACCGCATACATTTATTACAAGGCATGTTTCATTGCAATGTCAAATCATCACGTGGAATAAAGACAATTTGGGAAAAGTGTACTTGGACAATTTTAAAAATTTATCAAAATTTTAAAAAAGTGACAAACGGTGCGAGAAATAGTATGATTTTGTAGCAATAACGATTTTAGTGTACATTTACCTTTTCCTTTTTATCGAAAAGTGATATTTTTGATAATTATATTTTTGATTCCACTATGTTTTATCACATACGTGGGCATAGAGATAGTAAGGACATTACATAACCCAGTGTACTGCGAAACTCATTGATCATTTAGTTGATCGGTGCATTAATTGCTAGTTTACCAATATTGTGAAAATGAATAAGAGGCAATGTACTACTAGCGTCATGATACATTTCACTGATCGTTTCTTTTTCTGCTGCAGGACCCTTTGGCCTGGGGCACTGATGTTTTTCTTCGTAAACGCGAGGAGTCTGCGGGTGAGTATTACTTAACTTGTGCCAGTATCATGTTGCATTTACCATTTCAACAGTTTTCATTTAATTAACTGTTTATCCAAATGCGCATTTTATCCCACAACGGCTGCGTGAAGGCGGGTGGACAGACACACGAACAGACGGGCGGATGGACGGAGATTGAGAGGTGGACGGACTGACGGACGGAAGACGGACGAATATTATGCAAACAATGGTGTGTTTTAATATGTCAATAACCTTAAGCGTTAGAAAGGCATTTATTTTAGAATCGCGGATAGACACTCCTATTTTGTGTATGTGAATAAGTTATTAAAAATTAATCATTACTGTGACTACTGTCACCCTCAGTTTGCTGATCGGTCGATCCCTCATGCAAAACCCTTTCATACGAATTATCACTGTTACAGAATTGAGTAGCGCTTCCACGAGAAAATCGGTTGTACGTTTTGCTTTCGCACCTTTTGTAAAAAGAGAAAGTGTTGTAATCGTGCGCCGGAAGTAGAATTTTTGAACAGAAAAGCACCTTATTTTCGGACCCTGGTAGTGAAAAATTGGATCAATATTTTCCTGTACTTAGTAAATTACTGCCTCTAACGCGTTGTGTAGTCAGAATCAGTATTTTGTCGGTCCTTGATACCGTAAACTCCATTGACGACGAAAGTCTGTCCGTCTTTCTGTCTTTGGTCAACGCTAGTGCCAAACCGTTCAGCCATTTTTGTCGAAAATTGGTACTCCTCGATCAAAACACGTAGTCAACGCCTGTTATAGTGAACTCAGATATAGTGAACTGTCGATTATAGTGCACTTAAGTCACCTGGTCCCGTTTCACATACATTACAAATAAGCATAAAAAGAATCTGTTATAGTAAACTTCGTTTATAGAAAATATAAAGTGCTAGAAATTATTTCCTTCCTAGAAAAGAATATATCGTTTCAGTGCCACAAATTTCAACATTAGGCAGCTTGAAAATATATCGGCCATCAATTGAAGGAGTCTCGTCTGAGGTGAAGGTAACGGACCGGAAATGAGGACCTTACTGATGACCTTATGCCTCTCGGTTTCGCTGCGGAAACAAAGGTCGCGTCCTGCGTGGGCTGCAGCTGGCGATTGCTTGCTTCAAGCTTGGTGTTACTTGATATTCCGCGGGACAAAGTGCGTTGTGTCCTACGTAGGCGACAGAAAGCGCGCGACTGCCACAGCCTGGCGATATCGGCCGTGCCGCACGGAAAAGCGATCAGTTTCATTAGCCGCTTGTGCCATCCTGCTACCGAAAGCATCTCTTAAGGGGCGTTTACAGTAGAGACAAAGTCTCCTAACTTTTCTGAAGTTAGGAGATAAACTCTCTTAGATGCCTTTACCGAATGAAAATATCTCCCGAAACGCGAGTCCCTAACTCCCAGGAGAGAAGTTTCCTGAGATCTCTCCGGAAAAGTATCTCCTTGCTGTTTACACTTGATTTAAATGTCTCTAGATGTTCTTTGGCGCCGCCATGTTGAATAAGCAGCCGATGAGCAGCGGCAAGCAGTTTGAGGTTAGAATGTGACAGATCTTGCAGTTGCTTGTGCCGCTTTAATAATTTTGAAGAAGCGAAGAAAAAGAAAGAGACAAGTGTGGGTGATTCGTTTTACAAAGAAGAGCTAAGTATTTATAAAACTCTGATGGAGGAATTGCAGGAAGAGAATTTTGATAAAAAAAATATTTATTTACTACCTGTTCAATTGCATTGTAATTTTGGAAATTAATAAAATAAAACAAGTTTTAATTAATGGAGGACTAAAAATTGATTGACTATTGGAAAACTTGATCGCATTCGAGAAAATAGTTTTGACCTAATGTAAAGTTTTGAAAGTTAAGTTGATAATTTGTTATAGAATCTTTTTGTGAAGTTAAGTATAAACGATTTGAAAGAATCAATTATTATATACTATCAATATTAAATTATCTGTATATTTGTTTATTGATATAAACTAGCGAGCATGCAAATTTTTGGAAGGAATTTATTTTGAATGATCTGAAATTTGTTAAATTTGGTAGTAGAGTCATTACACCATATAGGGCAAGTGTATGAAAACAAAATTCCACAATTAATTCGTAACTTCGAGTTTTATTTATTAAAGGAATATATATTTAATATATTAACATTATTATTATTAAAAAGGATATAAAGGAAGAGGATTTTTGTATAAAAATTTCGCACGTCTAACTCGAGAAGAATTTGATTTGTTATTAAGAAAAATATCCCAAGCAATTAGAAAACAAGATACCATCATGCGGTAATGTATTTCTTGGGGATATATACTTAATTTGACGCTATGGTTTGTGGCTACTGGAGATACATACAGTTCTTTGTCATTTTTATTTATAATTCCCCAGTGTAAAATTTCCCCAAAGATCCGAAATCCACGGACACTTGAACTACGAACAGACATAGAAAGGCTGATCCAGTGCATGGATACATACCAAGAGAGCAGAAACTCTTCCAACTCTCTTTGAATACTTTTTATCTCCCAGGAGATACGATTTCTCAGCGATACCAGAGCCTTTACACTGTTCTCTCCTGGAAACTTCGAAGATCTCCTGTGACGTCATGTCTCCGGAGAGAAGATCGTTCTCCTGAGAGTTTACACGTGTCTCCTAACCCATTCCCGAAAGTTAGGAGAGAAAACTCTCTCCGTGTAAACGCCCCTTTAAGTTTATTTGGCGAGTAAAAGGGCCTTCGGAGAGGGGGATGGTGCTCCAACAATGCAAGGGATATCGAAGGGTGTCAAGACTGCTTTACGATACTCAAATCACGGAGGACAAAGCAGAATCAAGTGTGGAGAGAGCACGAACTCTGGAGAAAGACCTAGACAAAATACGAATGAAAAATGTACGAACCAAACAATTAAAATAATTCAAATACAGACCTCCAAATTTTAAGGTCGTGCTGTTAATATATATTGCTTCATCTCTGTGTTATTAAAATCAATTATTATGGAGATATTCTATTTAAATTTGACTCCATCGAATATAGTGAACCAAAATTTTAATCCTCAGATGTTCACTATAACCGGAGTAGACTGTACTCGGAAGTGGTTCCGAATTTTTGGATTAGACAGTGTTCTGCGTAAAAGACGCTTAAAGGAATGGCGCTCATCCCACTTGGGTTGAAATCCCTTACATTTCAAAAATCGCTGAAGTTTAGAATAATTTCGGCATCTTCCTACAACTATATTATTGAAGTTAGATTTTTTATCCTTAATAAAATCTCATTAAAATAGATCATGAAATCAAGTCTAGTTTAATTTTTCGCAAATGGAAGATTTTTGTGAAATTTTGCGAAAATGGCCTTTTTGGATTTTCTAATCATTTGCTAAAAAACTGCTCCCATTTTTTCTTTCATGTTGTCCTCGTAAAGAAAGGCAAAGAAGACGGTAAAAAACATAAGTGAACCTGCGAAACGATCGTGCACCGGCGATCAGCACGACTCGCATAGCACGTGCTTGTGCGTTTAGTCAACGACATGCAACTAACTCTTGAAATAGCCATAAAACTCCGGCACACACGTGCACCTGCTTACACACACACCGTACTTGTGACACAAATCATCATGAATCCGAGTGAAAATTATTTATATGCCCTGCCTTTTTAGTCATACCAACTAGTTGAGGAAGTACGTTTTTGTCAACATGATGTAGTTTTTGATGCACAATTCCAGTAAAATTTGAATGTGTTTTATTCTCTTCTTAGAACCTAACGTACTATCGAATATTTCAATCTGATGTACCTTGTATTGATAATACTGACATTCCTCATCGAAATATGTTGCTTGTGGTGGACGGATAATATAACACAAGACTTCAGTAAAATATGTACGGAAGGAGGAGTTCACTGACCACCGAATGCAGATCTCCTCCCGCACAGAGGACTCTTTGAGGACACGAAACTCAGCTGTACTGTGTTGGCCGCAGCCAAGAATTAAATAATTACCCATTTGCAGCCATTCAGCCACTTTGCCAACTCCGAAATAGCTGCTTTGACATCAATAAGTTAAAATCTCATGTAGGAGAGTTCGTTTTTTAAAATGACAAGACTTACGCTACCAATGTGTTTCTTTCCACAGGTGGAGAATACGATTCGACAGGTGACTTCTAGACTCAAAGCCTGAAATTGGTAATGGCCCATCGTCACGTAGAGGGAACCACACAACCCTGAGGAAGGCGAGGGCGAAAGCAAGCAACAGTCCTGCACAAGGAGCAGTCAGGAAAGAGAAGCTGAAGACTGCAGCGTTGCACAAGCAGTCTGCCTGGAGCTTCCAATTGTAGTGGCAGAAGGAGCAAAAGAAGGCAGGGAAAAAATATCAATGTTCTCTGCCAAAAGATTTCAATTTATCTGTTCCTGCAAAAGAGTTTCACAATAAGAGTACTTAGTTACACATGCGGATCCACAGCGGTGAGCGCCCTCATCAATGTTCTTTGCCAAAAGAGTTTCACAGATAAGAGTACTTTAGTTACCCACATGCGGATCCACAGCGGTGAGCGCCCTCATAAATGTTCCGACTGCCAAAAGAGTTTCGGAAGGAAAAGTCATTTGGTTAGACACATGCGGATCCACAGCGTGAGCGCCCTCATCAATGTTCCTTATGCCAAAAGAGTTTCACAGATATAAGAGTAATTAGTTACCCACATGCGGATCCACAGCGGTGAGCGCCCTCATCAATGTTCCTCTGCCAAAAGAGTTTATAAGAGTATTTAGTTACCCACATGCGGATCCACAGCGGTGAGCGCCCTCATCAATGTTCCGTCTGCCAAAAGAGATTTATACAGAGCTCTGATTTAGTTAAACACATGCGTATCCACAGGGGTGAGCGCCCTCATACATGTTCCGACTGCCAAAAGAGTTTCGAGAAGGTACTTTAGTTACCTCTCATACGGTTCCACAGCGGTGAGCGCCCTTACAGATGTTCCGACTGCCAAAAGAGTTTCAGATTGAACAGTCATTAGGTTAGACACATGCGAATTAACAGCGGTGAGCGCCCTTATAAATGTTCCGACTGCCAAAAGAGTTTCGGAAGGAAAAGTCATTTGGTTAGACACATTCAGATCCACGCGGTGAACCCCTCTAAATGTCCGTTGGTTTTTAAAACCACAGGGTGAGCGCCCTTACGAATGCCCGGTGTGCCAGAAGGGGTTAAAAAATAGCAATGGTTTAGTTAAGCACGTGTGGATTCACAGCTATGAATGTTTAATCTGCGGAAAGATTCACAGTAACAATTGCCAAAGCCTCACAGAAGATAAATAACGGGCACATGCACAATAGTGAACGATCGGCAGATCATCAGCTGGAAAAGCTTAAAACGGAGAGGAGTGTTAAACACATAGGCAGTGTAGAATGCGGCGAGAACAGATTTTCTTGTTGAAGTCATTCAATTCGGGCCACGTCAATACACAGCGATGAATGTATATGTGAATACTCTGACACAGGAGATTGCCGAGAGACGTAATTTAATTCTCAGGAGCGGCATTCTATGCCAATTCGGAGAAAATTAAACTTAACATTTTTCTTGTCCTGAAAATTTTTTAACTCCCTCATTTTTATATCCTTAGTTGCTTTTAAATAAACTGCAGAGAAACTGATGAGACCCGTGTCTTTTCAATCGTCAGATTTATTCTCTCCGAAGATGATTTTTTAAAATTTTGGGGCCAAACCATAATTTAGAGCGGATCCTCCCAGATTCCCTGAAATAAGAAAATAACATTAACTTGAAAATCTTAATACAACAATAATAACAATTATGTGAAAGATTTTATTTCGATTTAACACGGCATAATGTATTTTAGAGTGACCTACATAATATAAAATTCGCATTTCTTTAATCTATATCGTTATAAATAAGAAAAACATTGAACTTGTGTGTGTGAGTATGTGTGTTTGTGTGTGCGCGCGCGCTGAAAATTGAGTCATAACTCCACCAATTGGCGCTGTAGAACAAAATTCGCATTTCTTTAATCTATATCGTTAAATAATTCCTAATCGAAGCGTTCTAGGAGATTAAATTCAAAAAATTTGAGGCTAAAGGCCTCAAAGAAACGTTTCTCTGGCCGTAAGCTACAGGATATCTTTTTTAAGATTCTATTACATTTCTGCTCGTCTGGCACTTCTCGATATTACCCCACTATCTCCGAGGAATGCGGGATCTGCAGCTAAATAAGAATGAGGTAGACGTAGGAAGTCAGATAGGTTGAGAAGGAGAGAGACGAAGAGACAGGGAGAGCGACGGATAAAGAGGGAGATGAAGGGCTGAGTTACGTCTGCCGTGTTCCACTGTTTTATATATATGTATATATATAGACACTAGCATTAATCAGATTTCAAAAGAAAGTAAAGAATGATATAATAGTAAATTAATATTCACTCAGTATTATCACATTCCTAATTGCTCTATCAAACTGGTGTATAAGTATAAAAACATTAACAATTATTATTTTCTTTAGGTGCAGAATTGATTGCAGGTTATTTTTCTTAAATGACTATTAAAATACATCCCACCTTGAAGACCTTAATGGAACAAGTGAATGCCTCTTCAGAATACGGTTCTGTTTCAGTGTTAACACCACAAAGACTTTTAAATCAGAAAATAAACTCCACATGACAAACACATGTAATCCCCTCTCAGATAAACATGAACACATTCTGAAAATTTACAAGTGTTTAAATGTTAGGCTGAAATACGTATAGAAATGTAACGCTTTATGACTCTTCTGTCATCTTTAATCTTTACATAATCAGTATAATAGGATAAACTATCTAGTTTTGCACTCTTTAAGAGAGTTATACAAGCAAAGATGAAGCATAAATATGAATGTCTCATTCCATAATACTCTGAATTTTACTCAATGCCTAATTTGCAATGCTTAATAGTCACATAGTAAATACAATAACATTCTGTAATACTCGTTTTGTTCAGAAGGAACTGTGATTCGTTACCACACTATTACAAAACTTCTTGCAATCTGTCTTCTTTTAAACGAGTCTATTGAATGTTCATGATTCTATTTAACAGAAACTGTATTTTTTAACACAATGCATTCTATCAACCGAAGCACTAATCACAATCTATACTATATTAACAAAAATGTAGAGTATTTGTTTTCTTAAGATAACCTCATTCTACGTGTCTGGAATACAACAAGAACGTTTTCCTCTCGCCCTCCTGCCTAGTGACGTCTCAACGGATGGGTGGAGAGAACCCCCTCCCTACCTCCGATACACCCCTCCTTCTTGGAATAAACTGGTGTCATGGGGCGGCGGCGCCAAATTCGTTTGTTGAATATTCGAATGGTCACACTATAAAGAGAATCTCTAACAGATAATTAAATATGCTATATGGTATGTTTTACAACTTCAAAAAATTTAAATAATTAATTTAAATTCTTTTTGAAAAATATGAACACAGTTTTCATGATAACCACAAGATAATTCATTCTTCCAGATACCAATTAAACTAGATCCAATTAATACTTTTTTGTGACAATTTTCAAGATGCAGAGACAATGGAGCATGTGACAATGAAGTAGCAATTTATTATCTTGGCAAACAGGCGCTGTGTATGCAGTAGTGATGTTCGTAATATTTTATACAGTTTAATTTACGTTACAACTTGTTAAGAACAAACATACAAGCACCACTTTTAATCACGATCAATATCCATAAATACATCTTCAGATTTTGAAAATACTTCTGCAATTATGGGGCTTTTGAGTCCATTAGATCTGTGAAGAGTATGCAGGTATCCTTCTGCAGTTGAAAATCTAGTTTCATGTGCTTTCTCTCTGCTGTATATGTAGAAAGTAACGGAGGATTATTCCAGTAGCGCTTAATATCCTAGAAAGGGTTAGGAGACGCGTTTCATCGTGAGTTGACGCAACAAACGTTTTAAAAAAAACGTTTGAAACTTGACATAAACGGAGCGATCAGACTTCTCAATTTTAATATAATTTTTATTTATATATATATAAATAATTTTTTAAATTAAAAATAAAAATATATATTTATATATATATATATATATATATATATATTTATATATATATATTTCTATATATATATATATTTCTTTATATAAACCTCAATATGAAAAAAATTTAAAACTCATTTCATTCACTTTGATTTAACCTCTCCATCAAATGCATTATTCGGTATGTCACTGCGTTTAATAAATTCACAGCACGTGCATCGGACATAATCTGCATTATTAGACCTCTCACGGCTTTGTGTTCAGTACGCATTTGAGGGATGGCCGGAAAAAAAATCGTCGTATTGTTCTTAATTCAAAGTTAGAAAAATGGTTCAATAATGTTACATTTAATACTGTGTTTTGCTGTTATTAACTCTATGGCTTACACAAGAACACCCGTTATTAAATATCTATCATTATTTTTCCTTTACTGTAATTATAATAAAGAAAGAAGGTTCGCCCGAGTGGGCATTGAATGTTAATTTCTCTTTGCCATAATGACTCAGAGATTTGCTATTCTTTGTACAGATTTCTAAGTGGTATCGTTCACATTTTTTGTCACATAGTTCACAGACACAATTTTCTCCAGGGCTGTGGAAATTCTTTGTCTTGCACACTTTATGGTGGAAACCATGTATCGCAAAACGAGTTACTAAATGTCTTTGTTCCTGATTTGTGTTTTCCCAGTTCCTGTTCATCATTGCACCCGTAGAGTAGAAGTCGTCATGTATTTGATATTGTTTCTCTCTTCTGTCTTTGAGCAGCTTGTTGACCGCATCCGTATGTGGTAACAGGAATTGTAGCCTAAGGTCTTCAATGAAGAAAGTCTCCTTTGCCAGCACGTATGCTAGTCTGGAGGGTGCTGTTTTTCCAATGCCTAGTACAGCTTTTAGGAATCGAGCTTTTACTGTTTCAATTCTTTTCAGGTCACTGACTTGTAGGTTGTCCCAGATCATACATATTCCATACGTGACAATAGGTGAAATTGTTGTTTCAAATATGGTTTTTGCTGTAGTTAGAGACAATTTCGTGATATTTTTTAAGCTAAGTATCGCTTTTGTAGCGGCTGCTGTTTTATCTTGAATGTGCTCGCTGAAGGATTTTGCCGTCGTTTGTAGTGTCATGCCAAGGTATTTAAATTTAGGTACTACCTGAAGGGCTTCATTTTTCAGGGTTAGTGTATCGTCTGAAGCGAGTCTTCCTCCTTTTCTAAAAATCATTTGTACTGTTTTTCCTTGTTAATGTCAAGGTGATTTTCATCGGCCCATTTCTCTAATTTCATCAGGGTATTTTGCAGATCTGCTTTGTTCCTGCTGCCGAGAACCATGTCATCTGCATACATGATAAGTACTGTCTCCAGCGACTGCTTTAAGATGTTTGTGATGTCTGAGGTCATGATATTGAAGAGCATAGGGCTAATGGGATCGCCCTGAGTACCCATTTATCTGCTTGATGGGACTTGATTTGGTGATTCCGTCTTCGATTTCAATCATGTTGAAACTCAATATGTTTCTTATTACTACGACCAGTTGTGTGTATCTCCCAGTAAGTCTTCCAATTTTCTAATGAGTATCGCTCTATTTATCCTGTCGAAAGCTTTCTTGTAGTCTACAAAGACTGCGTAATATTTTCCCTTCGGTTTGGTTAGTGCTGTCTCTATTTCATTCATCAGGCATTGAACTGCCTGTTGTGTGCTTCTCCTCTCCGAAAACCGAATTGGCAGTCAGGTATGTGGGTTTCTATTTCTTTCTAGCCTTAGTGTTATAATTCTGCTGAAAACTTTAAATATGTTGTTTTCTAGAGCAATTCCTCTGTATGAGTCGGGATTGTTTGTGTCTCCTTTACCTTTATACAAAATTTTTATTTTCGCATTTCTCCATCCGTCAGGTATTTCTCTTTGGTTAGAACTTTGTTGAAGAGCTCTTTCCAAATCGGTTTTAGAGACTCTAGCGTAGTCTTAATGTGCTCATTATAGATATTGTCAGGCCTGCGCTTTCCCTTTTTGTCATTTTGACGACTTTTTGTATTTCTTCCCAGTTATTGGTGATGCGTCTTTGCAACTTGTCATAGAATTTTGAGATCATAAGCTAAAATTTATTATCTCTGTTTAAGGTTTCTTTGAAATGTTTTTCCCATACAGTCATAGGTATCTCTTGTGCTTGTATTTTGTGCTTCCTGCCTCTTAAGGTCACAAATGGGTCTGATTTTGCTTCTTCCGCTAGTTTTTACTTTCCAATTCTATGAAATCTGTTTTCCGTTGTTTGATGAGTGTTTTATATTCTTTCCTCTTTTGCGTACTCCTTCAGATCATCTTCGTTTCCTTGTGTCCTGACTTTGTGTAACACTTGTAGCGTTACCTTCCTAAGTTTGTAGCATTCATTGTTGAACCACGGCTGCGATTTTCTTGGTTTTGTCTGGATAGTGGCATTTCTAATTTCGTTCTCTATCATGACCATTGCTTCATTCACTTGACCTTCTGATATTCTCTTCTTCGCCTCATTTATCACATTTACCTTAATGACATTTGGTCGATTTTTCTGGATATATTGCACGGTTTTGTTTTCTTTCATGTGGTTGCGTCTTTGTAGGCTGAAAGTTGTCTCTACCGGTACGTGTTTTCTTATTGGTGTTGCGGTGATGACCATAGTACTTTCTGTTCCTGTATCTTTATTTCTTTTCCTTTATAGAAGACCAGATCTATGGTACTTGATCCGTTGTATGCAAAGTACGTCTTCATGTCTTTCTTGTTCACTAGTGTAAAGCCTTCTTCTCTGAGTGTGTCCAATACTAGTGTTGTTTTTGTTTGGGGTTTGTCAATCCTACAGTTAAGGTCTCCTGTCAGAATCACTTTTCTTTTCCGTGGTCCTGGATATTGCGTTTAGTATAGTCTCTATCGCGTCTTCAGTTGAACTCTGTGGTGGAATATATAATCCTATTATAGTAATTTTGCTTGTTCTCGTAATAATCAAATTATGCTCTTGTAAACGTCAGTTATGTCTCCCATTATTGGTTTCAGAAAGCTAGAAACTCCTCCTTCTGGTCTGCCTCTGTTGGGGCTGCGTAGAGTGTAGACCATAAAATCCAGTAATTTCATATGGTTTGAGCAGAAAGGTTTCTGTTGCAATTATTGCGTCATAATGATTCCATGTTTCTTTAGGCGTATAGTCGAAGGCGTTTCTAGCTCCTCTGTGTTCCATGTCAATATTTTGATGCTGTTATTCGAGGAGACACCTTCGTTGCGCCATTGCCTCGAAATCTGAAGCGTCTAATAAGCACGCCTGTTGGCCAGAAAGTTGGTTTTCTGTTTCCTAGATATTCGTAGAGATTCCGAGTTTGAAGGCTTTCTTGCTACCTTTGTTTGTAGCTCTTCACAATCAATGTCCCCGCTTATTCCATTTTCTTTCAAGAAGTTCTTTACTGTGTCGGTGTGTGTTATTTTAAATGGCCATATACAGCCAGGCTTTCTTGTCTGCTGCTTGTAGCCTTGCATTATTTTGTTCGTGCCAATTATTATGTTTCTTTCCTCTCTGTTGTGCGCCTCTGCTTTGGTTGTGACGCAACAATCGGGGTGGTTGCTGTTTGCATGAGCCTCAGTGTTTTCTTGTCACATATTTTCTCATTTTCTTTCCTTCTATTTCTGGTTGTTTACTTTCATTGCAAGTTGGATTACTTGATATCGGTTTCATTTGTATAACCGTGTTTCGATCCTGAACTTCTGTCTCGGTAATTTTGTTGCAAACCTGATTTATTTTTTCTATTATCAAGTTTCCAATTCGTTTCTCAAGAATTCCGTGATGTTATCTACCTTTTTGCTAGACTTTCCATTTGGCGGATTCTGTTTTTCTGCGCTTAGTTCATATTTGCACTGGTCGCAGAACCATAAAAGTTTGCAGTTTTCCTTCTTAGGATGTCGTATTCTCCTGCTGTCATTCCCTACAATCTTTGTGTAGCCATCTTTCACATATCCGTCGCACTGGGTAGCGATGTCATTTTCATTAACTTTCCTGCAGCATGAACTGCAGACATCGTTCTGATCCATTTGGTCGTCGGTAGGGTCGCTGTTGTTAGGCTTCATGTCACTTTTCGTTTCAGAGGTTGGTTCGTAAAGCAATGTGGCGCACTCTTGTTGGTGTTCACCTCGCAGATTTGCCCCTTACGTGGCTTTGGATGTTTCGCTGTTATTCTGTTGCTTTCTGTTTTTCTATGATTAATTCAGTATTAGTTCCTGTGTACGTCACTGGGACGCTGTTGCTTTCTAGCGTTTCTTCCTTATTCGTGTTGGTATCCCTTCCGTGTATGTCTTCAGCCCGCTTCACTCACTGATAGGTCTTGTAAATCGTGTTTTATAGGACACTTCCCTTTACTGTAATTGAAGGAAAATTTATTTGTTGAACTATGAGCTCAATTTTTTTTATTTCTATAGAATTATCTGGTTTAATGATGTAACTAACATCTAATCCCACGTTAGTTTCGTATTCTATAAATATCTATTAAACTAATTTTCATTTGCGACGACAACCTCTTTTTTTCCTAATTCCCTGCTGCAAAAGATGTTTTGTGGCGTCACTTGAGGTTCCTGTTTGCGCAGCAGGAAATAAGATAGGTGGCTGTATCCTCATCGAGATCCTTCAACAACAGAAGATCAAAGTGGACATTAGAAATCGATACTCAGTTGTGTCAAATGAATTTGTGTACACCTAGTGAAGTAATATTTTATTAAAAGAGAAGAAACAGACTGACATATCAACGGATTTCTTCTCTGATGTTTGTAGGCACTAAGAGAGAAGTTTTGGAAGTCCATCCCAGGAAGGGGCCAAGCATGATTTAGGGAAAGTTGTTTGCTTGATTCGTGATTCCGGGCGCGCCAACTTCTTAGATCATCCGTCCCGTAAGTGTAGTGCATGTTTTTTCGGGAGATGGCTTTGACCTTCCCCCGCTGGATGGCGAGATCTGGCGCCGACCTACCGTCGGCTAGTGGGGTTTCCCTCTAACCAGGACTCTCCCACTAGCGGGGCACCACCCCAGCCGGGACAAGCTCTAAGCACCTGACCGATCATCGACAAGTGTGGTAGTGTAGTGCTTGTTAGTCTATGTGATATAAGGGGCGAGGATAGGACAATGAAGAGGAAGGAAAGATCGCACGCAGTCAGTGGACCATTTGTTAGGGTTCTGTTCCGGCATTCGTCTGGTATTAAGCGGCGAAACCATCATCAGAGCAGCCCCCGCTAGAATTCCCCCCAAACAGCGACTGAATTCGATCTAGTTACCTAGCTAGTATTGAAAACCCTGCCCGTCGGACTCCGGCAGTGGCACTGCAGTGACATCAATTGATGCCCTGAGCCACCTCTACCGGTCAGGGGCAAGTGGCGGCAAAAACATTTACAATCAATTGCAAACTACAAATACGATGAATACCTGTTTTTGTCTTATGGGGGATGGTGAAAAGAAAATATTCTGACGTCGCTTCAGCTAGTTAATACAATTTTCGCACGTGCCTCTGAACTTCAGAAATAAACTGCAATGAAAATGTTTCGAGAAGCCTCAGCAGGAAGTGGGAAGATTCTTTAGCCAAACTGTAAAACGGTACCTGAACGAAAATTCTGTTCAGCGAACATTCGATTCACATTTAAGTTCTCGAGTAATTGGATGTCTTAAACATGTCAATTGTCGCTTGAAACAATCGTTTTCAGTAGTAGTTTTTACACGACACTTCTCAGGAAAGAAAATCTTCGCTCTTTTTTTCATAGAACCAATTCCAGTCACCTTCAGTGACCTGCGCCCTCAAAAATTCCATTTCTCTATAAATTGTTTACCTTCCGTTTTGTTCTCGCGTTCGTTGGAGAACTGATGGAATGAAAATCTGTACAATTTAACAAGTAATAATCGAAATAGTATATCTCACTGCTTCAAATTCCACGCCCCGATGACTGACTCAGAACTGACTGACCAATCGTACACTCGCCGCTGATTCGCATGTGTGTTCATTAACACACGAATTTTCTCAAATGTTTGAACCAAATTTTCTCAAAAAACTATGGAAAATTTTTCGCCGAAATTCTCCACAATGGAAAAGCTTGATTCTGGCCTAGTTATTTGTGGCCCAAAAATCAAAATAATTCTGGAAAGTGAAGGTGCTTTTAAATCATAAATATGATAAAAAGTATATATTGCAGAAAAACGTGAAATAAACGATCGTGTCATTTGGAAAAATTCTAAATATTTTCTTTTCTAACATTTTCTCGCTGTATTGTAAATATTACTAAAAATACGATTTTTCTCCATTTGCTCTCATTTTGACTCTTCATTTTGCTCTCATGCTGACATTTTACCAGTGATTTAGGGATAGAACGGTTACCACGGCAAGAGCGTCGTTATTAAACAATGTGTTGACACAGTCAAGAGCAATTATCTGTGGAATAGAAGACCCATTTTAGGGGGAGTTGAGACATTACTCAAACGTTTTCACGTCCAAAATTAATTTCAAAAATTTTTTAATATTTTCCAATATGAATTTGACGTCAATATTTGTTTAAGAAACACCTTTCAAGTGAACAATGTTTCCCAGTCTCTGCAATTTTCACCCTGATACACACGATAGATGCTGAGAAAGAAAAACAGCATGCCAAACCCGTTTCTCGCTGTATCTCTGTAACAGATTGCTCTAGGAGGTGGACTTTTGTGAATGTACGGCATTTTGTATTCTCATTCATATGAGCATCGCGATTATCGATTTGGTTTGGGGCATTTTCAATGCCTTCTTCACTAAACTCTTTGCAGTCCCCCTCTGAATACCGTCACTGGGTGCGGTCTATTTGATGATGTATGGTAGTGAAATTCTGTGACATAAATGTGCATCCTGTTATGTGGTCATTGTGTGTGTTGAACATTTTAAGTATTAATGGGGCAGCTTGTAATGGGTTCTAATTGTTTTCTATTTAAATAGTTTCACCACTAGAAAAAAGGTTTAAAGTTCGCACTGTCCAGGAGTGCAGTATCTGGTTGGCAATTACGTTTTCCACAATTCCCATGGAAAAATTCTTGCAAGTCTTTCTTTTCATTTGTCATTACAGAAATAGAAGCCAGAGCATGTTCATGGGAGAGAAGCCCCCAAAGATTACCCATGACCAGCGAGTCTCCGTGCAGTGGCCATTTTATATCGGGAAATTTCACTTTCTGTTGATATTTTATATCTAAAGTAAATGTGTTGATGTAATTGTTGAATGTGTATTTTGTACATAATGTAAATTCCAGAATATAGTGTTCGGTAGTTTTAAACATGTAAAAATAAATTTCAAAATTATTACTTTATTTTGTTTTCCTTTGTATTAATCTAGACCCATGACAATTAGAAGTGCAATAGACAAATGCTGACAACAAAAAAAGTTTTTTTGGCTATCTATATGAAAAATGTAATGGATTTTTTTAGTGAATTTTTGATTTCGACATTTTTTATAATCTTTGCTTTCTAATACAAAACATATTTAAAGATTGTAAATCATAAACAAACCAACTGGTTACATTTAATTTTTAAAGTCAATCAATCAATCAAATTAAGAAACAATCTGCATTAGCATTAGATTTTCTTTTAAATATCCACAGCTCCTTTCTGTAATTCGTATTTGGCGGGTTTTGCACGGAGGATGCCAGGAGCGCCACCATCACACGACAGAGGAGCGTTCTGCTCCCGCCGGTTTGTGTGCATTCTGAAAAAATTATATCGTGGCAAACATTCTATAGTTATTGAACCAGTGCTCTACAAATTTGTGCATATCATGGACCAAATAGAAGTGTTGTCGGAGAGTATGATTAAAATCGAAAACGTAAGTTGTATTCTTTAACCAAGAGTTATTTACCATGTAGTGAATGTATACTTCTGTTTTAAGGTTATTTAATTTCTAATCGTTTTAATAAAACTATACGAGACTGTTCACTTTATGTTCATTATTGTAAAGAGTTGTATTAGCTCAACATTCAACATTTAGCTGTAAGTAATTATTTTAATGTGTATGTAAATATCTTGCCCTTACGATGTATACACCTACTAATATATTATCTTGAAAAAATGATGAATATTGCTTTCAAGGCAAGATGTGGGTGCAGTGAATGTTTACTAAAGATTCTACCTCTCCTTCAGGTAAAACTGCAACCTGATGATCATTCTGAATAGGAAGTTTATAATTTCACAGTGAGTTGATAGTTGTTTACGGTTACGAAATATGAAAAGTTGAGGCTGAAGTTAATTTTGTTTCCGGACACTGAGTGTCCGGAACTTCCCCAATGTGAGGAAGACATGTAAATGAAGAAGTGATGTTTGAAAATTTAGTAAGAAGTACTTCATGTTATTAATAAGTTCTTGTATTAATGGAAGGTGGCCTAGGTAAACAGGATTTCTCCTATTTATGAGGATGTAAATTAAAGTACTTTGCATATTTTCTTGAATCCTTTGTACGAGAACCAGTTAATTACATTGGGAATACAGTTAGATTGTAATCTCAATTTCTTCGGGTTCTTCAGTTAAAGAACAAGCTTGAACAGACTTAGTGAGAATATTGCATTCTGAATTTGTCTTTGTACGCGTGTTTAACTGTAGAAGTCATGATAAAGTAGATATTTTTTGCTCTTAATAAAGAAACCTCAGATGTTATTCTTTTCAAGTACTTTCTTTATGTGATCTCAGATGTGTGGCAGGTCTGACCCTTAATACGCTACAGTTAGTTCATCTGATAGAGCTGCTAGTTTTGAAGATCGTCCTAGGTTGAATTTGGCCATTTCAGCATAACATTGACGTACAATTATCTTTTTCTTCCCTTACTGATTTCCCTTCAATATTTCAGGTATTTCTATTAACATGTATTCAATGTTTATAAAGACATGTAACAGTTTTAATAAATTCTGTTATAAAGAAGTCTCAAGAAATATCGATAAATGGAGAACAAACAAGAATGTACTGATCTTTAATCCTGTTTATTTATAAAAATTTTATTTAATTATTATTTAATATTTCCAATGCTTAATTAACATGTTTTGTAATGAAATAGAAGAATTTGTGTCCAAAACATTTGTGGTTGAAACAAGTTGTTTATGGAGACATGATTCTTTAGTGTTGTGTGTTACGGAATTTCAAGAAAACTTGTTGACACTCTCAACTCGTAAAAATAGAATGGAAATTGAAGGGTTTTTTGCTTAAGTAGGAAATATACCACTTACTGAGATAAGCATTTCTACCATTGTACTTTGACCTTTTTCAAAATCTTAAGTGAGGTATCTATGAGATGAAATAATCTTTTGAGACCAACTACAATTGATTCTTTAAAATGTAAGGACATTTTCTTTCTTTATTTCTTCTTCCTTTAATCTTTTTTCTTTGTATTTCTGACTTTCTTTTTTTAACCCCATATGATGAGTCCACAAAAAATTTAAATATATGATTTTTTAATTATTTCAAATGAAGTAAATCTTTAAATTAATATTGAAATATTAATGAAAAAATCATTTCTGATTCTTTGTAAGTATGGAAAACAACACGTACAAAATATGGTCAACTGACTATGAAATACAAACTTCTTTGCTAGTATTTCAGTCAACTCCAATTCCAACACAATACGTAAGAAGGCAACTTTCAGTAAAATGAGTTTTTTTTTGCAACATTGCATTGTTGCTTTATTACTCAAACATAATAACACGAAAGAAAAGTTCAGTTACCAGTAATGTTATATGAATTTGAAATTTTAAAAGAGTGTGGGGCATGGGGTGTACCTTTAAATTCACCATATATGTTCATATATGTTGGCAATACTGAATATCTTTCAGTTTGACTCTTCAAATGATAAAAATCAGACTTTTATGTGAACGAAATTGAACAAAACATGTTCACTGATCAAACCCAGAGGGGAAAAAATTAAACCCCAAAGTACCTTCTGTGTCTGCGTTAAAAAAAGCACTAGTTTTTCGAGCCCTGTATCATTTTATTGTACAGTAGATCCTGTTTAAATATCCAGTAAATCGGATGTGAGTTTTCTTAAGCAACGCACATGTCAAGCTTCTGGTCAGATTATTGATGACCTATCCGCATTGCAGCAACTGTAAAGTAGTGTACTGTTTTTGTTTGCAGGAAGGAGACGAGCTGTGGCCCTTGAAAAGAGAAATGCAGATGGAAGATGATGAAGAGGTGAGTTGTGTTTAACTTTTTCTTCTGTGTAGGATTATTTTTTATTATTGAGTCTTTGACTCCTTTAGAATATAAATGTTATATTTATAATAAAGTATAGCAATTTTAATTAGTCCGCATATACCATTTCATCGTGTATGTTTCTTTAAATTGATTCTGCTCTCTGATTGAACAGGCACCAAAAACTATGCAGTATCTAATAAAAGTGAATATAAGCAGCTATAATAGCAAAATTAATAAGATTAAATATGAACCTACTCCGTTTCTGAAAGAAATCAGTAGAAGTAAGACAGTGAAGTGAAAATAGACTTTGGTGGGGTGTTGTTTTTTGACGCTGTGTAATCCTCAAATATTTGTCATGCGTTTCAGAAATTTTAATGTAGAATATTGTTTCCCCACTGAGTGTGAGAGTTTTATATTGTGTTGGTGTTGGAGATGATTTAATGCTTGTCTTAAGTTAGTGTTAACTAGATGGAAATTGTTGGGTTTTTCATTTTGTCTTTGAATGTTATTGGTAACACACATGAAGAATACAAATTTTAATGTGCGTGATGAGGGAAGAACGTTGTAGCTTTTGACAATGGATCACCCTCAATTTCTGTGCACCTAAAGTCCAAATGTCCCAAAAAATGGCTTTGAGACTAATTATTGCTCCGATATAAAATTAAAAATGATCTAAAAGCAATGATAATAACTTTTTACAATAATTTTTTTAAATTTTGTAATGTAACAAAACCCAGTAAGTAGGAACGGGAAAGGAAAAGTATGATATTATTGTTCATATCCAAATATTTTTCTAAAAATAATAAGAGAAATAACTGGGTGTTGGGCTGCGGCGATGGTGTAGCGGTTAGCGTATCGGACTGCTATACCCAAGTTTGGGGGTTTTCAAACCGATCGAACCCGTGGTTTTTAAGGGCGAAAAAATCCTTCGTACCCCTTTCCCTTCGGAGGAAGAAAAACCGGCTGCCCCATGTTAGTACATTTACTGCATGTAAAGATCCTCAAGCCTAAATGACGCCTCTGAGCTAAATTCTAAATCGCCTGTTTCTCGCCAGTATGCCTTCTTTCGCCATGATTGATGAAAAGTGTAACGAAATTTGCGTGGTCAGACGGAAGAGCAGGCCTCATGGCCTGAGTCTCGCCACGTAAAATAAGGCAAATTCAATTCAATTCAACTGGGGTGTAAATCATTTTGACTTAAAGCGTTTGTGTAAAATGTCTTTTATTGTTCAGAAGTTTGTTGTAGAATATAGTTTTGTCGTATGTTAATGCATGGGGGCTGGCGAGTGCATGGTTGCAGCCCGTCGTCATCTGTGAAGGATTTTAGAGTTCTATTTGGTTTATATCTAGTAATCATCGCTTACTGTAATGAACCAAAGAGTTTATTACTTCGTTCAGAGTTCATTCTTCTCTGCATTTCAAAGTGCAAATAAGCAAAATGTTATTTTTCTCTCTTCAACAGGTTGGTCCGTTGTAATTTATTGAGCATTGCGTGGGTATGGCTGGATTATCCATATGGATAAACAAAATCATAACTTCTTTTACCCTTATTACAAAGTATAAATGGTGTAAATGACAAAAGTATCTGAGGCATTACTCTCTTGGCTCTATTATCCTTACTTTATTCGTAGTCCCAACAGTGATAGTAACATTTAGCTCAACATTTCAGCAATGCGCAAGATCTAGAAAACAGTTGCTTGGGACGTGTATACATTTGTTGTAAAAGACTTGTATAGGTTTCATATCAACGTCATGGCTGTCTTGTTTTATTAGGTCTAAAATGATCCCTACCCGGGGGCGGGTGCGGGAGAGGTGGCTCAGGGCATAAACTGATGTCTCTGACCGACAGGTTCTAGATTTGATTCCCGTCGGCAGGATTTTCGACACTAGCTACATAGCTAGGTCGAGTCCAGTCGCTGTTTGGAGGAGAATTCGGCAGCCTGCTGCGTAACCTAACAAACGGGCCACGGACCGCGCGATCTTTCCTTCCTTTTCCCCCTTTATCCTCGCCGCGTTACGCACTATAAAATAGGATGCACCACACTACCACATATCCCGGGAGATCGGTCGGGAGCTTAGAGCTTGTCTTGACTGGGGCGGTGCTTTGCTGGTGGGAGAGTCCTGGTTAGGGTGAAACCCCGCTAGCCGACGGTAGGTCGACGCCGGTTCTCGCCATCCTGCGGGGGAAGATCACCGCCGTCTCCCGAGAAAAAAACATGTACTACACTAACGGGACTAATGGCCTCAGCAGTTGACGCGTTTTGAATCACTAATCAATAAATCAAAAACTCAGGGTGGCTGTGGCTCCCCTGAAAAAAGCCCTATGAAAAAAAATTTTGTTTCAATAATTTCCATTTTCCTCTATATTAATCGATTTTTTTCCCGGAATTGATGCACTAGTTTAGGGGAATGGAGAGTTCTCTAAACCATCTACTACTTCTGTGAATGATTCAACATGACATTTTTTCTATATATTAGTGCAGTTAACCCCGACATACATGTGTCGTTGCATCTTGTACTGTTTCTTCACCCATAGGGTTTTTATTGTCAATTTTGTGGTAAGTCACTAAATTGCAGTGTAGAAAAAAACTAAATATTCATTCAAATGCAATCTGCAACACTCGGCAGCAAATTTTAATCTATATCGTTAAATAAATCCTAAACGAAACTAAAATTTTGTTGTAAATGGCCTCAAAGAAACGCCAATGTGAGTATATTTGTTATGACATTTATGCTACTGTAATAATGGGTAAAGTTATAATTGTACAGACAGTGCTTGATTTCTAAGATTGTAGGTCGCGGAATGCCGCCAAATTAATCTTTAATTTAAATGGAAATTTATTCCATTATAATATATTATAGGTATTAAGATATATAATATAATTTAATAATTATTCGATGTACCGGAACGCCGTTGGGCGCGTTCCGCCAGAAATCTAGTGCTGGTACAAACACTTGTTATAAATAATGTTAGCGTTGATGCGACTAAAAATAAAGAATGTTAAAAACATCCGTTGATAAACATTCTCATTTAATATCAGAATGCACTAGCTCGTTGCAAATTTCTTTTGGGCACAAGCCCGAACAGTATTCCCAAGAGTACGGACGGAACTGCACCCAATGTTAACCGGCGAGGCGTCCTTGTACAGCGTGCGGTAGCTGCCATCTTAGGGATAAAATCAACGGCCAATCGCGGAAGGCTGCCGAGAAATTTGAAATCCCGTACTAGTAAGTTATGCGGGAAATTTCCCAGCAATGAAGTTCTCCATATTATATTGGCAGTAGGGATATTGTATTTTCATTACTTTCATGCTCATTTGTGTGTTCGTGTTGAATTCGTGTTTTGGTGCCATGAAAACTACGTAAAGTGTAAGTTACGAACACATTTGTCATAGACGAATAAACGGAGAATGACGGGACCAGTCAATCGAAATCCCGTCATTTGATGCTGGCGCATGCGCAATACAATTCTCCCCCAGACTCGTCATGTTTCGTCTTTCAAATCCGACTTGCAAAAACGCTAATATTTCATTTCGGTTTCGGGAAAGACTTTTAAACTAATCCCCCGTGTTTCATTAAATCATCATAGAATTTGGGATTTTTTTTGTAACGGCAGCTGCTGGATATCTTGTATATATCACCAACAGTTAATGGTGTTAAAAAAACCAACATTATTGCTTATATTGCTGAATACAAAATAAATAATTCCTTCCACAGCTATAACCCGTCAAATGCATAAATACTGGTCACTATTAATTACACTTTTCGTAAACATTTGAAATATTTTTTGTCATTATTTACATGATAATTAAGCCTTATCAAACAATTTGGCATTTTTACTTTCTGGTTACTGCTTACGGAGTACAAAGTATTTTAATGCTGCGATGGAAAATCGGTTTTTTGACAGTAACGCTCTTCTTATTCCTACTTGTAGCAAATTACTTTTTGTATTACGTTGTGTTGTGAGAATCCATGTTTTTTGGGTCCTTGATACCTATAAATCGATTGACGTCACAGCGTGTCTGTCAGCAACACTAACGCCTAAACAGTTCCGATAATTTTCTCCAAAATTGATATTCCTTGATCAATGTGAATTAACTCGAGGCTTTGGGAGTTTCAAACGGATATTCTGATTTTGGATACATTAAGCCTGCAGAAGAATTTCAAAATTTTCTTAAAAATTACTTTGAATTTCTTGATTAAACATTGCCGTGGATAGCGTAAAGGTAGCTTAAAAGAATGGAACAAGTCTCATTGTCAGTATCGTTGAAAACACTGATTTTTCGAAATTGGCAACAGTTCCGTTTTATCGTTGACTTTAACTACAATTGGTGGCACATAGCCGGTGAAATTATTTGAAATTTGGCGTCGTATTGCGATTACATTTCAAACGTACCACGCCCGAGATAGTCAATTTTTCGCTCCAAAATTAACTTTACGGATTACTTTACAAAGAGAAAAAGTTTTATTCCTTGCATGAAGCTCTTTGAACTGCCGTGAGGGTGCGCTACAGACCAGAACCCATGAGCAAGCGGCGTAGACGGCGCTCAGATACAGTTTTCTTTTCCAGATAAGATGCGACGGAATCACATTGTTTGAAAGAGCGTTCTCTTTGTTGGGCATCGCTTTCCGAAGCCACATGCCGATAGGTTCTCCATGGCGCGTGAATCCCTGCCGTGTGAATTTCATTAAACACGAGAATACAATCAGGAAGGGACCACTTATTTCTTTTGCCCTAACACCGATATTTTTTTCAATACTTAATTATGCTATCGCAGTTTGCTTACAGTCTCATATTTGTCGTTTTCAGAAGCCTCTTTTATAGTCAGAGTGCAACAAGTGTCATTAGCAGTTTTCTCGGCCATTCTCTTCAATAAAGCTCCCCCAATATATCGCCACCTCAACAATTCAACAATATTTAAGATTGTTGTTCAAAGATATTTTGAAATGAGGACATGTATTTATATTTTTTCGAAAATGCGAGTTGGTTCCGTATAACTATGAGTGAAATATATGTAATTAAAAAAACTTTAAACAATAATTTTCTAAAAAAACCGCTATTTTTATTGATTGTATGCTCTTCTGGCATTGCAAATGTGTGTGTGTGTGTGTGTGTGTGTGTGTGTCTTTCTCTCTCTCTCTTTCTCTTTCTTTTTCTCTCCGGATGGATACTTCGTGTTTTGAATATGTCTCTTCGCTTTGTATTGTGATCAGAGAAAGAAAAAAATGTGTGAGAGTGTTCTTCCACGTGTTCTTCCACTTGCAGGAGATAAAGCCACCAATCGGTGTGTTTCTGTATCCTGAGGGGGTTTAAACGAAAGGTGAACGAGGAAGACAAGTAAAAACAACACCTTTAGCCCCAATTTCCTTTTGAACGCATTAACACTAATTAGTGTATTTTGAAATCGTTGCTACATGAAGAGATACGTTAGAGGGAATGGAAAGCCACAATTTATTACCTTCAGTGGCACACTGGGTAAGTGAACTCTGTACAGCTTTGAAATCATTTCGTGAAGAAATACTCTCATTGAGAATGACATGATTTTCTTGACCTACGATCAATGAAACAATTGACTCTGGCATAGTCATGCGCCATCAACCCACGTAGAAAGGGCCCTCCATTTCCACCCCGAAAAAGTGTATGTGGGACACAGGGTTTTCAAACCGTCATGTTTGAAATTAAAATATCAAATTTAATCACATTTAATGGAACTTGAGCAGGTTGCTTTTTCCCAAACCCAAAACAGCAGTGCCTTTTGAATTTTTTTAATGAAAACTTATTTAACAATTTTTTAATTCGTTTTTTCGCACTTAACGCTAAAAACATGTAAAGTCGCAATACTGTTGAGCTGGTCTTCCAACATTGTTGTTAACTATTTGAAACGATGCAATACCGAAATTTCGTTCATTGGAGACTCTACAAATTAAACAAACAAAATCTTAATAAAATTATAAAAAAACACTAATAAAATAAAAATGAGTAGTACATTAATAATTGAAAGGGTCACCACTAAAAGGTGCTAACTGACACTTCCATGTAGTGTGACATGTAAAGTGACATTTCAATGTAGAACGGTTTATACGAGAAAGAAATTATGTCGCTGATGCAATCTCGTGAGCGTACAGTTACTACAAATCATTATATTCGAAATTGGAAAGCTGGCATTAGTTGAAGAATATGCTATCTGACTTGAAATGGCGGACAAGGCACTCACACCGCCCATAACAAACGTCCTAAACTCGCGAATAAAAGTAAAAAATGTAGGTAAATTATGATGATTGGCAAAGGGCGAATAACATGAATCTCAAATATGCTGGACAATAGTTTAAAAGCTACAAAGGGGATGCAGTTCAAGCGAAAACGCCTCCCAAATTTCGTAATATGCAAGGTGCTATCTGCCGTGGCTACGCGACCAGTGGCGGATTCAATGGGGCCCTGCCAGACTAGGGTTCGTTACTTTCTTTCTTTGACTAAATTGATTTAAATATTTATTTATGGAACCTGGAATGGAATTTATTATGGAATTATTTAAACAATCATTTGTATACCCACAAAACCATATACAATATAATAACAGATATTTTATTATTTAACAAAATCCGTGATGACTCCAAAATAATTGGCTGGATCCGTGGCATACCAAGAGGATTCAACGAAACTAGTGAACACATTACAAGACTGTCCCTTGAACTAAAGTTGCTTTGAACTGACTTCCAGTACGTTTTCTTGGCAAGTGAGCGTCAATTGCTTGATTGGTATGTTGTGTATCACAATAAACGTATTTAAATATTGAATTGTTTGCAGATTTTATTTTATTCACTGTTTCTGTCAGGTGTCAAAATGTGCTAACTGGCACATATAGCACCTTCTGCCACTAGAAAAAAAAGTAGGTTCTTGTCAGTTAGCACCTTGTGCCGGCTTCGATTATTGAAAATAGAAAAATATAATTTCCTTAAATTGGAAAAAATACTGACTTTGTAGTAAATGCTCAGAATGACGACCTTTTACTCTTTTTCACTGTCGTGACCGCAGGAGGTTGATTGGAAACCAGGACAGTTACTGCTTTCTCTTTCTTCCGACTAAAATTAGCCACTCTCTTTCTCTCTCTCTTGTTTTCTTTTTCTCTTTCTCTCTCTTTCTTTCTTTCTCTCCTTTTTGTCTCCCTCTTTTTCTCTCTTTCTGTCTCCCTCTTTTTCTCTCTTTCTGTCTCTCTCCCTTTTTTCTCTTTTTGTCTTTCCTTTTTTTCTCTTTTTGTCTCTCTCCCTTTCTTCTCTTTTTGTCTTTCCTTTTTTTCTCTTTTTGTCTCTCTCCCTTTCTTCTCTTTCTGTCTCTCTCCCTTTTTTCTCTTTCTCTCTCCCTTTTTCTCTTTCTGTCTCTCTCCCTTTTCTCTTTCTTCTCTCTCCCTTTTTCTCTTTCTGTCTCTTCCCTTTTTCTCTTTCTGCTCTCTCCTTTTCTCTTTCTGTCTCTCTCTTTCTCTGCCCGAAATCTGAGGGCTCGCGGCCGGAGGGCGCTAAACGTGGAAGGGAAACCGAAGTCTTTCACGCGCGCATTGAAAACAGGTGATTTTGATATAACTATAATAGCTCAATAATACATTACTAATTTTATTACAGGTGTATGAAATGGTTAAAGGCAATTGGGGATCTGACTTTGCATCTAGTCCTGGGAAATTCTCATAATGTTGAGATATATGTATGGGAGCACTTACGCTGGAAATGTTCACTGCAGCAGACAGACTAGCACTTAATGCGGAGCCCAATTTTTTGTTGATGTGCGTCCTGAGTTTCTGGAGGGTGCACCTGTAATATAGAAGGCTACTACAACAAAGGTACGTTTCATTATAATTATTATTATTATTAGCAACTAGAAGGGTGTAATAAGAAAAACTTCGTTGTTACTTAATTAAACATCCTTATTTCATTTGCAGGATCTGCTCGGCATGTAGTCTGAGTTCTCGGTTGTTAAATGAAGAAAAAATCCTGCAACACGTGGTGTAGTCAAAATCTCGGTTTTGTGATCTTGATGAACAACCAACTGGAAGCAAAACGTCTGTAGTATGTGAACAAAACATAGCGCCTAAACCATGTAGAATTTTTTCAAATTGAAGAAACTCCCCTGTCAATATGTATCTAGTAGAAGGTTAGAAATTTTTAAAACTCCTTCCTTAGTTTTTGGGGGGGAACTTTATGCGAAGCCGTAAGAAATGATTCAGAATTTTCTCAAAAATGGCACTAAATTTTTGTTTTAATTTCTTGTAAGAACAGAGAAATACTTATAAAGGTGGCAAAGGTCCACTTTCAAGATTAACTCTCTGAATTTTCAGAAATTTAAAAAGTGTGCGTTTTTATCGTCAACTTCTTTCAATTACAATATTGAAGTTAAGAGACTTTTCTCGAATTAAATTTGATGTGCAATAGTTCTTCATTTAAGGTGTGTGAAGATTGCTTTGTAAATATTAGTAGTTTTTGTGCAATTGTGGGTGAACTATTTGGAATTTTAAAAATGACAAAAGAAGATTTTCTCGAAAACGGCTCTCTACTTTTTTTTCTGATCAGTATTATATTTTATGAGTACATGCACTTTAAATAATGTCAAGTAAATTTTCTCTTGAAAACTCAATACTTTTTTAATATTCAAATGAGCTCAAAATTACTCATTTTCAGAATAGCTCAAACACTATTTTCTCAAAGGTGGTTTGACTTCTTTCTTTAAACTATTTCAACGAATAGTGGTAATGGTAATTGTTTAATATAATATATCGTAATGTCTATTTTTATGTATTCTTTTGTTTTCCCAAAATTGCACAAATGTTTTTATTTCTTTCAATATCTCATGCCAGTAATACGCATTACATTTCAATAGATATATTATTGAATTTGTGGAGTGGAAGTTCTCAAATTACTTCAAATGAAGTTTTTCGAAAACTCAAATAGATTTAGAGAAAAGAGCTTCAATTTTGCATTTACAGGTCGCTTAACGCCTTTTTTTTTTTAATGGCTTCAAATTTTCAATGAACTTGCTATTTAAGACAAGGTTTAACCTTTCTTTAATAATCTTAAAATAATATTTCGGTTCTACTATTTGGTAATCAAGAGTTGAGAAATGGTAAAAAACGTATTTTAAGCGGCAGATGCCAGCTGGCAAGAGGATGAGGGAAGACCATAGAGCCGGTCCACTCCAAAGGAAATTAGAAACTTAACTTTTGAGAAAGCTTATTCTGTAGCACTTCCAGTTACTATATGTTATTTAGTAAATCCAAACTGCAGACCACTTTCTTGGAGACATGTACTAAATTTGAAGTTTTTTGGGATTCAATTGAATAAAAATTGTATTTTTGAGTGATAACTACTTTGGTGCTTTTTCTGTTGCAGTAAATTTTATCTCAGGTGTTTTTGGCCCACTATCTGTCTTGTGAATCCGTATAAGTCTTTGTATAACAGTTTGGTATTTTACCAGGAATATTAGCTATTTTCTAAACATATTTCTGATGGTTCTGGAGATGTCTGCACTCTGGAGCATGAGCAAGGCTTTTATTTAGTTATATTTGTTTTATAGAAATTAAAGGGTGTAGTCACATAACATGATTGGGAAAAGACATGAAAATATTTTAGTAATTGAAAAACTGTTCAATATCTGTATCAAAATGTTGAGTAATTCTGGATATAAAATCGACCTTGATTTTCATCCACGCATCCATTGAGCAACTAGCCATGCTTTCTGGACAAATATGTAGCCCAGATATCGGAATATTAGCGAAACATACCAAGTCCAAAACTCCTGCTTTGAGATTAATGAAGTTGAAGTAGAATCATGTAATTTTTTTTACTTGTTCATCACTTGTACTAGGTAGGAGGAAACATGTTTCTTGTAATGCAGTTTAATGTGTACATTGCTTTTTTGAAGAAAGTAAGCAAAAAAGACAGATTTTGTGATCAGCAGATGCAAGTTTCCTGTTTATTTATAAAACTTATCAATAATATTCATTTGTATTGTACCTTATAGCAATTTTGATAATAGCTGAAATTTGACAGGTGTTGATAGTTGAATGTCATTTTAATAATGATGCAAGATAAAGAAGTAATGGTCACTAGTTATATTTGGACAATTGTCTAAATTCATGGTTTCAATATTTAGTCAATGGCAAAAGTAAAATAATCTTTATGTCTGATTACTTGCTCAAGCATTTATTTTGTAAAAAATTGTATTATTGTTTATATTGTGTATGATCATTTACATAATTTAGAAATAAATATTGTGTTTATAAAATAACTTTTTATTTTGTACTACCTGACAATAATTCCATTCAGCACTTAGGATCAAATCCTAATATTTTAATTTTCTTAATTACCTAGGTATTTTTATATAAAATAATGTATTCATTTGACGCTACATTTTGAAACAACTTCATTTTAAATGTCCCGGCCGTCAATACGCGCCACCTCCATTGGTGAACGCCCTTCTGACGCTATTGGCTCAAACGGGGGCCTGATGGCGGCTTCCCCCCTCCATGAAAATTAGAAATTTGAATAAGAGCGTTGGGATTAACATTGAGTGCCGTCTCTATTAGTATACTCTCTGGCCAGCATCAAATGACGGGATTTCGATTGACTGGTCCCGTCATTCTCCGTTTTTTCGTCTATGACAAATGTCTTCGTAACCTACATTTTTACGTAGTTTTCATCGCCACCACAAACACGAATTCAACACGAACACACACGAGCATGAAAGTAATGAAAAAATACAATATCCCTACTGCTAATATAATATGGCATGAATCCCATTGCTGACCTTCCTGCATAACTTACTAGTACGTGTATTTCAAATTTCTCGGCAGCCTTCCAAGATTGGCCGTTGGATTTTATCCCTAAGATGGCAGCTACTGCACGCTGTACAAGTACGCCTCGCCGGTTAATACTGCGCAGCCTCCTGTCCGTACTCTTGGAATACTGTTCGTCTTGTGCCTGAGAAGATATTTACATGAGCTGCGCATTCTGACATTAAATGAGCATCTTTATCAACGGATGTATTTAATAATATTCTTTATTTTAATCACATCAACGCTACATTATTTATAAATAAGTGTTTGTACCAGCACTAGATTTCTGGCGGAACACTAATTTGCATGTTCCGGTACATCGGGAATAATTATTAAATTTTATTATATATCTTAATACTTCCATATTATATTATAATGGAATAAATTTCCATTTAAATTAAAGATTAATTTGGCGGCATTCTGCGACCTACAATCTTAGAAATCAAGCACTATCACACTATAATTGCTCAGATTGGTTATGTTCGTACCTTTAAACAACGATCTCAGAGAGTTGAAATACCTTACTGGAATGATGGAACATCATTACGTACGCACCTTTCCGACTCTTGCCCAAGTTGCATGGAGTCTTCAAGGATCGATTTTAGGCCCTATCTTGTTCCTACTTTACGTAAACGATATGCCCTCGACGATTCAAAACGGAAGAACGGTTCTTGGTGATGATACGAACATCCTTGCAGCAAAGAAACCGTAAATAGTACAATATCGTGATGTTTCAAATTATCTGGAAATAACAAATTAATAGTAAACGAAAAGAAAACGGTTGTAATGCAGTTTTCCATTTCAAATAAACACCCTGTGCTCCATTGAAAATGAACAGTGTACCATTTGATCGATGTTAAGGAACAAAATTTTTAGGTCTCTCAATTCAGTCAAACCTTAAATGGAACGTCCATTTAAATGAATTGAACACAAAATTAAGTTCTTTATGCTACGCAGACGAGAAGGCCCTTGTGAAAAGCAAGAAAGACTGGAAATGGAAATTACAGAGAAAACTACATGCATTCTAATAAATCCAGTGATGTATTATAAATAGATGTGTATTATATTGTAAATAATTATGTTTAATGTATTGTATTATAAAAAAAATGTTTAATAAAAACCATGTGCTCAGAACAAAGTATTTAATCATGCATTGATATACTATTGTATTAAAAAGGGAAGACAATTTAGTTTCCTGGAATATGCACTGAAGAAAATGTAAGATGACTGAGTGACTGCTCCCAATGACTCCTTATAATAAGGAATGCTTCAAAAGTCACCAATGAAAGAAATGTTTGCTGACCCACTATCTTAAAATATCTGATAGAGAATTCGTTCATGATGCTTGTGTAAATGGTCATTCAGTAAATGATTTAGTCAAACATTTACGCTTGAAAGCTGTATTTTGGTTAAGTTTTGTCAAGAGAAAATGATAGATTTCAAACAAATTGCAGAAGATTGAATATTTTCCAGTAAATTCATTCGTTGTATTCTCATAGGATAATATATACTGTAATGAAAACCAATGTTTATTAAAAAATGTACTTAAAAGAACTTTTATCATGAATTGATAATTTTTAATACAAAAGGAGTGAAAACGGGTTTCCTGGCGTTGAAAATGCTGTGGAAATTGTAAGGGAGGAATGACCGACGCTCTCCATGACTACCTATGGTGACGTCACAAAACAGTGAGCAGGCTTTATAACTCTAGGAGGTGGTGGTGCAGCCTCCTGTCCGTACTCTTTGGAATACTGTTCGTCTTGTGCCCAAGAAGAAATTTGCTACGAGCTAGTGCATTCTGATATTAAATGAGAATGTTTATCAACGGATGTTTTTAACATTCTTTATTTTTAGTCGCATCAACGCTAACATTATTTTAAACGAGTGTTTGTACCAGCACTAGATTTCTGGGAACGCGCCCAACAGCGTTCCGGTACATCGGGAATAATTATTAAATTATATTATATATCTTAATACCTATAATATATTATAATAGAATAAATTTCCATTTAAATTAAAAATTAATTTGGTGGCATTCCGCGACCTACAATCTTAGAAATCAAGCACTGTCTGTACAATTATAATTTTATCCATCATTACAGTAACATAAATGTCATAACAAATATCCTCACATTGAGCGTTTCTTTGAGGCCATTTACAACAAAATTTTAGTTTCGTTTAGGATTTATTTAACGATATAGATTAAATTTGCTGCCGAGTGTTGCAGATTGCATTTGACATGAATATTTAGTTTTGTTCTACAGTGCAATTTAGTAGAGTTACCACAAAATTGACAGCACATAAACCGTATGGGTGAAGAAACACGTACAAGATGCAACGACACAGTGTATGTCGGAGTTAACCGCACTAATATACAGCAAAAAAAATGTCATGTTGAATCATTCACAGAAGTAGTAGATGGTTTAGAGAACTTCTCCAGTCCTCTAAAACTAGTGCATCAATTCCGAAATAAATCAGATTAATATAGAGGAAAAACGGGAATATTTACGAAAACAAGTTTTCTTTCATAGGGCTTTTTTCAGGGGAGCCACAGCCACCCTGAGTTTTTGATTTATTGATTAGTGATTCGGAACGCGTCAACTGCTGAGGCCATTAGTCCCGTTAGTGTAGTACATGTTTTTTCTCGGGAGATGGCGGTGATCTTCCCCCGCAGGCTGGGGGGAACCGGCGCCGACCTACCGTCGGCTAGCGGGGTTTCCCCTAACCAGGACTCACCCACCAGCGGGGCACCGCCCCAGCAAGACAAGCTCTAAGCTCCCGCCCGATCTCCCGAGATGTGTGGTGCATCCTATTTTTATAGTGCGTAACGCGGCGAGGATACAAGGAAGAGGAAGGAAAGATCGCGCGCGGTCCGTGGCCCGTTTGTTAGGCTACTGCAGCAGGCTGCTAGAATTCTCCTCCAAACAGCGACTGGACTCGACCTAGCTATGTAGCTAGTGTCGAAAATCCTGCCGACGGGACTCAAACCTAGAACCTGTCGGTCAGAGACATCAGTCGATGCCCTGAGCCACCTCCCCCGCACTGGTCTTATCCTTACGGTTTCAACTATCATTTTACAGCTCAAATTAAAAAATTAACTTTTTATTTGTTGGCCTACATAAAACAGACATTTAGAAAGTATTAATAGACTACATACGTTTTTTTTACACTAGCTCACTCTTACATGTATAAATCTGCGTATATTTTGTATCTGATCTCACCCAATAGTGTGTGTAACTAAACTACAGTGACATTGGATAAAACCTGATTTTGGGGTAATAACAATAAATAAACATTTTGCTTATTTGCAATTTGAAATGCAGAGAAGAATGAACTCTGAACGAAGTAATAAACTCTTGGTTCATTACAGAAACTGAATATTATTCAGTTCGTGAGGTTACTTGACGGAGTAAGCTATGATTACTAGATATAAACCAAATGAACTCTAAAAATCCTTCACAGATGATGACAGGCTGCAACCATGCACTCGCCAACCCCCATGCATTAACATACGACAAAACTATATTCTACAACAAACTTCTGAACAATAAAAGACATTTTACACAAAAGCTTTAAGTCAAAATGATTTACACCCCAGTTATTTCTCTTTATATTTTTAGAAAAAATATTTCGGGATATTGAAAAGTAATTATCATACTTTCCCCTTTCCGTTCCTACTTACTGGATTTTGTTACATTACAAAAAAAAATATTGTAAAAGGTATTTTCATTGCTTTTAGGATCATTTTCAATATTTTATATCGGGAGCAATAATTAGTCTCGTGCCATTTTTGGTACATTTGGACCTTCTAGGGTGCACAGAAATTCAGGGTGATCCATTGTCAAAAGCTACAACGTTCTTCCCTCATCACGCACATTAAAATTCGTATTCTTCATGTGTGTTACCAATAACACTCAAAGACAAAATGAAACACCTAACAATTTCCCTCTAGTTAACTCTAACTTAAGACAAGCATTAAATCATCTCCAACCCAACACAATATAAAACTCTCACACTCAATGGGAAACAATATTCTACATTAAAATTTCTGAAACGCATGACAAAATTGAGGATTACACAGCAAAAACACCCACCAAAGTCTATTTTCACTTCACTGTCTTACTTCTACTGTTTCTTTCAGAAACGGAGTAGGTTCATATTTAATCTTATTAATTTTGCTATTATAGCAGTTTATATTCACTTTTATTAGATTACTGCATAGTTTTTGGTGCCTGTTCAAACAGAGAGCAGAATCAATTTAAAGATGCATACACGATGAAATCGTATAAGTGGACTAATTAAAATTGCTATACTTTATTATAAATATAACATTTATATTCTAAAGGAGTCAAAGACTAATAATAGTGAATAATCCTACAGAGGAGAAAAAGGTAAAACACAACTCACCTCTTCATCATCTTCCATCTTCATTTCTCTTTTCAAGGGGCACAGCTCGTCTCCTTCCTGCAAACAAAAACAGTACACTACTTTACAGTTGCTGCAATGCGGATAGGTCATCAATAATCTGACCAGAAGCTTGACTTGTGCGTTGCTTAAGAAAACTCACATCCGATTTACTGGATATTTAAACAGGATCTACTGTACAATAAAATGATACAGGGCTCGAAAAACTAGTGGTCCCCTCTGGGTTTGATCAGTGAACATGATTTCTTCAATTTCGTTCACATAAAAGTCTGATTTTTATCATTTGAAGAGTCAAACTGAAAGATATTCAGTATTGCCAACATATATGAACATATATGGTGAATTTAAAGATACACCCCATGCCCCGTTTTAAAATTTCAAATTCATATAATCATTATTGGTAACTGAACTTTTCTTTCGTGTATTATGTTTGAGTAATAAAGCAACAAATGCAAAACCTGTTGCAACGCTGCAAAAGAAACTACATTTTACTGAAAGTTTGCCTTCTTACTGTATTGTGTTGGAATTGGAGTTGACTGAAATACTAGCAAAGAAGTTTGTATTTGATAGTCAGTTGACCATATTTTGTACTTGTTGTTTTGCATACTTACAAAGAATCTGAAATGATTTTTTCATTATTATTTCAATATTAATTTAAAGATTTACTTCATTTGAAATAATTAAAAATCATATATTTATATTTTTGTGGACTGCACCAAATGGGGTTAAAAAAGACGATTTTATGAATTTGGGAAAATTCAGCAAACCCTGAAAAGATGTAAATTAAACCACATCTAACCAAACCAATATAAAATATTCTACACACATAAAAAAGCATTGTAGGACTTGAAATTAAATTATCTCTAAATCAAATTATTTCAACATATTATTTGAAATTAAAAGTACTACATACAACTACTTGATCTTCTTCTTCCTCAAATATGAAAAAATTTGAGGAAGGAAAGAAAGAAGTCAGAAATACAAAGAAAAAAGATTAAAGGAGGAAGAAATAAAGAAAGAAAATGTCCTTACATTTTAAGGAATCAATTGTAGTTGGTCTCAAAAGATTATTTCACCTCATAGATTCCTCACTTTCAATTTTTAAAAAGGTCAATGTACAATGGTAGAAATGCTTATCTCAGTAAATAATAATAATAATAATAGTGTCTTTATTATTGGCGAGGCTCAGGCCATAGGGCCTGCTCTTCCGCCTAACCACTGATTTACATTTATACAGAGTAGTAACATATAAGAGGGGAGGGAAATCTGTACATTTTCGTCTGGGAGTGCAAAACTAGGGACCATCCCGGCAAACGCCTTAAGCGATTGAGTAAACCCAGAAAACCTCAATCAGGATGGCGGCTTAGGGCCGAACAGCATTATGGTATAGAAATGGAAGAGAAGAGAAAATGAGAGAAGGGAATCATAAATGAAAATGAAGTAGAAAATACGAACGAGAAAGAAGGAGAGAGACTAAAGGGGGGACAAACTGTACATTTATGACTGGGAGTGCAAAGCAAGGGGCCATCCCGGCGTCACCTTAAGCAATTGAGTAAACCCAGAAAACCTCAATCAGGATGGCGGCTTATGGCCGAACATTAATATAGAAGAATATGGTATGGATAGTAGTGAAGGTGAAGAGATGAGGCGTTTAGGGGAAAGGGTCGTAATGACATAAATGGGGAAGACTGTGAAGGAAAAGGAAGGAAGAAATAGCGAAGAAAAGGAGGAAGAAGTAGGTGGAAAAGTAAAATTTATCCAGAAGCGGTACAGAAATGTTACGTTTGGTATACATTAGCACTTTACATAAATATACAAACATTTGTAACAGCAGAGAAGCACAATAGGCTGTAAGTTAATAGTACCAGTAATTTATAATATAATATTGACAGTATTAAGAAACAATGTAAAAGTACAATAGGATATAAACATCAATTGTAATTATTATTAAGACCTATATATTGTAGATATGACAATGATGAGAGTACAAAAATAGCTGTAAGTATTTTGGCATTTATTTGGAGCGTGGCTAATCTCTTTTAAATATTTATTTGAACAGTTTAATTAGGATGCACAGAAAATATGGGTTGTTAATAATTTAGATGGAGTGAGAGGGAGTGAAAAATGACAATAGAGTAGTGAAGTATGGGGTGGAATTTTGAATTTAAAGAGTGAGGAAAGTGCGGCGTTTAGGGGGGCGGTGACCGGGTACTAGGTAGTGGGAAACGTCTGGAAGATGAAGAGGACATTAATACCAATCTATATGTCGTTATACCTTACCCAAGTATTTAATTCGTTTTTGAATTTACGGAAAGTATTCGAATGTTTTAGACTCGCTGGTAGTTTATTCCAGGCTCGGATAGCTGTAATGGTGAAAGATTTACTGAAAGAAGTCGTGCTGTGACGTGGTACACAGAGCAGAGCTGAACTACGAGCTCGGTTTAATTTCAGAGGATTGAAATTACTCTTTAGACGTATTACATGAGAACCGTGTAAAATTTTATAGAGAAGAAGTAGAGAGTGAAGTAACCGTCTTTTGTCTAGAGTAAGTGGTATATTTCCTACTTAAGCAAAAAACCCTTCAATTTCCATTCTATTTCTTGGGTTGAGAGTGTCGACAAGTTCTCTTGAAATTCCGTAACACACAACACTAAAGAATCATGTCTCCATAAACAACTTGTTTCAACTACAAATAATTTGCACACAAATTCTTCCATTTCATTACAAAACATGTAAATTAAGCATTGGAAATATTAAATAATAATTAAATAAAATCTTTATAAATAAACAGGATTGAAGATAGTTACATTCTTGTTTGTCCTCCATTTATCGATTTTATTTTTACATTTAATCATGTTAATAAAAATAACTAATATTGCTAGACGTGTACCGCTTTCGTTCCTGTCCTGTGTTCCTTGAAATATTTTTCGTCTAAATCAGAAGAACCGCTTTGTGATCACTAATTCCCTCAATAACTTCACAAGATATGAAAAGTTCTTTCGGCCTAATTAGGTAAACATCCAAAACCGCGTCCTGCCGCGTCGCGTTCCTTACTACCTGGGCTAATCCCCTATCCCAAACTAGTCTGTTAACAAGTGTTTGGACTTTCCCCTCGCTCACGGCTCCCTCCCAGTTTGCGCTGGAATATTCAAGTCTCTCCGAATTAACAATACGGATAATCATTTTTCATTTCCCGTTCTTTACATGTGATATCTTCCAAAATTTCGTAGCCGTCACCCGGTGGCCTACCAGCATACAATAATTTCTAACACGGTTCCTGAAGTAGTAATTTCTATTCCACATCATTTCAAAATCTGCTAACCCAATCCGCCTAATGTTATGTCTGCTTTGACGCAAATGAACACCGCCACTCTACCCCTATTTCTATCCCTCCTAAAATCTTGTAATCAGAATGAAAAATTTCCGAGGATTCGATTTCCTGGAGTTAGCCACGACTCAGTCCACTATCACTATGTCAGGATCACAGGCATCAATTGAATTCCAAAGCTCTATTTTCTTTGTAGTTATACTACGACGGTTCACCTGCAGCAACTAATGAATCCCTTCCTCACCTGAAAGTGTACTCGGGAATGCGCGGATCCCGAAGCTGCAACCGCCGTCGTCTCCGCCGCCGCCGTCATCTCCGCTGCCGCCGCCGCCGCCGCCGTCGTCGTCGTCGTCTCCGCCGCCGCCGTCGTCGCCGCCGCGCGCGCCGCCGCCGTGTCCCAATCCCCTCCTCCTCTGCCGCCACTGTCACCGCCTCCACCTCCGCCAGCACCGTGCATAGCCTTCCTCGCGCGCAGTCGCGCTCATAAACGCGGCTAAAATAGCCTCATCCGGCTACAGAGCGTACTTCCATGCCGCGGGATTTAGATGCAGACCGTCCCGTACAGAGGTCCTCTTATCCCCAGCCAGTGGTTTGGATCTACGAAAACCATCGATCTTTCGCAGGCCACCGTAACCCTTAGTTAATTTGCCATGTCCTGCCGATGTGCACATCTCGGCGTTGCATCACACCTGGCCGAACAATTCGCGCTTTTAAATTTGCTTTTCCAGAAACTGGCCTAATTCACACGCACGGTTTCACAGTGTCGAAGATAGGTTACCTCTTCGATACATTGCCCGCTGCGGGGATGACTTCACAGCGTTAACTTTACATCTTTCCACGACAGTTTCATTTTGTACAACGTTTATCCCTGGGAAAGAACGAAACGTCGGCTCAACTCCTCTTGCAAACGCCTCCGCTGTGGCGCAGCATCGAATCTCAGGCACTTTGGCCCATAACATGGGCTCTTATGGTGGTGTTGTTTCAGCTGGTGTTTCGGATGCGTTGATTGCTCCCGAACGCACGCTTTCAACTCCTGGATCTTGAAATAAGTTTCTAATGCACTGCTGTCGCTTCTGTCAATTCGCCCGAGTCGCGATCTCTCGCGATCCCACATTTACCAGGGCACGTGATTGACAGTTCAACAGGGCCCGGGATTTTTGCTCAACCCGCGATGACAGGAGAGTGCGGCGGGAACTGCAGCGCAGAGCAAAGCCACGCGCCGTCGCCGGACAACCTGGGCGCGCCTCATACGGAAAACGCAGGCGCCCTGCCCAGATGCCCACCCGGGCGCGATGGCCGCTAAGTCGCAACCCATGGCCTTTCACTTTACCGCGCGGAGCTGCTCCAAAACACGTCCGAACGCGACGACTACCAGCGAGCGACTGATAAAGCTATTCTAAAGGCTATTATATATAGAGGCTATTATATATAGAGGCTATTATATAGAGCTATTATAAAGGATGAGATCATATTATACACTGTAGTTACAAAAATTTAACTCAGTAATACGGTGGTGTAATATAAGCTTGGATCACAACTTACATCTAATTACGAAAACAATGTAAGGATTGCGGTGGTCTATTACAAATGTTAAGAACAGAATATACCAGTAACTACGTAAACAAAATGTTGATGTCATTATAGTAATATATAAGAACGGTTCAACTAATCTCATACACGATGTGATGACAATGTAGGTGTTATCGTGACATGAAAAAATGTGGGTTGATCCTGGGTTTACTGTGCACCTCAGCCTTCGTTGTCACGGCCTCCTTAATACTAGTGGGCATCGTTCACTTCTGATTCTTGTGTCGTGAACGATAGTCAAAGAATCATCATTTACACGGAACGTTTAAACACTAGTTTTAGAAAATTTCTTTTAGTAGAAATGTAGTATGTGATCCGATTAGTTCACACGTGCAGAATTGTGACAATTCGCTGACTCGAGGACGAGGCTCAGGTCTTCGGCCCTCGCGATATACAACATCCATGCAGTCCCTACCCCGGCGCGCACCATTACGCGCGCAGTTTATACGAATAATGCCGTCATTTGAGAGTTTTCTTACATATACACACAGATAATTCTTTTAAATAAAGAATTTATTTTAAAGGGAACGCACACTTTTCAGAGAATTTCTTTTGAAATGTTATGCTAAGGTGCACCGTAAACCCGGGTTTAGCCAAAATGTGTTATGGACAGGGACGGTTAAGATTAACGCATACATCGTATTTACGAAAATAAATCGAGAAGAGATAACGTAGTCATGGGCGAAATATGAGATCAGCTGGAAATACGGAGTTTTATAAAAAGAAAAAGCCGATTCGATGGAAATTAACCACGAAGGCTAAAATGGCATCACTTGGCGTTAGAAAACAAGATATAGCCGATACGTTGGTGTATTACAAGGTTAAAGTCATCTGTGCACGGTGTTTACGAAAGAAAACAGAGGTATTACGGTTGGTCATTTCAAAGTACAAGATTAGGTAATACATCATACTTACGGAAAAAAATAGATGTCTCGAAAATTATTACAAAGGTTAATATCACATCATACCTCATACGGTTTACATTAATGTTACTCGAGTCTACACGTACCTTCTTTAATTCGATAAGAGTTTCACAATCGCATTGACCTCTTTGGTGTTTCATGCCTGATGACAGAGGTTGAAACTGCGTGTTGAGGTCTGTTGAGGCGGCTTCCTGGCTGCCAACGAAGCGTTGCTGGTCGATAACAGCAGGTGCGGCAACCTCCATTTCTACTTCGTTTGTAATATTCTGCGACACTAAGTAATGATTTACATCACCATTGTTGAGAGTGAGCAGGGTTTGGCTGATCACCTGCTCTGTTGATGAGTTTACATCAAATGTCATACAATTAACACTCGGCCTCTCGTGCTACACTAAGTGCTTTGGTATCACAGCGGTTTCGAGTAGAGCGGTGCGCTGTGATTCTAGGTCCGATCTAGTCGGCGACTGGAAACAGAATAGGTGGTTTCTGACTACACGGCGTGTTGGAGCAAGTAGTTTTCTACGTATAGGAATAGAATTTATCCATTTCCTTGTTACCAGGGCGCGACAATAACAGTTTTTCCGACGAAAATTCGTTTTTCGGCGCACGATTAAAATACTTTTCTTCTTGCATTTGTAAGGGCAAGAAAATAACGAGGCGGTGCGTACCTAATGTAGAAAATGATTAGGAATTGAAAGAAAATATCACAACCGATATTCTCTCCTAGTGATGCACGAGTATCTACAATACCTTAAACAAATATCTTGCTTACCCCGCTGAAAACTTCTACATAATGACTGCAGTATTATGCAAATACTGTCACCATGTTACACTTTCATTGCCATGCCCTGCAAAGTGACTGAAATGAAAAAATAAAAAGGAAAAAATCCATTAATAAATTCACTTTTCTCAAAATGAGATAGTTTTCTGGACGATAAATGAATGTTTACTTCATTGTCAACAATCGTCACTGGAAATACAAATTGCTAATTGACGTAATAAATTATTATTATTATTATTATTATTATTATTATTATTATTATTATTATTATTATTATTAAGAATAAGGTCCCATTTTGAGTTAGATTTTCCCTTTTTTATTTCAGAGATAAAATTAGCAATAAAAAATCAATGCAAATATATTGTGTTTTATAACCATATCATTATGACATTTTCCATTATCAGCAACAGGTACTGCAAATTAGAAAGCAATATGTAATACGATTTGCTTTTTGATAGAATATCTAATTCTTACAGCATGGTGAAATGAAAGTGGAAAAATTGTTGAAAGGTTGTTCAAGACAACACATTAAATTTATGATGTGATTTTCTTGGGTATTTTGTTCTTTCAAATAAAAAGAGTGAAAAACTAGTTTTGTCTTCTCCCATTTTTTACAGAACGAAAGTTAGGGAAAGTACTAGCGAAAGCGCAAAAAAATAAATTGTACCTACCTGGGCCACTCATGAACTTCGCGACCTCATTCTTTTTAATATGCTCAAATTTCTTGTCTGAATCAGCAGAGAGTTTTCAAGAAGAACTTAACAATACTACGGCAATCATTACATTATATTTCTGGAGTAATGTACTCAAAATACAAGAAACACTTATTCTAGTGATTTTTATCTTGAAAATTTAAACGGTTCCTAGTTAATTATTTTAGCGTCATTGCTAATTATCACAGTAAACTTAGGATATAGATGAGGGTAGCAACTGTCTTTAGTTCAGGGCCACTATCTTTCCAGCGACACAGGCCAGAAGCTCCTAAGGTTCGAGTCCAGACAATGGCGGATTTTCGACTCTATCTAGGTAGCTAAGTCGATTTCAGCCTCTTCTGGACGACATTTCCAACGACCGACTGCTCTTATCGGCAGTTTTACTGTTTTTCCTGAACAATTTCTGGCGAATGTTAGCCAGTTCCCTGACAAAAGGGCCACGGAGATGAAAAGCGCGTCCAACGTAGTGATAGCAAATTTTACCGAAACATCGATACATCGTTGTTTCGATACATCGCTCAAGGATTTTCGATGTCCATGAAAACATCCATGTTTTAATTGTAGACTAAAAAACATGCTATTTTGCTATCCATTTTTAATTAGTACAGTACATAAAAGGGATCCATTTTATTGTTTGGTTACCAGCATGTTAGTAGTGAGTTAGTAAAAATTATTATTGCATATAAGAATAAAATTAACAATTAAGAACATCGTGTTTCGCTACTTTACACTTTAGTCACTTCCAATCATACACCATCGAAGTAAAACCACCTACAATTTCCACAGAATGCACAGCCAAAATGTGCAGCGTTATAAAGAGGATGACACAAAACAACGATATTGCTGTAGATTGCTGCTACTCTACAACGTGCATAAACCCCATTATATAAAAGAAATTTTTAAAAAAATATCGAAGTGAAGAAACCATCGAAAGCAAACTATCGATATTAACATTTCGATGTTTCTCCTGTAAATCATGGGTGTTTTAAAAACATCGATGTTGTTTTGCCATCCCGAGTCCTGCGTGGAGTCGCGAGGGGGAGCTGTGGGGTAGGGGCGTTCAAGGTTCCGGCGCGTGACCCGCGGGCTGCGCGACGATGAAAAAATGCCTGCGAGTTCACATGACCAAGATTTTGCGGAGAAAGTGTCGCGCGGCCGGAGTCCGGTTTCTGCGAGCAAAAAACACGACAAAGCGCGCGCAAAACATTACCCGGGCGCCCTGCCCTGTTGCGACGCCAGGCCTCATGCCGGAGCTGCCCGGTAATATCGGGATGTGATCCGAACAAGATCCCAAAATGCATTGAGTGACTGATTGGCCGGTAGCGGTGGCTCAGTGCATCAACTGATGTCACTGCAGCGCCTCTGACCGGGAGATCCTAGGTTCCCACTCCCCACGGCGGCAGGATTTTCGACACTAGCTTTTCAGCTGGGTCGAATTCAGTCGCTGTCTGGAGGAGAATTCTAGCGGCCGGCTGCTCTGATCGGTAGTTTTCCGTGGTTTCTCCGATCAACACCGGGCGAATGCTGGTGCAGTACCCTACCAAACGGGCCACGGACTGCGCGCGATCTATCCTTCCTCGTCCTTGTCCTATCCTCTCCCCTTACACACACACGCTAACATGTTCTACACTACCACATGTTCCGGGAGACCGGTCGGGAGCTTAGAGCTTGTCCCAGTTGGGGCGGTGTCCCGCTAGTGGGAGAGTCCTTGTTAGGGGGAAACCCCACTAGCCGACGGTAGGTCGGCGCCGGATCTCCCCATCCGGCGGGGGAAGATCACTGCCATCTCCCGAGAGAGAAAAACATGCACTACACTAACGGGACTAATGACCGAAGCAGTTGACGCGCCCGGAAACACGAAAAAACAATCAATTGACTGATTCCAGGCGCATCAATTACTGAGGTCATTAGTCCTGTAAGTGTAGTGCATGTTTTTCATCAGGTGGTGACGGTTATCTACCCCATTGGATGGTGAAATCCGGCGCCGACCTACCGTCGGCTATCGGGTTTCCTCAACCAAGTATCTCCCACCAGCGGGGCACCGCCCCAGCCGAGACAAGTTCTAAGTCTCCGACCGGTCTCCCAGCATTTGGGGCAGTGTAGGTGATGAGAACGTGTAAGGGATGAGAATAGGAAAAGGAAGAGGAAGGAAAGGACCGTGGCCCGTTCGTTAGGGTACTGCTCCGGTATTCGCCTGGTATTAAATCAGAAAGTACGGGAACTACCGATCCGGAGCAACCGGCCGCTAAATCTCCTCGAACAACAACTAATTCAACACTGGCTGAAAGCTGAATAATCGACATCCTGCCGCCGTGGGAGATGAGAACAGAACACTCAGTCAGGCATTGCAGTGACATCAGCTGATGCAGCCACGCTCGGTAATGCACGAGACCAGTTGAAGAAATGCGTATCAATGTTTATGCGGGGGCGTTATAAAGGTTCTGATGATGGAACGTCAAAGCCCGGGCCTTGGGCCTGAGGGCTTTGTCTGGCGAATGTGGGACCGTTAACGCCCACGTAGCAAATGCCTAATTTTATTTGTTTTACGTAATTTTGTAGTCTGATCGACTTATTTACAATGAACTAGTTGTTAGCAGGTCAGAGTGCCTTTTCATAATTCCTTCCACAAGAGAACATGTAGCATCATTCAACTGTTTGTATATTTCCCTCATAACCACGATCCTCTCCATCTAGGCATGTGTTGTTCAGTTTATATCGAAGTCAATAAGTAGCAATAACGACTCAGCGAAGAATAAAATTAATTAAAACCCAATCAATGACAGAATTTAATAGGAATTTCATGTGAAAAGTACACGAATAAACGGTTCTCTTTTATTGTAACTAGTTGCTCAGGAGAACTACTGTTGCCACAGCAGTGTCTCTCTGATTTCGAAGTTACATGGTGGATTTTCGACACTTGCTACATATGAAGATCAGATTCAGTCGACTGGAGAATTCTAGCGGCCGTACTCTGATCAGTGAAGTAGTTTTCAGTAGTTTCTTCCGTTCAACACCAGGCGAATGCCGGAGCAGTACCCTAACAAACGGGCCACCGTCCGCGCGCGAAATATTTTCGTACTTTCAAGAACAATGTTTTTTTTTGTCACGAGTATTTATTTTAACAAGAAGTTCTCTATTGAAGTACATAGATATATTTGTATATAATTGAGCAAAATATAATGTATTTTTGCAAATCGAGCAAAGAAACAATCAGTTAAGATGTACAATGTGACCGACGTATGCAAACGTTTTGAAATAATCACAATTTATTTTTCTTGTCAGTTCATTAGCATACCAACGTTCATTTTAAAGCAGTTCCTCGGGTACTAACAAGCGTGAAAAACTGTGCCTCATTTCCATACGTCCCCAGAATGCGCATGCCAGGGCCTTGCAGCTGCCCGTGCCCGCACGTCGCGGAGAAAACAACCTTGACATCCAGCAGGATTCCCACGTTCTGGGGCCCAGAAAGCGCACTCGCTGACGGATGGGAATGTTGACAGCTCGGCGATGTCAGCGCGCTCACTGCACCCACCGTCAATCCGTCATCGCCCCTCCGTCATCGCATTTGTCATCTCCGCCGTAGCTCGGCTGGCTGTCATCATCCTCGAATCTCTTTGTGGACTATTATGACGCCAGTGTAGCAGCTTCACAAAGGCACCACCGTCTTCACCACCTGCAGGCCAACTAACGGGGCTACAGCAGCACTTACTTTCTCGCATTATTTCTAAATTTGCAATGATCGAAATTTCAGCGTTCAACGAATATGAGGTTCTCGCCATTCCCTTAAGCGTTCTTTACTCTAGCTACGAACAAAGTTTAATCAAAAAATTTGGAGCCATTTTTGAGAAAATTTTGAAAATCTTTCACAGTATTCTCGAAACCTAGTTGGTTTTTGTATGCATTTTATTACCGACAATTGTTTCAATGCATAACTAATGCAACAAACTCGCGTGTTTACTGAAAATCAAAGACAGAACCATGCGTACGGGAGGTGAACATACCTGCCACAGACACTACGCATAAAATTATGTAACTACTGTTTGAATATGGACTTTTATTAAACTTAGTTTTATTAATGTATGTGAATTAGTGTTCTGTATTTTGGAAAGACATTTCCGTCATTCAGCAGGACACCAGCCGCCACCAGTAAGAACTTTGGAAAAGCGAGGTAACGTTCATGCTCCAACAAAGAAATTATTGGTTGGTGATACTCGTATCAGAAAAATAATACAAAGAATTTTCATTGCAAATGTTCTAAATTAAACGAGAATTCTGCGTCGATGGTAGTGCCTGATCTGGTTTGAGGCTGACTTCCGACAGTCAAAATTTTAAATTAAATGTTTAATCCAAAAATGTTATTAACGGTTGAGCTTTGGCTGCGTTGAAATTGATGTCCAAATCACCACTCATAATCATTGACATTTTGTTCAATTATCAACAATACCAACAATTCCTTCAGTGTGTATGCCAGAATGATTGTATGGATGAATTCAATATTATCGTAAACTTTTTGCAAATAGATGTCACGATCGCATAATCATCTTCATATCTCAGTTGGAATTTATTTGCACCAATCCCTGTACTACGTAAACCCAAAATACGTTCCTCTATATTTTCTCACGTGTCCAAATGTTTCCAGATTTTCCCCAAACGTTCGTCGATGTTCCGCCAAATATTCTTCAAATGCTTCTCCAAATATTTCTTCACATATTCTTCAAAATGTTGCCCAAATTTTCCCCCATGTCTCCCGAATATATTCCTATGTTCTCCGGAAAATTTTCTTTCGATATGTTTTCCCACGAGTTCTCTTTCGCCTCAAATGGTCCCCCAAAATGTAGTCCCAAATGCTCTAACAAAAGTTCTCTTTCGGTGTATTGCTCCAAGCAGAAGTATAGCCACCACCGAATGCGGCCAATTTTCCCTACCGCGCCGACTCAGTACCTCTTAGCCACCTCGACCACGAGTCAGCCCCTTTTTGAATTTCACTTCAATGAAAAGGAAACTACTATATATATATATATATATATATATATATATATATATATATATATATATATATACAGTCAACAGTCAACAGACAAACTTCCCGGAGTTTGCTGTTTCATTTGATACTATCACATACTTAATACCTTGCAATTTTAACACTTAAAACACGCTTGATATAGTCTATTATGTATTTGTACACTCACCACCAATCGTGTGTCGTGCACAAAAGTGCACATCTAATTTACCCTGTCTGTTTACTGCCTACTGCCTCCGAACCTCCGATCTGCTCCGAGCGTGTCAACAAACCGCTCTGGAAATCGGTAACCTGAGCCCTTGGCTGGCCCTTTGTTACCAGTAGGAGTCACGCAACGAACGCACGCTGTATGGTTGCCGCTGAGAGCCAGCGGTTTCTTCGGCGTTGACGCCTTTCAAGGGGACTGATGCGCCGACTAGCAAGCGATTTCATACGCATCTCAACAGAACAGATTATGTGGGATTTTGAAAAATGTATGTCCCGTGAAAAGTATGTGGCCTATACGTATTTTTAACATAATACATCTCGTCATATTTTGTTCTAGTAATTTTCTCGGGGTACCGCCGGTAGCGTCGGTAGCCCACAGTATGCGCCACTGTCTAATCCGCCTAAGCAGAAGCGAGTGCACGCCAGTCGCGTCCAAGAGGAGCCCAAGCGTTTGCTGCGATCCGTCGGCCGGCCGCGTCCCAGGGGGTGGGGGAGGGGAGGGGGCGCCGGGTCGCCCGGTGCGGGCGACGGCCTCGCTGACAGATGTGCGGGACGAGACAGGACGGACGACGCGACGAGGCTGCCCGCCGCCGGCGTAACCACGCCCACTAACACAAACGGAAACCTGGAAATGGACGCCGAAGCAAACCAAAAAGAAATAGAAATTCTTCTCTTTTACTCTTCGATTTGAAAAAAAACAAAATGTACATTTCGAATGTACATGTGAATCATGCCCCCTCTCCCGCAAGACGGCGCTGTCCATAGCTGGGGTACATCACTGGGCTGTCGCAATAAATATTACTGAATGACCCTGTATAACATCATTTCCATTACTTTCCATGCACAGTGTAGCACTATGGAGTAGAGGGTGGCTATGGTGGTACACAACATTGATATCTTCAACATCAAGAACTTGGAAATTGGTTAAAATGTATCGCATATATAGCGCGCGACGAAAGTCTCTCGGCACTGCTCTGAGTCAGGGCCTCTTATTAACAATGGCAATGATGCTGGTAGCATACAGATTGCTAGAAAACAGGTGAAGGAGACAACACCTCAAGAATATGTTATGATTGCTATGAGTGCGTCATTTGTCTTCTTTTCTTACACGCTGCTACCAACATAATTTCTGTTGCAAACTTCAAGGTGCCACTGCGCACAGGACTCTTTCCTAGCGCACTGTATCATATAACGACCAATGTTGCAAGCCATTTGTGCTCCTGCCCTTACGTATGCAGATATTATCTAGCTTTGCATTTGGCAAAAGGGCTTTGGTAAAAACGCAATCTTATTAGTGCCAAGAACCTGATAATAAAAACAATGATTTTTGAAAGATTGTACTTTTAAATACATGCAGCAAATCGTTTATTTTAACAAAAGTATGAGTTTAGGTTGTCTATGATAAGGAAGAAGAAAGAAGAATATACATTCAAACTCAATCAGTTGAGAGATTCTTACATAAGAAAAAGAAAACAAATTTAAAAAGGAAAGGAAAAGAAGAAATATAAAAGAGAAAGAAAATTGAAGGAAGGAAAATGAAAGAAAAGCCAAAAAGAAAAGAGAAACAAAAATAAAAGGTAAAAAAGAAATAAAGAAAACAAACCAGAAATCGAGAAATGGAGGGAGGGGATCAGTGGAATGCAAGAAAGGGTAAATGAAAAATAAGATTAAAAAAGACGGGAAAAGTACATGTGAGTCGAAACAAGATTTTCGTAAAAGTAGCGTGTTGATGTGATAAATAGAAGTTTGCTTTCCAATTTATAAATAACTCCTGCAATATCGAGGAATGGAAATGACAAAAGAGTACTGAAAGCGGGAATTGTTTACTTCATGTTATATGTGTGCAATAGATTGTTTTGTTTCTCGCACCATCGGTGAAACACTATTTAGTTCCGTGTGTGACTGACTCCATGACACGTTTTGAAGAGTGTTATCACTCACGAGGAATCTAAAGGTAAAATAAACGTGGCTTCAAAAATCAAGAACTATGGCGATATCTTAATCTTGGAGGTTGGCCAAAACTAATCTCATTTTTGCAATTCTAAGAATGAATTCATAGTTATTTGTCTTTCTGCGTTACATTTTAACATTTTTTTCTTAATTCACAACACTGATACTGTGTGTACGAGTATAAATTCAGGATCGCAACCATTGTAACGAATTTCATACTCTGATATCACCTTTTCCTGCTTCAAACTAATTAACTCCTAATTCTGTTAAATATTATTTTAGCCATCACATCTACAACAGGTATTGTAACAAAATAATCAGCATGTTCCTACCAATATTAATGATTTGATTGTGAAGAAAGTAATTAAAAAATCACGCTGCAAATTTTCATTCACACTTCACAATATACAATTTACATGTAAAAATTCTGATAGTTTTAATCATCTTTTTAACTATCATATTCAATCAATTAAAGAAAGTTTCCACACCAGCAGCAACACAGGATAGGTATTTAGTACTTTCTTTTAAACTTGTTCGTCAATTTTACAATGCAAGCCCTATATACATAGTTGTGTTGTTTTACAATGAAGATTGAAAAGAAAGAAACTTCATTAATTAAAATAGGACCCTAGGCTCAACGTAACCTTGCAGGCTAATCATTTGTATTTGACATTAACATCCTAATTTACTTTTACAATAAATTACTATTACTATGTCTAACCAATTACAGTAAGGCCTGCCTCGTCGGCACAGGTGTTGGAATTACACAAGCGGTGGCTCTTCACTGATGGTTCATAAAATTACGCCGTGGAAGTGGCAATGAAAAATTACGGAACAACCGTACAGCGACTTTATTTCTCCTGCATTGTTTAAAATCGACGGAGCAATGTAGCTAGTCTCAAGAATCCCCCGCCCTCGGGGCTTGCCCGGGGCTCGACGCCTAGGACCTCCCGCACGACGGCGCTGCACAGGCCACTGTGTCACCACTGAGCTGTCGCAGCCGTCAATTTTGAATGATCCTGTATAACATCTTTTTTCATTAGTTTTCCCATGAACAGGCGTGAATTCTGTGGAGTCGGGAATTTATTTTATAATTTGGTACCTAACATTGAGCCTTACCGGTTAAGATTTTATTTTAATAACTAAAAATAAATAAATTGTTGCTTAATCCTTAACTGCTACAATGGGTCTTTCTGCAGTATCTGGTATAATGGCGCCTGGAAGACCTCGCGATAGATTTGTCAATATCTTCTGCATTAACATACTGTAACTGCATTAACATACATTCAACCTTTTTAAACCAACAATTACAATACTTAAGTCGAACAAGTAAGCGATACTATTAGGATAGGATAGGATAGCGGTTACTATTTATTACCAGTGCGTCTTATTACTTTTTCTCCCTGGGGAACATTCCGGTTTGCCTCACTCCTATACTTGGGTTTTTCTAACCTGGCCGATGACACTTCATCAGCTGAATGGTGTCTTCCAATCGAGAGCTATAACGTCATCACAGTGACGTCACTGTCATGACGTTTAAGCTCCCGAATGGACGAAACCGTAACAGCTGATGAGCTGTCATCAGCCAGGTTACACAAACCCAAGAATAGTAAGTTATACTACTTCGATTAAAAAATCAAATTCGATGACACTTCGTCAGCTGTGACGCTTATATAAGCGAGAACCAGCAGCAGAGCCAGCTCCTACGTCTAGGGATGGCAAAAAGCATCGATGTTTTCCGTCAGAAACATCAATATATTAACATCGATATTTTGCTTTCGATGAATTTTTCACATCGATATTTTATAGCAAAAACATCGATGTTTTTAATTCTCATTTTTTAATTTTTTTTTAATAAAGGGGTTTAAGTACGTTGTAGAGTTGCAGCTATCCACAGCAATATCTTTGTTTTGCGTCATCCTCTTCATCACGCTGCACATTTCTCCTGAGCAATCTCAGGAAGTTTGTGAGCTGCTCGTGTTACGAATGTATGTTATAGCCAGGCGTGTCATTGCCTGAATCGCCAGGGAATCACAAAATCAGTAGCAAAAAGGATGTTCCTTATTGTTAATTTTATTCTTTACATTAGATAATAATTTTTACACACAAATAACATGCTGTCAACCAAACAATAAAACATATCCCTTTTACGTAGCGTAGTTAAAAATGGATAGGAAAATAGCATGTTTATCGATGTTTTCATCGATTGATTGATTGATATTTTCGTGTTTCCGGGCGCGTCAACTGCTTCGGTCATTAGTCCCGTTAATGTAGTGCATGTTTTTCTCGGGAGATGGCGGTGATTTTCCCCTCGCTGGAAGGCGAGATCCGGCGCCGACCTACCGTCGGCTAGTGGGGTTTCCCCCTAACCAGGACTCTCGTACCAGCGGGACACCGCCCCAGCCGGGACAAGTTTTAAGTTCCCGACCGGTCTCCCGGAATATGTGGTAGTGTAGTGCATATTAGTGTAAGTGTGTGTGAGGAGAGGATAGGACAAGGAGAGGAAGGACAGATCGCGCGCGGTCCGTGGCCCGTTTGGTAGGGTACTGCGGCATTCGCCTGGTGTTGATCGGAGGAAACCACGGAAAACTACCGATCAGAGCATCCGGCTGCTAGAATTCTCCTCCAGACAGCGACTGAATTCGACCTAGCTGAAAAGCTAGTGTCGAAAATCCTGCTGCCGTCAGGACTCGAACCTAGAACCTCCCGGTCAGAGGCGCTGCAGTGCCATCAGCTTTCATCGACATCGAAAACCCTTCAGCTATGTATCGAAACATCGATGTATCGATGTTTTGGTAAAATTTGCCATCAGTCCCTACGACACCACTGTGGTGCACGATGTCTGCGGTTTCTCTCCGTGCAGCGCGGAGCCGCACCTCCCCTAGCTGCCGTGCACGACCCAGTGCCGCGTCCGGGCGCCCGTCCTCCCTCGCCCGCGGAGGTCGCCTGACGGGCCACCACTCCTTCGGCCGGCCGCCACTCGCTAACCTCCGGCCGCCGAGATTACCGTCACCGGCCAGGAGCAGCCTTCGTGTCCCTTTTTTGCCCCTCCGGAGGGTCAAATAGCGGATTCCTAGCACCACCGCGATATCCCCGCAGGGGAGAATCCCGGTGACGTAGATTGTCGTGATTTCTGGCGGAGAGTCGTAGACGCAACGTCGTAGTCGTAACGCAAAAGAACGAAGAAAAATTGAAAGCAATAGAAATGGACCATCTCAGAAGATCTTTGATTATCTCCCGCCGAGAACGTAAAGCAATGAAGGGGAAATAAGGGAAGGAGCGCAGTCTCAGTATAACATCACAGTTGTGGGAGTCCAAGAGAAAGGCAGCTTCTCTGGCTCAGGCATGCATTAGGAATGGGAAATAGATGGCTAAAGAAGTTATGCTATATCAACCGGTAGGAAGGAAAGAGGAAGACCTAGAACATCGCGGTATGCAGGGTACAGAAGCCATGCGTGCAAGGAATATTGAAGAGGAGGAAGAAGTATGGCGAGACCGAGACCGGTGGCGTCGGAGGTGCGGGAAGCGGCGACAGCTGTAGGACCCCCGCAGAAGAAGAAGAGTCGTAGACGACCACCCAGACCCTGAGTTTCGCGGCGGCACTCACGTAGTTAGCTTTACAGTGGAGGCAGTGAGTAGGCGTTGCTAAGCTCCTGGTTGCTGGGCTTTCCCGGTAGCTCACCGGTTGGGCACCTGGCGCGTCGATTGGATTGGGTGAAGGAGATTCTTTGGAATCTCTTGAATCCACATAGAAAAGTTCGGCGGGAAAATGATACCTGCCATCAAGTTGGCATGGTTCCAGCGATACTCATGTCGTTAGCCTAGGGCCGTGAGGAGATGGGGATGGGGGCTCCGAGCCACCCGAATCACAGTTCGAATGGCCCCCAGTTGAGCACTCGGCTTCGTCGCGGCAGTGGCCGGATACTCTGGGCAAAGAGACGCATGTGAGTTGCGCATTGTTTGGACTTCAATACTAGCCTGGATAGCTTGGAGCTCTGAGCTAGCAGGGCGGCCCCCACCCAAGCATTCTATGGGGAGGTTGCCGCGACGGTAAACTGGGTTCTCGCGGAACCCAGATACCAGCCCGAAGGCTGTCGTCGGGGGGTGCGGATAGAGGCTAACGCCTAGGTGCCCACCCAGGGGTGAATTCCACCTGGGAAAGTACAAGTGCGTGATAGGCGCACGGCAGGTAAGACCTCTACTACCACAGCGATACCCGCAGAATATTCAAGTGCCTCGCAACCAACACTTCTTGATTTAAACTACCGGATCTCCTGTTATTTTTATTTTGTTTATTTAAGTTTCTTAATTAAAATGTGGTGTGTACATCTGAGGAAATATTGTTGTCTCACTGTATTCCTTCTTCCTGTGAATATAACACTATTTCCTTCTAACCCCTCCCTGATCGGGCTAAGACCTTTAATTTATCATGTATATCATACCAGCCCTCCAATCTCCGTTCATCTTTTTAATACACAATTTCAATTTTCTTCCTGAACCCCACGTTATCTCCATAACTTGTCCTCTCTCTTTAGCCAATATCTACTAGCTTTATCTTGTTTTCTAGCTTCCACTTTGCTATCAATCTTGTTGTCCAGTCATTACATTTCCTCTTCAAGTACTCAGGTATTTCTCTCTCCTGTATAATCCTATATTCACTATTGTATTGTGCTTCCTTGGGGTAAGATCTTACTGTCCATCTCTGTTCTTGCAATACTACATCTCTATTTTCAATCCTTGTAATAACATCTATCCCTTCTTCCCAAATTCTATTTATCTCTTCATCACAAACAGAATCAACAATAATTCTCACAAAATACATAAAAAACAAACACTATATATGAACACACTTCATCATATCTCAATTCAATCTGTTCATCACAGTTCAATACTTTAACATTATAAAACCACGATCTATTGGTTTTTTTCAATCTAAGTTCCTTCCTGTCTTTCCTTTCTTAATCGCACCTATCTCGCTAACCACGCCTATCTCGCTAATTCATTCTCGCCTGCTTTCTCTATATCATCCTCGCACGAACCCCCATTTAAATCAGCATCCGTTAAGTTCGAAATATCAACAAATGTCTGAGAAATACCAAGGAATTGATTATTGAGAATAAATCAATAAATGTTATTTTCCTCTGTGAATCCTTACAATTCGGTGTATCTTCCACAATTAGTGGCTAAACCAGCCGAGATAATCGACATTTCAATAATGTCGATTTCTATATGGATTAAGAGATGGTAATTGTTCGCTCGAATAAATCTTAGTTTCCAAGTCCCCCAAGTGAACGAAATATAAAACCAAGAGGAGGTCATTATGCAATGGACGTACTACTAATCGTGCAGCGAGCACCGAGCGACCTTCATCAAGGGGATCTTCAACAAGTGGAGCTGCTTGCACCAACGACCTAGATGCCCCTCCGCCCGTCTCCACGAAGGTGATGCCAACCCGTAGAGGGCCATTACTAACGGGAAGCCTTGGCATGGATATCAGCCTTTGGGATGCCCCCACGATCCAGTCACGAACTCCATGTAAAGCTAATAACATATTTATCTTTCTTTTTGACTTATTTTCAAAATTATTGTCATGTGAGAATGAACGTTCTATAAGTTTGTGAAACCTACTATTTCGATTCTTTCTCATAAGAAAAGTGTATGTTAGCAGTCATGGAATGAGAAAAACAATGAAGACAAACTAAGGAATTACGTACTACGAAAAATAAATATAAGCCTAGTCGCAATTGGTGTGCCTAACTTAAATTTTTTAGTTATGCTTCAGATCATTATACGAATTTTCATTGCAACATTTTTTATTGTAAACGTGAGGTTTGATGAGATCTAATGTGTGAGAAACACATCGCTCATTAAAACATACCAGGAGTGCAGTTGTAGCTTCTTTGTATTCATAATTATTAATTGTGCTTGAATAGGTGTGGAAAATTATTAGTGTGATAAATGATCATGATTGGTTACATTTTTATAATATTGCAGAATTAATGGAATAGGAGGAAGGCGAAAGAAATGAACTATGTTGTTTGTAATTTCAACCAGTTGAACCATGTTGAACCTCAAGTAAGGCCATTGCCACTTTTTAGTAATCCATGATATATGTGTCGCATTTATCTTTCCTTTTGTATCTATTTTACCTGCCATTATTTTGATCCACGACCAGCCTCTGCGTTGGATCGTGTTCTACAGGTATCATGGCATTGACACGCAGACATCTTTTCCAATTCCTCTGTTGGGTTCCCACGAATATTCCGGGCGGAAATAGTCTACAGCTGATTTTCGTGATGACAGGAAGGGCTGCAACTGCCATACCATGCTGATGAATTAGAGGAGGAGGGATGATCCTAATGGTGTCAACTGTTCGTGATGCTCTGTGTAGCCGCGATTTTTGTTAGGTATACTGCGATTTTTCCATTGCTGCCAGTGACATTCATCAGCTCTTATGGTGCCATCCAATCGGGACCTTACCCATTACTACAGTTATGTCACTATGGTAGCGTTCAACCTTCCTATTAGATGACATCGTAATAGCTGATTTACTCCACTAGCAGCTACGTAAAAATCGCACTATATTTAATTGCACGAATCTCGTAGTACAGTCGATTTCGCGATCCAGCGGGGCAAGATCACCGCCATCTCCAGAGAAAAAACATGCATTACACTAACGGGACTAATGGCCTCAGCAGTTGACGCGTTCCGAATCACTAATCAATAAATCAAAAACTCAGGGTGGCTGTGGCTCCCCTATGAAAGAAAACTTGTTTTGGTAAATATTCCAGTTTTTTCCTCTATTTTAACCTGATTTCTTTCGGAATTGATGGACTAGTTGACATTTTTTTTGCTATATATTAGTGCGGTTAACCCCGACACAGTGTGACATATCTCCATCGTTGGATCTTGTACGTGTAAAGTAAAAATAAAGAATGTTCAAAAAAATCCGTTGATAAACATTCGCATTTAATATCAGAATGCACTAGCTCGTATTTAGTGTCAGAAAGCTTTCGATCAAATAGCGTACTGATGCTTGTCTATGATTTCAACATTTACGGATACTACCACTATCCAATTCATGAACTTTCTCACGTTCAGTCTGTTCTTGAAGAATATGCTGGATATCATTCACACGAGTTTTTTCTCTAGACATTTTGCACAAAATTTGGATTAGGCCAAATTAAATCCGTGGATACCGTATAGGAAGCTTAAAAGAATGGAACAAGTCTCATTGTCAGTATCGTTGAAAAACTGATTTTTCGAAATTGTCAACAGTTCAGTTTTATCGTTGACCTTAACTACAATTGGTGGCACATAGCCGGTCAAATTATTTGAAATTTGGCGTCGTATTGCGATTACATTTCAAACGTACCACGCCCGAGATAGTTAATTTTTCGCTCCAAAATTAACTTTACGGATTACTTTACAAAGAGAAGAGTTTTATTCCTTGCATGAAGCTCTTTGAACTGCCGTGAGGGTGCGCTACAGACCAGAACCCATGAGCAAGCGGCGTAGACAGCGCTCAGATACAGTCTTTTCTTTTCCAGATAAGATGCGACGGAATCACATTGTTTGAAAGATCGTTCTCGTTGCAGATCGCCTCGCCAGGGTAAAAACTAAGCAATACGCGCGTATTGACTGCACTGAAGGTTGAATGGTAGTAGCAGGCCGCCTTAGTAAGGTGGCATCGCTTTCCGAAGCCACATGCCGATAGGTTCTCCATGGCGCGTGAATCCCGTGCCGTGTGAATTTCATTAAACACGAGAATACAATCACGAAGGGACCACTTATTTCTTTTGCCCTAACACCGATAATTTTTCAATACTTAATTATGCTATCGCAGAGTTTGCTTACAGTCTTCATACTTGTCGTTTTCAGAAGCTTCTTTTATAGTCAGAGTGCAAAAAGTATCATTAGCAGTTTTCTCGGCCATTCTCTTCAAAAAAGCTCCCCCAAGATATCACCACCTCAACAATTTAACAATATTAAAGATTGTTGTTCAAAGATATCTTGAAAGAAGGACATGTATTTATATTTTTTCGAAAATGCGAGTTGGTTCCGTATAACTATGAGTGAAATATATGTAATTAAAAAAACTTTAAACAATAATTTTCTAAAAACCGCTATTTCTATTGATTGTATGCTCTTCTGGCATTGCAAATGTGTGTGTGTGTGTTCTCTCTCTCCTCTCTCTTTCTCTTTCTCTCTCCGGATGAATACTTTGTGTTTTGAATATGTCTCTTCGCTTTGTATTGTGATCAGAGAAAGAAAAAAATGTGTGAGAGTGTTCTTCCACTTGCAGGAGATAAAGCCACCAATCGGTGTGTTTCTGTATCCTGAGGCGGTTGCCAGCGAAGAGGTGAACGAGGAAGACAAGGTAAGAACAACACGCTCTAGCCCCAATTTCCTTTTGAACGCATTAACACTAATTAGTGTATTTTGAAAGTCGTTGCTACATGAAGAGATACGTTAGAGGTAATGGCAAAGCCACAATTTATTACCTTCGGTGGCACACTGGGTAAGTGAACTCTGTACAGCTGTCTGAAATCATTTCGTGAAGAAATACTCTCATTGAGAATGACATGATTTTCTTGACACAACGATCAATGAAACAATTGACTCTGACATAGTCATGCGCCATCAACGCCACGGTAGCAAGGCCCACTCCATTTCCACCCGAAAAAGTGTATGCAGGGACACAGGGTTTTTCAAACTGTCATGTTTGAGAATTAAAATATCAAATTTTAATCACATTTAATGGAACTTGAGCGGAGTTGGTTTTTTCAATCCCAAAACAGCGGTGCCTTTTGAATTTTTTTACTGTAAACTTATTTAACAATTTTTCAATTCGATTTTGTCGCACATAACGCTAAAAACATGTAAAGTCGCAATACTGTTGAGCTGGTCTTCCAACATTGTTGTTAGCTTAATTGAAACGATGCAATACGAGAAATTTCGTTCATTTGAACTCTACAATTAAACAAACAAAATCTTAATAAAATTATAAAAAAACACTAATAAAATAAAAATGAGTAGTACATTAATAATTGAAAGGGTCACCAGTAAAAGGTGCTAACTGACACTTCCGCCGAAAGTGGCATTTCAATGTAGAACGGTTATACGAGAATGAATTATGTCGCTGATGCAATCTCGTGAGCGTACAGTTACTAGAAATCATTATATTCGAAAGTTGGTATTAGTTGAAAGAATATGCTATCTGACTTGAAATGGCGGACAAGGCACTCACACCACCCATAACGAACGTCCTAAAACTCGCGAATAAAAGTAAAAAATGTAGGTAAATTATGATGATTGGCAAAGGGCGAATAACATGAATCTCAAATATGCTGGACAATAGTTTAAAAGCTACAAAGGGGATGCAGTTCAAGCGAAAACGCCTCCAATTACGGTAATATGCAAAAAGGTGCTATCTGCCGTGGCTACTGCGCACCAGTGGCGGATTCAATGGGGCCTTGCCAAGGCCTAGGTTCGTTACTTTCTTTTCTTTGACTAAATAGATTTAAATATTTATTTATGGAACCTGGAATGGAATTTATTATGTAATTAATTAAACAATCCTATTGTATACGCTACAAAAACAATATACAATATAATAACAGATATGTTTATTATTTAACAAAAATCCGTGATGACTCCAAAATAATTGGCTGGATCCGCCCATGCTGCATACCAAGAGGATTCAACGAAACTAGTGAACACATTACAAGACTGTCCCTTGAACTAAAGTTGCTTTGAACTGACTTCCAGTACGTTTTCTTGGCAAGTGAGCGTCAATTGCTTGATTGGTATGTTGTGTATCACAATAAACGTATTTAAACATTGAATTGTTTCCAGATTTTATTTTATTCACTGTGTCTGTCAGGTGTCAAAATGTGCTAACTGGCACATATAGCACCTTCTGCCACTAGAAAAAAAAGTAGGTTCTTGTCAGTTAGCACCTTGTGTTGGAGGCCGCTTCGGTTATTGAAATATAATTTCCTTAAATTGGAAAAAATACTGACTTTGTAGTAAATGCTCAGAGTGACGGCCTTTTACTCTTTTTCACTGTCGTGGCCGCAGGAGGTTGATTGGAAACCAGGACAGTTACTGCTTTCTCTTTCTTCCGACTAAAATGAGCCACTCTTTTTCTCTCTTTCTGTCTCTCTCTTTTCAGTCTCTCTCCCTTTTCTTCTCTTTTTGTCTCTCTCCCTTTTTTCCCTTTTTGTCTCTCTCCCTTTTTTTCTCTTTCTGTCTCTCTCCCTTTTTTCTTTTTCTTTCTTTCTCTCCTTTTTTTTTTTTCTGTCTCTCTCCCCTTTTCTCTTTCTGTCTCTCTCCTTTTTTCTTTGTGTCTCTCTCCTTTTTTCTCTTTCTGTCTCTTCTCTTTTGTCTCTCTCCCTTTTTTCTCTTTCTGTCTCTCTCCCTTTTTTCTTTCTGTCTCTCTCTCTTTTCTCTCTTTCTGTCTCTCTCTTTTCTCTCTTTCTGTCTCTTTTTCTCTCTTTCTGTCTCTCTCTTTCTTTCTCTGCCCGAAATCTGAGGGCTCGCGGCCGGAGGGCACTAAACGGGAAGCCGAAGGTCTTTCACGCGTCGCCAAATTGCCAAAACAACAGGTGGTGTTGCCAGACATGGTTGTGAGTTACGAGAAAGACCCGGTACATCCGTTACCATCTAACCTCAACTCCCCATAAAGGTTTATCCGAACTGTGCAGCTAATGTGCGAATTTACCGCATACATTTATTACAAGGCATGTTTCATTGCAATTTCAAATCATGCTGTACGTCGGTCAGTGAACAAGCTACGAGCGAAACCGTATCCAGGCTTTCTACCAAAATGAATATCCCCGACCAATCGATCTGGCCGACGTCGCGGTCTTTTGAATTTGAAACGAATATTTTGATTTTAGTGAGTACTTTCTCTTTAGGTTTCCAAATTCTCGAAGATGTCTGCAGTTGTTTGGAATTTGTTTCACAAAGTACGCGCATAAAAATGTCGTAGTCTCTATTTTCGTAAAATCATGGAATCGTGGAAAATCGGAAAGAAAATTTGTTCGTCTTGGTTCAACTTCAATATTTAGCATAGACTTTGGGTTATTGAAATCTAATCATCCTAATTAGATGTTGAAATCTGATCATGTACAACTTTTTCAGTGAACAGTTTCAAGTGAATAAAAAAATTTGAAAAGTGTACTTGGAAATTTAAAAATTATCAAATTTTAAAAAGTGACAAACAGTGCGAGAAAGTGTATGATTTTGTAGCAATAACGAGTTTAGTGTACATTTACCTTTTCCTGTTTATTGAAAAGTGATATTTTTGATAACTATATTTTGATTCCACTATGTTTTATCACATACGTGGGCATAGAGATAGTAAGGACATTACATAACCCAGTGTACTTCGAAACTCATTGAGCATTTAGTTGATCGGTGCATTAATTGCTAGTTTACCAATATTGTGAAAATGAATAAGAGGCAATGTACTACTAGCGTCATGATACATTTCACTGATCGTTTCTTTTTCTGCTGCAGGACCCTTTGGCCTTGGGCACTGAAGTTTTTCTTCGTAAACGCGAGGAGTCTGCGGTGAGTATTACTTAACTTGTATCATGTTGATGTACCATTTCAAGAGTTTTCATTTAATTAACTGTTTATGCAAAATGCGCATTTTGTCCCACAAAGGCTGCGTAAAGGCGGGTGGACAGACACACGAACAGACGGGCGGATGGACGGAGATTGAGAGGTGGACGGACTGACGGACGGAAGACGGACGAATATTATGCAAACAATGGTGTGTTTTAATATGTCAATAACCTTAAGCGTTAGAAAGGCATTTATTTTAGAATCGCGGATAGACACTCCTATTTTGTGTATGTGAATAAGTTATTAAAAATTAATCATTACTGTGACTACTGTCACCCTCAGTTTGCTGATCGGTCGATCCCTCATGCAAAACCCTTTCATACGAATTATCACTGTTACAGAATTGAGTAGCGCTTCCACGAGAAAATCGGTTGTACGTTTTGCTTTCGCACCTTTTGTACAAAGAGAAAGTGTTGTAATCGTGCGCCGGAAGTAGAATTTTTGAACAGAAAAGCACCTCATTTTCGCACCCTGGTAGTGAAAAAGTGGATCAATATTTTTCCTGTACTTAGTAAATTACTGCCTCTAACGCGTTGTATAGTCAGAATTAGTATTGTGTCGGTCCTTGATACCGTAAACTCGATTGACGACGAAAGTCTGTCCGTCTTTCTGTCTTTGGTCAACGCTTGTACCAAACCGTTCAGCCATTTTTGCCGAAAATTGGTACTCCTCGATCAAGACACATAGTCAACTCCTGTTCTAGTACACTCAGGTATAGTGAACTGTCGATTATAGTGCACTTAAGTCACTGGTCCCGTTTCACATGCATTACAAATAAGCATAAGAAGAATCGGTTATAGTAAACTTCGTTTATAGGAAATATAAAGTGCTAGAAATTATTTTCTTCCTAGAAAAGAATATATCGTTTCAGTGCCACAAATTTCAACATTAGGCACCTTGAAAAAAATATCGGCCAAACATCAATTGAAGGAGTCTCGTCTGAGGTGAAGGTAACGGACCGGGACCTAACTGATAATCTTATGACTCTCCGTTTCGTTTTTAAAAATGACAAGACTTATGCTACCAAAGTGTTTCTTTCCACAGGTGGAGAATACGACTCAACAGGTGACTTCCTAGACTCAAAGCCTGAAATTGGTAATGGCCCATCGTCACGTAGAGGGAACCACACAACCCTGAGGAAGGCGAGGGCGAAAGCAAGCAACAGTCCCGTGCACAAGGAGCAGTCAGGGAAAGAGAAGCTGAAGACCGCAAAGCGTGTGCACAAGCAGTCTGCCTGTGGGGGCAGCTTCTCTGAGAGTGGCTGTGACGTTGGGGCTGAGCAGAAAGAGGGAGGGGGTAAAGAACATGGAAGTTCCAGGAGGAGGCACACGCGGGTCAAAAGCACTGATAAGTCTTATCAATGTTCTCACTGCCAAAAGAACATTACATGCAGAAGAAATTTAGTTACCCACATGCGGATCCACAGTGGTGAGCGCCCTCATCAATGTTCCTTTGCCAAAAGAGTTTCACAGATAAGAGTACTTTAGTTACCCACATGCGGATCCACAGCGGTGAGCGCCTCATCAATGTTCCGTCTGTCAAAAGAGTTTCACAGATAGCAGTCATTAGTTAGGCACATGCGTATCCACAGCGGTGAGCGCCCTCATACATGTTTCTTATGGCCAAGAGAGTTTCAGATATAAGAGTACTTTAGTTTCCCACATGCGGATCCACAGCGGTGAGCGCCCTCATCAATGTTCCGTCTGCGATAAGAGATTTACAAATAAGAGTATTTAGTTAAGAGATTTACAAATAGAAGTGATTTAGTTAATCACAGGAGTATCACCGTGGTTAACGTCTTTATAAATGTTCCGCTGCGAAAAGTGTTTCACAGAGAGAGTAGTTTAGTTAAGCACATGCGAATCCAAGCGGTGAGCGCCCTTACGAATGCCCGGTGTGCCAGATGGGATTAAAAAATAACAATGGTTTAGTTAAGCACGTGGGATCCACAGCTATGAATGTTCCTCGGGAAAATTCACAGTAACAATTCCAAAAAAGGGTGAACACGGTTCATCAGGGAAAATTAAAATTAAGGCAATCTGAGCTTAGCCACGTAACAATGGTAAAACGGAGAGCAGTGTTAAACACATAGGCAGTGTAGAATGCGGCGAGAACAGATTTTCTTGTTGAAGTCATTTAATTCGGGCCACGTCGATATACAGTGATGAATGTGTATGTGAGTGCTCTGCTGCAGGAGATTGCTGAGAGACGTAATTTAATTGTCTGGTGGGGCATTCCATGCCAAAACGAAGAAAATTAAACTTAACATTTTTCTTGTCTTGAAACATTTTTAACTCAATTTTTATATCCTTAGTTGTTTTTAAATAAACTGCAGACAAAGTGATGAGACCCGTGTCTTTTTCAATCGTCAGATTTATTCTCTCCCAAGTTGATTTTTTAAAATTTTGGTAGCCAAAGCGTAATTTAGAGCGGATGCTCTTACATTCCCAGAAATAAGAAAATAACATTAACTTGAAATCTTATCCCTTCCGCATGGGATGTTGAACCTGTGCCACGTCCTTCTACTGCGGACAAGCGAAAGGGCCCGGCCTACCTGCCCGCGGAGGCCGGCAAGCGGCTGGGGAGCACCCTGCGTAATTTAAGCGTATCAGTTTTATCATTTGGATTGTTAGCTTTCCAAATAATTAAAGAATTTAACACAGTCACATTCAGTAATCTCTTGAACATTTTTACGTTGCATTTTTTTGTCTTCTTCCTTTCCATTAAATATGTTTGCAGATATTGATCTCTTAGATCTACTCCCCCCATGGACTTATTGTAATCTATAACACAAATTGGCTTCTGCACATCGTTTTTAGATTTTGTATTAACTGATTTAAATCCGTTTTTGTGGTAAGTTCTAATCCTTGTTACAGTTTTTTGTCCATTCATTTTATTATTGAAAAGAACCTGAACACTGAGCGACATGTTCACCGCGTTTCAATTTCGTTTCTTTCACGTACTTGGGAACGTTCTTTCTATTTAATCGAAGAGTTCCTCCGCAATCCGTATGGTGGTTCTTCAGTGTTGCTGCTAACGTCGGGGAATTGTAATAATTGTCCATCCACAACGTATGCCCCTTGTTCAGCAACGGGGAACCTAATTGCATCACAATTTCACTGGTTTGCTGTCACACTTTCCAGCCGTAGATGAGCTTACATCAGTGTCATTGCCAGTATAAACAATAAATGACCATAAATAGCCTGTAGCATATTCGCACAATTCAAAAGTTTTAATACTAAACTTGGCAGCTTTTAGAGGAATGTACTGCTTAAATGATAAGCGTCCCTTCCACAATGTTTATGATTCATCAATGGAAATATTCTGCCCAGGCAAATAATACATTTTAAATTTTCATTTAAATTATGTAGAAAAGGGTAAATTTTAAAAAGTTTTTTTTTTTTGCCTTCAAAAGAGCTTTTTTCTCGTTGTCAAGAAAGTGAAGAAACCTACATAATGATCCAAAACGATCTAAGGATATTACTGATGAAAATATTGGAGTGCTTATGGTGGAATTTCTCGAAAAATAACATCAAATTGTAGGCTTTTGCACAATTCCCATTAACATAAACATAGCGTTTACAATGTATATTTCATCAACACTTACAGGTTGCCAGTCTCTCACTCTGGAAGGGAATGGAAAAAGCATTCTCCGATTTATCATAAACTGTTCAGCGTATCGGTTTTGTCTCCTGATTAGTCATTGAAATTAAATCTAAATTAAAAAATAGTTTAAACAAAGATAATACATTCACTGTGGAGCGAGCTTCATTTTGCGGTCCGTGTTCACTAATAAAAGTTTCTCTCTTGTCTCCATAATTGCTCATGTCTTCCCAAATAAACGCATTAGACACAGGATTACTGCTGGCATCGTATGTCACATCCAAGTCGTCTTCGTCTTCTAATAAACATCCGAGTCGCTCGAACACTCTGAATCACTGGAGTCATCGTCATTCTCCAACAAAAGTTCCTTCTCAATTGCTGCATCTGTCAAACCAAATCGTTTCGACATTCTTCTAAGCAGGTGCAGTCAAAATTTAATGACTGATACACTTAAACGGAATATAATAAAATAATAGTTAACGAAGGAAAAACTGTCCCAATGCAATTTTGCGTTTCAAATCGGCAATCGTATGCTCCATTGAAAATTAACAATATGCAATTAGCTGATGTTAAGGTAACAACATTTCTAGGTCTCTCAATTCAATCAAACCTCAAATGGAATGTACACTGAAAAAAAGAACTGGTTGTCGTGCATTAAAAAATGGTTCTCCCACCCAGAATTAATAGTAAAATTTGGCCCAGCTATTTTTGTGGTTGACGCACCGTAGGTGCCGTGTGTGACCCTGCGTGGTGCTTTCAACCACCGCTGTGTCTCCTGATTCCGTTGTTCACGTAGTCCCGTGAACAACAAAATGTTTGCAGTTCGTGGTTGATTCTCTCGGAACTTCGGTGAGAGGTTCCACAACCCATATTTTTATGCTACAGTTCCTACATAAATGGTTATACCAAAAACGCAAAATTTTACATCAACCATTGATTGCTTGTACTGCTTACCTCGTTATAACCGTACCTGTAGTTTTAAATTGGTTTTGTAATTAAGAATTTATACAATTTCACAGAAAAACATAAATTTGTGCCAGAGCAAAATAATTCAAAACCACAAATATGACAAAGCTTTTGAAAACTTGGCACTAAAAGCACTTGCTGAATAGAATAAGATAATTAAAAATTAAATCTGAAATAATTTTTCATACTACTTTGCCAAATATTTTCACTCCTAACCTTTAACAACATAACAGCAACAAGTGCTCTCTTTAAGACCCCAACCTACAAAAAAAACCAAAACGCAACAATATAGAGTATTTTTAAAAGCAACTGTTGTTAATTCATGACTTATATTAACTTATTTGGTCTCTTGTTTCAACAAGTCATTTGCAACTTGTACTGCACACATCAATATGTGAATGTTAAAACTTTATGAATTTTAACCTTTACCTATTAAATGCTATATGCCACATGTTGCAAATGTTGCAAATGACTCAAGAACAACGGTCCAAATAAAGGAATACATTGTATTTGAAATAATTATTTACATTATCTTTTTATTATTTTCACAATGAACGTTTCACAGCAACAAGAACACATTCACGTCCCTAAGACAAAAAAAATTCAATGAATCCAAACTTAATTAGGTTATCTACGTTCCAAGAGATCTTGAATTGTAAGATACCAGTTTTGCATCTAAGAATACTGTAAATTTTCTCATAGTAAAAACATACATGTGTGCACATGAACATTTTGAGAGGAGCTCATAGCCTCCTGTAATAAAAATATTATATGCAGTGCTTTAGAACATGAAATATGATAAAAGAGATCAAATTAAAGTCCATTATATTTAAGTGTATTATTAATCGCCCCTATGGTTAGCATTAGGAAGGGGATCAGACTGAATAATTAATAAAAATGAGCCTGCCCCCATTAGCGCTGAACCCTTAGAAATGAGAAAAGGCAAGGTTGAAAAGAAAAAAAGTAATTTTATTGAACTTGTTATTATTACTTGCAAGTCTCTCAGTGTTTACATTCAAAATAGTTCAATCAACAAGTTTTGTGGTCCAAAAATGAGATAGGAAAAAATGTAAGAATTTTTAATGAAGAAATATTCATTACAAAAGGAAATACCTTTTATAAGCCCTAACATTTTTTAACGTCAATCCCACACAATAATTAAATTTTTAAAATCATAAAGTTTTATTAAAAACTTAAAAATGTTGGAGTTAAAACAATGCAATTACATTTTCACATGAGAATGCTAGTTTCAAATTCAGCAATCTCTATTTATTTTTTCTGAAATGTTATTGGCACCACTAGTGGATCAGGACACATGACAATCTACTAATCAAATGAATATCACAGTCACTGTCAAAACCATAAAACCAAACCAAAAAACACAAAAACATGCGTCTTCATGGCATTTAAAACTATTGTTTTAATCAATATTGTGGCCAATTGTCAAATGCATGGACAAACTGTTTATACCATTAAAGGTATTCCTGCATTCTGTGCAAGCAGGCATGATTGCAGGTACAATAGTCAACCCAAAAAATAGGTATATTCAAATCTTTACACAAATATTTTTAATAATAATAATAATACATTTAATTTCATTAGCCATACATGCATTCTGAATTGTGCTTCCAAAGACTCCTGCGTCACTAATAACATGAAAACAGTTTATGTTTAGTATACTAATTTCGGAACTACATTCCTAAACGCAGGTGCATACTTTTGCTAACCACCTGCAAATGGATAAGGTAGGCTCACCTTCATCTGCTGAAGTCTTCCCTGTAGCAGTGTTCTTCAAAACTTCCTTGTATACTGAAAACAGAAAACAAATTAATATTTCTGGATTTCAGATTACTGATTCTCTAAAATTAAATACCTACATTATTTCCTAAGGGTTGATTATTGTTGTCAAATCTCTCTTCAAATTCACTATTTACTCTAATCATTTTATTCCAACAAATCTCATGACTATCTCCTGACACACTCTGCTCAGTAGCATTAGAAATTTCTACCTCAAATGATATCTGTGGCTGCTATTATGCATTTGGTGCCAAATACTCCCCTTCAGAGAGACAGCTGGTGAATGTATTAGTTCCCTATATCAAATAAAATGACAAATTAGTTTAAAAAATCAGCAAGCATCTGTGGTAAAATGCAAACATAGATAGAATATTCATGTACAAAGTATCGCTTTAATTTTACATACATACACTCGTCTAGAAAGGATCTCTTTCATTTTAATGGAAACCCAATTACCGAGTCAAGTCATTCTTTATCACACCTCATCCAAAGATTCCAGCCCTTTCCTTAACATTAAACCATCCCTATCAGTGAATATTGTGTCATATTATTTTAGAATTAAAATTAAAAGAGCTTTGAAATCCCAATGATTCTTGCAAACTCAATAAAATTTACAATTTTACAATAAATTCTGGAAAAGAATCTTAAATTTTTGTAAATGACTAAAAACATTTCTTTTGTATAAACAATTTCTTTTAATACTTGAGGGATAGAAATCCAATTATTCCAAAATAGATCCTATTTCTACTTAATATTGCCATTACTTCATACAACTGCAGTCCCTAAAATTATTATTCATTTTTTCTTTTTCTTTTAGAAATAATCTGAGAGAATATGATGAACAATAACTCACATTACTTCTTTTCACAAGAATATACTGCAATATCTATAAAATAATACATTTATTGTAAATGATTACACAAAAAGGACACAAGTAATTTAAATGTTCATTTAAATACCTTAGAAATGTTTAAGCATGCTTATGGCCACTACTGAACTATCAAATTTGCATCTTCTAAAAACCTTGATTTGGAGATTCGGCAAGAAAAAAAATACTCCTATTTCTATGAAATTGCTAATACATATCTTTTTAAAATGCTTCCTTCCATTCTTACTACTTCAAAACTGTACATAATAATTAATAACAAATTTAATAAAAGCTGTAATGCATATTTTCAATACTTTAACCATGTTTTTATATTTGCTCTATATTCAGTATAAACAACAAGCTCAGCATGTATACAACGAGAACTGTTATCCAGACACACTTTCTATGAAGAGTGAGAACATACTTCCCTAGTGCAGTCCTTTCCAAAACTTCTTGTATTAACTAAAAACAGAAAAATAATATTTTTGTTTTTGTACTACTGTTCTCTAAAATTCATTACTTACATTTTTTCTGCTGGTTGATTGTTTTCTTCATATTTCTCCATTTACTCTGATCTTTTTGTTCCGATTAATCTCAGGACTGCTGAATTTATTTCCTGACACTCCCTCTGCTCACTAGCAATTACCTCATTCAATGATTCCAGTCATCCCCTAAACATAAAGCATGCCGAACAATACAATGGTGGAAATTGAGTCAGGATATTTTTTTAACAACAGAAGAGCATTATAATACATATTAATCCTTGTTATCTAGATGAAGTTCACAATTACATGATCAGGATGGGAAAAGAATGGAGCTTTTTGTAAAAAAACATTACCAACAAATAAAAATTCTGATGTAAAAACCAATTTGTTTATATTTTGGGAAAATGCAACTATCATAAAATAATGCTTTTATTTCCTTTGTGATTTCTTCTGTAGTCTACATTTTTATGATTTTAATTATTAAAATGATAATTTTTCATACATTGATTTTCAAATAAGACAAGTATGTAAATTATAACTTTGCATCATTGCTTCCCAAATACATTTCTTGCTTCAAATACTAATAGCCATAGGTCAAACCATAATAGCCATAGGTCTTACCATTGTCTTGTCTATTTATTTATGAGTCTGTAGTATTTGTCAAAACTGACTTACTTAACGGTGGGAACTTATTTTCATTTAATACTGATATTTATACTTACAACACTCGACGTAGAAATCATGTTCATCAACAGCTCACTACATCAGTATCAACTGCTCACTACAAGAAATCCACATACAATACATGTACGTCACTTTACAACGCATTGCCAGATGAAATTAAACAATTAAAATTGGTACACAAGTTTAAGTTAAAAGTAAAATCTTTTCTGCTGCTAAACTGTTTCTATACAATTAGATACTATACTGATCGTCAAAAAGAAAAATAATGTTTACTTTAACAAAAACAAGGTATAGTATAATGAATTAGTTTACATTTGCATTGTATAATTAAAAAAAAAGACTCAATATGCCTGTAACAAATAATGTACTTCCGGGTCAGTGACCCCCATCTCGATCGGGTTTCTGTCCAGTTTCCCTGATCCATTGAGCAAATGCTGAGATGGCCCCTTGATTTCCTTCTGGACGTAAATGTAGCTTCACTATGCGCAAGTTTTGTTGAACTTTCCTTTTGCTTGTAGTGGTATTAGAGCTTAGGGTGAGTTTCTATTTGTAAACAAAACAGAAAATTCAAATCTGTTTGTTCCTTTACCGTTAAAAATAAGTTTTCTATAATTTGGCAACGAAAATGTCTAGTTTTTTGAATGTTAAACCCTCGCTTTTTAAAATTTGTTGATTATTATTATTATTATTATCATCATCATCATCATCATTAGTATTATTATTATTATCATCATTAGTATTATTTTCTTTCATCTTTCAACGAATAATAGTTAAATTGTTGGGAAGGGACTCTGAAACTCAAGAAAGCGTGCACAGATGATTTTCTCCCGTCACGTCACATACAGTTTTTGACTGTTTTTTTTTTACTAAATAAATAAATAAAATTATAGAAAAAGGTCTTTACAGGTTAGCACCTGAAAAAATGCGTACTAGCTTTAAGGTTGTAATGGAATTAAACAAACTTTCCGTGTCAGACACGGCGAACCGCGAGTGAAAGGAATAGCCCCAAAACGTGCGTACACGTCACCCCGCAATAAAAAGGGGGACGCCCTTTGCGTACCTGACACGGCATCCCACGCAGAAGGGTTAATACAACAATAATAACAATTATGCTGAAAAGATTTTTATTTCGATTTAACACGGATTCGTGTATTTTTAGAGCGGGCATACATGATATAAAATTATAAATAAGAAAAACATTGAACTTGTGTGTTTGTGTGCGCGCGCGCGTTGTTAATTTAGTCGTACCTCGACTAGATGGCGCTGTAGAACAAAATTAAATATTCACGTCGAATGCAGCCTGCAACATTGTTGCATTTCTTTATATATCGTTAAATAATTCCGCATCGAAGCGTTCTAGGACATTAAAATCAAAAATTTTAAGGCTAAAGGTCTCAAAGAAACCTTCCTCTGGCCGCAATCTACAGGATATCTTTTTTAAGATTCTATTATTGTGTATTTCTGCTGGTCTGGCATTTCATATGCCCTTTTTTCTGACAATCTATTTTAGATGCTAATGTAAAAAGAATTTGGGATGTAGAAGGTTCGAAACCGTAGGTTCCTGTTTGCGCAGAAAAAAGTAAGATAGGTGGCTGCATCCTCATCGAGATTCTTCAACAACGGAAGACTCAAAGTGGACATATGAAATCGATACTCAGTTGTGCCAAATAATTCGACTACACCTAGGGAAGTAATATTTTATTAAAAGAAATGAAACTGACTGACATATCAACGGATTTCTTCTCCGATTATTGTAGGCACTAAGAGAAAAGTTTTGGAAGTCCATCCCGTGAAAGGGGTAAGCATGATTTAGGGGAAAGTTGGTTGGTTGAATTGTGATTCCGGACGCGCCAACTTCCGAGATCATTAGTCCCGTAAGTGTAGTGCACGTTTTAACGCTTGTTTATCGATTTTGCGTGTTTCCGGACGCCTCAACTGCTTTGGTTATTAGTGCCGTAAGTGTAGTACGTGTTTTTCTCGGGAGATGGCTGTGATCTTCCCCCGCTGGATGGCGAGATCTGGCGCCGACCTACCGTCGGCTAGTGGGGTTTCCCCCTAACTAGGACTCTCCCACCAGCGGGGCACTGCCCCAGCCGGGACAAGATCTAAGCTCCCGACCGGTCTCCCGGAATATGTGGTAGTGTAGTGCATGCTAGTGTAAGTGTGTGTATGTAAGGGGAGACGATAGGACAAGGAAGAGGAAGGAATGATCGCACGAGGTCCGTGGCCTGTTAGGGTACTGCTCCGGCATTCGCCTGGTGTTGATCGGAGAAACCACGGAAAACTAGAGATCAGAGCAGCCGGCCGCTAGAGTTCTCCTCCAGACAACGACTCAATTGGACGTAGCTGAGAAGCTAGTGTCGAAAATCCTGCCGCCGTGGGGAGTGGGAACCTAGGGTCTCCCGGTCCTAGGAGGCGCTGCAGTGACATCAGTTGATGCACTCAGCTACCGCTCCTTTTGTCGTGGGAGATGGCGGTGATTTTCCCAGCAAAATCATGAGATCCGGCGCCGACCTACCGTCGCGACGGTAGGAAACTCCACGTATCTCCCACCAGTGAGGCACCGCCCCAGCTGGGACAGGCTCTAATCACCCGACCGATTCACCGACAAGTGTGGTAGAGTCGTGCTTGTTAGTGTATGTGTATGTAAGGGGCGAGGATAGGACAAGGAAGAGGAAGGAAATATCGCACGCAGTCAGTGGACCATTTGTTAGGGTTCTGCTCCGGCATTCGTCTGGTATTAAGCGGCGAAACCACCGATCAGAGCAGCCCGCCGCTAGAATTCCCCTCCAAACAGCGACTGAATTCGATCTAGCTACCTAGCTAGTATTGAAAACCCTGCCACCGTCGGGACTGGAACGTTGGACTTCCCGGTCAGTGGCACTGCAGTGACATCAATTGATGCCCTGAGCCACCTCTACCGGTCAGGGGGAAGTGGCGGCAAAAACATTTACAATCAATTGCAAACTACAAATACGATGAATACCTGTTTTTGTCTTATGGGGGATGGTAAAAAGAAAATATTCTGACGACGCTTCAGCTAGTTAATACAATTTTCGCACGTGCTTCTGAACTTCAGAAATATACTGAAATGAAAAAGTTTTGAGAAGCCTGAGCAGGAAGTGGGAGGATTCTTGTGCCAAACTGTAAAACGGTACCTGGACGAAAATTCTGTTTGGCGAACATTCGATTCACATTTAAGATCTCAAGTAATTGGATGTCTTAAACATGTCAATTGTCGTTTGAAGCAATCGCTTTCAGTAGTGGTTTTTTACACGACACTTCTCAAGAAAAAAAAATCTTCGCTCTTTTTTCATAGAACCAATTCCAGTCACCTTCAATGACCTGCGCCCTCAAAAATTCCATTTCTCTATAAATTGTTTACCTTCCGTTTTATACTCGCGTTCGTTGGAGAACTGATGGAATGAAAATCTGTACAATTTAACAAGTAATAATCGAAATAGTATATCTCACTGCTTCAGATTCCACGCCCCGATGACTGACTCAAAACTGACTGACCACATCGTACACTCGCTGCTGATTCGCATGTGTGTTCATTAACACACGAATTTTCTCAAATGTTTGAACCAAATTTTCTCAAAAACTATGGAAAATTTTTCGCCGAAATTCTCCACAATGGAAAAGCTTGATTCTGGCCAAGTTATTTGTGGCCCCAAAATCAAAATAATTCTGGAAAGTGAAGGTGCTTTTAAATCATAAATATGATAAAAAGTATATATTGCAGAAAAACGTGAAATAAACGATCGTGTCATTTGAAAAAATTCTAAATATTTTGTTTTCTAACATTTTCTCGCTGTATTGTAAATATTACTAAAAGTATGATTTTTCTGCATTTGCTCGCTAAGACATTTTACCAGTGATTTAGGGATAGAACGGTTACCACGGCAAGAGCGTCGTTATTAAACAATGTGTTGACACAGTCTAAACACAAGAGCTATTATCTGTGGAATATAAGACCCATTTTAGGGGGAGTTGAGACATTACTCAAACGTTTTCACGTCCAAAATTAATTTCAAAAATTTTGTTTCCCAGTCTCTGCAATTTTCACCCTGATACACACGATAGATGCTGAGAAAGAAAAACAGCATGCCAAACCCGTTTCTCGCTGTATCTCTGTAACAGATTGCCCTAGGAGGTTGACTTTTTGTGAATGTACGGCATTTTGTATTCTCATTCATATGAGCATCGCGATTATCGATTTGGTTTGGGGGCATTTTTCAATGCCTTCTTCGGCTAAACTCTTTGCAGTCCCCCCCTCTGAATACCGTCACTGGATGCGGTCCATTTGATGTGTATGGTAGTGAAAATGCTGTGACATAAATGTGCATCCTGTTATGTGGTCATTGTGTGTGTTTAAAATTTTAAGTATTAATGGGGCAGCTTGTAATGGGTTCTTATTTTTTTCTATTTAAATAGTTTCACCACTAGATAAAAGTTTAAAGTTCGCACGGTCCAGGAGTGCAGTATCTAGTTGGCAATTACGTTTTCCACAATTCCCATGGAAAAATTCTTGCAAGTCTTTCTTTTCATTTGTCATTACAGAAATAGAAGCCAGAGCTTGTTCATGGGAGTGAAAACCCAAAATTACCCATGACCAGCGAGTCTCCGTGAAGTGGCCATTTTATGATGGGAAAATAAACTTTCTGTTGATATTTTAGATCTAAAGTAAATGTGTTGATGTAATTGTTATTCTAATTGTTGAATGTGTATTTTGTACATAATATATATTTCAGAGAATAGTGTTCGGAAGTTTTAAACATGTAACAATAAATTTCAAAATTATTACTTTATTTTGTTTTCTTTTGTATTTATCTAGACCCATGACAATTAGAAGTGCAATAGACAAATGCTGAAAACAAAAAAAGTTTTTTTGGCTATCTATATGAAAAATGTAATGGATTCTTTTAGTGAATTTTTGACTTCGGCATTTTTTATTATCTTTGCTTTCTAATACAAAACATTTTTTAAGATTGTAAATCATAAACAAACCAATTGGTTACATTTAATTTTTAAAGTCAATCAATCAATCAAATTAAGAAACAATCTGCATTAGCATTAGATTTTCTTTTAAATATCCACAGCTCCTTTCTGTAATTCGTATTTGGAGGGGTTTTGCTCGGAGGATGCCACCGGGAGCGCCACCATCGCACGACAGAGGAGCGCTCTGCTCCCGCCGGTTTGTGTGCATTCTGAAAAAATTATATCGTGCCAAACATTCTATATTGAACCAGTGCTCTACAAATTTGTGTATATCATGGACCAAATAGAAGTGTTGTCGAAGAGTATGATTAAAATCGAAAACGTAAGTTGTATTCTTTGACCAAGAGTTATTTACCATGTAGTGAATGTATATTTCTGTTTTAAGGTTATTTAATTTCAATTCGTTTTAACAAAAACTATTCGAGACTGTTCACTTTATGTTCATTATTGTAAAGAGTTGTATTAGCTCAACATTCAACATTTAGCTGTAAGTAATTATTTTAATGTGTATGTAAATATCTTGCCCTTACGAGGTATACACCTACTAATATATTATCTTGAAAAAATGATGAATATTGCATTCAAGGCAAGATGTGGTTGCAGTGAATGTTTACAAAAGATTCTACCTCTCCTTCAGGTAAAACAGCAACCTGATGATCATTCTGAAGAGGAAGTTTATAATTTCACAGTGAGTTGATAGTTGTTTACGGTTACAAATATGAAAAGTTGAGGCTGAAGTTAATTTTGTTTCCAGACACTGAGGAATGTGAGGTAGACAGGATTTCTCTTATTTATGAGGATGTAAATTAATATTTTAATATACTAAAGTGCTCTGCATATTTTCTTGAATCCTTTGTACGAGAACCAGCTAATTACATTGGGAATACAGTTAGATTGGAATCTCAAATTCTTCGGTCATAAGAAAAGAACAAGTTTGAACAGACTTTGTGATAATATTGCGTGGTGAATTTGTCTTCGTACGCGTGTTTAACTTTGGAAGTCCTGATGAAGTAGATATTTTTTGCTCTTAATAAGGAAACCTCAGATGCTATTGTTTTCGAGTGCTTTCTTTATGTGATCTCAGATGTGTAGCAGGTCTGACGCTTAATACGCTACAGTTAGTTCATCTGACAGAGCTGCTAGTTTTGAAGATCGTCCTATGTTGGATTTTGCCATTTCAGCGTAACATTGATGTACAATTATCTTTTTCTTCCCTTTACTGATTTCCCTTCAATATTTCAGGTATTTCTATTAACATGTATTCAATGTTTATAAAGACATGTAACAGTTTTAATAAATTCTGTTATAAAGAAGTCTGAAGAAATAGCGATAAATGGAGGACAAACCAGAATGTACTGATCTTTAATCCTGTTTATTTATAAAAATTTTATTTAATTATTATTTAATATTTCCAATGCTTAATTAACATGTTTTGTAATGAAATAGAAGAATTTGTGTCCAAAACATTTGTGGTTGAAACAAGTTGTTTATGGAGACATGATTCTTTAGTGTTGTGTGTTACGGAATTTCAAGAGAACTTGTTGACACTCTCAACTTGTAAAAATAGAATGGAAATTGAAGGGTTTTTTGCTTAAGTAGGAAATATACGACTTACTGAGATAAGCATTTCTACCATTGTACTTTGACCTTTTTCAAAATCTTAAGTGAGGAATCTATGAGATGAAATAATCTTTTGAGACCAACTACAATTGATTCTTTAAAATGTAAGGAGATTTTCTTTCTTTATTTCTTCTTCCTTTAATATTTTTTCTTTATATTTCTGACTTTCTTTTTTTAACCCCATATGAAGAAGTCCACAAAAAAATTTAAATATATGATTTTTTAATTATTTCAAGTGAAGTAAATCTTTAAATTAATATTGAAATAATAATGAAAAAATCATTTCACATTCTTCGTAAGTATACCAAACAAAAAGTTCAAAAAATGGTCAACTGACTATCAAATATGAACTTCTTTGCTAGTATTTCAGACAACTCCTATTCCAACGCAATACAGTAAGAAGGCAATCTTTCAGTAAAATGTCGTTACTTTTGCAGCGTTGCAACAGGTTTTGCATTTGTTGCTTTATTACTCAAACATAATAACACGAAAGAAAAGTTCAGTTACCAGTAATGATTATATGAATTTGAAATTTTAAAACGGGAGCGTGGGGCATGGGGTGTATCTTTAAATTCACCATATATGTTCATATATGTTGGCGATACTGAATATCTTTCAGTTTGACTCTTCAAATGATAAAAATCAGACTTTTATGTGAACGAAATTGAAGAAATCATGTTCACTGATCAAACCCAGAGGGGAAAAAATTAAACCCCAAAATATTTTCTGTGTCTGCGTTAAAAAAAGCACTAGTTTTTCGAGCCCTCTATCATTTTATTGTACAGTAGACCCTGTTTAAATATCTAGTCAATCGGATGCGTGTTTTCTTAAGCAATGCACATGTCAAGCTTCTGGTCAGATTATTGATAACCTATGCGCTTTGCAGCAACTGTAAAGTAGTGTACTGTTTTTGTTTGCAGGAAGGAGACGAGCTGTGCCCCTTGAAAAGAGAAATGAAGATGGAAGATGAAGAAGAGGTGAGTTGTGTTTAACTTTTTCTCCTCTGTGCGACTAATTTTTATTATTGAGTCTCTGACTCCTTTAGAATATAAATGTTATATTTATAATCAAATATAGCAATTTTAATTAGTCTGCTTATACCATTTCAACGTGTATGTATTTTTAAATTGATTCTGCTCTCTGATTGAACAGGCACCAAAAACTATGCAGTAATCTAATAAAAGTGAATAAAAGCTGCTATAATAGCAAAATTAATAAGATTATATATGAACCTACTCCATTTCTGAAAGAAATCAGTAGAAATAAGATAGTGAAGTGAAAATAGACTTTGGTGGAGTGTTGTTTTTTGACGCTGTGTTATCCTCAAATATTTGTCATGCGTTTCAGAAATTTTAATGTAGAATATTGTTTCCTCATTGAGTGTGAGGGTTTTATATTGTGTTGCGGTTGGAGATGATTTAATGCTTGTCTTAAGGAAGTGTTAACTAGAGGGAAATTGTTGGGTTTTTCATTTTGTCTTTGAGTGTTATTGGTAACACACATGAAGAATACGAATTTTAATGTGCGTGATGAGGGAAGAATGTTGTAGCTCTTGACAATGGATCGCCCTGAATTTCTGTGCACCCTAGAAGTTCCAAATGTACCCAAATTGGCACGAGACTAATTATTGCTCCCGATATAAAATATTGAAAATGATCCTAAAAGCGATGAAAATAACTTTTTACAATATTTCTTTAAATTTTGTAATGTAACAAAATCCAGTAAGTAGGAACGGAAAGGGGAAAAGTATGATAATGTACTTGTTCAATATCCCGAAATATTTTTTCTAAAAATAATAAAGAGAAATAAGGGGAAAAATATAGTTTTGTCGATGTTAATGCATGGGGGTTGGCGAGTGCATGGTTGCAGCCCGTCATCATCTGTGAAGGATTTTTAGAGTTCATTTGGTTTATATCTAGTAATCATCGCTTACTATTTCATCTGGGTTTTCTCGAAGACTTTTTTAAACTGAATCTCCCGTGTTTCATTAAAATCATCATAGAATTTGGGAATTTTTTTAACGGGAGCTTCTGGATATCTTGTATATATCACCAACAGTTAATAGTGTTAAAAAACTTAACATAATTGTTTATATTGCTGACTACAAAATAAATAATTCCTTCAACAGCTATAATCCGTCAAATGCATAAATACTGGTCACTATTAATTACACTTTTCGTAAACATTTGAAAGATTTTTACTTTCTCGTTACTGCTTACGCAGTACAAAGTATTTTAATGCTGCGATGGAAAATCGTTTTTTGACAGTAACTCTCTTCTTATTCCTACCTGTAGCAAATTTCTTCCTGTATCACGTTGTGTTGTGGAATCCATGTTTTGTGGGTTTTTGATCTTGTAACCTGTTTATTTGTGAGTGTTTAAAGACTGGCATAAAGTGTTTTAGTTATGATATTCTTATTCTCTTGTGATATCTCCATCTTGTTATCTGTTCTTCTTGGGTGAGTGATCAAAGTGTATATATGTGTTTTAGTTATTATGATATTATTCTTTATAAATGTAGTGCCTATAAGTTCGTAAAGAAATTTCGTTCATATCGTATGGGCAAGCTATTTCATATACTTTTTTTTAATATTGAAAATTCGGATTTTGTCTATGAAAATTCATCCACATGTGAGTCTCGATGATGTAAAATCTCATTTTCATAGAAGCAATATAACTTTCAAATGTTTCGAATTAATATTTTAATTAATTAAACGTCCCCAGACACGTGTCCTTCAAGAGATGGTGATGTCGCTCTTGGAATGTTCTCGTCCATTCCAAAAAGCGGCCATTGTTGTCTGAGAAAGAGATTGCTTTAATTTAATCAGATGTGTGAGGCCATAGAGTTTGCATAGCTTTTCGGATGCAGCTTCTCTTTTGATTGTAAATTATACCTTAGAATGGAAAGTGGTAAACAATGTGGTGGGCTTCACTGAATCTGCATGAAGATAGCGGAAAATACTTGCTACTATTATCTCTGCAACCTTCCTCGATCTTAACGATTTTTATTTTTGATTCTTTAGTGTTGTGTTCTGAATTTCAAAGAAGAACTTGTGCTTTCTCAACTTGTAAAAATAAAATGGAAATTGAAGGGTTTTGCTTAAGTAGAAATATACCATACTAGAATAAACATTTCTACCATTATACTTTGACCTTTTTCAAAATCTTAAGTGAGGAATCAATGAGATGAAATAATCTTTTGAGACCAACTACAATTGATTCCTTAAAATGTAAGGACATTTTCTTTCTTTATTTCTTCCTCCTTTAATCTTTTTTCTGTGTATTTCTGCCTTCTTTCTTTCCATCCTCAAATTTTTTCATATTTGAGGAAGTAAAAGAATCAAGTAGTTGTATGTAGTGACCTTTTAATTTCAAATAATATGTTGAAATAATTTGATTTAGAGATAATTTAATTTCAAGTCCTACTATGCTTTCTTATGTGTGTAGAATATTTATATTGGTTTGGTTTGATGTGGTTTAATTTACATCATTTCAGGGTTGGCTGAATTTTCCCAAATTCATAAAATCATCTTATTTTAACCCATAATGGTGAAGTCCACTAAAAATGTAAATATATGATTTTTTAATTATTTCAAACGAAGTAAATCTTTAAATTATTATTGAAATAATAATGAAAAAATCATTCAGGTCTTTGTAGTATGCAAAACAACAAGTACAAAATATAGTCCAGCTGACTATCAAGTATTACAAACTTCTTTGCTAGTATTTCCAGACAACTCCAGATTCCAACACAATACAGTAAGAAGGCAATCTTTCAGTAAAATGAGTTACTTTTGCAGCGTTGCATCAGGTTTTGCATTTGTTGCTTTAATACTCAAACATAATAACCACGAAAAGAAAGGATTCAGTTACCAATGTGATTATATGAATTTGAAATTTTAAACGGGAGGCGTGGGGCATGGGGTGTATCTTTAATTTCACCATATATGTTCATATATGTTGGCAATACTGAATATCTTTCAGTTTGACTCTTCAAATGGTAAAAATCAGACTTTTATGTGAACGAAATTGGAGAAATCATATTCACTGATCAAACTCAGTCGAGAAAAAATTAAACCCCAAAATATCTTCTGTGTCTGCGTTAAAAAAAGCACTAGTTTTTCGAGCCCTGTATCATTTTATTGTACAGTAGATCCTGTTTAAATATCCAGTAAATCGGATGTGAGTTTTCTTAAGCAACGCACATGTCAAGCTTCTGGTCAGATTATTGATGACCTATCCGCATTGCAGCAACTGTAAAGTAGTGTACCGTTTTTGTTTGCAGGAAGGAGACGAGCTGTGCCCCTTGAAAAGAGAAATGAAGATGGAAGATGATGAAGAGGTGAGTTGTGTTTTACCTTTTTCTCCTCTGTAGGATTATTCACTATTATTGAGTCTTTGACTCCTTTAGAATATAAATGTTATATTTATAATAAAGTATAGCAATTTTAATTAGTCCGCTTATACCATTTCAATCGTGTATGTATCTTTAAATTGATTCTGCTCTCTGATTGAACAGGCACCAAAAACTATGCAGTAATCTAAGAAAAGTGAATATAAGCTGCTATAATAGCAAAATTAATAAGATTATATATGAACCTACTCCGTTTCTGAAAGAAATCAGTTGAAGTAAGACAGTGAAGTGAAAATTGACTTTGGTGGGGTGTTGTTTTTGGCCTTTGTACCAATCTCAAATATATATCCTTAATGTTTTAGAAATTTAATGTAGAATATTGTTTCCTCATTGAGTGTGAGAGGTTTATATTGTGTTGGGGTTGGAGATGATTTAATGCTTGTCTAAGGTTAGTGTTAACTAGAGGGAAATTGTTAGGTGTTTCATTTTGTCTTTGAGTGTTGTTGGTAACACACATGAAGAATACGAATTTTAATGTGCTTGATGAGGGAAGAACGTTGTAGCTTTTGACAATGGATCACCCTGAATTTCTGTGCACCCTAGAAGGTCCAAATATACCAAAAATGGCACGAGACTAATTATTGCTCCCGATATAAAATATTGAAAATGATCCCAAAAGCAATGAAAATAACTTTTTACAATATTTTTTTAAAATTTTGTAATGTAACAAAATCCAGTAAGTAGGAACGGAAAGGGGAAAAGTATGATAATGTACTTGTTCAATATCCCAAAATAATTTGTCATAAAAAATAAAGAGAAATAACTGAGGTATAAATCATTGTGACTTAAAGCTTTTGTGTAAAATGTCTTTTATTGTTGAGAAGTTTGTTGTAGAATATAGTTTTGTCGTATGTTAATGCATGGGGGTTGGCGAGTGCATGGTTGCAGCCCGTCATTATCTGTGAAGGATTTTTAGAGTTCATTTGGTTTATATCTAGTAATCATCGCTTACTGCATCAAGTAACCTCATGAACTGAATAATATTCAGTTTCTGTAATGAACCAAGAGTTTATTACTTAATTCAGAGTTCATTCTTCTCTGCATTTCAAAGCGCAAATAAGCAAAATGTTATTTTTCTCCCTTCAGCGGGTTGAGGTCGTTTCAATTGTGAAGCATTCCGTGGGTATATCACCATTATCCATATGGACTAAACAAAATTATAATTTCTTTTTTATCCTTGGCCAAAGTATAAATCGTGTAAGTGACAAGAGCATCTGAGGCGTTACTCTCTTGGCTCTATTATCCTTACTTTATTCGTAGTCCCAACAGTGATAGTAACATTTAGCTCAAGATTTCAGCCAGCAATGCGGAAGATCTAGAAAGCAGTTGCTTGGGACGTGTATACATTTGTTGTAAAAGACTTTTATAGGTTTCATATCAACATCATGACTGTCTAGTTTTATTAGGTCTAAAATCATCCCTACCCTGAGAAAACGAGAGGTAACTGGTGTGGGAGCTCTTGTAAAAAAAATTACCACTCTAATACAAAAACATAATGTATTTGTCCTTGCTGCTGTCCATAGGCCCAAAATCAGGTTTTATCCAATGTCACCGTGGTTGAGTTCCACACACCATTGGGTGAGATCGGATACAAAATATATGCAGATTTATACATGTAAGGGTGAGCTAGTGTAAAAAAAGGTATGTAGTATGTCTTAAATGTCTGTTTTATGTAGGCCAACTAATAAAAAGTTGATTTTTCTAAATTTGAGCTGTAAAATAATAGTTGAAACCGTAAGTATTAAACCAGTGCGGGAGAGGTGGCTCAGGGCATCAACTGATGTCTCAGACCGAGAGGTCCTAGGTTTGAGTCCCGTCGGCAGGATTTCGACACTAGCTACATAGCTAGGTCGAGTCCAGTCGCTGTTTGGAGGAGAATTCTAGCAGCCTGCTGCTCTGATCGGTAGTTTTCCGTTGATTCTGCGATCAATATTAAGCGAATTCTGTAGCAGTAGCCTAACAAACGGGCCACGGCCGCGCGCGATCTTTCCTTCCTCTTCCTTGTATCCTGGCCCCCTTACGCACTATAAAAATAGGATGCACCACACTACCACATATCCCGGGAGACCGGTCGGGAGCTTAGAGCTTGTCCCGGCTGGGGCGGTGCCCCGCTGGTGGGAGAGTCCTGGTTAGGGGGAACCCCACTATCCGACGGTAGGTCGTTGCCGGATCTCGCCATCCAGCGGGGGAAGATCACCGCCGATTTTTCTGCTATATATTAGTGCCGTTAGCTCCGACACCTCATAACATCCAATTTTTGTGGTAACTCTACTAAATTGCATGAAGACAAAACTAAATGACATGTCAAATGCAACCTGCAACACTTGGCCGGACTTTTTAAAAATATATCAGTAAATAAATCCTAAGCAGAAGAACTAATTTTTGTTGTAAATGGCCTCAAAGAAACGCCCAATGTAATTATATTTGTTATGACATTTATGCTACTGTAATAATGGGTAAAAAAAAATTATTTATTTTATTTATTTTACGTCAGAAAGAAACGATTAAAACTGCGTATGACGTGCTATGGGAAAGTGAATTGTGTGCACATTTTCAAAATTCTGTGATCCCTACACTTACTCATATACTACTTAAATTTTGAATTTTTGAAAGGGAGAAAAAAAACAAAAAAACTCCCATGTAATAAAATCTATTGTCAAAGATAAATAAGCAATAAATTTTGGCTCTTATTACTTCCTGCCGCGACAACATGGAAACGATATTTTGAATAATTGTATTTCCCACTGAATTCTAGAAGACGTGCACAGAAAATGATGTTACATTTATGTCCAGAAGCAAAACAAGGGGCCATCTCAGCATTTGCTCAATGGATCAGGGAAACTGGACAAAAAACCTGATCGAGATGGGGGTCATTGACGCAGGAAGCTGTATCCAATAGTTATTACAGGTTGTTTATACTCATTTATACAGTCAAATAGTAAATATTCGTATGTATCATTATTAAAATTAATGTTACTTTTCTTGTGATGCTGTTATAGTCTCTAATTGTATAGAAACAGTTATGCAGCGAAACGATTTCACTTGGGATTTAAACTTTTCTATTGAATTTAATCGTTTAATGTCATCTGGCAAAGTGTTGTAAAATAATGTACATGTATTGTATGTGAATTTTTGTAATGAGCTGTTGATGCTGTCACCTGATGAATATAGATTTACGTCGAGTGTTATAGTAACCAGACTTCTGCATTTTCTGAAAAATATTCCCGCCCTTGAGCATATCATTTTTTTACAAAAACCACTGATTCGTAAATAAAAAGACACAGTAATGGTAGAATTCTAGATTAATGAAGAGGAAACACATGAATCACATGGGTGGGATTTGGTTATTATTCGTACAATTCGTTTTTGTAATCTAAAACTCTGGGAGCTATAAGATGTATTTCCCCAGAGATATTATGCCATATCTCAGGCGGGAATGAATATTCGCGAAGTATACACAACGAGCCGTATGAAGGCTGACTGAATTTGCAAGAATTCTGAACGCGTAGCATAAAGAACTTAATTTTATTATTCAATTCATTTAAATGGACGTTCCATTTAAGGTTTGACTGAATTGAGAGACCTAAAAATTTTGTTGCCTTAACATCAGTCAATGGTACACTGTTCATTTTCAATGGAGCACAGAATTGTTTATTTGAAATGGAAAACTGCATTACAACCGTTTTCTTTTCGTTTACTATTAATTTGTTATTTCGGAACCAATTTGAAACATCTGATATTGTACTATTTACGGTTTCTTTATTGCAAAGGATGTTCGTATCATCCGCAAAGAGAACTGTTCTTCCGTTTTGAATCGTCGAGGGCATATCATATACGTATAGTAGGAAGAGAATAGGGCCTGAAATAGATCTCGGCAGGACTCCGTGTGCAATTGGCAAGATTCGGAAAGCTGTGCAGATAATGTTCTATCATTCCAGTAAGGTATTTCAACTCTCTGAGATCGTTGTTTAAGGTACGAACATAACCAATCTAGAGCAATTATAATTGTACAGACAGTGCTTGATTTCTAAGATTGTAGGTCGCGGAATGCCACCAAATTAATTTTTAATTTAAATGGAAATTTATTCTATTATAATATATTATAGGTATTAAGATATATAATATAATTTAATAATTATTCCCGATGTACCGGAACGCCGTTGGGCGTGTTCCGCCAGAAATCTAGTGCTGGTACAAACACTTGTTATCAATAATGTTAGCGTTGATGTGATTAAAAATAAAGAATGTTAAATATATCCGTTGATAAAGATGCTCATTTAATATCAGAATGCACTAGCTCGTAGCAAATATCTTCTCGGGCACAAGACGAACAGTATTCCAAAGAGTACGGACAGGAGGCTGCACCCAATGTTAACCGGCGAGGGCGTACTTGTACAGCGTGCGGTAGCTGCCATCTTAGGGATAAAATCAACGGCCAATCGCGGAAGGCTGCCGAGAAATTTGAAATACACGTACTAGTAAGTTATGCAGGAAGGTCAGCAATGAAGTTCATGCCATATTATATTGGCAGTAGGGATATTGTATTTTTCATTACTTTACGTGCGTGTTAATGTTGAATTCGTGTTTTGTGGTGGCGATGAAAACTACGTAAAGTGTAAGTTACGAACACATTTGTCATAGACGAAAAAACGGAGAATGACGGGACCAGTCAATCGAAATCCCGTCATTTGATGCTGGCGCATGCGCAGTACAATTCTCCCCCAGACTCGTCATGTTACGTCTTTCAAATCCACGACTTGCAAAAACGCTAATATTTCATTTCGGTTTTCTGGAAGACTTTTTTAAACTAATCTCCCGTGTTTCATTAAAATCATCATAGAATTTGGGAATTTTTTTAACGGGAGCTTCTGGATATCTTGTATATATCACAAACAGTTAATAGTGTTAAAACTTATAGCATTATTGTTTATATTGCTAGATAAAATAAATAATTCTTCCACAGCTATAATCCGTCAAATGCATAAATACTGGTCACTATTAATTACACTTTTCTTCAACATTTGAAATATTTTTTGTCATTATTTACATGATAATTAAGCCTTATCAAACAAATTCGCATTTTTACTTTCTCGTTACTGCTTACGCAGTACAAAGTATTTTAATGCTGCGATGGAAAATCGTTTTTTTGACAGTAACTCTCTTCTTATTCCTACTTGTAGCAAATTACTTTTTGTATTACGTTGTGTTGTGAGAATCCATGTTTGGTGGGTCCTTGATACCGATAAATCGATTGACGTGAGTGTTCAATGCGTCGCATGCATGCGTTTTAATTAGTTTGATGTTTGTATTCTCGTTTCTTGATCTTGTAACCTGTTTATTTGTGAGTGTTTAAAGACTGGCATAATTGTGTTTTAGTTATGATATTCTTATTCTCTTGCTTGATATCTCATCTTGTTATCTGTTCTTCTTCAGGTCAGTGATCAAAGTGTATAAAATACGTTTTGGTATTATGATATTCTTTATAAATATGAGTGCCTATAAGTTCGTAAGAAATTTCGTTCATATCAATATGGGCAAGCTATTTCATGTCTTTTTTAATTTGAAATTTCAGATTTTGTCAATGAAAACTTCATCCACATGTGAGTCTCGATGATGTAAAACTCATTCTTCATAGAAGCAATATAACTTTCAAATGTTTCGAATTATTATTTTAATTAATTAAACGTCCCCAGACACGTGTCCTTCAAGAGATCGTGATGTCGATCTTGGAATGTTCTCGTCCATTCCAAAAAGCGGCCATAGAGTTTGCATAGCTTTTCGGACGCAGCTTCTCTTTTGATTGTAAATTATACCTTAGAATATGGAAAAGCGCGGGGTACCACCAATTGTGGTCGGACTTCACATGAATCTGCATGAATGATAGCGGAAAATAATTTTGCTACCATTATCTCTGCAACCTTCCTCGATCTTAACGATTTTTATTTTTGAATGAAAAATAATGTTATTTAAGAAATTTCCTGATGTACTGTTTGATATTTCGTACGATTTTAGAGTCAATTTTTTTTAACTCGAGTATAACTTTGGAAAAGTGCCCCGCGAAATAATCTGAGATTTTGGTGCCATTTTGTTTACCGAGCGTCACATGTCTCAAAGAAACTTTTGTGAAGTTGTAATCTTATGGGTGAAAATAGTTTTTGAGATATAGCGATTTATTTGACACCGTGCATCGTCGTTGCACGAGTGCATTCTGCGTAGGTTGTATTACGTAAATTAAAATAAAATATTAAGTCCTGCTTATAATGAGTATAAATTCATTTTTGTATAATTTGAATCATATAAATTAATTTTTCCAGCAAAAAATTATAGGCATTTTTAAGATTTGGAAGACTACGGTATCATTATTTTGTATCAATGATGTAAGATCAAATTGTGAAGGATGTGACATTTAGATTATAACTCTTGATTACGTATTGGAAATAAATATAAAGATAACGGAGAATGTAATTTTATATCTCGAATTTGTAAATATTTTGTATTTTCAGCGTAAACGTACTTGTATTTTCACTGAGGGGAAACGAATTGTTGAATTTGTTGAAAGAAGCTGTTCAATTCAGCAAAATTTTCATAAAATACTCTATTAGTAGTATAATACATTGTTAAGGTAGCATACGTTTCATTGGTACGGACTGTAAAGATTCAGCTAGCTGTCGACAGCAGGTGTCGAATCAACAAAGGAAATATCTCTATCGTCATTACAAGTCGAGAATACACGAACTAAATTAAAGAACATTTTCCTTTGCCATTATCAAGAGGGCTGCACCTCATAAATCTTGAACTTCTTTTATATAAAATGTACCATAAAATTGTACTTGCGCCTTTTTGTAAATTCACTTTTCTAAATTAATTCAATAAATTATTCTTTACTATGCTACACTCGTTGTAGTGCAGTGCTTGTTACCAAGAGTAAAAGGCTGATAAATGAACCTCAGACTTCATACACTAAAAAGAATTAATACGCATGCAACCCTGCACTTAAAACAGGCAAAATATGGAACAAACATAAATGGAGTTGTAACAGCTAACATTATTACGTTAAATCTTCATTTTACACGGTATTGAAAACTCATTATAATAAAAGCATATTTCAACACAAAAAATATTAAGCTAGAACCAATAGCATTGTTACAAGATGCGAAACATTGAGTCAGTTCACAAGCATGAGCACGAATAAGATTACAGGAAGTAAATCGATTCAAAGCGAAACAATCTTATCAATTTTCCGGAATGTATTTGATAATGAAGCATTGGCACGGCCCTAATTCCCTTTACTTTGCAAGAAAACGTTAAAAATCTGACTTCAACGCACTTCTGCACAAAAACATGCAGTATATGCCTTTAAGTATGTTACAAGCATTAAAATACGCAGTTAAAGAAAAAAATCCAGAATATGCAATTGCAAAACAAAAATGGACAATTTTTTATTGTTTGTAATAGGTAAAGTTATATACAATTTCTTTCGATGTGGGCGTTCAGTAAAATATACGGCTTCATGAAGTTGCGCGATACTATTAAGATCAACAATGGCAGAACGACTCTCTGAATTGGAAACGTGAGGCAGCGTTGTCACATTGCGCGACAAAGGCCATCGACTTGGGGGAATGCATTTTGTGGAATTCCGCAATTGAGCGGATTTTTCGTGAGCGGCTTGTGGGGAATGCGATACTTTTTTGTTTAAATAATCAATAGTGACCTCCTAATAATTGTACAAATATTCATGTCGCCTGAAAGATGCGCATTATACACAAGAATTATAGTTTTGAACATCTTGCAAATGTGTAGATAGGAGGGTGGATTCATACGCGGAAGGCGGTTCGTATATGTGTATATTAAGAGAATATATATTATTTTACGAGATGCTTTTAGAGTCCTCTTTATTTTTAATTAAACAGGCATGCAATCGTGCCAACTTTGTCTAAAAAATTATTTCCTTTCTTCTTAGATAAATGTCTATAGTTTATTCTTTATCACAAACAGTTCCGCTAGGAAATTTTAGTCATTCAGATGTAATTTAATGTTACTCTGCGTTTACATTGTAGTTTTTTGATGACTCCACTCTCGTATCTACATCTTTGCAAGATGTTAAAAACTGTGTTAAGATGTTAAAAAAAGGGTCCCTTTCAAAATTCAAAATTTATTGCTTATTTATCCTTGAAAATAGATTTTACTACATGGGAGTTTTTGTTGTTTTTTTTCTCCCTTTTAAAATTCAAAATTTAAGTAGTATATGACTTAGTGTAGGGATCACAGCATTTTGAAAATGTGCACACAATTCACTTTTCCCCATAGCACGTCATACGAAGTTTTTAACTGTATTTTTGACGTAAAATAAAATTTAAAAAAATAAACGTCAAAGCAAGTCTGTCAGCAATGCTTGTGCCTAAATAGTTCCCAGGATTTTCCCCAAAATTGATATTCCATGATCAATTTGAATTAACTCGAGCTTTGGGAGTTTTCAAACTGGATATTTTGATTTTAGGTACATTAAGCCTGCAGAAAATTTCAGAATTTTTCTTATAAGAATTACTTTGAATTTGTTGATTAGAAGCATTGTCGTGGATAGCGTAAAAAGGAAACACTGTGAAATTATAATCTTCCTCTTCAGAATGATCATCAGGTTGCTGTTTTACCTGAAGGAGAGGTAGAATCTTTTAGTAAACATTCACTGCAACCACATCTTGCCTTGAAAGCAATATTCATCATTTTTTCAAGATAATATATTAGGTGTATACTTCGTAAAGGCAAGATAATTACATACACATAAAAATAATTACTTGCAGCTAAATGTTAATTGTTGAGCTAATACAACTCTTTACAATAATGCACATAAAGTGAACAGTCTCGTATAGTTTTTATTAAAACGATTTGAAATGAAATAACCTTAAAACAGAAGTATACATTCACATGGAAAATAACTCTTGGTTAAAGAATACAACTTACGTTTTCGATTTTAATCATACTCTCCGACAACACTTCTATTTGGTCCATGATATGCACAAATTTGTAGAGCACTGGTTCAATTACTATAGAATGTTTGCCACGATATAATGTTTTAGTATACTAGCGCTAGTATACTAGTATACTCTCCGAGCGCACTGGTGCTGCTCTCATACGGTTGGCGACATAACTACGCCAACATACATTGTGCTGGCGACACATCTTGCTCATCAAGAATAAGCTGTGCTGTACTTTTTAACGTACCGACCAGGTAGTAGAGCGATATACAATTTATTTTAGGATTTGGTACGAATTGTCGAAATCATTGACCCGGAAGCTGAAGTACATTACTTGTTACATGCATATTGAGTCTTTTTTTTTAAGTTATACAATGCAATGTAAAGTAATTCATTATACTATATCCCGGTTTTGTTAAAGTAAGCATTAATTTTCTTTTTGACGATCAGTATAGTCTCTAACTGAATAGAAACAGTTTTGCAGCAGACAATATTATATTTTTAATTAAATTTGTGTACCATTTTTAATTTATAATTTCATCTGGCAATGCGTTGTATGTGTTGTATGTATTGTAAAGTAATGTCGTAAAGTTGTAAAGTAATGTTGTAATGAATGTTCTACCGGCGGGAGCAGGACTACAAACTCGCTCTGCGATAGTAGCGCACTAGTGCTGCTGTCATACGGCTGGCGACATAACTTCGCCAAAATACATTGTGCTGGCGACTCATCTCTCTCATCAAGAATATGCTGTGCTGTACTTTTTAACGTACCGACCGGTAGTAGGGCGATATACAATTTTTTTAGGAATTGGTACGAATTGTCAAATATCCATGTAGCTCAGCTATTCAGATAACGTAGGTAAATTAGGTTCACAAAAGTTGACGAAAATGAATCAGAAAAAACAATGTTAAATGATTTCCTTTCAAGAGAATAAATAAAATGACTGCACGCGATATAATTTGACATTGATTTTCGATATAATATAAAAAAACCATAAATACACAAAATCTTGTAATCTCTTTTACGAAGTTTGAAAAATAAATTCAAATCTTCATTTAATACGAAAATACTTGATAACTCAAGCGGTTCAGAATTTTTTCATATCAAATCGAAAAGAAATGATTTCTGTTAGAAGTGATTAAGGAATGATAAAAATGGCTTTTAGACATCAAAAATTTGTTCTGGATGTTCCTGTCATCTTCCACGGTATTTATTTATTTAGTCACTGCCCGCTTCAATAGAATGTAGGAGGCGTTGATTTAGTCAAAAACAGTATGTGACGTATGGGGGAGAAAATCATCTGCGCACGCTTTCTTGAATTTCAGAATCCCTTCCCAACATGTAACTATTAATAGTTGAAAGATGAAAATAATAGTAATAGTATAATAATAAATTTAAAAAAGCGAAGATTAACATTTCAAAAACTAGATATTTTCGTTGCTGAATTATAAAAAACTTATTTTTAACGGTAACAGAACGAACAGATTTGATTTTTCTGTATTGCTAACAAAATAGAAACTTACCCTCAACTCTACTACCGCTACAAGCAAAAGGAATGTTCAACAAACCGTGCGCATAGTGAAGCTACATTTACGTCCAGAAGCAAATAAGGGGCCATCCCAGATTGCTCAATGGATCAGGGAAACTGGACAAAAATCCGATCGATTTGGGGATCATCAACCCGGAAGCTGAAGTACATTACTTGTTACAGGCATATTGAGTCTTTTTTAAATTATACAATGCAATGTAAACTAATTCATTATACTATATCTTGGTTTTGTTAAAGTAAACATTATTTTTCTTTTTGACGATCAGTATAGTCTCTAACTGTTTAGAAAGAGTTATGCAGCAGAAAATATTTTATTTTTAACTTAAATTTGTATACCAGCTTTAATTGTTTAATTTCATCTAGCAATGCGTTGTAAAGTAACGTACATGTATTGTATGTGGATATAATGGAGTGATCTGTTGATACTGACACTTGATGAACCTGATTTCTACGTCGAGTTTGGTAACTATAAACATAAGCTTTACTCTAGGCTATAAATATCAGTGTTACATGAAAATAAGTTCCCAACGTTAAGTAAGTCACTCTTGACAAATACTACAGATTCATAAATAAATAGGTAATGCAATGGGTAAGATTCCAAGCTCAATGAAAAGAGGCTTACACGGATCACTGGATGGGAGTTTTTCATTATTCAGATAATTTTCTTTTACCATCTATGTGTCTGGGCACTAAAGGATGAGCTTCCCCAAAATATTATACCATATCTCAGGCGGGAGTGCACATTGCAAAATACACGCAACGAACTGAATATAATAAAAAATACTACCAAATCAACTAGAAAACCCGTAGAGAATGTTGTTTTAAAATATAACGATATAAATGTGAACGATCCGGCAACAGTGCCTAGTCTCTTGAACCAATACTTTTCGAGAATTGCTGCCGATCTCACTAAGGGTCGTCAGGCACAAAATTCAAAAAACAGACAGTTTACCCAAAATTTTAGACACAATGTTCGCTTCCGAAACTTCTTCCTGTGAAATTCTCAAAATAATCGGTGAACTAAAAAATAAATATTCGTCCGGTTTAGGTGAATTCCCGGATTCTTTGTCAAAGACTTGTGCGTATGCCGTTATACACCCGTTAACTCACATATTTAAAGCATCTTTATGCACTGGAACGTTTCCAGATATTTTCAAAACAGCTAAAACTAAGCCGCTTTTCAAAAAAGGCAACAAAAATGAAATTCAAAATTTTCGGCCCATTTCTCTTCTATCAGTCTTTTCAAAAATATTAGAAAGACTTTTTACATACGAATGGAAACCTTTCTCACTAAACACGACGCGCTTTCAGATTGCCAACATGGATTTAGAAAATCAAAATCAACGGAAACAGCTATATTTTCTTTTCTTAAAGATGTCGCCTCATCATTGGATCAATACGAGGCACCTATTGGATTATTTTTAGATCTCTCACAAGCTTTTGACGTCATTGATCATGCCATTTTACTTTCCAAATTACCTTCATATGGAATTCGTGGTATTGCTCTAGATTGGTTATGTTCGTACCTTAAACAACGATCTCAGAGAGTTGAAATACCTTACTGGAATGATGGAACATTACGTTCGCACCTTTCCGACTCTTTGCGCGTTGCATGTGGAGTTCCTCAAGGATCGATTTTAGGCCTATTCTGTTCCTACTTTACGTAAACGATATGCCCTCGACGATTCGAAACGGAAGAACGGTTCTGTTTGCGGATGATACGAACATCCTTTGCAATAAAGAAACAGTAAATAGTACAATATCAGATGTTTCAAATTGGTTCCGAAATAACCAATTACTAGTGAACGAAAAGAAAACGGTTTTAATGCAGTTTTCCATTTCAAATAAACAATTCTGTGCCCCATTGAAAATGAACAGTGTACCATTGACTGATGTTAAGGCAACATAATTTTTAGGTCTCTCAATTCAGTCAAACTTTAAATGGAACGTCCATTTAAATGAATTGAACACAAAAGTAAGTTCTTTATGCTACGCGTTCAGAATTCTTGCAAATTCAGTCAGCCTTCATACTGCTCGTTGTGTATACTTCGCGAATGTTCATTCCCGCCTGAGATATGGCATAATATTCTGGGGAAATACATCTTATAGCTCCCAGACTTTTAGATTACAAAAACGAATTGTACGAATAATTACCAAATCCCACCCACGTGACTCATGTAAGCCTCTCTTCATTAATCTAGGAATTCTACCATTACCGTGTCTTCTTATTTAGGAATCAGTGGTTTTTGTAAAAAATGACTTGCTCAAGGGCGGGAATATATTTTCAGAAAATGCCGAAGTCTATTACTATAACACTCGACGTAGAAATCATATTCATCAGGTGACAGTGTCAACAGCTCATTACAAAAAAATTCACATACAATACATGTACATTATTTTACAACACTTTGCCAGATGACATCAAACGATTAAATTCAATAGAAAAGTTTAAATCCCTAGTAAAATCGTTTCTGCTGCATAACTGTTTCTATACAATTAGAGACTATACTGAGCATCACAAGAAAAGTAACATTAATTTTAACAATGATACATATTGCATTATTTACCATTTGAACTGTATAAATGAGTATAAAAAAACCTGTAACAACTATTGTACTACAGCTTCCGGGTCAATGACCCCCATCTCGATCAGGATTTTCGTCCAGTTTCCCTAATCCATTGAGCAAATGCTGAGATGGCCCCTTGATTTGCTTCTGGACATAAATGTAACTTCATTTTTTGTGCACGTCTTCTAGAATTCAGTGGGAAATACAATTATTCAAATTATCGTTTCCATGTTGTCGCGGCAGGAAGTAATAAGAGCGAAAATTGATTGCTTATTTATCCTTAAAAATAGATTTTATTACATGGGAGTTTTCTTGTTTTGTTTTCTACCTTTCAAAATTCAAAATTAATTGCTTATTTATTTTGAAAATATATTTTACTACATGGGAGTTTTTGTTGTTTTTTTCTTTCAAAACTCAAAATTTAAGTAGAATATGACTTAGTGTAGGAATCACAGAATTTTGAAAATGAGCACACAATTCACTTTACCCCATAGCACGTCATACGCAGTTTTTAACTGTTTTTTTGACGAAAAATAAATAAAAATTAAAAAATAAAATAAACTGCATGAAGGCAGTTATTGCATTTACATCCTCCACGAAAGTTCAATTCGTCTTAAATTGCAGTAAAATCAGACTACTTCGCCAAGGTTTTTTAATTTACACATTTAAACATTCTTTAGCCTATCGAACGAGTGATTTCAAACTGACTTTATTCCAAATCCTTTTTCGCCAAACTCTTTTTACCTAAAAGATCACATCGTGATTTTTAATACATTTTCACTCCTTCTCTAGGAAGTTGTAAACTTGTAAAAATTAGAATACTCTTTCTTTAATAAAACAAATAGCAATCAATCGAAAGAGGACTACATTGGCCACAAACCTGAAGCTTGTGAGTATGCAAACAGCAGTGGCGGAGCTGAAGGGCGATCTGGGAGTCATAGAATACCCAAATTATTTTCAACAAAATCTGTCGTTATATGTGCCATTTTTTTTTTACTGAATCGCAAAAAAAAATTAATAGTTTTCGACTCCTTCTCCCCCCGCTTACGAGCAAGAGTATTACAGAGCGATTTTCCTAAGGATGAGCCAAAGTGACAGCTGATGCTGGCAGCATAACTGAAGGTTCTGTAGTCGTTATGCCCTTGAGCCCATTAGACTTCCTTCCCGCTTCGTTTGCAGTTGGCTAACCTGTAAATGGCTTCGATGCTTCCTTTTGTCCTGTCCTTGTCCGACAAAAATATAGTGCACCGCGGGAAATAATTGATATTAGGAAGTGCAGTGTAATGTGCTCTTCTGTAAAAACTCTTTATTACACTGAATTTACTTTTTTATGCGAGAAGTATTATATTTTAAAATCTAGTCGTGTATTGGTGCACTATTGTGCTGTTGTGTGGCGAGCTGTAATTGAGAGCTTTCTATTTACATTCGTGGCCGATTGTGAGGCATGTTAAGGTTTTCCACATACGTGTTTAAATTTAAATATTTCCCGGACTCACGTACGTGCATATACCTCAGTGAAACTCTTAGACTCTTCATAGGGATGTTTTCACAGGAGCCATTAGCACTTTACGAAGGGGCGTAGCTGAACAGCTGTCGCGGCGGAGGGATACTTCCTGAAATAATATGATGTCCACTTGTTTTCGCGAACTGTCACTTTGGCTCATATTTAGGAAAATCGTTCTCCAGCAGGGCTCGTAGCTGAGCGGGGAGCCTACCAAGGGATAGACACCGGCTGCCTCTGTCGCGCATGCGCATAAGAGGGCGCGCGCTATCACCTCTCACTGACTGAGCAGAGAGCCTAGGCTCCCAGCATACACAGGCCTGCACTGCAATGAACGTCCACGTCCCGGCCAGGCAAATCCACCTCATAATCGCTACATAATTATTTTGTATTTGAACACAAATCGAACATGTTTAATTATATCAGTTAACTTCAAATTATCCGAGCAAAAATTAATTTATTCATTTGTGCTAAAATAAGCTCGATATTATTACGTATTATTCCTCACACTATATTGTCATCTGCGATCACTGACAAATGCTACATGAAGACATACAGGGTGGCTATCACTCTAGTTGTCTGTATGTTCAGATACCATCCGCCTCAGTCAGGCTACCCGGCTTCCCTGCCTGAGAGCACAACCTCCTCCCGTGCCGCAGGCCGCCGGGTTTGGCCGTTCGGCCGCGTCAAGTGAGCCAGTAAAATACTTGCAGTACACACTGAATGTGAGAATTAATAAAATTCTTCATAAAAATGTATATAATGTAATATTCTCTCACTTTTTATTATAATGATACGAAATTTAAAAATCGTTTTCTAGTTTTTAACCATACTCTTCGACAATATTTCTATTTGATCTATGTTATAAAGAAAATTTTTGAAGGGCGCTGGTTCAGCAATTTGAAAATATATTCAACCGTGCTTCACTTTTCACTGTGACCACAATTAGACCGGCTCAGCACTCCCATTCAGGCAACTTTCTTTGGCCGATGGAGTGGAGACATGTGGGTAGAGTGGGGGTATTAGTTACAAAGTCGGCTATTAGAGCAACTGAAGTAATGGCAACCTCTGGAAAATCAAAGTGAACCCTGCAACCATACTCTCTGCCTGCTATTGGCATGGCCAGGTCGCGAAGATTATTCATTACTAAGATTTGTGCTCTATTAACAACATTTTAATTACAACAAATTTAATATTTGCTTTCAGACATCTTTGACAGAAATGTATTTCCAATTCGTATTTAAAATTGCCATCACATTTTGGAATGATGGCTGTTTATTTCTTCACTTATACTTGGGTTTTCGTAACATGGCACCTGATGGTGTTATCAAGATGGAAATGGCACCACTTTTTGCGTCTTTCTCGGTTCTGCCTGGTCAAAATGTCACATGATCACGACCGCGTCAGGCAGAGATGTAAATCAAGCGACTCTAGCGGCAAGACCGAGAAACACGAAAAACCGTGCCACGTTCCATACTGAAGATAAGAACCTCAGGCGCCATGTTACGAAACCTACGAATATACTGCGGAGACGAGAGTTTGGTCACAATCTATTGACACAGTCCCACAGCTCTATACCATAGATCAACACTATACTTGGGATTTCGCAACGTGGTGGATGACTTTACGTCATTTTTATACCTCCCGTCTTATAAAATGAATCTTTTTAATGAATTCCGGAACGTCCTTCTGAACGAGGTTCATGGCGTCAAACTTGTGCTTATCCAACACCACCTAATAGACGCCTCTGTCGGTGATGTTGGATTACCACTGTTTTATAAAGGATAATTGTATAAGGTGGGAGGTGTAAGAATGACCACGTCATCCGCCACGTTACGAAAACCCACGTAGAAGTATAGAACATGTCCAGCTTCTACGTTCCTGCGAAGACCTTTAGAGCGCTCCTCTGTCGTGCGATGGTGGCGCTCCCGGTGGCATCCTCCGTGCAACCCCAAATACGAATACAGACAGGGCTGGGGATATTGAAAGGAAATCTAAAGCTAATCCAGATGGTTTCTGTTGAAAATAAACTTAACCAATGAAATAATTACTATCTTTAAAATGTTTTGTAATAGAAAGCAAAGATAATGAGAAAAGTCAAAGTTAAAAATTCACTAAAACATTCCATTAAATTGTGTGTGTGTGTGTGTATATATATATATATATATATATATATATATATATATATATATATATATATATATATATATATATATATATATATATATATATATATATATAGAGAGAGAGAGAGAGAGAGAGAGAGAGAGAACACACACACACACACACACACACACACTAGGAAAATTTGTCAACATTTGTCTATTTCACTTTCAATTGTAATGAACCCATATTAATACAAAGGAATACAAAATAAAATAATAATTTTGAAATTGATTGTAACATATTTAAAACTTCCGAACACTATACTCTGAAATTTACATTATGTACAAAATACACATTCAACAATTAGATCAACACATTTACATTAGATATAAAATATCAACAGAAAGTGAAGAATTTTTCCATGGGAATTGGAGAAAACGTAATTGCCAACCAGATACTGCACTCCTGGACAGTGCTAAACTTTAAACCTTTATCTAGTGGTGAAACTATTTAAATAGAAAAAAATTAGGACTCATTACAAGCTGCCCCATTAATACTTAAAATTTTAAACACACACAATGACCACATAAAGGTGCACATTGATATGTCACAGAATTTGCACTACCCATACACATCAAATGGACCGCATCCAGTGACGGTATTCAGGGGGGGGGGACTGCAAAGAGTATAGCCGAATAAGGCGGTAAAAAATGCCCCCAAACCAAATCGATAATCGCGATGCTCATATGAATGAGAATACGAAATGCCGTACATTCATAAAAAGTCAACCTCCTAGGGCAATCTGTTACAGAGATATAGCGAGAAACGGGTTTTGCATGCTGTTTTTCTTTCTAGCATCTATCGTGTGTATTAGGGTGAAAATTGCAGAGACTGGGAAACATAGTTCACTTGATAGTTGTTTCTTAAACAAATATTGACGTCAAATTCATATTGGAAAATATAAAAAAAAATTTGAAATTAATTTTGCACGTGAAAACGTTTGAGTAATGTCTCAATTCCCCCCTAAAATGGGTCTTCTAACATATTTTTTCATATTTTTTAACAATGCATTAAATATGTACCCCTAATACTTTTTTCAATATTTCAGAGATAATAGCTCTCGTGTTTAGACTGCATCAACACATTGTTTGATAACGTCGCTCTTGCCGTGGTAACCGTTCTATCCCTAAATCACTGGTAAAATCTCTTGGCGAGCAAATGCAGAAAACTCACACTTGCGGTTATATTTACAATACATGGAGAAAATGTTAGAAAGCAAAATATTTACAATTTTTTAAAATGACACGATGGTTCATTTCTCGTTTTTCTGCAACTTTTTATCATATTTGTGATATAAAAGCACCTTCATTTTCCAGAATTATTTTGATTTTGGGGCCACAAATAGCTTGGCCAAAATCAACCTTTTCCACGTGGAGAATTTCGGCGAAAAATTTTCCATAGTTTTTGAGAAAATTTGGTTCAAACATTTGAGAAAATTCGTGTGTTAATGAACACACATGCGAATCAGCGGGGAGTGTACGATGTGGTCAGTCAGTTCTGTGTCAGTCATCGAGGGCCTGGAATTTGAAGCAGTGAGATATACTATTTCGTTTATTACTTGTTAAATTGTACAGATTTTCATTCCATCAGTTCTCCAACGAACGCGAGAACAAAACGGAAGGTAAACAATTTATAGAGAAATGGAATTTTTGAGGGCGCAGGTCATTGAAGGTGACTGGAATTGGTTCTATGAAAAAAGAGCGAAGATTTTCTTTCTTGAGAAGTGTCGTGCAAAAAACACTACTGAAAACGATTGCTTCCAGCGACAATTGACATGTTTAAGACATCCAATTACTCGAGAACTTAAATGTGAATCGAATGTTCGCCAAACAGAATTTTCGTCCAGGTACCGTTTTACAGTTTGGCTTAAGAATCTTCCCACTTCCTGCTGAGGCTTCTCGAAACATTTTCATTGCAGTTTATTTCTGAATTTCAGAGGCACGTGCGAAAATTGTATTAACTAGCTGAAGCGTCGTCAGAATATTTTCTTTTCACCATCCCCCATAAGACAAAAACAGGTATTCATCGTATTTGTAGTTTGCAATTGATTGTAAATGTTTTGCCGCCACTTCCCCTGACCGGTAGAGGTGGCTCAGGGCATCAATTGATGTTACCGCAGTGCCACTGACCGGGAAGTCCAACGTTCCAGTCCCGACGGTGGCAGGGTTTTCAATACTAGCTAGGTAGCTAGACCGAATTCAGTCGCTGTTTGGAGGGGAATTCTAGCGGCGGGCTGCTCTGATCGGTGGCTTCGCCGCTTAATACCAGACGAATGCCGGAGCAGAACCCTAACAAATGGTCCACTGCCTGAACGCGATATTTCCTTTCTTCCTTGTCCTATCGTCTCCCCATACAAACACACACTAGCGTGCACTACACTACCACATATTCCGGGAGACCGGTCGGGAGCTTAGAGCTTGTCCGGCTGGGGCAGTTCCCCGCTGGTGGGAGAATCCTAGTTAGAGGGAAACCCCACTAGCCGACCGTAGGTCGGCGCCAGATCTCGCCATCCAGCAGGGGAAGGTCAAAGCCATCTCCCGAGAAAAACATGTACTACACTTACGGGACATGTTCAAAGCATTTAGCGCGCCGGGAAACACGAAAAAATCGATCAAACCCACGGTAAAACGTGCACTACACCTACGGGACTGATGATCTCAGAAGTTGCCGCGCCCGCAATCACGAATCAACCAAACAACATTTACCTAAATCATGCTTGGCCCCTTCCCGGGATGGACTTCCAAAACTTCTCTCTTAGTGCCTAGAAACATCGGAGAAGAAATCCGTTGATATGTCGGTCTGTTTCTTCTCTTTTAATAAAATGTTACTTCACTAGGTGTAGACAAATTCATTTGGCACAACTGAGTATCGATTTCAAATGTCCACTTTGAGTCTTCCGTTGTTGAAGGATCTCGATGAGGATACAGCCACCTATCTTATTTCCTGCTGCGCAAACAGGAACCTCAAGTGATGCCACAAAACATCTTTTGCAGCAGGGAATTAGGAAAAAAAGAGGTTGTCGTCGCAAATAAAAATTAGTTTAATAGATATTTATAGAATACGAAACTAACGTGGGATTAGAAACTGTTTCCGCTTAGGCAATGGCATGTAGAACATGTGGTCTGTAATAGTGTGCGTAACGAATCACAGTTCCTTCTGAACAAAACGAGAGTATTACAGAATGTTATTGTATTTACTATGTGACTATTAAGTATTGCAAATTAGGCATTGAGTAAAATTCAGAGTATTATGGAATGAGACATTCATATTTATGCTACATAAAATTGGGGTTAGATGTTATTTAATTTAAACCAAAAAAAAACCGATAATTCTTTGAAAAAAAAAAAATTGGTCATAGTTCAACAAATAAATTTCCTTTAATTTTTGTACGGGAAAAAATAAAAATGAAGTATTTAAAAACGGGTGTTCTTGTGTGTAAGTTAATAAAAAAAACATTAAATGTAACATTTTTGAACCATTTGTCTAACTTTAAATTAAACAATACGACGTTTTTTTCCCCTTCCACCCTTCAAATGCTTACTGAACACAAAGCCGTAAAGGGGTCTAATAATGCAGATTATGTCACCCGTGCAAAATTTATTAAACCGGGGACATACCAAAAAAGCTTTTTGATGGAGAGGTTAAATCAATGTGAATGAAATGATTTTTAAAATTTTTTTATTTTTATTGATATATTGAATATATATATATATATATATATATATATATATATATATATATATTTAAAATTTTTTTCAATGAAAACTAAAATCATGGTGTTTATTGTTCAAAAATGGGAAAATAAAAAAAATTTTTCCCCAACCACAACAAACCTCCCAAAAATTGGAATCGCCCTTTTTATCAAGTTTCAAACTTTTTTTAAATTTTTTTTTTGCGTCAACCCCGATGAAAGGGTTTCCCCAAAAAATTTTTCTTGGATTTGGCGCTATTGGGGGGTAACCCTCCTTACTTTCTACTATCAGCAGAGGAAAAGAAATGAAACTAATTTTCAATAAAAGGTTTGGCCCCTTTTTTCACAGATCTAAGGGACTAAAAAACCCCCCATAATTGAAAAAGACAAAACTAAGATGTTTTTTGGATATTGATCGTGTTTAAAAAGGGGTGTTTATTTTGTTCTTAATTTTAACAAAAACCCTTTTAAAAATTTAAACAAACATCCTACTGAAACGCAGCACCTGTTTCCCAAGATAATAAATTGTTACTTTATTCTCCATGCTCCATTGTTCTTCTTGAAAATGGTCACAAAAAGTAAATTGGGATCGAGAAAGGGGTATCTAAAAAATTTTTTATCTGTGGTTATCTTAAAATTTTGTTCATATTTTTAAAAATAATTTTAAAACAATTATTTAAATTTTTTTTAAAATTTAAAACATATTATATAGAGTTTGAAATATCTTTTAAGTTGTCTTTATATTGAATTTGAATATTCAAAAAAACGAATTTGCCGCCCCCCCATAAACCCCAAATTTTTCCCAAGGGAGGGGGTGTATCGGGGAGGGGGTTCTCCCCATCCTTTTGGACTCCTAGGCAGGGGGGCGAGGGGAAAAACGTTCTTTTGTTTGACGGCTAGAATGAGGTTATTTAGAAAACAAGTACTTCTTTTTTGTTAAATAGTATAGATTGTGATCAGTGCTTCGTTGATTGAATGATTGTGTTAAAAAATCAGATTTTTAAAAATAGAATCATGAACATTCAATGACTCGTTTAAAAGAAGACAGATTGCAAGAAGTTTTGAAATAACCAAAATTTACAAACTGTTCCTGGGCAAGGGCACGGAAATGGGTTTGTAATATTTGCGAAAATAACATTTCCTTTTTAACAAAAGAGAGTATTACAGAATTTTTGTATTTACTATGTGACTATTATTAAATTTAGGCATTGGGTAAAATTGAGTATTATGAAGTGAGACAATCATATTTATGCTACATTTTGGTTGTATAATTCTCTTAAAAGGTGCAAAACTAGATAATTTACCCATTATACTGATTATGTAAAAGTTAAATATGAAGAAGGTCAAAATGTTTAATTTTATAGATTTCAGCCTAACATTTAAACATTTTAAAATTTCAGAATGTTTCATGTTGATCTGAGGGATTAATGTGTTTGTCAGTGGATTTATTTTCAGATTTAAAAGTCTTTGTGGGTTTAACATTGAAACAGAACTACTGAAGAGGATTTTTTGCATTCGGGGTCTTCAAGGGGGGATTATTTTAATAGTCTTTTAAAAATAACCTGCAATCAATTCTGCACCAAAAAAATAATGATTGTTAATGTTAAAAACATACACCATTTTTGTAGGAATTAGAACGTAATATTAGTGAATTTTTTTATCTTATCATTTTTTTAGTTTCTTTGAAACTGATTAGTGCTAGGTTCAATTCTTGCTTTGTCATGCTATCAAATAAACAAATGATTGCCCTTTGGATCCACTATATAAAGACAGAAGTGTGTTGTCCCCAGGGAAATCTCTGAATCTACTGAACCAATGCGATGAAACTTATGCTGCATCCTCAAAGCCTGGAGTATTTAAGGCTATGATTTCCAAACATAAACAGTAACATAGTTTAAAAATAATTTATATTATTCATTATACATAAATATATAATGAATAATATGTGAAAAACCGTCTTAACTAATTTTTTTTATTTTTCGGCACACCGCATTCATAAGGGCTTTCTTCCCGCTTGACTTGATGTTTTTAACAAAAACCCTCTCGAAACACTTTTCGAGCGGAACATTAAAAGGGTGTTAAACTGTGGATACTCGGGAATAATAAATCACTTTATTTGAAAATATCTTATGAGGAACCCTTTTAGGTTCCCCCTGTGGATCTGAATGTCAAACCCAAAATGATTTTTCCCCGAAACTTTTTTGGCAGCGAAATTTATGGCGCTCCCCCTTGGGGATCTGAAGGGTCTCAAATGTTTTTTCAATCTGAAACTTTTTTTGCATGGTTTTTAAAGGGCTGTCACAGCTGTGGATCGATGTGCCTAAATAAACTACTTCGTCTGTGTAACATTTTTCGAACGGAACATTTATGGGCGTTCACCGCTGTGGATCCAGTGGTTAACTAATGTTCTCTTTTTTGTGAAACTTTTTTTGGCACAAGGAACATTGATGGGGCGTTTACCGCTGTGGACCCTCTGGTTAACTAAACACCTCTATATGAAATTTTATCCAGGGGAAATTTAAAAGGCGCCACCCTGTGGACCCTCATGTTTTTTAACTAAAGTACCTTTATCTGGAAACTTTTTTGCGGAACATTGATGGGGGCTTTCCCCGCTGTGGATCCTCGTGTTTAACTAAATTGTTATTTTAAACTTTTTTGGCCCCGAAACATTGATGAGGGGCTCACCGCTGTGATTCTCAGTGGTTAATAAATGACTTTTTTTGAAACTCTTTTGGCAAAAGGAACATTGATGAGGCGGTCCTGCGGGATTGCGTCCCTAAATAAACTACCCTGTATGAAACATTTTTTTGGGAGGAACGAGGGCGTTCACCGTGGATCCTCATGTGGTTCAAACCCCTATTTTTGGAAACTTTTTGGCCAAAGAAAATTATAGGGGCTCCCGCTGGGATCCCATGTTTAACAAACCTGTTCTCTGTAAAAACTTTTTGGCGCGGAAATTGATGAGGGCGCTCACCCCTGTGGATCCCATGTGGGGTAACTAAAAACTCTTATTTTGAAACTTTTTTGCCGGAACATTGATGAGGGGTTCCCCCTGTGGATTCTCATGTTTGTAACTAAAGTCCCCTCTCTGTGTGAAACTTTTTGGGGCATAAGGAACATTTATAAAAGGGGGGCCCCGCTGTGGATCCGCATGTGGGTAACTAAATTACTCTTATAGGGAAACCCTTTTTTGGCAAAAGGAACATTATGAGGCGCTCACCGCTGTGGATCGCGTGTTTTTTAACTAAATGGGGTCCTCTTTTAAAATCTCTTTTGGCAGAGGGGAACCCCATTGATGAGGGGCGCTCACCGCTGTGGATCCGCAGTGGGAACAAAAATAACTCTTTTTTATTTTGAAACTCTTTTTTGGCAAAGGAACTTTGATGAGGGGTTCACCGCTGGGGATACCATGTGCTTAACAAATTTACTGCTATCTGTGAAACTTTTTTGACAGAGGAACATTACGGGCTCACCGCTGTGGACCCCGGGTTATCATTAAATTTCTTCTGCTTAAAGTTTTTTTGGCAGTGAGAACATTGATAGGATTTATCAGCGTTTTTGACCCGCGTGTCCTTCTCCTGGAACATTTTTCTTTCCCCCCTCCCTCTTTCTGCCCCCCCCCCAACGCACACCCACTCTCAAAAAGGCTGCCCCGGGGGGCTGCTTGTCACACGCTGGTCTTCACCCTCTTTCCTGACTGCCCTTGTGCACGGGATGTTGCTTGCTTTCGCCCTCCCTTTCCTCAGGGTTGGGGTTTTTTCCCCTGAGATGGGCTTTCCCAAATTTTCAGGTTTTGGTCAGAGCACCTGTTGAGTCATTCTCCACCTGTAAGAAACATTTTGGAGAAAGTCTTGTCATTTAAAAAAACGAACTCTCCTACATAAATTTTAATTTATTGATGTAAAGCAGCTATTTCGGGTTGGCAAAGTCTATGGGTGAAAATGGGAAATTTTTAATTTTTGGGCGGGCCCCAACACAGTAAAACTGAGTTTCTTTCCTAGAGCCCTCTGTACGGGGGGAGATCTGAATTGGTGGTCAGTGAACCCTCCTTGATATTTTTTACTGAAGTCGGTTTTATATTATCTTCCCAAAAAACATATTTCGATGGGGAATGCGATTATCAAAAAAATAATTGAAATATTCGAAGTACGTTAGGTTCTAACGAGAAAAAAAATACATTCAAATTTTACTGGAATTGTGCATTAAAAACTACATGCATGTTCACAAAAACGTACTTCCTCAACTAGATGACGGTTAGCCAGTTGCAGGTCATAATGACTAAAAAGGCAGGGCATATAAATAATTTTCACTCGGATTCATGATGATTTGTGTCACAAGTACGGTGTGTGTGTAAGCAGGTGCACGTGTGTGCCGGAGTTTTATGGCTATTTCAAGAGTTAGTTGATTGTTGTAAACGCACAAGCACGTCTATGGGAGTCGTGCTGATCGCGGGTGCACGATCGTTTCGCATTCCTTTTTTTTTCACCTTTTTTCCCCTTTTCTTTACGAGGACAACATTAAAGAAAAAAATTGGAGCAGTTTTTGAGCAAATGTTTAAAATATCCACAGCCGTTTTTCGCAAAATTTCACAAAAATCTTCCATTTAAAAAATTAAAATAGACGTTTTTGATCATTTTAATGAGATTTTATTAAGGAAAAAAAAGTTAACTTCATTAATATAGTTGTAAAAGTCCCGAAATCATTTTGAACTTCAGCGATTTTTGAAAAGTCAGGGATTTCAATTCAAGTGGAATGAGCGCTTTTTTTTTTTAGCGTCTTTTACGAAGAACACTGTCTATTCCAAAATTTCGGAACCACTTAAAAAGATTCGGGGATACCATTCCATAAATCACTCGGTTATAGGAACTGGGGAAAAAATTTTTGGTTTCTTATTGATGATCAAATTTTTAAAGAAATTCCATAATAATTGATTTTAATAACAAGAGATGAAGCAAAAATATTAACCCGATCGAAAATTTGGATGTCTGATTTGAATTATTGTATTGTTTGGTGTACTTTTTTTTCGATTTTGTCTAGGTCTTTCTAGAGTTGGCCTTCCCTTGATTCTGCTTTTTCCCCTGATTTAAATTTAAAGCGTCTTGAACCTTGATATCCCTTTTCTTGTTGGAGACCATCCCCCTCCAAAGGCCTTTTACTGCCAAATAAACTTTAAAATGCTTTTGGGCAGGACGGCCGGGCTAATAAACTGATTGCTTTTCCGTGCCCGGATTGCCAGGCTGTGGCGGGGGCCCCCGCTTTTTGTCCCACAGGAACAACGCACTTTGTCCGCGAATTCAAAAACACCAACGAGCAAGAATCGCCAGCTGCAGCCCGCAGGATGACCTTTGTTTCCGCAGCGAAACCGGGGGCATAAAGGGCATCAGTAAGGGCCCCTTCCCGTCCACCCTTTACCTCGACGACTCCCTTCAATTGATCTTTGGGGATATTTTTCAAAAGGGGCCAAAGTTGAAAATTTGGGACTGAAACGATATATTCTTTTCTAGGAAAAAAATTTCGCACTTTATATTTCCTATAAACGGTTTACTTCCGATTCTTCTTATGTTATTTGTCGTATGTCGGAAACCCTGACTTAAATGCCATAATCGAAGTTACTTTCTGAGTTCACTAAACAGGCGTTGACACGGTTTGATCGGGGGTACCCAATTTTCACAAAAATGGCTGAACGGTTTGGAATTGACCAAGAAGAAAGCGGACAATTTCTTCGTCAATCGAGTTTACGGTATCAGAACCGACAAAATTGATTCTGTACACAACGCGTTAGAGGCAAAATTTTCTAAGGACAGGGAAAAAAATTATCCCTTTTTCACTCAGGGGCCCAAAAAGGTGCTTTTTCCCTTCAAAAATACTTCCGGCGCAGATTACAAAATTTTTTTACAAAAAGGGGCGAAAGCAAAAAGCCCATTTTTCTAAGCGCTACTCAATTCTGTAACAGTGATAATTTGTAAAAGGGTTTTTATGAGGATCGACCGTCACAAACTGAGGTGACAGTAGTCACAGTAATGATTAATTTTTTTATCCGGATTCTAAAATAAAAAACCTTTCTAACCCTTTAAAGGGTTTTTGACTTTTAAAAAACACCATTGTTTGCATAATATTTTCCCTCTTCCGTCCTGTTCGCCCCCCTCTCAATTCCGTTCATCCGCCCGTCTTTGTTTTGTCCACCCCGCCTTCCCACGGGTTGGGGACAAAAAGCGCATTTTGATAAACAGTTAATCAAATGAAAAACCCTTTAAATGGTACATCAACATATACTGGCACAAGTTATAAACTCACCCAGACTTCGCTTTTTCGGAAAACCGGCCCAAGGCCAAAGGGTCCTGCAGCAGAAAAAGAAAAGATCAGTGAAATGTATCATGACGCTGGTAGTACATTGCCTCTTATTCATTTTTTAAATATTGGTAAAAAAAAAGCCCCATCAACTAAATGCTCAATGAGTTTCAAAACACTGAATTAATGTCCTTTAAAATCTCAATGCCCCCTTGATTAAAACAGGAATCAAAAAAAATAGTTTCAAAAAAATCCTTTTATTAAAGGTAAATGTACACTAAACCCTTATTCTACAAAATCATACATTTTCTTTTTTTGTCACTGTTTTTAAAATTTTGATACATTTTAAAAAATTTTCCATACACCCAAATTGTCTTTATTCCAGAAACTGGGTTCACTTTGAAAAGTTGTACATGATCGATTTCAACATCTAATTAGGGTGATTAGATTTCAATAAAAGTCTATGCTAAATTTGTTTAACCAAGACAAAAATTTTTCGCCATTTTCCCCGATTCCAAGATTTTTTCGAAAATAGAGACTACGAATTTTTATGCGCGTACTTTGGAAACAAATTCCCAAAAAACTGAGAATCTTCGAAATTTGGGAAAACCCAAAAAAAACCACAAAATCAAAATATTGTTTAAAAATTTAAAAACCGCACGCCAGATCGTTGGGCGGGGATATTCATTTTGGGAGAAACCTGGGTGGTTTTGTCGTACTTTTTCCCGACCGACGAAACGATTTCACACAATGAAACATGCCTTTAATAAAATCGGGAAAATTTGCACATTAGCCCCCAGTTCGATAAATTTTTTTGGAGGTGAGGTTAAAGGTAACGGGTGTCCGGTCTTTCTAACTACAACCCATGTCTGGGAAACCACCTGTTGTTTTGGGATTGGGGCGCGTGAAAAACCTTCGGCTTCCTTCCCCCTTTAGCGCCGTCCCAAAGGGCCCCCAGATTTCGGGGAGAGAAAAAGAAAGAGAGAGACAGAAAAAAAAAAGGCAGAAAGAAAAAAAAAGACAGAAAAGGGGAAAAAGAGACAGAAAGAGAAAAAGAGACAGAAAGAGAAAAAGAGACAGAAAAAGAGAAAAAGGGCAGAAAAAGAAAAAAGACAGAAAAAGAGAAAAAAAGGGGACAAAGGAAAAAAGAGAAAAAAGAGAAAAAAGAAGACAGAGAAAAAGGAGAGAGACAAGAAAAAGGGGGGAGAGACAGAAAGAGAAAAAAAGGGGGGAGACAGAAAGAAAAAAAAGGGGAGACAGAAAGAAAAAGGAGAGAAAGAAAGAAAAAGGAGAGAGCAAAAGAAAAAGGAGAGAGACAAAAAGAAAAAGGGAGAGACAAAAAAGAAAAAAAGGGGGAGAACAAAAGAGAAAAAAGGGGGAGGGGACAAAAGAGAGAAAAAGAGAGGGAAAAAAGAAAAAAAAAGACAAAAAGAAAAAGAAGACAAAAAGAAAAAGGGGGACAGAAAGAAAAAAGGGACAGAAAAGAGAAAAAAAAGAAAAAAGGGGAGAAAGAAAGAAAAAAAGAAAAAAAAAAGAAAGAGAAAAAAAGAAAAAAGAAAGAGAACAAGAGAGAGAGAAAAAAGGGGGCTATTTTAGTCGGAAGAAAGGCGTAACTGTCCCGGTTTCCCTAACCTCCTGCGGGCCCCGACAGTGAAAAAAAGTAAAAGGCCGTCACTCTGAGCATTTACTAAAACATATTGTTTCCAATTTAAGGGAAATTATATTTTTTATTTTCAATAATCAAAAGGGGCCCCAGCACAGGTTAACTGAAAAACCTACTTTTTTTTTAGTGGCGAAGGTGCTATATGTGAGTTGCCTTTTTACACCTGAAGACACAGTAATAAAAAAAACTGGGAAAAAATTAATGTTTAAATACGTTTCTGTGATACACAACATACCAATCAAACAATTGACGCTCACTTGCCAAAAAAACGTACTGGGGCAGTTCAAAGAACTTTAGTTTGGGACTCTTTTAATGTGTTCACTAGTTTCTTGAATCCTCTTGGTATGTAGCATGGGGGATCGCCAATTATTTTGGAGTATCACGGGTTTTTTTTAAATAATAAAAAAAATCTGTTATTATATTGTATATTGTTTTAGCGTATACAATATGATTTTTAAAAATTCCCTAATAAACCATTCCCGGTTCCAAAAAAAATATTTAAATCTATTTAGTCAAAGAAAAAAAGTAAAACCCAGGTTGGGGGGCCCCCTTGAATCCCCCATTGCGCATACCCCGGGAGAAAGGGCCTTTTTATATAAACCCTAATTGGGGGCGTTTTTTCCTTTAACCATCCCCCTTTTAGCTTTTTAAACATTGTCCGCATACTTGAGATTCATTTATTCGCCCTTTGCCAATCATCAAATTTCCATTTTACTTTATTCGCGAGTTTTGGACGTTCGTTTTGGGTGGTGTGAGTGCCTTTTCCCCAATTTAAGTCAGATAGCATATTCTTTAACTAAACCCGCTTTGTTTCGAATATAATGATTTGTGTAACTGTACGTTCACGGTTTCATGGGAAAAATTCATTCTCGTTTAAACCCTTCTACATTGAAATGTCACTTTTGGGGGAAAAGTTAGACCCTTTACTGTGGCCCTTTCAATTATTAAAAATACTACTCATTTTTTTTTATTAGTGTTTTTTTTAATTTTATTAAAATTTTGTTTGTTTAATTTGGGTTCAATGAACGAAATTTTCGTATTCATCGTTCCAAAAAAAAACAACAATGTTGGAAGACCAGATCAACATATTGCGACTTTTTCATGTTTTTTCGTTTTGGCGAAAAAATCAATTGAAAAATTGTTAAATAAGTTTTCATTAAAAAAAAATTTAAAAGGCACCGCTTTTTGGGATTGAAAAAAACCCAAATCCCTCAAATTCCATTAAATGGTTAAAATTTAATTTTAAATTCTCAAAAATGACTTTGAAAAAACCCGTGTCCCGCATACACTTTTTCGGGGTGGAAATGGGTGGGCCTTGCTACCTGGGGGTTATGGCGCATGCTATTCAGGTCAATTGTTTTATTGATCGTAGGTAAAAAAAACATGTCATTCTCAATGAGGTATTTCTTTTAAAAAAGATTTCAGCAACAAGTTCACTTCCCCGTGCGCCACCGAAAAGGGAATAAATTTGGGGTTTTCCATTTTTAACGTACTTTCTGTAACGATTTTAGAATACACAATTGTGTTAATGCGTTCAAAAAGGAAAATTTTGGCTAGAGCGTGTTTTCTTTCCTTGTCTTCCTGTTCACCTCTTCGTGGCAACCTCCCCAGGATACAGAAACACACCGAGGTGGTTTATCTCCTGATGGGAAAAACTCTTCATAATTTTTTCTTTTCTGATCACAATACATGGGGAAAAGACATTTCAAAACACAGTTTTCCCTCCCGGGAGAAAAAGGGGGAGAGAGAGAGAAGAAGACAGAGGGGAAGGGAGAAAAACCCCCACACACACACACACACACACACACACACACATTTGCAATGGTAGATGAGCATACAAGCAATAGAAATAGCGGTTATTTTAGAAAATTATTGTTTATTTTGTTTAATTACAAAATTTCCCCTAGTTTCGGAACCAACTCTTTTTTTGAAAAATATAAAAACATGTCCTTATTTCAAGATATCTTTAAACAAAATCAAATATTGTTGAATTGTTGGGTGGGAATCATGGGGAACTTTATTGAGAAAAATAGAAAAATGCTAATGACCTTTTACCTTTGACTTGAGGGCCCCAAAACACAAAAGAGAATGTAAGCAAACTCTGAGATAGCATAATTGATTGAAAAATTATGCGTTAGGGCAAAGGGAAAAAAGTGGTCCTTCCTGATTGTATTCTCGGTTTTAAAGAAATTCCCCGGGAAGGATTCCCCGCCATGGGAACCTATCGCCATGTGGCTGGGAAAACGATGCCACCTTACTAAGGCGGCCTGCTCTCCCTTCAACCTTCAGTGGCAAAGCGCGTATTGTTGGTTTTTTACCCTGGCGGGCGATCGCCGAGGCTCTTTCAAACAATGTGATTCGTCGCATCTTTTCTGGGAAAAAAAAACTTTTTGAGCGCCTTTTCGCCGCTTGCCAGGGCTGGTCTGGCGACCCCCCGGCAGTTCAAAGAGTTTTATGAAGGAATAAAAATCTTTTTTTGTAAAGTAATGAAAGTTAATTTTGGGGCGAAAAAATTTCTATCTCGGGGTGGTACGTTTGAAATGTAATCGCAATAGACGCCAAATTTCAAATAATTTCACCGGCTATTGCCCAATTGTATTAAAGTCAACGATAAACTGAACTGTTGCCAATTTTAAAAAAAAAGGTTTTTAACGATACGCAATGAGACTTGTTCCATTCTTTTTAAACCTTTACGCTATCGAAAAGTTTAATCAACAAAATTAAAATAATTTTTGAAAATTTTGAAATTCTTCTGAGGAATGTACCCAAAAACAAAAAATCCGTTTGAAACCCCCCAAACCTCGAGGTAATTACATTGATGGAATATCAATTTTGGAGAAAATTATCCGAACCGTTTAGGCGCTAGCGTTGCGAAAAAAACGTTTTTACGTTTATTTATTTTATTTTATTTTTCGAAAAAAAAGTTAAAAACTGCGTATGACGGGTATGGGGGAAAAATGAATTGTGTCATTTTCAAAATTCTGTGATCCCCAAAACTGTCATATACTACTTAAATTTTAATTTTTAAAAAAGGGAAAAAAAAAAAAAATTCCCTTGTAGTAAAAACTATTTTCGGATAAATGGAAAAAATTTAATTTTGAAAGGGGAAAAAAAATTATGTAATAAATCTATTTTCACGGATAAATAAAATAAATTTAATTTTGAAAGGAATTTTTAACATCTTAACACAGTTTTTTAAAATCTTGCAAATATGTAGATATAAAAGAAATCATAAAAAAATACAAAAGTAAACCAAAGTAACAATAAATTAACGAAAATTTAAAATTTAAAATGGGTCTATTTTGATAAGAATAAACTATAGACATTTATCTAAAAAGGGAAAAAATTTTTTTGACAAAATTGGGGAAAACATGCCTGTTTAATTAAAAAAAAAATCAAAAAATCTCGAAAATAATATATTTCTCTTAATAAAAAACGAACCCCTTTTGGGATGAATCCATTCCCCAACATTTAAGATGTTCAAACTATAATTCTGTGTATAATGCGCATCTTTCAGGCGACATGAATTTTTTGTACAATTATTGGGAGGTCACTATTGATTATTTAAACAAAACAAGTATCGCATTTCCCACAAGCCGCTCACGAAAAATCTGCAATTTGGGGGAATTCCACAAAACGCATTCCCCCAAGTCGATGGCCTTTTTGTCGCACAATGTGACAACGCTGTCCTCAATAAGCCTAATTCAGAGAGTCGTTCTGCCATTGTTGATCTTATCAGTAGATCGCGGAACTTGATGAAGTTGCATATTTTTACTGAACGCCCACATCGAAAGAAATTGTATATAACTTTACCTACCACAAACAATAAAAAAAAGATTGTCCATTTTTGTTTTGCAATTGCAAATTCTGGAGTTTTTTCTTTAACTGCGTATTTTAATGCTTGTGACATATTTAAAGGCATATACTGCATGTTTTTGTGTAGAAGTGCGTTGAAGTCAAATTTTTTAACGTTTTTCGCTTGCAAAAGAAAAGGGAATTACGCCATGCCAATGCTTCAATATCAACACATTTCCGAAAATCTGATAAGATTGTTTTCGCTTGAATCGATTTACTTCCTGTAATCTTATTCGTGCTCATGCTTTGTTAACTGGACTGAATGTTTCGGCATTTTGTAACAATGCTATTGGTTCTCAAGCTTAACATTTTTTTGTGTTCAAAATATGTTTTTATTGCACGAGTTTTATACTACCGTGTAAAATGAAGATAACCTGTAAATAAATGTTAGCTGTTGCTAACTCCATTTTTGTTTAACCCATATTTTGCCTGTTTTAAGTGCATGGTTGCATGCGTATTAACTTTTTTAGTGCATGAAGTTCCGAGGTCCACTTAACAGCCTTTTACTCTTTGCAACAAGCACTGCACTACAATGAGTGTAGCATAGTAAAGAGTAATTTATTGGAATTAATTTTAGAAAAGTGAATTACAATACGCGTAAAGTACACTTTAAGGTACATTTTATATAAACCTACTGTCGACAGCTAGCTGAATCTTTACAGTCCATACCAATGAAACGTATGCTACCTTAACAATGTATTATATTACTAATACAGTATTTTATGAAAATTTTGCTTAATTGAACAGCTTCTTTCAACAAATTGAACAATTCGTTTCCCCTCAGTGAAAACAAGTACGTTTACGCTGAAAACAAAATATCATTAAAATTCGAGATATAAAATTACATTCCTCCGTTATCTTTATATTTATTTCAATACGTAATCAAGAGTTATAAACTAAATGTTTACCATCTCTCAATAATTTGATCTTACATCATTGATACAAAATAATGAAACCGTAGTCTTCCAAATCTTAAAAATGCCTATAATTTTTTGCTGGAAAAATTAATTTATATGATTAAAAATTATACAAAAATGAATTTATACTCATTATAAGCAGGACTTAAATATTTTATTTTAATTTTACGTAAATACAAACTCTACGCAGAAATGCACCCCGTGCAACGACGATGCACGGTGTCAAATAAATCGCTATATCTCAAAAACTATTTTCACCCCTAAGATTACAACTTCACAAAAGTTTCTTTGAGACATGTGACGCTCGGTATACAAAATGGCACCAAAATCTCAGATTATTTCGCGGGGCACTTTTCCAAAGTTATACTCGAGTTAAAAAAATTGACTCTAAAATCGTACGAAATATCAAACAGTACATCAGGAAATTTCTTAAATAACATTATTTTTCATTCAAAAATAAAAATCGATAAGATCGAGGAAGGTTGCAGAGATAATGGTAGCAAAATTATTTTCCCTATCTTTCACCCACCACAATTGGTGGTATCCCGCTTTTCCATATTCTAAGGTATAATTTACAATCAAAAGAAAGCTGCATCCGAAAAGCTATGCAAACTCTATGCACACATCTCATTCAATTAAAGCAATCTCTTTCTCAGACAACAATGGCCGCTTTTTGGAATGGACGAGAACATTCCAAGAGCGACATCACGATCTCTTGAAGGACACGTGTCTGGGGACGTTTAATTAATTAAAATATTAATTCGAAACATTTGAAAGATATATTGCTTCTATGAAGAATGAGATTTTACATCATCGAGACTCACATGTGGATGATTTTTTCATAGACAAAATTCGAAATTTCAATATTAAAAAAAAGTACATGAAATAGCTTGCCCATACGATATGAACGAAATTTCTTTACGAACTTATAGGCACTACATTTATAAAGAATAATATCATAATAACTAAAACGCATTTATACACTTTGATCACTCACCCAAGAAGAACAGATAACAAGATGGAGATATCACAAGAGAATAAGAATATCATAACTAAAACACATTTATGCCAGTCTTTAAACACTCACAAATAACCAGGTTACAAGATCAAGAAACGAGAATACAAACATCAAACTAATTAAAACGCATGCATGCGACGCATTGAACACTCACGTCAATCGATTTATCGGTATCAAGGACCCACAAAACATGGATTCTCACAACACAACGTAATACAAAAAGTAATTTGCTACAAGTAAGAATAAGAAGAGAGTTACTGTCAAAAACCGATTTTCCATCGCAGCATTAAAATACTTTGTACTGCGTAAGCAGTAACGAGAAAGTAAAAATGCCAAATTGTTTGATAAGGCTTAATTATCATGTAAATAATGACAAAAAATATTTCAAATGTTTACGAAAAGTGTAATTAATAGTGACGAGTATTTATGCATTTGACGGATTATAGCTGTGGAAGGAATTATTTATTTTGTGTTCAGCAATATCAACAATAATGGTAAGTTATATACAAGATATCTAGAAGCTCCCGTTACAAAAAAAAAAAAAAAAAAAAAAACCCATATTCTATGATGATTTTAATGAAACACGGGAGATTCAGTTTAAAAAAGTCTTCGAGAAAACCGAAATGAAATATTAGCGTTTTTGCAAGTCGTGGATTTGAAAGACAACACGACAAGTCTGGGGGAGAATTGTACTGCGCATGCGCCAGCATCAAATGACGGGATTTCGATTGACTGGTCCCGTCATTCTCCGTTTTTTCGTCTATGACAAATGTCTTCGTAACTTACACTTTACGTAGTAATATGGCATGAACTTCATTGCTGACATTCCTGCATAACTTACTAGTAAGTGGATTTCAAATTTCTCGGCAGCCTTCCGCGATTGGCCGTTGATTTTATCCCTAAGATGGCAGCTACCGCACGCTGTACAAGTACGCCCTCGCCGGTTAACATTGGGTGCAGCCTCCTGTCCGTACTCTTTGGAATACTGTTCGTCTTGTGCCCGAGAAGAAATTTGCTAAAGGTTCCAGCGGGCGCGATTGGGTACATTTTACAATAGCTCTTTTTAATTTGCCATGGACTCGGTTGGGAAAGACTTCTGCGTTCTTGGTATTCTTTGCAGATGTCACAGTGGTCCATTCCTGCAGCCGCTGTTTAGTTTGCGCGCGATATTCAATTTCTGTAACGCTCTATTCAAGATTACTGTATGGTGTCGTAAACTTCGCGCTGCGCGCCTTCCAATTGGTCCAGAATTGTGATTTAATTTGTCCTAATCCAAATTTTGTGCAAAATGTCTAGAGAAAAATCTCGTGTGAATGATATCCAGCATATTCTTCAAGAACCGACTGAGCGTGAGAAAGTTCATGAATTGGATAGTGGTAGTATCCGTAAATGTTGAAATCATAGACAAGCATCAGTACGCTATTTGATCGAAAGCTTTCTGACACTAAATACGAGCTAGTGCATTCTGATATTAAATGCGAAGGTTTATCAACGGAATATTTTTGAACATTCTATATTTTTACTTTACACGTACAAGAACCAACGATGGAGATCTGTCACACTGTGTCGGGTTAACCGCGCTAATATATAGCAAAAAAAAAAAAAAAAAAAAGTCAACTAGTCCATCAATTCCGAAAGAAATTAGGTTAAAATAGAGGAAAAACTGGAATATTTACCAAAACAAGTTTTCTTTCATAAGGGAGCCACAGCCACCCTGAGTTTTTGATTTATTGATTAGTGATTCGGAACGCGTCAACTGCTGAGGCCATTAGTCCCGTTAGTGTAGTGCATGTTTTTCCCTGGAGATGGCGGTGATCTTCCCCCGCTCGATGGCGAGATTCGGCACCGACCTACCGTCGGCTAGTGGGGTTTCCCCTAACCAGGACTCTCCTACCAGCGGGGCACCGCCCCAGTCGAGACAAGCTCTAAGCTGCCGACCGATCTCCCGGGATATGTGGTAGTGTGGTGCATCCTATTTTTATAGTGCGTAACGCGGCGAGGATACAAGGAAGAGGAAGGAAAGATCGCGCGCGGTCCGTGGCCCGTTTGTTATGCTTCTGCTACAGAATTCGCCTAATATTGATCAGAGAAACAACGGAAAACTACCGATCAGAGCAGCAGGCTGCTAGAATTCTCCTCCAAACAGCGACTGGACTCGACCTAGCTATGTAGCTAGTGTCGAAAATCCTGCCGACGGGACTCAAACCTAGGACCTCTCGGTCTGAGACATCAGTTGATGCCCTGAGCCACCTTTGCCGAACTGGTTTAATACGTTTCAAACTGTTATTTTTTTGTTTGTTTGCCTACATAAAACAGACATTTAAGAACTATAAATAGACTACTACATACTTTTTTTTACACTAGCTCACTCTCACATGTATAAATCTGCATATATTTTATTTTTTTATTTTTATTTATTTTACGTCAAAAAGACCGTTAAAAACTGCGTATGATGTGCCATGGGGAAAAGTGAATTGTGTGCACATTTTCAAAATTCTGTGATCCCTACTCTAAGTCATATACTACTTAAATTTTGAATTTTGAAATGGAGAAAAAAAACAACAACAACTCCCATGTTATAAAATCTATTTTCAAGGATAAATAAGCAATAAATTTTGAATTTTGAAAGTGAGAAAAAAAAAAAAAACTCCCATGTTATAAAATCTAATTTCAAGGATAAATAAGCAATTAATTGTGGCTCTTATTACTTCCTGCCGCGACATGGAAACGATAATTTGAATAATTGTATTTCGCACTGAATTCTAGAAGATGTGCACAGAAAATGAAGTTACATTTATGTCCAGAAGCAAAACAAGGGGCCATCTCAGCATTTGCTCAATGGATCAGGAAAACTGGACGTAAAACGTGATCGAGATGGGGGACATTGAACTGGAAGCTGTAGTACAATAGTTGTTACAGGTTGTTTATACTGATTTATACAGTCCAAATGGTAAATAATGCATTATGTACCATTGTTAAAATTATTGTTACTTTTCTTGTGATGCTCAGTATAGTCTCTAATTGTATAGAAACAGTTACGCAGCAGAAACGATTTCACTTGGGATTTAAAGTTTTCTATTGAATTTAATCGTTTAATGTCATCTGGCAAAGTGTTGTAAAATAATGTATATGTGTTGTATGTGAATTTTTTGTAATGAGCGGTTGATACTGTCAGCCGATGAATATGATCTCTACGTCTTGTGTTATAGTAATAGATTTCAGCATTTTCTGAAAATATATTCCCACCCTTAAGCAAGTCATTTTTTACAAAAACCACCGATTCGTAAATAAAAAGACACGGTAATGGCAGAATTCCTAGATTAATGAAGAGAGGCTTACATGAATCACGTGGGATTTGGTTATTATTCGTCAATTCGTTTTTGTAATCTAAAAGTCTGGGAGCTATAAGATGTATTTCCAGAATATTATGCCATATCTCAGGCGGGAATGAACATTCGCGAAGTATACACAACGAGCAGTATGAAGGCTGACTGAATTTGCAAAAATTCTGAACATGTAGCATAATGAACTTAATTTTTCTGTTCAATTCATTTAAATGGACGTTTCATTTAAGGTTTGACTGAATTGACAGACCTAAAAATGTTGTTGCCTTACCATCAGTCAATGGTACACTGTTCATTTTCAATGGAGCATAGAATTGTTTATTTTGTATCCGATCTCACCCAATGGTATGTGGAACTAAACTACGGTGACATTGGTTAAAACCTTATTGTGGGCCTATGTACAGCAGCATGGAGAATTACATTATGTGTTTGTATTAGAGTGGAATTTTTTTTTTAACAAGAGCCCCATGTTCAGTTACCTCTCGTTTTCTCAGGGTAGGGATGATTTTATACCTAATTAAACTAGACAGTCATGATGTTGATATGAAACCTACATAAGTCTTTTACAACAAATGTATATACCTCCCAAGCAACTGCTTTCTAAATCTTGCGCATTGCTGGCTGAAATCTTGAGCAAAATGTTACTATCACTGTTGGGACTACGAATAAAGTAAGGATAATAGAGCCAAGAGAGTAATGCCGCAGATACTCTTGTCATTTACACGATTTATACTTTGTAATAAGGATAAAAATTAAGTTATGATTTTGTTTATCCATATGGATAATCCAGCCATACCCACGTAATGCTCAATTAACTACAACGGCCCAACCCGTTAAAGGGAGAAAAATAACATTTTGCTTATTTGCACTTTGAAATGCAGAGAAGAATGAACTCTGAACGAAGTAATAAACTCTTGGTTCATTACAGAAACTGAATAATATTCAGTTCGTGAGGTTACTTGACGGAGTAAGCGATGATTACTAGATATAAACCAAATGAAATCTAAAAACCCTTCACAGATGACGACGGGCTGCAACCATGCACTCGCCAACCCCCATGCATTAACATATGCCAAAACTATATTCTACAACAAACTTCTAAACAATAAAAGACATTTTACATAAAAGCTTTAAGTCAAACTGATTTACACCCCAGTTATTTCTCTCCATTATTTTTACGGAAAAATATTTCGTGATATTGAACAAGTACATTATCATACTTTTCCCCTTTCCGCTCCTACTTACTGGATTTTCTTACATTACAATATTTAAAAAAATATTGTAAAAAGTTATTTTCAATGCTTTTAGGATCATTTTCAATATTTTATACTGCGAGAAATAATTAGTCTCGTGCCATTTTTGGTACATTTGGACCTTCTAGGGTGCACAAAAATTCAGGGAGATCCGTTGTCGAGAGCTACATCATTCTTCCCTCACCACGCACATTAAAATTCGTATTCTTCATGTGTGTTACCAATAACACTCAAAGACAAAATGAAACACCTAACAATTTCCCTCTAGTTAACACTAACTTAAGACAAGCATTAAATCATCTCCAACACCAACACAATATAAAACTCTCAACTCAATGAGGAAACAATATTCTACATTAAAATTTCTGAAACGCATGACAAATATTTGAGGATTACACAGCGTCAAAAAACAACACCCCACCAAAGTCTATTTTCACTTCACTGTCTTACTTCTACTGATTTCTTTCAGAAACGGAGTAGGTTCATATTTAATCTTACTAATTTAGCTATTATAGCTGCTTATATTCACTTTTCTTAGATTACTGCATAGTTTTTGGTGCCTGTTCAAACAGAGAGCAGAATCTATTTAAAGATGCATACACGATGAAATCGTATAAGCGGACTAATTAAAATTGCTATACTTTATTATAAATATAACATTTATATTCTAAAGGAGTCAAAGACTCAATAATAGAGAATAATCCTACAGAGGAGAAAAAGTTAAACACAACTCACCTCTTCATCATCTTCCATCTTTATTTCTCTTTTCAAGGGGCACAGTTCATCTCCTTCCTGCAAACAAAACAAGTACACTACTTTACAGTTGCTGCAATGCGGATAGGTCATCAATAATCTGACCAGAAGCTTGACTTGTGCGTTGCTTAAGAAAACTCACATTCGATTTACTGGATATTTAAACAGGATCTACTGTACAGTAAAATGATACAGGGCTTGAAAAACTCGTGCTTTTTTTAACACAGACACAGAAGGTATTTTGGGGTTTAATTTTTTCCCCTCTGGGTTTGATTAGTGAACATGATTTCTTCAATTTCGTTCACATAAAAGTCTGATTTTTATCATTTGAAGAGTCAAACTGTAAGATATTCAGTAATGCCAACATATATGAACATATATTATGAATTTAAAGATACACCCCATGCCCCATGCTCCCGTTTTAAAATTTCAAATTCATATAATCATTACTGGTAACTGAACTTTTCTTTCGTGTTATTATGTTTGAGTAATAAAGCAACAAATGCAAAACCTGTTGCAATGCTGCAAAAGAAACTACATTTTACTAAAAGATTGCCTTCTTACTGTATTGTGTTGGAATTGGAGTTGACTGAAATACTAGCAAAGAATTTTGTATTTGATAGTCAGTTGACCATATTTTGTACTTGTTGTGTTGCATACTTACAAAGAATCTTAAATGATTTTTTCATTATTATTTCAATATTAATTTAAAGATTTACTTCATTTGAAATTATAAAAAAAAATCATATATTTAAATTTTTTGTACACTTAAGATATGGGGTTAAAAAAATATGATTTTATGAATTGGCGAAAATTCAGCAAACCCTGAAATGATGTAAATTAAACCACATCAAACCAAACCAAAATAAAATATTCTAAAAAAATTGGGATTGAAATTAAATTATCTCTAATCAAATTATTTCCATATTATTTGAAATTAAAAGTTCACTACATACAACATACTTGCATCTTTTTCTTCCTCAAATATGAAAAAATTTGAGGATGGTAAGAAAGAAGTCAGAAATACAACAAAAAAAAAAGATTAAAGGAGGAAGAAATAGAGAAAGAAACTGTCCTGACATTTTAAAGAATCAATTGTAGTTGGTCTCAAAAGATTATTTCATCTCATAGATTCCTCACTTAAGAGTTTGAAAAAGGTCAAAGTACAATGGTAGAAATGATTATCTCAGTAAGTCGTATATTTCCTACTTACAAAAACCCTTCAATTTCCATTTTATTTTTACAAGTTGAGAGTGTCAACAAGTTCTCTTGAAATTCCGTAACACACAACACTAAAGAATCATGTCTCCATAAACAACTTGTTTCAACCACAAATGTTTTGCATACAAATTCTTCCATTTCATTACAAAACATGTTAATTGAGCATTGGAAATATTAAATAATAATTAAATAAAATCTTTATAAATAAACAGGATTGAAGATAATTACATTCTTGTTTGTCCTCATTTATCGATATTTCTTCAGACTTCTTTATAACAGAATTTATTAAAACTGTTACATGTCTTTATAAACATTGAATACATGTTAATAGAAATACCTGAAATATTGAAGGGATATCAGTACAGGGAAGAAAAAGATAATTGTACGTCAATGTTACGCTGAAATGGCAAAATCCAATCTAGGACATCTTCAAAACTAGCAGCTCTGTCAGATGAACTAACTGTAGCGTATTAAGGTCAGACCTGCCACACATCTAAGATCACATAAAGAAAGCACTCGAAAACAATAGCATCTGAGGTTTCCTTATTAAGAGCAAAAATATCTACTTCATCAGGACTTCTAAAGTTAAACACGCTGCACGAAGACAAATTCACAACGCAATATTATCACAAAGTCTGTTCAAACTTGTTCTTTTCCTGAACAACCCGAATAATTTGAGATTCCAACCTAACTGTATTCCCATGTAAATAATTAGTTCTTGTACAAAGGATTCAAGAAAAATATGCAGAGCACTTTAGTATATTAAAATATTAATTTACATCCTCATAAATAGGAGAAATCCTGTTTACCTAGGCCACCTTCCATTAATACAAGAACTTGTTAATAACATGAAGTACTTCTTACTAAATTTTCAAACATCACTTCTTCATTTACATGTCTTCCTCACATTCCTCAGTGTCTGGAAACAAAATTAACTTCAGCCTCAACTTTTCATATTTCGTAACCGTAAACAACTATCAACTCACTGTGAAATTATAAACTTCCTCTTCAGAATGTTCATCAGGTTGCTGTTTTACCTGAAGGAGAGGTAGAATCTTTTAGTAAACTTTCACTGCAACCACATCTTGCCTTGAATGCAATATTCATCATTTTTTCAAGATAATATATTAGTAGGTGTATACATCGTAAGGGCAAGATATTTACATACACATTAAAATAATTACTTACAGCTAAATGTTGAATGTTGAGCTAATACAACTCTTTACAATAATGAACATAAAGTGAACAGTCTCGTATAGTTTTTATTAAAACGATTTGAAATTAAATAACCTTAAAACAGAAGTATACATTCACATGGAAAATAACTCTTGGTTAAAGAATACAACTTACGTTTTCGATTTTAATCATACTCTCCGACAACACTTCTATTTGGTCCATGACATGCACAAATATGTAGAGCACTGGTTCAATATAGAATGTTTGCCAGGATATAATTTTTTCAGAATGCACACAAACCGGCGGGAGCAGAGCGCTCCTCTGTCGTGCGATGGTGGCGCTCCCGGTGGCATCCTCCGTGCAAAACCCCGCCAAATACGAATTACAGAAAGGAGCTGTGGATATTTAAAAGAAAATCTAATGCTAATGCAGATTGTTTCTTAATTTGATTGACTTTAAAAATTAAATGTAACCAATTGGTTCGTTTATGATTTACAATCTTTAAAAATGTTTTGTAATAGAAAGCAAAGATAATAAAAAAAGTCGAAGTCAAAAATTCACTAAAAAAATCCATTAAATTTTTCATATTGATAGCCAAAAAAACTTTTTTTGTTGTCAGCATTTGTCTATTGCACTTCTAATTGTCATGGGCCTAGATTAATACAAAGGAAAACAAAATAAAGTAAAATTTTGAAATTTATTGTTACATATTTAAAACTTCGAACACTATTCTCTGAAATTTACATTATGTACAAAATACACATTCAACAATTAGAATAACAATTACATCAACACATTTACTTGAGATATAAAATATCAACAGAAAGTGAAATTTCCTGATATAAAATGGCCACTGCACTGGAGACTCGCTGATCATGGGTAATCTTTGGGGATTCACTCCCATGAACATGCTCTGGCTTCTATTTCTGTAATGACAATTGAAAAGAAAGACTTGCAAGAATTTTTCCATATGAATTGTGGAAAACGTAATTGCCAACCAGATACTGCACTCCTGGACAGTGCGAACTTTAAACCTTTTTTCTAGTGGTGAAACTATTTAAATAGAAAAAAATTAGAACCCATAACAAGCTGCCCATTAATACTTAAAATGTTCAACACACACAATGACCACATAACAGGATGCACAATTATGTCACAGAATTTTCACTACCATACACATCAAATGGACCGCATCCAGTGACGGTATTCAGATGGGGGGGGACTGCAAAGAGTATAGCCGAATAAGGCGGTGAAAAATGCCCCCAAACAAAATCGATAATCGCGATGCTCATATGAATGAGAATACAAAATGCCGTACATTCACAAAAAGTCAACCTCCTAGGGCAATCTGTTACAGAGATACAGCGAGAAACGGGTTTGGCATGCTGTTTTTCTTTCTCAGCATCCATCGTGTGTATCAGGGTGAAAATTGCAGAGACTGGGAAACCTAGTTCACTTTAAAGGTGTTTTTTAAACAAATATTGACGTCAAATTCATATTGGAAAATATTTAAAAAATTTTTTAAATTAATTTTGGACGTGAAAACGTTTGAGTAATGTCTCAACTCCCCCTAAAATGGGTCTTATATTCCACAGATAATAGCTCTTGTGTTTAGACTGTGTCAACACATTGTTTAATAACGACGCTCTTGCCGTGGTAACCGTTCTATCCCTAAATCACTGGTAAAATGTCTTAGCGAGCAAATGCAGAAAAATCATACTTTTTAGTAATATTTACAATACAGCGAGAAATGTTAGAAAAGAAAATATTTAGAATTTTTCCAAATGACACGATCGTTTATTTCACGTTTTCTGAATATATACTTTTTATAATATTTATGATTTAAAAGCACCTTCACTTTCCAGAATTATTTTGATTTTGGGGCCACAAATAACTTGGCCAGAATCAAGCTTTTCCCTTGTGGAGAATTTCGGCGAAAAATTTTCCATAGTTTTTTAGAAAATTTGGTTCAAACATTTGAGAAAATTCGTGTGTTAATGAACACACATGCGAATCAGCGGCGAGTGTACGATGTGGTCAGTCAGTTCTGAGTCAGTCATCGGGGCGTGGAATTTGAAGCAGTGAGATATACTATTTCGATTATTACTTGTCAAATTGTACAGATTTTCATTCCATCAGTTCTCTAACGAACGCGAGAACAAAACGGAAGGTAAACAATTTATAGAGAAATGGAATTTTCGAGGACGCAGGTCACTGAAGGTGACTGGAATTGGTTCTATGAAAAAAAGAGCGAAGATTTTCTTTCTTGAGAAATGTCGTGTAAAAACACTACTGAAAACGATTGCTTTAAGCGACAATTGACATGTTTAAGACATCCAATTACTCGAGAACTTAAATGTGAATCGAATGTTCGCCAAACAGAATTTTCGTCCAGGTACCGTTTTACAGTTTGGCTAAAGAATCTTCCCACTTCCTGCTGAGGCTTCTCGAAACATTTTCATTGCAGTTTATTTCTGAAGTTCAGAGGCACGTGCGAAAATTGTATTAACTAGCTGAAGCGACGTCAGAATATTTTCTTTTCACCATCCCCCATAAGACAAAAACAGGTATTCATCGTATTTGTAGTTTGCAATTGATTGTAAATGTTTTTGCCGCCACTTCCCCCTGACCGGTAGAGGTGGCTCAGGGCATCAATTGATGTCACTGCAGTGCCACTGACCGGGAAGTCCAACGTTCCAGTCCTGACGGTGGCAGGGTTTTCAATACTAGCTAGGTAGCTAGATCGAATTCAGTCGCTGTTTGGAGGGGAATTCTAGCGGCGGGCTGCTCTGATCGGTGGCTTCGCCGCTTAATACCAGACGAATGCCGGAGCAGAACCCTAACAAATGGTCCACTGCCTGCGCGTCATATTTCCTTCCTCTTCATTGTCCTATCCTCGCCCCTTATATACATATAGACTAACAAGCACTGCACTACCACACTTGTCGATGATCGGTCAGGTGCTTAGAACTTGTCCCGGCTGGGGTGGTGCCCCGCTAGTGGGAGAGTCCTGGTTAGAGGAAAACCCCACTAGCCGCCGGTAGGTCGGCGCCAGATCTCGCCATCCAGCGGGGGAAGGTCAAAGCCATCTCCCGAGAAAAACCCACGGTAAAACGTGCACTACACTTACGGGACTAATGATCTCGGAAGTTGGCGCGCCCGGAATCACGAATCAACCAAACAACGTTTACCTAAATCATGCTTGGTCCCTTCCCGGGATGGACTTCCAAAACTTCTCTCTTAGTGCCTACAACCATAGGAGAAGAAATCCGTTGATATGTCGGTCTGTTTCTTCTCTTTTAATAAAATGTTACTTCACTAGGTGTAGACAAATTCATTTGGCACAACTGAGTATCGATTTCAAATGTCCACTTTGAGTCTTCCGTTGTTGAAGGATCTCGATGAGGATACAGCCACCTATCTTATTTCCTGCTGCGCAAACAGGAACCTCAAGTGACGCCACAAAACATCTTTTGCAGCAGGGAATTAGGAAAGAGAGAGGTTGTCGTCGCAAATGAAAATTAGTTTAATAGATATTTATAAAATACGAAACTAACGTGGGATTAGATGTTAGTTACATCATTAAACCAGAAATAAAACCAGATAATTCTATATAAAAAAAAAAATTGAGCTCATAGTTCAACAAATAAATTCTCCTTTAATTACAGTAAAGGAAAAATAATAAATGATAGATATTTAATAACGGGTGTTCTTGTGTAAGCCATAGAGTTAATAACAGCAAAACACACTATTAAATGTAACATTATTGAACCATTTGTCTAACTTTGAATTAAGAACAATACAATGATTTTTTTCCTTCCATCCTTCAAATGCGTACTGAACACAAAGCCGTGAGAGGTCTAATAATGCAGATTATGTCCGACGCACGTGCTGTGAATTTATTAAACGCGGTGACATACCGAATAATGCATTTGATGGAGAGGTTAAATCGAAGTGAATGAAATAAGTTTTAAAATTTTTTTATATTTAAGTTTATATATATATATATATATATATATATATATATATATATATATATATACACACTTACTTTTAATTTCAATTAAACCTAAAATTGCATGGTGTTTCATTGTTCTAAAATAAGAGGTAAAATAAAAAGAAATTTTTCAAACCATTTACACGCACAACAAACCGTACATAAAAATCGTAGAAGTCTGATCGCTCCGTTTATGTCAAGTTTCAAACGTTTTTTTCAAACGTTTTTTTTTTTGCGTCAACTCACAATGCAACGCGTCTCCTAACCCTTTCTTGGATATTGAGCGCTATTGGAGTAATCCTCCGTTACTTTCTACATATACAGCAGAGGAAAAGCACATGAAACTAGATTTTCAACTGCACGAAGGATACCTGGCACACACTCTTTTTACACAGATCTAATGGACTCAAAAAGCCCCATAATTGCAAAAGTATTTTCAAAATTTGAAATTGTATTTATAGATATTGATTGTGATTAAAAGTGGAGCTTGTATGTTTGTTCTTAACAAGTTGTAACGTAACTTAAACTGTATAAAATATTACATACATCACTACTGCATACGCAGGGCCTGTTTGCCAAGATAATAAATTGTTCCTTTATTGTCACATGCTCAATTGTCTCGCCATCTTGAAAATTGTCACAAAAAAAGTATTAATTGGATCTAGTTTAATTGGTATCTGGAAGAATGAATTATCTTGTGGTTACCATGAAAACTGTGTTCTATATTTTCAAAAAAAATTTAATTCTTTAAATTTATTTTTGAAGTTGTAAAACATATTATATAGCAGTTTGAAATATCTCTTATAGATTGTCTTTATAGTGTGACCATTCGAATATTCAACAAACGAATTTGGCGCCGCCGCCATGACGACACTAGTTTATTCCAAGAAGGAGGGGTGTATCGGAGGTAGGGAGGGGGTTCTCTCCACCCATCCGTTGAGACGTCACTAGGCAGGAGGGCGAGAGGAAAACGTTCTTGTTGTATTCCAGACGGCGTAGAATGAGGTTATCTTAAGAAAACAAGTACTCTACATTTTTGTTAATATAGTATAGATTGTGATCAGTACTTCGGTTGATAGAATGCATTGTGTTAAAAAATACAGTTTCTGTTAAATAGAATCATGAACATTCAATAGACTCGTTTAAAAGAAGACAGATTACAAGAAGTTTTGTAAATAGAGGCTAACATTTACAAACTGTTTCCGCTTGGGCAATGGCAGTAGAACATGTGGTTTGTAATAGTGTGCGTAACGAATCACAGTTCCTTCTGAACAAAACGAGAGTATTACAGAATGTTATTGTATTTACTATGTGACTATTAAGCATTGCAAATTAGGCATTGAGTAAAATTCAGAGTATTATGGAATGAGACATTCATATTTATGCTTCATCTTTGCTTGTATAACTCTCTTAAAGAGTGCAAAACCCTTATACTATTATGTAAATTAAAAGACAGAAGAGTCATAATGGGTTACATTTCTATACGTATTTCAGCCTAACATTTAAACACTTGTCAATTTTCAAGAATGTGTTCATGTTGATCTGAGAGTGGATTACGTGTTTCTCATGTGGAGTTTATTTTCTGATTTAAAAGTCTTTGTGGTGTTAACATTGAAACAGAACCGTATTCTGAAGAGGCATTCACTTGTTCCATTAGGTCTTCAAGGTGGGATGTATTTTAATAGTCATTTAAGAAAAATAACCTGCAATCAATTCTGCACCTAAAGAAAATAATGATTGTTAATGTTATTATACTTATACACCAGTTTGATAGAGCAATTAGGAATGTGATAATATTGAGTGAATATTAATTTACTAGTATATCATTCTTTACTTTCTTTTGAAATCTGATTAATGCTAGTGTCTATATATATACATATATATAAAACAGTGGAACACGGCAGACGTAATTCGCCCTTCATCTCCCTCTTTATCCGTCGCTCTCCCTGTCTCTTCGTCTGTCTCCTTCTCAACCTATCTGACTGCCTACGTCTACCTCATTCTTATTTAGCTGCAGATCCCGCATGCCTCGGAGATAGTGGGGTAATATCGAGAAGTGCCAGACGAGCAGAAATGTAATAGAATCTTAAAAAAGATATCCTGTAGCTTACGGCCAGAGAAACGTTTCTTTGAGGCCTTTAGCCTCAAATTTTTTGAATTTAATCTGCTAGAACGCTTCGATTAGGAATTATTTAACGATATAGATTAAAGAAATGCGAATTTTGTTCTACAGCGCCAATTGGTGGAGTTATGACTCAATTTTCAGCGCGCGCGCACACACAAACACACATACTCACACACACAAGTTCAATGTTTTTCTTATTTATAATTTTATATTATGTAGGCCCGCTCTAAAAATACATTAATCCGTGTTAAATCGAAATAAAAATCTTTTCAGCATAATTGTTATTATTGTTGTATTAAGATTTTCAAGTTAATGTTATTTTCTTATTTCAGGGAATCTGGGAGCATCCGCTCTAAATTATGGTTTGGCCGCCAAAATTTTAAAAAATCATCTTCGGAGAGAATAAATCTGACGATTGAAAGAGACACGGGTCTCATCAGTTTCTCTGCAGTTTATTTAAAAGCAACTAAAGATATAAAAATGAAGGGAGTTAAAAAATTTTCAGGACAAGAATAAAGTTAAGTTTAATTTTCTCCGAATTGGCATAGAATGCCGCTCCTGAGAATTAAATTACGTCTCTCGGCAATCTCCTGTGGCAGAGCACTCACATATACATTCATCGCTGTGTATTGACGTGGCCCGAATTGAATCACTTCAACGGGAAAATCTGTTCTCGCCGCATTCTACACTGCCTATGTGTTTAACACTGCTCTCTGTTTTAAGCTTTTCCATCTGATGAACCACCGATCGTTCACTATTGTGCATGTGCCCGTTATTTATCTTCTGTGAGGCTTTGGCAATTGTTACTGTGAATATTTCCGCAGATGAAACATTCATAGCTGTGGATCCTCACGTGCTTAACTAAACCATTGTTATTTTTTAATCCCTTCTGGCACACCGGGCATTCGTAAGGGCGCTCACCTGTGGATTTCTCTGTGAAACACTTTTCGCAGCCGGAACATTTATAAAGACGTTAACCACGGTGGATACTCCTGTGATTAACTAAACATTTATTTGTAAATCTCTTATCGCAACGGATTTATGAGGGCGTTCACCGCTGTGGATCTGAATGTGTCTAACCAAATGACTTTTCCTTCCGAAACTCTTTTGGCAGTCGGAACAATTATGAGGGCGCTCACCGCTGTGGATCCGCATGTGTCTAACAAATGACTTTTCCCTGCGAAACTCTTTTGGCAGTCGAAACATTTATAAGGGCGCTCACCGCTGTGGATCCGCATGTGGGAAACTAAAGTACTCTTACCTGTGAAACTCTTTTGGCATAAGAACATTGATGAGGGCGCTCACCGGTGGATCCGCATGTGGGAAACTAAAGTACTTTTTGAAACTCTTTTGGCATAAGAACATTGATGAGGGCGCTCACCGCTGTGGATACGCATGTGGGTAACTAAATGTAAACTCTTTTCAAGGAACATTATGAGGGCGCTCACCGCTGGGCGCTCACCGCTGTGGATCCGCAAGTGTATCATTAAATTTCTTCTGCATGTAAAGTTCTTTTGGCAGTGAGAACATTGATAGGACTTATCAGCGCTTTTGACCCGCGTGTGCCTTCTCCTGGAACTTTTATGTTCTTTACCCCCTTCCTCTTTCTGCTCAGCCCCAACGTCACAGCTACTCTCAGAGAAGCTGCCCCCACAGGCAGACTGCTTGTGCACACGCTTTAAGGTCTTCAGCTTCTCTTTCCCTGACTGCTCCTTGTGCACGGGACTGTTGCTTGCTTTCGCCCTCGCTTTCCTCAGGGTTGTGTGGTTCCCTCTACGTGACGATGGGCCATTACCAATTTCAGGCTTTGAGTCTAGGAAGTCACCTGTTGAGTCGTATTCTCCACCTGTGGAAAGAAACACTTTGGTAGCATAAGTCTTGGCATTTTAAAAAACGAACTCTCCTACATGAGATTTTAACTGATTAATGTCAAAGCAGCTATTTCGGAGTTGGCAAAGTGGCTGAATGGCTGCAAATGGGTAATTATTTAATTCTTGGCTGCGGCCAACACAGTACAGCTGAGTTTCGTGTCCTCAAGAGTCCTCTGTACGGAAGTCTTGTGTTATATTATCCGTCCACCACAAGCAACGTATTTCGATGAGCAATGTCAGTTCTATCAATACAAGGTACATCAGATTGAAATAGTCGATAGTACGTTAGGTTCTAAGCAAGAGAATAAAACACATTCCAATTTTACTGGAATTGTGCATCAAAAACTACATGCATGTTGACAAAAACGTACTTCCTTAACTAGATGACGGTTAGAGAGTTGCAGGTGATTATGACTAAAAAGGCAGGGCATATAAATAATTTTCACTCGGATTAATGATGATTTTTGTCACAAGTACGGTGTGTGTAAGCATGTGCACGTGTGTGCCGGTGTTTTATGGCTATTTCAACAATTAGTTGCATGTCGACTAAACGCACAAGCACGTGCTATACGAGTCGTGCTGATCGCAGGTGCACGATCGTTTCGCAGGTTCACTTATGTTTTTCACCGTCTTCTTTGCCTTTCTTTACGAGGATAACATTAAAGAAAAAATGGGAGCAGTTTTTGAGCAAATGATTAGAATATCCAAAAAGGCCATTTTTCGCAAAATTTCACAAAAATCTTCCATTTGCGAAAAATTAAACTAGACTTGATTTCATGATCTATTTTAATAAGATTTTATTAAGGATAAAAAAGTCTAACTTCATTAAAATAGTTGTAGGAACAAGCCGAAAATATTTCGAACTTCAGAGATTTTTGAAAAGTCAGGGATTTCAACCCAAGTAGGATGAGCGCCATTCTTTTAAGCGTCATTTACGCAGAACACTGTCTAATCCAAAATTTCGGAACCACTTCCGAGTACAGTCGACTCCGGGTATATAGTGAACTTCTGGGGAATAACATTTTTGGTTCACTGTATTCGATGGAGTCAAAATTAAATAGAATATCTCCATAATAATTGATTTTAATAACACAGAGATGAAGCAATATATATTAACAACACGACCTGGAAATTTGGAGGTCTGTATTTTAATTATTTTAATTGTTTGGTTCGTACATTTTTCATTCGTATTTTGTCTAGGTCTTTCTCCAGAGTTCGTGCTCTCTCCACAGTTGATTCTGCTTTGTCCTCCGTGATTTGAGTATCGTAAAGCAGTCGTGACACCCTTTGATATCCCTTGCATTGTTGGAGCACCATCCCCCTCTCCGAAGGCCCTTTTACTCGCCAAATAAACTTAAGAGATGCTTTCGGTAGCAGGACGGCACAAGCGGCTAATGAAACTGATCGCTTTTGCGTGCGGCACGGCCGATATCGCCAGGCTGTGGCAGTCGCGCGCTTTCTGTCGCCTACGTAGGACCTGCCACGCACTTGTCCCGGGTTCAGTAACGCCAAGCTTGAAGCAAATCGCAGCTCAGCCCACGCAGGATGCGACCTTTGTTTCCGCAGCGAAACCGAGAGGCATAAGGTCATCAGTAAGGTCCCCATTTCCGGTCCGTTACCTTCACCTCAGACGAGACTCCTTCAATTGATCTTTGGCCGATATTTTTTTCAAGGTGCCTAATGTTGAAATTTGTGGCACTGAAACGATATATTCTTTTCTAGGAAGTAAATAATTTCTAGCACTTTATATTTCCTATAAACGAAGTACTATTACTGATTCTTCTTATGCTTATTAGTAATGTATGTGAAACGGGACAAGTGACTTAAGTGCACTATAATCGACAGTTCACTATATCTGAGTTCACTATAACAGGCGTTGACTACGTGTTTTGATCGAGGAGTACCAATTTTCGACAAAAATGGCTGAACGGTTTGGCACTAGCGTTGACCAAAGACAAAACGGACAGACTTTCGTCGTCAATCGAGTTTACGGTATCAAGGACCGACACAATACTGATTCTGACTACAAAACGCGTTAGAGGCAGTAATTTACTAAGTACAGGAAAAATATTGATCCACTTTTTCTCTACCAGGGTCCGAAAATGAGGTGCTTTTCTGTCCAAAAATTCTACTTCCGGCGCACGATTACAACACTTTCTCTTTGTACAAAAGGTGCGAAAGCAAAACGTACAACCGATTTTCTCGTGGAAGCGCTACTCAATTCTGTAACAGTGATAATTCGTATGAAAGGGTTTTGCATGAGTGATCGACCGCGAGGGGTGTCTATCTGCGCTTCTACAAAAAATGCCTTTCTAACGCTTAAGGTTATTGACATATTAAAACACACCATTGTTTGCATAATATTCGTCCGTCTTCCGTCCACCTCTTAATCTCCGTCCATCGGCCCGTCTGTTCGTGTGTCTGTCCACCCGCCTTTACGCAGCCTTTGTGGGACAAAATGCGCATTTTGCATAAACAGTTAATTAAATGAAAACTCTTGAAATGGTACATGCAACATGATACTGGCACAAGTTAAGTAATACTCACCCGCAGACTCCTCGCGTTTACAAAGAAAAACTTCAGTGCCCCAGGCCAAAGGGTCCTGCAGCAGAAAAAGAAACGATCAGTGAAATGTATCATGACGCTAGTAGTACATTGCCTCTTATTCATTTTCACAATATTGGTAAACTAGCAATTAATGCACCGATCAACTAAATGCTCAATGAGTTTCGAAGTACACTGGGTTATGTAATGTCCTTACTATCTCTATGCCCACGTATGTGATAAAACATAGTGGAATCAAAAATATAATTATCAAAAATATCACTTTTCGATAAAAAGGAAAAGGTAAATGTACACTAAACTCGTTATTGCTACAAAATCATACACTTTCTCGCACTGTTTGTCACTTTTTAAAATTTTGATAAATTTTTAAAATTGTCCAAGTACACTTTTCCCAAATTGTCTTTATTCCACGCGAAACTGGATTCACTTTTAAAAAGGTTGTACATGATCAGATTTCAACATCTAATTAGGATGATTAGATTTCAATAACCCAAAGTCAATGCTAAATATTGAAGTTGAACAAAGACGAACAAATTTTCTTGCCGATTTTCTATGATTCCAAGATTTTTACGAAAATAGAAACTACGACATTTTTATGCGCGTACTTTCAATAGATATTCGTTTCAAATTCAAAAGACCGCGACGCCGGCCAGATCGATTGGTCGCGGGATATTCATTTTGGTAGAAAGCCTGGATACGGTTTCGCTCGTAGCTTGTTCACTGACCGACGAACAGCATGATTTCACATTGCAATGAAACATGCCTTGTAATAAATGAATGCGGTAAATTCGCACATTAGCCGCACAGTTCGGATAAACCTTTATGGGGAGGTGAGGTTAGGTGGTAACGGATGTACCGGGTCTTTCTCGTAACTCACAACCATGTCTGGCAACACCACCTGTTGTTTTGGCAATTTGGCGACGCGTGAAAGACCTTCGGCTTCCCTTCCACGTTTAGCGCCCTCCGGCCGCGAGCCCTCAGATTTCGGGCCGAGAGAGAGAGTGGCTAATTTTAGTCGGAAGAAAGAGAGCAGTAACTGTCCTGGTTTCCAATCAACCTCCTGCGCACGACAGTGAAAAGAGTAAAGGCGTCACTCTGAGCATTTACTACAGTCAGTATTTTTTCCAATTTAAGGAAGTTATATTTTTCTATTTTCAATAATCGAAGGGGCCTCCAGCACAAGATGCTAACTGACAAAAACCTACTTTTTTTTCTAGTGGCAGAAGGTGCTATATGTGCCAGTTAGCACATTTCGACACCTGACAGACACAGTGAATAAAATAAAATCTGGAAACAATTCAATGTTTAAATACGTTTATTGTAATACACAACATACCAATCAAGCAATTGACGCTCACTCTCCAAGAAAACGTACTGGAAGTCAGTTCAAAGCAACTTTAGTTCAAGGGACTGTCTTGTAATGTGTTCACTAGTTTCGTTGAATCCTCTTGGTATGTAGCATGGGCGGATCCAGCCAATTATTTTGGAGTCATCACGGATTTTTGTTAAATAATAAACATATCTGTTATTATATTGTATATTGTTTTTGTAGCGTATACAATATGATTGTTTAAATAATTCCATAATAAATTCCATTCCAGGTTCCATAAATAAATATTTAAATCAATTTAGTCAAAGAAAAGAAAGTAACGAACCCTAGGCCTTGGCAGGGCCCCATTGAATCCGCCACTGGTGCGCAGTAGCCACTGCAGATAGCACCTTTTTGCATATTACCGTAATTGGAGGCGTTTTCCGAACTGCATCCCCTTGTAGCTTTTAAACTATTGTCCGGCATACTTGAGATTCATGTTATTCGCCCTTTGCCAATCATCATAATTTACCTGCTTTTTTTACTTTTATTCGCGAGTTTTAGGACGTTCGTTATGGGTGGTGTGAGTGCCTTGTCCGCCATTTCAAGTCAGATAGCATATTCTTCATCTAATGCCAACTTTCGAATTTCGAAAATAATGATTTTTAGTAACTGTACATCACGAGATTGCACCGGCGACATAATTCATTCTCATATAACCGTTCTACATTAAAATGTCACTTTCGGCGGAAGTGTCAGTTAGCACCTTTTACTGATGACCCCTTCAATTATTAATGTACTACTCATTTTTATTTTATTAGTGTTTTTTAGAATTTTATTAAGATTTTATTTGTTTAATTTGTACAGTTCAAATGAACGAATTTTCTCGGTATTGCATCGTTCCAAATAAGCTAACAACAATGTTGGAAGACCAGCTTAACAGTATTGCGACTTTACATGTTTTTAGCGTTAGTGCGACAAAATCGAATTGAAAAATTGTTAAATAAGTTTTCATTAAAAAAAAAATTCAAAAGGCACCGCTGTTTTGGGATTGAAAAAGCAACTCCGCTCAAGTTCCATTAAATGTGATTAAAATTTGATATTTTAATTCTCAAACATGACGGTTTGAAAAAACCCTGTGTCCCTGCATATACTTTTTCGTGGTGGGAAATGGAGGGGACCTTGCTACCGTAGGGTTGATGGCGCATGACTATGTCAGAGTCACTTGTTTCATTGATCGTAGTGCCAAGAAAATCATGTCATTCTCAATGAGAGTATTTCTTCACGAAATGATTTCAGACAGCTGTACAGAGTTCACATACCCAGTGTGCCACCGAAGGTAATAAATTGTGGCTTTGCCATTACCTCTAACGTATCTCTTCATGTAGCAACGACTTTCAGAATACACTAATTAGTGTTAATGCGTTCAAAAGGAAATTGGGGCTAGAGCGTGTTGTTCTTACCTTGTCTTCCTCGTTCACCTCTTCGCTGGGAAACTCCTCAGGATACAGAAACACACCGACTGGTGGTTTTATCTCCTGCAAGTGGAAGAACACTCTCACACATTGTTTTCTTTCTCTGATCACAATACAAAGCGAAGAGACATATTCAAAACGCGAAGTATCCATCCGGAGAGAGAAAGAGAGAGAGAGAGAAAGAAAAAAGAGAGAGAAAGAGAGAGTCACACACACACATTTGCAATGCTAGAAGAGCATACTATCAATAGAAATAGCGGTATTTTTTTAGAAAATTATTGTTGAAAGTTTTTTTTAAATTACATATATTTCACTTATAAGTATACGGAACCAACTCGCATTTTCGAAAAAATATAAATACATGTCCTTCTTTCAAGATATCTTTGGACAACAATCTTTAATATTATTAAATTGTTGAGGTGGCGATATCTTGGGGGAGCTATATTGAAGAGAAAGGCCGAGAAAACTGCTAATGATCCTTTTTGCACTCTGACTATAAAAGAGGCTTCTGAAAACGACAAATGACACTGTAAGCAACCTCTGCCATTGCATAATTAAGTATTGAAAAAAATATCGGTGTTAGGGCGAAAGAAATAGGTGGTCCCTTCCTGAAATTCACACGGCACGGGATTCACGCGCCATGGAGAACCTATCGGCATGTGGCTTCGGAAAGCGATGCCACCTTACTAAGGCGGCCTGCTACTACCATTCAACCTTCAGTACAGTCAATACGCGCGTATTGCTTAGTTTTTTTTACCCTGGCGAGGCGATCTGCTACGAGAACGATCTTTCAAACAATGTGATTCCGTCGCATCTTATCTGGAAAAGAAAAGACTGTATCTGAGCGCTGTCTACGCCGCTTGCTTATGGGTTCTGGTCTGTAACGCATCCTCACGGCAGTTCAAAGAGCTTCATGCAAGGAATAAAACTCTTTCTCTTTGTAAAGTAATCCGTAAAGTTAATTTTGGAGCGAAAAATTAACTATCTCGGGCGTGGTACGTTTGAAATGTAATCGCAATACGACGCCAAATTTAAAATAATTTGACCGGCTATGTGCCACCAATTGTAGTTAAAGTCAACGATAAAACTGAACTGTTGCCAATTTCGAAAAATCAGTGTTTTCAACGATACTGACAATGAGACTTGTCCATTCTTTTAAGCTTCCTTTACGCTATCCACGACAATGTTTAATCAACAAATTCAAAGTAATTTTTAAGAACATTTAGAAATTTTCTGCAGGCTTAATGTACCTAAAATCAAAATATCCGTTTGAAACTCCCAAAGCCTCGAGTTAATTCACATTGATCAAGGAATATCAATTTTGGAGAAAATTATCGGAACCGTTTAGGCGCTAGCGTTGCTGACAGACACGCTTTGACGTTTATTTATTTTTATTTTATTTTACGTCAAAAAAACAGTTAAAAACTGCGTATGACGTGCTATGGGGAAAAGTGAATTGTGTGCACATTTTCAAAATGCTGTGATTTCTACACTAAGTCATATACTACTGAAATTTTGAATTTTAAAAGGGAGAAAAAAAACAACAAAAACTCCCATGTAGTAAAATCTATTTTCAAGGATAAATAAGCAATAAATTTTGAATTTTGATAGGGACCCTTTTTTTAACATCTTAAACAGTTTTTAACATCTTGCAAATATGTAGATATGAGAGTGAGTCATGAAAAAACTACAATGTAAACCAAAGTAACAATAAATTACATCTGAAAGTTTAAAATTTAAAGTGGATCTATTTGTGATAAAGAATAAACTATAGACATTTATCTAAGAAGGAAATAATTTTTTAGACAAAGTTGGCACGATTGCATGCCTGTTTAATTAAAAATAAAGAGGACTCTAAAAGCATCTCGTAAAATAATATATATTCTCTTAATATACATATACGAACCGCCTTCCGCGTATGAATCCACCCTCCTATCTACACATTTGCAAGATGTTCAAAACTATAATTCTTGTGTATAATGCGCATCTTTCAGGCGACATGAATATTTGTACAATTATTAGGAGGTCACTATTGATTATTTAAACAAAAACAAGTATCGCATTCCCCACAAGCCGCTCACGAAAAATCCGCTCAATTGCGGAATTCCACAAAATGCATTCCCCCAAGTCGATGGCCTTTTGTCGCGCAATGTGACAACGCTGTCCTCAATAAGCCTAATTCAGAGAGTCGTTCTGCCATTGTTAATCTTATCAGTAGATCGCGGAACTTCATGAAGTTGCATATTTTTACTGAACGCCCACATCGAAAGAAATTGTATATAACTTTACCTACCACCAACAATAAAAAAAAATTGTCCATTTTTGTTTTGCAATTGCATATTCTGGATTTTTTTCTTTAACTGCGTATTTTAATGCTTGAGACATTTAAAGGCATATACTGCATGTTTTTGTGTAGAAGTGCGTTGAAGTCAGATTTTTTAACGTTTTTCTCTTGCAAAAGAAAAGTTAAAAACGTTAAAGTTAAATATCAACACATTTCCGAAAATCTGATAAGATTATTTTCGCTTGAATCGATTTACTTCCTGTAATCTTATTCGTGCTCATGCTTTGTGAACTGGACTGAATGTTTCGGCATCTTGTAACAATGCTATTGGTTCTCTAGCTAAATTTTTAATTTTTTTTGTGTTGAAAATATGTTTTTATTACACGAGTTTTCTACTACTGTGTAAAATGAAGATTAACTGTAAATAAATGTTAGCTGTTGCTAACTCCATTTTTGTTCAAACCTTATTTTGCCTGTTTTAAGTGCATGGTTGCATGCGTATTATTAACTTTTTTAGTGCATGAAGTTCCGAGGTCTACTTATCAGCCTTTTAAGGCCCATTCACAATGCAAACATAAGCATAAGCATGGCGTTAACATAAAAGTTAGGACTACGTCTACAAGTGGACTCATTCACAATGCGTTCGCATAAGCATAACACGTAAGACGTTAACTTAAGAGCTTGCAAGCTTCAAGCTTCTGTGCTTATGCTTATGTCAGACATAAGGAATGAGCCAATCACAGTTCGATAACTCAAAATCGAAGTCGATAGGCGAACTATTCGTGTGCTGCGTGGTTGTGGTTGTCGTATTTGTTTTGAAATCTCGAAATCGATTCTCATATCCAACCAATAGTAAACTAGAATATTGTCATAGCCAATAGAAACTCTTATTTTGCCTATGTTTATGTTCGACATTGTGAATACGCCAACTCTTCGCTTATGTTAATGTCTATGTCTATGTGTTATGCTTATGTTTGTGATTGCATTGTGAATGAGCCTTTACTCTTTGCAACAAGCACTGCACTACAATGAGTGTAGCATAGTAAAGAGTAATTTATTGGAATTAATTTTAGAAAAGTGAATTGCAAAACGCGTAAAGTACACTTTATGGTACATTTTATATAAAAGAAGTTCAAGATTTATGAGGTGCAGCCCTCTTGATAATGCAAAGAAAAAATGTTCTCGAATTTAGTTCGTGTATTCTCGACTTGTAATGACGATAGAGATATTTCTTTGTTGATCTCGACACCTGCTGTCGACAGCTAGCTGAATCTTTACAGTCCGTACCAATGAAACGTATGCTACCTTAACAATGTATTATATTACTAATAGAGTCTTTTATGAACATTTTGCTTAATTGAACAGCTTCTTTCAACAAATTGAACAATTCGTTTCCCCTCAGTGAAAACAAGTACGTTTACGCTGAAAACACAAAATATCATTAAAATTCGAGATATAAAATTACATTCCTCCGTTATCTTTATATTTATTTCAATAAGTAATCAAGAGTTATAAACTAAATGTTTACCATCTCTTCAATAATTTGATCTTACATCATTGATACAAAATAATGAAACCGTAGTCTTCCAAATCTTAAAAATGCCTATAATTTTTTGCTGGAAAAATTAATTTATATGATTAAAAATTATACAAAAATGAATTTATACTCATTATAAGCAGGACTTAAATATTTTATTTTAATTTTACGTAAATACAAACTCTACGCAGAAATGAACCCGTGCAACGACGATGCACGGTGTCAAATAAATCGCTATATCTCAAAAACTATTTTCACCCATAAGATTACAACTTCACAAAAGTTTCTTTGAGACATGTGACGCTCGGTATACAAAATGGCACCAAAATCTTAGATTATTTCGCGGGGCACTTTTCCAAAGTTATACTCGAGTTAAAAAAATTGACTCTAAAATCGTACGAAATATCAAACAGTACATCAGGAAATTTCTTAAATAACATTATTTTTCATTCAAAAATAAAAATCGTTAAGATCGAGGAAGGTTGCAGAGATAATGGTAGCAAAATTATTTTCCGCTATCTTTCATGCAGATTCATGTGAAGCCCGACCACAATTGGTGGTACCCCGCGCTTTTCCATATTCTAAGGTATAATTTACAATCAAAAGAGAAGCTCTCCGAAAAGCTATGCAAACTCTATGGCCACACATCTCATTCAATTAAAGCAATATCTTTCTCAGACAACAATGGCCGCTTTTTGGAATGGACGAGAACATTCCACGAGCGACATCACCATCTCTTGAAGGACACGTGTCTGGGGACGTTTAATTAATTAAAATATTAATTCGAAACATTTGAAAGTTATATTGCTTCTATGAAGAATGAGATTTTACATCATCGAGACTCACATGTGGATGAATTTTTCATAGACAAAATCCGAATTTTCAATATTAAAAAAAAGTACATGAAATAGCTCGCCCATACGATATGAACGAAATTTCTTTACGAACTATAGGCACTACATTTATAAAGAATAATATCATAACTAAAACACATATATACACTTTGATCACTCACCCAAGAAGAACAGATAACAAGATGGAGATATCACAAGAGAATAAGAATATCATAACTAAAACACATTTATGCCAGTCTTTAAACACTCACAAATAAACAGGTTACAAGATCAACAAACGAGAATACAAACATCAAACATCAAATTAATTAAAACGCATGCATGCGACGCATTGAACACTCACGTCAATCGATTTATCGGTATCAAGGACCCACAAAACATGGATTCTCACAACACAACGTATACAAAAAGAATTTGCTACAAGTAGGAATAAGAAGAGAGTTACTGTCAAAAAAACGATTTTCCATCGCAGCATTAAAATACTTTGTACTGCGTAAGCAGTAACGAGAAAGTAAAAATGCCAATTTGTTTGATAAGGCTTAATTATCATGTAAATAATGACAAAAAATATTTCAAATGTTTACGAAAAGTGTAATTAATAGTGACCAGTATTTATGCATTTGACGGATTATAGCTGTGGAAGGAATTATTTATTTTGTATTCAGCAATATCAACAATAATGTTAACCATTCGGCGCTTGAGCCTGGAGCAGTGCGGTTGTGTGCTGTGTGCTGCGAGTTCAACGAGTGAAAAGTGAATCAACGTTCCGAGTGTTGAACCATTAATTTGAGGAAGAGAGTGCCTCCAAATGCAGGAGTCATCTCATTTGATGTCAATGAGAGAGGAAATGCAAGTATTATCACCGAACCAGCAAAATACAAGGTATGAACAATTAGCTATGCCTATTCAATCCAACGGTAACTCTGAAGCAAAAAGCTACGCCAACGTGACTTCTAACATAATGTTCCCGAAAAAAGATCAGGCCATTATTATTATTGAAGCTATAGAAGGAGCAGAAATAAGAGAATATCTGTTAGCCATGTCGAACATAACCAAACCGACCACAATAAGATTTATCTCACGTATTTCTAATGCTCGTGTTTCTATTTACCTTGACTCCAAACAAACAGCAGACCACCTCATAAACAACAAGAAGGAAATAATTGTTAAAAACACAAAACTAGTTATTAAACCATTGATTACAAGAAACAAAAGAATAGTCTTGTCAATGTGTGTCCAGTCATCCCTCACTCACTAATAGAAGATAAGTTCAGGGAATTAAATGTAAAGATAGTATCCCCTATATGGTTCATGAAAACTGGAATGAATGACCCTGGGTTTTCTCATGTACTAAGCTTTAGAAGACAGTTGTACATAGTACCAGAAGATGAACATAAACTCCCCGAATCTATACAGATTAATTATGAAGGAACAAACTACTGGATTTACATCTCCAGTGAGAGTACCTTAAAGTGCTTTGAATGTAATAATCTAGGTCATGTTGCTAGAATTGCCCAAATAATGTAATCAGCAAAATAATAAAACTACTTGTGAGGTTAGGGACAAGGAAAATAACAAGACAGAAGAACATGATAATTCAGGTCAACTACAAACAACTCTCAGAACAAACAATAAAACAGAAGTTCAAGAAAATACAGACCAACTACAAACAAAACTAGGAATAGACAAGACAGAAGAACAAGAGATCACTGAGCAAATACAAACAACACTAGGAACAGAGGAAGTAGACACAGAAGAAAACGCCAAAGGAGTTAAAGGGGCATTCAGTGACAGAATCCTCCAGTTTTGAACTTCCTGATGTTAATAACCTTGAAGATGAAAAACAGAATATGGAAGAATTGAAGCAACTCATCAAGTGATGAATGGAAGGAAATAAAACATGATAAAAAGAAGAAGAAACCAAAACACATAGACAACAGGACAAGGGAACAAGTGTGGGAAGAAATTGAAAAAGAAATAAATTTAACTAAAGTAGGAAAAAGTTACCCTATTAATATAGATCAATTTAGTAGTCTGATGGACAGAACTCAAGGCAATCAAAATATAACACAAATAGTAAGAGAATACACAGATGAAATTGATGACCTAATCAGCATGTGTAAAGATCTACATGGGAAAATGAACCAACCAATGAAAAATAAATGCACTCGACTATCAAAAAAACTACAGCAATTAAAAATAGCTCTAAGAAAATAAGTCAACCCTCAGGAAGTAAGCATGCACAATAATAGTACAGAAAAATATAAAATTAAAAGCAAATAATGAATATTCTACAATGGAATATAAATGGATACTACAGCAGACTAGAAAATATCAAGTTAGTAATAAACAAATATAACCCAATATGTCTATGCCTGCAGGAAACAAATTTCTCCAATGACCACTGTGCCCAGATCAGAGGGTATTGTAACTTTTACAAAAACAGATGTCACTCAATAATAGCCAGTGGGGGTGTAGCAATATATGCCTCAATATTTACTCTACCTGAAGAAATTCCATTGAACACAAATATAGAAGCAGTAGCTATCAGGATAAAATTTCCATCCAAATTAACAATCTGTAATGTATATTTACCAAATAGATATACATTTAATCAAGAAGAATTAAACAAACTGTCAGATCAACTTCCAAAACCATTCATTATATTAGGAGATTTTAACAGCCACCATATGTACTGGGGATCACATAAAAATGATCATAGAGGGAAAATAATAGCAGAATGGCTGGAAAATAGAAATAACCTCATTCTCCTAAATACCTCTCAACCTACACATTTCAACAGTAGCAATATCGACCTGTCTATAGCCTCAAATGAAATAGCATCAACTTTGGAATGGAATGCTCTGGAGGAATTATATGACAGTGATCATTTTCCAATAAGAATAAGAATTATGGTAGCCCTTGCTCCAGAACACAAGATAACATCAACAAGAAGATGGCTATTCGATAAAGCTAATTGGAAAGTATTCAGAGAAGAAATTGATAATTCCCTCACAGAGATGCCAGAATTAACTGATACCACAAATATATCAGTAAATGAGCTTAACGACATTTACTAAACTCATTCTTCACAGCAAATAAAACAATCCCCAAATTATCAGGAAGCACTGAGAAAGAAATATGTGCCATGGTGGAATAAGGAATGTGCTCAAGCAGTACTTGAATCTAAAGAGCTCAAAGACTGTACAAAAGAATGCACATAATGATCCTGATTTCATTTATAAAATTGAATACAAGAAGAAGAAGCACCATGACCAGACACTAAAGAAAGTAAGAAAAAAACCTGGCAAAAATGTATATCAACAATAACACCTGCAGACAGATAGTTCAACAGTATGGAAGAAAATACAATACATAAAAAGTGGAAAGTATATACCAGACAAAATAGTGTTAGAAGATGCTGATGGTAAATTACATTTGGAACCCTCATACACCACAGAGCTTCTAGTAGAAAACTTTGCAGCAAATTCTAAATCCAACAATTATAACAGCAAATTTATTAAATACAAGGAGATGGAAGAAAACAACAGGACATTTGATACAGAAGATAATTCAAATCACATCAATGATGAAATAAAAAGACATGAACTGGCTCTAGTTCTCTCTCAAATAGGAAATTCAAGCCCAGGTCCAGATGGTCTACCAAATGTAATAATAAAACAACTTTCGGACAAAGCATTATTGTACCTTTTAGATATATATAATTTTATATGGAAAAGACAGATATTTCCAGATGCATGGAGAGAAGCTATTGTAATCCCTATTTTAAAGCCAGACAAAGAATCAAGCTCACCATCCAACTACAGACCTATATCTCTGACCTGCAATTTATGTAAAATTATGGAAAAAATTATCAGCAGAAGAATTAGATGGTATCTGGAGGCACATAATATACTATCACCACTACAATTTGGATTTAGAGAATCATGTTCAACAATGGACTACCTAATAAATCTAGAAGCAGAGATATGTGAAGCTTTTATCAAAAACAGTCATGCTATTGCAGTTACCATTGATATAGAGAAAGCCTACAAAATGGTTTGGAAGCATAGAGTAATAAAAATACTTGAGAACTACAATGTAAAGGGAAATTCCTTGGCATTTATTAAGAACTTTCTTAGTAAAAGGACTATTAAAGTTAGAATAAATAATGCACTCTCTAAACCAGCTCAAATTGAATCCTGGTCAGTATCAATGAAGTATTTCAAGCAATACCAAAACCTGTAAAAGGTTTCTTATTTGCAGACGACTTAACGATTATATGCCCTGGAATAAATATTCAGCACACAGCCAAACTTATCCAAAACACCTTGAACAATCTTCAAAAGTGGTCAGAAAAAACAGGTTTTAAATTTTCAAAAACCAAAACAGAATATATAGTATTCTCTAGGAAGAAAGTTGAGAATAATGTAATTTTAAAACTGGATGACAGAATTCTTAAAGAGCAATTAAGAACAGAATGTTTTAGGAGAATAAATATTATAAAAGTTCTATCTGCAATAAATTGGGGTGCTGACAAAAAATGTCTAATACAAATTTATCAAGATCTAAAGTAGATTATGGATGTATACTGTATGATTCTGCAGGAAGAGACTTATTAAATAAATTAGAGAGTATACAAAATACAGCGTTATGATTATGCATAGGCCTTTAGAACTAGTCCTACTATTAGTATATTAGTTGAGACCAACATGTTACCACTTCAGTTGAGAAGAAAGGAACTAGTAATTTTCTATGCAAATAAACTGATAGCGAATAATCAAGTCAATGATACATAGTACTCTTGGAAAAAACCACAAAGAAGTAGAATACCTAAAACGTCCAAGTTCACCCAAGCCTCTGTATGTTAGAAATTATCTCTACACTGAAGAACTGAAGATGAAAGTCCCTCCTCTCATACCTAAGAAAATACCAGCACACCCACCTTGGAGCAACATCATAATAAGAGTAAATATGGAACTAGCAGAATACGGAAGAGTACCACACAAAAGAAATATTTAGAAGTTTGTTTTTAGAGGTGGAAAACAAATACTCAGATTAGAAGACATATTATACAGATGGGTCAGCATTGAATGAAAGAAGAGGCTGTGCAATAGTATCTAATGATAGAATATACAGATTCAGACTCTATGACAGTTACTCTGTATTTACCTGTGAAACAATAGCTATACTAAAAACACTCCAAATAATAAGAGACAATATAATAAATAATAAACATGTAATATTTTCTGATTCTAAATCAACCCTTATGGCAATAAGAAACACCAGCAACTCTAACATACTCATCAAGGACATCCAAGAATTAATTATTTGGCTAACTACAAAGAATTATAGTATAGAACTAGTATGGATCCCAAGTCATCAGGGCATACAAGGGAATGAAGAAGCAGATAAGGAGGCAAAAAGAGCAATCAATGAAGCCTTAAATACCTCAATTTATTCACCCCCAGAAGAAATTAAGAATTATATTAGCACCAACATGAAAAATTCCATACAAGGGAATGAAGAAGCAGATAAGGAGGAAAGAAAAAAAGATGAAAATTTGACACACATACATCTAATTACAAAAGAAACGAGAAACAAGTGTGAAAAGCGTGGTTCAGCTTGGACAGTCAAACACCTTTTAGTTGAATGCCAAGAATTCGAATCAGAAAGAATCCAATCCAAACTTCCCAAAAGCATTAAAGCATGTTTAAATACTGAAACAGGATGCAAAAAAACATTAGATTACTTAAAGAGAACAAAAAAATATGACCTTATCTAAGTTGTATACAAAATAAAGGATAATTGATTATATTATGTGATGTAAGTAAATAATAACCTGTTAAGTATGTGAAATTAATTATGTAATAATGAGTTGTGGAACAAGTAAAAATGATATGTGATGATGCAAATCATGATATGTGAAGTATGTATGTCATATGAGAAAATGATATACGATGCAAGTAAATAATAATGTAAACTGTAGATGTGATTTCAAGTATGAGAATTGCACTGTGTATCAAAATATGTAATATTAAAGAGGTCGCTGATGACCAATGTAGTTATAAAGAATAAAAAAAAATTTTAACACTATTAACTGTTGGTGATATATACAAGATATCCAGAAGCTCCCGTTAAAAAAATTCCCAAATTCTATGATGATTTTAATGAAACACGGGAGATTCAGTTTAAAAAAGTCTTCCAGAAAACCGAGATGAAATATTAGTGTTTTTGCAAGTCGTGGATTTGAAAGACGTAACACGACAAGTCTGGGGGAGAATTGTACTGCGCATGCGCCAGCATCAAATGACGGGATTTCGATTGACTGGTCCCGTCATTCTCCGTTTTTTCGTCTATGACAAATGTCTTCGTAACCTACACTTTCCGTAGTTTTCATCGCCACCACAAAACACGAATTCAACACGAACACACAATGAGCATGAAAGTAATGAAAAATACAATATCCCTACTGCCAATATAATATGGCATGAACTTCATTGCTGACCTTCCTGCATAACTTACTAGTACGTGTATTTCAAATTTCTCGGCAGCCTTCCGCGATTGGCCGTTGATTTTATCCCTAAGATGGCAGCTACCGCACGCTGTACAAGTACGCCCTCGCCGGTTAACATTAGGTGCAGCCTCCTGTCCTCTTTGGAATACTGTTCGTCTTGTGCCCGAGAGGAAATTTGCTAAAGGTTTCAGCGGGCGCGATTGGGTACATTTACAATAGCTCTTTTAATTTGCCATGGGCTCGGTTGGGAAAGACTTCTGCGTTCTTGGTATTCTTTGCAGATGTCACAGTGGTCCATTCCTGCAGCCACTGTTTAGTTTGCGCGCGATATTCAATTTCTGTAACGCTCTATTCAAGATTACTGTATGGTGTGTAAACTTCGCGCCTTCCGTTGTTCCAGAATTGTTTTAATTTGGCTTAATCCAAATTTTCTGCAAAATGTCTAGAGAAAAAACTCGTGTGAATGATATCCAGCATATTCTTCAAGAACAGTCTGAGCGTGAGAAAGTTCATGAATTGGATAGTGGTAGTATCCGTAAATGTTGAATCATAGACGAGCATCAGTACGCTATTTGATCGAAAGCTTTCTGACACTAAATACGAGCTGGTGCATTCTCATATTAAATAATGTTTATCAACGGATGTTTTTTACCATTCTTTATTTTTAGTCGCATCAACGCTAACATTATTTGTAACAAGTGTTTGTACCAGCACTAGATTTCTGATGATTTTAGACCTAATAAAACAAGACAGTCATGACGTTGATATGAAACCTATAAAAGTCTTTTACAACAAATGTATACACGTCCCAAGCAACTGTTTTCTAGATCTTCCGCATTGCTGGTGAAATCTTGAGCTAAATGTTACTATCACTGTTGGGACTACGAATAAAGTAAGTTATGATTTTGTTTATCCATATGGATAATCCCAGCCATACCACTAATGCTCAATAAATTACAACGGACCAACCCGTTGAAGGAAGAAAAATAACATTTTGCTTATTTGCAATTTGAAATGCAGAGAAGAATGAACTCTGAAGGAAGTAATAAACTCTTGGTTCATTACAGAAACTGAATAATATTCAGTTTGTGAGGTTACTTGACGGAGAGCGATGATTCCTAGATATAAACCAAATGAACTCTAAAAACCATTCACAGATGACTACGGGCTGTAACCATGCACTCGCCAACCCCCATGCATTAACATAAGACAAAACTGTATTCTACAACAAACTTCTGAACAATAAAAGACATTTTACACAAAAGCTTTGAGTCACAATGATTTATACCCCAGTTATTTCTCTTTATTATTTTATGAAAAAATATTTCGGGATATTGAACAAGTACATTATCATACTTTTCCCCTTTCCGTTCCTACTTACTGGATTTTGTTACATTACAAAATTTAAAAAAATATTGTAAAAAGTTATTTTCATTGCTTTTAGGATCATTTTCAATATTTTATACATGAGAAATAATTAGTCTCGTGCCATTTTTGGTACATTTGGACCATCTAGGTGCAAGAAATTCAGGGTGATCCGTTGTTTAGAGCTACAACGTTCTTCCTCATCACGCACATTAAAATTGTATTCTTCATGTGTGTTACCAAAACACTCAAAGACAAAATGAAAAACCCAACAATTTCCATCTAGTTAACACTAACTTAAGACAAGCATTAAATCATCTCCAACCCCAACACAATATAAAACTCTCACACTCAATGAGGAAACAATATTCTACATTAAAATTTCTGAAACGCATGACAAATATTTGAGGATTACACAGCGTCAAAAAACCACACCCCACCAAAGTCTATTTTCACTTCACTGTCTTACTTCTACTGATTTCTTTCAGAAACGGAGTAGGTTCATATTTAATCCTACTAATTTTGCTATTATAGCTGCTTATATTCACTTTTCTTAGATTACTGCATAGTTTTTGGTGCCTGTTCAATCAGAGAGCAGAATCAATTTAAAGATACATACACGATGAAATCGTATAAGCGGACTAATTAAAATTGCTACACTTTATTAGAAATATAACATTTATATTCTAGAGGAGTCAAAGACTCAATAATAAAAAATAATCCTACACAGGAGAAAAAGTTAAACACAACTCACCTCTTCATCATCTTCCATTTTCATTTCTCTTTTCAAGGGGCACAGCTCGTCTCCTTCCTGCAAACAAAAACAGTACACTACTTTACAGTTGCTGCAATGCGGATAGGTCATCAATAATCTGACCAGAAGCTTGACTTGTGCGTTGCTTAAGAAAACTCACATCCGATATAATGGATATTTAAACAGGATCTACTGTACAGTAAAATGATACAGGGCTTGAGAAACTAGTCCTTTTTTTAACGCAGACACAGAAGGTATTTTGGGGTTTAATTTTTTCCCCTCTGGGTTTGATCAGTGAACACGATTTCTTTAATTTCGTTCACATAAAATTCTGATTTTTATCATTTGAAGAGTCAAACTGTAAGATATTCAGTATTACCAACATATATGAACATATATGGTGAATTTAAAGATACACCCCATGCCCCACACTCCCGTTTTAAAATTTCAAATTCATATAATCATTACTGGTAAATGAACTTTTCTTTCGTGTTATTATGTGTGAGTAATAAAGCAACAAATGCAAAACCTGTTGCAATGCTGCAAAAAACTACATTTTACTGAAAGATTGCCTTCTTACTGTATTGTGTTGGAATTGGAGTTGACTGAAATACTAGCAAAGAAGTTTGTATTTAATAGTCAGTTGACCATATTTTGTACTTGTTTTGCATACTTCGAAATGATTTTACTTCATTTGAAATAATTAAAAAATCATATATTTAAATTTTTATGGACTTCCTCATATGGAATTTAAAAAGAAGATTTTATTAATTTGGGAAAATTCAGCAAACCCTGAAATGATGTAAATTAAACCACATCAAACCAAACCAAAATAAAATATTCTACACACATAAGAAAGCATTGTAGGACTTGAAATTAAATTATCTCTAAATCAAATTATTTCAACATATTATTTGAAATTAAAAGTTCACTACATACAACTACTTGCATCTTTTTCTTCCTCAAATATGAAAAAATTTGAGGATGGAAAGAAAGAAGTCAGAAATACAAAGAAAAACGATTAAAGGAGGAAGAAATAAAGAAAGAAAATGTCCTTACATTTTAAAGAATCAATTGTAGTTGGTCTCAAAAGATTATTTCATCTCATAGATACCTCACTTAAGATTTTGAAAAAGGTCAAAGTACAATGGTAGAAATGCTTATCTCAGTAAGTGGTATATTTCCTATTAAGCAAAACCCTTCAATTTCTGCTATTTTTACAAGTTGAGAGTGTCAACAAGTTCTCTTGACATTCCGTAACACACAACACTAAAGAATCATGTGTCCATAAACAACTTGTTTCAACCACAAATGTTTTGGACACAAATTCTTCTATTTCATTACAAAACATGTTAATTAAGCATTGGAAATATTAAATAATAATTAAATAAAATTTTTATAAATAAACAGGATTAAAGTATTACATTCTTGTTTGTTCTCCATTTATCGATATTTCTTCAGACTTCTTTAAACAGAATTTATTAAAACTGTTATGTCTTTTAAAATTAATTATAAATTTTGGGAAAGAGAAAAATGAAATTGTACGTCAAAGTTACGCTGAAATGGCAAAATCCAATCTAGGACGATCTTCAAAACTAGCAGCTCTATCAGATGAACTAACTGTAGCGTATTAAGGGTCAGACCTGCCACACATCTGAGATCACATAAAGAAAGCACTCGAAAACAATAGCATCTGAGGTTTCCTTATTAAGAGCAAAAAATATCTACTTCATCAGGACTTCTAAAGTTAAACAAGCGTACAAAGACAAATTCACAATGCAATATTCTCACTAAGTCTGTTCAAACCTTTTCTTTTCCTAAACAACACAAAGAATTTGAGATTCCAATCTAACTGTATTCCGAATGTAATTAACTGGTTCTGTACAAAGGATTCAGAAAATATGCAAAGTCTTAATTTACATCCTCATAAATAGGAGAAATCTGTTTACCTAGGCCACCTTCCATTAATACAAGAACTTGTTAATAACATGAAGTACTTCTTACTAAATTTTCAAACATCACTTCTTCATTTACATGTCTTCCTCACATTCCTCAGTGTCTGGAAACAAAATTAACTTCAGCCTCAACTTTTCATATTTCGTAACCGTAAACAACTATCAACTCACTGTGAAATTATAAACTTCCTCTTCAGAATGATCATCAGGTTGCTGTTTTACCTGAAGGAGAGGTAGAATCTTTTAGTAAACATTCACTGCACCCACATCTTGCCTTGAAAGCAATATTCATCATTTTTTCAAGGTAATATATTAGTAGGTGTATACATCGTAAGGAAAGATATTTACATACACATTAAAATAATTACTTGCAACTAAATGTTGAGCTAATACAACTCTTTACAATAATGAACATAAAGTGAACAGTCTCGTATAGTTTTTATTAAAACGATTTGAAATTAAATAACCTTAAAACAGAAGTATACATTCACTACATGGTAAATAACTCTTGGTTAAAGAATACAACTTACGTTTTCGATTTTAATCATACTCTCCGACAACACTTCTATTTGGTCCATGATATGCACAAATTTGTAGAGCACTGGTTCAATAACTATAGAATGTTTGGCACGATATAATTTTTTCAGAATGCCCACAAACCGGCGGAGCAGAGACTACAAACTCGCACTGCCTAGTGGCGCACTAGTGCAATGTACAATTTTTGTTATGTACAATTTTTAAGTTATAATTTCATCTGCAATGCGTTGTATGTATTGTAAAGTAATGTCGTAAACTAATGATGTAAAGTATGTTCTACGGCGGAGCAGGACTACAACTCGCTCCTCAGCAGTGGCGCACTCAGAGAGTATGGAGTATACTAATAGAGACGGCACTCAATGTTAATCCCAATGCTCTTATTCAAATTTCTAATTTTCATGGAGGAAAGCCGCCATCTGGGCTGATTGAGCCAATAGCGTCGAAGGGCGTTCTACCAATGGAGGTGGCGCGTATTGACGACCGGAACATTTAAAATGAAGTTGTTTTCAAAATGGCACAAATGAATACATTATTTTTATGTAAAATACGCTAGGCAATTAAGAAAACTAAAATATTAGGATTTGGAATCCTAAGTCACTGAATGGAATTATTGGCCAGGAAGTGCAAAATTAAAAGTTATTTTATAAACACAATATTTATTTCTAAATTATGTAAATAGTCATACACAATATAAACAATAATACAATTTTTTACAAAATAAATGTGAGCAAGTAATCAGACAAAGATTATTTTACTTTGCCATTGACTAAATATTGAAACCATGAATGTAGACAATTGCCCAAATATAACTAGTGACCATTACTTCTTTAATATTGCATCATTATTAAAATGACATTCCAGCTATCAACACCTGTCAAATTTCAGCCTATTATCAAAATTGCTACTAAGGTACAATACAAATGAATATTATTGATAAGTTTTATAAATAAACAGAAACTTGCATCTGCACAAACAGTCCACAAAATCTGTCTTTTTTTGCTTGCTTTCTTCAAAACAATATTACACATTAAACTGCATTACGAAAAACATGTTTTACCTCCAACTTAGTACAAGTGATGAACAAGTAAAAAAATTACATGATTCTACTTCAACTTCATTAATCTCAAAGCAGAATTTTTGGACTTGGTAGGTTTCACTAATATTCCGATATCACAGGCTACATATTTGTCCAAAAGCATGGCTAGTTGCTCAATGGATCGTGCATGAAAATCCAAAGGTCGATAATATATCCAGAATTACTCAACATTTGATACAGGTATTGAACAGTTTTTCAATTACTAAAAAAATATTTTCATGTCTTTCCCTATCATGTTATGTGACAAACGCACACAATTTCTGCAAAACAATATAACTAAATAAAAGCACTTATCATACTCAGGAGATTATACCCAACAGACATTTCAAGAACCATCAAATATGTTTAGAAAATAGCTAATGCTTCCTGGTAAAGATGCCAAACTGTTACACAAAGACTTATACATAGTTCACAAGACAGATAGTAAGCCAAAAACACCTGAGATATAAAATTTACTGCAACAGAAACACCTAAAAGCTAACACCTTACCTAAAAGATCACATCGTGATTTTTAATACATTTTCACTCCTTCTCTAGGAAGTTGTAAACTTGAAAAAATTAAAATCCTGATTCCTCAATAAAGCAAATAGCAATCAATCGAAAGAGGACCACATTGGCCACAAACCTGAAGGTTGTGAGTATGCAAACAGCAGTGGCGGAGCTGAAGGGCGATCTGGGAGTCTTAGAATACCCAAATTATTTTCAACAAAATCTGTCGTTATATGTGCCATTTTTTGTCAATTTTTTACTGAATCGTAATAAAAAATTAATAGTTTTCGACTCCTCCTCCCCCCGCTTACGAGCAAGAGTATTATAGAGCGATTTTTCCTAACGATGAGCCAAAGTGACAGCTGGTGCTGGCAGCATAACTGAAGGTTCTGTAGTCGTTATGCCCTTGAGCCCATTAGACTTCCTTCTCGCTTCGTTTGCAGTTGGCTAACCTGTAAATGGCTTCGACGCTTCCTTTTGTCCTGTCTTTGTCCGACAAAAATATAGTGCACCGCGGGAAATAATTAATATTAGGAAGTGCAGTGTAATGTGCTCTTCTGTAAAAACTCTTTATTACACTGATTTTACTTTTTTTATGCGAGAAATATTATATTTTAAAACCTAGATGTGTATTGGTGCACTATTTTTCTGTTGTGTGGCGGGCTGTAATTGAGAGCTTTCTATTTACATTCGTGGCAGTTTTCTTTTATCGATTGTGAGTGCATGTTAAGAGATTTTCCACATACGTGTTTAAATTTAAATATTTCCCGGACTCACGTACGTGCATATACCTCAGTGAAACTCTTAGACTTCTTCATAGGGATGTTTTCACAGGAGCCATTAGCACTTTACGAAGAGGCGTAGCTGAACAGCTGTCGCGGCGGAGGGATACTTCTCTGAAATAATATGATGTTCACTTGTTTTCGCGAACTGTCACTTTGGCTCATATTTAGGAAAATCGTTCTCCAGCAGGGCTTGTAGCTTAGCGGGGAGCCTACCAAGGGATAGACACCGGCTGCCTCTGTCGCGCATGCGCATAAGAGGGCGCGCGCTATCACCTCTCACTGACTGAGCAGAGAGCCTAGGCTCCCAGCATACACAGGCCTGCACTGCAATGAACGTCCACGTCCCGGCCAGGCAAATCCACCTCATAATCGCTACATAATTATTTTGTATTTGAACACAAATCGAACATGTTGAATTATATCAGTTAACTTCAAATTATCGAGCAAAAATTAATTTATTCATTTGTGCTAAAATAAAGCTCGATATTATTACGTATTATTCCTCACACTATATTGTCATCTGCGATCACTGACAAATGCTACATGAAGACATTCAGGGTGGCTTTCACTCTAGTTGTCAGTATGTTCAGATACCATCCGCCTCAGTCAGGCTACCCGGCTTCCCTGCCTGAGAGCACGGCCTCCTCCGTGCCGCAGGCACGCGGTTATGCCGTTCGGCCGCGTCGAGTGAGCCAGTAGAATACTTGCAGTACAACTGAATGTGAGAATTAATAAAATTCTTCATAAAAATGTATATAATGTAATATTCTCTCAGTTTTTATTATAATGATATGAAATTTAAAAAAACGTAAATTAGAAGTATAAATTTGCTCTTTAATAAATACGTATAATTAAAAAATTACAAAATGCAACGTTTAAAAATGACACTTGATTAAAAATTACAACTTACGTTTTCTAGTTTTTAACCATACTCTTCGAATACATTTCTATTTGATCCATGTTATAAAGAAAATTTGAGAGCGCTGGTTCAGCAATTTGAAAATATATTCAACCGTGCTTCACTTTTCACTGTGACCACAATTAGACCGGCTCAGCACTCCCATTCAGGCAACTTTCTTTGGCCGATGGAGTGGAGACATGTGGGTAGAGTGGGGGTATTAGTTACAAAGTCGGCTATTAGAGCAACTGAAGTAATGGCAACCTCTGGAAAATCAAAGTGAACCCTGCAGCCATACTCTCTGCCTGCTATTGGCATGGCCAGGTCGGGAAGATTATTCATTACTAAGATTTGTGCTCTATTAACATTTTAATTACAGCAAAATTTAATATTTCCTCTCAGATATCTTTGACAGAAATGTATTTCCAATTCGTATTTAAAATTGCCCTCACATTTTGGAATGATGGCTGTTTATTTCTTAACTTATACTTGGGTTTTCGTAACGTGGCACCTGATGGTGTCATCAAGATGGGAAATGGCACCACTTTTTGCGTCTTTCTTGGGTTCTGCCTGGTCAAAATGTCACATGATCACGACCGCGTCAGGCAGAGATGTAAATCAAGCCACTCTAGCGGCAAGACCGAGAAATACACGAAAAACCGTGCCATGTTCCATATTGAAGATAAGGTCCTCAGGCGCCATGTTACGAAAACCTAAGAATATACTGCGGGAGACGAAAGTTTGCTCACGATCTATTGACACAGTCTCGCAGCTCTATACCATAGTTCAACACTATACTTAGGTTTTCGTAACGTGGTGGATGACATTAGGTCATTTCTATACTTCTCTTCGACGCAATGAATCTTTTTAATGAATTCGCGGACGTCCTTCTAAACGAGGCTCATGGCCTCAAACTTGTGCTTATCCAACAGCACCTAATAGACGCCTCTGTCGGTGATGTTGGATTACCACTGTTTTATAAAGGATAATTTTATGAGGTGGGAGGTGTAAGAATGACCATGTCATCCGCCACGTTACGAAAACCCACGTAGAAGTATAGAACATGTCCAGCTTCTACGTTCCTGCGAAGACGTTTAGAGCGCTCCTCTGTCGTGCAATGGTGGCGCTCCCGGTGGCATCCTCCGTGCAAAACCCCGCCAAATACGAATAGCAGACAGGAGCTAGGGATATTTGAAAGGAAATCTAATGCTAATGCAGATGGTTTCTGTTGAAAAATAAACTTAACCAATTGAAATATTAATAAATAATTGTAATAGAAAGCAAAGATAATGAGAAAAGTCAAGGTTAAAAATTCACTAAATTATTCTCTTAAATTGTGTGTGTGTATATATATATATATATATATATATATATATATATATATAGAGAGAGAGAGAGAGAGAGGGAGAGAGAGAGAGAAAGAGAAAGAGAGAGAGAGAAAGAGAGAGACACACGCACACGCGCACATACACACACATAAGAAAATTTTTGTTGTCAGCATTTGTCTATTTCACTTTCAATTGTCATGGCCCATATTAATACAAAGGAAAACAAAATAAAATAATAATTTTGAAATTGATTGTTACATATTTAAAACTTCCGGACACTATATTCTGAAATTTATATTATGTACAAAATACACATTCAACAATTAGAATAACAATTACATCAACACATTTACTTGAGATATAAAATATCAACAGAAAGTGAAATTTCCCGATATAAAATGGCCACTGCACGGAGACTCGCTGGTCATGGGTAATCTTGAACTCCCATGAACATGCTCTGGCTTCTATTTCTGTAATGACAAATGAAAAGAAAAACTTGCAAGAATTTTTTGAAAAGATTTCCATGGGAATTGGGGAAAACGTAATTGCCAACCAGATACTGCACTCCTGGATAATGCCAAACTTTAAACCTTTATCTAGTGGTGAAACTATTTAAATAGAAAAAAATTAGAACCCATTACAAGCTGCCCCATTAATACTTAAAATTTTAAACACACACAATGACCACATAACAGGATGCACATTGATATGTCACAGAATTTTCACTACCCATACACATCAAATCGACCGCCTCCAGTGACGGTATTCAGAGGGGGGGGACTGCAAAGAGTATAGCCGAATAAGGCGGTAAAAATGCCCCCAAACCAAATCGATAATCGCGATGCTCATATGAATGAGAATACAAAATGCCGTACATTCACAAAAAGTCAACCTCCTAGGGCAATCTGTTACAGAGATACAGCGAGAAACGGGTTTTGCATGTTTTTTTTCTTTCTCAGCATCTATCGTGTGTATCAGGGTGAAAATTGCAGACTGGGAAACATAGTTCACTTGAAAGTTGTTTCTTAAACAAATATTGACGTCAAATTCATATTGGAAAATATAAAAAAAAATTGAAATTAATTTTGGACATGAAAACGTTTGAGTAATGTCTCAATTTCCCCATAAAAAGGGTCTTATGACATATTTTTTCATATTTTCTAACAATGCATTATATATATATATATATATATATATATATATATATATATATATATATATATATACTCCTAATACTTTTTTCAATATTTCACAGATAATAGCTCTCGTGTTTAGACTGTAACACATTGTTTAATAACGTCGCTCTTGCCGTGGTAACCGTTCTATCCCTAAATCACTGGTAAAATCTCTTGGCGAGCAAATGCAGAAAACTCACACTTGCGGTTATATTTACAATACATGGAGAAAATGTTAGAAAGCAAAATATTTACAATTTTTTAAAATGACACGATGGTTCATTTCTCGTTTTTCTGCAACTTTTATCATATTTGTGATTTAAAAGCACCTTCATTTTCCAGAATAATTTTGATTTGGGGGCCACAAATAGCTTGGCCAAAATCAACTTTTCCACTGTGAAGAATTTCGGCGAAAAATTTTCCATAGTTTTTGAGAAAATTTGTTCAACATTTGAGAAAATTGTGTTAATGAACACACATGCGAATCAGCGGCGAGTGTACGATGTGGTGAGTCAGTTCTGAGTCAGTCATCGGGGCGTGGAATTTGAAGCAGTGAGATATACTATTTCGATTATTACTTGTTAAATTGTACAGATTTTCATTCCATCAGTTCTCCAACGAACGCGAGAACAAAACCGAAGGTAAACAATTTATAGAGAAATGGAATTTTTGAGGGCGCAGGTCATTGAAGGTGACTGGAATTGGTTCTATGAAAAAAGAGCGAAGTTTTTTTTTTCTTGAGAAGTGTCGTGTAAAAAACACTACTGAAATCGATTGCTTTAAGCGACAATTGACATGTTTAAGACATCCAATTACTCGAGAACCCTTAAAGGGAATCGAATGTTCCAAACAAATTTTCGTCCAGGTACCGTTTTACAGTTTGGCACAAAATCTCCACTTCCTGCTGAGGCTTCTCGAAACATTTTCATTGCAGTTTATTTCTGAAGTTCAGAGGCACGTGCGAAAATTGAATTAACCAGCTGAAGCGACGTCAGAATATTTTCTTTTCACCATCCCCCATAAGACAAAAACAGGTATTCATCGTATTTGTAGTTTGCAATTGATTGTAAATGTTTTTGCCGCCACTTCCCCCTGACCGGTAGAGGTGGCTCAGGGCATCAATTGATGTCACTGCAGTGCCACTGACCGGGAAGTCCAACGTTCCAGTCCCGACGGTGGCAGGGTTTTCAATACTAGCTAGGTAGCTAGATCGAATTCAGTCGCTGTTTGGAGGGGAATTCTAGCTGCTGGCTGCTCTGATCGGTGGCTTCGCCGCTTAATACCTGACGAATGACGGAGCAGAACCCTAACAAATGGTCCACTGCCTGCGCGCGATATTTCCTTCCTCTTCCTTGTCCTATCCTCGCCCCTTATATACACATACACTAACAAGCACTACACTACCACACTTGTCGATGATCGGTCAGGTGCTGAGAGCTTGTCCCGGCTGGGGTGGTGCCCCGCTAGTGGGAGAGTCCTGGTTAGAGGGAAACCCACTAGCCGACGGTAGGTCGGCGCCAGATCTCGCCATCCAGCTGGGGAAGGTCAAAGTCTTCTCCCGAGAAAAACATGCACTACACTTACGGAACTGATGACCAAAGCATTTGGCGCGCCCGGAATCACGAAAAATCGATCAAACCCGCGGTAAAACGTGCACTACACTTACGGGACTAATGATATCAGAAGTTGGCGCCCCGGAATCACGAATCAACCAAACAATTTCACCCAAATCATGCTTGGCCCCTTCCCGGGATGGATTTCCAAAACTTCTCTCATAGTGCCTAGAAACATCGGAGAAGAAATCCGTTTATATGTCAGTCTGTTTGCTCTCTTTTAATAAAATATTACTTCACTAGGTGTAGACAAATTCATTTGGCACAACTGAGTATCGATTTCAAATGTCCACTTTGAGTCTTCCGTTGTTGAAGGATCTCGATGAGGATACAGCCACCTATCTTATTTCCTGCTGCGCAAACAGGAACCTCAAGTGACGCCACAAAACATCTTTTGCAGCAGGGAATTAGGAAAGAGAGAGGTTGTCGTCGCAAATGAAAATTAGTTTAATAGATATTTATAAAATACGAAACTAACGTGGGATTAGATGTTAGTTACATCATTAAACCGAAATAAAAACCAGATAATTTTATTGAAATAAAAAAAATGAGCTCATAGTTCAACATATAAATTGTTCTTTAATTACAGTAAAAGAAAAATAATAAATGATAGATATTTAATAACGGGTGTTCTTGTGTAAGCCATAGAGTTAATAACAGCAAAACACACTATTAAATGTAACATTATTGAACCATTTGTCTAACTTTGAATTAAGAACAATACGACGATTTTTTTCTTCCATCCCTCAAATGCGTACTGAACACAAAGCCGTGAGAGGTCTAATAATGCAGATTATGTCCGATGCACGTGCTGTGAATTTATTAAACGCAGTGACATACCTAATAATGCATATATATATAATATAGTAATATAATTACTAATATATATATATATATATATATATATATATATATATACAGGGTGTCCGGACTTACTCGGACCAAATTAAACCACAGTGCGCGGATGATTGCCAATGACGTCTACAACAAATATTGCACATTTCGACACGATAGATTAGAAAACACAATTATTGCAATTGCACGTATGGAAAGGCTATCGCGCAAACTAGAGTAAAAGCAGTTAGCAAGAGGTAGATATCCGCCATCCATTACGCCTTTCTGCGTTTTCAAACGTTATGCGTTCGGAATTAGAAGCATAATTTGTCGCCGCCGCGGAGAAGTGTGTCTTTTCTTTTGCCGCTATCTGTGCCGCTGGGCAGGGGCTGTCAAACTGGTCGCCCCAGCGAGAACCCTCGACCTTGTGCAAACGTCGCGATTACGGAGCCCGGGCGGGGCGGCAGCACCTGGCCGGCGGGCGAAAAGATAATGCCATCCAGGAAAACACAACAGATACTCGTAATAACTGTAGCCAACGCGACATTGATATTGCATACGTAGTCAACAAATACATTTTACACAAGACATCATCATGAGAAATGTTCAAAATGGCCCCCGCGCATATGGCAACACGCCAGGGCACGGGCCGCAATACTTCGTTGCACACGCCCTAATATGCCGGCGTTCAAGTCAGCCACAGCCGCATGCATACGCGCGACGACCTCGTACGCGTCGGCCGGCGGCGTCGCATACACCTGCTCCTTCACAAAGCCCCAAAAGAAAAAAATCTAAGGGCGTCAGGTCAGGCGACAGGGCTTCCACGGCCAATCCAGCGGCCTGCAAAGTAGGCATCCAGGTGCACGCGAACGTCACGGCCGTAGTGCGCTGGTGCACCATCGTGCTGGAACCACATTCTGGTGCGGAGCGCCAAGGGCACGTCTTCCAGGAGTTCGGGCAGAGCGGCGCGGAGAAATGTGAGGTACGCCTCCGCATTCAGCCTACAAGGGAGCACGTGGGCCCGATTATTCTGTCGCCAGGATGCCGGCCCAAATATTAATAGTCCATCGCACTTGGTGCCGTGACGCGTAACATGGGATTTTCTGGTGCCTACCAATGCTGATTGTGCCTGTTGAACCACCTTCCCGTGTAAAGGTGGCTTCGTCTGTCCAGAGCACGCGTGAAGTGAAGGAGTGTTCATTGGCCTGCTGATGGAGAAGCCACTCACAATACGTCAGCCGCAGTGGCTCATCGCCACCATTCAGCCCTTGCACACGTGTGTAATGGTACGGGTGCAGGCCTTCCTCCTGCAGCAGGGTGTGACAGTCGACCGAGGCAGGTTCACCAGTTGCGCCACAGTTCGTACACTGCTCGTGGGCTCGTTTCCGATGACCTGCAGCACGTCCTCCTCCACAGCGACAGCAAGACGGCGAGATGAACCGGCGTCGGCACTTCGGCGCGGTAACCCGGACACCGTTGCACGCATTCTTGCGTCGAGACGCAGAAACGTTGCGTGTGGGGTGACGCCGATTCGGATATCGCTCAGCGTACTCACGAGCAGCAGCGCGGGCGTTACCCTGGCATGCACCAAAGACCATGTACATGTCGCAGTACTCGGATGCGGCATACGCGTCCATTCTCACCTCTCGTACGAACGCCGTGCCGCGACTCAGCTCCGGACAAATGAACACTGACCTCGGCGATAAGTGCGCGCCGCGGCCGGCCGCGCGCCGGCGTTGCGGCAACTGGTGTGAATCTCACGGTCGACCGCGCTTGTTTGCTCCCGAGCACGGTACAGACTTGGTAAGATTGGTACATCACTACATGGAACAAAACCGTGATTTCCGTTATTATTCACGTTCGCAACAACACCATATATTTTCTTGTTCGTCGTCAGATGGTGCATACGGTGATGCCATTTGGTCCGGTGGAATCCGGACACCCTGTGTGTGTGTATGTATGTATGTATGTATGTATGATATATATATATATATATATATATATATATATATATATATATATATAATTTCTAGTTTTAATTTCAATGAAAACTAAAATCGCATGGTGTTTCATTGTTCTAAAATAAGAGGTAAAATAAAAAAAAATATTTCAAACCATTTACACGCACAACAAACCGTACCATAAAAATTGTAGAAGTCTGATCGCTCCGTTTATGTCAAGTTTCAAACGTTTTTTTTAAACGTTTTTTTTTGCGTCAACTCACAATGCAACGCGTCTCCTAACCCTTTCTTGGATATTGAGCGCTATTGGAGCAATCCTCCGTTACTTTCTACATATACAGCAGAGAAAGCACATGAAACCAGATTTTCAACTGCACGAAGGATACCTGGCACACACTCTTTTCACACACATCTAATGGACTCAAAAAGCCCCATAATTGCAGAAGTATTTTCAAAATCTGAAGATGTATTTATGGATATTGATCGTGATTAAAAGTGGAGCTTGTATGTTTGTTCTTAACAAGTTGTAACGTAACTTAAACTGTATAAAATATTACATACTTCACTACTGCATATGCAGTGCCTGTTTGCCAAGATAATAAATTGTTGCTTTATTGTCACATGCTCAATTGTCTCTGCATCTTGAAAATTGTCACAAAAAAGTATTAATTGCATCTAGTTTTTTTTAAAAAAAATTTAAATTAATTTTTGAAGTTGTAAAACATATCATATAGCATATTTAATTATCTCTTATAGATTGTATTTATAGTGTGACCATCCGAATATTCAACAAACGAATTTGGCGCCGCCGCCGCCATGACACCAGTTTATTCCAAGAAGGAGGGGTGTATCGGAGGTAGGGAGGGGGTTCTCTCCACCCGTTGGTTGAGACGTCTCTAGGCAAGAGGAAAACGTTCTCGTTGTATTCCAGACGGCGTAGAATGAGATTATCTTAAGAAAACAAGTACTCTACATTTTTGTTAATATAGTATAGATTGTGATCAGTGCTTCGGTTGATAGAATGCATTGTGTTAAAAATACAGTTTCTGTTAAAATGAATCATGAACATTCAATAGACTCGTTTAAAAGAAGACAGATTGCAAGAAGTTTTGTAAATAGAGGCTAACATTTACAAACTGTTTCCGCTTGGGCAATGGCACGTAGAACATGTGGTCTGTAATAGTGTGCGTAACGAACGACAGTCCCTTCTGAACAAAATGACAGTATTACAGAATGTTATTGTATTTACTATGTGACTATTAAGCATTGCAAATTAGGCATTGAGTAAAATTCAGAGTATTATGGAATGAGACATTCATATTTATGCTTCATCTTTGCTTGTATAATTCTTTTAATTAAAACTAGATAATTTATCCTATTATACTGATTATGTAAAAGTTAAAGAAGAGTCATAATGGGTTACATTTTATACGTATTTCAGCCTAACATTTAAACACTTGTAATTTTCAAAATTTTGAGAGTGGATTACGTGTTTGGGTTTATTTTCTGATTTAAAATTTCCTGAAACAGAACCGTATTTGAAGGGCATTACTTGTTCCATTCAGGTCTTCAAGGTGGGATGTATTTTAAGAGTCATTTAAGAAAAATAACCTGCAATTAATTCTGCACCTAAAAAAAAATGATTCAGTTAGTGTTTTTATTCTTATCACCAGTTTAATAGAGCAATTAGGATTTTTTTTTTTAAAATTTTTAAATAATAATTGAAGGTTTATTTTAAAATTTGATTAGTGCTGGTGTTCAATTCTTGCTTTAGTCATAAAGAAACTAGCAAATGGACAAATGATTGTCTCATGGTCTTCCACTGTTGTGTGTGTGTGTATATATATATATATATATATATATATATAAAACAGTGGAACACGGCAGATGTAGTTCTGCGCTTCATCTCCCTCTTTATCTTTCGCTCTCCCTTCCTCATCGTCTGTTTCCGTCTCAACCTATCTGACTGCCAATGTCTACCTCATTCTTATTTAGCTGCAAATTCCGCATGCCTCGGAGATAGTGGGGTAATATCGAGAAGTGCCAGACCAGCAGAAAAGTAATAGAATCTTAAAAATCTTTTCGCAGGAACATTATAGGCGTCACCGCTGTGGATCTCATGTGTTAACTAAACCACCTTTATATGTAAATCTCTTATCGCAGACGGAACATTTATAAGTGTGTTCACTACTGTGGATCTTCATGTGATAAACTAAATTAGACTTCCGTGTAAAACTCTTTTGGCAGACGGAGCATTTATGAACGCGTTCTCCACTGTGAAGCCTCATGTGATAAAACTCTTTTGGCAGACGGAACATTATGAGCGTTCCCCGTGGATCCCCATGTGATAACTAAATTTCCTTCTGTGAAACTCTTTTGGCAGTCGGAACATTTATAAGGGCTGTCACGCTGTGGATTCGCATGTGCCTAAATAAACTACTTCTGTCTGTGTAACACTTTTCGCAGACGGAACATTTATAAGGACGTTCACCGCTGTGGATCGTCATGTGGTTAACTAATGTCTCTTATTTGTGAAACTTTTTTGGCACAAGGAACATTGATGAGGGCGTTCACCGCTGTGGATCCTCATGTGTTAACTAAATTACTCTTATTTTTGAAACTCTTTTGGCACAAGGAACATTGATGAGGGCGTTCACCGCTGTGGATCCTCATGTGTTTAACTAAAGTACTCTTATTTGTGAAACTCTTTTGGCATAAGGAACATTTATAGGGGCGCTTACCGCTGTGGATACGCATGTGTCTAACTAAACCTGTTCTCTGTATAAATCTCTTTTGGCAGACGGAACATTGATGAGGGCGCTCACCGCTGTGGATCCGCAAGTGTATCATTAAATTACTTCTGTGGGTAAAGTTCTTTTGGCAGTGAGAACATTGATAAGACTTATCAGCGCTTTTGACCCGCGTGTGCCTCCCCTGGAATTTTATGTTCTTTACCCCCTTCCTCTTTCTCCTCAGCCCCAACGTCACAGCCACTCTCAGAGAAGCTGCCCCCACAGGCTGACTGCTTGTGCACACGCTTTAAGGTCTTCAGCTTCTCTTTCCCTGCCTGCTCCTCGTGCACGGGACTGTTGCTTGCTTTCGCCCTCACTTTCCTCAGGGTTGTGTGGTTCCCTCTACGTGACGATGGGCCATTACCAATTTCAGGCTTTGAGTCTAGGAAGTCACCTGTCGAATCGTATTCTCCAGCTGTGGAAAGAAACACATTGGTAGCGTAAGTCTTGGCATTTTAAAAACGAACTCTCCTACATGAGATTTTAACTGTTTAATGTCAAGCAGCTATTTCGGAGTTGGCAAAGTGGCTGAATGGCTGCAAATGGGTAATTATTTAATTCTTGGCTGCGGCCAACACAGTACAGCTGAGTTTCGTGTCCTCAAGAGACCTCTGTACGGGAGGAGATCTGAATTCGGTGGTCAGTGAACTCCTCCTTCCGTATATATTTTACTGAAGTCTTGTGTTATATTATCCGTCCACCACAAGCACTATATTTCGATGAGGAATGTCAGTATTATCAATACAAGGTACATCAGAATGAAATATTCGATAGTACGTTAGGTTCTAAGCAAGAGAATAAAACACATTCGAATTTTACTGGAATTGTGCATCAAAAACTAAATGCATGCTGACAAAAACGTACTTCCTCAACTAGATGACGGTTAGCCAGTTGCAGGTCATAATGACTAAAAAGGCAGGGCATATAAATAATTTTACTCGGATTCATGATGATTTGTGTCACAAGTACGGTGTGTGTGTCTGGAATTGTGCATTTATGGCTATTTCAAGAATTATTGCATGTCGACTAAACGCACAAGCACGTGCTATGCGAGTCGTGCTGATCGCAGGTGCACGATCGTTTCGCAGGTTCACTTATGTTTTTCACAGTCTTCTTTGCCTTTCTTTACGAGGACAACATTAAAGAAAAAAATGGGAGCAGTTTTTGAGCAAATGTATAAAATATCCAAAAAGGCCATTTTTGCAAAATTTCACAAAAATCTTTCATTTGCGAAAAATTAAACTAGACTTGATTTCATGATCTATTTTAATGAGATTTTATTAAGGATAAAAAAGTCTAACTTCATTAATATAGTTGTAGGGAAGATGCCGAAAACATTTTGAGCTTCAGCGATTTTTGAAAAGTCAGGGATTTCAACCCAAGTGGGATGAGCGCCATTCTTTTAAGCGTCTTTTACGCAGAACACTGTCTAATTCCAAAATTTCGGAACCACTTCCGAAAAGATTCCGGGTATACCACTTCCGAGTACAGTCGACTCCGGTTATAGTGAACTTCTGGGGAATATCATTTTTGGTTCACTATATTCGATGGAACCAAATTGAAATAGAATTTCTCTATAATAATTGATTTTAATAACACAGAGATGAAGCAATATATATTAACAGCACGACCTGAAAATTTGGAGTCTGTATTTGAATTATTTTGTTTGGTTCGTACATTTTTCATTCGTATTTTGTCTAGGTCTTTCTCCAGAGTTCGTGCTCTCTCCACACTTGATTCTGCTTTGTCCTCCGTGATTTGAGTATCGTAAAGCAGTCTTCACACCCTTCGACATCCCTTGTATTGTTGGAACACCATCCCCCTCTCCGAAGGCCCTTTTACTCGCCAAATAAACTTAGAGATGCTTTCGGTAGCAGGACGGCACAAGCAGCTAATGAAACTGATCGCTTTTCCGTGCGGCTACGGCCGATATCGCCAGGCTGTGGCAGTCGCGCGCTTTCTGTCGCCTACGTAGGACACAACGCACTTTGTCCCGCGGAATATCAAGTAACACCAAGCTTGAAGCAAGCAATCGCCAGCTGCAGCCCACGCAGGACGCGGCCTTTGTTTCCGCAGCGAAACCGAGAGGCATAAGGTCATCAGTAAGGTCCCCATTTCCGGTCCGTTACCTTCACCTCAGACGAGACTCCTTCAATTGATCTTTGGCCGATATTTTTTTCAAGGTGCCTAATGTTGAAATTTGTGGCACTGAAACGATATATTCTTTTCTAGGAAGGAAATAATTTCTAGCACTTCATATTTCCTATAAACGAAGTACTATAACCGATTCTTCTTATGCTTATTTGTAATGTATGTGAAACGGGACCAGTAACTTAAGTGCACTATAATCGACAGTTCACTATATCTGAGTTCACTATAACAGGCGTTGACTACGTGTTTTGATCGAGGAGTACCAATTTTCGACAAAAATGGCTGAACGGTTTGGCACTAGCGTTGACCAAAGACAAAAAGACGGACAGACTTTCGTCGTCAATCGAGTTTACGGTATCAAGGACCGACACAATACTGATTCTGACTACAAAACGCGTTAGAGGCAGTAATTTACTAAGTACAGGAAAAATATTGATCCACTTTTTCTCTACCAGGGTCCGAAAATGAGGTGCTTTTCTGTCCAAAAATTCTACTTCCGGCGCACGATTACAACACTTTCTCTTTGTACAAAAGGTGCGAAAGCAAAACGTACAACAGATTTTCTCGTGGATGCGCTACTCAAATCTGTAAAAGTGATAATTCGTATGAATGGGTTTTGCATGAGGGATCGACCAATCAGCAAACTGAGGGTGACAGTAGTCACAGTAATGATTAATTTTTAATAACTTATTCACATACACAAAACAGGAGTGTCTATCCGCGATTCTAAAATAAATGCCTTTCGAACGCTTAAGGTTATTGACATATTAAAACACACCATTGTTTGCATAATATTCGTCCGTCTTCCGTCCGTCAGTCCGTCCACCTCTCAATCTCCGTCCATCCGCCCGTCTGTTCGTGTGTCTGTCCACCCGCCTTAACGCAGCCTTTGTGGGACAAAATGCGCAGTTTGCATAAACAGTTAATTAATTAAAACTGTTGAAATGGTACATGTAACATGATAATGGCACAAGTTAAGTAATACTCACCCGCAGACTCCTCGCGTTTACGAAGAAAAACTTCAGTGCCCAAGGCCAAAGGGTCCTGCAGCAGAAAAAGAAACGATCAGTGAAATGTATCATGACGCTAGTAGTATATTGCCTCTTATTCATTTTCACAATATTGGTAAACTAGCAATTAATGCACCGATCAACTAAATGCTCAATGAGTTTCGAAGTACACTGGGTTATGTAATGTCCTTACTATCTCTATGCCCACGTATGTGATAAAACATAGTGGAATCAAAAATATAGTTATCAAAAATATCACTTTTCGATAAAAAGGAAAAGGTAAATGTACACTAAACTCGTTATTGTTACAAAATCATACACTTTCTCGCACTGTTTGTCACTGTTTTAAAATTTTGATAAATTTTTAAAATTGTCCAAGTACACTTTTCCCAAATTGTCTTTATTCCACGTGATGATTTCACATTGCAATGAAACATGCCTTGTAATAAATGTATGCGGTAAATTCGCACATTAGCCGCACAGTTCGGATAAACCTTTATGGGGAGGTGAGGTTAGGTGGTAACGGATGTACGGGGTCTTTCTCGTAACTCACAACCATGTCTGGCAACACCACCTGTTGTTTTGGCAATTTGGCGACGCGTGAAAGACCTTCGGCTTCCCTTCCACGTTTAGCGCCCTCCGGCCGCGAGCCCTCAGATTTCGGGCAGAGAAAGAGAAAGACAGAAAGAGAGAGAGAAAAAAAGAAAAAAGGAGAGAGACAGAAGAGAAAAAGGAGAGAGACAGAAAGAGAAAAAGGGAGAGAGACAGAAAGAGAAAAAGGGAGAGAGAGCAGAAAGAAAAAAGGAGAGAGACAGAAAGAGAAGAAAGGAGAGAGACAAAAAGAGAAAAAGGAAAGACAAAAGAGAAGAAAGGGAGAGAGACAAAAGAGAAAAAGGGAAGACAAAAGAGAAAAAGGGAGAGAGACAAAAAGGGGAAAAAAAGAGGGGCAAAAAGAGAAAAAAAGGAGACAAAAAGGAAAAAGAAAGAAAGAAGAAAGGGAAAAAAGAAAACAAAGAGAAAAGAGTGTAATTTTAGTCGGAAAAAAAAGCAGCTTCTGGTTTCAATAAACCCTCCTGCGGCCCGACAGTGAAAAAAAAAAAAAGGGTCTCATTCTGACATTTCTAAAAGTCATTTTTCAATTTAAAATTTTTTTTTTTCTATTTTAATAATCAAACCCGGCACAGGTGCTAATAAGAACCTTTTTTTTTCTATGGCAGAAGGTGCTATATTTTTGGTTCACTTTTTGAACCTAAAAACATGAATAAAAAAAAATCTGAAACAATTCAATATTTAAATACGTTTTTTGATACAAACATACCAATCAAAATTGCGCCCCTTCCGAAAACGTACTGGAATCGTTCAAACAACTTTATTCGGGGACGTCTTGTAATGTGTCACTAGTTTCTTAATCCTCTTGGTATGCAGCATGGGGGATCAGCCAATTATTTTGGGTCATCACGGTTTTTGTTAAATAATAAACTTTCTTTATTATTTGTTTTGGTTTTTAGCGAAAAATATGATTTTTTAAATAATTTCCCATAATAAATTCCATTCCGGGTTCCCATAAATAAATATTTAAATCAATTTAGTCAAAAAAAAGAAAGTAACAACCCTAGGCCCGGGGGCCCATTAAATCCCCACTGGTGCAGTAAACGGCAGATCCCCTTTTGCAAAACCGTAATTGGAGGCGTTTTCGCGTCATCCGGGCAAACTATTGCCCCTTTTTGAGATTCATGTTTTTCCCCCTTTCCAAATCATCATAATTTCCCATTTTTACTTTTATTGGAGTTTGGACGTTTTTATGGGGGTGGAGTCCCGTCCCCTTTTTCAAGTCAGATAGCATATTCTTCAACTAATCCAGCTTTCAATTTCAAAATATAATGATTTGTAGTAACTGTACGCTCACGAATTGCATCAGCGCATAATTCATTCTCGTAAAACCCGTTTACTTTAAAATTTCACTTTATGTCACCTACTTGGTTCAGTTAGCACCTTTTAGGGGTGACCCTTTCAATTTTTGTCTACTCTTTTTTATTTTATTAGTTTTTTTTTATAATTTTTTTAAAGTTTTTGTTTTTTTTAATTTGTAGAGTTCAATGAACAAATTTCTCGTATTCATCTTTCAAATAAGCTAAAACAATTTTGGGAAAATCAACAGTATTGAACCATGTTTTAGCTTTAAAGTGGACAAAATAATTAAAAAATTGTTAAATAATTTTTTAAAAAAAAAATTAAAAGGCACTCTTTTTTGGGATTAAAAAGCAACCCCACTCAATTTCCCCTTAAATTGTTTAAAAATTTGATTTTTAATTCTCAAAAAAACAGTTTTTGAAAAACCCTTTTCCAAATCCCCGGGGGTGGAAATGGGTGGGCCTTCAAAATGGGGTTGATGGCGCATGACTTTTCCCCAGAGTCTTGTTTCATTGATCTAGTGTAAAAGAAAATCATGTCATTCTAAATGATTTTTTTCCCAAAAATGATTTCAGACACTGTACAGGTTCACTTCAGGGGCCCCCGAAGGTAATAAATTGTGGTTTTGCCATTACCTCTAACGTATCTCTTCATGTAAACACCAAAATACTTTAGTGTTAATGCGTTAAAAAAGGTTGGGGCAAAGCGTTTTTTCTTCCTTGTCTTCCTCTTCACCTTTTCCCTTTCCCCTCCTCAGGATGAAACACCGTTGGTGGCTTTATCCCTGAAAGTGGAAGAACACTGGAAGAACACTCTCCCCTTTTTTTCTTTCTCTGATCCAATACAAAGCAAGAGACATTTAAAACCCAAAAATATCCACCCGGAGAAAAAAAGAAAGAGAAGAGAAAAGAAAAGACACACACACACACACACACAAAAAATTTAATGCCAGAAGAGCATACTCAATAAAAATAGCGGTTTTAGAAAATTATTGTTAAATTTTTAATTCAATATTTCCTCATAGTTATACAAACCAACTCTTTTAAAAAATATAAATACATGTCCTCATTTCAAAATATCTTTGAACAACAATCTTAAATATTGTTAAATTTGGGAAAGGGGGGCGATATATTGGGACTTTATTGAAGAGAAATAAAAAACTGCAAATGCACTTTTCCTCACTATAAAAAAAACTGAAACGACAAATGTGGACTGAAAAGAAAACTCCGATGCAAAATTTAAAATTTTAAAAAAAATATCGTGTTGGGAAAAAGAAAAAAGTGGCCCCTTCCCCTGATTGTATTCTCGTGTTTAAAATTACGGCAAGTTACGCGCCATGGAACCTATCGGCATGGTTTGAAGCGTGCCCCTTACAAAACGGCCTCTCCTTCAACCTTCATGCAGTCAAACGCGGTATTGCGGTTTTTTACCCTGGCGAGGCGATCTGCCGAAACGCTTTTTCAAACAATGTATTCGTCGCATCTTTCGGGAAAAAAAACTGTATCTACGCCGCCCGCCGCTTCTCATGGGTTCGGGTCGGGCGCACCCTCGGCAGTTAAAAAGGGCTTCATCAGGAAAAAAACTTTTTTTTTGTAAAGTAATCCAAAATTTAAATTTTTGGAGAAAAAATTAACTATCTCGAGCTTTACGTTTGAAATGAAATTTAATCGAAAATTTCAAATAATTTCACAATTTTGCCTTGAATTAAAAGTAAAGATAAAACGGAACTTTTGCCAATTTCGAAAATCAGTTTTTTCAACGATACTGACAATGAGACTTGTTCCTTTCAACTACCTTTACGCTACCCCCGGCAATTTTAATAAAAAGAAATTCAAAGAAATTTTTTAAAAAATTTTGAAATTCTTCGATTTAATTTATCCAAAATCAGAATACCCTTTTTTCCCCAAACCCCCAAATTAATTCAATTGATCAAGGAATATCAATTTTGGAAAATTATCGAACTTTTAGGCTTAGTGTTGCTGCGAACCTGGCGTCAATCGTTTTAAAAATTATAAAGGGCCCCAAAACATGGATTCTACAACCAACAAATAAAAAAGTAATTTGCTACAAGTAGGAATAGAAGAGCGTTACTGTAAAAAAACCGTTTTTTCCATACATTAAAATCTTTTTCCGTAAGCATAACCAGAAAGTAAAAATGCCAATTTTTTGATAACAATTATCATTAAAAAAATGCAAAAATATTTCAAATTTTACGAAAGTGTAATTAATATGCCCGTTTTATCTTTGACGGTTATGTTTGGGGAAAGGGAATTATTTATTTTTACAGCAATATAAAATAATGTTTTTTTTAACCCATTAACTTTGGTGATATAAAGATATCGCACCCTTAAAAAAAAACCCCAAATTTATGATATTTAATAAACACGGGAGATTAGTTTAAAATTTTCCCAAAAAACCAAAAGAAATTTTGGCTTTTTTGAATCGTTGAAGACAAACAACGAGTCGGGGGAGAATTGTAGCGTCGCCAGCATCAAATGACGGGATTTCGTTGACTTTCATTCTCCGTTTATTCGTTTTGACAAATGTTTCTAACTTACATTTTGTATTTTTCAGGCCCCCACAAAACACAGATTAAACCAAAACACACAATGAGCATAAAGTAAAAAAAATCAATATCCCTACTCCCAATATAATATGGCATGAACTTCTCTGACATTCCTCCCAACACTAGTCGTGTTTTCAAATTTCTCGGCACCCTTTCCCGCGATTGGCCTTTGTTTTATCTAAGAGGGAGCTCCCCCGGGCCCAAATCCCCCTCGGGTTCTTGGGTGCAGCCTCCTGTCCGTACTTTTTGGAATCTGTTCTCTTTAAAAAATTTCCCGACTATGCATTCTGATATTAAATGAAATGTTTATCCGGATGTTTTCATTCTTTTTTTTTTAATCCATAAACCTCATTTTAAAAAAGTGTTTGTCCGCCGATTTCTGGCAAACCGGCAAGGGGTTCGGAAATCGGAATAATTATTAAATTATATTATATATTTTAAAACCTAAAAATTATTATAATGGAATAAATTTCATTAAATAAAATTTAAATTTTGGGGGCATTCCGACCCAATTTTAAAAATCAAGCACTGTCTGTACAATTAAAATTTTTATCCATATTACATAACATAAATTCAAAACAAATATCTCACATTGGGGCTTTCTTGGGGCCATTTAAAAAAAAAATTTTAGTTTCGTTTAGGATTTTTAACATTAGATTAAAATTGCTCCCAGTGTGCAGATTGCAGACATGAATATTTGTTTTTTTCCCCTGAAATTTTAGTGACTTCCACAAAATTGACACCCAAACCTATGGGGAAGAAACACGTACAAGTCAACGCCCGTTATTGTTAACCCACAAATATATCAAAAAATGTTTTGTCATTCACAAGTATAGATGGTTTAGAACTTCTCCTTCCTCAAAAACATGCATCAATTCCGAAAAATCAGTTTAAATTTGGAAAAAGGGGGAATTTACAAAAAAAGTTTTCTTTAAAGGGTTTTTTTCGGGGGCCACAGCCCCCCGGTTTTTGGTTATTGATTGTGATTAAAAACGCTCCTGCGGGGTTGTCCCGTTAGTGAGTACATTTTTTTTCTCGGGGGGATCTTCCCCCGGATGGCGAAACCGGCGTCGACCTCCCGTCGGGGGCGGGGTTTCCCCCAACAGGACTCCCCCACCAGAAAAGCCCCCCGTCGCAAAACCCAAACTCCCGACCGATCTCCCCGGGGTATGTGGTAGTGTGGTGCATCCCATTTTTTATGCGTAACGCGGCGAGGATACAAAGGAAAGGGGAAAGGAAAAATCGCGCGCGGTCCTGGCCCGTTGTTAGCCCGCGCAGGCTGCTAGAATTCTCCTCCCAAAAAAACGATGGACTCGACCTGGGTATTGCTAATGTCGAAAATCCCCGACGGTCAAATCAAAAACCTGTCGGGCAGAACATCGTTTTTGCCTACCACCTCTCCCCCGCCCCGGTGGGATCATTTAACCTAATAAAACAAGACAGCCATGACGTTGATATAAACCTTATAAAGTCTTTTACAACAAATTATACACGTCCCAAGCAACTTTTTTAATCTTGGGATTGCAAATGTTGGGCTAAATTTTTCACTGTTGGGGCTAAAAAATAAGGATAATAAGAAAAGGGTAATCCCGATATCTTTTTTCCCCTTTTGCCCCCTTTTAAAGGGGGAAAAAAATAAGTTATGATTTTGTTTATCCCTATGGATAATCCAGCCATACCAGAACCAATAAATTGGACCAACCCCTTGAAGAAAAAAAATAACATTTTGCTTATTTGCACTTTGAAATCAGAAAGAATGAATCGAAGTAATAAACTCTTGGGTTTATTAGAAAAAGAATATTATTCAGTTCGGGGGGTTCCAATGCAGTAAACGATGATTACTGATATAAACCAAATGAACTCTAAAATCCTTACAGATGACAGGGGCACCATCCTGCCCCCCCATTAACATACGCAAAACTTTTTTTAACAAACTTCAACAATAAAAAACATTTTACAAACCTTTAATCAAAATTTTCCCCGTTAATTGAAATTTTTTGCCTTTTTTTACTGGCAGACTCAGGCCATGGGCCTCTTTCCGTCTGACCCAAATTTCTTACCTCCTTTCTCAATCATGGGCGAAAAAATTGGGCGACGAAACAGGCGTTGGGTTTGGGTCAGAGGGGTCATTTAGCAGGATCTTTTCATCGTAAAAGTACCCATGGGGAAGGGACTTCCCCCCCGGGAAAAGGGGTCGAAAGGTTTTTGCCCCAAAATCACGGCTTCGATCGGTTTGAACCCCCAAACTTGGGTATACGTCATCGCTAACCGCTACCATCGCCGCACCACCCCATTATTTCTCTTTTTTTTTTTGAAAAATATTTGGGATATTGAACAAATCTTATCATCTTTTCCCCCTTTTCCCTTCCTACTTACTGGTTTTGTTCATTCAAATTTAAAAATATTTAAAAGTTATTATCATTGCTTTTAGGATCATTTTCAAAATTTTTTATCAGGAGCAATAATTAGTCTCTGCCCTTTTTTTTTTGGACCTTCTAGGGGGACAGAAATTGAGGTGATCCAAATAGCTACAACTTCTTCCCCCATCACCATTAAAAATTTTTATTCTTCTTGTGTTTCTAAATTCAAAGACAAAATAAAAAAACCCAAAAATTTCCATCAGTTCATAACGCAACAAAATTCTCCAAAACCCAAAACAATATAAAACTCTCCCCTCAGTGGGGAAAAAATATTTTACATTAAAATTTCTAAACAACAAATATTTGGGATTACACAGCGTCAAAAACAACACCCCCCAAAATCTACCCTTCACTGTCTTACTTCTCGTTTCTTTCAAAGGGGGAGGTTCATATTTAATCTTATTAATTTTCTATTATGCTTTATATTCACTTTTTTTAGATCTGCATAGTTTTTGGGGCCTGTTCAATCAGAACAGAATCAATTTAAAAAATACTGATGAAAAGGGATATACGGACTAATTAAAATTTCTTTCTTTTTATAAAAATTTAAAATTTATTTCTAAAAGTCAGAACTCAATAATAAAGAATAATCCCCCACAGAAGAAAAAGTTAAACACAACTACCTCTTTCATCTTCCCTCTGCATTTCTCTTTTCAAACCCCCTCTCCTTCCTGCAAACAAAAAAATAAAATCTTTACAGTTTGCAATGCGGGTAGGGCATCAATAATCGACCCGAACTTTACATTCTTGAAAAAAACTCCCTCCCATTTCTGGATATTTAAACAGGATCTCTGTACAAAAATGATAACCAAAAAAAAGGGGCTTTTTTAGAACCGAAGGGACTTTGGGTTTAATTTTCCCCCCTGGGTTTTTATCAGTGAACATGTTTTTTTCAATTTCGTTCACATAAAAATCTGATTTTTATCATTTGAAGAGTCAAACTGAAAGATTTAATTTGAACATATATGAAAAATATAGTGAATTTAAAGTACACCATGCCTCTCGTTTTAAAATTTTAAATTCTATAATCATTTACGGAACTGAACTTTTTTTTTATTTTTTATTTTGGTAATAAACAACAAAACAAAACCTGTTGCAATGCTGCAAAAAAAACACATTTTTGAAAATTTGCCTTCTTACTGTTTTTTTGGAATTGGGGTTGACTGAAATACTAGCAAAAAATTTGTATTTCATAGTCAGTTGACCCTATTTTATGCGTTTGTTTTCCCCTCCAAAGAATCAGAAATATTTTTTTATTAATATTTCAATATTAATTTAAAAATTTACTTCATTTGAAATAATTAAAAAAACATATATTTAAATTTTTGTGGACTTTTTATATGGGGGTTAAAAAAAAAAAATAAATACAAAGAAAAAAAATTAAAGGAAAAGAAATAAAGAAAGAAAAAAGCCTTTCATTTTAAAAAAAATCAATTGAGTTGGGCTCAAAAAAATTATTTCACCTCATAGATACCTCACGTAAGATTTTGAAAAAGGGCAAAGTACAAAGGTAGAAATGTTTTCTCAGTAAGTGGTTTTTCCTACTTAAGCAAAAAAACCCCTTTAATTTCCCTTCTATTTTGATTGAGGTTCAACAATTCTCTTAAATTCCAACACACAACACTAAAGTCTGTCTCCCTAAACAACTTTTTTAACCCAAAAGTTTTTTGGGCACAAATTCTTCTATTTCATTACAAAAAATGTTAATTAAGCTTGGGAAAAATTAAATAATAATTAAATAAATTTTTTAAATAACAAGTTAAAGATCAGTACATTCTTGTTTGTTCTCCTTTTTGTATTTCTTGAGACTTCTTTATAACAGAATTTATTAAAACTGTTACAGTTTTATAAACATTGAATACATTTAATGAAATACCAAATATTGAAGGGGGAAAACAGTAGAGGAAAAAAAAGATAATTTTAATTTTTGCAAAATGGCCAAATTCAACCTGGGCGATCTTAAAAATAGCAGCTCTATCAGATAACTCTGTAGCGTTTGGGTGACCTGCCCACACGGATCACAAAAAAGTTTTAAAGAATAACATCTGAGGTTTCTTTATTAGAGCAAAAAAAATCTACTTTATCATGCCTAGAGTTAAACACGGCAAAAAACAAATTCACAATAATATTCTCACTAATCTGTTCAAACTTGTTCTTTAACTGAAAAACCGAAGAAAATTCAATCCTGTATTCCCAATGTAATTAACGGTTTTTTCTAAAAATTCAGAAAATACAAAGTCTTTAATTTACATCCTCAAATGGAGAAATCCTGTTTACCTGGGCCATTCCATTTCAGAACATTAATAACATGATACTTCATAAAATTTTCAAACATCACTTCTTCATTTACATTCTTCCCCTTGGGAAGTTCCGGACCTCGTGTCCGGAAACAAAATAACTTAGCCTCAACTTTTTATTTTCGCCGAAAATTCCTCCCGGGGAATTTAAACTTCCTTTCGAATGATCATCAGGTTGAGTTTTACCTGAAGGGAAAAAGAATCTTTTATAAACATTCACTGCACCCACATCTTGCCTTGAAAGCAATATTCATCATTTTTTTAAGATAATATAATGGGTGTAACATCAAAGGTCAAGATATTTACATACACATTAAAATAATTTCTTCAGCTAAATGTTGAATTTGAGCTAATACAACTCTTTTCAATAATGAACATAAAGTGAACAGTCTCTATAGTTTTTTTTAAAAAATTAGAAATTAAATAACCTTTAAAAAAAGTACATTCATAAAATAAATAACTCTTGGGTTAAAAGAATACAACTTACGTTTTCGTTTTAACCTCTCCAAAAAACACTTCTATTTGGGCCATGATATGCACAAATTTGAGACATGGGTTAATAACTATAGAATGTTGCCACATATAATTTTTTCACAATGCACACAAACCAGCGGGGCAGAACGCTCCTCTGTCGTGTGATGGTGGCGCCCCCGGTGGCATCCTCCGTGAAAAACCCCAAATACGTTACAGAAAGGAGCTGTGGATATTTAAAAGAAAATCTAATGCTAATGCAGATTTTTCTTAATTTGATTGATTGATTGACTTTAAAATTAAATGTAACCAGTTGGTTTGTTTATGATTTACAATCTTAAATATGTTTTGTATTAGAAAGCAAAGATTAAAAAAAATGTCGAAATCAAAATTCACTAAAAATCCATTAATTTTTCATATAGATAGCCAAAAAACTTTTTTGTTGTCAGCATTTGTCTATTGCATTTCCCCTAATTGTCTGGGTCTAGATTAATACAAAGGAAAAAAAAATAAAGTAATAATTTTGAAATTTATTTTTACATGTTTAAAACTACGAACACTATATTCTGGAATTTACATTATGTACAAAATAAAATTCAACAATTACATCAACACATTTACTTTAGATATAAAATATCAACAGAAAGTGAAATTTCCGATAAAAAATGGCCACTGCAGGAGACTCGCTGGTCAGGTAATCTTTAGCTCACTCCCATGAACATGCTCTGCTTCTATTTCTGTAATGACAATGAAAAAAAAGGACTTTAAGAATTTTTCCATGGGAATTGTGGAAAACGTAATGCCAGATACTGCACTCCTGGACAGTGCAACTTTAAACCTTTTTCTAGTGGTAAACTTTTAAATGAAAACAATTAGAACCATTACAAGCTGCCCATTAATACTTAAAATGTTAACACACACAATGACCACATAACAGGATGCACATTTATGTCACAAATTTTCACTACCCCATCAAATAGATGCACCCAGTGACGGTATTCAGAGGACTGCAAAGAGTTTAGCTGAAGAAGGCATTGAAAATCCCCAAACCAAATCGATAATCGCGATGCTCTTTGAATGAGAATACAAATGCCGTACATTCACAAAAAGTCCACCTCCAGAGCAATCTGTTACAGAGACAGCGAGAAAGGGGTTTTGGGCATGCTGTTTTTTTTCCCAGCATCTATCGTGTGTATCAGGGTGAAATTGCAGAGACTGGAAACATTTTCTTTTGAAAGGTGTTTTTTAAACAAATATGACGTAAAATTCATATTGGAAAATATTAAAAACATTTTTGAAATTAATTTTGGACGTGAAAACGTTGAGTAATGTCTCAACTCCCTAAAAGGGGTCTTCTATTCCACAGATAATTGCTCTTGACTGTGTCAACACATTGTTTAATAACGACGCTCTTGCCGTGGTAACCGTTCTATCCTAAATCACTGGTAAAATGTCAGCATGAGAGCAAAATGAAGAGTCAAAATGAGAGCAAATGGAGAAAAATCGTATTTTTAGTAATTTACAATACAGCAAAAAATGTTAGAAAAGAAAATATTAATTTTTCCAAATGACACGATCGTTTATTTCAGTTTTCTGCAATATATACTTTTATCATATTTATGTTTTAAAAAGCACCTTCACTTTCCGGAATTATTTTGTTTTTTGGGCACAAATAACTAGGCCAGAATCAAGTTTTTCCCTGTGGAGAATTTCGCGAAAAATTTTCCATATTTTTTTAGAAAATTTGGTTCAAACATTTGAGAAAATTCGGTGTTAATGAACACAATGCGAATCAGCGGCGAGTGTACGATGTGGTCAGTCAGTTTGAGTCAGTCATCATGGAATTTGAAGCAGTGAGATATCTATTTCGTTTAAACTTGTAAATTGACAGATTTTCATTCCATCAGTTCCCCAACGAACGCGAGAACAAAACCGAAGGTAAACAATTTATAGAGAAATGGAATTTTTGAGGCGCAGTCACTGAAGGTGACTGGAATTGGTTCCTATGAAAAAAAAAGAGCGAAGATTTTCTTTCCTGAGGTGTCGTGTAAAACTACTACTGAAACGATTGTTTCAAGCGACAATTGACATGTTTAAGACATCCAATTACTCGAGAACTTAAATGTGAATCGAATGTTCGCTGAACAGAATTTTCGTTCAGGTACCGTTTACAGTTTGGCAAAAGAATCTTCCCATTTCCCTCTGAGGCTTCTCGAAACATTTTCATTGCAGTTTATTTCGAAGTTCAGAGGCACGTGCAAAATTGTATTAACTAGCTGAAGCGACGTCAGAATATTTTCTTTTCACCATCCCCATAAGACAAAAACAGGTATTCATCGTATTTGTAGTTTCAATTGATTGTAAATTTTTTTCCCGCCATTTGCCCTGACCGGTAGGAGGTGGCTCGGGGATCAATTGATGTCACTGCAGTGCCACTGACCGGGAAGCCCAACGTTCAAGTCCCGACGGCCCGGGTTTTTCCCAATCTAAGCTAGGTAACCAGATCGAATTCAGTCGCTGTTTGGAGGAATTCTAGCGGCGGCTGCTCGATAGATGGTTTCGCCGCTTAATACCAGACGAATGCCGGAACAAAACCCCTAACATGGTCCACTGACTGCGTGCGATCTTTCCTTCCTCTTCATTGTCCTTTTCCTCGCCCTTATATAAAATAGCCCTAACAAGCACTACACTACCACCCCTTGTCGATGATCGGTCAGGTGCTTAGAGCTTGTCCCGGTTGGTGGTGCCCCGCTAGTGGGAGAGTCCTGGTAGAGAAAACCCACTGGCCGACGGTAGGTCGGCGCCAGATCTGCCATCCAGGGGGGAAGGTCAAAGCCATCTCCCAAAAAAACATGCACTACATTTACGGGACGGATGATCTAAGAAGTTGGCGCGCCCGGAATCACGAATCAACAAACAACTTTCCCTAAATCATCTTGGCCCTTCCTGGATGGACTTCAAACTTCTCTCTTAGTGCCTACAAACATCAGAGAAGAAATCCGTTGATATGTCAGTCTGTTTCTTTTTTTTAATAAAATATTACTTCACTAGGTGTACACAAATTCTTTTGACACAACTGAGTATCGATTTCTAATGTCCACTTTGATTCTTCTGTTGTTGAAGAATCTCGATGAGGATACAGCCACCATCTTATTTCCTGCTGCCAAACGGGAAACCCTCAAGTGACCCCACAAAACATCTTTTTGCAGCAGGAATTAGGAAAAAGAGGTTGTCGCCCAAATGAAATTAGTTTAATAGATATTTATAGAATACGAAACTAACGTGGATTAGATGTTAGTTCATCATTAAACCAGATAATTCTATAGAAATAAAAAAAATTGAGCTCATAGTTCAACAAATAAATTTTCCTTCAATTACAGTAAAGGGAAGTGTCCTATAAAACACGATTTACAAGACCTATCAGTGAGTGAAGCGGGCTGAAGACATACACGGAAGGGATACCAACACGAATAAGGAAGAAACGCTAAAAAGCAACAGCGTCCCAGTGACGTACACGGAACTAATACTGAATTAATCATGAAAAACGAAAGCAACAGAAACAGCGAAACATCCAAAGCCACGTAAGGGCAAATCTGCGAGTGAACACCAACAAGAGTGCGCCACATTGCTTTACAAGCTAACCCGTAATACCAACCTCTGAAACGAAAAGTGACCAGAAGCCTAACAACAGCGACCCTACCGACGACCAAATGGATAGAACGATGTCTGCAGTTCATGCTGCAGGAAAGTTAATGAAAATGACATCGCTATCCAGTGCGACGGGATATGTGAAAGATGGCTACACAAAGTTTGTACGGGAATGACAGCAGGAGAATACGACATCCTGGAAGGAAAAACTGCAAACTTTTATGGTTCTGCGACCAGTAAAATGAACTAGCGCAAGAAAAAACAGAATCCGCCCAAATGGAAAGTCTAGCAAAAAGGTAGATAACATCACGGAATTCTTGAGAAACGAATTGGGGAAAATTGATAATAGAAAAAAAAAATCAGGTTTGCAACAAAAATTTCGAGACGAAGTTCAGGATCGAAACAGGTTATAAAATGAAACCGATATCAAGTAATCCAACTGCAATGAAAGTAAACAACCAGAAATAGAGAAAAAATGGGAAAAAATGTGACAAGAAAAACACTGGAGGCTCATGCAAAAACGCAACCACTCCCGATTGTTGCGTCACAACAAAGCAGAGGCGCACAACAGAGAGGAAAAAAACATAATATTGGCACGAACCAAAATAATGCAGGCTACAAGCAGCAGACAAGAAAGCCTGGCTGTATATAGGCCATTTAAAAGATAACACCACACCCGACACAGTAAAGAACTTCTTGAAAGAAAATGGAATAAGCGGGGACATTGATTGTGAAGAGCTACAAACAAAGGTAGCAAGAAAGCCTTTAAACTCGGAATCTCATACGAATATCTAGGGAAACAGAAAACCAACTTTCTGGCCAACAGGCGTGCTTATTAGACGCTTCAGATTTCGAGGCAATGGCAACAGAAGGGGTCTCCCTCGAATAACAGCATCAAAAATATTGACATGGAACACAGAGGGAGCTAAGAAACGCCTTCGACTATACGCCTAAAGAAAAATGGAATCATTATGAGCAATAATTGAACAGAAACCTTTCTGCTCAAACCATATAAATTACTGGATTTTATGGTCTACACTCCTACGCAGCCCCAACAAAAGGGGAGACCAGAAGGAGGAGTTTAGCTTTCGAAACCAATAATGGGAGACATAACTGAGTTTACAAAGAGCATAATTTGATTATTACGAGAACAAGCAAAATTACTATAATAGGATTATATATTCCACCACAGAGTTCAACTGAAGACGCGATAGAGACTATACTAAACGCAATATCCAGGACCACGGAAAAGAAAAAATGATTCTGACAGGAGACCTTAACTGTAGGATTGACAAACCCCAAACAAAAACAACACTAGTATTGGAAAACCCCAGAGAAGAAGGCTTTACACTAGTGAACAAGAAAGAATGAAGACGTACTTTGCATACAACGGATCAAGTACCAGATCTGGGCTTCTATAAAGGAAAGAAATAAAGATACAGGAACAGAAAGTACTATGGTCATCACCGGGAACACCAATAAGAAAACACGTCCGGTAGAGACAACTTTCAGCTACCAAGCAACCCATGAAAGAAAAAAAACCGTGCAATATATCCAGAAAAATCGACCCCCAAAAGTCATTAAGGTAAATGTGATAAATGAGGCGAAGAAGAGAATATCAGAAGGTCAATGAATGAAGCAATGGTCATGATAGAGAAGAAATTAGAAATGCCACTATCCCGACAAAAACCCGAAAATCGCAGCCGTGGTTCAACAATGAATGCTACAAACTTAGGAAGGTAACGCCCAAATATTTCACAAAGTCAGGACACAAGGGAAAGAAGATGATCTGAAGGGTACAAAAAGAGGAAAGAATATAAAACACTCATCAAACAACGGAAAACAGATTTCATAGAATTGGAAAGTAAGAAACTAGCGGAAGAAGCAAAATCAGACCCATTTGTGACCTTAAGAGGCAGGAAGCACAAAATACAAGCACAGAGATACCTATGACTGTATGGGAAAAAATTTCAAAGGAACAAACAGAGATAATAAATTTTTAGCTTATGATCTCAAAATTCTATGACAAGTTGCAAAGACGCATCACCAATAACTGGGAAGAAATCAAAAAGTCGTCAAAATGACAAAAAAGGGGAAAACGGCAGGCCCTGACAATATCTATAATGAGCACATTAAGACTACGCTAGAGTCTCTAAAACCGATTTGGAAAGAGCTCTTCAACAAAGTTCTAACACAAGAGAAATACCTGACGGATGGAGAAATGCGAAAATAAAAATTTTGTATAAAGGTAAAGGAGACACAAACAATCCCGACTCATACAGAGGGAATTGCTCCAGAAAACAACATATTTAAAGTTTTCAGCAGAATTATAACACTAAGGCTAGAAAAGAAAAGGGAAAACCCCCATACCTGACTGCCAATTGGTTTCGGAGAGGAGAAGCACACAACAGGCAGTTCAATGCCTGATGAATGAAATAGAGACAGCACTAACCAAACCGAAGGAAAATATTACGCAGTCTTTGTAGACTACAAGAAAGCTTTCGACAGGATAAATAGAGCGATACTCATTAGAAAATTGAAGACTTACTGGAATCACACCAACTGGTCGTAGTAATAAGAAACATATTGAGTTTCAAACATGATTGAAATCGAAGACGGAATCACCAATCAAGTCCCATCACAGATAAATGGGTACTCCAGGGCGATCCCTGCCCTATGCTCCTTTTAATATCTGGGCCTCAGACATCACAAACTCTTAAAGCAGTCGCTGGAGACAGTACTTATCATGTATGCAGATGACATGGTTCTCGGAAGCAGGAACAAAGCAGATCTGCAAAATACCCTGATGAAATTAAAAAATGGGCCGATGAAAATCACCTTGACATTAACAAGGGAAAAACAGTACAAATGATTTTTAGAAAGGAGGGAAGACTCGCTTCCCGACGATACACTAACCCCCGAAAAATGAAGCCCTTCAGGTAGTACCAAATTTAAATACCTTGGCATGACACTACAAACGACGAAAATCCTTCAGCGAGCACATTCAAGATAAAACAGCAGCCGCTACAAAAACGATACTTAGCTTAAAAATATCAGAAATTGTCTCTAACTACAGCAAAAAACCAAATTTTAAACAACAATTTCACCTATTGTCACGTATGGAATATGTATGATCTGGGACAACCTACAAGTCAGTGACCTGAAAAGAATTGAAACAGTAAAGCTCGATTCCTAAAAGCTGTATAGGCATTGGAAAAAAAGCACCCCAGACTAGCATACGTGCTGGCAAAGGAGACTTTCTTCATTGAAGACCTTGGCTACAATTCCTGTTACCACATAGGATGCGGGCAACAAGCTGCTCAAAGACAGAAGAGAGAAACAATATCAAATACATGCGACTTCTACTCTACGGGTGCAAGATGAACAGGAACTGGGAAAACACAAATCAGGAACAAAGACATTTAGTAACCGTTTTTGCGATACATGGTTTCCACCATAAAGTGTGCAAGACAAAGAATTTCACAGCCCTGGGGAAAATTGTGTCTGTGAACTATGTGACAAAATTTAACGATACCACTTAGAAATCTGTACAAAGAATAGCAAATCTCTGAGTCATTATGGCAAAGAGAAATTAACATTCAATGCCACTCAGGAACCTTCTTTTTTTATTATAATTACAGTAAAGGAAAAATAATGATAGATATTTAATAACGGGTGTTCTTGTGTAAGCCATAGAGTTAATAACAGCAAAACACAGTATTAAATGTAACATTATTGAACCATTTTTCTAACTTTGAATTAAGAACAATACGACGATTTTTTTTCCGGCCATCCCTCAAATGCGTACTGAACACAAAGCCGTGAGAGGTCTAATAATGCAGATTATGTCCGATGCTCAAGAATTTATTAAACGCAGTGACATACCGAATAATGCATTTGATGGAGAGGTTAAATCAAAGTGAATGAAATGAGTTTTAAATTTTTTTCATATTGAGGTTTATATAAAGAAATATATATATATATAGAAATATATATATATAAATATATATATATATATATATATATATAAATATATATATAAATATATATATATAGAAATATATATTTCTATTTTTAATTTCAATGAAAACTAAAATCGTGTGGTGTTTCATTGTTTTAAAATATGAGGTAAAATAAAAAGAAATTATTTCAAACCATTTACACGCACAACAAACCGTACCATAAAAATTGTAGAAGTCTGATCGCTCCGTTTATGTCAAGTTTCAAACGTTTTTTTTAAAACGTTTGTTGCGTCAACTCACGATGAAACGCGTCTCCTAACCCTTTCTAGGATATTAAGCGCTACTGGAATAATCCTCCGTTACTTTCTACATATACAGCAGAGGAGAAAGCACATGAAACTAGATTTTCAACTGCACGAAGGATACCTGGCACACTCTTCACGCAGATCTAATGGACTCAAAAAGCCCCATAATTGCAGAAGTATTTTCAAAATCTGAAGATGTATTTATGGATATTGATCGTGATTAAAAGTGGTGCTTGTATGTTTGTTCTTAACAAGTTGTAACGTAAATTAAACTGTATAAAATATTACGAACATCACTACTGCATACGCAGCGCCTGTTTGCCAAGATAATAAATTGCTACTTCATTGTCACATGCTCCATTGTCTCTGCATCTTGAAAATTGTCACAAAAAAGTATTAATTGGATCTAGTTTAATTGGTATCTGGAAGAATGAATTATCTTGTGGTTATCATGAAAACTGTGTTCATATTTTTCAAAAAGAATTTAAATTAATTATTTAAATTTTTTTTTGAAGTTGTAAAACATACCATATAGCATATTTAATTATCTGTTAGAGATTGTCTTTATAGTGTGACCATTCGAATATTCAACAAACGAATTTGGCGCCGCCGCCATGACACCAGTTTATTCCAAGAAGGAGGGGTGTATCGGAGGTAGGGAGGGGGTTCTCTCCACCCATCCGTTGAGACGTCACTAGGCAGGAGGGCGAGAGGAAAACGTTCTTGTTGTATTCCAGACGGCGTAGAATGAGGTTATCTTAAGAAAACAAATACTCTACATTTTTGTTAATATAGTATAGATTGTGATTAGTGCTTCGGTTGATAGAATGCATTGTGTTAAAAAATACAGTTTCTGTTAAATAGAATCATGAACATTCAATAGACTCGTTTAAAAGAAGACAGATTGCAAGAAGTTTTGTAAATAGAGGCTAACATTTACAAACTGTTTCCGCTTGGGCAATGGCATGTAGAACATGTGGTTGTAATAGTGTGCGTAACGAATCACAGTTCCTTCTGAACAAAACGAGAGTATTACAGAATGTTATTGTATTTACTATGTGACTATTAAGCATTGCAAATTAGGCATTGAGTAAAATTCAGAGTATTATGGAATGAGACATTCATATTTATGCTTCATCTTTGCTTGTATAACTCTCTTAAAGAGTGCAAAACTAGATAGTTTATCCTATTATACTGATTATGTAAAGATTAAAGATGACAGAAGAGTCATAAAGCGTTACATTTCTATACGTATTTCAGCCTAACATTTAAACACTTGTAAATTTTCAGAATGTGTTCATGTTTATCTGAGAGGGGATTACATGTGTTTGTCATGTGGAGTTTATTTTCTGATTTAAAAGTCTTTGGTAGTTAACACTGAAACAGAACCGTATTCTGAAGAGGCATTCACTTGTTCCATTAAGGTCTTCAAGGTGGGATGTATTTTAATAGTCATTTAAGAAAAATAACCTGCAATCAATTCTGCACCTAAAGAAAATAATAATTGTTAATGTTTTTATACTTATACACCAGTTTGATAGAGCAATTAGGAATGTGATAATACTGAGTGAATATTAATTTACTATTATATCATTCTTTACTTTCTTTTGAAATCTGATTAATGCTAGTGTCTATATATATACATATATATAAAACAGTGGAACACGGCAGACGTAACTCAGCCCTTCATCTCCCTCTTTATCCGTCGCTCTCCCTGTCTCTTCGTCTCTCTCCTTCTCAACCTATCTGACTTCCTACGTCTACCTCATTCTTATTTAGCTGCAGATCCCGCATTCCTCGGAGATAGTGGGGTAATATCGAGAAGTGCCAGACGAGCAGAAATGTAATAGAATCTTAAAAAAGATATCCTGTAGCTTACGGCCAGAGAAACGTTTCTTTGAGGCCTTTAGCCTCAAATTTTTTGAATTTAATCTCCTAGAACGCTTCGATTAGGAATTATTTAACGATATAGATTAAAGAAATGCGAATTTTGTTCTACAGCGCCAATTGGTGGAGTTATGACTCAATTTTCAGCGCGCGCGCACACACAAACACACATACTCACACACACAAGTTCAATGTTTTTCTTATTTATAATTTTATATTATGTAGGCCCGCTCTAAAAATACATTATGCCGTGTTAAATCGAAATAAAAATCTTTTCAGCATAATTGTTATTATTGTTGTATTAAGGTTTTCTAGTTAATGTTATTTTCTTATTTCAGGGAATCTGGGAGGATCCGCTCTAAATTATGGTTTGGCCGCCAAAATTTTAAAAAATCATCTTCGGAGAGAATAAATCTGACGATTGAAAGAGACACGGTCTCATCAGTTTCTCTGCAGTTTATTTAAAAGCAACTAAGGATATAAAAATGATGGGAGTTAAAAAATTTTCAGGACAAGAAAAATGTTAAGTTTAATTTTCTCCGAATTGGCATAGAATGCCGCTCCTGAGAATTAAATTACGTCTCTCGGCAATCTCCTGTGGCAGAGTACTCACATATACATTCATCGCTGTGTATTGACGTGGCCCGAATTGAATGACTTCAACAAGAAAATCTGTTCTCGCCGCATTCTACACTGCCTATGTGTTTAACACTCCTCTCCGTTTTAAGCTTTTCCAGCTGATGATCTGCCGATCGTTCACTATTGTGCATGTGCCCGTTATTTATCTTCTGTGAGGCTTTGGCAATTGTTACTGTGAATCTTTCCGCAGATTAAACATTCATAGCTGTGAATCCACACGTGCTTAACTAAACCATTGTTATTTTTTAATCCCTTCTGGCACACCGGGCATTTATAAGGGCGCTCACCGCTGTTAATTCGCATGTGTCTAACCTAATGACTGTTCAATCTGAAACTCTTTTGGCAGTCGGAACATCTGTAAGGGCGCTCACCGCTGTGGAACCGTATGAGAGGTAACTAAAGTACTCTCATCTGTGAAACTCTATTGGCACAAGGAACATTGATGAAGGCTCTCACCGCTGTGGATCCACATGTGGGTAACTAAATTACACTTATATGTGAAACTCTTTTGGCATAAGGAACATGTATGAGGGCGCTCACCCTGTGGATACGCGTGTGTTTAACTAAATCAGTGCTCTGTACAAATCTCTTTTGACAGACGGAACATTGATGAGGGCGCTCACCGCTGTGGATCCGCATGTGGGTAACTAAATTACTCTTATTGTGAAACTCTTTTGGCATAAGGAACATTGATGAGGGCGCTCACCGCTGTGGATCCGCATGTGTAACTAAATACTGCTTATCTGTGAAACTTTTGGCATAAAGAACATTGATGAGGCGCTCACCGCTGTGGATACGCATGTGCCTAACTAATGTACTGCTATTTGTGAAACTCTTTGACAGACGGAACATTGATGACAGCGCTCACCGCTGTGGATCCGCAAGTGTATCATTAAATTTCTTCTGCATGTAAAGTTCTTTTGGCAGTGAGAACATTGATAAGACTTATCAGCGCTTTTGACCCGCGTGTGCCTTCTCCTGGAACTTTTATGTTCTTTACCCCCTTCCTCTTTCTGCTCAGCCCCAACGTCACAGCTACTCTCAGAGAAGCTGCCCCCACAGGCAGACTGCTTGTGCACACGCTTTGCGGTCTTCAGCTTCTCTTTCCCTGACTGCTCCTTGTGCACGGGACTGTTGCTTGCTTTCGCCCTCGCTTTCCTCAGGGTTGTGTGGTTCCCTCTACGTGACGATGGGCCATTACCAATTTCAGGCTTTGAGTCTAGAAGTCACCTGTCGAATCGTATTCTCCACCTGTGGAAAGAAAACTTGGTAGCGCTTGCTTTCGCCCTCGCTTTCCGGTGCGGATTTTAACTGATTAATGTCAAAGCAGCTATTTCGGAGTTGGCAAAGTGGCTGAATGGCTGAAAATGGGTAATTATTTAATTCTTGGCTGCGGCCAACACAGTACAGCTGAGTTTCGTGTCCTCAAAGAGTCCTCTGTGCGGGAGGAGATCTGCATTCGGTGGTCAGTGAACTCCTCCTTCCGTACATATTTTACTGAAGTCTTGTGTTATATTATCCGTCCACCACAAGCAACATATTTCGATGAGGAATGTCAGTTCTATCAATAAAGGTACATCAGATTGAAATATTCGATAGTACGTTAGGTTCTAAGGAAGAGAATAAAACACATTCAAATTTTACTGGAATTGTGCATCAAAAACTACATGCATGTTGACAAAAACGTACTTCCTCAACTAGATGAGGAAGTTGCAGGTGATTATGACTAAAAAGGCAGGGCATATAAATAATTTTCACTCGGATTAATGATGATTTGTGTCACAAGTACGGTGTGTGTAAGCATGTGCACGTGTGTGCCGGAGTTTTATGGCTATTTCAAGAATTAGTTGCATGTCGTTGACTAAACGCACAAGCACGTGCTATGCGAGTCGTGCTGATCGCCGGTGCACGATCGTTTCGCAGGTTCACTTATGTTTTTCACCGTCTTCTTTGCCTTTCTTTACGAGGACAACATTAAAGAAAAAATTGGAGCAGTTTTTAGCAAATGATTAGAAAATCCAAAAAGGCCATTTTTCGCAAAATTTCACAAAAATCTTCCATTTGCGAAAAATTAAACTAGACTTGATTTCATGATCTATTTTAATGAGATTTTATTAAGGATAAAAAAATCTAACTTCATAATATAGTTGTAGGAAGATGCCGAAATTATTCTAAACTTTAGCGATTTTGAAATGTAGGATTTCAACCTAAGTGGATGAGCGCCATTCCTTTAAGTGTCTTTTACGCAGAACACTGTCTAATCCAAAATTCGAACCACTTCCGAGTACAGTCTACTCGGTTATAGTGAACATCTGAGGATTAAAATTTTGGTTCACTATATTCGATGGAGTCAAATTTAAATAGAATATCTCCATAATAATTGATTTTAATAACACAGAGATGAAGCAATATATATTAACAGCACGACCTGAAAATTTGGAGGTCTGTATTTGAATTATTTTAATTGTTTGGTTCGTACATTTTTCATTCGTATTTTGTCTAGGTCTTTCTCCAGAGTTCGTGCTCTCTCCACACTTGATTCTGCTTTGTCCTCCGTGATTTGAGTATCGTAAAGCAGTCTTGACACCCTTCGATATCCCTTGCATTGTTGGAGCACCATCCCCCTCTCCGAAGGCCCTTTTACTCGCCAAATTAACTTAAAGGGCGTTTACACGGAGAGATTTTCTCCTAACTTTCGGGAATGGGTTAGAGACACGTGTAAACTCAGAGAACGATCTTCTCCCGGAGACATGACGTCACAGGAGATCTTCGAAGTTTCCAGGAAGAACAGTGTAAAGGCTCTGGTATCGTTGAGAAATCGTATCTCCTGGGAGATAAAAAGTATTCAAAGAGATTTGGGAAGAGTTTCGCTCTCTTGGTATGTATCCATGCACTGGATCAGCCTTTCTATGTCTGTTCGTGTTCAAGTGTCCGTGGATTTCGGATCTTTGGGAAATTTTACACATGGGAATTATAAATAAAATGACAAAGAACTGTATGTATCTCCAGTAGCCACAAACCATAGCGTCAAATTAAGTATATATCCCCAAGAAATACATTACCGCATGATGGTATCTTGTTTTCTAATTGCTTGGGATATTTTTCTTAATAACAAATCAAATTCTTCTCGAGTTAGACGTGCGAAATTTTTATACAAAAATCCTCTTCCTTTATATCCTTTTTAATAATAATAATGTTAATATATTAAATATATATTCCTTTAATAAATAAAACTCGAAGTTACGAATTAATTGTGGAATTTTGTTTTCATACACTTGCCCTATATGGTGTAATGACTCTACTACCAAATTTAACAAATTTCAGATCATTCAAAATAAATTCCTTCCAAAAATTTGCATGCTCGCTAGTTTATATCAATAAACAAATATACAGATAATTTAATATTGATAGTATATAATAATTGATTCTTTCAAATCGTTTATACTTAACTTCACAAAAAGATTCTATAACAAATTATCAACTTAACTTTCAAAACTTTACATTAGGTCAAAACTATTTTCTCGAATGCGATCAAGTTTTCCAATAGTCAATCAATTTTTAGTCCTCCATTAATTAAAACTTGTTTTATTTTATTAATTTCCAAAATTACAATGCAATTGAACAGGTAGTAAATAAATATTTTTTTTATCAAAATTCTCTTCCTGCAATTCCTCCATCAGAGTTTTATAAATACTTAGCTCTTCTTTGTAAAACGAATCACCCAACTTGTCTCTTTCTTTTTCTTCGCTTCTTCAAAATTATTAAAGCGGCACAAGCAACTGCAAGATCTGTCACATTCTAACCTCAAACTGCTTGCCGCTGCTCATCGGCTGCTTATTCAACATGGCGGCGCCAAAGAACATCTAGAGACATTTAAATCAAGTGTAAACAGCAAGGAGATACTTTTCCGGAGAGATCTCAGGAAACTTCTCTCCTGGGAGTTAGGAGACTCGCGTTTCGGGAGATATTTTCATTCGCGTAAAGGCATCTAGAGAGTTTATCTCCTAACTTCAGAAAGTTAGGAGACTTCTACTGTAAACGCCTCCTTAAGAGATGCTTTCAGCAGGATGGCACAAGCGGCTAATGAAACTGATCGCTTTTCCGTGGGCACGGCCGATATCGCCAGGTTGTGGCAGTCGCGCGCTTTCTGTCGCCCACGTAGGACACAACGCACTTTGTCCCGCGGAATATCAAGTAACACCAAGCTTGAAGCAAGCAATCGCCAGCTGCAGCCCACGCAGGATGCGACCTTTTTTTCCGCAGCGAAACCGAGAGGCATAAGGTCATCAGTAAGGTCCTCATTTCCGGTCCGTTACCTTACCTCAGACGAGACTCCTTCAATTGATGGCGATATATTTTCAAGCTGCCCCAATGTTGAAATTTGTGGCACTGAAACATATATTCTTTTTTAGGAAGGAAAAAATTTCTAGCACTTTATATTTTCTATAAACGAAGTTTACTATAACAGATTCTTTTTATGCTTATTTGTAATGTATGTGAAACGGACCAGGTACTTAAGTGCACTATAATCGACAGTTCACTATATCTGAGTTCACTATAACAGGCGTTGACACGTGTTTTGATCGAGGAGTACCAATTTTCGACAAAAATGGCTGAACGGTTTGGCACTAGCGTTGACCAAAGACAGAAAGACGGACAGACTTTCGTCGTCAATGGGTTACGGTATAAAGGACCGACAAAATACTGATTCTGACTACACAACGCGTTAGAGGCAGTAATTTACTAAGTACAGGAAAATATTGACCCAAATTTTTTTCACTACCAGGGTCCGGAAAATAAGGTGCTTTTCTGTTCTAATTCATTTCCCGCGCACGATTACAACACTTTCTTTTACAAAAGGTGCGAAAGCAAAACGTACAACCGATTTTCTCGTAAGCGCTACTCAAATCTGTAACAGTGATAATTCGTATAAAAGGGTTTTGCATGAGGGATCGACCGATCAGCCAACTGAGGGTGACAGTCCTCACAGTAATGATTAATTTTAATAACTTATTCACATCACAAAAAGGAGTGTCTATCCGCGATTCTAAAATAAATGCCTTTCTAACGCTTAAGGTTATTGACATATTAAAACACACCATTGTTTGCATAATATTCGTCCGTCTTCCGTCCGTCAGTCCGTCCACCTCTCAATCTCCGTCCATCCGCCCGTCTGTTCGTGTGTCTGTCCACCCGCCTTCACGCAGCCGTTGTGGGATAAAATGCGCATTTGGATAAGCAGTTAATTAAATGAAAACTGTTGAAATGGTAAATGCAACATGATACTGGCACAAGTTAAGTAATACTCACCCGCAGACTCCTCGCGTTTACGAAGAAAAACATCAGTGCCCAGGCCAAAGGGTCCTGCAGCAGAAAAAGAAACGATCAGTGAAATGTATCATGACGCTAGTAGTACATTGCCTCTTATTCATTTTCACAATATTGGTAAACTAGCAATTAATGCACCGATCAACTAAATGATCAATGAGTTTCGCAGACACTGGGTTATGTAATGTCCTTACTATCTCTATGCCCACGTATGTGATAAAACATAGTGGAATCAAAAATATAATTATCAAAATATCACTTTTCGATAAAAAGGAAAAGGTAAATGTACACTAAAATCGTTATTGCTACAAAATCATACTATTTCTCGCACCGTTTGTCACTTTTTAAAATTTTGATAAATTTTTAAAATTGTCCAAGTACACTTTTCCCAAATTGTCTTTATTCCACGTGATGATTTCACATTGCAATGAAACATGCCTTGTAATAAATGTATGCGGTAAATTCGCACATTAGCCGCACAGTTCGGATAAACCTTTATGGGGAGGTGAGGTTAGGTGGTAATGGATGTACCGGGTCTTTCTCGTAACTCACAACCATGTCTGGCAACACCACCTGTTTGTTTTGGCAATTTGGCGACGCGTGAAAGACCTTCGGCTTCCCTTCCACGTTTAGCGCCCTCCGGCCGCGAGCCCTCAGATTTCGGCCGAGAGAGAGAGTGGCTAATTTTAGTCGGAAGAAAGAAAGCAGTAACTGTCCTGGTTTCCAATCAACCTCCTGCGGCCACGACAGTGAAAAAGAGTAAAAGGCCGTCACTCTGAGCATTTACTACTGTAATGGAACGTCTTGCCTACTTATCCCAAATCTGTATGTAACCGCACCACGTTGCGGCGACAATATGAAATAAAACGACTATACCTTGAATTTTCTACTCTATATAAAAATCTATACAAATTTATGCCCTGCTAACTTTTGCCTCCTTTATCTAAAACTGTGCCCGTTATTAGCTACTCCTTCAATGTTATAAAACTATTGAGCGTGAGGCTGTGGTTGGCCTGTACAGGAGCCTAACGAGATACTTGGACACTTGGGCGTAGGTCACTGTTTAATACAAAATCACGAAATCATATCATATGGCTTACTGTCGAACCAAATACGTCCGGCATTATTTATTCTTTTTCCCGGGTTTTTACTCTCTCACACTCGCTGGACATACAACAAAAACATACACAAATGCAATACAATAAACAACAAACACAATACCTGAAATACATAAAATCACATTCACACTTACTATTTACACAATCGACAAAAAAAAACAAATCATTCACACTTGAATGCGCATCCCTATTCTGTCTGAATATAGCCTATTATTATTTCCGCAAAACTTGGTCTTGTACATTAAAATCTAGTCTGTTCTTTCTTCCATTTATCTGAACTATTAAATTACGCAAAGTTATTGCACTTTCCTTTCGTAGAAATCGGCCATCCGCGTAACGCCATTGTTCCATATCACCTCCGTAGTATACACGTAGCATCCATTAATTCATCTCCCACAGCATCCATCCATTTCCACACGTTTGTTAACGACAAATTTACTTTAAATGAAGAATATCCCTGATTAAAACTACTCACTAATTACTATACTAGTTTTGTTAACTGCGACCGACAATATGGCGACAGTGTTCCGCGAACGCTGTTTTGTGAAATATATAAATATCTCTTCCGCGTTTTATCTTTCCATTAACTCGACAGTTACTAAACACGATATATTTCTACTATTCACAAACTGAACGCAATTTTCTATTAAAATAAAAATTTTTTGGGAGCGTTTCAACATGCGTCCGTATTCAGCTACTTCGACCCTCTCCACGTCATTGTTGTGTCCGGATCGTCAGCTCTTTTTTCTTTTAACATCACACGATCGCTGTTGCTTCTCCTACAAAATATTACATCATTTAATTTAATTCACATTTTCTGTTCTGGCGTAGCCTCAGAAGTTTCCCAACGTTGCGACTGTTACCATAATTTTCTAAATGATTTATTCTGTTGGTTCTTAAGTTTTGTTTGTATTGCTTCACGCGTTCTCTTAATTTCGCCTACAAACACCTTTTGATTTACTGAACCTTAAAGCACAACAATGGCTATCATGTCTGTTTACAAGCTGGAATTTATACTATACAAAAATGTTCATATCTTTCGAACGCGTGATGCGATTTCCTTCAAATAACTTGCAAACGACTTCGCTACATGAACGCTACTGCCTATCTTGCCCCAATTGTGAATTTGTCGCGTTTTCCGTTTACTTCTCAAAACTATCGCTACGACATCGCCTTCATCTGTTTTTACAGTTCATGTTAATGTTATGCATTTTCTATTTATTCTTTGACTTGTGCCTTATTCTTGGGGGGAATCATGGAATATTACACTACAAAGTCAGTATTGTTTCCAATTTAAGGAAATTATATTTTATTATTTTCAATAATCGAAGGGGCCTCCAGCACAAGGTGCTAACTGACAAAAACCTACTTTTTTTTCTAGTGGCAGAAGGTGCTATATGTGCCAGTTAGCACATTTTGACACCTGACAGACACAGTGAATAAATAAAATCTGAAACAATTCTATGTTTAATAACATTTATTGTGATACACAACATACCAATCAAGCAATTGACGCTCACTCTCCAAGAAAACGTACTGGAAGTCAGTTCAAAGCAACTTTAGTTCAAGAGACAGTCTTGTAATGTTCACTATTTTCCCGTTGAATCCTCTTGGTATGCAGCATGGGCGGATCCAGCCAATTTTTTTGGGAGTCATCACGGATTTTTGTTAAATAATAAACATATCTGTTATTATATTGTATATGGTTTTTAGCGTATAAATATGATTGTTTAAACAATTCCATAATAAATTCCATTCCAGGTTCCATAAATAAATATTTAAATCTATTTAGTCAAAGAAAGAAAGTAACGAACCTTAGCCTTGGCAGGGGCCCCCTTGAATCCGCCACTGGTGCGCAGTGCCACGGCAGATAGCACCTTTTGATATTACCGTAATTGGAGGGTTTTCGCTTGAACTGCATCCCCTTGTAGCTTTTAAACTATTGTCCAGCATATTGAGATTCATATTATTCGCCCCTTTTCCAATCATCATAATTTACGTGCATTTTTTACTTTTATTCGCGAGTTTTAGGACGTTCGTTATGGGTGGTGTGAGTGCCATGTCCGCCAATTTAAGTCAGATAGCATATTCTTCAACTAATGCCAGCTTTCGAATATAATGATTTGTAGTAACTGTACGCTCACGAGATTGCATCAGCGACATAATTCATTCTCCTTGTCACTTTCGGCGGAAATGTCAGTTAGCACCTTTTACTGGTGAGCCTTTCAATTATTAATGTACTACTCATTTTTATTTTATTAGTGTTTTTTTATAATTTTATTAAGATTTTGTTTCTTTAATTTGTAGAGTTCAAATGAACGAAATTTCTCGGTATTGCATCGTTTTAAATAAGCTATCAACAATGTTGGAAGACAAGTTCAACAGTATTGGGACTTTACATGTTTTTAGCGTTATGTGCGACAAAATCGAATTGAAAAATTGATAAATAAGTTTACAGTAAAAAAATTCAAAAGGCACCGCTGTTTTGGGATTGAAAAAACCAACTCCGCTCAAGTTCCATTAAATGCGATTAAAATTTGATATTTTAATTCTCAAACATGACGGTTTGAAAAAACCCTGTGTCCCTGCATACACTTTTGCGGGGTGGGAAATGGAGAGGGCCTTGCTACCGTGGGGTTGATGGCGCATGACTATGTGAGAGTCAATTGTTTCTTTGATCGTAGTGTCAAGAAAATCATGTCATTCTCAATGAGAGTATTTCTTCACGAAATGATTTCAGACAGCTGTACAGAGTTCACTTACCCAGTGTGCCACCGAAGGTAATAAATTGTGGCTTTGCCATTACCTCTAACGTATCTCTTCATGTAGCAACGACTTTCAGAATACACTAATTAGTGTTAATGCATTCAAAAGGAAATTGGGGCAAGAGCGTGTTGTTCTTACCTTGTCTTCCTCGTTCACCTCTTCGCTGGGAACCTCCTCAGGATACAGAAACACACCGACTGGTGGTTTTATCTCCTGCAAGTGGAAGAACACTCACACATTTTTTCTTCTCTGATCACAATACAATGCGAAGAGACATATTCAAAACACGAAGTATCCATCCAGAGAGAGAAAGAGAGAGAGAGGGGGGAGGGAGAGAGAGAGAGAGAGAGAGAGAGAGAGAGAGAGAGTCACACACACACACATTTGCAATGCCAGAAGAGCATACAATCAATAGAAATAGCGGTTTTTTTATAATATTATTGTTTAAAGTTTTTTTAATTACATATATTTCACTTATAGGTATACGGAACCAACTCGTTTTTTCGAAAAAATATAAATACATGTCCTCATTTCAAAATATCTTTGAACAACAATCTTAAATATTGTTGAATTGTTGAGGTGGCGATATCTTGGGGGAGCTTTATTGAAGAGAATGGCCGAGAAAACTGCTAATGACACTTGTCGCACTCTGACTATAAAAGAAGCTTCTGAAAACGACAAATATGAGACTGTAAGCAAACTCTGAGATAGCATAATTAAGTATTGAAAAAATTATCGGTGTTAGGGCAAAAGAAATAAGTGGTCCCTTCCTGATTGTATTCTCGTGTTTAATGAAATTCACACGGCACGGGATTCACGCGCCATGGAGAACCTATCGGCATGTGGCTTCGGAAAGCGATGCCACCTTACGAAGGCGGCCTGTCGCATCTTATCTGCGTATGACGTGCAATGAGGAAAAGTGAATTGTGTGCACATTTTCAAAATTCTGTGATCCCTACACTAAGTCATATACTACTTAAATTTTGAATTTTTGAAAGGGAGAAAAAAAACAAAAAACTCCCATGTAATAAAATCTATTTTCAAGTATAAACAAGCAATAAATTTTTAATTTTGAAAGGGAGAAAAAAAAAACAAAAAAACTCCCATGTAATAAAATCTATTTTCAAAGACAAATAAGCGATAAATTTTGGCTCTTATTACTTCATGCCGCGACAACATGGTAACGATAATTTGAATAATTGTATTTCCCACTGAATTCTAGAAGACGTGCACAGAAAATGAAGTTACATTTATGTCCAGAAGCGAAACAAGGGGCCATCTCAGCATTTGCTCAATGGATCACGGAAACTGGACGAAAAACCTGATCGAGATGGGGGTCATTGACCCGGAAGCTGTAGTACAATAGTTGTTACAGGTTGTTTATACTCATTTATACAGTCCAAATGGTAAATAATGCATTATGTATCATTGTTAAAATTAATGTTACTTTTCTTGTGATGCTCAGTATAGTCTCTAATTGTATAGAAACAGTTATGCAGCAGAAACGATTTCACTTGGGATTTAAACTTTTCTATTGAATTTAATCGTTTAATGTCATCTGGCAAAGTGTAAAATAATGTACAGGTATTGTATGTGAATTTTTTGTAATGAGCTATTGATACTGTCCCCTGATGAATATGATTTCTACGTCGAGTGTTATAGTAATAGACTTCGGCATTTTCGGAAAATATATTCCCGCCCTTGAGTAAGTCATTTTTTACAAAAAACACTGATTCGTAAATAAGAAGACACGGTAATGGTAGAATTCCTAGATTAATGAAGAGAGGCTTACATGAATCACGTGGGTGGGATTTGGTTATTATAATCTAAAAGTCTGGGAGCTATAAGATGTATTTTCCAGAATATTATGCCATATCTCAGGCGGGAATGAACATTCGCGAAGTATACACAACGAGCAGTATGAAGGCTGACTGAATTTGCAAGAATTCTAAACGCGTAGCATAATGAACTTAATTTTGTGTTCAATTCATTTAAATCGACGTTCCATTTAAGGTTTGACTGAATTGAGAGACCTAAAAATTTTGTTGCCTTAACAGCAGTCAATGGTACATTGTTCATTTTCAATGGAGCACAGAATTGTTTATTTGAAATGGAGAACTGCATTAAAACCGTTTCTTTTCGTTTACTATTAATTTGTTATTTCGGAACCAATTTGAAACATCTGATATTGTACTATTTACGGTTTCTTTATTGCAAAGGATGTAGGTATCATCCGCAAAGAGAACCGTTCTTACGTTTCGAATCGTCGACGGCATATCGTTTACGTAAAGTAGGAACAGAGTAGGGCCTAAAATCGATCCTTGAGGAACTCCACATGCAACGGGCAAAGAGTCGGAAAGGTGCGTACGTAATGTTCCATCATTCCAGTAAGGTATTTCAACTCTCTGAGATCGTTGTTTAAGGTACGAACATAACCAATCTAGAGCAATACCACGAATTCCATATGAAGGTAATTTGGAAAGTAAAATGTCATGATCAATGACGTCAAAAGCTTTTGAGAGATCTAAAAATAATCCAATAGGTTGCTCATTTTGATCCAATGATGAGGCGACATCTTTAAGAAAAGAAAATATAGCTGTTTCCGTTGATTTTGATTTTCTAAATCCATGTTGGCAATCTGAAAGCGCGTCGTGTTTAGTGAGAAAGGTTTCCATTCGTACGTAAAAAGCTCTCAAATATTTTTGAAAAACTGATAGAAAGAAATGGGCCGATAATTTTGAATTTCATTTTGTTGCCTTTTTGAAAAGCGGCTTAATGTTAGCTGTTTTGAAAATATCTGAAACGTTCAGTGCATAAAGATGCATTAAATATGTGAGTTAACGGGTGTATAATGGCATACGCACAAGTCTTTAACAAAGAATCCGGGAATTCATCTAAACCGGACGAAAATTTATTTTTAATTTACCGATTATTTTGAGAATTTCATAGGAAGAAGTTTCGGAAACGAACATCGTGTCTAAAATTTTGGGTGAACTGTCTGTTTTGAATTTTGTGCCTGAAGACCCTTAGTGAGATCGGCAGCAATTCTCGAAAAGTATTGGTTAAAGAGATTAGCCACTGTTGCCGGATCGTTCACATTTATATTGTACTGTATATTTATATTATATTATATTGTACATTGTTTTTGTGGCGTATACAATATGATTGTTTAAATAATTCCATAATAAATTCCATTCCAGGTTCCATAAATAAATATTTAAATCAATTTAGTCAAAGAAAAGAAAGTAACGAACCCTAGGCCTTGGCAGGGCCCCATTGAATCCGCCATTGGTGCGCAGTAGCCACGGCAGATAGCACCTTTTTGCATATTACCGAAATTGGAGGCGTTTCGCTTGAACTGCATCCCCCTTGTAGCTTTTAAACTATTGTCCAGCATATTTGAGATTCATATTATTCGCCCTTTGATAATCATAATTTACCTGCATTTTTTACTTTTATTCGCGAGTTTTAGGACGTTCGTTTTGGGTGGTGTGAGTGCCTTGTCCGCCATTTCAAGTCAGATAGCATATTCTTCAACTAATGCCACTTTCGAATTTCGAATATAATGATTTGTAGTAACTGTACGCTCACGAGATTGCATCAGCGACATAATTCATTCTCGTATAACCGTTCTACATTGAAATGTCACTTTCGGCGGAAGTGTCAGTTAGCTTTTTTTTTATTAGTGTTTTTTTATAATTTTATTAAGATTTTGTTTGTTTAATTTTAGAGTTCAAATGAACGTATTTTTCGTATTGCATCGTTCCAAATAAGCTAACAACAATGTTGGAAGACCAGCTCAACAGTATTGCGACTTTACATGTTTTTAGCGTTATGTGCGACAAAATCGAATGTTTTGGATTGAAAAACCAACTCCGCCAAGTTCAATTAAATGTGATTAAAATTTGAAATTTTAATTCTCAAACATGACGATTTGAAAAAACACTGTGTCCCTGCATACACTTTTTCGGGGTGGGAAATCGAGGGGGCCTTGCTACCGTGGGGTTGATGGCGCATTACTATGCCAGAGTCAATTGTTTCATTGATCGTAGTGTCAAGAAAATCATGTCATTCTCAATGAGAGTATTTCTTCACGAAATGATTTCAGACAACTGTACAGAGTTCACTTACCCAGTGTGCCACCGAAAGGAATAAATTGGCTTTGCCATTACCTCTAACGTATCTCTTCATGTAGCAACGACTTTCAGAATACACTAATTAGTGTTAATGCGTTCAAAAGGAAATTGTGGCTAGAGCGTGTTGTTCTTACCTTGTCTTCCTCGTTCACCTCTTCGCTGGAACCTCCTCAGGATACAGAAACACACCGACTGGTGGTTTTATCTCCTGCAAGTGGAAGAACTCTCTCATACATTTTTCTTTCTCTGATCACAATACATGGCGAAGAGACATATTCAAAACACGAAGTTTCCATCCGGAGAGAGAAAGAGAGAGAGGGAGAGAGAGAGGAGAGGGAGAGAGAGGGAGAGAGAGAGGGGGAGAGAGAGAGGGAGAGAGAGAGGGAGAGAGAGAGGGAGAGAGAGGGAGAGAGAGGGAGAGAGAGAGGGAGAGAGAGGGAGAGAGAGAGGAGAGAGAGAGGAAGAGGGAGAGGAGAGGAAGAGGGAGAGAGAGAGGAGAGGAGGGAGAGAGAGAGGGAGAGAGAGAGGGAGAGAGAGAGGGAGAGAGAGAGGGAGGAGAGAGGGAGAGAGAGAGGGAGAGAGAGAGGAGAGAGAGAGGGAGAGAGAGAGGAGAGAGAGAGAGAGAGAGAGAGAGGGAGAGAGAGAGAGTCACACACACATTTGCAATGGTAGATGAGCATACAATTAATAGAAATAGCGGATTTTTAGAAAATTATTGTTTATTTTTTAATTACATATATTTCACTCATAGTTATACGGAACCAACTCGTATTTTCGAAAAAATATAAATACATGTCCTTATTTCAAGATATCTTTGAACAACAATCTTAAATATTGTTGAATTGTTGAGGTGGCGATATCTTGGGGGAGCTTTATTGAAGAGAATGGCCGAGAAAACTGCTAATGACACTTGTCGCACTCTGACTATAAAAGAAGCTTCTGAAAACGACAAATGAGACTGTAAGCAAACTCTGCCATTGCATAATTAAGTATTGAAAAAAATATCGGTGTTAGGGCGAAAGAAATAGGTGGTCCCTTCCTGAAATTCACACGGCACGGGATTCACGCGCCATGGAGAACCTATCGGCATGTGGCTTCGGAAAGCGATGCCACCTTACTAAGGCGGCCTGCTACTACCATTCAACCTTCAGTGCAGTCAATACGCGCGTATTGCTTAGTTCTTTTACCCTGGCGAGGCGATCTGCAACGAGAACGCTCTTTCAAACAATGTGATTCCGTCGCATCTTATCTGGAAAAGAAAAGACTGTATCTGAGCGCTGTCTACGCCGCTTGCTCATGGGTTCTGGTCTGTAGCGCACCCTCACGGCAGTTCAAAGAGCTTCATGCAAGGAATAAAACTCTTTCTCTTTGTAAAGTAATCGGTAAAGTTAATTTTGGAGCGAAAAATTAACTATCTCGGGCGTGGTACGATTGAAATGTACTCGCAATACGACGCCACATTTCAAATAATTTGACCGGCTATGTGCCACCAATTGTAGTTAAGGTCAACGATAAAACTGAACTGTGCCAATTTCGAAAAATCAGTGTTTTCAACGATACTGACAATGAGACTTGTTCCATTCTTTTAAGCTTCCTTTACGCTATCCACGACAATGTTTAATCAACAAATTCAAAGTAATTTTTAAGAAAATTTAGAAATTTTCTGCAGGCTTAATTTACCTAAAATCAAAATATCCGTTTGAAACTCCCAAAGCCTCGGTTAATTCACATTGATCAGGAATATCAATTTTGGAGAAAATTATCGGAACGTTTAGGCACTAGCGTTGCTGACAGACTTGCTTTGACGTTTATTTTTTAAATTTTATTTTACGTCAAAAATACAGTTAAAAACTGCGTATGACGTGCTATGGGGAAAAGTGAATTGTGTGCACATTTTCAAAATGCTGTGATCCCTACACTAAGTCATATACTACTTAAATTTTGAATTTTAAAAGGGAGAAAAAAACAACAAAAACTCCCATGTAGTAAAATCTATTTTCAAGGATAAATAAGCAATAAATTTTGAATTTTGAAAGGACCCTTTTTAACATCTTAACACAGTTTTTAACATCTTGCAAAGATGTAGATACGAGAGTGGAGTCATCAAAAAACTACAATGTAAACGCAAAGTAACATTAAATTACATCTGAATGACTAAAATTTAAAGTGGAACTGTTTGTGATAAAGAATAAACTATAGACATTTATCTAAGAAGAAAGGAAATAATTTTTTAGACAAAGTTGGCACGATTGCATGCCTGTTTAATTAAAAATAAAGAGGACTCTAAAAGCATCTCGTAAAATAATATATATTCTCTTAATATACACATATACGAACCGCCTTCCGCGTATGAATCCACCCTCCTATCTACACATTTGCAAGATGTTCAAACTATAATTCTTGTGTATAATCGCATCTTTCAGGCGACATGAATATTTGTACAATTATTAGGAGGTCACTATTGATTATTTAAACAAAAAAGTATCGCATTCCCCACAAGCCGCTCACGAAAAATCCGCTCAATTGCGGAATTCCACAAAATGCATTCCCCCAAGTCGATGGCCTTTTGTCGCGCAATGTGACAACGCTGCCCTCAATAAGCCTAATTCAGAGAGTCGTTCTGCCATTGTTGATCTTATCAGTAGATCGCGCAACTTCATGAAGTTGCATATTTTTACTGAACGCCCACATCGAAAGAAATTGTATATAACTTTACCTATTACAAACAATAAAAAAAATTGTCCATTTTTGTTTTGCAATTGCATATTCTGGATTTTTTTCTTTAACTGCGTATTTTAATGCTTGTAACATACTTAAAGGCATATACTGCATGTTTTGTGCAGAAGTGCGTTGAAGTCAGATTTTTAACGTTTTCTCTTGCAAAAGTAAAGGGAATTAGGGCCATGCCAATGCTTCAATATCAACACATTCGAAAATCTGATAAGATTGTTTTCGCTTGAATCGATTTACTTCCTGTAATCTTATTCGTGCTCATGCTTTGTGAACTGGACTGAATGTTTCGGCATCTTGTAACAATGCTATTGGTTCTCTAGCTTAATATTTTTTTTGTGTTGAAAATATGCTTTTATTACACGAGTTTTCTACTACCGTGTAAAATGAAGATTAACTGTAAATAAATGTTAGCTGTTGCTAACTCCATTTATGTTTAACCCATATTTTGCCTGTTTTAAGTGCAGGGTTGCATGCGTATTATTAACTTTTTAGTGCATGAAGTTCCAAAGTCTACTTATCAGCCTTTTACTCTTTGCAACAAGCACTGCACTACAATGAGTGTAGCATAGTAAAGAATAATTTATTGGAATTAATTTTAGAAAAGTGAATTACAAAAGGCGTAAAGTACACTTTATGGTACATTTTATATAAAAGAAGTTCAAGATTTATGAGGTGCAGCCCTCTTGATAATGGCAAAGAAAAAATTTCTCGGAATTTAGTTCGTGTATTCTCGACTTGTAATGACGATAGAGATATTTCTTTGTTGATCTCGACACCTGCTGTCGACAGCTAGCTGAATCTTTACAGTCCGTACCAATGAAACGTATGCTACCTTAACAATGTATTATATTACTAATAGAGTATTTTATGAAAATTTTGCTGAATTGAACAGCTTCTTTTAACAAATTCAACAATTCGTTTCCCCTCAGTGAAAACAAGTACGTTTACGCTGAAAACACAAAATATCATTAAAATTCGAGATATAAAATTACATTCCTCCGTTATCTTTATATTTATTTCAATACGTAATCAAGAGTTATAATCTAAATGTTTGCCATCTCTTCAATAATTTGATCTTACATCATTGATAAAAAAAATGAATTTTACTATTATAAGCAGGCTTAATATTTTATTTTAATTTTACGTAAATACAAACTCTACGCAGAAATGCACCCCGTGCAACGACGATGCACGGTGTCAAATAAATCGCTATATCTCAAAAACTATTTTCACCCATAAGATTACAACTTCACAAAAGTTTCTTTGAGACATGTGACGCTCGGTAAACAAAATGGCACCAAAATCTCAGATTATTTCGCGGGGCACTTTTCCAAAGTTATACTCGAGTTAAAAAAAATTGACTCTAAAATCGTATGAAATATCAAACAGTACATCAGAAATTTCTTAAATAACATTATTTTTCATTCAAAATAAAAATCGTTAAGATCGAGGAAGGTTGCAGAGATAATGGTAGCAAAATTATTTTCCGCTATCATTCATGCAGATTCATGTGAAGCCCCACCACAATTGGTGGTACCCCGCGCTTTTCCATATTCTAAGGTATAATTTACAATCAAAAGAGAAGCTGCGTCCGAAAAGCTATGCAAACTCTATGGCCGCTTTTTGGAATGGACGAGAACATTCCAAGATCGACATCACGATCTCTTGAAGGACACGTGTCTGGGGACGTTTAATTAATTAAAATATTAATTCGAAACATTTGAAAGTTATATTGCTTCTATGAAGAATGAGTTTTACATCATCGAGACTCACATGTGGATGAAGTTTTCATTGACAAAATCCGAAATTTCAAAATTAAAAAAAAGTACATGAAATAGCTTGCCCATACGATATGAACGAAATTTCTTTACGAACTTATAGGCACTACATTTATAAAGAATAATATCATAATAACTAAAACGTATTTATACACTTTGATCACTGACCCAAGAAGAACAGATAACAAGATGGAGATATCACAAGAGAATAAGAATATCATAACTAAAACACATTTATGCCAGTCTTTAAACACTCACAAATAAACAGGTTACAAGATCAAGAAACGAGAATACAAACATCAAACTAATTAAAACGCATGCATGCGACGCATTGAACACTCACGTCAATCGATTTATCGGTATCAAGGACCCACAAACATGGATTCTCACAACACAACGTAATACAAAAAGTAATTTGCTACAAGTAGGAATAAGAAGAGATTACTGTCAAAAAACGATTTTCCATCGCAGCATTAAAATACTTTGTACTGCGTAAGCAGTAACGAGAAAGTAAAAATGCCAAATTTGTTTGATAAGGCTTAATTATCATGTAAATAATGACAAAAAATATTTCAAATGTTTACGAAAAGTGTAATTAATAGTGACCAGTATTTATGCATTTGACGGATTATAGCTGTGGAAGGAATTATTTATTTTGTATTCAGCAATATAAACAATAATGTTAAGTTTTTTAACACTATTAACTGTTTGTGATATATACAAGATATCCAGAAGCTCCGTTAAAAAATTCCCAAATTCTATGATGATTTTAATGAAACACGGGAGATTAGTTTAAAAGTCTTCCAGAAAACCGAAATGAAATATTAGCGTTTTTGCAAGTCGTGGATTTGAAAGACGTAACATGACGAGTCTGGGGAGAATTGTACTGCGCATGCGCCAGCATCAAATGACGGGATTTCGATTGACTGGTCCCGTCATTCTCCGTTTTTTCGTCTATGACAAATGTGTTCGTAACTTACACTTTACGTAGTTTTCATCGCCACCACAAAACACGAATTCAACACGAACACACAATGAGCATGAAAGTAATGAAAAATACAATATCCCTACTGCCAATATAATATGGCATGAACTTCATTGCTGACCTTCCTGCATAACTTACTAGTACGTGTATTTCAAATTTCTCGGCAGCCTTCCGCGATTGGCCGTTGATTTTATCCCTAAGATGGCAGCTACCGCACGCTGTACAAGTACGCCCTCGCCGGTTAACATTGGGTGCAGCCTCCTGTCCGTACTCTTTGGAATACTGTTCGTCTTGTGCCCGAGAAGATATTTGCTAGCAGCTAGTGCATTCTGATATTAAATGAGCATCTTTATCAACGGATATATTTAACATTCTTTATTTTTAATCACATCAACGCTAACATTATTGATAACAAGTGTTTGTACCAGCACTAGATTTCTGGCGGAACGCGCCCAACGGCGTTCCGGTACATCGGGAATAATTATTAAATTTTATTATATATCTTAATACCTATAATATATTATAATGGAATAAATTTCCATTTAAATTAAAGATTAATTTGGCGGCATTCCGCGACCTACAATCTTAGAAATCAAGCACTGTCTGTACAATTATAATTGCTCTAGATTGGTTATGTTCGTACCTTAAACAACGATCTCAGAGAGTTGAAATACCTTACTGGAATGATGGAACATTACGTACGCACCTTTCCGAATCTTGCCGTTGCATGTGAGTTCCTCAGGATCGATTTTAGGCCCTATTCTGTTCCTACTTTACGTAAACGATATGCCCTCGACGATTCAAAACGGAAGAACGGTTCTCTTTGCAGATGATACGAACATCCTTTGCAATAAAGAAACCGTAAATAGTACAATATCAGATGTTTCAAATTGGTTCCGAAATAACAAATTAATAGTAAACGAAAAGAAAACGGTTGTAATGCAGTTTTCCATTTCAAATAAACAATTCTGTGCTCCATTGAAAATGAACAGTGTACCATTGACTGATATTAAGGCAACAAAATTTTTAGGTCTCTCAATTCAGTCAAACCTTAAATGGAACGTCCATTTAAATGAATTGAACACAAAATTAAGTTCTTTATGCTACGCGTTCAGAATTCTTGCAAATTCAGTCAGCCTTCATACCGCTCGTTGTGTATACTTCGCGAATGTTCACTCCCGCCTGAGATATGGCATAATATTCTGGGGAAATACATCTTATAGCTCCCAGACTTTTAGATTACAAAAACGAATTGTACGAAAAATAACCAAATCCCACCCACGTGATTCATATAAGTCTCTTTTCATTAATCTAGGAATTTTACCATTACCGTGTCTTTTTATTTACGAATCAGTGGTTTTTGTAAAAAATGATATGCTCAAGGGCGGGAATATTTTTTCAGAAAATGCAGAAGTCTATTACTATAACACTCGACGTAGAAATCATATTCATCAGGTGACAGTATCAACAGCTCATTACAAAAAATTCACATACAATACATGTACATTATTTTACAACACTTTGCCAGATGACATTAAACGATTAAATTCAATAGAAAAGTTTAAATCCCAAGTGAAATCGTTTCTGCTGCATAACTGTTTCTATACAATTAGAGACTATACCGAGCATCACAAGAAAAGTAACATTAATTTTAACAATGATACATAATGCATTATTTACCATTTGGACTGTATAAATGAGTATAAACAACCTGTAACAACTATTGTACTACAGCTTCCGGTCAATGACCCCATCTCGATCAGGTTTTCGTCCAGTTTCCCTGATCCATTGAGCAAATGCTGAGATGGCCCCTTGTTTTGCTTCTGGACATAAATGTAACATCATTTTCTGTGCACGTCTTCTAGAATTCAGTGGGAAATACAATTATTCAAATGATCGTTTCCATGTTGTCGCGGCAGGAAGTATTAAGAGCCAAAATTTATTGCTTATTTATCTTTGACAATAGATTTTATTACATGGGAGTTTTTTTGTTTTTTTTTCTCCCTGTCGCGGCAGGAAGTATTAAGAGCCAAAATTTATTGCTTATTTATCTTTGACAATAGATTTTATTACATGGGAGTTTTATGAGTAAGTGTAGGGATCACAGAATTTTGAAAATGTGCACACAATTCACTTTTCCCCATAGCACGTCATACGCAGTTTTTAACTGTTTTTCTGACGTAAAATAAATAAAAATAAATAATTTTACCCATTATTACAGTAGCATAAATGTCATAACAAATATACTCACATTGGGCGTTTCTTTGAGGCCATTTACAACAAAAATTTAGTTTCTGTTTAGGATTTATTTAACGATATAGATTAAAATTTGCTGCCGAGTGTTGCAGGTTGCATTTGACATGAATATTTAGTTTTGTTCTACAGTGCAATTTAGTAGAGTTACCACAAAATTGACAGCACATAAACCGTATGGGTGAAGAACCACGTACAAGATCCAACGACATAGTGTGTGTCGGAGTTAACGGCACTAATATATAGCAAAAATCGGCGGTGGCCTCGCCCGCTGGATGGCGAGATCCGGCAACGACCTACCGTCGGATAGTGGGGTCCCCAACCAGGACTCTCCCACCAGCGGGAGCACCGCCCCAGCCGGGACAAGCTCTAAGCTCCCGACCGGTCTCCCGGGATATGTGGTAGTGTGGTGCATCCTATTTTTATAGTGCGTAAGGGGGCCAGGATACAAGGAAGAGGAAGGAAAGATTGCGCGCGGCCGTGGCCCGTTTGTTAGGCTACTGCTACAGAATTCGCTTAATATTGATCGCAGAATCAACGGAAAACTACGATCAGAGCAGCAGGCTGCTAGAATTCTCCTCCAAACGGCGACTGACTCGACCTAGCTATGTAGCTAGTGCCGAAAATCCTGCCGACGGGACTCAAACCTAGGACCTCTCGGTCTGAGACATCAGTTGATGCCCTGAGCCACCTCTCCCGCACTGGTTTAATACTTACGGTTTCAACTATTATTTTACAGCTCAAATTTAGAAAAATCAACTTTTTATTAGTTGGCCTACATAAAACAGACATTTAAGACATACTACATACCTTTTTTACACTAGCTCACCCTTACATGTATAAATCTGCATATATTTTGTATCCGATCTCACCCAATGGTGTGTGAACTCAACCACGGTGACATTGGATAAAACCTGATTTTGGGCCTATGGACAGCAGCAAGGAGAAATACATTATGTTTTTGTATTAGAGTGGAATTTTTTTTTTTAACAAGAGCCCCCATGTTCAGTTACCTCTCGTTTTCTCAGGGTAGGGATGATTTTAGACCTAATAAAACTAGACAGTCATGATGTTGATATGAAACCTATAAAAGTCTTTTACAACAAATGTATACACGTCCCAAGCAACTGCTTTCTAGATCTTCCGCATTGCTGGCTGAAATCTTGAGCTAAATGTTACTATCACTGTTGGGACTAAAAAGGATAATAGAGCCAAGTAAGTGCGAAAATAGAGCTAAGATAAGGCCAACTTTAATGAGATAAAAAAATTTTGCTTTTTTATCCATATGGATAATGCAGATATACCCACGGAATGCTCAATAAATTGAAACGGACCAACCCGTTGAAGGGAGAAAATAACATTTTGCTTATTTGCTTTGAAATGCAGAGAAGAATGAACTCTGAATTAAGTAATAAACTCTTGGTTCATTACAGAAACTGAATATTATTCAGTTCGTGAGGTTACTTGATGCAGTAAGCGATGATTACTAGATATAAACCAAATGAACTCTAAAAATCCTTCACAGATGATGACGGGCTGCAACCATGCACTCGCCAACCCCCATGCATTAACATACGACAAAACTATATTCTACAACAAACTTCTCAACAATAAAAGACATTTTACACAAAAGCTTTAAGTCACAATGATTTATACCTCAGTTATTTCTCTTTATTTTTTATGACAAATTATTTTGGGATATTGAACAAGTACATTATCATACTTTTCCCCTTTCCGTTCCTACTTACTGGATTTTGTTACATTACAAAATTTTAAAAAATATTGTAAAAAGTTATTTTCATTGCTTTTGGATCATTTTCAATATTTTATATCGGGAGCAATAATTAGTCTCGTGCCATTTTTGGTAATTTGGACCTTCTAGGTGCACAGAAATTCAGGGTGATCCATTGTCAAAAGCTACAACGTTCTTCCCTCATCAAGCACATTAAAATTCGTATTCTTCATGTGTGTTACCAACAACACTCAAAGACAAAATGAAACACCTAACAATTTCCCTCTAGTTAACACTAACCTTAGACAAGCATTAAATCATCTCCAACCCCAACACAATATAAACCTCTCACACTCAATGAGGAAACAATATTCTACATTAAAATTTCTGAAACACATGACATATATTTGAGGATTACACAGCGTCAAAAACAACACCCCACCAAAGTCAATTTTCACTTCACTGTCTTACTTCAACTGATTTCTTTCAGAAACGGAGTAGGTTCATATATAATCTTATTAATTTTGCTATTATAGCAGCTTATATTCACTTTTCTTAGATTACTGCATAGTTTTTGGTGCCTGTTCAATCAGAGAGCAGAATCAATTTAAAGATACATACACGATTGAAATGGTATAAGCGGACTAATTAAAATTGCTATACTTTATTATAAATATAACATTTATATTCTAAAGGAGTCAAAGACTCAATAATAGTGAATAATCCTACAGAGGAGAAAAAGGTAAAACACAACTCACCTCTTCATCATCTTCCATCTTCATTTCTCTTTTCAAGGGGCACAGCTCGTCTCCTTCCTGCAAACAAAAACGGTACACTACTTTACAGTTGCTGCAATGCGGATAGGTCATCAATAATCTGACCAGAAGCTTAGCATGTGCGTTGCTTAAGAAAACTCACATCCGATTTACTGGATATTTAAACAGGATCTACTGTACAATAAAATGATACAGGGCTCGAAAAACTAGTGCTTTTTTTAACGCAGACACAGAAGATATTTTGGGGTTTAATTTTTTCTCGACTGAGTTTGATCAGTGAATATGATTTCTCCAATTTCGTTCACATAAAAGTCTGATTTTTACCATTTGAAGAGTCAAACTGAAAGATATTCAGTATTGCCAACATATATGAACATATATGGTGAAATTAAAGATACACCCCATGCCCCACGCTCCCGGTTTAAAATTTCAAATTCATATAATCATTACTGGTAACTGAACTTTTCTTTCGTGTTATTATGTTTGAGTAATAAAGCAACAAATGCAAAACCTGATGCAACGCTGCAAAAGTAACTCTATTTTACTGAAAGATTGCCTTCTTACTGTATTGTGTTGGAATTGGAGTTGTCTGAAATACTAGCAAAGAAGTTTGTATTTGATAGTCAGTTGACCATATTTTGTACTTGTTGTTTTGCATACTTACAAAGAAAAATTTTTTTTAAATAATTAAAAAATCATTATTTACATTTTTAGTGGACTTCACCATATGGGGTTAAAATAAGATGATTTTATGAATTTGGGAAAATTCAGCCAACCCTGAAATGATGTAAATTAAACCACATCAAACCAAACCAATATAAATATTCTACACACATAAGAAAGCATAGTAGGACTTGAAATTAAATTATCTCTAAATCAAATTATTTCAACATATTATTTGAAATTAAAAGGTCACTACATACAACTACTTGATTCTTTTACTTCCTCAAATATGAAAAAATTTGAGGATGGAAAGAAAGAAGGCAGAAATACACAGAAAAAAGATTAAAGGAGGAAGAAATAAAGAAAGAAAATGTCCTTACATTTTAAGGAATCAATTGTAGTTGGTCTCAAAAGATTATTTCATCTCATTGATTCCTCACTTAAGATTTTGAAAAAGGTCAAGTAAATGGAAAGCTTAAGGTAGATTTTGAAAAAGGTCAACAAGTTCTCTTGAAATTCCGTAACACACAACACTAAAGAATCATGTCTCCATAAACAACTTGTTTCAACCACAAATGCTTTGGACACAAATTCTTCTATTTCATTACAATACATGTTAATTAAGCATTGGAAATATTAAATAATAATTAAATAAAATTTTTATAAATAAACAGGATTAAAGATAATTACATTCTTGTTTGTTCTTCATTTATCGATATTTCTTCAGACTTCTTTATAACAGAATTTATTAAAAAACTGTTATATGTCTTTATAAACATTAAATACATGTTAATAGAAATACCTGAAATATTGATGGGAAATAAGTCAAGGGAAGAAAAATGAAATTGTACGTCAATGTTACGCTCAAATGGCAAAACCCAACCTCATTGCATCATCAAAACTAGCAGCTCTGTCAGATGAACTAACTGTAGCGTATTAAGGGTCAGACCTGCCACACATCTGAGATCACATAAAGAAAGCACTTGAAAAGAAAAGCATCTGAGGTTTCTTTATTAAGAGCAAAAAATATCTACTTTACCATGACTTCTAAAGTTAAACACGCGCACGAAGACAAATTCACAATGCAATATTCTCACAAAGTCTGTTCAAACTTTTTCTTTCCTTAACATTGAAGAATTTGAGATTCCAATCTAACTGTATTCCGAATGTAAATAACTGGTTCTCGTACAATGGATTCAACAAAATATGCATAGCACTTTAGTATATTAAAATATTAATTTACATCCTCATAAATAGGAGAAATCCTGTTTACCTAGGCCACCTTCCATTAATACAAGAACTTGTTAATAACATGAAGTACTTCTTACTAAATTTTCAAACATCACTTCTTCATTTACATGTCTTCCTCACATTCCTCAGTGACTGGAAACAAAATTAACTTAACCCTTAACTTTTCATATTTCGTAACCGTAAACAACTATCAACTCACTGTGAAATTATAAACTTCCTCTTCAGAATGATCATCAGGTTGCTGTTTTACCTGAAGGAGAGGTAATTTTAAATGTTTTAAAAGAGAGATATTTTACATAGACATTAAAATAATTACTTGCAGCTAAATGTTGAATGTTGAGCAACATAACTCTTTACAATAATGAACATAAAGTGAACAGTCTCGTATAGTTTTATTAAAACGACTACAAATTAAATAACCTTAAAACAGAAGTAAACATTCACAACATGGTAAATAACTCTTGGTTAAAGAATACAACTTACGTTTTCGATTTTAATCATACTCTCCGACAACACTTCTATTTGGTCCATGATATGCACAAATTTGTAGAGCACTGCTTCAATAACTATAGAATGTTTGCCACGATATAATTTTTTCACAATGCCCACAAATCGGCGAGTGCAGGACTACAAACTCGCACTGTGCTTGTAGCGCACTAGTGCTGCTCTGATACGGCTGGCGACATAACTACGCCAAAATACATTGTGTTGGCGACATCTCGCTCATCAAGAATATGCTGTGCTGTACTTTTTAACGTACCGACCAGGTAGTAGGGCGATATACAATTTCTTTTAGGAATTGGTACGAATTGTCAAATATCCATGTAGCTCAGCTATTCAGATAACGTAGGTATTTTAGGTTCACAAAAGTTGACGCAAATTAAATCAGAGAAAACAATGGTAAATGATTTCCGTTCAAGAGAATAAATAAAATGACTGCACGGGATCAGTATTTTCAAAAATATTACAGAGACTTTTTACATACGAATGGAAACCTTTCCATTAAACACGATGCGCTTTCAGATTGCCAACATGAATTTAGAAAATCAAAATCAACGAAAACAGCTATATTTTCTTCTTTAAAGATGTCGCCTCATCATTGGATCAAAACGAGGCACCTATTGGATTATTTTAGATCTCTCAAAAGCTTTTGGCGTCATTGATCATGACATTTTACTTTCAAAATTACCTTCATATATATTTTGTGGTATTGCTCTAGATTGGTTATGTTCGTACCTTAAACAACGATCTCAGAGAGTTGAAATACCTACTGGAATGATGGAACATTACGTACGCACCTCTCCGAATCTTTGCCCGTTGCATGTGAGTTCCTCAAGGATCGATTTTAGGCCCTATTCTGTTCCTACTCTACGTAAACGATATGCCCTCGACGATTCGAAACGGAAGAAGTTCTCTTTGCGGATGATACGAACATCCTTTGCAATAAAGAAACAGTAAATAGTACAATATCAGATTTTCAAATTGGTTCCGAAATAACAAATTAATAGTAAGCGAAAAGAAACGGTTGTAATGCAGTTTTCCATTTCAAATAAACAATTCTTGTGCTCCATTGAAAATGAACAGTGTACCATTGACTGATGTTAAGGCAACAAAATTTTAGGTCTCTCAATTCAGTCAAACCTTAAATGGAACGTCGATTTAAATGAATTGAACACAAAATTAAGTTCATTATGCTACGCGTTCAGAATTCTTGCAAATTCAGTCAGCCTTCATACTGCTCGTTGTGTATACTTCAGCTGAATGTCCATTCCCGCCTGAGATATGGCATAATATTCTGGGAAATACATCTTATAGCTCCTAGACTTTTAGATTACAAAAACGACTTGTATAAATAATAACCAAATCCACCACGTGATTTATATTAGCCTCTCTTCATTCATCTAGGAATTCTACCATTACCGTGTCTTCCTATTTACGAATCAGTGCTTTTTGTAAAAAATGACTTGCTCAAGCGCGGGAATATATTTTCAGAAAATGCCGAAGTCTATTATTATAACACTCGACGTAGAAATTATATTCATCAGGTGACAGTATCAACAGCTCATTACAAAAAATTCACATACAATACATGTACATTATTTTACAACACTTTGCCAGTTGATATTACACGATTAAATTTAATAGAAAAGTTTAAAACCCAAGTGAAATCGTTTCTGCACATAACTGTTTCTATACAATTAGAGACTATATGAGTATGAAAGAAAAGTAACATTATTTTAACAATGATGCATAATGCATTATTTACCATTTGAACTGTATAAATGAGTATAAAAAACCTGTAACAACTATTGTACTACAGCTTCCGGGTCAATGACCCCCATCTCGATCAGGTTTTTCGTCCAGTTTCCCTGATCCATTGAGCAAATGCTAAAATGGCCCCGTGTATTGCATCTGGACATAAATGTAACTTCATTTCCTGTGCACGTCTTCTAAAATTCAGTGGGAAATACAATTATTCAAATTATCGTTTCCATGTTGTCGCGGCAGGAAGTAATAAGAGCCAAAATTTATTGCTTATTTATTCTTGAAAATAGATTTTATTATATGGGAGGTTTTGGATTGTTTTTTTCTCCCTTTAAAAATTCAAAATTTATTATTTATTTATCCTTGAAAATAGATTTTATTACATGGGAGTTTTTTGTTTTGTTTTCTCCCTTTCAAAATTTGTTGCTTATTTAATTTTGAAAATATATATATCTACATTGGAGTTTTTGTATTTTTTCTCCCTTTCAAAATTCAAAATTTAAGTAGTATATGACTTAGTGTAGAGATCACAGAATTTTGAAAATGTGCACACAATTCACTTTTCCCCATAGCACGTCATACGCAGTTTTTAACTGTTTTTTTTGACGTAAAATAAATAAAAAATAAAAAATAAAATAAACTGCATGAAGGCAGTTATTGCATTTACATCCTCCACGAAAGCTCAATTTGTCTTAAATTGCAGTAAAATCAGACACTTCGCCAAGGTTTTTAATTTACACATATGAAGGCAGTTATTGCATTTACATGCCCACTTTATTCCAAATGTTTTTGCAAACTCTTCTTACCTAAAAGATCACAGCGTGATTTTTAATACATATTCATTCCTTCTCTAGGAAGTTGTACACTTGAAAAAATTAAAATCCTGATTCCTCAATAAAGCAAATAGCAATCAATCGAAAGAGGACCACATTGGCCACAAACCTGAAGGTTGTGAGTATGCAAACAGCAGTGGCGGAGCTGAAGGGCGATCTGGGAGTCTTAGAATACCCAAATTATTTTCAACAAAATCTGTCGTTATATGTGCCATTTTTTGTCAATTTTTTACTGAATCGTAATAAAAAATCAATAGTTTTCGACTCCTCCTCCCCCCGCTTACGAGCAAGAGTATTATAGAGCGATTTTCCTAAGGATGAGCCAAAGTGACAGCTGGTGCTGGGAGCATAACTGAAGGTTCTGTAGTCGTTATGCCCTTGAGCCCATTAGATTTCCTTCCCGCTTCGTTTGCAGTTGGCTAACCTGTAAATGGCTTCGACGCTTCCTTTTGTCCTGTCCTTGTCCAACAAAAATATAGTGCACCGCGGGAAATAATTGATATTAGGAAGTGCAGTGTAATGTGCTCTTCTGTAAAAACTCTTTATTACACTGAATTTACTTTTTTATGCGAGAAATATTATATTTTAAAACCTATTCGTGTATTCGTGCACTATTGTGCTGTTGTGTGGCGAGCTGTAATTGAGAGCTTTCTATTTACATTCGTGGCAGTTTTCTTTTACCGATTGTGAGTGCATGTTAAGAGATTTTCCACATACGTGTTTAAATTTAAATATTTCCCGGACTCACGTGCACTATACCTCAGAGAAACTCTTAGACGTCTTCATAGGGATGTTTTCACAGGAGCCATTAGCACGTTACGAAGAGGCGTAGCTGAACAGCTGTCGCGGCGGAGGATACTTCTCTGAAATAATATGATGTTCACTTGTTTTCGCGAACTGTCACTTTGGCTCATATTTAGAAAATCATTCTCCAGCAGGGCTTTGCGTCGTTCTCGGTTCTGCCTGGTCAAAATGTCACATGATCACGACCGCGTCAGGCAGAGATGTAAATCAAGCGACTCTAGCGGCAAGACCGAGAAATACACGAAAAACCGTGCCATGTTCCATATTGAAGATAAGGTCCTCACGCGCCATGTTACGAAAACCTAAGAATATACTGCGGGAGACGAGAGTTTGGTCACAATCTATTGACACAGTCCCGCAGCTCTATACCATAGATCAACACTATACTTGGGTTTTTGTATCGTGGTGGATGACATTAGGTCATTTCTATACTTCTCGTCTTATAAAATGAATCTTTTTAATGAATTCGCGAACGTCCTTCTAAACGAGCTCATGGCCTCAAACTTGTGCTTATCCAACACCACCTAATAGACGCCTCTGTCGGTGATGTTGGATTACCACTGTTTTATAAAGGATAATTTTATAAGGTGGGAGGTGTAAGTATGACCACGTCATCCGCCACGTTACGAAAACCCACGTAGAAGTATAGAACATGTCCAGCTTCTACGTTCCTGCGAAGACCTTTAGAGCGCTCCTCTGTCGTGCGATGGTGGCGCTCCCGGTGGCATCCTCCGTGCAACCCCCAATACGAATAACAGACAGGAGCTGGGGATATTTGAAAGGAAATCTAATGCTAATGCAGATGGTTTCTGTTGAGAAATAAACTTAACCAATTGAAATGATTTACAATATTTTAAAATGTTTTGTAATAGAAAGCAAAGATAATGAGAAAAGTCAAGGTTAAAAATTCACTAAATTATTCTCTTAAATTGTGTGTGTGTGTGTATGTTTTGTTTTTGAGTTTTGTGCCTGAAGACCCTTAGTAAGATCGGCAGCAATTCTCGAAAAGTATTGGTTAAAGAGATTAGCCAGTGTTGCCGGATCGTTCACATTTATATCGTTATATTTTAAAACAACATTCTCTACGTGTTTTCTAGTTGATTTGGTAGTATTTTTTATTATATTCCACATTGCTTTTGTTTTATTATATGAGCTAAAATTATCCTGATCGTTTTTCATTATTTAAGCCTGGCTTATGACTTTTCGTAACAATGTTTTGTATTTTTTAAAGTAGATAGGAAAGCATGCGTTAAAGTGAAATGGAAGCTTTGAGAAAAAATAAATTATATTTTTCATTTGTGTCAATAGCGTTATAAACTGCCTCCCATGATTCTTTCACCAAGTAGTTCGTAAATAACTTTATGTTAACTGTAGTAAATGCTCGGCACATGCGTGTTTTATTTATTGTGTCAGTATTCATGTTATTAGTATTTGTAAGAATTTGTGCATCGTGGTCACTGTAACCTAGATTATTCGTTATTATTTCATATCTAGTTGTGGTTTTGTTAATTATAATTTGATCTATTGCTGTTTGTGATTTAAGAGTATTCCGTGTAGGTACGTTCACTGTAATATCTAAATTAAAAGAATGAATTAAGTTGAGAAACTGCTCTTTTTCGTGGGATTCGCTCAGAAAATCAATATTGAAATCTCTACATATAACAATGGATTTAAAAGAGAGATTACTAATTTTGTTCAGAGTCATCTCTAGATTTTCTACGAAATTGAAATAATATACAGCTTGCTTTGTCGGAGGTCTGTAGATGCAAAGTAAGATAATTTTGAGCGTAGTAACATGTACAACTGTTATTTCAAAAACTTTTTCAACTGCATATAAATTGAATTCTGACAAGAAGGTAGAATCAATATTATTTCTTACATAAATACACGAACCTCTGTAAGCAGGGCCTTTATTTGATTCCCTTGCTCTACAATAAGATCCTGCAAGGTAAAATCTAGGAATCTGGAGGGTGTTTAAATCATCATGTATGTGTATGTGTTGTGTGTGTATATGTATATACATACACACACACACACACCGCGCACACACATAAGAAAATTTTTGTCGTCAGCATTTGTCTATTTCACTTTCAATTGTCATGTGCCCATATTATTACAAAGGAAAACAAAATAAAGTAATAATTTTGAAATTCATTGTTACATATTTAAAACTTCCGGCAACTATACTCTGAAATTTACATTATGTACAAAATACATTCAACAATTAGAATAACAATTACATCAACACATTTACTTTCCATAAAAAATATCAACAGAAAGTGAAATCCCGATATAAAATGGCCACTGCACGGAGACTCGCTGGTCATGGGAATCTTGGGGTTACATTATGTACAAAATACATTCAACAAAACGTAATTGCACTTTCTCCATGAACATGCTCTGGCTTCTATTTCTGTAATGACAAATGAAAAGAAAGACTTGCAAGACTTTTTCCATGGGAATTGTGGAAAACGTAATTGCCAACCAGATACTGCACTCCTGGACAGTGCGAACTTTAAACCTTTTTTCTAGTGGTGAAACTATTTAAATAGAAAAAAATTAGAACCCATTACAAGCTGCCCCATTAATACTTAAAATGTTCAACACACACAATGACCACATAACAGGATGCACATTTATGTCACAGAATTTTCACTACCATACACATCAAATAGACCGCATCCAGTGACGATATTCAGAGGGGGGGGGACTCCAAAGAGTTAAGCCGAAGAAGGCATTGAAAAATGTCCCCAAACCAAATCGATAATCGCGATGCTCATATGAATGAGAATACAAAATGCCGTACATTCACAAAAAGTCAACCTCCTAGAGCAATCTGTTACAGAGATACAGCGAGAAACGGGTTGGCATGCTGTTTTTCTTTCTCAGCATCTATCGTGTGTATCAGGGTGAAAATTGCAGAGACTGGGAAACATTGTTCACTTGAAAGGTGTTTCTTAAACAAATATTGACGTCAAATTCATATTGGAAAATATTTAAAAAATTTTTGAAATTAATTTTGGACGTGAAAACGTTTGAGTAATGTCTCAACTCCCCCTAAAATGGGTCTTATATTCCACAGATAATTGCTCTTGTGTTTAGACTGTGTCAACACATTGTTTAATAACGACGCTCTTGCCGTGGTAACCGTTCTATCCCTAAATCACTGGTAAAATGTCTTGGAGAGCAAATGGAGAAAAATCGTATTTTTAGTAATATTTACAATACAGCGAGAAAATGTTAGAAAAGAAAATATTTAGAATTTTTCCAAATGACACGATCGTTTATTTCACGTTTTTCTGCAATATATACTTTTTATCATATTTATGATTTAAAAGCACCTTCACTTTCCAGAATTATTTTGATTTTTGGGCCACAAATAACTAGGCCAGAATCAAGCTTTTCCATTGTGGAGAATTTCGGCGAAAAATTTTCCATAGTTTTTTGAGAAAATTCGTGTGTTAATGAACACACATGCGAATCAGCGGCGAGTGTACGATGTGGTCAGTCAGTTCTGAGTCAGTCATCGGGGCGTGGAATTTGAAGCAGTGAGATATACTATTTCGATTATTACTTGTTAAATTGTACAGATTTTCATTCCATCAGTTCTCTAACGAACGCGAGAACAAAACGGAAGGTAAACAATTTATAGAGAAATGGAATTTTTGAGGGCGCAGGTCATTGAAGGTGACTGGAATTGGTTCTATGAAAAAAGAGCGAAGTTTTTTTTTTCTTGAGAAGTGTCGTGTAAAAAACACTACTGAAATCGATTGCTTTAAGCGACAATTGACATGTTTAAGACATCCAATTACTCGAGAACTTAAATGTGAATCGAATGTTCGCTAAACAGAATTTTCGTCCAGGTACCGTTTTACAGTTTGGCCCAATAATCTTCCCACTTCCTGCTGAGGCTTCTCGAAACATTTTCATTGCAGTTTATTTCTGAAGTTCAGAGGCACGTGCGAAAATTGTATTAACTAACTGAAGCGTCGGCAGAATATTTTCTTTTCAACATCCCCCATAAGACAAAAACAGGTATTCATCGTATTTGTAGTTTGCAATTGATTGTAAATGTTTTTGCCGCCACTTCCCCCTGACCGGTAGAGGTGGCTCAGGGCATCAATTGATGTCACTGCAGTGCCACTGACCGGGAAGTCCAACGTTCCAGTCCCGACGGTGGCAGGGTTTTCAATACTAGCTAGGTAGCTAGATCGAATTCAGTCGCTGTTTGGAGGAATTCTAGCGTGTGATCGGTGGCTTCGCCGCTTAATACCAGACGAATGACGGAGCAGAACCCAACAAATGGTCCACTGCCTGCGCGCGATATTTCCTTCCTCTTCCTTGTCCTATCCCGCCCCTTATATACACATACACTAACAAGCACTACACTACCACACTTGTCGATGATCGGTCAGGTGCTGAGAGCTTGTCCCGGCTGGGGTGGTGCCCCGCTAGTGGGAGAGTCCTGGTTAGAGGGAAACCCCACTAGCCGACGGTAGGTCGGCGCCAGATCTCGCCATCCAGCTGGGGAAGGTCAAAGTCTTCTCCCGAGAAAAACGTGCACTACACTTACGGGACTAATGATATCAGAAGTTGGCGCTCCCGGAATCACGAATCAACCAAACAAATTTCACCCAAATCATGCTTGGCCCCTTCCCGGGATGGATTTCCAAAACTTCTCTCATAGTGCCTAGAAACATCGGAGAAGAAATCCGTTTATATGTCAGTCTGTTTGCTCTCTTTTAATAAAATATTACTTCACTAGGTGTAGACAAATTCATTTGGCACAACTGAGTATCGATTTCAAATGTCCACTTTGAGTCTTCCGTTGTTGAAGGATCTCGATGAGGATACAGCCACCTATCTTATTTCCTGCTGCACAAACAGGAACCTCAAGTGACGCCACAAAACATCTTTTGCAGCAGGGAATTAGGAAAGAGAGAGGTTGTCGTCGCAAATGAAAATTAGTTTAATAGATATTTATAAAATACGAAACTAACGTGGGATTAGATGTTAGTTACATCATTAAACCGAAATACCCTGTTAATTACAGTAAAAGAAAAATAATAAATGATAGATATTTAATAACGGGTGTTCTTGTGTAAGTTATGGAGAGTTAATAACAGCAAAACACACTATTAAATGTAACATTATTGAACCATTTGTCTAACTTGAATTAAGAACAATACGACGATTCTTTTTTCTTCCATCCCTCAAATGCGTACTGAACACAAAGCCGTGAGAGGTCTAATAATGCAGATTATGTCCGATGCACGTGCTGTGAATTTATTAAACGCAGTGACATACCTAATAATGCATTTGATGCAGAGGTTAAATCAAAGTGAATGCAATGAGTTTAAAAAAATTTTTATATTGAAGTTATATATATAATATAGTAATATAATTACTAATATATATATATATATATATATATATATATATATATATATACAGGGTGTCCGGACTTACTCGGACCAAATTAAACACAAAGTTGGATGATTGCAATGACGTCTACAACAAATATTGCACATTTCTGACACGATAGATTAGGAGAAACACAATTTATTGCAATTGCACGTATGGAAGGCTATCGCGCAAACTAGAGTAAAAGCAGTTAGCAAGAGGTAGATATCCGCCATCCATTACGCCTTTCTGCGTTTTCAAACGTTAGCGTCGGGAATTGAAGCAATTGTCGTCGCCGCGAAATGTGGTCTTTTCTTTTGCGCTATTGCGCCGCTGGGCAGGGGCTGTCAAACTGGTCGCCCCAGCGAGAACCCTCGACCTTGTGCAAACGTCGCGATTACGGAGCCCGGGCGGGGCGGCAGCACCTGGCCGGCGGGCGAAAAGATAATGCCATCCAGGAAAACACAACAGATACTCGTAATCGTAGCAACGCGATTGATGTATTGCATACGTAGTCAACAGAAATACATTTTACACAAGACATACATCATGAGAAATGTTCAAAATGGCCCCTGCGCATATGGCAACACGCCAGGGCACGGGCCGCAATGCTAGTTACACGCCCTAATATGCCGGCGTTCAGCTCAGCCACAGCCTGCATGCATACGCGCGACGACCTCGTACGGTCGGCCGGCGGCGTCGATACACCTGCTCCTTCACAAAGCCCCAAAAGAAAAATCTGGGCGTCAGGTCAGCGACAGGTCTACGGCCAATCCAGCGGCCTGCAAAGTAGGCATCCAGGTGCACGCGAACGTCACGGCCGTAGTAGCGCTGGTGCACCATCGTGCTGAACCCATTCTGGTGCGGAGCGCTCAGGGCACGTCTTCCAGGAGTTCGGGCAGAGCGGCGCGGAGAAATGTGAGGTACGCCTCCGCATTCAGCCTAAGGGAGCACGTATGGCCCGGATTATTCTGTCGCAAGGATGCCGGCCCAAATATTAATAGTCCATCGCACTTGGTGCCTGTGCGGACGCGTAACATTTGGATTTTCTGGTGCCTACCAATGCTGATTGTGCTTGTTGAACACACCTTCCCGTGTAAAGGTGGCTTCGTCTGTCCAGAGCACGCGTGAAGTGAAGGAGTGTTCATTGGCCTGCTGATGGAGAAGCCACTCACAATATCGTCAGCCGCAGTGGCTCATCGCCACCATTCAGCCCTTGCACACGTGTAATGGTACGGGTGCAGGCCTCCTCCCTGCAGCAGGGTGTGCACAGTCGACCGAGGCAGGTTCACCAGTTGCGCCACAGTTCGTACACTGCTCGTGGCTCGTTTCTGATGACCTGCAGCACGTCCTCCTCCACAGCGACAGCAAGACGGCGAGATGAACCGGCGTCGGCACTTCGGCGCGGTAACACGGACACCGTTGCACGCATTCTTGCGTCGAGACGCAGAAACACGTTGCGTGTGGGGTGACGCCGATTCGGATATCGCTCAGCGTACTCACGAGCAGCAGCGCGGGCGTTACCCTGGCATGCACCAAAGACCATGTACATGTCGCAGATGTACTCGGATGCGGCATACGCGTCCATTCTCACCTCGTACGAACGCCGTGCCGACTCAGCTCCGGACAAATGAACACCGACCTCGGCGATAAGCGCGCGCGGTTGCCGCGCGCCGGCGTTGCGCACCTGGTGTGAATCTCACGGTCGAACGCGATTGTTTGCTCCTCGAGCACGGTACAGACTTGGGTAAAGATTGTGTACATCACTACATGGAACAAAACCGTGATTTCCGCGTTATTATTACATCGTTCGCAAACAACACCATATATTTTCTTGTTCGTCGTCAGATGGTGCATACGGTGATGCCCTTTTGGTCCGGGTAAGTCCGGACACCCTGTGTGTGTATGTATGTATGTATGTATGTATGTATGTATATATATATATATATATATATATATATATATATATATATAATTTCTAGTTTTAATTTCAATTAAAACTAAAATCGCATGGTGTTTCATTGTTCTAAAATAAGAGGTAAAATAAAAAAAAATATTTCAAACCATTTACACGCACAACAAACCGTACCATAAAAATTGTAGAAGTCTGATCGCTCCGTTTATGTCAAGTTTCAAACGTTTTTTTTAAACGTTTATTGCGTCAACTCACGATGCAACGCGTCTCCTAACCCTTTCTTGGATATTGAGCGCTATTGGAGTAATCCTCCGTTACTTTCTACATATACAGCAGAGAAAGCACATGAAACCAGATTTTCAACTGCACGAAGGATACCTGGCACACACTCTTTTCACACACATCTAATGGACTCAAAAAGCCCCATAATTGCAGAAGTATTTTCAAAATCTTAAGATGTATTTATGGATATTGATCGTGTTTGTTCTTAACAAGTTGAAAATTTTTAGTTGCTTTATTGTCACATGCTCAATTGTCTCTGCATCTTGAAAATTGTCACAAAAAAGTATTAATTGCATCTAGTTTAGATGGTATCTGGAAGAATGAATTATCTTGTGGTTACCATGAAAACTGTGTTCATATTTAAAAAAAAAAAAATTAATTCTTTAAATTAATTTTTGAAGTTGTAAAACATACCATATAGCATATTTAATTATCTGTTAGAGATTGTCTTATAGTGTGACCATTCGAATATTCAACAACGAATTTATGCGCGCCGCCATGACACCAGTTTATTCCAGAGGAGGTGTATCGGAGGTAGGGAGGGGTTCTCTCCACCCATCCGTTGAGACGTCACTAGGCAGGAGGGCGAGAGGAAAACGTTCTTGTTGTATTCCAGACGGCGTAGAATGAGGTTATCTTAAGAAAACAAGTACTCTACATTTTTGTTATTATAGTATAGATTGTGATCAGTACTTCGGTTGATAGAATGCATTGTGTTAAAAAATACAGTTTCTGTTAAATAAATCATGAACGTTCAATAGACTCGTTTAAAAGAAGACAGATTACAAGAAGTTTTGTAAATAGAGGCTAACATTTACAAACTGTTTCCGCTTGGGCAATGGCATGTAGAACATGTGGTCTGTAATAGTGTGCGTAACGAATCACAGTTCCTTCTGAACAAAACGAGAGTTATACAGAATGTTATTGTATTTACTATGTGACTATTAAGCATTGCAAATTACGCATTGAGTAAATTTCAAAGTGCTTTATATATGCTTCATCTTTGCTTGTATAACTCTCTTAAAGAGTGCAAAACTAGATAATTTATACTATTATACTGATTATGTAAAGGTTAAAGATGACAGAAGAGTCATAATGGGTTACATTTCATATGTATTTCAGCCTAACATTTAAACACTTGTCAATTTTCAAGAATGTGTTCATGTTGATCTGAGAGTGGATTACATGTGTTTGTCATGTGGAGTTTATTTTCAGATTTAAAAGTCTTTGTGGTGTTAACATTGAAACAGGACCGTATTATGAAGAGGATTCACTTGTTACATTCAGGTCTTCAAGGTGTTATGTATTTTAATAGTCATTTAAGAAAAATAACCTGCAATCAATTCTGCACCTAAAGAAAATAATGATTGTTAATGTTTTTATACTTATACACCAGTTTGATACAGCAATTAGGAACGTGATAATATTCAGTAAATATTAATTTACTATCATATCATTCTTTAGTTTCTTTTGAAATCTGATTAGTGCAAGTATTCAATTCTTGCTTTAGTCATAAAGAAACCATCAAATGAACAAATGATTGTCTCATTGTGTTCCACTGTTATATATATATATATATATATATATATATATATATATATATATATATATATATAATGAATAATATGTGAATAACACGTGCTTAACTAAATCATTCTTTTATTTCTTCTGGCACATCGGGCATTCATAAGGGCATTCATTAACACCGCTGTGAATTCGCATGTGTTTAACTAAACTACCTCTCTGTGTGAAACACTTTTCGTAGACGGAACATTTATGAGGGCGTTCACTCGCTGTGGATCCTCGCGTTTAACTAAATGACTCTTATCTGTGAAACTCTTTGGCATAAGGAACATGTATGAGGGCGCTCACGCTGTGGATACGCATGTGCCTAACTAATGCACTGCTAACTGTGAAACTCTTTTGACATAAGGAACATGTATGAGGGCGCTCACCACTGTGGATCCGCATGTGTGACTAAGTACATCTTAGTTCTGTGTAAATCTCTTTGGCATAAGGAACAGGTATGAGGGCGCTCACCGCTGTGGATACGCATGTGTCTAACTAAATCTGAGTTCTGTATAAATCTCTTTTGGCAGACGGAACATTGATGAGGGCGCTCACCGCTGTGGATCCGCAAGTGTATCATTAAATTCTTCTGTGTAAAGTTCTTTTGGCAGTGAGAACATTGATAGGACTTATCAGCGCTTTTGACCCGCGTGTGCCTTCTCCTGGAACTTTTATGTTCTTTACCCCCTTCCTCTTTCTGCTCAGCCCCAACGTCACAGCCACTCTCAGAGAAGCTGCCCCCACAGGCAGACTGCTTGTGCACACGCTTTGGTCTTCAGCTTCTCTTTCCTGACTGCTCCTTGTGCACGGGACTGTTGCTTGCTTTCGCCCTCCCTTTCCTCAGGGTTGTGTGGTTCCCTCTACGTGACGATGGGCCATTACCAATTTCAGGCTTTGAGTCTATGAAGTCACCTGTCGAATCGTATTCTCCACCTGTGGAAAGAAATACATTGGTAGCGTAAGTCTTGTCATTTTAAAAACGAACTCTCCTACATGAGATTTTAACTGTTTAATGTCAAAGCAGCTATTTCGGACTTGGCAAAGTGGCTGAATGGCTGCAAATGGGTAATTATTTAATTCTTGGCTGCGGCCAACACAGTACAGCTGAGTTTCGTGTCCTCAAGAGACCTCTGTACGGGAGGAGATCTAAATTCAGTGGCCAGTGAACTCCTTCTTCCGTATATATTTTACTAAAGTCTTGTGTTATATTATCCATCCACCTAAGCAATATATTTCAGTGAGGAATGTCAATATTATCATTCTGCTATCAATACAAGGTACATCAGATTGAAATATCGATAGTACGTTAGGTTCTAAGCAAGAGAATAAAACACATTCGAATTTTACTGGAATTGTGCAACAAAAACTACATGCATGTTTACAAAAACGTACTTCCTCAACTAGATGACGGTTAGCCAGTTGCAGGTCATAATGACTAAAAAGGCAGGGCATAGAAATAATTTTCACTCGGATTCATGATGATTTGTGTCACAAGTACGGTGTGTGTTAAGCAGGTGCACGTGTGTGCCGGAGATTATTGCTATTTCAAGAATTAGTTGCATGTCGTTGACTTAACGCACAAGCACGTGCTATGCGAGTCGTGCTGATCTCCGGTGCACGATGGTTTCGTAGGTTCACTTATGTTTTTCACCGTCTTCTTTGCCTTCCTTTACGAGGACAACATTAAAGAAAAAAGGGGAGCGGTTTTTCAGCAAATGTTTAAAATATACAAAAAGGCCATTTTTTCGCAAAATTTCACAAAAATCTTCAATTTGCGAAAAATTAAACTAGACTTGATTTCATGATCTATTTTAATGAGATTTTATTAAGGATAAAAAAAGTCTAACTTCATTAATATAGTTGTAGGGAGAAGCCGAAAACATTTTGAACTTCAGCGATTTTTGAAAAGTAAGGGATTTCAACCCAAGTGGGACATGCGCCATTCTGAAAGATGTTTAAAAAAGGGTCTTTCACGCAGAAAACTGTTTTATCCAAAATTTCGGAACCACTTCCGAAAAGATTCCGAGTATACCACTTCCGAGTACAGTCGACTCCGGTTATAGTGAACTTCTGGGGAATAAAATTTTGGTTCACTATATTCGATGGAGTCAAAATTAAATAGAATTTCTCCGAAATAATTAATTTTAATAACACAGAGATGAAGCAATATATATTAACAGCACGACTTGAAAATTTGAAGGTCTTTATTTGAATTATTTTAATTGTTTGGTTTGTACATTTTTCATTCGTATTTCGTCTAGGTTCGTGCTCCAGAGTTCGTGCTCTCTCCACACTTGATTCTGCTTTGTCCTCCGTGATTTGAGTATCGTAAAGCAGTCTTCACACCCTTCGATATCCCTTGCTTTGTTGGTGAACCATCCCCGTCTCCGAAGGTCCTTTTACTCGCCAAATAAACTTAAGAGATGCTTTCGGTAGCAGGACGGCACAAGCGGCTAAAGAAACTGATCGCTTTTCCGTGCGGCACGGCCGATATCGCCAGGCTGTGGCAGTCGCGCGCTTCTGTCGCCTACGTAGGACACAACGCACTTTGTCCCGCGGAATATCAAGTAACACCAAGCTTGAAGCAAGCTATCGCCAGCTGCAGCCCACGCAGGACGCGGCCTTTGTTTCCGCAGCGAAACCGAGAGGCATAGGGTCATCAGTAAGGTCCCCATTTCCGGTCCGATACCTTCACCTCAGACGAGACTCCTTCAATTGATCTTTGGCCGATATTTTTTTCAAGGTGCCTAATGTTAAAATTTGTGGCACTGAAACGGTATATTCTTCTCTAGGAAGGAAATAATTTCTAGCACTTTATATTCCCTTTAAACGAAGTTTACTATAACCGATTCTTCTTATGCTTATTTGTCATGTATGTGAAACTGGACCAGTGACTTAAGTGCACTTTAATCGACAGTTCACTATATCTGAGTTCACTATAACAGGAGTTTACTATGTGTTTTGATCGAGCAGTAGCAATTTTCGACAAAAGTGGCTGAACGGTTTGGCACTAGCGTTGACCAAAGACAGAAAGACGGACAGACTTTCGTCGTCAATCGAGTTTACGGTATCAAGGACCGACAAAATACTGATTCTGACTACACAACGCGTTAGAGGCAGTAATTTACTAAGTACAGGAAAAATATTGATCCACTTTTTCACTACCAGGGTCCGAAAATTAGGTGCTTTTCTGTCCAAAAATTCTACTTCCGGCGCACGATTACAACACTTTCTCTTTGTACAAAAGGTGCGAAAGCAAAACGTACAACCGATTTTCTCGTGGAAGCGCTACTCAATTCTGTAACAGTGATAATTCGTATAAAAGGGTTTTGCATGAGGGATCGAAAAATCAGCAAACTGAGGGTGACAGTAGTCACAGTAATGATTAATTTTTAATAACTTATTCACATACAGAAAACAGGAGTGTCTATCCGCGATTCTAAAATAAATGCCTTTCTAACGCTTAAGGTTATTGACATATTAAAACACACCATTGTTTGATAATATTCGCCCGTCAGTCCGTCCACCTCTCAATCTCCGCCCATCTGTTCGTGTGTCTGTCCACCCGCCTTTACGCAGCCTTTGTGGGACAAAATGCGCATTTTGCATAAACAGTTAATTAAATGAAAACTCTTGAAATGGTACATGCAACATGATACTGGCACAAGTTACGTAATACTCACCCGCAGACTCCTCGCGTTTACAAAGAAAAACTTCAGTGCCTCAAGGCCAAAGGGTCCTGCAGCAGAAAAGAAACGATCAGTGAAATGTATCATGACGCAAGTAGTACATTGCCTCTTATTCATTTTCACAAAATTGGTAAACCAGCAATTAATGCACCGATCAACTAAATGCTCAATGAGTTTCGAAGTACACTGGGTTATGTAATGTCCTTAATATCTCAATGCCCACGTATGTGATAAAACATAGTGGAATCAAAAATATAGTTATCAAAAATATCACTTTTCGATAAAAAGGAAAAGGTAAAGCGACACTAAACTCGTTATTGCGACAAAATCATTCACTTGCTCGCACTGTTTGTCACTGTTTTAAAATTTTGATACATTTTTAAAATTGTCCAAGTACACTTTTCCCAAATTCTCTTTATTCCACGCGAAACTGGATTCACTTTGAAAAAGTTGTACATGATCAGATTTCAACATCTAATTAGGATGATTAGATTTCAATAACCCAAAGTCTATGCTAAATATTGTAGTTGAACCAAGACGAACAAATTTTCTTTCCGATTTTCCAAGATTCCAAGATTTTTACGAAAATAGAGACTACGACATTTTTATGTGCGTACTTTGTGAAACAAATTCCAAAAAATTGCAGACATCTTCGAGAATTTGGAAACCTAAAGAGAAAGTACTCACTAAAATCAAAATATTCGTTTCAAATTCAAAAGACCGCGACGTCGGCCAGATCGATTGGTCGGGGATATTCATTTTGTAGTTTAAATTGCAATGAAACATCCTTGTAATAAATGTATGCGGTAAATTCGCACATTAGCCGCACAGTTCGGATAAACTTTATGGGGAGGTGAGGTTAGATGGTAACGGATGACCGGTCTTTCTCGTAACTCACAACCATGTCTGGCAACACCACCTGTTGTTTTGGCACTTTGGCGACGCGTGAAAGACTCGGCTTCCTTCCACGTTTAGCGCCCTCCGGCGCGAGCCCTCAGATTTCGGGCCGAGAGAGAGAGTGGCTAATTTTAGTCGGAAGAAAGAGAAAGCAGTAACTGTCCTGGTTTCCAATCAACCTCCTGCGGCCACGACAGTGAAAAAGAGTAAAAGGCCGTCACTCTGAGCATTTACTACAAGTCAGTATTTTTTCCAATTTAAGGAAGTTATATTTTATTATTTTCAATAATCGAAGGGGCCTCCAGCACAAGGTGCTAACTGACAAAAACCTACTTTTTTTTCTAGTGGCAGAAGGTGCATATATGTGCCAGTTAGCACATTTCGACACCTGACAGACACAGTGAATAAAATAAAATCTGGAAACAATTCAATGTTTAAATACGTTTTTGTGATACACAACATACCAATCAAGCAATTGACGCTCACTTGCCAAGAAAACGTACTGGAAGTCAGTTCAAAGCAACTTTAGTTCAAGGGACAGTCTTGTAATGTGTTCACTAGTTTCGTTGAATCCTCTTGGTATGCAGCATGGGCGGATCCAGCCAATTATTTTGGAATCATCACGGATTTTTGTTAAATAATAAACATATCTGTTATTATATTGTATATTGTTTTTGTAGCGTATACAATATGATTGTTTAAACAATTCCATAATATATTCCATTCCAGGTTCCATAAATAAATATTTAAATCAATTTAGTCAAAGAAAAGAAAGTAACGAACCCTAGGCCTTGGCAGGGCCCCATTGAATCCGCCACTGGTGCGCAGTAGTCACGGCAGATAGCACCTTTATGCATATTACCGTAATTGGAGGCGTTTTCGCTTGAACTGCATCCCGATTGTGGCTTTTCAACTATTGTCCAGCAGATTTGAGATTCATATTATTCGCCCTTTGATAATCATAATTTACCTGCATTTTTTACTTTTATTCGCGAGTTTTAGGACGTTCGTTTGGGGGTGTGAGTGCCTTGTCCGCCATTTCAACTCAGATAGGAGATTCAACTAATGCCAACTTTAGAATATAACGATTTGTAGTAACTGTACGCTCACGAGATTGCATTAGCGACATAATTCATTCTCGTATAACCGTTCTACATTGAAATGTCACTTTCGGCGGAAGTGTCAGTTAGCACCTTTTACTGGTGACCCTTTCAATTATTAAAGTACTACTCATTTTTATTTTATTAGTGTTTTTTTATAATTTTACTAAGATTTTGTTTGTTTAATTTGTAGATTTCAAATGAACGTATTTTCTCGGTATTGCATCGTTCCAAATCAGCTAACAATAATGTTGGAAGACCAGATCAACAGTATTGCGACTTTACATGTTTTTAGCGTTATGTGCGACAAAATCGAATTGAAAAATTGTTAAATAAGTTTTCATTAAAAAAAATTCAAAGGGCACCGCTGTTTTGGGATTGAAAAAACCAACTCCGCACAAGTTCAATTAAATGTGATTAAAATTTGAAATTTTAATTCTCAAATATGACGATTTGAAAAAACACTGTGTCCCTGCATACACTTTTTCGGGGTGGGAAATCGAGGGGGCCTTGCTACCGTGGGGTTGATGGCGCATTACAATGCCAGAGTCAATTGTTTCATTGATCGTAGTGTCAAGAAAATCATGTCATTCTCAATGAGAGTATTTCTTCACGAAATGATTTCAGACAGCTGTACAGAGTTCACTTACCCAGTGTGCCACCGAAGGTAATAAATTGTGGCTTTGCCATTACCTCTAACGTATCTCTTCTGTAGCAACGACTTTCAGAATACACTAATTAGTGTTAATGCGTTCAAAAGGAAATTGGGCTAGAGCGTGTTGTTCTTACCTTGTCTTCCTCGTTCACCTCTTCGTTGGGAAACTCCTCAGGATACAGAAAACACACCGACTGGTGGTTTTATCTCCTGCAAGTGGAAGAACACTCTCATACATTTTTTTCTTTCTCTGATCACAATACATGGCGAAGAGACATATTCAAAACACGAAGTTTCCATCCGGAGAGAGAAAGAGAGAGAGGGAGAGAGAGGGAGAGAGAAGAAGAGAGAGAGGGGGAGAGAGAGAGGAAGAGAGAGAGAGGGGGAGAGAGAGAGAGAGGGAGAGAGAGACGGAGAGAGAGACGGAGAGGGAGAGAGAGAGGGAGAAAAAGGGAGAAAGAGAGAGAGAGAGAGAGAGAGAGAGAGAGAGAGAGAGAAAAAGTCACACACACACACATTTGCAATGCTAGAAGAGCATTCAATTAATAGAAATAAAGGATTTTTTAGAAAACTATTGTTTCATTTTTTTAATTACATTTATTTCACTCTTAGTTATACCGAACCTACTCGCATTTTCGAAAAAATATAAATACATGTCCTCATTTCAAAATATCTTTGAACAACAATCTTAAATATTGTTGAGGTGGCGATATCTTGGGGGAGCTTTATTGAAGAGAATGGCCGAGAAAACTGCTAATGACACTTGTTGCACTCTGACTATAAAAGAGGCTTCTGAAAACGACAAATATGAGACTGTAAGCAAACTCTGAGATAGCATAATTAAGTATTGAAAAAAATATCGGTGTTAGGGCAAAAGAAATAAGTGGTCCCTTCCTGATTGTCTTCTCGGGTTTAATGAAATTCACACAGCACAAGATTCACGCGCCATGGAGAACCTATCGGCATGTGGCTTCGGAAAGCGATGCCACCTTACTAAGGCGGCCTGCTACTACCATTCAACGTTCAGTGCAGTCAATACGCGCGTATTGCTTAGTTTTTTTACACTGGGGAGTCGATCTGCAACCAGAACGCTCTTTCAAACAATGTGATTCCGTCGCATGTTATCTGGAAAAGAAAAGACTGTATCTGAGCGCCGTCTACGCCGCTTGCTCATGGGTTCTGGTCTGTAGCGCACCCTCACGGCAGTTCAAAGAGCTTCATGCAAGGAATAAAACTCTTCTCTTTGTAAGCACCGGTAAAGTTAATTTGGAGCGAAAAATTAACTATCTCGGCGGTAGTCGTTTGAAATGTACTGCACATGACGCCACATTTCAAATAATTTGACCGGCTATGTGCCACCAATTGTAGTTAAGGTCAACGATAAAACTGAACTGTTGCCAATTTCGAAAAATCAGTGTTTTCAACGATACTGACAATGAGACTTGTTCCATTCTTTTAAGCTTCCTTTACGCTATCCACGACAATGTTTAATCAACAAATTCAAAGTAATTTTTAAGAAAATTTTGAAATTCTTCTGCAGGCTTAATGTACCTAAAATCAAAATATCCGTTTGAAACACCCAAAGCCTCGAGTTAATTCACATTGATCAAGGAATATCAATTTTGGAGAAAATTATCGGAACCGTTTAGGCACTAGCGTTGCTGACAGACTTGCTTTGACGTTTATTTTTTTAAATTTTATTTTACGTCAAAAATACAGTTAAAAACTGCGTATGACGTGCTATGGGGAAAAGTGAATTGTGTGCACATTTTCAAAATGCTGTGATCCCTACACTAAGTCATATACTTTAAATTTTGAATTTTAAAAGGGAGAAAAAAAACAACAAAAACTCCCATGTAGTAAAATCTATTTTCAAGGATAAATAAGCAATAAATTTTGAATTTTGAAAGGGACCCTTTTTTTAACATCTTAACACAGTTTTTAACATCTTGCAAAGATGTAGATACGAGAGTGGAGTCATCAAAAAACTACAATGTAAACGAAAGTAACAATAAATTACATCTGAATGTCTAAAATTTAAAGTGGAACTGTTTGTGATAAAGAATAAACTATAGACATTTATCTAAGAAGAAAGGAAATAATATTTTAGATATAGTTGGCACGATTGCATGCCTGTTTAATTAAAAATAAAGAGGACTCTAAAAGCATCTCGTAAAATAATATATATTCTCTTAATATACACATATACGAACCGCCTTCCGCGTATGAATCCACCCTCCTATCTACACATTTGCAAGATGTTCAAAACTATAATTCTTGTGTATAATGCGCATCTTTCAGGACATAATTTCTATTTAAACAAAAAAAAAGTATCGCATTCCCCACAAGCCGCTCACGAAAAATCCGCTCAATTGCGGAATTCCACAAAATGCATTCCCCCAAGTCGATGGCCTTTTGTCGCGCAATGTGACAACGCTGCCCTCAATAAGCCTAATTCAGAGAGTCGTTCTGCCATTGTTGATCTTATCAGTAGATCGCGCAACTTCATGAAGTTGCATATTTTTACTGAACGACCACATCGAAAGAAATTGTATATAACTTTACCTATTACAAACAATAAAAAAAATTGTCCATTTTTGTTTTGCAATTGCATATTCTGGATTTTTTTCTTTAACTGCGTATTTTAATGCTTGTAACATATTTAAAGGCATATACTGCATGTTTTTGTGCAGAAGTGCGTTGAAGTCAGATTTTTTAACGTTTTTCTCTTGCAAAAGAAAAGGGAATTACGCCATGCCAATGCTTCAATATCAACACATTCCGAAAATCTGATAAGATTGTTTTCGCTTGAATCGATTTACTTCCTGTAATCTTATTCGTGCTCATGCTTTGTGAACTGGACTGAATGTTTTGTAATCTTGTAACAATGCTATTGGTTCTAGCTTAATATTTTTTTTGTGTTGAAAATATGCTTTTATTACACGAGTTTTCTACTACCGTGTAAAATGAAGATTAACTGTAAATAAATGTTAGCTGTTGCTAACTCCATTTTTGTTTAACCCATGCCTCTTTGCCTGTTTTAAGTGCAGGGTTGCATGCGTATTATTAACTTTTTTAGTGCATGAGTTCCGAGGTCTACTTATCAGCCTTTACTCTTTGCAACAAGCACTGCACTACAATGAGTGTAGCATAGTAAAGAATAATTTATTGGAATTCATTTTAGAAAAGTGAATTACAAAACGCGTAAAGTACACTTTATGGTACATTTTATATAAAAGAAGTTCAAGATTTATGAGGTGCAGCCCTCTTGATAATGGCAAAGAAAAAAATGTTCTCGGAATTTAGTTCGTGTATTCTCGACTTGTAATGACGATAGAGATATTTCTTTGTTGATCTCGACACTCTGCTGTCGACAGCTAGCTGAATCTTTACAGTCCGTACCAATGAAACGTATGCTACCTTAATAATGTATTATATTACTAAGAGTATTTTATGAACATTTTGCTTAATTGAACAGCTTCTTTCAACAAATTGAACAACTGTTTCCCTCAGTGAAAACAAGTACGTTTACGCTGAAAACACAAAATATCATTAAAATTCGAGATATAAAATTACATTCCTCCGTTATCTTTATATTTATTTCAATACGTAATCAAGAGTTATAATTTAAATGTTTGCCATCTCTTCAATAATTTGATCTTACATCATTGATACAAAATAATGATACCGTAGTCCTCCAAATCTTAAAAATGCCTATAATTTTTTGCTGGAAAAATTAATTTATATGATTCAAATTATACAACAATGAATTTATACTCATTATAAGCAGGACTTTAATATTTTATTTTAATTTTACGTAAATACAAACTCTACGCAGAAATGCACCCCGTGCAACGACGATGCACGGTGTCAAATAAATCGCTATATCTCAAAAACTATTTTCACCCATAAGATTACAACTTCACAAAAGTTTCTTCGAGACATGTGACGCTCGGTAAACAAAATGGCACCAAAATCTCAGATTATTTCGCGGGGCACTTTTCCAAAGTTATACTCGAGTTAAAAAAAATTGACTCTAAAATCGTACGAAATATCAAACAGTACATCAGGAAATTTCTTAAATAACATTATTTTTCATTCAAAAATAAAAATCGTTAAGGAAATAACATTATTTTTCTATGGCCGCTTTTGAATGGACGAGAACATTCCAAGATCGACATCACGATCTCTGAAGGACACGTGTCTGGGACGTTTAATTAATTAAAATATTAATTCGAAACATTTGAAAGTTATATTGCTTCTATGAAGAATGAGTTTTACATCATCGAGACTCACATGTGGATGAAGTTTTCATTGACAAAATCCGAAATTTCAAAATTAAAAAAAAGACATGAAATAGCTTGCCCATACGATATGAACGAAATTTCTTTACGAACTTATAGGCACTACATTTATAAAGAATAATATCATAATAACTAAAACGTATTTATACACTTTGATCACTGACCCAAGAAGAACAGATAACAAGATGGAGATATCACAAGAGAATAAGAATACTAACTAAAACACATTTATGCCAGTCTTTAAACACTCACAAATAAACAGGTTACAAGATCAAGAAACGAGAATACAAACATCAAATTAATTAAAACGCATGCATGCGACGCATTGAACACTCACGTCAATCGATTTATCGGTATCAAGGACCCACAAAACATGGATTCTCACAACACAACGTAATACAAAAAGTAATTTGCTACAAGTAGGAATAAGAAGAGAGTTACTGTCAAAAAAACGATTTTCCATCGCAGCATTAAAATACTTTGTACTGCGTAAGCAGTAACGAGAAAGTAAAAATGCCAATTTGTTTGATAAGGCTTAATTATCATGTAAATAATGACAAAAAATATTTCAAATGTTTACGAAAAGTGTAATTAATAGTGACCAGTATTTATGCATTTGACGGATTATAGCTGTGGAAGGAATTATTTATTTTGTATTCAGCAATATAAACAATAATGTTAAGTTTTTTAACACTATTAACTGTTGGTGATATATACAAGATATCCAGAAGCTCCCGTTAAAAAATTCCCAAATTCTATGATGATTTAATGAAACACGGGAGATTAGTTTAAAAAAGTCTTCCAGAAAACCGAAATGAAATATTAGTGTTTTTGCAAGTCGGATTTGAAAGACGAAACATGACGAGTCTGGGGGAGAATTGTACTGCGCATGCGCCAGCATCAGTCCTCTGCCAGTAGATAGGCCCCGGCCTGTTCTTATTTGAAATTTCAAACTTTTGAATTCGAAATCGAATTCCGCCATGCGGGGCCCTCCGTGGGCCAATAGCGTCGAAGGGCCCAAAGGCGCGGCGCGCGAAATCTACAGGCCAGACCCGGCAATTATTAACATGCTTTGTGTGAAAACGAAACGGTTTCATCTGAACGTATTTGCCAGAGCGTTTGTGTGTTTTAGTGTTTGTGTGTTTCTGCGTTTGTGTTTCTCGAAATGCCCCAATTTAGGCGTTGTTGGGTACTCAATTGCCGATACAACCAAAATAGAAGGAGTGAACAGCAATTCTTTAAGTTTCCAAGAGATCCTGAAAGGTAAGCGATATGAAATGCTTAGCATGGTTCTATAACAATTTTTTCATGTACTATTTAGTGACGTAAATTAACTATGTATGTATGTATGTATGTATGTATGTATTTCATGTAAATAATACATGAAATTAATTTACATAATGTAATTATATGCGAGGATATTGTAAACACTATTATTATGAATATCCAATGTATTGAAGTCATGAAAGCACTGGTTGCTTTAAAAGTCATGTAATTGATAAGTTATAATAGCTATATTAACATTAGGTGATTTGATATAACTATAATAGCTCAATAATACATTACTAATTTTATTACAGGTGTATGAAATGGTTAAAGGCAATTGGGGATCTGACTTTGCATCTAGTCCTTGGGAAATTCTCATAATGTTGAGATATGTATGTATGGAGCACTTCACGCTGGAAATGTTCACTGCACAGACAGACTAGCACTTAATGCGGAGCCCATAATTTTTGCTGATGTGCGTCCTGAGGTTTCTGGAGGGTGCACTCAGGTCATTTATAGAAGGCTACACAACAAAGGTGTACGTTTCTATTATAATTATTATTATTATTAGCAACTAGAAGGTGTAATAAGAAAACTTTTTTCGTTGTTAATTTAATTAAACATCCTTATTTCATTTGCAGGATCTGCTCGGCATGTAGTCTGAGTTCTCGGTTGCTAAATGAAGAGAAATCCTGTAACACGTGTGTAGTCAAAATCTCGGTTTTGTGATCTTGATGCCGAACAACCAACTGGAAGCAAAACGTCTGTAGTATGTGAACAAACATAGCGCCTAAACCATGCGTAGAATTTTTTCAAATTGAAGAAACCCTGTCAATATTGTATCTAGTAGAAGGTTAGAAATTTTTAAAACCTTCCTTAGTTTTTGGGGAACTTTATAGAAGCCGTAAGAAATGATTCAGAATTTTCTCAAAAATGGCACCAAATTTTTTGTTTTAATTTCTTGTAAGAACAGAGTAAAATACTTATAAAGGTGGCAAAGGTCCAATTTTCAAGATTAACTCTGAATTTTCAGAAATTTTAAAAGTGTGCGTTTTTATCGTCAACTTCTTTCAATTACAATATTGAAGTTAAGAGACTTTTCCTTCGAATTAAATTTGATGTGCATAAATAGTTCTTCATTTAAGGTGTTGAAGATTGTTTTGTAATATTAGTAGTTTTGTGCAATTGTGGGTGAACTATTTGGAATTTTAAAAATGACAAAAGAAGATTTTCTCGAAAACGGCTCCACTTTTTTTCTGATCAGTATTATATTTATGAGTACATGCACTTTAAATAATGTCAAGTAAATTTTCTTGAAAACTCAACACTTTTTTATTCAAATGAGCTCAAAATTACTCATTTTCAGAATAGCTCAAACACCATTTTCTCAAAGGTGGCTTCAATTTCTTTCTTTAAACTATTTCAACGAATAGTGGTAATGGTACTGTTTAATATAATATAATGTAATGTTCATTTTTAGTATTCTTTTGTTTTCCCAAAATTGCACAAATGTTTTTATTTCTTTCAATATCTCATGCCAGTAATACGCATACATTTCAATAGATATATTATTGAATTTGTGAGTGGAAGTTCTTCAAATTACTTCAAATGAAGTTTTCGAAACTCAAATAGATTCAGAGAAAAGAGCTCAATTTTGCATTTACATGTCGCTTAACGCCTTTTTTTTTTAATGGCTTCAAATTTTTCAATGAACTTGCTATTTAAGACAAGGTTTAACCTTCTTTAATAATCTTAAAATAATATTTCGGTTCTACTATTTGGTAATCGAAGAGTTGGAAAATGGTAAAAAATGTATTTTAGGGCAGATAGCCAGCTGGCAAGAGGATGAGGGAAGACCATAGAGCCGGTCACTCCAAAGGAAATTAGAAACTTAACTTTGAGAAAGCTATTCTGTAGCACTTCAGTTACTATATGTTATTTAGTAAATCAAACTGCAGGACCACTTTCTTGGAGACATGTACCAAATTGAAGTTTTTGGGATTCAATTGAATAAAAATTGTATTTTGAGTGATAATCATTTGGTGTTTCTGTTGCAGTAAATTTTTATCTCAGGTGTTTTGGCCCACTATCTGTCTTGTGAACTATGTATAAGTCTTTGTATAACAGTTTGGTATTTTTACCAGGAAGCATTAGCTATTTTCTAAACATATTTCTGATGGTTCTGAGATGTCTGTTGGTATAATCTCCTGAGTATGATAAGTGCTTTATTTAGTTATATTGTTTTGCAGAAATTAGTGCGTTAGTCACATAACATGATTGGGAAAGACATGAAAATATTTTTAGTAATTGAAAACTGTTCAATATCTGTATCAAATGTTGAGTAATTCTGGATATAAAATCGACCTTTGGATTTTCATCCACGATCCATTGAGCAACTAGCCATGCTTTTGGACAAATATGTAGCCGATATCGGAATATTAGTGAAACATACCAAGTCCAAAAACTCTGCTTTGAGATTAATGAAGTTGAAGTAGAATCATGTAATTTTTTTACTTGTTCATCACTTGTACTAGGTAGGAGGTAAACATGTTTCTTGTAATGCAGTTTAATGTGTATATTGCTTTTTTGAAGAAAGTAAGCAAAAAAGACAGATTTTGTGATGGCAGATGCAAGTTTCCTGTTTATTTATAAAACTTATCAATAATATTCATTTGTATTGTACCTTAGTAGCAATTTTGATAATAGGCTGAAATTTGACAGGTGTTGATAGCTGGAATGTCATTTTAATAATGATGCAATATTAAAGAAGTAATGGTCACTAGTTATATTTGGACAATTGTCTAAATTCATGGTTTCAATATTTAGTCAATGGCAAAGTAAAATAATCTTTATGTCTGATTACTTGCTCACATTTATTTTGTAAAAAATTGTATTATTGTTTATATTGTGTATGACTATTTACATAATTTAGAAATAAATATTGTGTTTATAAAATAACTTTTTATTTTGCACTACCTGGACAATAATTCCATTCAGTGACTTAGGATTCCAAATCCTAATATTTTAATTTTCTTAATTACCTAGGGTATTTTACATAAAATAATGTATTCATTTGACGCCATTTGAAACAACTTCATTTTAAATGTCCGGTCGTCAATACGCGCCACCTCCATTGGTAGAACGCCTTCGACGCTATTGGCTCAAACGGGGGCCCAGATGGCGGCTTCCCCCCTCCATGAAAATTAGAAATTTGAATAAGAGCGTTGGGATTAACATTGAGTGCCGTCTCTATTAGTATACTCTCTGGCCAGCATCAAATGACGGGATTTCGATTGACTGGTCCCGTCATTCTCCGTTTTTTCGTCTATGACAAATGTCTTCGTAACCTACACTTTACGTAGTTTTCATCGCCACCACAAAACACGAATTCAACACGAACACACAATGAGCATGAAAGTAATGAAAAATACAATATCCCTACTGCCAATATAATATGGCATGAACATTCGCTGACCTTCCTGCATAACTTACTAGTACGTGTATTTCAAATTTCTCGGCAGCCTTCGCGATTGGCCGTTGATTTTATCCCTAAGATGGCGCTACCGCACGCTGTACAAGTACGCCCTCGCCGGTTAACATTGGGTGCAGCCTCCTGTCCGTACTCTTTGGAATACTGTTCGTCTTGTGCCCGAGAAGATATTTGCTACGAGCTAGTGCATTCTGATATTAAATGAGCATCTTTATCAACGGATGTATTTAACATTCTTTATTTTTAATCACATCAACGCTAACATTATTTATAACAAGTGTTTGTACCAGCACTAGATTTCTGGCGGAACACGCCCAACGGCGTTCCGGTACATCGGGAATAATTATTAAATTTTATTATATATCTTAATACCTATAATATATTATAATGGAATAAATTTCCATTTAAATTAAAAGATTAATTGGCGGCATTCGCGACCTACAATCTTAGAAATCAAGCACTGTCTGTACAATTATAATTGCTCTAGATTGGTTATGTTCGTACCTTAAACAACGATCTCAGAGAGTTGAAATACCTTACTGGAATGATGGAACATTACGTACGCACCTTTCCGACTCTTTGCCCGTTGCATGGAGTTCCTCAAGGATCGATTTTAGGCCCTATTCTGTTCCTACTTTACGTAAACGATAGCCCTCGACGATTCAAAACGGAAGAACGGTTCTCTTTGCGATGATACGAACATCCTTTGCAATAAAGAAACCGTAAATAGTACAATATCAGATGTTTCAAATTGGTTCCGAAATAACAAATTAATAGTAAACGAAAAGAAAACGGTTGTAATGCAGTTTTCCATTTCAAATAAACAATTCTGTGCTCCATTGAAAATGAACAGTGTACCATTGACTGATGTTAAGGGAACAAAATTTTTAGGTCTCTCAATTCAGTCAAACCTTAAATGGAACGTCCATTTAAATGAATTGAACACAAAATTAAGTTCTTTATGCTACGCGTTCAGAATTCTTGCAAATTCAGTCAGCCTTCATACCGCTCGTTGTGTATACTTCGCGAATGTTCACTCCCGCCTGAGATATGGCATAATATTCTGAAATACATCTTATAGCTCCCTAGACTTTTAGATTACAAAAACGAATTGTACGAATAATAACCAAATCCCACCCACGTGATTCATGTAAGCCTCTCTTCATTAATCTAGGAATTCTACCATTACCGTGTCTTTTTATTTACGAATCAGTGGTTTTTGTAAAAAATGATATGCTCAAGGGCGGGAATATTTTTTCAGAAAATGCAGAAGTCTATTACTATAACACTCGACGTAGAAATCATATTCATCAGGTGACAGTATCAACAGCTCATTACAAAAAATTCACATACAATACATGTACATATTTTACAACACTTTGCCAGATGACATTAAACGTTTCTATACAATTAGAGACTATACCAGCATCACAAGAAAAGTAACATTAATTTTAAAATGATACATAATCATTATTTACCATTGGACTGTATAAATGAGTATAAACAACCTGTAACAACTATTGTACTACAGTTTCCCGGTCAATGACCCCATCTCGATCGGGTTTTTTCGTCCATTTTCCCCTGATCCATTGAGCAAATGCTGAGATGGTCCTTGTTTTGCTTCTGGACATAAATGTCCCTTTATTTTCTTGCACGTCTTCTAAATTCAGTGAAATACAATTATTCAAATGATCGTTTCCATGTTGTCGTGGCAGGAAGTAATAAACCAAAATTTATTGTTATTTATCTTTGACAATAGATTTTATTACATGGGGGTTTTTGTTTTCTCCCTTTCAAAATTTCAAAATTCAAAATTTATTGCTTGTTTATCCCCTTTAACATAGATTTTTGATGGGAGTTTTTTTTTTTTTTTCCCTTTCAAAATTCAAATTTAAATAGTATATGAGTAAGTGTAAAGGGGTCACAGAATTTTGAAAATGTGCACACAATTCACTTTTCCCCATAGCACTCATACAGTTTTAACTTTTTCTGACGTAAAATAAATAAAAATAAATAATTTTACCATTATTACAGTAGCATAAATGTCAAAACAAATATACTCACATTGGGCTTTTTTTTGAGGCCATTTACAAAAAAATTTAGTTTCGTTTAGGATTTATTTAACGATATAGATTAAAATTTGCTGCAGTGTTGCAGGTTGCATTTGACATGAATATTTAGTTTTTCTACAGTGCAATTTAGTAGAGTTCCCACAAATTGACGCACAAAACCGTATGGGTAAAAGAACCACGTCAAGATCCAACGACAAGTGTGTTCGGGTTACGGCACTAATATATACCCAAAAAAATCGGCGGTGGCCTTCGCCCGCGGATGGCGAGATCCGGCACCGACCCGTCCGGCTGTAGGTTTCCCAACCAGGACTCCCCCACCAGCGGGCCCGCCCACAAAGCTCTAAGTTTCCGACCGGTCTCCGGGATATGTGGTTTGGGTGCATCCTATTTTAAGTGCGTAGGGGCCGGATACAGGAAGAGGAAGGAAAGATGCGCGCGGCCGTGGCCCGTTTGTTAGGCTACTCTACAGAAGTCGCTTAATATTGATCGCAGAATCAACGGAAAACTACCGATCGGGCAGCAGGCTGCTAGAATTCTCCTCCAAACAGCGAGGGACTGGGACCTAGCTATGTAGTGGTGTCGAAAACCCGCCGACGGGACTCAAACCTAGGACCTCTGGTCTGAGGACATCAGTTGATGCCCTAGCCACCTCCCCCGCACTGGTTTAATACCGGTTTCAACTATTTTTTTACAGCTCAAATTTAGAAAAAATCAACTTTTTATTAGTTGGCCTATAAAACAGACATTTACGACATACTACATACCTTTTTACACTAGCTCACTCTTACATGTATAAATCTGCATATATTTTGTATCCGATCTCACCCAATGGTGTGTGGAACTCAACCACGGTGACATTGGATAAAACCTGATTTTGGGCCTATGGAACAGCAAGGAGAAATACATTATGTTTTGATTAGAGGAATTTTTTTAACAAGAGCCCCATGTTCAGTTACCTCTCGTTTTCTCAGGTAGGGATGATTTTTGACCTAATAAAACTAGACAGTCATGATGTTGATATGAAACCTATAAAAATCTTTTACAACAATGTATACACCCCCAAGCAACTGCTTTCTAGATCTTCCATTGCTGGCTGAAATCTTGGCTAAATGTTACTATCACTGTTGGACTACGAATAAGAAGGATAATGAGCCAAGAGAAGTCTCAGATGCTCTTTCACTTACACGATTTATACTTTGTAATAGGATAAAAAGAAATTATAATTTTGTTTATCCATATGGATAAAGCAGTATACAGAAATGCTAATAAATTGAAACGGACCAACCCGTTGAAGGGAGAAAAATAACATTTTGTTTTTTGCGCTTGAAATGCAGAAGAATGAACTGAATTAAGTAATAAACTTTGGTTCATTACAGAAACTGAATATTATTCAGTTCATGAGGTTACTTGATGCAGTAAGGAAAATTACTAATATAAACCAAAAATGAACTCTAAATCCTTACAGATGAGGGCCTGAACTGATGCACTCCGCCAACCCCATCAATTAACATACGAAAAAACCCTATATTCTACAACAAACTTCTCAACAAAAAAAGACTTTTTACAAAAAGCTTTAAGTCACAATGATTTATCCCTCAGTTATTTCTCTTTTTTTTTTATGACAAATTATTTTGGGATATTGAACAAGTACATTATCATATTTTTTCCCTTTCCGTTCCTACTTACGGGATTTTGTTACATTACAAAATTTTAAAAAAATTGTAAAAGTTATTTTCATTGCTTTTGGGATCATTTTCAATATTTTATATCGGGAACAATAGTCTCTGCATTTTTGGTATATTTGGACCTTCTAGGGTGCACAGAAATTCGGGGTGATCCATTGTAAAAGCTACAACGTTCTTCCCTCATCAAGCACATTAAAATATTTTCTTCCTGTGTTCCCAAAAACTCAAAGACAAAATGAAACACCTAAAAATTTTCCCCTCTAGTTAACACTAACCTTAGACAAGCATTAAATCATCTCCAACCCCAACACAATATAAACCTCTCACACTCAATGGAAACAATATTCTACAGAAAAATTTTCTGAAACACATGACAAATATTTGAGGATTACACAGCGCCAAAAACAACCCCCCACCAAAGTCTATTTTCACTTACTGTCTTACTTCAACTGATTTCTTCAGAAAGGGAAGGTTCATATATAATCTTATTAATTTTGCTTTATAGCAGCTTATTTTCACTTTTCTTAGATTACTCATAGTTTTTGGTGCCTGTTCAATCAGAGGAGAATCAATTTAAAGATACATACACGATTGAAATGGTATAAGCGGACTAATTAAAATTGCTATACTTTATTATAAATATAACATTTATATTCTAAAGAGTCAAAGATCAAAAATAGTGAATAATCCTACAGAGGAGAAAAGGTAAAACAAAACCCTCACCTCTTCATCATCTTCCATCTTCATTTCTCTTTTCAAAGGCACAGCTCGCCCCTTTCCCTCAAACAAAACGTACACTACTTTACAGTTGCTGCAATGCGGATAGTCATCAATAATCTGACCAGAAGCTTAGACAGGCGTTAAGAAAACCACATCCGATTTACTGGATATTTAAACAGGATCTACTGTACAATAAAATGATACAGGCTCAAAAACTAGTGCTTTTTTAAGCATAAACAAGAAGATATTTTGGGGTTTAATTTTTTTCCCTGACTGAGTTTGATCAGTGAATATGATTTCTCAATTCGTTGACATAAAAGTCTGATTTTACCATTTGAAGAGTCAAACTGAAGATATTCAGTATTGCCAACATATATGAACATATATGGTGAATTTAAAGATACCCCCCATCCCCACGCTCCGGTTTAAAATTTCAAATTCTATAATCATTACTGGTAACTAAAACTTTTTTTTCGTGTTATTATGTTTGAGTAATAAAGCAACAAATGCAAAACCTGATCATGAAAAAGTAACTCTATTTACTGAAGATTGCCTTCTTACTGTATTTTTGGAATTGGAGTTGTCTGAAATACTAGCAAAAGAAGTTTGTATTTGATGTCAGTTGACCATATTTTGTACTTGTTGTTTGCATACTTACAAAGAATCTGAAATGATTTTTCATTATTATTTCAATATTAATTTAAAGATTTACTTTGTTTGAAATAATTAAAAATCATATATTTACATTTTAGTGGACTTCACCATAGGGGTTAAAATAAGATGATTTTATGAATTTGGGAAAATCAGCACCTAAATGATAAAAATTTAAAACACATCAAACCAAACAATATAAATATTCTACACACATAAAAAGCATAGTAGGACTTGAAATTAAATTATCTCTAAATCAAATTATTTCAACATATTATTTGAAATTAAAAGGTCACTATACAAACTACTTGATTCTTATTTCCCTCAAATATGAAAAATTTGAGGATGGAAAGAAAGAAGGCAAAAAACCAAAAAAAAGATTAAAGGAGGAAAGAAATAAAGAAAGAAAATGTCCTTACATTTTAAGGAATCAATTGTAGTTGTCTCAAAAGATTATTTCATCTCATTGATTCCTCACTTAAGATTTTGAAAAGGTCAAAGTATAATGGTAGAAATGCTTATCTCAGTAAGGTATATTTCCTACTTAAGCAAAAAACCCCTTTAATTTCCATGCTATTTTTAAAAATTTAGAGGTCACAAGTTCTCTTGAAATTCCGAACACACAACACTAAAGAATCATGTCTCCATAAACAACTTGTTTCCAAACACAAATGCTTTGGACCAAAAATTTTTCATTTCATTACAATACATTTAATTAAGCATTGGAAATATTAAATAATTAAATAAAATTTTTTTAAATAAACAGGATTAAAGATAATTACATTCTTGTTTGTTCTTCATTTATCGATATTTCTTCAGACTTCTTTATAACAAATTTATTAAAAACTTTATATTTTATAAACATTAAATACATGATAGAAATACCTGGGAAAAATGATGGGAAATAAGTCAAGGAAGAAAAATGAAATTTCACAATTACGCTCAAATGGCAAAACCCAACCTCGCGATCATCAAAACTAGCAGCCCCTGTCAGATGAACTAACTGTAGCGTATTAAGGGTCAGACCTGCCACACATCTGAGATCTCATAAAAAGCACTTGAAAAAAAAAGCATCTGAGGTTTCTTTATTAAGAGCAAAAAAAATCTACTTTACCAGACTTCTAAAAATTAAACACGCCCTCGAAGACAAATTCACAATGCAATATTCTCACAAAGTCTGTTCAAACTTTTCTTTTCCTTAACGACCAAGAATTTGAGATTCCAATCTAACTGATTCCAATGTAAATAACTGGTTCGTACAAAGGATTCAAGAAAATGCATAGCACTTTTTTGTATATTAAAATATTAATTTACATCCTCATAAATAGGAGAAATCCTGTTTACCTAGGCCACCCTTCCCTTAATACAAGAACTGTTAATAACATGAAGTACTTTTACTAAATTTTCAAACATCACTTCTTCATTTACATGTCTTCCCCACATTCCTCAGTGACTGGGAAACAAAAAATTTAAATTAACCCTTAACTTTTCATATTTCGTAACCTAAACAACTATCAACTCACTGTGAAATTATAAACTTCCCCTTCAGAATGATCATCAGGTTGCTGTTTTACCTGAAGGAGAGGTAGAATCTTTTAGTAAACATTCACTACAACCACATCTTGTCTTGAATGCAATATTCATAATTTTTTCAAGATAATATATTAGTAGGTGTATACATCGTAAAAGAGAGATATTTACATAGACATTAAAATAATTACTTGCAGCTAAATGTTGAATGTTGAGCAAATCAACTCTTACAATAATGAACATAAAGTGAACAGTCCCCGTATAGTTTTTATTAAACGACTACAAATTAAATAACCTTTTAAAAAAAGTATACATTCACTACATGGTAAATAACTCTTGGTTAAAGAATACAACTTACTTTTCGATTTTAATCATACTCTCGACAACACTTCTATTTGGTCCATGATATGCACAAATTTGTAGAGCACTGGTTCAATAACTATAGAATGTTTGCCACATATAATTTTTCAATGCCCACAAACCGACGGTGCAGGACTATAAACTCACTTTTCGCTTGTAGCGCACTAGTGCTCTCTCATACGGCTGGGGACATAACTACGCCAAAATACATTGTGTGGGGACACATCTCGCTCATCAAAAAATATGCTGGGTGTACTTTTAACGTACCGACCAGGTAGTAGGGCGATATACAATTTATTTTAGGAATAAGTACGAATTGTCAAATATCCATGTAGCTCAGCTATTCAGATAACGTAGGTAAATTTAGGATCACAAAAGTTGACGAAAATTAAATCAGAAAAAACAATGGTAAATGATTTCCTTTCCAGAGAATAAATAAAATCACTGCACGGGATCAGTATTTTCAAAAATATTACAGAGACTTTTTACATACGAATGGAAACCTTTCCATTAAACACGATGCGCTTTCAGATTGCCAACATGAATTTAGAAAATCAAAATCAACGAAAAGAGCTATATTTTCTTCTCTTAAAGATGTCGCCTCATCATTGGATCAAAACGAGGCACCTATTGGATTATTTTTAGATCTCTCAAAGCTTTTGGCCTCATTGATCATGACATTTTACTTTCAAATTACCTTCATATATATTTTGTGGTATTGCTCTAGATTGGTTATGTTCGTACATCTAAACAACGATCTCAGAGAGTTGAAATACCTTACTGGAATGATGGAACATTACGTACGCACCTCTCCGAATCTTTGCCCGTTGCATGTGGAGTTCCTCAAGGATCGATTTTGGGCCCTATTCTGTTCCTACTCTACGTAAACGATATGCCTCGACGATTCGAAACGGAAGAACGGTTCTCTTTGCGGATGATACGAACATCCTTTGCAATAAAGAAACAGTAAATAGTACAATATCAGATTTTCAAATTGGTTCCGAAATAACAAATTAATAGTAAGCGAAAAGAAAACGTTGTAATGCAGTTTCCATTTCAAATAAACAATTCTGTGCTCCATTGAAAATGAACAGTGTACCATTGACTGATGTTAAGGCAACAAAATTTTAGGTCTCTCAATTCAGTCAAACCTTAAATGGAACGCCATTTAAATGGATTGAACACAAAATTAAGTTCATTATGCTACGCGTTCAGAATTCTTGCAAATTCAGTCAGCCTTCATACTGCTCGTTGTGTATACTTCATGAATGTTCATTCCCGCCTGAGATATGGCATAATATTCTGGGGAAATACATCTATAGCTCCTAGACTTTTAGATTACAAAAACGACTTGTATAAATAATAACCAAATCCCACCCACGTGATTTATATTAGCCTCTCTTCATTCATCTAGGAATTCTACCATTACTGTGTCTTCCTATTTACGAATCAGTGCTTTTTGTAAAAAATGACTTCCTCAAGCGCGGAATATATTTTCAGAAAATGCCGAAGTCTATTATATAACACTCGACGTAGAAATTATATTCATCAGGTGACAGTATCACAGCTCATTACAAAAATTCACATACAATACATGTACATTATTTTACAACACTTTGCCAGATGATATTACATCGATTAAATTAAATAGAAAAGTTTAAAACCAAGTGAAATCGTTTCGCAGCATAACTGTTTCTATACAATTAGAGACTATACTGAGTATGACAAGAAAAGTAACATTATTTTAACAATGATGCATAATGCATTATTTACCATTTGAACTGTATAAATGAGTATAAAAACCTGTAACAACCTATTGTACTACAGCTTCCGGGTCAATGACCCCCATCTCGATCAGGTTTTCGTCCAGTTTCCTGATCCATTGAGCAAATGCTAAAATGGCCCTCGTGTATTGCATCTGGACATAAATGTAACTTCATTTCCTGTGCACGTCTTCTAAAATTCAGTGGGAAATACAATTTTCAAATTATCGTTTCCATGTTGTCGGCAGGAAGTAATAAGAGCCAAAATTTATTGCTTATTTATTCTTGAAAATAGATTTTATTATATGGGAGGTTTTGGATTGTTTTTTTCTCCCTTTAAAAATTCAAAATTTATTATTTATTTATCCTTGAAAATAGATTTTATTACATGGGAGTTTTTTGTTTTGTTTTCTCCCTTTCAAAATTTGTTGCCTATTTAATTTTGAAAATATATATATCTACATTGGAGTTTTTGTATTTTTTCTCCCTTTCAAAATTCAAAATTTAAGTAGTATATGACTTAGTGTAGACATCACAGAATTTTGAAAATGTGCGAACAATTTACTTTTCCCATAGCACGTCATACGCAGTTTTAACTGTTTTTTTGACATTATAAATAAAAATAAAAAATAAAATAAACTGCATGAAGGCATTTATTGCATTTACATCCTCCATGAAAATTCAATTCGTCTTAAATTGCAGTAAAATCAGTCTACTTCGCCAATGTTTTTAATTTACACATTTAAACATTCTTTAGCCTATCGAACGAGTGATTTCAAACCCTTTATTCCAAATGTTTTTCGCCAAACTCTTCTTACCTAAAAGATCACAGCGTGATTTTTAATACATATTCATTCCTTCTCTAGGAAGTTGTACACTTGAAAAAATTAAAATCCTGTTTGCTCAATAAAGCAAATAGCAATCAAACGAAAGAGGACCACATTGGCCACAAACCTGAAGGTTGTGAGTATGCAAACACAGTGGCGGAGCTGAAGGGCGATCTGGGAGTCTTAGAATACCCAAATTATTTTCAACAAAATCTGTCGTTATATGTCCATTTTTGTCAATTTTTGCAGAATCGTAATAAAAATTAATGTTTCGACTCCTCCTCCCCGCTTACGAGCAAGAGTATTATAGAGGTATTTTCCTAAGGATGAGCCAAAGTGACAGCTGGTGCTGCAGCATAACTAGAAGGTTCTGTAGTCGTTATGCCCTTGAGCCCATTAGATTTCCTTCCCGCTTCGTTTGCAGTTGGCTAACCTGTAAATGGCTTCGACCTTCCTTTTGTCCTGTCCTTGTCCAACAAAATATAGTGCCGGAAATAATTGATATTAGGAAGTGCAGTGTAATGTGCTCTTCTGTAAAAACTCTTTATTACACTGAATTTACTTTTTTATGCGAGAAATATTATATTTTAAAACCTATTCGTGTATTGGTGCACTATTGTGCTGTTGTGTAGAGCTGTAATTGAGAGCTTTCTATTTACATTCGTGGTAGTTTTCTTTACCGATTGTGAGTGCATGTTAAGAGATTTTCCACATACGTGTTTAAATTTAAATATTTCCGGACTCGTACGTGCATATACCTCAGAGAAACTCTTAGACGTCTTCATAGGGATGTTTTCACAGGAGCCATTAGCACTTTACGAAGAGGCGTAGCTGAACAGCTGTCGCGGCGGAGGGATACTTCTCTGAAATAATATGATGTTCACTTGTTTTCGCGAACTGTCACTTTGGCTCATATTTAGGAAAATCATTCTCCAGCAGGGCTTCGTCTTCCTAGTTCTGCTGGTCAAAATGTCACATGATCACGACCGCGTCAGGCAGAGATGTAAATTGCGACTCTGCAGCAAGACTGAGAAATGCACGAAAAACCGTGCCACGTTCCATATTGAAGATAAGATCCTCAGGCGGCATGTTACGAAAACCTACGAATATACAGCGGGGGACGAGAGTTTGGTCACAGTCCATTGACACAGTCCCGCAGCTCTATACCATAGATCAACACTATACTGGGGTTTTCGTATCGTGGTGGATGACATTAGGTCATTTCTATACTTCTCGTCTTATAAAATTAATCTTTTTAATGAATTCGCGAACGTCCTTCTAAACGAGCCTCATGGCCTCAAACTTGTGCTTATCCAACACCACCTAATAGACGCCTCTGTCGGTGATGTTGGATTACCACTGTTTTATAAAGGATAATTTTATAAGGTGGGAGGTGTAAGTATGACCACGTCATCCGCCACGTTACGAACCAGCAAAATATAGAATATGTCCAGCTTCTACGTTCCTGCGAAGACCTTTAGAGCGCTCCTCTGTCGTGCGATGGTGGCGCTCCCGGTGGCATCCTCCGTGCAACCCCCCCCCCCCAATACGAATAACAGACAGGAGCTGGGGATATTTGAAAGGAAATCTAATGCTAATGCAGATGGTTTCTGTTGAGAAATAAACTTAACCAATTGAAATGATTTACAATATTTTAAAATGTTTTGTAATAGAAAGCAAAGATAATGAGAAAAGTCAAGGTTAAAAATTCACTAAATTATTCTCTTAAATTGTTGTGTGTGTATGTTTTGTTTTTGAGTTTTGTGCCTGAAGACCTTAGTAAGATCGAGCAATTCTCGAAAGTATTGGTTAAAGAGATTACCAGTGTTGCCGGATCGTTCACATTTATATCGTTATATTTTAAAACAACATTCTCACGTGTTTTCTAGTTGATTTGGTAGTATTTTTATTATATTCCACATTGCTTTGTTTTATTATATGAGCTAAAATTATCCTGATCGTTTTTCATTATTTAAGCCTGGCTTATGACTTTTCGTAACAATGTTTTGTATTTTTAAAGTAGATAAGAAAATCTTGAGATACGTCATGACGTTTGGAAATAAAGTAGAGTACGTTTTTTACACGATGTTCTAATTCTTTGTGATCCAAGTATTAATTTTTCTGAAATGTTTAATTTTCTCTTTTAATAGGAAAGCATGCGTTAAAGAGAAATGAAAGCTTTGAGAAAAATAAATTATATTTTCATTTGTGTCAATAGCGTTATAAACTGCCTCATGATTCTTTCACCAAGTAGTCCGTAAATAACTTTATGTTAACTGTAGTAATGCTCGGCACATGCGTGTTTTATTTATTGTGTCAGTATTCATGTTATTAGTATTGTAGAATTTGTGCATCGTGGTCACTGTAACCTAGATTATTCGTTATTATTTCATATCTAGTTGTGGTTTTTAATTATAATTTGATCTATTGCTGTTTGTGATTTAAGAGTATTCCGTGTAGGTACGTTCACTGTAATATCTAAATTAAAAGAATGAATTAAGTTGAGAAACTGCTCTTTTTCGTGGGATTCGCTCAGAAAATCAATATTGAAATCTCTACATACAACAACGGATTTAAAAGAGAGATTACTAATTTTGTTCAGAGTCATCTCTAGATTTTCTACGAAATTGAAATAATATACAGCTTGCTTTGTCGGAGGTCTGTAGATGCAAAGTAAGATAATTTTGAGCGTAGTAACATGTACAACTGTTATTTCAAAAACTTTTTCAACTGCATATAAATTGAATTCTGACAAGAAGGTAGAATCAATATTATTTCTTACATAAATACACGAACCTCTGTAAGCAGGGCTTTATTTGATTCCCTTGCTCTACAATAAGATCCTGCAAGGTAAAATCTAGGAATCTGGAGGGTGTTTAAATCATCATGTATGTGTATGTGTGTGTATATGTATATACATACACACACACACACACACGCGCGCACACACACATAAGAAAATTTTTGTTGTCAGCATTTGTCTATTTCACTTTCAATTGTCATGTGCCCATATTATTACAAAGGAAAACAAAATAAAGTAATAATTTTAAATTCATTTTTTCTTTACATATTAATACAACAGAAAGTAAATTTCCCGATATAAAATGGCCAATGCACGGAGACTCGCTGGTCATGGGTAATCTTGGGGGCTTCTCTCCCATGAACATGCTCTGGCTTCTATTTCTGTAATGACAAATGAAAAGAAAGACTTGCAAGAATTTTTCCATGGGAATTGTGGAAAACTGTAATTGCCAACCAGATACTGCACTCCTGGACAGTGCGAACTTTAAACCTTTTTTCTAGTGGTGAAACTATTTAAATAGAAAAAATTAGAACCCATTACAAGCTGCCCCATTAATACTTAAAATGTTCAACACACACAATGACCACATAACAGGATGCACATTTATGTACAGAATTTCCTACCACATACACATCAATATGGCCATCCAGTGACGATATTCAGAGGGGGGGGACTCACAAAGAGTTTAGCCGAAGAAGGCATTGAAAAATGTCCCCAAACCAAATCGATAATCGCGATGCTCATATGAATGAGAATACAAAATGCCGTACATTCACAAAAAGTCAACCTCCTAGAGCAATCTGTTACAGAGATACAGCGAGAAACGGGTTTGGCATGCTGTTTTTCTTTCTCAGCATCTATCGTGTGTATCAGTGAAAATTGCAGAGACTGGGAACATTGTTCACTTGAAAGGTGTTTCTTAAACAAATATGACGTCAAATTCATATTGGAAAATATTAAAAAAATTTTGAAATTAATTTGGACGTGAAAACGTTTGAGTAAGTCTCAACTCCCCTAAAATGGGTCTTATATTCCACAGATAATTGCTCTTGTGTTTAGACTGTGTCACACATTGTTTAATAACGACGCTCTTGCCGTGGAAAACGTTCTATCCTAAATCACTGGTAAAATGTCTTAGGAGCAAATGGAGAAAAATCGTATTTTTAGTAATATTTACAATACAGCGAGAAAATGTTAGAAAAGAAAATATTTAGAATTTTTCCAAATGACACGATCGTTTATTTCACGTTTTTCTGCAATATATACTTTTTATCATATTTATGATTTAAAGCACCTTCACTTTCCAGAATTATTTTGATTTTGGGCAAAAATAACTAGGCCAGAATCAAGCTTTTTCCATTGTGGAGAATTCGGCGAAAAATTCTTCCATAGTTTTTGAGAAAATTTGGTTCAAACATTTGAGAAATTCGTGTGTTAATAGACACACATGCGAATCAGCGGCGAGTGTACGATGTGGCTAGTCAGTTCTGGTCAGTCATCAGGGCGTGGAATTTGAAGCAGTAGATATACTATTTCGATTATTATTGTTAAATTGTACAGATTTTCATTCCATCAGTTCTCCAACGAACGCGAGAACAAAACGAAGGTAAACAATTTATAGAGAATGGAATTTTTGAGGGCGCAGGTCACTGAAGGTGACTGGAATTGGTTCTATGAAAAAAAAAGAGCGAAGATTTTCTTTCTTGAGAAGTGTCGTGTAAAAACTACTACTGAAAACGATTGTTTCAAGCGACAATTGACATGTTTAAGACATCCAATTACTCGAGAACTTAAATGTGAATCGAATGTTCGCCAAACAGAATTTTCGTCCAGGTACCGTTTTACAGTTTGGCTAAAGAATCTTCCCACTTCCTGCTGAGGCTTCTCGAAACATTTTCATTGCAGTTTATTTCTGAAGTTCAGAGGCACGTGCGAAAATTGTATTAACCAGCTGAAGCGACGTCAGAATATTTTTTTTCACCATCCCCATAAGACAAAACAGGTATTCATCGTATTTGTAGTTTGCAATTGATTGTAATGTTTTGCCGCCACTTGCCCTGACCGGTAGAGGTGGCTCAGGGCATCAATTGATGTCACTGCAGTGCCACTGACCGGGAAGTCCAACGTTCCAGTCCCGACGGCGGCAGGGTTTTCAATACTAGCTAGGTAACTATAGCTGACCCGCTCGCAAAAAAACCATCATGGCGGACGTACCTTTGGTAAAGTCTCGGAGGCTGCCCCCACCCTGTGGCATCTGAGATTTCCCCTCTCGGCGATAAGGAAGCGCGTAGGCGACAAGGAGAGGCGACTGCAAGACTCAGCGATCGCGCTGACCGTCACTCGTCATCACTGCCCTCTTCGTCAAAAGAGGAACTCGCACTCCCAGGAGTGTCCAAAGAAATGAATACATCGTTTGTTGGTCCATCACATTGTGAATTATTGTCACCTCTATTCCCTACACATGCTCGCAGGATTTCTTCCATTGTTCCGCACTGTATTGTGCAAACGCTTCTCTGCAAAACGTTTCCTTTTCTTTTAAGGAAGCACCAATTGTTGCTGCTGTCTCGCGCCCTTTTATAAATCCCCAAACAAGTTCTATTGGATTTAGATCTGGATGGTACGGTTGAAAACGGGGAGCAATATGGTCATGTTCAATGATTATTTTATCAACGACCTATCGTTTTTCAGTGGATATACTTTGAATTATTTGGAATAATTGGGTTTTTGTGAATAACAGCAGGTACTGTGTAAAGCACACTGTCACTGCTCACTAGCCACGGTCAAACAGGGACTGGAGACCGAAACTCTTCTTCAAGATACGCCGTATTTTCTGTTGACCGTTTGGACAACCCCTATTGTAGAAACACGTAAGATGCCTTCTGTCTGATCCTTCTCACTCATCAGTTTGTTATCACCAAACTCGCAGTGTTGAATTACCGCGCGACCCACGAGAGAAAGACAAAGACAGAGTGCTATGTTGTGACAAAGAGCGCAGACAGGCGGGGAAATAGGAGCTTTGGAGGGAGGCCGGTTCGGGCATGCGCAGTGGAAGGGTTTTTGAGAGTGGTAGAGCAATAGATCGAATTCAGTTTGGAGGGGAATTCTAGCGGCGGGCTGCTCTGATCGGTGGCTTCGCCGCTTAATACCAGACGAATGCCGGAGCAGAACCCTAACAAATGGTCCACTGACTGCGTGCGATCTTTCCTTCCTCTTCCTTGTCCTATCCTCGCCCCTTATATACCATAGACAACAAGCACTACACTACCACACTTGTCGATGATCGGTCAGGTGCTTAGAGCTGTCCTGCTGGGTGGTGACCCGCAGTGGAGAGTCCTGGTTAGAGGAACCCACTAGCCGACGGAGGTCGGCGCCAGATCTCGCCATCCAGCGGGGAAGGTCAAAGCCATCTCCGAAAAACATGCACTACACTTACGGGACGGATGATCTTAGAAGTTGGCGCGCCCGGAATCATGAATCAACAAACAACTTTCCCTAAATCATGCTGGCCCTTCCTGGGATGGACTTCCAAAACTTCTCTCTTAGTGCCTACAAACATCAGAGAAGAAATCCGTTGATATGTCAGTCTGTTTCTTCTCTTTTAATAAAATATTACTTCACTAGGTGTACACAAATTCATTTGACACAACTGAGTATCGATTTCTAATGTCCACTTTGAGTCTTCCGTTGTTGAAGGATCTCGATGAGGACACAGCCACCTATCTTATTTCCTCTGCGCAAACAGGAACCTGCGGTTTCAACTCGTGACGCCACAAAACATCTTTTGCAGCAGGGAATCTAGGAAAGAGAGAGGTTGTCGTCGCAAATGAAAATTAGTTTAATAGATATTTATAGAATACGAAACTAACGTGGGATTAGATGTTAGTTACATCATTAAACCAGTAAAAAAAACCAGATAATTCTATAGAAATAAAAAAATTGAGCTCATAGTTCAACAAATAAATTCTCCTTTAATTACAGTAAAAAAATAATAAATGATAGATTTTTAAATCAGGTGTTCTTGTGTAAGGAAGTTAATAACAGCAAAACACACTATTAAATGTAACATTACTAACCATTTGTCTAACTTTGAATTAAGAACACTACGACGTTTTTTTCCGGCCATCCACAAAGGGCGTACTAAAACATAAAGCCGTGAAAGGTCTAATAATGAGATTTGTTCGATGCACGTGCTGTGAATTTATTAAACGCAGTGACATACCGAATAATGCATTTGATGGAGAGGTTAAATTCAAGTGAAGAAATGAGTTTTAAATTTTTCATATTAAAGTTTATATATATAATATATATATATCTATATATATATATATATATATAAATAAGTATATAAAATATATATATATATAAAAATAAATATATAAAATATATATATATATATATATATATATATATATTTCTATTTTTAATTTCAATGAAAACTAAAATCGTTGGTGTTTCATTGTTCTAAAATATGAGGTAAAATAAAAGAAATTATTTCAAACCATTACAGCACAACAAAACCGTACCATAAAAATTTAGAAGTCTGATCGCCCGTTTATTCAAGTTTCAAACTTTTTTTTTAAAACGTTTGTTGCGTCAACTCACGATAAAAGCGTCTCCAACCCTTTCTAGGATATTACGCTACTGGAATAATCCTCCGTTACTTTCTACATATCAGCAGGGGAGGGGCCATGAAATAGATTTCAACTGCACGAAGGATACCGGGCACACTCTTCGCAGATCTAATGGACTCAAAGCCCCATAATTGCCAAAAGTATTTTCAAAATCTTGATGTATTTATGGATATGATCTGATTAAAAGTGGTGCTTGTATGTTTTTTCTTACAAGTTGTAACGTAAATTAAACTGTATAAAATATTACGAACATCACTACTGCATAGCAGCGCCTGTTTAAGATAATAAATTGCTACTTCATTTTTCACATGCCCATTGTCTCTGCATCTTGAAAATTGTCACAAAAAAATTTTTTGGATATAGTTTAGATGGTATCTGGAAGAATGAATTATCTTGTGGTTATCATTAAAATTTTGTTCATATTTTTCAAAAATAATTTTAAAACAATTATTTAAATTTATTTTTGAAGTTGTAAAACATATTGGTCATTCCCAAATAAAATCGTAATTTTATCGACCCTCTCCAAATTACCTGAAAACACTCATACTTCTATTTTCGTCTAAAAATAAGTAAAATGTGCTCATTTGGTTTAAATTTATTGTATTTTCGTTTATATTCCATAAAAAATTTAGCTGTTTTGCCCTATTTCAAGAGCACTAGAAACAAAATTGTATTTAACCTTAAAATTAATACAAACCATAGATATTTCAATATTTCGAATGTATGTATAAACATTTGTTATAACTCATTGCTAGTGTTTTTTGGATTGACCATGCTGAAATGGGGTAAAAGGTCAAAAATCTCGGTTTTCTTTAAACATTTATTCTCAAAATATCCCCGATTTTGCTGAAATTTTGGAAATTAAAGCTAGGGTCATACTTTAACATATAAAAATCCCAGATTTTTTTTGTATTTTCTTAAATTATCCTGATTTGAAGTTGATTTTCCCATATTTCTATTTCGGTTTTTAAAGAGAACTTGATATAAAGGTACTAAGGACATAATTATTTACCAATGTTATACTATTTGAAATTATATATTCATAAAGTTTCAATCGTGTAATTAATTACTTGTTCATTACTCAGTGGCTGCTCTCCCATAAGGCCCACATGGTCATGCCCTCCCACTTGTAAAGAAACTATTAAAGTGGATTGAAATGCATGACTTTTTATCGCGCAAAACTTCTAGACAATTTACGATAAGGTATTCACGGTCGATATCAGTGCCATCTACACGTAGTAGATTGCATTTGTAACATCGATATTTCACAGGCGACGACTAACGGGGGTAGTTGTGGCAACAGGGCGAAGTCCACGAGCGTCTTGTGACCACCCTCCGTTCACAAAGTTTTCCCATAGTCGAGGAAAAAGGGAGGGTAATGTTTCCCTATGGCCATTCTGGGGCACAAGATTTTGTGACTGCCACGCAAGCGCCACTTATCAGATGTACAAACAGCACCCCTAGTGCAGAAGTGAAATGCGTGAATCATCTCAGCTGGAATCCCGATTAATCTGTAGTTTTTGAGCGTGTTCCCGGATGTGCTTGCATTTGTTGTTTTAAATTGAATTGTTTTCTCATTCATTGTTTTGATGTTGCATTGATTTTCTAGCGTTTTTTCTGTCCCCTACCTGATCAGATGTTTACGAGCGCCACTGTTCATACTTATTATAGGTGGTGCCACTTGTTTTATGAAAACATGCCCAAAACGGTCGCCGCATGATCTATTGTATTGCAACGTGATTCGTTTTGGGTTCAGACTCATCCCTGAAAAAGCGAAAGCAGCGCGAAATCGTAACTTTGCTATGATGCTGATTAAAACAGTGATTTGCAGTGATTCAGATTAAAAACTTGTGACGAGTGCTGTAATCCTGCGTTCATTTCTAAAAAGTGGTTGGAAAGTTTGATTTTTGACATTCGTTTAAAAATAATAGATAATACCTAATTTTGTTAAATGCAATGAAATATTTTAGATCACATTGGCATGGATTTGTCGAGTTGTTCGTTGAAGATTCGTCTTTTAAATGTTCAGAAGACGGAAAGAAAACCAGCCAGGCTTTTTCAGAAAAACAGCTGAGTTTGATTCAACGTCGAGTCAATCTACTCAAACAATTGAGGGAATTTTGTTGAACATGAAATGGCTTTACCATATTTTTAAAAACAAAAAAACGAAATTTTTGGGGATCCGTTAAAGAATCAAAAAAGTCGATAAAGCAACATGGACCATCATTGAAGAATTGATGAATCTTTTCTCCACATACCCTGTACTTATTAAAGGGAAGGGAAGCTGTTTTTTAATTCGAACGTATATATAAAAAAACTGTGATCAGGCAGTCGCTTCAGATGTCCAATTGTCCAGCTCTGAAGAAAGTCTAAGAATCTCCTGCTTTTGGTACACCCTCAGATGTTATTGGACCAAATTAATGAAGTTTAGCTGTGATGAACATTGAAAAAATCGCAAAAAATTCTTTGGCAACAAAATCATACAGGATTAAAAAATTGGATGAAATTATGAAGTTCTAGAAATCATTCGACAAAATTTTAATCTCTGGAAAATCTGATGCTTGAAGAAAATTTTTTTTTTAATAAAAAATATATTATTTTAAAATTAAATCATTAAATTGAAAATTTAAAATTTAAAAATTATAACTATATAATATTACGTTTACAGATGCACGGATATAATGGACTATGCAACGGTTGGAGAAGAGATGATCGCTCAATTGAAACACAAGTTGCAGTCATGTGTTTCTAATAAAGATAAAATTACAGTTTCCGTTTGCCATCTTCTGGAGCATATTTAAAATCACCAAAGAATTCAAACGTTTCAAAACATCTTGTTAAAAAAACCCAAATTTTTAGTTGCAGAACAAGGTATACTCTGTTCCAAAACCAAACCCAAGGTAGGGAGACACCTGAAGAAACCGTAATTCAGTAATTAATTTTTACCCTCGATCCTGAAATTTCGGAGAAATGCCCGGACCAAAGATTATAAGAGTGCTTGTGATGGAAAGCGAGCACAGGCAGAAGAGACTCGTTTTAGGAAATTTAAAGAAATTTTGGGAATCTTCAGGAACAATTTCCAAACGATAAAATTTCGTTTTCCAAGTTTGCAGAACTTCGACCAAAACAATGTGTACTTGCTGGTTCCCCAGGTACACACACGGGATGTGCTGCATTCGAAAATTTCAATTTAATGTTGACTGGAGCCGCCTTGTTGCCATGGAATTCAAAACAAACACACTGGAGAAATTTTCAGATGTATTAAGTGCCATCAAATGTACACCACCAACCGATTCCGCCCCGAAAGACTCTGCAGTGATTGTTCGGATATCACGGATTTCAAGGGTATGATACTGGGCAAGCTTGAGTCGGATGATATAGAATATCACCTTCAATCAATGGATAAATGTTGATCGCTGTTCACTGGATACATAATAAAACCAGTTAACCAATTTTGTAGACGTCCTGATGGAGAAATTAACAACTTCCCCATCATCATATTTCAAAACAACAAGCTGATTACTTTCGACAAGGAAAAACAAAAGCTGACATTGGAGAAAATTTTTATAGTGCGACTTTTCGGAAAAATTTTTCCTTCGGGTCCAAAACAGCATTCAAGGAGTTCATTGGGAAAAATACACAACGACAATCCATCCATTTTGCTGCTATATCAGGCAAAGAATCTGAACTTTTGAGTTCGCATCATCTCCCGACGATTTGGAACACAATACTGCAGCCGTCAATTATTTTCAAAGTTGTTGATCAATTTTGAAACATAAAATTCCCGATTTGAAAAAGTCATATACTTTTCTGATGGAGCCGCAGCACAATACAAAAATAAGTACAATATTTTGAATTTAAGTTTACGAGGATGATTTTGGTTACCAGCAGAATGCATTACTTTGCTACATCACATGGAAAGGCCCAAGTGATGGACTGGGAGGAACCATCAAACGACTTGCAGCAAGAGCGAGTTTGCAGTTACCACCTGGGGAACAATCAACTCCTTTTCAATTGTTCGAGTGGCTCAGCAAAACATTTCAGGAATGAACATTGGATTTGCACCCAAAGATGCAATTGCTGCAAACAGAGCAAGCTGAGCAACAGATTTAAAAAGGGGTTACGATCAAGGGCATCCGAGGATTCCATTCTTGATACCACAACCAAATGGCTTTGTCGAAATGAAGATTCATTCACATCACGCTGACGCAATTTTATTCAACGTTACCGAAATGTACAACTGGGCAAAACTCAGTCTGAAGCTGAACCAATGTCTACAAGGTATATAATATTAAAATGATATATTTTATAAGTTTTTTTAAATTTTTCTATTTCTGTAATATTTCATTTTTCTTCTTTTTGATCCAGTACCAAAGGCTTTTCGCAACCAAAAATTGAATACAAAACAGGAAAACTAACGAATTCTGAAATGATCCCCAAAAACAAAGTATAAAAACACATTTTCAGTTTTTCGAATGTTAAAATATTAGGTTTTCGTGTATTTTAATCCCTTTTAAAATTTAAAACATAAATTAAAAACATGGATTTCACAGAAATAGTATCATTTTGTATCTTTTGACCTAAGAAAGATCCATATGGATTTAATAAAACAAGTGGCGCCACCTATAATAAGTATGAAAAAGTAATTAATTACAGATTAGAAACTTTGAATATATAAATTTTAAATAGTATAACATTAGGTAAATAATTATGTCCTTTGTACCTTTAATATAAGTTCTCTAAAACGCGAAATGAAAATATGGAATATCAACTTCAAATCAGGATAATTTGAAAATACAAAAACATCTGGGATTTTTATATGTTAGAATACCTAGCTTTAATTTCCCAAATTAGCAAAATCGGAGATGGCGTATTTTTAGAATAAATGTTTAAAGAAAACCGAGATTTTGACCTTGACCTATATTTCAGCATGGTCAATCCAAAATCACTAGCAATGAAATTATAACAAATGTTTATGCACATATACATTTGAAATTATTGAAATATCTATGGTTTGTATTAATTTTACAGTTAAATACAATTTTGTTTCTTAGTGCTCTGGAAATAGCAAAAACACTAAATGTTTTTAGTGAAATATAAACGAAAATACAATGAATAACTAAATGAGAATTTCTACTTATTTTTTGACGAAAATGAAGTATGAGTGTTTTCAGGAATTGAGAGGGTCGATAAAATGTCGGCATTTAGTTGAATGACCCATTATATAGCAGTTTGAATTATCTCTTATAGATTGTCTTTATAGTGTCACCATTCGAATATTCAACAAACGAATTTGGCCAAGGAGGGGTGTATATAGTGCTGTTTATTTAAACTTAATTAGACTAGTTTGCCACTCAGGCATTCCTTATGTATGTTTTCTTGCCCACGTGGCTTATACCTTTTGTAACATAAACTGTGTACTTGTAAAATCTGAACTTAATAAAGCGGACGCCCGTCGCGCTGGCCTCCGGCGGATAGCTAGGACCCTCGACCAATCAGGGGCCGCCGTTGCGCGTTGCACCGCTCCAAGGAGGGGTGTATCGGAGGTAGGGAGGGGGTTCTCTCCACCCATCCGTTGAGACGTCACTAGGCAGGAGGGCGAGAGGAAAACGTTCTTGTTGTATTCCAGACGGCGTAGAATGAGGTTATCTTAAGAAAACAAGTACTCTACATTTTTGTTATTATAGTATAGATTGTGATCAGTACTGCGGTTGATAGAATGCATTGTGTTAAAAAATACAGTTTCTGGTAAATAGAATCATGAACATTCAATAGACTCGTTTAAAAGAAGACAGATTACAAGAAGTTTTGTAAATGAGGCTACATTTACAAACTGTTTCCGCTTGGCAAGGCACGTAGAACAAGTGGTCTGTGTCGCGTAACGAATCACAGTTCCTTCTGAACAAAAAGACAGTATTACAGAATGTTATTGTATTTATATATGACTATTAAGTATTGCAAATTGGGCATTGAGTAAACTCGAGTATTATGAATGAGACAATCATATTTATGCTACATCTTTGCTTGTATAATTCTCTTAAAGAGTGCAAAACTAGATAATTTATCCTATTATACTGATTATGTAAAAGTTAAATATGACAGAAGAGTCATAATGGGTTACATTTCTATACGTATTTCAGCCTAACATTTAAACACTTGTAAATTTTCAGAATGTGTTCATGTTTATCTGAGAGGGGATTACATGTGTTTGTCATGTGGAGTTTATTTTCTGATTTAAAAGTCTTTGTGGTGTTAACATTGAAACAGGACCGTATTATGAAGAGGATTCACTTGTTACATTCAGGTCTTCAAGGTGTTATGTATTTTAATAGTCATTTAAGAAAAATAACCTGCAATCAATTCTGCACCTAAAGAAAATAATGATTGTTAATGTTTTTATACTTATACACCAATTTGATACATAGTGTGACCATTCGAATATTCAACAAACGAATTTGGCGCCGCCGCCGCCATGACACCAGTTTATTCCAAGAAGGAGGGGTGTATCGGAGGTAGGGGGTTCTCCCCACCCATCCGTTGAGAGCGCACTAGGCAGGAGGCAGAGGAAACGTTCTTGTTGTATTCCAGACGGCGTAGAATGAGGTTATCTTAAGAAAACAAGTACTCTACATTTTTGTTATTATAGTATAGATTGTGATCAGTACTTCGGTTGATAGAATGCATTGTGTTAAAAAATACAGTTTCTGTTAAATAGAATCATGAACGTTCAATAGACTCGTTTAAAAGAAGACAGATTACAAGAAGTTTTGTAAATAGAGGCTAACATTTACAAACTGTTTCCGCTTGGGCAATGGCATGTAGAACATGTGGTCTGTAATAGTTTTGCGAATCACAGTTCCTTCTGAACAAACGGGGTTATACAGAATGTTATTGTATTTATTAGTGACTATTAAGCATTGAAAATTACGCATTGAGTAAATTTCAAAGTGCTTTATTTGCTTCATCTTTGCTTGTATAACTCTCTTAAAGAGTGCAAAACTAGATAATTTATACTATTATACTGATTATGTAAAGGTTAAAGATGACAGAAAGTCATATGGTTACATTTTTGTATTTCAGCCTAACATTTAAACACTGTCAATTTTCAAGAATGTGTTCATGTTGATCTGAGAGTGGATTACATGTGTTTGTCATGTGGAGTTTATTTTCAGATTTAAAAGTCTTTGTGGTGTTAACATTGAAACAGGACCGTATTATGAAGAGGATTCACTTGTTACATTCAGGTCTTCAAGGTGTTATGTATTTTAATAGTCATTTAAAAAAAATAACCTGCAATCAATTTGCACCAAAAAGAAAATAATGATTTTTTGTTTTTATACTTATACACCAATTTGATACAGCAATTAAGAATGTGATAATATTGAGTGAATATTAATCTACTATCATATCATTCTTTAGTTTCTTTTGAAATCTGATTAGTGCTAGTGTTCAATTCTTGCTTTAGTCATAAAGAAACTATCAAATGAACAAATGATTGTCTCATTGTGTTCCACTGTTATATATATATATATATATATATATATATATATATATATATATATATATATATATATATATATATATATTTTATTTAAAAAAAAATAATGAATAATATGTGAATAACACTTGCTTAACTAAATCTTTCTTTTTGGCACATCGGGCATTCATAAGGGCATTCCCTTAACACCCCTGTGAATTGCATTTTTTAACAAACTACTCTCTCTGTAAACACTTTTCAGAGCGAAAATTTATAAGGGTGTTAAACCACTGTGGGTACTCATGAATAACTAAATCACTTCTATTTGTAAATATCTTATTGAGCGTGTACATTTATGAGGCGTCACCGCGTGGATCTGAAATGTGTCTAACCAAATGACTTTTTCCCTTTAAACTTTGGCAGTCGGAACATTTAAAGGAACTCACGCTGTGGATCCCATGTGTTAACTAAACTACCTTTCTCTGTGAAACACTCCCAGACGGAACATTTATAGGCGTCACTACTGTGGACCTCATGTGGTTAACAAAAATACTCTTATTTGTGAAACTCTTTTGGCACAAGGGAAAATTGATGGGGGGTCACCCCTGGGAACCTCATTTGGGTTTAAATAAACTACCTCTCTGTGAAACACATTTTGCGGACTCCGAGACTTTATCAAAGGTACGTCCGCCATGATGGTTTTTTTGCGAGCGGTTCAGCTATAGTTACCTAGCTAGTATTGAAAACCCTGCCGCCGTCGGGACTGGAACGTTGGACTTCCCGGTCAGTGGCACTGCAGTGACATCAATTGATGCCCTGAGCCACCTCTACCGGTCAGGGGGCAAGTGGCGCAAAACATTTACAATCAATTGCAAACTACAAATACGATGAACACCGTTTTTGGTCTTATGGGGGATGGTGAAAAGAGTACATTCTGACGTCGCTTCATTGTTAATACAATCTTCGCACGTGCCTCTGAACTCAGAAATAAACTGCAATGAAATGTTTCGAGAAGCTCTCAGCAGGAAGTGGAAGATTCTTTAGCCAAACTGTAAAACGGTACCTGGACGAAAATTCTGTTTGGCGAACATTCGATTCACATTTAAGTTCTCGAGTAATTGGATGTCTTAAACATGTCAATTGTCGCTTGAAACAATCGTTTTCAGTAGTAGTTTTTACACGACACTTCTCAAGAAAGAAAAATCTCGCCTTTTTTTTCATAGAATCCAATTCCAGTCACCTTCAGTGACCTGCGCCCTCAAAAATTCCTATTTCTATAAATTGCTTTCACTGGTTTTGTTCTCGCGTTCGTTGGAGAACTGATGAAATGAAAATTCGTACAATTTAACAAGTAATAATCGAAATATATATCCTACTGCTTCAAATTCCACGCCCTGATGACTGACCTTGTAAACTGACTGACCACATCGTACACTCGCCGTTGATTCGCATGTGTGTCTATTAACACACGAATCCTTTCTGAAATGTTTGAAACAAATTTTCTCAAAAACTATGGAAAATTTTTCGCCGTAATTCTCAACGAAAAGCTTCTGATTCTGCCTAGTTATTTTATTCAAAATCGTGTACACAATTTGAAAGGAAGGTGCTTTAAATCATAAATATGATAAAAAGTATATATTGCAGAAAAACGTGAAATAAAACGATCGTGTCATTTGGAAAATTCCTAAATATTTTCTTTTCTAACATTTTCTCGCTGTATTAAAATATTACTAAAAATACGATTTTTCTTCCATTTGTTTCAAGACATTTTACCAGTGATTTAGGATAGAACGGTGTTACCACGGCAAGAGCGTCGTTATTAAACAAATGTGCTGACACAGTCTAAACACAAGAGCAATTATCTGTGAATATAAGACCCATTTAGGGGAGTTGAGACATTACTAAACGTTTTCACGTCCAAATTAATTTCAAAATTTTTTTAATATTTTCCAATATGAATTTGACGTCATTATTTGTTTAAGAAACACCTTTCAAGTGAACAATGCTTCCCAGTCTCTGCAATTTTCAATTTCTGATACACAATGATAGATGCTGAGAAGAAAAACAGCATGCCAAACCTGCTTCGCCAGCATTCTGTAACAGATTGCTCTAGGAGGTTGACTTTTTGTGAATGTAATGGCATTTTGTATTCTCATTCATATGAGCATCGCGATTATCGATTTGGTTTGGGGATTAATGCCTTCTTCATTAAACTTCTTGGAGTCCCCTCTGAATATCGTCACTGGATGGCCCATATTTGATGTGTAAGTGGTAGTGAAAATTCTGTGACATAAATGTGCATCCTGTTATGTGGTCATTGTGTGTTGAACATTTTAAGTATTAATGGGGCAGCTTGTAATGGGTTCTAATTTTTCTATTTAATAGTTTCACCACTAGAAAGGTTTAAAGTTCGCACTGTCCAGGAGTGTAGTATCTGGTTGGTACTCATGTTTTCCATAATTCCCATGGAAAAATTCTTGCAAGTCTTTCTTTTCATTTGTCATTACAGAAATAGAAGCCAGAGCATGTTCATGGGAGAGAAGCCCCCAAGATTACCCATGACCAGCGAGTCTCCGTGCATTGGCCATTTTATATCGGGAAATTTCACTTTCTGTTGATATTTTTTATGGAAAGTAAATGTGTTGATGTAATTGTTATTCTAATTGTTGAATGTATTTTGTACATAATGTAAATTTCAGAGTATAGTTGCCGTAAGTTTTAAATATGTAACAATGAATTTAAAATTATTACTTTATTTTGTTTTCCTTGTAATAATATATGACAATTGAAAGGAATAGACAAATGCTGACGACAAAAATTTTCTTATGTGTGTGTGTGCATGCGCGCGTGTGTGTGTGTGTATGCATACATATACACACACATACACATACATGATGATTTAAACACCCTCCAGATTCCCTAGATTTCACCTTGCAGGATCTTAACAGATAAGGGAATCAAATAAAGGCCCTCTGCTTACAGAGGTTCGCTGTGTATTTATAAGAAATAATATTGACTTTCACCTTCTTGTCAGAATTCAATTTATATGCAGTTGAAAAAGTTTTGAAATAACAGTTGTACATGTTACTACTGCCCAAATTATCTTACTTTGCATCTACAGACTCCGACAAAGCAAGCTGTATATTATTTCAATTTCGTAGAAAATCTAGAGATGACTCTGAACAAAATTAGTAATCTCTCTTTAAATCCATTGTTGTATGTAGAGATTTCAATATTGATTTTCTGAGCGAATCCCACGAAAAAGAGTAGTTTCTCAATTTAATTCATTCTTTTAATTTAGATATTACAGTGAACGTACCTACACGGAATACTCTTAAATCACAAACAGCAATAGATCAAATTATAATTAACAAACCACAACTAGATATGAAATAATAACGAATAATCTAGGTTGGCAGTGACCATGATGCACAAATTTGCAATACTAATAACATGAATACTGACAATAATAAATAAAAAACACGCATGTGCCGAGACGCATTACAGTTAACATAAAGTTATTTACGGACTACTTGGTGAAAGAATCATGAGGCAGTTTATAACGCTTGGTTGACAAATGAAAATATAATTTATTTTTTCTCAAAGCTTTCATTTCTCTTTAACGCATGCTTCTTCCTATTAAAAGAGAAAATTAAATATTTCACGAAAAATTAATACTTGACTACAAAAGAATTAGGAACATCGTGTAAAATAAACGTACTCTCTACTTTATTTCCAAACGTCATGACGTATCTCAAGATTTTCTTATCTACTTTAAAAAATACAAAACATTGTTACGAAAAGTCATAAGCCAGGCTTAAATAATGAAAAACGATCAGGATAATTTTAGCTCATATAATAAAACAAAAGCAATGTGGAATATAATAAAAAATACTACCAAATCAACTAGAAAACACGTAGAGAATGTTGTTTTAAAATATAACGATATAAATGAACGATCCGGCAACACTGGTTATCTCTTTAACCAATACTTCGAGAATTGCTGCCGATTCATTAAGGGTCTTCACAAAACTCAAAACAAACATACACACACAATAATAATTATGAGAATAATTTAGTGAATTTTTTAACCTTGACTTTTCATTATCTTTGCTTTCTATTACAAAACATTTTAAAATATTGTAAATCATTTCAATTGGTTAAGTTTATTTCAACAGAAACCATCTGCATTAGCATTAGATTTCCTTTCAAATATCCCCAGCTCCTGTCTGTTATCTGTATTAGTTGCACGGAGGATGCCACTGGAGCGCCACCATCGCACGACAGAGGAGCGCCTTAAAGGTCTCTGCAGGTAGCTGGAAATTTATATTTTGCTGGAGCTAACGTGGCGTGGATGACGTGGTCATACCTTACACCATCTTATAAAATTATCCTTTATAAAACAGTGGTAATCCAACATCACCGACAGAGGCGTCTATTAGGTGGTGTTGGATAAGCACAAGTTTGAGGCCATGAGGCTCGTTTAGAAGGACGTTCGCGAATTCATTAAAAAGATTCATTTTATAAGACGAGAAGTATAGAAATGACCTAATGTCATCCACCACGATACGAAAACCCAAGTATAGTGTTGATCTATGGTATAGAGCTGCGAGACTGTGTCAATAGATTGTGACCAAACTCTCGTCTCCCGCAGTATATTCTCAGGTTTTCGTAACATGGCGCGTGAGGACCTTATCTTCAATATGGAACATGGCACGGTTTTTCGTGTATTTTCGGTCTTGCTGCCAGGAGTCGCTTAATTTACATCTCTGCCTGACGCGGTCGTGATCATGTGGGACATTTTGACCAGGCAGAACTGAGAAGACGAAGTTCCGCTGTAGAACGATTTTCCTAAGAATGAGCCAAAATGACAGTTCGCGAAAACAAGTGAACATCGTATGTACTTCAGAGAAGTATCCTTCCGCTGCGACAGCTGTTCAGCTACTACGCCCCTTCGGAAAGTGCTAATGGCTCCTGTGAAAACATCCCTATGTAGAAGTCTAAGAGTTTCATTGAGGTATATACACGAATCCAAAATAGTTAAGTTTCATTACGCATGTGGAAAATCTGTTAACATGCACTCACAATCGGTAAAAGAAAACTGCCACGAATGTAAATAGAAAGCTCTCAATTACAGCTCGCCACACAACAGCACAATAGTGCACCAATACACGAATAGGTTTTAAAATATAATATTTCTCGCATAAAAAAGTAAATTCAGTGTAATAAAGAGTTTTTACAGAAGAGCACATTACACTGCACTTCCTAATATCAATTATTTCATGTGCACTATATTTTTGTTAGACAAGGACAGGACAAAGAAATGTCGAAGCCATTTTACAGGTTAGCCAACTGCAAACGAAGCGGGAAGGAAATCTTAATGGGCTCAAGGGCATAACGACTACAGAACCTTCTCAGTTATGCTGCCAGCACCAGCTGTCACTTTGGCTCATCCTTAGGAAAAACTGCTCTATAATACTCTTTGCTCGTAAGCGGGGAGGAGGAGTCGAAACCATTAATCTTTATTACGATTCTGTAAAAAATTGACAAAAATGGCACATATAATTACAGATTTTGTTGAAAATAATTTTGGGTATTCTAAGACTTAGATCGCTCCTTCAGTCTGCCACTGTTGTTTGCATACTACAACCTTCAGGTTTGTACAATGTGGTCCTCTTTTCGTTTGATTGCTATTTTGGCTTTATTGAGCAAACAGGGATTTTAATTTTTCAAGTGTACAACTTCCTAGAGAAGGAATGAATATGTATTAAAAATCACGCTGTGATCTTTTAGGTGGGGAAGAGTTTGGGCAAAACATTTGGAATAAAGGGTGTTTGAAATCACTCGTTCGATAGGCTAAAAGAATGTTTGCAATGTAAATTAAGAAACATTGGCGAAGTAGTCTGATTTTACTGCAATTTAAGACAAATTGAGCTGTGAGGATGTAAATGCAATAACTGGCCTTCATGCAGTTTATTTTATTTTATTTATTTATTTTACGTCAAAAAAAAAAAAAAAAAAACAGTTAAAAACTGTGTATGACGTGCTATGGGGAAAAGTGAATTGTGTGCACATTTTCAAAATTCTGTGATCCCTACACTAAGTCATATACTACTTAAATTTTGAATTTTGAAAGGGAGAAAAAATACAAAAACTCCAATGTAGATATATATATTTTCAAAATTAAATAGGCAACAAATTTTGAAAGGGAGAAAACAAAACAAAAAACTCCCATGTAATAAAATCTATTTTCAAGGATAAATAAATAATAAATTTTGAATTTTTAAAGGGAGAAAAAAACAATCCAAAACCTCCCATATAATAAAATCTATTTTCAAGAATAAATAAGCAATAAATTTTGGCTCTTATTACTTCCTGCCGCGACAACATGGAAACGATAATTTGAATAATTGTATTTCCCACTGAATTTTAGAAGACGTGCACAGGAAATGAAGTTACATTTATGTCCAGAAGCAAAACAAGGGGCCATCTCAGCATTTGCTCAATGGATCAGGGAAACTGGACGAAAACCTGATCGAGATGGGGGCTGACCCGGAAGCTGTAGTACAATAGAAGTTGTTACAGGTTGTTTATACTCATTTATACAGTTCAAATGGTAAATAATGCATTATGCATCATTGTTAAAATAATGCATTTTTCTTGTCATACTCAGTATAAGTTCTAATTGTATAGAAACAGTTCCTCCACCTCATAGTAACATGGCGCCTGAAAAGAGGCGTCTATTAGGTGTGTTGGATAACAGTTTGAGGCCATGAGCCTCGTTTAGAAGGACGTCCGCGAATTCATTAAAAAGATTCATTGCGTCGAAGAGAAGTATAGAAATGACCTAATGTCATCCACCACGTTACGAAAACCTAAGTATAGTGTTGAACTATGGTATAGAGCTGCGAGACTGTGTCAATAGATCGTGAGCAAACTTTCGTCTCCCGCAGTATATTCTTAGGTTTTCGTAACATGGCGCCTGAGGACCTTATCTTCAATATGGAACATGGCACGGTTTTTCGTGTATTTCTCGGTCTTGCCGCTAGAGTGCTTGATTTACATCTCTGCCTGACGCGGTCGTGATCATGTGACATTTTGACCAGGCAGAACCAGAAAGACGCAAAAAGTGGTGCCATTTCCCATCTTGATACACCATCAGGTGCCACGTTACGAAAACCCAAGTATAAGTTAAGAAATAAACAGCCATCATTCCAAAATGTGAGGGCAATTTTAAATACGAATTGGAAATACATTTCTGTCAAAGATATCTGAGAGGAAATATTAATTATGCTGTAATTAAAATGTTAATAGAGCACAAATCTTAGTAATGAATAATCTTCCCGACCTGGCCATGCCAATAGCAGGCAGAGAGTATGGCTGCAGGGTTCACTTTGATTTTCCAGAGGTTGCCATTACTTCAGTTGCTCTAATAGCCGACTTTGTAACTAATACCCCCACTCTACCCACATGTCTCCACTCCATCGGCCAAAGAAAGTTGCCTGAATGGGAGTGCTGAGCCAGTCTAATTGTGGTCACAGTGAAAAGTGAAGCACGGTTGAATATATTTTCAAATTGCTGAACCAGCGCTCTCCAAATTTTCTTTATAACATGGATCAAATAGAAATATTCGAAGAGTATGGTTAAAAACTAGAAAACGTAAGTTGTAATTTTTAATCAAGTGTCATTTTTAAACGTTGCATTTTGTAATTTTTTAATTATACGTATTTATTAAAGAGCAAATTTATACTTCTAGTTTACGTTTTTTTAAATTTCATATCATTATAATAAAAACTGAGAGAATATTACATTATATACATTTTTATGAAGAATTTTATTAATTCTCACATTCAGTGTGTACTGCAAGTATTCTACTGGCTCACTCGACGCGGCCGAACGGCCAAACCCGGCGGCCTGCGGCACGGGAGGAGGCCGTGCTCTCAGGCAGGGAAGCCGGGTAGCCTGACTGAGGCGGATGGTATCTGAACATACAGACAACTAGAGTGAAAGCCAACCCTGTATGTCTTCATGTAGCATTTGTCAGTGATCGCAGATGACAATATAGTGTGAGGAATAATACGTAATAATATCGAGCTTATTTTAGCACAAATGAATAAATTAATTCTTTACTCGGATAATTTGAAGTTAACTGATATAATTCAACATGTTCGATTTGTGTTCAAATACAAAATAATTATGTAGCGATTATGAGGTGGATTTGCCTGGCCGGGACGTGGACGTTCATTGCAGTGCAGGCCTGTGTATGCTGGGAGCCTAGGCTCTCTGCTCAGTCAGTGAGAGGTGATAGCGCGCGCCCTCTTATGCGCATGCGCGACAGAGGCAGCCGGTGTCTATCCCTTGGTAGGCTCCCCGCTCAGCTACGAGCCCTGCTGTAGAACGATTTTCCTAAATATGAGCCAAAGTGACAGTTCGCGAAAACAAGTGAACATCATATTATTTCAGGGAAGTATCCCTCCGCCGCGACAGCTGTTCAGCTACGCCTCTTCGTAAAGTGCTAATGGCTCCTGTGAAAACATCCCTATGAAGAAGTCTAAGAGTTTCACTGAGGTATATGCACGTACGTGAGTCCGGAAATATTTAAATTTAAACACGCATGTGGAAAATCTCTTAACATGCACTCACAATCAGTAAAAGAAAACTGCCACGAATGTAAATAGAAAGCTCTCAATTACAGCTCGCCACACAACAGAAAAATAGTGCACCAATACACGACTAGGTTTTAAAATATAATACTTCTCGCATAAAAAAGTAAATTCAGTGTAATAAAGAGTTTTTACAGAAGAGCACATTACACTGCACTTCCTAATATTAATTATTTCCCGCGGTGCACTATATTTTTGTCGGACAAAGACAGGACAAAAGGAAGCGTCGAAGCCATTTACAGGTTAGCCAACTGCAAACGAAGCGAGAAGGAAGTCTAATGGGCTCAAGGGCATAACGACTACAGAACCTTCAGTTATGCTGCCAGCACCAGCTGTCACTTTGGCTCATCGTTAGGAAAAATCGCTCTATAATACTCTTGCTCGTAAGCGGGGGGAGGAGGAGTCGAAAACTATTAATTTTTTATTACGATTCAGTAAAAAATTGACAAAAAATGGCACATATAACGACAGATTTTGTTGAAAATAATTTGGGTATTCTAAGAATCCCAGATCGCCCTTCAGCTCCGCCACTGCTGTTTGCATACTCACAACCTTCAGGTTTGTGGCCAATGTGGTCCTCTTTCGATTGATGGCTATTTGCTTTATTGAGGAATCGGGATTTTAGTTTTTTCAAGTTTACAACTTCCTAGAGAAGGAGTGAAAATGTATTAAAATCACGATGTGATCTTTTAGGTAAGGTGTTAGCTTTTAGGTGTTTCTGTTGCAGTAAATTTTATATCTCAGGTGTTTTTGGCTTACTATCTGTCTTGTGAACTATGTATAAGTCTTTGTGTAACAGTTTGGCATTTTTACCAGGAAGCATTAGCTATTTTCTAAACATATTTCTGATGGTTCTTGAAATGTCTGTTGGGTATAATCTCCTGAGTATGATAAGTGCTTTTATTTAGTTATATTGTTTTGCAGAAATTGTGTGCGTTTGTCACATAACATGATAGGGAAAGACATGAAAATATTTTTTTAGTAATTGAAAAACTGTTCAATACCTGTATCAAATGTTGAGTAATTCTGGATATATTATCGACCTTTGGATTTTCATGCACGATCCATTGAGCAACTAGCCATGCTTTTGGACAAATATGTAGCCTGTGATATCGGAATATTAGTGAAACCTACCAAGTCCAAAAATTCTGCTTTGAGATTAATGAAGTTGAAGTAGAATCATGTAATTTTTTTACTTGTTCATCACTTGTACTAAGTTGGAGGTAAAACATGTTTTTCGTAATGCAGTTTAATGTGTAATATTGTTTTGAAGAAAGCAAGCAAAAAAAGACAGATTTTGTGGACTGTTTGTGCAGATGCAAGTTTCCTGTTTATTTATAAAACTTATCAATAATATTCATTTGTATTGTACCTTAGTAGCAATTTTGATAATAGGCTGAAATTTGACAGGTGTTGATAGCTGGAATGTCATTTTAAAATTTAATTGTCTACATTCATGGTTTCAATATTTAGTCAATGGCAAAGTAAAATAATCTTTGTCTGATTACTTGCTCACATTTATTTTGTAAAAAATTGTATTATTGTTTATATTGTGTATGACTATTTACATAATTTAGAAATAAATATTGTGTTTATAAAATAACTTTTAATTTTGCACTTCCTGGCCAATAATTCCATTCAGTGACTTAGGATTCCAAATCCTAATATTTTAGTTTTCTTAATTGCCTAGCGTATTTTACATAAAAATAATGTATTCATTTGTGCCATTTTGAAAACAACTTCATTTTAAATGTTCCGGTCGTCAATACGCGCCACCTCCATTGGTAGAACGCCCTTCGACGCTATTGGCTCAATCGGGGGCCCAGATGGCGGCTTTCCCCCTCCATGAAAATTAGAAATTTGAATAAGAGCATTGGGATTAACATTGAGTGCCGTCTCTATTAGTATACTCCATACTCTCTGAGTGCGCCACTGCTGCAGGGCGAGTTTGTAGTCCTGCTCCCGCCGGTAGAACATACTTTACATCATTAGTTTACGACATTACTTTACAATACATACAACGCATTGCAGATGAAATTATAACTTAAAAATTGTACACAACAAAAATTGTACACCAGCACTAGTGCGCCACTAGCGCAGTGCGAGTTTGTAGTCTTGCTCCCGCCGGTTTGTGGGCATTCTGAAAAAATTATATCGTGGCAAACATTCTATAGTTATTGAACCAGTGCTCTACAAATTTGTGCATATCATGGACCAAATAGAAGTGTTGTCGGAGAGTATGATTAAAATCGAAAACGTAAGTTGTATTCTTTAACCAAGAGTTATTTACCATGTAGTGAATGTATACTTCTGTTTTAAGGTTATTTAATTTCAAATCGTTTTAATAAAAACTATACGAGACTGTTCACTTTATGTTCATTATTGTAAAGAGTTGTATTAGCTCAACATTCAGTTGCAAGTAATTATTTTAATGTGTATGTAAATATCTTTCCCTTACGATGTATACACCTACTAATATATTACCTTGAAAAAATGATGAGTATTGCTTTCAAGGCAAGATGTGGGTGCAGTGAATGTTTACTAAAAGATTCTACCTCTCTTTCAGGTAAAACAGCAACCTGATGATCATTCTGAAGAGGAAGTTTATAATTTCACAGTGAGTTGATAGTTGTTTACGGTTACGAAATATGAAAAGTTGAGGCTGAAGTTAATTTTGTTTCCAGACACTGAGGAATGTGAGGAAGACATGTAAATGAAGAAGTGATGTTTGAAAATTTAGTAAGAAGTACTTCATGTTATTAACAAGTTCTTGTATTAATGGAAGGTGGCCTAGGTAAACAGGATTTCTCCTATTTATGAGGATGTAAATTAAAGTACTTTGCATATTTTCTTGAATCCTTTGTACGAGAACCAGTTAATTACATTCGGAATACAGTTAGATTGGAATCTCAAATTCTTTGTGTTGTTTAGGAAAAGAAAAGGTTTGAACAGACTTAGTGAGAATATTGCATTGTGAATTTGTCTTTGTACGCTTGTTTAACTTTAGAAGTCCTGATGAAGTAGATATTTTTTGCTCTTAATAAGGAAACCTCAGATGCTATTGTTTTCGAGTGCTTTCTTTATGTGATCTCAGATGTGTGGCAGGTCTGACCCTTAATACGCTACAGTTAGTTCATCTGATAGAGCTGCTAGTTTTGAAGATCGTCCTAGATTGGATTTTGCCATTTCAGCGTAACTTTGACGTACAATTTCATTTTTCTTCCCTTGACTTATTTCCCATCAATATTTCAGGTATTTCTATTAACATGTATTTAATGTTTATAAAGACATATAACAGTTTTAATAAATTCTGTTATAAAAAGTCTGAAGAAATATCGATAAATGGAGAACAAACAGAATGTAATGATCTTTAATCCTGTTTATTTATAAAAATTTTATTTAATTATTATTTAATATTTCAATGCTTAATTAACATGTTTTGTAATGAAATAGAAGAATTTGTGTCCAAAACATTTGTAGTTAAGACAAGTTGTTTATGGACACATGATTCTTTAGTGTTTGTGTTACAGATATCAAGAGAACTTGTTGCCTCTCAACTTAAAAATAGCATGGAAATTGAAGGTTTTGCTAAGTGGAAATATACCACTTACTGAGATAAGCATCTCTACCATTGTACTTTGACCTTTTCAAAATCTTAAGTAGGATATCTCTGAGATGAAATAATCTTTTGAGACCAACTACAATTGATTCTTTAAAATGTAAGGACATTTCTTTCTCTATTTCTTCCTCTTAATCGTTTTCTTTGTATTTCTGACTTCTTTCTTTCCATCCTCAAATTTTTCATATTTGAGGAAGAAAAGATACAAGTAGTTGTATGTAGTGAACTTTTAATTTCAAATAATATGTAGAAATAATTTGATTTAGAAGATTATTTAATTTCAAGTCCTACAATGCTTTCTTATATGTAGAATATTTTATTTTGGTTCGGTTTGATGTGGTTTAATTTACATCATTTCTGGGTTTGCTGAATTTTCCCAAATTAATAAAATCTTCTTTTTAAATTCCATATAGGAAGTCCATAAAAATTTAAATATATGATTTTTAATTATTTCAAATGAAGTAAATCATTAAATTATTATTGAAATAATAATGAAAAAATCATTTCAGATTCTTTATAGTATGCAAAACAATTACAAAATATGGTCAACTGACTTTAAATACAAACTTCTTTGCTAGTATTTCAGTCAACTCCAATTCCAACACAATACAGTAAGAAGGCAATCTTTCAGTAAAATGTAGTTTTTTTGCAGCATTGCAACAGGTTTTGCATTTGTTGCTTTATTACTCACACATAATAACCACGAAAGAAAAGTTCATTTTACCAGTAATGATTATAGATTTGAAATTTTAAAGCGGAGTGTGGGGCATGGGTGTATCTTTAAATTCACCATATATGTTCATATATGTTGTAATACTGAATATCTTACAGTTTGACTCTTCAAATGATAAAATCAGAATTTTATGTGAGCGAAATTAAGAAATCGTGTTCACTGATCAAACCCAGAGGGGAAAAAATTAAACCCCAAAATACCTTCTGTGTCTGCGTTAAAAAAAGGACTAGTTTCTCAAGCCCTGTATCATTTTACTGTACAGTAGATCCTGTTTAAATATCCATTATATCGGATGTGAGTTTTCTTAAGCACACAGATCAAGCTTCTGGTCAGATTATTGATGACCTATCCGCGTGCAGCAACTGTAAAGTAGTGTACTGTTTTTTTAAAGCAATTTTAATTAGTCCGCTTATACGATTTAATTTTTCCGGATTTTTTTTATTATTATTTTGCTCCTCTAGAATATAAATGTTATATTTCTAATAAAGTTAGCAATTTTAATTAGTCCGCTTATACATTTCATCGTGTATGTATCTTTAAATTGATTCTGCTCTCTGATTGAACAGGCACCAAAAACTATGCAGTAATCTAAGAAAAGTGAATATAAGCAGCTATAATAGCAAAATTAGTAAGATTAAATATGAACCTACTCCGTTTCTGAAAGAAATCAGTAGAAGTAAGACAGTGAAGTGAAAATAGACTTTGGTGGGGTGTTGTTTTTTGACGCTGTGTAATCCTCAAATATTTGTCATGCGTTTCAGAAATTTTAATGTAGAATATTGTTTCCTCATTGAGTGTGAGAGTTTTATATTGTGTTGGGGTTGGAGATGATTTAATGCTTGTCTTAAGTTAGTGTTAACTAGATGGAAATTGTTGGGTTTTTCATTTTGTCTTTGAGTGTTATTGGTAACACACATGAAGAATACGAATTTTAATGTGCGTGATGAGGGAAGAACGTTGTAGCTCTAGACAACGGATCACCCTGAATTTCTGTGCACCCTAGATGGTCCAAATGTACCAAAAATGGCACGAGACTAATTATTTCTGCGGTATAAAATATTGAAATGATCCTAAAAGCAATGAAAATTTTTTTACAATATTTTTAAATTTTGTAATGTAACAAAATCCAGTAAGTAGGAACTGAAAGGGAAAAAGTATGATAATGTACTTGTTCAATATCCCGAAATATTTTTTCATAAAAATAATAAAGAGAAATAACTGGGGTATAAATCATTGTGACTTAAAGCTTTTGTGTAAAATGTCTTTTATTGTTCAGAAGTTTGTTGTAGAATACAGTTTTGTCTTATGTTAATGCATGGGGTTAGCGAGTGCATGGTTACAGCCGTAGTCATCTGTGAATGGTTTTAGAGTTCATTTGGTTTATATCTAGGAATCATCGCTACTCCGTCAAGTAACCTCACAAACTGAATATTATTCAGTTTCGTAATGAACCAAGAGTTTATTACTTCGTTCAGAGTTTTCTTCTCTGCATTTCAAAGTGCAAATAAGCAAAATGTTATTTTTCTCCTTCAACGGGTTGGTCCGTTGTAATTTATTGAGCATTGCGTGGGTATGGCTGGATTATCCATATGGATAAACAAAATCATAACTTACTTTTTATCCTTATTACAAAGTATAAATGGTGTAAATGACAAAAGTATCTGAGGCATTACTCTCTGGGCTCTATTATCCTTACTTTATTTGTAGTCCCAACAGTGATAGTAACATTTAGCTCAAGATTTCAGCCAGCAATGCGGAAGATCTAGAAAACAGTTGCTTGGGACGTGTATACATTTGTTGTAAAAGACTTTTATAGGTTTCATATCAACGTCATGACTGTCTTGTTTTATTAGGTCTAAAATCATCAGAAATCTAGTGCTGGTACAAACACTTGTTACAAATAATGTTAGCGTTGATGCGACTAAAAATAAAGAATGGTAAAAAACATCCGTTGATAAACATTATTTAATATGAGAATGCACCAGCTCGTATTTAGTGTCAGAAAGCTTTCGATCAAATAGCGTACTGATGCTCGTCTATGATTTCAACATTTACGGATACTACCACTATCCAATTCATGAACTTTCTCACGCTCAGACTGTTCTTGAAGAATATGCTGGATATCATTCACACGAGTTTTTTCTCTAGACATTTTGCACAAAATTTGGATTAAGCCAAATTAAATCACAATTCTGGAACAACCGGAAGGCCGCAGCGCGAAGTTTACGACACCATACAGTAATCTTGAATAGAGCGTTACAGAAATTGAATATCGCGCGCAAACTAAACAGTGGCTGCAGGAATGGACCACTGTGACATCTGCAAAGAATACCAAGAACGCAGTCCGAAGTCTTTCCCAACCGAGCCCATGGCAAATTAAAAAGAGCTATTGTAAAATGTACCCAATCGCGCCCGCTGAAACCTTTAGCAAATTTCCTCTCGGGCACAAGACGAACAGTATTCCAAAGAGGACAGGAGGCTGCACCTAATGTTAACCGGCGAGGGCGTACTTGTACAGCGTGCGGTAGCTGCCATCTTAGGGATAAAATCAACGGCCAATCGCGGAAGGCTGCCGAGAAATTTGAAATACACGTACTAGTAAGTTATGCGGGAAGGTCAGTAATGAAGTTCATGCCATATTATATTGGCAGTAGGGATATTGTATTTTTCATTACTTTCATGCTCATTGTGTGTTCGTGTTGAATTCGTGTTTTGTGGTGGCGATGAAAACTACGTAAAGTGTAGGTTACGAAGACATTTGTCATAGACGAAAAAACGGAGAATGACGGGACCAGTCAATCGAAATCCCGTCATTTGATGCTGGCGCATGCGCAGTACAATTCTCCCCCAGACTTGTCGTGTTACGTCTTTCAAATCCACGACTTGCAAAAACACTAATATTTCATCTCGGTTTTCTGGAAGACTTTTTTAAACTGAATCTCCCGTGTTTCATTAAAATCATCATAGAATTTGGGAATTTTTTTAACGGAGCTTCTGGATATCTTGTATATATCACCAACAGTTAATAGTGTTAAAAAACTTAACATTATTTTTTTTTATTTAATTTTATTTTAGGTCGCTTTATAACTACATTGGTCATCAGCGACCTCTTTAATATTACATATTTTGATACACAGTGCAATTCTCATACTTGAAATCACATCTACAGTTTACATTATTATTTACTTGCATCGTATATCATTTTCTCATATGACATACATACTTCACATATCATGATTTGCATACATCACCACACCTTTTTACATTCATCACCTATCTTTATTTGCCTACATCACCAATCACAACACACAATATAATCAATTATCCTTTAACAGGTTATTATGTATACAACTTACATAAGGTCATATATATAATCAATGTATCCTTTATTTTGTATACAACTTAGATAAGGTCATATTTTTGTTCTCTTTAAGTAATCTAATGTTTTTTTGCATCCTGTTTCAGTATTTAAACATGCTTTAATGCTTTTGGGAAGTTTGGATTGGATTCTTTCTGATTCGAATTCTTGCATTCAACTAAAAGGTATTTGACTGTCCAAGCTGAACCACGCTTTTCACACTTGTTTCGTTTCTTTTGTAATTAGATGTATGTGTGTCAAATTTGTATACCTATTCTTAGTCTATCTATTGTCTTGCTTTTTCTTGATGTTGACCATGTGAGTGGCTTATCAAAAACGGATGGTCTGATCTCCCGTAATTTATTTGAGTCATTTTTTTTCCAGCTGGAGTCCCAGAATTTATTCATGTTGGTGCTAATATAATTCTTAATTTCTTCTGGGGGTGAATAAATTGAGGTATTTAAGGCTTCATTGATTGCTCTTTTGCCTCCTTATCTGCTTCTTCATTCCCTTGTATGCCCTGATGACTTGGGATCCATACTAGTTCTATACTATAATTCTTTGTAGTTAGCCAAATAATTAATTCTTGGATGTCCTTGATGAGTATGTTAGAGTTGCTGGTGTTTCTTATTGCCATAAGGGTTGATTTAGAATCAGAAAATATTACATGTTTATTATTTATTATATTGTCTCTTATTATTTGGAGTGTTTTTAGTATAGCTATTGTTTCACAGGTAAATACAGAGTAACTGTCATAGAGTCTGAATCTGTATATTCTATCATTAGATACTATTGCACAGCCTCTTCTTTCATTCAATGCTGACCCATCTGTATAATATGTCTTCTAATCTGAGTATTTGTTTCCACCTCTAAAAACAAACTTCTAAATATTTCTTTTGTGTGTACTCTTCTGTATTCTGCTAGTTCCATATTTACTCTTATTATGATGTTGCTCCAAGGTGGGTGTGCTGGTATTTTCTTAGGTATGAGATGGAGGGACTTTCATCTTCAGTTCTTCAGTGTAGAGATAATTTCTAACAAACAGAGGCCTTGGGGAACTTGGGCGTTTTAGGTATTCTACTTCTTTTGTGGTTTTTCAAGAGTACTCGTATGTATCATTGACTTGATTATTCGCTATCAGTTTATTTGCATAGAAAATTACTAGTTCCTTTCTTCTCAACTGAAGTGGTAACATGTTGGTCTCAACTAATATACTAATAGTAGGACTAGTTCTAAAGGCCCCTATGCATAATCATAACGCTGTATTTTGTATACTCTCTAATTTATTTAATAAGTCTCTTCCTGCAGAATCATACAGTATACATCCATAATCTACTTTAGATCTTGATAAATTTGTATTAGACATTTTTTCGTTTTACCAATTTATTGCAGATAGAACTTTTATAATATTTATTCTCCTAAAACATTCTGTTCTTAATTGCTCAATATGATTCTTCCACTTCATCTTCTTGTCAAGCGTCATTCCTAATATTTTTACAGATGGGACCTCTTTAGAATTCTGTCATCCAGTTTTAAAATTACATTATTCTCAACTTTCTTCCTAGAAATACTATATATTCTGTTTTGGTTTTGAAAATTTAAAACCTGTTTTTCTGACCACTTTTGAAGATTGTTCAAGGTGTTTGGATAAGTTTGGCTGTTGCTGAATATTTATTCCAGGGCATATAATCGTTAAGTCGTCTGCAAATAAGAAACCTTTTACAGGTTTTGGTATTTGAAATACTTCATTGATACTGACCAGGAAAAGTAACCTCACTTTGCGAACCTTGGGGCAGACCATTTTCAATTTGAGCTGGTTTAGAGAGTGCATTATTTATTCTAACTTTAATAGTCCTTTTACTAAGAAAGTTCTTAATAAATGCCAAGAATTTCCCTTTACATTGTAGTTCTCAAGTATTTTTATTACTCTATGCTTCCAAACCATTTTGTAGGCTTTCTCTATATCAATGGTAACTGCAATAGCATGACTGTTTTGATAAAGCTTACATATCTCTGCTTCTAGATTTATTGGTAGTCCATTGTTGAACATGATTCTCTAAATCCAAATTGTAGTGGTGATAGTATATTATGTGCCTCCAGATACCATCTAATTCTTCTGCTGATAATTTTTCCATAATTTTACATAAATTGCAGGTCAGAGATTAGGTCTGTAGTTGGATGGTGAGCTTGATTCTTTGTCTGGCTTTAAAATAGGGATTACAATAGCTTCTCCATGCATCTGGAAATATCTGTCTTTTCCATATAAAATTATATATACTAAAAGGTACAATAATGCTTTGTCAGTTGTTTTATTATTACATTTGGTAGACCATCTGGACCTGGGCTGATTTCCTATTTGAGAGAGAACTAGAGCCAGTTCATGTCTTTTATTTCATCATTGATGTGATTTGAATTATCTTCTGTATCAAATGTCCTGTTGTTTTCTTCCATCTCCTTGTATTTAATAAATTTGCTGTTATAATTGTTGGTTAGAATTTGCTGCAAGTTTTCTACTAGAAGCTCTGTGGTGTACGAGGGTTCCAAATGTAATTTACCATCAGCATCATCTAACACTACTTTGTCTGGTATATACTTTCCACTTTTTATGTATTGTATTTTCTTCCATACTGTTGAACTATCTGTCTGCGATTTATTGTTGATATACATTTTTGCCAGGTTTTTCTTACTTTCTTTTAGTGTTAGTCTGCTGTGCTCTCTTCTTCTTGTATTCAATTTTATAAATGAAATCAGGATCATTATGTGCATTCTTTTGTACAGTCTTTGAGCTCTTTTAGATTCAAGTACTGTGAGCACATTCCTTATTCCACCATGGCACATATTTCTTCTCATTCCTGATAATTTGGGGATTGTTTTATTTGCTCGTGAAGAATGAGTTTAGTAAATGTCGTTACAAGCTCATTTACTGATATATTTGTGGTATCAGTTAATTCTGGCATCTCTGTGAGGAATTATCAATTTCTTCTCTGAATACTTTCCAATTAGCTTTATCGAATAACCATCTTCTTGTTGATGTTATCTTGTGTTCTGGGCAAGGCTACCATAATTCTTATTCTTATTGGAAAATGATCACTGTCATATAATTCCTCCAGAGCATTCCATTCCAAAGTTGATGCTATTTCATTTGAGGCTATAGACAGTCGATATTGCTACTGTTGAAATGTGAGGTTGAGAGGTATTTAGGAGAATGAGTTATTTCTATTTTCCAGCCATTCTGCTATTATTTTCCCTCTATGATCATTTTATTGATCCCCAGTACATATGGTGGCTATTAAAATCTCCTAATATAATGAATGGTTTTGGAAGTTGATCTGACAGTTTGTTTAATTCTTCTTGATTAAATGTATATCTATTTGGTAATATACATTACAGATTGTTAATTTGGATGGAAATTTTATCCTGATAGCTACTGCTTCTATATTTGTGTTCAATGGAATTTCTTCAGGTAGAGTAAATATTGAGGCATATATTGCTACACCCCCACTGGCTATTATTGAGTGACACTTTTTTTTTGTAAAAGTTACAATACCCTCTGATCTGGGCACAGTGGTCATTGGAGAAATTTGTTTCCTGCAGGCATAGACATATTGGGTTATATTTGTTTATTACTAACTTGATATTTTCTAGTCTGCTGTAGTATCCATTTATATTCCATTGTAGAATATTCATTATTTGCTTTTAATTTTATATTTTTCTGTACTATTTTGTGCATACTTACTTCCTGAGGTTGACTTATTTTCTAGAGCTATTTTTAATTGCTGTAGTTTTTGATAGTCAGTGCATTTATTTTTCATTGGTTGGTTCATTTTCCATGTAGATCTTTACACATGCTGATTAGGTCATCAATTTCATCTTGTATTCTCTTACTATTTGTGTTATATTTTGATTGCCTTGAGTTCTGTCATCAGACTACTAAATTGATCTATATTAATAGGGTAACTTTTTCCTACTTTAGTTAAATTTATTTCTTTTCAATTTCTTCCCACTTGTTCCCTTGTCCTGTTGTCTATGTGTTTTGGTTTCTTTTCTTTTTATCATGTTTTATTTCCTTCCATTCATCACTTGATGGTTGCTTTCAATTTCTTCATATTCTGTTTTCATCTTCAAGGTTATTAACATCAGGAAGTTCAAAACTGGAGGATTCTGTCACTGAATGCCCCTTTTAACTCCTTTGGTGTTTTCTTCTGTGTCTACTTCCTCTGTTCCTAGTGTTGTTTGTATTTGCTCAGTGATCTCTTGTTCTTCTGTCTTGTCTATTCCTAGTTTTGTTTGTAGTTGGTCTGTATTTTCTGAACTTCACTTCTATTTTTATTGTTTGTTCTGAGAGTTGTTTGTAGTTGACCTGAATTATCATGTTCTTCTGTCTTGTTATTTTCCTTGTCCCTAACCTCACAAGTAGTTTTATTATTTTGGTTGATTACATTATTTGGGCAATTCTTAGCAACATGACCTAGATTATTACATTCAAAGCACTTTAAGGTACTCTCACTGGAGATGTAAATCCAGTAGTTTGTTCCTTCATAATTAATCTGTATAGATTCGGGGAGTTTATGTTCATCTTCTGGTACTATGTACAACTGTCTTCTAAAGCTTAGTACATGAGAAAACCCAGGGTCATTCATTCCAGTTTCATGAACCATATAGGATACTATCTTTACATTTAATTCCTGAACTTATCTTCTATTAGTGAGTGAGGATGACTGGACACACATTGGACAAGACTATTCTTTTGTTTCTTGTAATCAATGGTTTAATAACTAGTTTTGTGTTTTTAACAATTATTTCCTTCTTTTGTTTATGAGGTGGTCTGCTGTTTGTTTGGAGTCAAGGTAAATAGAAACACGAGCATTGAAATACGTGAGATAAATCTTATTGTGGTCGAGTTTGGTTATGTTCGACATGGCTAACAGATATTCTCTTATTTCTGCTCCTTCTATAGCTCAATAATAATAATGGCCTGATCTTTTTCAGGAACATTATGTTAGAAGTCACGTTAGCGTAGCTTTTTCAGAGTTACCGTTGGATTGAATAGAGCATAGCTAATTTTCATACCTTGTATTTTGCTGGTTCGGTGATAATACTTGCATTTCCTCTCTCATTGACATCAAATGAGATGACTCCTGCATTTGGAGCACTCTCTTCCTCAAATTAATGGTTCAACACTCGGAACGTTGATTCACTTTTCACTCGTTGAACTCCAGCACGACACAACGCACTGCTCCAGGCTCAAGCGCCGAATAGTTAACATATTGTTGATATTGCTGAATACAAAATAAATAATTCCTTCCACAGCTATAATCCGTCAAATGCATAAATACTGGTCACTATTAATTCACTTTCGTAAACATTTGAAATATTTTTGTCATTATTTACATGATAATTAAGCCTTATCAAACAAATTGGCATTTTTACTTTCTCGTTACTGCATACGAATCTAAAATTTTAATGCTGCGATGGAAATCGTTTTTGACAGTAACTCTCTTCTTATTCCTACTTAGCAAATTACTTTTTGTATTACGTTGTGTTGTGAGAATCCATGTTTTGTGGGTCCTTGATACCGATAAATCGATTGACGTGAGTGTTCAATGCGTCGCATGCATGCGTTTTAATTAATTTGATGTTTGATGTTTGTATTCTCGTTTGTTAATCTTGTAACCTGTTTATTTGTGAGTGTTTAAAGACTGGCATAAATGTGTTTTAGTTATGATATTCTTATTCTCTTGTGATATCTCCATCTTGTTATCTGTTCTTCTTGGGTGAGTGATCAAAGTGTATATATGTGTTTTAGTTATGATGATATTCTTTATAAATGTGTGCCTATAAGTTCGTAAAGAAATTTCGTTCATATCGTATGGGCAAGCTATTTCATGTACTTTTTTTTAATATTGAAATTTCGAATTTTGTCTATGAAAAAATCATCCACATGTGAGTCTCGATGATGTAAAATCTCATTCTTCATAGAAGCAATATAACTTTCAAATGTTTCCAATTAATATTTTAATTAATTAAACGTCCCCAGACACGTGTCCTTCAAGAGATCGTGATGTCGCTCTTGGAATGTTCTCGTCCATTCCAAAAAGCGGCCATTGTTGTCTGAGAAAGAGATTGCTTTAATTGAATGAGATGTGTGTGGCCATAGAGTTTGCATAGCTTTTCGGATGCAGCTTCTCTTTTGATTGTAAATTATACCTTAGAATATGGAAAAGCGCGGGTACCACCAATTGTGGTCGGGCTTCACATGAATCTGCATGAAAGATAGCGGAAAATAATTTTGCTACCATTATCTCTGCAACCTTCCTCGATCTTAACGATTTTTATTTTTGAATGAAAAATAATGTTATTTAAGAAATTTCCTGATGTACTGTTTGATATTTCGTACGATTTTAGAGTCAATTTTTTTAACTCGAGTATCATTTGGAAAAGTGCCCCGCGAAATAATCTAAGATTTTGGTGCCATTTTGTATACCGAGCGTCACATGTCTCAAGAAACTTTTGTGAAGTTGTAATCTTATGGGTGAAAATAGTTTTTGAGATATAGCGATTATTTGACACCGTGCATCGTCGTTGCACGGGGTGCTTTTCTGCGTAGGGTTTGTATTTACGTAAAATTAAAATAAAATATTTAAGTCCTGCTTATAATAGTATAAATTCATTTTGTATAATTTTTAATCATATAAATTAATTTTTCCAGCAAAAAATTATAGGCATTTTTAAGATTTGGAAGACTACGGTTTCATTATTTTGTATCAATGATGTAAGATCAAATTATTGAAGAGATGGTAAACATTTAGTTTATAACTCTTGATTACGTATTGAAATAAATATAAAGATAACGGAGGAATGTAATTTTATATCTCGAATTTTAATGATATTTTGTGTTTTCAGCGTAAACGTACTTGTTTTCACTGAGGGGAAACGAATTGTTGAATTTGTTGAAAGAAGCTGTTCAATTAAGCAAAATGTTCATAAAAAACTCTATTAGTAATATAATACATTGTTAAGGTAGCATACGTTTCATTGGTACGGACTGTAAAGATTCAGCTAGCTGTCGACAGCAGGTGTCGAGATCAACAAAGAAATATCTCTATCGTCATTACAAGTCGAGAATACACGAACTAAATTCCGAGAACATTTTTTTTCTTTGCCATTATCAAGAAGGCTGCACCTCATAAATCTTGAACTTCTTTATATAAAATGTACCATAAAGTGTACTTTACGCGTTTTGCAATTCACTTTTCTAAAATTAATTCCAATAAATTATCTTTACTATGCTACACTCATTGTAGTGCAGTGCTTGTTGCAAAGAGTAAAGGCTCATTCACAATGCAATCACAAACATAAGCATAACACATAGACATAGACATTAACATAAGCGAAGAGTTGGCGTATTCACAATGTCGAACATAAACATAGGCAAAAAAAGAGTTTCTATTGGCTATGACAATATTCTAGTTTACTATTGGTTGGATATGAGAATCGATTTCGAGATTTTCAAAACAAATACGACAACCACAACCACGCAGCACACGAATAGTTCGCCTATCGACTTCGATTTTGAGTTATCGAACTGTGATTGGCTCATTCCTTATGTCTGACATAAGCATAAGCACAGAAGCTTGAAGCTTGCAAGCTCTTAAGTTAACGTCTTACGTGTTATGCTTATGCGAACGCATTGTGAATGAGTCCACTTGTAGACAATAGTCCTAACTTTTATGTTAACGCCATGCTTATGCTTATGTTTGCATTGTGAATGGGCCTTAAAAGGCTGATAAGTAGACCTCGGAACTTCATGCACTAAAAAAGTTAATAATACGCATGCAACCATGCACTTAAAACAGGCAAAATAAGGTTTGAACAAAAATGGAGTTAGCAACAGCTAACATTTATTTACAGTTAATCTTCATTTTACACAGTAGTAGAAAACTCGTGTAATAAAACATATTTTCAACACAAAAAATTTTAAAATTTAGCTAGAGAACCAAAAGCATTGTTACAAGATGCGAAACATTCAGTCCAGTTCACAAAGCATGAGCACGAATAAGATTACAGGAAGTAAATCGATTCAAGCGAAAATAATCTTATCAGATTTTCGGAAATTTTTGATATTTAACTTTAACGTTTTTAACTTTTCTTTTGCAAAAAGAAAAACGTTAAAAAATCTGACTTCAACGCACTTCTACACAAAAACATGCAGTATATGCCTTTAAATGTCTCAAGCATTAAAATACGCAGTTAAAGAGAAAAAAATCCAGAATATGCGATTGCAAAACAAAAAAGGACAATATTTTTATTGTATGGTGGTAGGAAAGAACGTATGAATAAATTCCCGCCTTGCCAGGGCAACTGGCGAGGGGAAACAACAAAAAAAAACTCTTGTGATTTGATAGTTTCGGCTCTGGAGCGGTTTGTCGGTTCACCTATTCTTAGTGCACAAAATCTTCATCCCTATTGTAGTTGAAACACCACAAACGACATAATAATTTTCAAAGTACAATGAAAATGATGATGATTGATGATGATGATGATAATAATAATAATAATAATAATAATAATAATAATAATATACCAAATAAATAATATAATATCAATAATACCACATCAACCACAGGAGTGATCCCGAAAATGATTCTTCGAGCACTGAGAGTGTCTTCACTTAGATGGATTCACTGAGTATGTACAATATGTAGAAGGCAGTTATCCTGAATACATGCCGTATTGTCCGCACTCTCCTCAAGTGAGGATTAAATCTTGTAGCAGCATATCTTACAGGACAGAATTTCTCCCACAAATGGGTGAAGTATGACTGCAAGAATCATGTGTTTCAATACAAGGTGAAAACTTCAAACACATTTACCTCAACATCTGATTTTTTGAGTTGTTCCACTATTGCAGTCCACGAACGATAGGTTAGCTTACTTCTCATATCACTTATGTATTCACTTGTACTTCAAGTTGGTTGAAAGCAAAATTTGAATTATAGATTTGCAATAGTGAATTTGGCAAGTTGCGATAGCTTGCGTATTGTCATTTTACACAATTGAATCGTTTATTTCAGAAAACAGTCAAACACGTATTTTTCAACAGTTTCAATTACACTATGTAAGAGTTTCAAAAACGTTCTGATTTTGGTTTGACATTATTGGTCTCTCTGTTTCAGGGGAGAGGCGGTAGAAAATATTAGTTATATTCCTGAACCTTACTTTAGTGCCGAATAAATGATATTTAGAGATAACTGCCAACTTTTGAATTTTTCTATTCTTTTTGGGACCTACTTGTTCATAGATTTTCAATTATTGAAAATATTATTTGAATTCAAATTACTGGGTGTGATTTATAAATCTGATACCAATAAATATTTATTTTCAAAGAATTAACAATTTTCTCATATTTTTCATCAAAGAAGATGAACTCCGCTATTGTCATGAGGTGACTGGTTTACCTGAGAACAGTGAAATAATTCTTCATCCTAGTGGAGTGGCGGTTCTTACAGACAGTTCACGGCTGTGAAAGCAGTATTATTCCATGACGGCAACTTTTTATTTATTTTTTATTTTACGTAAAAAAACAGTTAAAACTGCGTATGACGTGCTATGGGGAAAAGTGAATTGTGTGCACATTTTCAAAATTCTGTGATCCCTACACTAAGTCTGTTAATACTACTTAAATTTTGAATTTTTGAAAGGAGAAAAACCCCATGTAATAAATCTATTTTCATGATAAATAAGCAATAAATTTTGAATTTTGAAAGGGAGAAAAAAACTCCATGTAATAAAACTTATTTTAAAGGATAAATAAGAATACATTTTAATAATAATAGCAATAAATAGCAATAAAAGGATAGCTAAGTACAACTAGTTTCCGTCTATTCCCCTTACCCATTCAGCACAGCTTACAAAATTGTACAGCCATGTAAAGAGATTTCTAAATGCATTGAAATATGAAGACAATAGTTGGGAAGTTATTGGTGACGTCAAAAGATTCTTGATGGGTCTTCAAAGACGGTATATTAAGTTTCAATTTTATACTTGTGAGAAATCAGGGACACTAAAGGACATCACCATAAACGACATTGGCCCAAACGTACTAAGTTCACTGACAAATGTAAATTGCGGACCAAATAATCCCTTCATCTTATCTCGTGAAACATACTTTCTAATCATATATGTAAATTGCGGATCAAACCATCTTAGGTAAGGAAACGGTCTGAGAAAATGCAGGTAGGGCCGCTGCCGCCGCCGCGCTGCTGTCCAGCATTTCCTTGTGCCTTTCCCTTCACGTATGCACTTTACATTGATATAACATGTTTAAAACTCTAGAAAAATGCCGTTTAGTATAGAAATTAATTTTATGTTATGACAAAAGCAAATGATCCATTTTTATTCGTATGTATTTTCTTTTTGCATTTTTCGGCGATTTCCAGTAATAAGTCATTTTTTACCTTTTTCTATCATTTTTAATGTACTCGTATTTTCCGCAGGTTTCATCGATTTAAAAATCTTTTTAATGGTACTTACTTTCAGTAATATTTACGAGATGCAACAAACAATTGTCACAGAATTCCTGAGAAGCCTTTTCGATTTCTTCGCTCAGAAACTGTAATGTCAGCTGCTGTATGTAATCTAAGGATCCTGTGATGCCTATCAGCGTCATTGTCGGTTCAGCTGATTTTGGGATAACTAAAGACAGACATTTCGTGGTAAAGAACAGTCCAAACCAAAAGTTAAAAGGCTGAGTTTCATTGAATGAATAGAAACCTCGATTACACTGTAACGTATCTAAGAGCTTGAGTTGTTCGTGCGAACTGATTTGGGATGATCTGGAATGATAGAGGTATGAAGATTGGGATGCGAGAGACTGCCGTAAAGAACTGTAAAATACTCGCAAAAAGAAGAATGTATACACAAAAGTTACATGATTGCAAGTATTTCAAAAACATTTACACAATAAATCAAAAAAGTTCTCATTTAAATCGGTAATATAAAATAATATATTTTTTATTTCAGAAACTTTTATTTATCCCTATACTTTAACAAAACTTATTTGGATTCTACATATCTAATCTACGTGAAGGATCTGTTTATTACCGGTTTTTGCAGATAATATGTGGCAAACTGGTAAAAACCTCAAAAAATGTTTCACCATGAGATCTTAATATAATTCCTCATTCAGCTAACCCAATAATGCCTTATAAACAACAGTTCATGACACTCACTGACAGTTGTCTTCTCCTTTACTTTTATCAATAACGTCAACAAATGATTCCCCTCTGACATATGAAAACACAGACATCTGATTACTGCATAAATAAATATTCCTTGTTAGATCTGTTCATACAACTCTCAAAAGATTTCATTATATCTTTAAATAATACTTATAATATAAAGGCATAGTCATGGTGAAATTGGATGTGAGATTGAGGTAAGATGTGCACCATCAACAAATATTGCACCTGTTACTTGGCTTGCTGACAATCGTTTATCACTCTTTATATTGTTCAGAACAAGTACATCTCTTTTACTATTGATGATTACTGCATAAATTATAAATGCTAACAATCACGACCATCTATCTACTAAAACATTTTTGTCATCTTCAATTTTGAGAGTGGAGGCACAAAAGACATACAAGGAATTGTCGCTATTATTGAAATAGTTTAATTTATTTAAATTGTTTATACACTTGATGGAATCAATATATGCTACTGGAATATTTTACACAATGCCACACGTGGGTTAATACAACAATATCCGATTTTTTTGACATTGTATTTATTTTCTTTTGTAAAAGTTTTTTAACGTTCACATTTTCTACGTAATTAATGATATCGTATTTTCTTTTAATTTAGCAATTTTATATTTTTTAAATTGTGTTATTTTCTATTATACTATAAACTGGGGTAGGTCCACTTGAAAACTTAGCATTGCTAGTCTTATGGATTGAGCAGAGAAATTCTGACAAATGTAACTGAATATGTAAGGGTATTAGAAGGCTTGTATTGTCCACCAAAAGAAATTACGACCGCACCTTCAATACGCGAATGCCGAATCTGTGAACCCTGTTGCATAGCCTCTGACGGAAAGGGAAAAATGGTTAAAAAAGTCTTCCATCTTACGAGCTACGTATTTAGTGTCCCAAGAAACAGTTTCAAATCATAATTTGTAGAAGATAAACAGAATGGAAAGAAAAAATATTGAATATTCAATCACACAGTATTTATCACGTGTCCGCTAGAGTGTAAAAGAACTCGTTGGACGGAGAGGGGGTGAGCCGGTGCCTAATGGCATCGATCAGCTCCCGAATGTGCCTGCGGGACCGGTGTCTGTCTCTTCGACCTTCGTGCGCAGCCTGTGAGGAAAGTAGGCGCGTGGCGGGGCTGCTGCAAGGGCTAACGCCGCCCGCCTCCTGTGGTTGGGGCTTTCCACGCCGGGGGCACGCGACGCCCCCGCCCCGCCCTCTAACATCACCTCCTCTCCTCCTCCCCTCCGCCGCCGCCAGCGGCTGCTGCTGCTGCTGGTCCGGTCCGCGACCTCTCCGCGCGCGCAAGTGTTTCGTCGGGGGAGGGGGAGTGCGCGCTCCGCACACTCATCTCTGCCAGGGACGCGAACGGGGTTTCCCAGGGCGACGTGTTGCTAATGCACTAAGATGTCTGAGAAATATGGGAGCAACGTTGCTGACAGGCCTCCCAGTGAAAGGGGCATTGCCGTTATGAGCTGCCAAGGATCTCCTGAGAAACATTTCAACAAAAATATCTTCTCATATTGGCGATATTGAGATTTGTATTACTAGTTTCAATGCGCGCAGAAATTGAAAGAAAATTATGCAGCCTTCTGCCACGTGAGAGGTGTCTATGGTTTCGTTTGATTCCCAGAATTCGAAAAAATCCAATCACTGAGTTTCGATTTTGACTGAAAAATGCAAATTTTTGATTGTGCCATTGCGCCTATTCTCATGCTGCGGGAAACAGGGATTCTCGTACTCCGTGTGACACACTGAGTTGTCACTTCACATGGCAGAGCTAACGCCATGGGATAAGAAGGCTGCAAGAAAGAGGCCGCCCGTTATTAATTGGTATGTATGTGTTGCTTTATGGAACTTCAATTTTTTTGGTGTTCGTGATATGTAAAGAACTGTATGTATACTGTACTCAGTTTTCACAATGTGCGTTTAGACTTTTTGTTGACATATTTAATTTATTGGAGCGTTATTGCTCTGTTTTTCGCGCAGTTTGCGTGCTATTTTGAAGACCACTGTGGTTATCTCCGGCAGCATTTGCCGCTGCAGACCACTAAAGACATGATTGATCTGACGTCTAATATATATATATATATATATATATATATTCAATAACAACTTGATAATCGAATTGAAATTATTATTAGAACAGGATCCGTTTTTACTTTCTCGCTCTTACTTCGCAAGAAGTGAAAATTTTGTTATCGAGGGCCAGGAAACGACAAATTTTCGACCGAAAAACACCAGTTGCTGGAATTAGTAATAAATAAATCGTGTTCTTAAACCTAGTGTTACATCCTCTATCATACTGTGTAGACAGAATCCGTGTTTTTATTGGTCCTGACCGAAAATCGAACGTCTGTCTCTCTTATCTGTCTGCATGTCTGCCTGTCTGCATGTCTGCCTGTCTGCATGTCTGCCTGTCTGCATGTCTGCCTGCCTGTTCGTCCGTTGTAAAGGGTCAACGCTAACGCAGCAACCGTTCAGCCTATTTTCTAAAATTGATATTCTGATTGATTTAAATGAACTCTGAAGCCCTATGAGTTAAGAAACGAATATTATGATTTTTTAGGGTACTTTACATGAAGCCTCAGCAACATTTTTAAAGTTTTCAAAAAGTTTTCAATTTTTTAAATTAAACTGTGTCCCCGGTTAGTGTAAAGAATGTTGAAGAGAATGTCACATCCCATTTACTTTTAAATCCCTGATTTTTCGAAAATTGCGAAAGTTGTTTATCGACGCCTTCCTGTAACTACAATACGGCACAAAGACATTTTTTCCTGAACGAAATCTGTTCTTTAAAGACAGATTTTGAAATAAGCTAGGTCATGTACAATTTTTGCAAAATATGAGTAGTTTTCGTGTAATTTCCCGTCCGATATAGGCAAATTTTATTATTTTTCTTTCTTTCATACATAATTTTTCCTTGTATGTAACAAGAGTCGGTAAAAATGTTGGCGCTAGCCTTAATTCCGTGGAACTGAGTTTATATTTTCTCAAAAACCGTTCAATTTTTTTCTTCGGATAGAGAACAATTGCTGCAAATAATGACACAGGTCTTCTTCCCGTTGAACTATCTGAATATGCAGTAATTGCTAATTTAGAAATAAATCGAGCAAGTATATGCTGTTGTAACACCACTAGTTCCATTTTCTATCCGTGTATTGTAATCCTACTACAGTGAAGACATTAAGGCTAAATGTACCGACACTAGTTCAATTTGTCGCCACCACGAGGCAGCACCGAAATAAGCAAAATTTACTAGACCGATGTCTGAAAAAATTGCCCGATTTTCAATCTGTAAACGGCAGTGGACTCCTTTTTAAAATAGAATTTACGCTACGAAGCCGTTTTTTCAAAAAATATTTCCAAAAAATTTTTCGAAATTTTTTCTCATAGTTCCGGGGAGAAATTAAAAAATGTGTGCTTATAGCGCAATGACGACGTGCTTCCTGAATCCAACGCCGTGTCAATCATGCAAATCGGATAAATAGGAGCGGCGGAACAAGTTTGATCTTTCTTTTACATTACTCGCATTCAAATTGCAAAGTTCCAAAATTATGAAGAACTTTCTAGTGATTTTCTTATAAGCTTGTTTTTACGATCTCGGAAACTAATTATCCGTATCTACAATAACGTAAAACGTATTGACTTTGAAGTGATCGCGGGTTAATTGTATATTTATATAAATATTAATTAAAAGTTGCACCTTTTGACCAATCGAGTTAAATAGTGGCCATTTGTAAAACCAAATTCTTTGTGTAAATGAAAATTTAGATGATTTCTTTGATTACTAATGGAGACTACGAATTGAAGCTGAATAGTTAATGGAATGATAACGAAGATATAGAAGTAAAATGTATATAAAATTAGATTAGATATTATATCATTGGTGATATCTTCATTCGTAGTTCAATTTTATTTTTGAATCACTTTCTACCGGAATCGACATTTTGAGCAATGCTTCAAATCATTTGACGGTATTCGAAGGAACAGTAACAAGATATAGTTTATACGACCGCTACTAAGATGACATGGCAATCATCTGGCCGTGTTACTATAGCAGCGGTGCCGCGTTACCATCATCAGCTTGATAAAGGAGCAAAATACATCGAGATTGGAAAGTGGGACGAAAGACAATGGCCGTTCGTTTGTTCGCCTGAGAACACGGATTTCGTGCCGCAGGTCAGCCGGGTTAGCTTGGCCATGTCGAGGAGGGTCTATTATGGGTCGGGTGACGCAACGGCGGGAGTGAAGCGCGTGACATGTATTTAACAAATTACTTACGTCGTCTGTTCATCCGATTCCATGACGACGTGACGTTGATTCAGAGTTATCGTCGCGGATACCACATTTTTATTTTTCCCGGAACTATCAGAAAAAGTTTAAAAAAGTTTGGAAATCTTTTGAATGACGGTTTCGGTAGCGGTAAATTCAATTTTGTAACGAGTCCACTGCCGCTTACAGATCGAAAAACTGACAATTTGTTCATACGTTATCGGTCTAGTAAATTCCCTGTGATAGCCTTAAGGCTAAATGTACCGAAAAATACTTACAGGAAAAATCAATAGATCGCAGCACCATCGTAGGGAATTTCCTAGACCGATAATGTCTGAAACAATTGTTCGATTTTCGATCTGTAAACGGCAGTGGACTCCTTTTTAAAATCGAATTTACGCTACGAAGCCGTTTTTTCAAAGGTTTACAAAAATTTTTTAGAAACTTTTTCTCATAGTTCCGGGATGAAAAAATTAAAAAATGTGGGCTTATAGCGCGATGACGACGTCCTTCTTGAATCCAACGCCGTGTCAATCATACAAATCGGATGAATAGGAGCGGCGTAAAGTGAAATTTCGGAAAAACACGTCACCCCCCCCCCTCCCGCTCCAAGCTGTTGCATCACCCGCCCGAACCTCGTGGGCGCTTCCTCGACGCGGCTAAACGGCCAAACCCGGCGGCCTGCGGCACGGGAGGAGTCCGTGTTCTCAGGCAGGCAAGCCGGGCCGTCGTAGTTTATGCTTTCGTCCCTTCCAATCTCAATATATTTTTCTCCACTTATCACACTAATGATGCTGTAACACAACCAAACAGTCTCGTATCATCTGTAATAGTCGTATAAAACTATATATCTTGTTCACATATTTCCGACTTCCTTCGAATACCATCAAAAAATTATTTAAGGCAATACCCAAAATCTCGATTCCGATTTGGAATCTGATTTCAAAAAGAAAATTGAACTAATTGTGTAGATATCACCAATATTCCATGTTCTAGCATGTTATTTTACATACATTTTACTTCTAAGATCTTCCGTTATCATTCCACTACCAGAAAGAATGAGCCGAGATTACGCACGAGCTCATTTATCCTGCGACCCCCTTTTTCAAAACGGCGTTTGTTTCCTTGATAAATTTCACTTGATGAACCTGTTTCCCCAAGTAAAGTCACTGAAGCTAATTTTAAAACTGTTTTGGTAGTACTCTTTCGGACGAATTTGGTTAGGGGTTAGTAAAATTGCGCTCCGGCGAGATGCATCCTGAATCCAACGCTGTAACAAACATTGAAATCTAATATTAAGAATCATGACATGTCCCAGCGTTCATGCTAAGTTATATTGATATAAAATGAATCTGTTATATTTGAGATAAATTGAAGATGGAATACACCTGGTGCGTCATTTTGGTACAAACTACGTAAATGATAATGTAAAAGGATATAGTGTAAATCATTATATTGTGACACATTTAAGTATTTTATAATGCATTGAATTCTCATGAAAGCAATGGAATTTTAACCCTTAGATAGGAATACCATACTAGAAGAGGAATATCCGGCGATGAGGCGGATAAATTATGTTTTGTTATACAGTTATTAATTCGGCAACTTTTACATGTGTACATTGAGGTACTATTTTTCTGAAGATCATACACGCTTTTCTGTAACATTTAATCGAGCAGCAATTCAATTTATAAGATTTAATATATTACTAGTAAAACATGGTTTATCGGTCTCACTGATAAACCTTCTATTAGGGAATGTGAATCAGAATGCAAAAGTATTAAATCGGTGATCCTCTACTAGGTGTCGCAGATAGGGATGCAACATTGATGTTGATATTTTCAAAACATAGATTTTGTTTAGACACATGAACATATTTCATAAAAAACTGAAAAAAAAAAAAAATATTGAAAAATTGTCTCTAATGGAATTGATGAAGTTTCATCGTGAAAATGATTTGAACATGGTGTATTCCAACGTTAATATTGCACACCGGATGATTGTCTGCACACCAATAAGTATCTAATTGCAGCGCTGAAAGGTCTTATTCGTGTTTGAAATGTGTGTGAAAAACCTACCTCAGATCATAAATGACCGAAGATCGATAAAATGCTCTTGCGCTGAATGCAAAATGTTAAAATCAATATACTGTGATCTACTAATTCGGTGTCCAATTACCAAGACACGAGAGCTTTTGATTAATTTTGTATAATGTTATTAATTTTATTATAAGGGCCCGACAATGAATTTTTTTCTCCGAAAAAAATTTCGGCAGAAAAAAATTCATTGCCGGGCCGTTATAAGGTGAAATTGGCTTTTTCTTGTTGCTCAGTTAAGAGAAAAACTTCTTCTAATACGTGATGTAGCCAAAATCCCAGTTTTGTGGTCCTTCGTGCCGAAAAAACAATTGAAAGCAAAAGCAATTGAAACAATTGAAAGCAAGTCTGTCCGTCCGTTTGTCCGTCTGTCGGTCCGTTTGTCCGTCCGTCCGTTTGTCGGTCCGTCTGTCCGTCCGTCTGTCCATCCGCCTGTCCGTCCATCCATCTATCCGTCTGTCTGCTGTATGTGAACACACTAGCGCCTAAACTATTCATACGATTTTTTTCCAAAGTGAAGAAACATCTCTCGATCTGCCATGAGTCGATGCTCTGCGATTTTGAGAAACATTCATTACTTTTTGGGGGTACTTTACATAAAGCCATTTGGATATTTTCAAAATTTTCAAAAGCCGCTCCAAATTTTTTCTTTAAATTTCTTGTAAGAAGAGAGTAAAATACACTTATAAACGTGGCACAGATCCGATTTTCAAAATTAACTGAATTTTCGAAAATTGCAAAAGTTTCAATTTTTTCTGGCGACTTCCTACAACTATAAAATTGATGATAGTGATTTTTCCTACATATGATATTTCTTGTCCATAAATATTTCTGTCATTAAGGTCATGTAAATTTTTTGAAAATTTGGTTAAAGTAGGGAACACGGTACATCCTTAGAGAAGCGGGGCGAGGGGGGACGGGGTAAAGTAGGTAAGTCTCCTTAAGCCTTCCCTCAAATTACGCCAAAGTGTCTCTGACAGAAATGAATAGCGCCGATATGATATAGGTGGTTTCATGGCTCTCCCATAGCACACTTTGTCTCCGACGCATTTTAATGCTCAAATTATTTTCAAAGGCAAGTTTTCTCGTTTTGTTCGCCCAGATCCAAGTCATGGTGAGGCTCGGGCCTCGCGATCACTATAAACAACCTCGAGTCTATCTACTGCATAATTACCAATTCACTTTTACAAGAAAGCACTTCAGTAAGCACTTTATAAAAAAACCCTCGAGAATTCAAACTGCGTAGTTGCAAACACGTTATGAAGAAAGAATACTACAAGCTTTATCACACAGGCACACCGCCCCGATCGCAGTACTGTTTAGTAATAGAGCTCCAGCAAGATACTAGACAAAACTGATTCCCTTTGCGCAACGCTCTAACCACCCCTCGTCCCCTCCACCGTGGATTTCCCCCTCGCCGGAGCGGCGTGAAGTGCCGGATTCAACTTCCTTAGGTTGTACCGTGTTCTAGACTTCATCCGAAAGTTTTAATAGTTTTCGTGCAATAGTGCATGCAATATTTGCAATTTTTAAAAAATAAAACAAGATTTCTCATAAACGGCTACAAAATTTTTCTTCAAATTTCTGGCAGGGATTGTACGAAATGCATCCTATGACATAAAACCCAAATGTTTTTTTTGTTCACGTCGGAAACAATTGCAATAGAGGCGATTTCTTCACTTCATTAGATTTATGAGTACATGTGCTTTAAATAATGCTGAAATATATGTCCTGAAAACTCAACAGATTTCTATAAAAACGAGTTCCGCATTAACAGAAACGCTCAAACGCCATTTCTTCAAAATAGCTCCAAAGTTTTTCTTCAAGTTTTTCCAATTGATAGTGCTAATTGCTCTGTTTAATATGATGTAAAGTTCATTTTGCTGTATTCTTTTTTTTCTTTTCAAAAGTTACACATTTTTTAAAAATATCTCTCACGCCATTAATATCCACATTTCCATCTATTTGTATACATTATTGCATTTGTTAGTGGAAGTACTTCAAATGATGTTTTTCGAAAACTCAATAGATTCCTGTGAAAAAGAACTTTAAATTTCGCATTTACAGTAATGCTTAATCGTCATTTTATTAAAACTGGCTTCAAATTTTTCAATGAAAATTTCTGTTTAGGACGACGTTATAGCCTTCTTTAATATAATTAAAATATAATTTAGGTTCTACTATTTGGAAACTGAAAAGTTGCGAAAATTTTAAAAAAACTTCTTTGAGCCGCAAAAGATGGAAGCAGGTAAGAAGGAGGGACAAGACTGTACAGTACCAGTCTACACCAAAGAAATTAGAAAACTACTACGAGAGAGTCTGTAGCACCTCCAGTTTATATTGTTGGAAAGTTGCAGAGTGGTTTTTGAGATCTTGATTTTTTGCAAATACACTAGCTAGATTGTTAGCCATATCTTTTTAATCTGTAATGACTTAGTCATTGTCAGGCATTAAAAAGTGGATTTGGTTAACTATTCGCTACCTTGGATAGCATTTATCTTGGACCATGATTCTTGTCAATTGTTATGGATAATAATATTTGAAACGTAGTTATTCCAGGATTGTGTTTTACTTTCTTTAGTAGTTCTTCTTGATATAGCGATCTTGAAAATAAAAATATTTTTCTTTAATTATTTTTAATTAAATTATAATTTATATTAATTGTTTTATATGTTTGCATTGTATTGTTATTTCTTTCTTTAATTCAGTGTAAGTTCAAAATAACTGATAAACTTGGAATATGACTAACGGATAATTTGTATCTTGCTGCCCATATGTTTTTGTATTGAGAACGCAGGCTTTGATACATGCCGTTGAGTAGCTTCGGCCGATACGAAGTTCCCCGCTGTAGAATATTAGTACACAACCCCAAAACGCTCCCAAGACTTTTCTGCTTAAAAAATGATTTGATGTGTGATTTCAATTAACTAGTGAGATTTATTATTTCTTTTTATTTCCTAATTTCCTTTCTCATAATGTAAATGGGGCAGTACAGGGATGGTACTGCTTCGGACTCAGCCTTGAAGGCTCCAGCATTGCCCAACAGCAGGAAGTTATTTCTCAGCCGTGCTTTTTACTACCAGCGAGCCTCATTTGTTTTGTCATGTCAGAGATAATCTTTAACGTGAACGTTTGAAACATAGATGCGATTAGAAACATCACGACGGTACTTTATAACTTCACTTTTCATTTATTTGTGTTGTATCAATATACATATATTGCTATGTTATTTTGCCACGTAGATGTGAATACGAATTACGAATCAGAAATGATCTGGGGAGTGAGAAATTGTTTCGTCTCCCCAGAAATAAGAATCATGGACAAATGTTTCTAGTAGAAATGTTATAATCGGGTAACTACCGTAGGCACACTGTGCAAGTTTTGAAAATTGTTGCATCCGACTGCGGGTCCGAATGCAATATGTCAAATGCACTTGGAAACGTATCGGAACTTTTCTTCTTTCGTAGACTTAAAATTGTGAGGCCAAAACTCAAAAAACATCTTGCAACTCACCTCTTGGCATGTCTGTAAATACATTCCACGTCATATCGCACAAAAAATATCAAAATTTGACCTTCATAATTACTTTCTATTTTTGTGTTTATTATATGGATAAAATATGTCAAGATGTGTATTTTCTATATATTGAAGTATATCTTAAGTATTGACTTCGATGGTCCCTTCCTGCTGAATTTCCTTCGTTCTGTGGTTGCACATGATTCTGCATCCAGGCCCCTGTTTCGTGTTCTCCCGCCGAGCCCCAGCCCTCGTCTCACGTCGCGCGCGGCTCATCAACACACAGACGCAATGCATCAGAAGACCTCCGGGTGATGATACAAAAGAATTTCACCATTTTACCCAAAACTTTGGCGCTGGAAGTTTTTATTTGGACTTCAAGAACATACCCCAGTGGCGATATGTTTCAATGCACAATTTAAAAGTTCGCACATTTTCGTTGACAATTTTTTTTTAAAGAGACACATTTTGACATATTGATCAAATGAAAGTATTTCCCCTAGCTCAACTAATTGAAATATTGTATCGATTTTTTCCAAAATAATTCTACCAATTTTTGGATATGGTTTGACTTTGTAATAAAGTCTGAATAAAAAGTTGTTTAAATATCAGTTACTCAGAAATCCACAGTTTTCATTATTTTATTTAAAAAGCAAATGAATCACATTTTTCATGATGACCATCGATTACTCGTCATTTTCTCTACAGAACTGTATTTTCTACGTACATTTGCGACAATTTGGCAACAGTAATAGGAAGGTTTTCGTATGAATAACATTGTCCTTAAGAGCCCATAGTGCCTTCACAACGTGAAAATGAGTTGAGCTTTTTTTAACACATTTATTTAAGTCGCATCAACATCTATGGTTATTAGCAACTACATATAAAGACATTTTCATGAGTTATAAAGAGAGTGCTTAAACAAAACAGTACAGAAAATGTATACATAACAGGATGTTCATAATACGGAAGATAACATGACCTGAGTCTCTGCCACGTAAAATAAGGCATTAACTAACTAACTAACTAACTAATATTGTTAAATACAAAATTACAATTGTACAGTTCTGTTTTACATTTTGTATGGTTATTTCATTTAGGATATCACGGATTTAACAAGACTTGTACTTTTTTGATAATCCTTTGGATATTTAATTAGTTCTTGCTCATCTATGCTGTGTTTGCATCTGTTGTGCTGGAAGAAGAATCTACTGATATAACAAATGACGGATGTTGAGGTGCTGCAGCAATGTAAGGGAGGGGCTCTCGGGTTAAAAGGTGTTTGTGTCTAAAATTACAATGGCTAGTTTTTTATTCGTGATATCACCTGTTCGTTTTTAGAAAAGTCTTTATAAGGTTTCAAGGGTAAAATTTACATTTCATTTGTACAGAGATTTGCTATTCTTCAATGTTCTAGTGATTGTTTCATCTCTTCTGCATTCCCCTGCTGGAGTGTAAGGTTCGTAGATCCGTCCGTGTGCGAAATTATAAAACTGGTACCAATAGGTGGAGCTGTTATTTCTTCCTATAGACTTAGTATATCATTTTCTAGGCATCTCTTTCTAATTTCGAGCCAAGCCATTACTAGAGTCTTGTTAGATTGTATGCCATAGTACAGTTCAAATGTTATTCACTCAGTTAGTGACAGGAGGAAGAATGTATCTTAAGTTCCAGTTATTTAATTCCAGGCTTTAAATTTTGGTGTGTACCTAGTCTTGAAACAACAGAAAAATAAAATGAAATATTAGGAAATTCTTCTATCTGACTAATATGGTTGTAGACTGCCTGCAGCAAAAGTCTCTAACAGTTTCTTCTAATATCGCATTTTCTCTAATCTAATACTTCATCATGTGACGTCGCAAAAATGCTATTCTGCACAGATTCCAAAATCTTTTCATGGAGGCAAATATTTTAAAAAAAGTTTGGTTTTGTGTACTTGAAACCATGGGAGAAGTAAATAATTGTCCTACATGAATCACAAATTCGCAAATCTAATAACTCTTCTAAATCAAGTTTCATTTGCAAATCGTGGTTTACGCGTCTTGGGAATTTTCTCTTCTTAAAATCGTGATCTGAAAGAGTACACTGGAAAAAACAATCATACTTCCATGATGAAAGTAGGTGATTTCAAAGGAAACCATCACACAGATTTCGAAAATCATTATAAAAAGTTTCTATGGCATGGTTCAAAGGACTAAACATTAGTCTTTGAAATAAACACAATACTATTCTAAATTCCGCATTGTCCCTACGGTTATATTACTACAAAATTTTATGAGTATGCTTCTTATGAGGAAACAAGATAAAAATGGAATACGCATGTTCGTGCAATAATGTTCAAACATCTTGGGAAAAGAAATTCCCACTACACCACATACTTTCTCGTATTATTGGGAATGGTTACGGAATATTATAATATTGAAATTTTTTCCCTCACTTCAGCCATCTCTTGAAAAAGTCCAAACTAATTCCTACAAGCCTGGAGTTGTATATCTGCAATTATTCTGGATGTAATTGAGTCAGGAAGAGTATGGTACCTTTCTTACAAAAAGGAACAAAACATGAATAAACTGAATGGTTAAATATAACAGACAATATATAAATAAACGGTCAATTAAACAGACAAGCAAGGTGACATTACAAAATAAAAATAAACATCCAGAACTGAAGGCTGTCCAGTATGCCTTATGAATGCATTTGTAACTACGGTATCATTACGTAATGTTTATCTTATGCTTAAACTACTATATTCCATGTTATTATCATTGTAACACATGTAAATACAGCGTCCTTTATCCTATCCTCATTGCATGGAACCATGGAAAATTACGAGAATTTCTAATCGCCATGTCCCATCGTTCCTAATGTTTGGAATCAATGCGTGAAAGATTATTCTAGATAACCTGATAAATAACTCACTAACTAATGAACAACTAAATTATTTTTTATAATTAACCTTAATAAATAACCAAATAATTCTTATGATTAACCTGAATGATTCTGGCAGAAGTATTGCGAAAACTTCGAGATTAAAAATTGTGTTTCACACTGTGTTACTCATATTTTCGGAAAACTGAATGTGTTTGAAGATCTGTTTTCGATGTACAAATTTCATTAAGAAAAAAATCATTATTGTAGTTCTAGGTTCGAACTTTTTCAAAATTGTAAAAGTTTGAACTTTTGCGGTTTTTGAAAATGGCAGTGCAACGAAAATGACCTTGCCATTTCATGCGCCTCTGTTGCTCTAATAGAGGAAGAAATTGTAAGGAAAAAAATTGGAGCCGTTTTTTAGAATATTTTGGGAATGTTGAGGTTTCTTGTAAAGAACCCCCCGAAATCAGACTATCCGATTCAAATTGAAGGGGTTGCGTGGTCAGCCAGATCGATTGCGAAATATCAATATGGGTGAAAATCCTGCGTGTGGTTTAGCTGCGAGCATCGTTTAACGGCAAACAGACGGTCAGTCGCTTTGTCGCCGATCAAGTTTTCGGTAACAAGGATCTGCCAAACGTGGATTCTGACTACACAACGAGATAGAGGAAGTAATTCACTACAGACTGGAACAAGATTGACCTTTTTCGTTATCAGGGCCCGACAATAATAGTTTTTGTCGAAAAAACGCAGTTTTTTCTTGCAACATTACAATACTTTTTACTGCGTAAGCAAAGCGGAAAGTAAAATGAAAAGAGCAATTTCATGAAGAGGGAAGATATAAGAAGCTTCGCGTGGCTGTATTCACGTTTTCTGGCCTGGAATAAGTTGGCCAAAACGTTTGAAACACTGAAACTTATAATTCATACAAAATATTGAAGTAACACCTTTCTTCAAAAACAAGTTCCTATAGGGAAATTGGTCCGAAAGATTTCACAATTGTGGAGAAAACAAGGAAAAGTGAAAGGAAAAAAACACTGATCACTCAGTTCAGCGAAGAAGGCATTACCTCTACAACTCGCGAGAAATCTTCCGTGTACCGTTGTGGAGGAAAAGAGTTTCCAGTACGGCCTCCGGGAGGTAATGTTGGAATAAAAACTAAATAGACCCATATTCCACGTCAAATCGCACAAAAGTTAACACGGCTTTTGTGAAAATGAACGATATTATGTTCTTAAATCTGCACATCACTTTTTGTGCACATCAAAAATACTTTTTTTATTTACCCGAAAATTGAATATTTTTGCAGTTATGCTTATGTTAAATTTTGGAATTTACGCATAGTTCACAAAATATGAACAATTGTTGCTCCGAATATACTTATAAAAATTCCTAGTTTGTTTGATTTAAAAGTTTGAAATGTGTATTTTATTAATCTATCAATTAATTATTTAAAAAAATAAATATTTCATATAACAATTGTAATTAATAAAAAAACTTTCTATATGAACTCGATCAGATAAAAAAATTGAAAAAATATAGGAGTATTTTCTATAGAATACGACAATAAAAGTGGACACCGTACACGTACTGTTTTGAAGAAACAAATTTAAATAGAAGGGCGGGTTTCTCCCAGCGCCTGCCCATGCACTAACGAATTATGTTTGTACGTCTTTTATTCCACGGCTTGAAGAATAATAAAAAGTATGACCGCCTGCCCGATTGGGTTTCATGAAATATTAGTATCTCACATGTTCACTCTGTCACCTGCCACCATTATTTTTAGTTACAATCTTAATTCATTCCATATTCAAATTACAATTGGTTATAATATTATTATTCTAACAATTATTTTCATTATTTCTTTTCTAATAAATATCAAACAGAAAACTACGAAAATAAATAAAACAAAACCTAATTTTAAGAAAATAAGTAAAAAAAACTATTAAATTAGGGTTTTTTATATTGAGCTATCGGCTTCAAATTACAGTATAAAAGGTTTGAAATTTGGGGAAACTGTAGAGAATTTACAGGACTATAATTTTTATTTAGCCCATTGTAAGAACTGCCTCAGAACATGAGATATTCTTAAAGAAATAAAGGAAGTATTTTTTCTATTTTCCCCCCTTTTTTTGGTGTTGATTGTAAAGGTCAAAATCGGATATAAATGGGTAAAAAAATTCTCGAAATATCTTTATCATGTACAGAAAACCGCAAAGACAATTAAAATTAATATCCAGAAGCTTAATGTGGTTAAACAATTTCAACTTATATAAAAAGGCTGAAACACATTTTTTCATTTGTACGAAATACTCAGGGTAAATTGATTTAAATCCGGCGAAAAACTGTTTTTAATACACTTCAATTGTGATTTTCAACATAAACATTTTTTATCCCCGGGGGCAGATTTGCATTTCTCCGCTACTCCCTTTTAAAGAAATTGCAAAATTCAGGTCTTCGAGTCGAACCAGATCGACTGGAGATCTATTTTGGAAAATATCCTACGTATGATTTAGGCGTTAGTGGTGTTCAGGGACGGACGGACGGAAAGACGGATGGGCTGACAGACACACAGACGGACGGACTGCAACATTTTTTCGGTGTCGGGGACCCCAAAACGTCTCTCTCCCTCCATCTCTCCCTCCCACTCTCCCTCCCTCCCCTCCCTCTCTCCCTCTCTCCCTCCCTCCCTCTCTCCCTCCCTCTCTCTCTCCCCAAAACTATTTTCGTTTAAATCTCGAACATAAATTCTTAACGACCAATTGATGAAATACTGGATGGCAGGTTAACGGGGCTTGGTCATAAGTACAGGGTGGCCAACGAACCTGGAATCCTTGAAAACCGGGAAAAAAACGGGAATTTTCGTTATATTATGATTTTTTCAATATTTAGCACAAATTCACATGCGATATCGTGTTCAGTAAAGTGCAGAATTCAACTCTGTACATGATAACGGCGAGTGTTTAAATCGAAGTGTATATGAGAAGTGTCGCATATTTGCTTGAGGATCGTGAAGTTCTTGACTCACGCATAACTCTACTTCAAACACTGCCCCTTGTATATGTGCAACATTGGTGGAGTACCTAGCACCTCAGAGCACCTATATGGTTGCCTGTGGGTTTCACGTGCATGGACGGGATATTTGCGGAACAAACGTCTCACTGGGAACTCAATCGCTGGGTTTCGATTGGTGTCGCGCCTCTTTTTTGATGACATAGGCGATACCACATTGCTATTCTTCCGATCGAAACCGCCATGTTATCACGTCTATGATATTCAAAGGGAATTTGAACTTCTTTTCTAGAAGAGCGCAGTCAAAGCTATATTTGCTTATAGCATACCTACACGGAGATTACTAGAAGGCTCACTGGTGCACTGAAACCCACCCTAGTGCAGGTCAAAAACGGCATCGCTCCGCAACAGTGATACCCCACATTCGTGAAGGGCAGCTACGAATGAAACGATTCCGGAACTGAGTCATGCGTGTGGTACGCAGTGAGATTGTCTTTGGTCTGTCATACCATTGAACCTCGAAAATAATAATTTTGAATTCTGATGATTGTTATAATTTTTATGAAGTCTTTTGGTAATTCTTACTCTTTAATTCATAAATTATTAACGTGTGATTTCTGTATCTAAAAGCTACGAAAACTTGAAATGCGTATGTGTCGAAATTTCATTTCTCGTGATTTGCCAGTTACCGATATAGTACACAAGATTTTGAACCGAAAGGCCTCTACAGAATTGTTTGGTTTTTGAAAACCAAAAAAATATTAACCTGAGCATTTCTGCTGGTGCATGTATGGGCGTGCTAGAAACATTTCTTGACACATATATTTGAATGATTTTGTAAGGGTCACTATTTTTATTTTCACTTTATTAGCGTTTCGAAATTGAGACACTTTGGTTTCTAAATAGCACTGGATTTGTTAACATGAAGTTATTCCAAGTTAAAGTTTAGGAAAAATACAAACTGATTTTTCTGAATTTGCAATCATAAAAATATTTTAAGACATTTCTTAAACAATATACTTCATCATTCAGTATCCCCTGCGTGACAGAAGATTCCTAAAGCTTACAAATTCAACATGAATCCAAATCAGCACGGATAACTTCCACGTAATCCCTCTCAATGGCCCGTTGCACTGGACTGCACTGACGCGATCGTCAGTGCAGTTTAGGGCGCCCCGAGTGCGCCCTGGTTCAGTGTGATCGTGCGAATGGAAAATGCGCTTCTTTGCACTGGTGCGCCCTAGCGGTCGAATGGAACACGAAAGCTGCCCTGAGTGCGCACCAATGCGGCGAATGGAATACAGTGAAGGTAGGACAGTGCCTGAATTGACAGGGAGCACGAAGAAAATGAACATGCTGTGATCTTGACGGGTTGGTGCGTCAGGAAATATTAGTAGAACCTATTTTCTTCCCTGCATTGTTCTTCAAGACAGCGCAGGTAGTAATATGAAATTAAAGTTCAAATGTTGCTACAAATTTATGGTTCTCAATTTTTCATTTTTTTTCGTGTAATGTTTTAGAAATAATGCTTATATAATCCAAACCGAACAAATTCAAACAAAGCGCCTGCGGTGCATGCCGTCGTTCAGTTTGATAGCCAGGAACAGTAGTCATTTCAAACTTTACAAATGGAATATATCATAATTAGCGATCAAAATTTATTGAAGTAAAGAAGTAATTTGTTGGTTTGAAGTTAATTGTATGACCTTCCATCAATCTTTCTTTTAAAAGAATACCAATGGTTTCCAAAAGCCTCTCATTATGTTTACGAAGCCCAGGAAATTCGAAAGGCGCGACTATGTTTGATGCCAAATTACACAGAAGATACTCGTATTTTCGAAAAATTCGTCAGAATCTCATTTGAAGATCTGTTTTTGATGAACATATTTCATTAAGAAAAAAAATTGTATCTTCACAATTGAAGTTATAAGAAGACGCAATTTTTTTTCATTTTGCGAAAAACCAGCATATCAACCAACATGAGACCTGCATCATTCTCTTTAGCGCCCTTCACGCTATTTAAAGTAAAAATTGAATAAAGAATTTACCGTTTTTTAAGAAAAATTGTTTATAAATGTCAATGTTTGACACAAGATTTCTCATAAACTACTCATATTTTCGAAAAAAGAACATGACATTCTATAAATATTTTTTTATGAACACGTTTCACCAAGAAATCTAATGATGCTAAAACAGCACGTACTTTCTCGCAATTAGTAATGGAAATTAAATAGTTTCAATGACCGCTCATTTATTCGTTTTCACATTTAACACAAAGGACGCAATTTAAAATAGAATAACACACGTATAATATAAATATAATAAATAATAATAATAATAATAATAATAATAATAAAACGAAATATGAAATAATATACAAATCCTAACTTACGTATAATCCAACTGCGTAAGTTGGGAGTGGGCTGCTGAAGGGTAGCAATCAATATTTCCTATTTATTTCGAATAGGTTTTAAATAATTTCTAAAATATTAATTTGTAAACGTATAACAAAAGCTCCAATTTAAAAACGAAGAAATATAAAATAACATACACATTCTAACTTACGTAGCATCTAACTGCCTCAAAACATATCTAAAATTACGATCACGAGCCTAAGTGATTTCAGAGCAGTCGATTGTTTGGACACCGATTTACTCAAAATACTCGTATTTTCGACATATTAGACCTGGCCTCTTTGAAGATCTGTTTGTGATGAACAAATTTCGTTAAGAAAAAAAAATTATCTTCATAATTGTAGTTGTAGGAAGACGATAACATTTTGAATTTTTTTCAATTTTTGAAAAATCAGGGTTTTCAACCAACATGAGACCTGCGCCATTTCCTTAAAAGTCCTTTAGACTATCCAACAACAGAATTTGATCAAAGTCGATGGTGCTATTTTTAAAAAAATTGTGAAAATGTCCGAGGGGTTTCATGTGCAGTACCCTCGAAAATTAAAATATCGGTTTCAAACTCAAGGGACCGCGACATCAGCCAAATCGATTGAGGAATATTATCAGTGGAGAAAATCGGTTGAACGGTTTAGCCGCTAGCGTTGTTCACAGATTGATATTTTGCCGTCAATCGATTTTTCGGTATCAAGGACCCATAAATCATGGATTCTGGCCACATTTTCTTCACCAGGGCCCTGTAATAAGAGTTTTTCTGCTGAATATTCACCATTTTTCTCGCACCATTACATAACTTTCTCTTCTTAATGTAACCGTACAGAGTCACAATATAACCTAGTTGCACTTTTGACTAGGCTAAGCAGTGACGAATAAATAAGTAGTCGCTCATTTGACTTGGGACTGGGGGTAAAAGCTTGAGTGAAGAGAAAGAGTTTTTTGGGTTATGGAAGGTGCCACGAGTGCGTCTGGACGTGTCTGAGAGAAAGGCTTGGAACCGGAACCGGGCCGATGAATATTCTGACTTCGCTTCAACAGCACTGAACATTGTGTGGCGTCATGGAGAAAAACACACAGACATTTACAAGTATGTACAAGTTTATTTACACGTATGTACAATTACCAACTTCTGCTCCGAAACTACACACTTGTGAGTATTTCCCTGTGGATACCCCACATAGCTAGGGAGACCCCGCCTCCTCTGACGCTACTCCCGCGCCACTACCGTGACTCGTCACCGTGCAATAGTGGCACGACACGCACCAGCCTGTGCGTAAAGTTTTGCGCATCGCGCGAGGTTTCCATAAAAATACGTGTGAGCTCGTCGGCTCGATTTTATACCAGAGTGCAGCCGTTACGTGACCGTTCTAGGTGTAGGAGGGAGGCTCGCGTCTACCACGTGACCTTCCCGGTCAAGCTGGCGTCCCCTTTGTCTAAATGTATCCCTACGCCGCACGGTGGTGCATTCCCGAAATCCTGGCCAAAACCTCAAAATGAAATCGCGTTTACTGGAACTTTGCAAATACGACACACCGTATACCTTGGGGGCATCGGCTTGCCCTTCGTGCGTCTCTGGGTCAATTCCTGGCACCAGTGTAGAAGGTCACCCGAACCGACCTGGCGGTGCCCGGTAGACCTGCAGTGCGAGAGTAAATATAGAGAGACCGTTTTATTTGTAAGTGGTGGCCATACAAAGTTGTGCAGAGAGAACTGGCAGGCGGATTCTCTTCCTCAAGGTTTGTAGAGTATTTTCATGTTTGTTTTATAACGCAGTAATAATGCATAATACCGACGTGGATGAATTATTAAAATGCATGAAATTAATACTAATAATTTTAATTACTCATAAGTTCACGTAGGCTGAAGCGCCAATTCTTGTGAATCTGCGATGTTTCTACTTCATTTACTAGCTGAATCTATCCTCTTTCGAATCCAGTTATAAAATCATGCCCCAACTTGCCCCATTAGTAAATATAAAGAATTAACTTTTCGTGAAATACGCGTGACCGCCGAATATGACTCGCCGAGATCCGTCCTGAGAACGGAAACTGCTTTTACAATGTTGTTTCTAGCGGAAAATTTTGATTCCTTTTACTGAAATAACAAATTTACTTTAATATTATAAACAAAAAATTAATATTTAATTTTGTAACAGATTATGATCTATTCACTAATATTACATAAACATACATTTATGTACATATTACACCTCTCGACTGGATTACACACCCTTTATTTCATTAAAATTGTAATATAAAGTAATATTTATAATATGCGTCATAAAAGCTCGTCTTGCTAGGTGTGCGTCGATGAAAGGTCAAATACGTCCGTGATATCAGAAACTCATCACACCACCTTTTAAAAATAAATCGTGTAAATATAATTGATCGTAAAGTAATATTTGCTTCATTTAACTCCTAAGCCATATACCAACACTTATTCATATTAGATTGTTATTGTTATAAAATTAGTATTATATTATTTTATGAAATAAATACTGCAACTACAGTTTGAATATGGTCAAGAAACTTATTCAAATGCAATTCAAAGAAAAATGGTCTGAATGTAGAGCTTCCCAACAAGCTTATGGTAATAGCAACGACAGTAATTCAGCATGACGCTTTTTTGAGAAATCTAAATATTCCTCAGAAATAATCGAATATTCATGGTAATGCATGCACAGAATCTATATTCACAAAGATATAAGGCGGTATGGAGATGGATTTCCTGAACATGTTCAAGACTGCACCCAGTCCAGGAGATGTTTAATCGCCTGTTGAGATTTTCTGTTCCTTCATTTCCAACTTGAGGGATGTTTCCAAAAGAAAGTTAAAATTCTTGAACAAATATGCTTTGTCTCATTTGCCTGAGCCAAATATCACCGTAGGGAGAAATGTACCCTAGTGATAAATGTGATCTTCCTATCCCGTTCTTCGGATACTGTATATGAATTTTCTCGGACAGAGGGCATGAGATAGCATTAATACAAGCCTTCTTTATGCCAAATGTTATCAATATAATATGAAAGTAATCCCTATGGTTTTCTAAAATCAATTTTGTGAATTGATAAAATTTAACCAAGTTTATATAGAAAGTATATATTTATATTTCTCAGATTTAAGAAGTGCATTATTCTGGTATTATGTTACGAGCTCCCTTACATTATAAAGATAATCCAAAATAAATTTCGTCGTCGTAGAAAACATACTATAGCTCTCAGAGGTTTTGGCCAGGAAATCGCCAAAATGCACCACTGTGCGCCGGGGCGTCCAGCTCTTCAGCCCGCAGGTATGCGATACTTCCGCTCCTCCTCCCACCCACGGCCGCCAACGTGACGCTACAATCGTAACCGATAAGTAGATGTATTCACTTGTGCTTTATGCCTTTTTTTTTAATAATGAGATCGGATGAAGCCAGTTGACTTTGGGATACTGAAGATTGTTCGGCAGCGAGATTATTTCTACACAACTCCTGAGTGAGGGCGTGTAGTACGGCGACATTATTGGTGCTACCACAACCGGTAAAGTTAATGTAGGAAGAGTAGACCACAGACAAACAATTTTATGCTGACTGATTAAGCTTTAGCAATTGGGAGTCTGCCTTTTTCTTAGAATGTGGGAGAAAGTGGTTAAGAAGATTCATCTCAGTTGTTTTCATTGTAAATGAGAGTTTTAGTTGTTGCATGTTGAACAGTGGGCATACATTTTTGTTAAATTTGTTGTCTTTACTTGTTGTGAATATCAAACTTCCACTATATTGTGAAACCAATTTGGGGTTTGATATCACTTGTATTTACAGTAAGTGTGGTGATCAGTATCTGAAATCGCATGTTAATAATTACAATGCTTTCACTATATTTTGAAACAAGTTTTTTTTTTGTGGAGACAAATGTGAAAGGAGTCATGGTGCATAGAATTCAGGATAAATTTTGCAATTTTTTTTTTGAAAGAGTGAAAATATATTTAATTTGTATACAATCCAGTGTATGAGTATGACTGATAACCTATCAATCAAGATCCCAAAGCCCAGAGATTAGACAGGTTCATTGGCTCAAGTTTGGAATGAGCATAAGATATTTTAGGCATAACAGAAAGTAATGTGTAAACACATCCTGGAATATAGAAGCCAGGTGTACCGGTTACATTAATTAGTTTTTCGGCCGAAAATCGCCGCTTTTTCCTGCCATATTACATAACTTTCTGTTGAGTAGTGCAAGCGGTAGATAACAAAAAAACCCCAAGTAAAAGTAATGTGTGATTAAACTATACGAAAAAAGTTGTGTGCGCATCATTGGATATTTATAATATAGAATATTGTTTGTTGATGCAAGAATGTCACACAGTGATGAGTTTAGTTTTTTTTTTTAACAAAACTTGTCTTCAAATTTGGGGGGGGGGATTGGTAAAAGTAAGAGTAGGTGGCCCCAAAACCCTTAAAACGGCCCTGCGCTTGTGCACTACATGTAGAAGTTTTTGATTTCTCACATCTTATTTTCCCCCATTCTTATATCACAACACTTTTAATAGGTCTTCTGAGTGAGGATTCTTTAATGAAATTCTTCTAATCAACTAACAATGGGATTCAGGTGAAGGGATTAGAGAGTTTTCAATGGCGGTGATCCAATTGTGGTGATGCCGATCTGAGAGTGCTTTCATATTTTTGTCTTAGAGGAGTTATTCTTATCACTCATAATTGCCAGGCTCTTGGAGGCAAAGTTCTGGAAGTACGTATCTGGAAGCGGTATCCCATCACAGCAGTCTAAAGCCTCCCCATGCTTTGCTCACCTCAAGGAACAATCCTCAGAATAATTTATATCATATAAGTCATTAATATTTAAGCTCATATAAAAGAGGAAACTCAAATAGTTTATTGGTATTTTGCAGCAAATGTCTGTAGTAGAACGTGTTTAAAAGATCCATGGTTTATTTCTAATGAGCAATTCATAACGAAAAGAGGTAATTGCCTGAAAAAGTATCTACAATCGCTCCAGTAACTCCATTCATATAAACCATATACCATATGCACTCCATTTCGAGGAAAACATAACCCTTATCAAAACAAAATCAAACGAAAACGTCCAAAACACTTTCATTCTCACTCATTCTTAACAATACAGCTCACATATAGCAAGTTAATGTAATTTATTTTTCATAAGATGCTTTGGCTACATTTTGTTTCTCCTTCAACTCTCAAATCAATTTTGTATTGCTTAACCCTCTGCAAACGTCTCACAGGCTAACGCATGTGAATGTTCAGTAAAACTTCACTCCTTATTGTAGACTGCCCCTCTCAATTGTTTAAAAAAAGCTATAAAAAGGCGGTTGTCTGCGTTACAGATGAAAAAGGCGACAAGTGGTATAAAATATCCGGTAATTGAAGTCTATAGTATTTCTAAAAGTTTTTTTAAATTTATTTCAAATAATGACCTTCTTTAAACTGAATAAGCATGAATATACTAGTATAATTAACCCAAAATTGTTACACGTTTTTTTAAAACTTGTTAATTGTTGATGTTAATTTGATGATGGCGCTGGGTAAACACATATTCAATCTCTTCTCAGAGTTGGCAGCCACTGACTGATCGCAGGAATGTTCTCGAGCTCCCTTTCATTTCCTCTCGAACAGATCTCGCCTTTATAAATATTTACTTGATGAAAACAAGATCAAAACACTTCCAAGTTTACCAGAAAATTTTCAACATTTATTTTCAGAGAGTTTGGACTTCGCTCCATCTGGTAGCTCTTCCATCTTTCAAAATTTGAACCCGACTTACCTGAAAAAGTGCGTTCACAGGTTCTGAAACTTTTACAGGTTCTCTGAGACGGTGCACGGAAGATTCGACTGAAGAATTTTGTTTATAAGGAACCTATTGTTACTGAAATTCGAGTATTTAATTTCTTACAAAAATACTGAAAATATTATATAGGAAGACAATGATTCTTTATCCACATTAAAATGAAATCCAGTAGTAAAGTACGCCTCATATTGGAAACGAAGATTCCTTTGGGCATACCGCCTTGCTCTGTTACGCTGCTGAGACAAGCAAGTTGCCGTTCATTGCAGATGCGAAGTTTTGAAGGAGCATATTTCCACAAAGTGGAAAATATAGTTGATTATTTCACTATGTTTGAGATCACATTTTGTCCATGGTGCCTTGAATAAAAGCAATTTTTCCTACTCCACTAGCGGCTACGCAGCCTCAAATCACCAACTCCACAGTTTACTGTTGGAATGAGATTCTTATTATTAAGCGATTCACCTTTCTCTTGCCATCTGACACGAACACCTCGAATTTACTCTTGTCCACAAATACACCTTCCTTCGCCTTCGTTTTAATACTGCTTTGCGTACTGCAACCTCTTCTGTTTGCCCCTCTGAAGAAACCCTTTTTCCTAGCAACTGGCCCATATATCCCACATTTCTTAGCACTCTGCGCACAGTTTCTGGATAGACGGACGTTCCAGATGAAGTACATAGTTCGGCAGATATCTCCTGAGATCAGATCCTGGGATTTTTTGTTTACCCGCAGCACTAACACGCTACGTTCACCGTTAGTGACCTTGGATGACTTTCTCGGTAGTGTATGGACCAATCCAGTCGTGTTTTTATACTCTATTTTATGCCTTCACCTGTACTCACAAATATATAACATTTTCTTCATTACAGGCCCTGTGATGAACAATCACCAATTGTCGCCCTCTTCGAACGTAGTGTTTCGCACATTTTAAGGTCCATGTTCCTGATAGATAGATAGATAGAAATTTATTCTGTTGTACTGGGCAGATGATGCCTGCAGCAGAATGCAAATAACAATTACAAATAACATAATAATAAATAAAAATATAAAATAAACAAATTGACTTTGTCATTTCCTATATATGCAGATGGTATTTAAATTCTATACTAAACATTAAAATGCATATATCAACATAAATGAATAAACTACATATTACACAAATATACATACATACAAACATATGCGTGCATATGTACATAGACGAAGGAACTCTACATCACTTCAAATGAAATCACTTCACTCACTTCACTGCACTGCATAACTTTATCTAAATATTAATTGTTCAATACTTTTACTGTAGATTACGCACACCTAAATCTTCACTTCACTTCACTATACGTTTTCACCCTATTGACTAATTTGCTGTATTTTTTTCTAAATCCTAGCGCTGAGGAAGGAAAGGGTTAAAAACTGCCTTCTTTGTATTCTTGTTCTAATTTTATATTTGTGATCAAATATGTTTAATTTGTCTGGTTGTAGCCTTACTCGAAATTCTTGCAATGCAGAGCAACTAATGTAAGATTTCCATACAGCGCAAAGTCGTGCCATCTTCTCCGGCGTTCTAATGATTCCAATGCGCAGGTGTGTTCTTCCGAAATGTATATTTTGCCGCTCTGTTTTGTATCCTCTCTAAGCTCCTTTTAAGTACTTCTGCTGCTTATGCTGCTGAAGATCTGCTACTTCTGCTGTCAAAACCGTTAATGAACATAAACTGTGATATTTCGGTTCATGATAAGGGTTTTTTTCACCCCAGCTCGAAGTAAAAGCGGAAATAATTTCCAATTATGAGGATCTTGCAGAATTGTCCGAATATTAAAGTGGAGTTAGATACTCCCTTCCGAATACGACAGTAGTTTGTTTATTTTTGTTTTACAAATTCTTTAAACTTTCAATGCTCTCCTTGACACCATCATTTGCAATAAAGATTTAAATGTGGAATGTATAAAAATTTTGTGTTTTATAAGTGAATATGCACTTGAAATTATGTTAAGATGAGGAAAGAGGGCTTCGCCCGAATATCCATGTGACTGAATGAACTTCCACCACAAACTGAAGTGAGGCGATGCCAGTTTGTACGAGTGGTCTAGTGGTAATTTTATGGTTTTACACTTTCATTTAATTAGTTACTGTTTTACTTTTGTAACTTTTCATATTATTTTAATGTATCGTGGTAGCTATTCTGGAGTATAAAGGAAACATTTTGAATTCATTTACTTAGTGCAACTTCCATGTTGAAAGACCATAAAGAACTAGTACGTTATAATTACAACTGGTTCGTCTAAGTCTATTGTTCAAAAGTGATGGGCCACCGAGGTGCTTCGGCATTTAAGACGTAGTTGAACAGCGGATAATTCCCAAATGTTTGTCGACATTCTCTTATCACCGAAACTAACCGTAAAATAGAAACTTACGTATTTTAGAAATTCTTTTCCGTACATATATCTTGTTTTATATTTTAAGGTTGTTACGAGATTTTAACCACAGCACTGTTTTTGTGGCCTGCTAACTAACCATACGCAGTGTTACAATTCACTTTAAATTCCTACAATATGTTTATCTGGTGCATCCGGGATTTCCGGAAGTTCAGCTGGTCACAGAACGTCGCGATACGAGTATTCCGCTTGCATTGTAATCGCACAGTCGCTATCTCACTGAAACGGAAATGACGCTTTGTGATCTTTAAATATTTGCATTGCCAAACTAGCATACTAATGTTAGCGATCATTTAATTACATTTAACATCAGTCGTTCCCTCTAATCATCTGAAAAGTATGTTTTATTGTGATAAACTTAGTTTTGTTTATTCGAGGGTTTGAGCCCAAATTTCCCTTTACCGGAGAAGAGTCACGTGGTGCTCTGGCCTATATTTGGTCTTCTATTTATACAAAACATTGAGTGGTCCTTTGGGTTGACTACACCGCTTGTTTACCAGATACCTTTCTGTCCTTGACTGTAATTTCTGTTTACATAATCGTAACGACTTAAGTAAATTTTCTCTCATTCGGCTATTTTGATTTGTTTCGTTACTTAAAAGTTATTGCTTATTAGGAATATAATGATTTGATGTTGATATCAATTATTGCAGAACAAAATACGATCGCGGGAATTGAACGTAACTGTGCAGGAAATTTTCGTAGGAAATTTATTTAGAAATCACTACTTGAATAGTTCGTTCGAGTTGCTAACGGACGCATTTCACGTTATATTATGTGCAGCTCATACGCGTACTTGATATTCATCGTATTCACCGTATATATTTGTCATCCGAAAACAAAACACATGCTCGTGTTTGTCTTCGTCGCAGAACGACTTTTCGTGTGCTATGCCAACGAACTGAAAACTCCAGCGTCCACTTTCTACCAGTATTTGCTAGAAAAACAGGAACATTTTATCCCACGAAACGCTGGGGCAACTTCTGGAATCAAGCGTTCACGTCATTGTAGGACGCTGGATTGATAATCGTCATTGAGCACGCTGTCAGCGCTTTACAAACGCAGCGAGGAAACACTACATACGAAAATTCTCTTCCGCAAGTGACATGGTGAGCAATTTCTTGCCAGTGTGAAGCGAACATGAAAAAAATATTCCTTTACGTATGTCAGTACCTACGTTTATACGTAGTACGTTACGACTTATTTGCCTTAAATACGGAGCTTTATATTCACAGCATAACTTACTTGGATCGAAAGGATAGTGATTACGAGGGAAATATGGAAATTTAAATTATGCTACACGATACCTTATGGAATAAGGAGGGGGAAATCTAAAGCCTGACAACTTAACATCGAGTTTTTCAATACATCAATTAAAATTGAATTAAAAAATCCTTATTGTAGCATGGGCGGTAATAGATTCTGATCAATGACAGCCAGTCCGTCTTGTCTGACATTAGAACTTACAACGCTGCTGGTGCATAAACCAATATAGTTAAATAAGGAGCAGTAAGATCGATTACAAAATGTGAACGTGGCGATTTGTGATATACTCTAAGTTATTAATATAAAAATAATTTTTTTCTTGTACTTTTTTAACTCTAGGTCTAAAGGTATTTTTTGAGTATTTTATGGTTTGAAATAAGGAAAATTGACGTCAGAGCCTAGGGTCGTCACGCTCTTTATTCATTAAGCGTTTTGAAACAATACTCTTGTACAAGAAGTACCGGTCTAAGGGTTTTGAAGGAAAAAGGGGAGGGAAAGTCCAAAATGGTTCAACGTTCAGCTTTGAAAAGATAAGTGGAAGGTTGAAATTACTTTATTTAAAGGTTTCAATATTGTTACATAGCAAATGAACATAGTAATCTTTGAATTGCAAATATATTTTACTAATTAAATCTAATTGCGGTGACCTTTACATTTTTCTGGAGGATTTAAACTGACATTTTATGCCCTCCATATATAAAAATCTTAAAATCAAAAACTTTGTTTACCTTATCCTAAGAGTGCAAAGCTCGTTTCATTGAGTTGAAGTGCGGCGACGGCAAATGCGCCTACAGCGACTTGTGCATCTTATGCCGAACCTGCAGGGTGTCGACTGCTGAACATTATCAAGTGGCCTCGTGTTTCCGGGCGGAGTAGAGCGCACCGGTGGAACCGCGTGGACTCTTTCCACACGAACCCGCGAGCGCTGTATTCTGGAATAATATCCCGCGATGTGCAATGGAGTAGAAGGCTGATGTAATGCTACTCCCATGGACGCCACATCTGCGATTCTCCTCAGAAAATCACCTGGAGAGGGAGCGGGTGACGTAATGTTCGGTAGAAGTCCTGGTGTGAGGCCGGTGGAGATTGTGTTTGAAATGCCAGGGACGTACACGCGAAGGCAATGGTGTTGGGGGAGCTGCCTGCAAATGTTCCAAATGGAATGCACGCAAAGCCGAAATTCCTTTTGTTCGGCATACAGGGCAGCTTCTCTGCAGATCTGGCTGGCACAGGTCACAGATTACAGACTATTTTCACACGTTGTTGGGTTCGTGCGTATAGTCGTTAAACACACCGGCATTCTAGAAGCTGACTGCGAACCTCTGGAAGTAAATGATATTCTGTGCAAAGAAGAGAAGAAAATGTAGAATATAAATTTGTAAATAATTATGTAGAATCTAGATCGTGTGAAAATTTTGAATGTCCTAATTTTAGAAATATCTGTATTGTATAGTTAGGAAAAAAATGCTTTGGAATGATAAGAGTAAATGAAAACTGTCCGAAATGCAAATTAAATTATTATTAGTGGTAAAACATTCACGTTGCTAAATTTGAAAGTTCAAAAGGAAATTGCAAGAGTTACAAAGATTTAAATAGTGAAAATGTGACCACTACAAATGTGTTAAATCCTGCCTGTCAAAATGAAATTCCTAAGAACTTACAAAAATATTTAATTTAATCAATGTATGAATTTACAGAGTATATGTCATGCTTCAAGTTCACCCTTTGAACTTTATTGTATTATCAATATTGATAATTACCAATTATGTCATATAGTTTAGAAAATATAAATGCAGTATAACGAATATATGATCGTGGAATTCGTGAAGGCTATCTAGTAGGAAATATAAACTCAAAACCGTTTAAGATGCGGGAACAGTCCAGTATATCCAGGTAAAATCTGTTTTTCAGAACTCGCATTGGTGATTCTTACATTATAGTGAAATTTCCACTGAGCAATCTTCCAAATTACCAAATAAAAGTTTGCACATTATATTCCAGCTGAACGACAATGATTGTATTTAAATACTAACTGCTATCACGACAAACAAGATAGAAACCACCGAACACCTGTAAAACACGCGCATCCATCTGAAAGGATTGACACCATTCCAACATAATATACTACCTACTCCAACGTCCTTAAACTACGCTCAATCGCAGCTCATCACAACCTGTCCAGCTTATTACTCTCCGCTCAAACAAATGATCTGCGTTCTGCTTTATATAGCTTGGCCGTGGCAAAATAGGCCGGCAGCAGCCAATCACAGAGGCGGCGTTGCGAGTGTGTTCTCAAGACGTCTGGTCTCGGCTCTCCTCCATGGTGGAAATAACACCATGAGACAATCTGATCCTGTTTAAATTCACGCGAAGAAGATCAAAGAACATCTATAACCGACAATCGAGTTCGTAAGAAAGTGCGTTCAGTAATGGGAAGCACAATTTTAACGTTCGTTAGCTAAATCCCACTAGTTAACAACCGTTACCGATGGTGCATCAGTTTTTCGAGTTAACAGCCATTAAAAGTTTACGTTCGTTTCTTAACAAGACATTTTAACTTAGGTCGGTGCACTTGGGCACTAGAGTTATAAAGCCTGCTCACTAGTACATGACGTCATCAGATGCAGGCGTAGGTAGTCATGAGGCATGTGGGTGGCCTAGACGGTGTTACGGCTTTGAGTTGAATTCGTCTGGTGTTGTCCGTGTAGCTGGTCACCACCTCCTAGAGTTATAACTCTAGGTGGTGGTCTGGTGCAGTTCATACCTGGTACTATACCGCCGGTTTACGGTGCCGTTTAGATGTGTAGTTCCGAGGTGTCGAGAAACTGCGATGTGAAGCCTGAGTACATGTTTTTGGTTTTCCAACAGATCCTGCTTTGCGAAGAAAATGGACGAAGGTTATTCAGAGAAGATTTTGTTCCTCCAAATCCTCGGAAGGCATGAGGTTCATATTCACATGTAGAACCCACATTTATTATATTTATTATTTATTCAAAGTATAAATTGTATGTAAGTTGCTATGGTTTTGACATTATTTAGTAATATTCCAATGTTCCACTACGAAGCCAAGTTGTTGCAATTAGATCTTGCAATTCTTCCTTGTAATATGATGCTGAACTTGCAACTATTTTCTCTGTATACTGTTATGAATAGTGATAGTAAAAACTTAAACTATCAGTTAATCTTAGAATAGTAGCAATTTTGGGTTATAGAATTCTAATTTTGTTCAATGCGTAAAAATTCATAACCTCACAATCTTAGAAATTTCTGTAACTTGAATGAATGCTACAAACAAACAATAATTTATGTCAAAGGAATTACCTAAAGTATGAAAGCAAAAGTCTCAGTGGTGCATGAATTAATTTCAAATTAATTTTTTGTTCTTTGATAAAATTGGTTTGAAAGTGAAACTTAAATTTAAGTGTACATATTTTGCAAAGGCTGTACATAATTATAATTATTATTAGAAGATGATTGACAGATATACATATAATATATTCTTTTTTCTTGTTTCAGGTATGCTTCCTTCATTTCCATCAAAATGACATTGGGAGAAGGTGGTGTGTAATAAACAAGGAGAGAATCTGTCATCGAGACTGAATATACTGAAGTTACGAAGTGATGCTGTACCATCTGTGTTCCCTAACTGTCCAGCTCACCTTACCAAGAAGTTTTCCAGACGGGAAGGCCCTTGTGAAAAGCAAGAAAGACTGGAAATGGAAATTACAGAGAAAACTACATGCATTCTAATAACCAGCAGGTAGTATTATAAATAGATGTGTATTATATTGTACAATTATGTTTAATGGTCATTATATAAAAATGTTTAATAAAACTATGTGCTCAGAACAAAGTATTTAATCATGCATTGATATACTATTGTATTAAAAAGGGAAGAGCAATTTAGTTTCTGAATATGCACTGAAGAAATGCAAGATGACTGAGTGACTGTCTCTCACGACTCTTGCACAAGGAATGCTTCAAAAGTCACCAATGAAAGAAATGTTTGGTTGACCATCATTCAAAATATCTGATAGAGAATCACCATGATGCTTGTGTAATGGTCATTCAGTAAATGATTTAGTCAAACATTTACGCTTGAAAGCTGTATTTTGGTTAAGTTTTGTCAAAAGAAAATGATAGATTTTCAAACAAATTGCAGAAGATTGAATATTTTCCAGTAAATTCATCCGTTGTATTCTCATAGGATAATATATACTGTAATGAAAACCAATGTTTATTAAAAAATGTACTTAAAAGAACTTTTATCATGAACTGATAATTTTAATACAAAAGGAGTGAAAACGGGTTTCCTGGCGTTGAAAATGCTGTGGAAATTCGTGGGGAGGAATGACCACGCTCTCCATGACTACCCATGGTGACGCTTTCACAAACAGAGCAGGCTTTATAACCCAGGAGGTGGTGCAGCCTCCTGTCCAGACTTGAATAATTGTCTCGCCAGAAGAAATTTGCTACGAGCTAGTGCATTCTGATATTAAATGCGAATGTTTATCAACAGATTTTTTTAACATTCTTTATTTTTAGTCGCATCAACGTTAACATTATTTATAACAAGTGTTTTTACCAGCACTAGATTTCTGGCGGAACGCGCCCAACGGCGTTCCGGTACATCGGGAATTATTAATAAATTATATTATATATCTTAATACTTATAATATATTATAATGGAATAAATTTCCATTTAAATTAAAAATTAATTTGGCGGCATTCCGCGACTTACAATCTTAGAAATCAAGCACTGTTTGTACAATTATAATTTTACCCATTATTACAGTAGCATAAATGTCATAACAAATATACTCACATTGGGCGTTTCTTTGAGGCCATTTACAACAAAATTTTAGTTTTTAATGTCCTAGAACGCTTCGTTTAGGAGTTATTTAACGATATAGATTTAAATTTGCTGCCGAGTGTTGCAGGTTGCATTTGACATGAATATTTAGTTTTGTTCCACAGTGCAATTTAGTATACTACAAAATTGACAGCACATAAACCGTATGGGTGAAGAAACACGTACTAGATCCAACAATGAGATCTGTCATTGTGTCAGTTGAACTCGCACTAATATATAGCAAATAAAGATTTCATGTCAAATCATTCACAGAAGTAATAGATATTAGAGAACTCTCCAGTCCTCACAACTAGTGCATCACCCCCAAGAAATCAGGTTAGCCAGGAGGAAAACGGAATATTTGGCTGAAACAAGCTTTCATAGGGCTTTCAGGGAGCCACAGCCACCTGAGTTTTGCCTATTGATTAGTGATTGGAACGCGTCAACTGCTGGAGGACACATCCGTTAGTATAGCATGTTTTTCTGGAGATGGTAGATATTCTGCTGGATGGCGAGATCTGGCACTGACTCACGTCGGCCATACTCCAGGGCTTTCTTGTGTATTAGGCCAGTACTAAATTGCAATATGGCAGCTGAAAGATTTGTCAGAATACAACTCATGAAACTATAACTTGATCAAGTCTCTCGCTTGTTTTGTTGTTGTCTCACCCACAACTCTAGCGCGGTCTCTGAGTCTTATCCACTGTTCAACACATGTTTCAACATGGAATTAAAAGTGAGATGTTTATTCATAAACGAATATTAACTTGGCAATTACACTAAGAATTATCAACACGCGATTTAAGAAGTGTTAAAAAGTGTCAACAAACGAAAATACAACTCAAAAGTCATCTGCATCATACTTCTATAATGTTATTCATGCTTTTGAGATGTGTCAACAGTTCCTTCAATGTTTGAACTGGTAGTACGAGTTTTTAATGAACTAAATAACACCACAATTATTGAAGCACTAACGGTTACATGGTGTTTTCTAAGGATGTGAATGAATTGTCTCATGAAACCAGCTATGTCAATATCAATGCAAATGTAATCTATTTAATTTATCTGTTCAATTATCTATTAGCTTAAAATGTTTAAAAAAATGAAACTATCACTAGTGGGCAAGTTCACACCCCATCCATTGCTACCAGAGACAGTCTTTCTCTTTACCCATTTTTCACCATTCTAGTGGGGTGATTCAAGATTGAATAAATGGTAACAACATGACTTTTGATTTTCAAGATGCTTCATTTAAACAGGAATGTACATAATCAATATAAATGACACATTAAATATATAGCTGCACAATAATATTGAATCTACTTCATTGTGGACTACATTATCATAAGCTTCTCCCCTGAACATGCAGTTATTACACAGCAAACCTCCTACTGCTTGTTAACATCCAACTGGTGCATATTATACTTCAGTTTCCATTACACCATCAACACTCCTAACAGGCAGCTGCACAAGATTGACATATTTGTTTATTTACTACAGTTAAATACATTCTGCTGTGAAAAATTCAAGGTGTATAACGGTTATTTTCAGCATTAAAATTAGAGTACAAAGCAAGAAATTCAAATGTGCATGGGATGAGAGAGACGTTGGTATACTTGCTCAAAACCATATTACAAGTAATGTCACAAAATGCTACTAATCAACAAGGTTACAAAATGTTACAAAAAAACTAGAAACAATGTTGATGACTATTTACATATACATTTAGATACAAGACACTACATGTGGAAACTAAGAATTATAATAATTAGAGAAATGATTTTATGTCTTAAAATTTGAAATATGCATCCATGACCTAAAATTCTGAAATAATGTAATTAAATTAACACATTTTTACTTCATGTGATACTGAATGAAAAGATGTATTTTTGTGCAAACATAACATAACCTAGTCTACTTCTCAGGAGAAATAATTAGCACTATGCACCTTCATTAAGGACACATTAATGTCTCAGCCATTTTTCTGCTTGTGCTAAAAATATATCAAGAATATCCATTTGCACAAGAGTTTATTGTCTGTAGAAAGAAAACACAAAGGTGTATTTCTGCTTTTTCTAATCAATGACTGCTCCCAAATAAATTGATCTCTATGACAACAAAGGAATGGTTTAGAGATAAGTCTCTCTTTAACAAATAAATGTAGATACAAAATATGTCTGCATTATATGAATATGACCAACAGGAAAATTTACAAATTGCACTAACATATTACCCACATAGCATCCAATTCCTTACTACATACAAGGAATTTCATTTAGCTATGCTCACAATGGACAAAATATGCAAATCATATGTATAGACTTTCCATTATTAATATTACATTACATATTACACACACAATAATACACACAATACCACACACACAATTACTGCCTTGTGTACAGTTTGTATTTCTATAGTAATTCCTCAGGACACTCTCTTTAAAAATTCATACTCTATCACGGGCATACCTGTCTCCCTTTCCTAAGTAAACCTATGTTCTCACTATTCGATGAGGTCTACAGACGAAACTAACTGTTTAATTCTACAATCTCTGTGCACAGGCTTTATAGAAACATCTACAACTATATAAAATATAATCTTTGTACTTGTTAACAATATACAAACAACACAAAATGATCATAAAACTGTATACTAAATAAACTAATTAAAAGTCTAATTGATTACCTGAATCAAAGCATAATAAATTTATTGGCAATTGCATCCTTAGTGAAATTGTCAATATCTGTGACTGGACGTGGATCTTTTACGTCTCTTTGGGTGTGGCTGTGAGCTTCTGTTCTTTTATATTTGTTGGATAATACTCATCAACTGGACTTTACACCACTCAAACACACAAATATCTTGGAAAGAAATTAGATTTATTATGATTAATACATGAGTAATGGTAAAGATAATTAACAACTGTACTATCCCATCTAATTAAGAAAATTAGACTTGAAGTTTAAAGATAAGCATGCAGAAAGAAAAATCAATTCATCTGTATTATTTTGCCACTAAGTATTAAACAAGAAAGGGTAATATGGACCTTTCTTCCACTGCTTCCTTCCACAGTCCACAAAATAAATTGATAATTTTTGAAAGAACTTGAACACGTGTTATTCTCAAAGGTTCAAATTATACAGACCTAGATGTTGTTGTCATCCATTATTTTCAGTTATAATTAAAATGAATTGTAAAAATAATAATAATAATAAATATACTAATCTAAAACAAGAAATACTAAAGGGACACTTAACAAATAACAACAATGAACTACACAACTATTTCACTAACTTTTTTATTATTGTTTAAAGAGCCAATTGGAAAATAATAAATAAACTCAGAAACGCTTAGCACTACTAAATATATAAATTGAACGAGCAAAACGAAAGAACGAAGAGCACCAAAACGCAAACGTAAATCTAGCAACACTCGTAAACTAACACAAACTCACTTGTATGACTTTGAATGTTGGCGAACCCACGGAAGTAGTCATTGTTTCATTGCAACTTAATTTTAAAAATGTCCCACCATTGAAGGTATTATATACTGGTATTTAGTGACGGTTGGTGTCAAATTTTACAACATAAAACGGGAAACAATTATCTTAAATCGAGTATAAACGTAAGGTTCATCCGACAGTGACATTTTTCAAAAGTTGTCCTGTTAGTTCGGCTATTGGCTACAGTGTCTATGGGTTTCCAACCAGGACTTCTCCCATCATGGGCACTGCCCAGTCGAGACAAGCTTCACTCCTGACTGGTCTCCTGGGATATGTAGCAGGTGATCCATTTTAGTGCAACAGTCGAGGATACAAGGCATGAAGGAGATCGTGCGCGGTCCGCTGCTCAACAAAGAAGCATTGCCAGAATTCCGCTTCAATATTGATCGGAGAAACACCCGAAAACTACTGATCAGAGCAGCAGGTCATAGAATTCTCCTCCAAATGGCGATTGACCGACCACGCGGTGGTTAGTGTCGAAAATCCCAACACAGACTCAAACCTGACCTCTCGGTCAGACACATCAGGTGATGCCTATTCACCTCCGCGCTGGTCTTTATACTTACGGCTTCAACTATTATTTATACTTCAAATTTAGAAAAATCAACTTTTATTTGTTGGCCTACATAAAACTAACATTTAAGAAGCTATAAATAGACTATACTTTTTTTGCACTCAGTCGTTCCTTTACATGTATAAATTCATATTTTGTATCTGATCTCACCTAATGTATGGAACCAACTAATATGACATTGGATAAAAAAACCACTTTAAATATGTACAGCAAGGCTGGAGAAATACATTGTTTTGGTATTAGAGTGCAATTTTTTTTAAACAGGCCCTGATGTTCAGTTACCGTTTTCAGGGTAGGGATGATTTTAGACCGAATTAAACAAGCATAGTCACGACGTTGATATGAAACCTATATTAGTAGTTTATAGTAATTAGTCGAGAATGTTGCTTTATTGCATGAGGTTGCTGAAAACGAGTATGACGCAGAGCGAGTTTTCAATTGAAGAATAACAAAGCAACATTATAAACCGAGTTGCATACGCATTGTATAACAGATTATATAAATTTACAAGAGAATCAAACCACTTCGCGAAACAACTTCTTTCACGTCTCGAAGCTTGACATCCAACGTCTTCAACGAAATTCAAGATGGCATTGTTGGACATCCAAAGAGAAACGGTGGCCGGCTGTTCCGTCTTCTACCTCCCCACGATTCTCTGCCAAGCACATTGGCTGACAGTGATGACGTCACGTCGCGCTAATAATGAAGATGACGTCATGTAGCGTGTAAATAAAATACTGGATTATGCACGATCTGCATCGAAAAGGGTCGTTTATAATGATACAAAAAGCCCACAACAAATGTATACACGTCCCAAGCAACTGCTTTCTAGAGCTCGCATTGCTACGAAATCTGAGCTAAATGTTACTTAGTCACTGCTGGGACTATGAATAGCAATATTAGAGCCAAGAGAGTAATGCCCTCAGATACTCTTGTCATTTAAGGTAATTTATACTTTCTATGTAATAAGGATAAAAATTAAGTTATGATTTGTTTATCCATATGGATAATCCAGCCATACCCACGGAATTAATAACTTCAACTGATCAACCCATGGAAGGAGGAAAACACATTGCTTATTTGTACTTTAAATGCAGAAAGAATGAACTTGAACGTAATAATAAACTCGTTCATTACAGAAACTGAAGGCACCATGTATGTCATTTGACGGAGGTGATGACACCAGATATAAACCAAATGAACTTCTAAAAATCTCAGATGACGCATTTGGCTGCAACCATGTACCAACCCCACATGCACACTAATATACTCTACAAAACTATATTCTACAACAAACATTTCAATAATAAAATACTTTGGCAAAAAGCTTCTTTTGTCAAAATGATTTACACTCAGTATTATTTTACGATAAATATTTCGGATTGAATACACATTATCATACTTTCCTCTTCCGTCTTACTTACTGATTTTGTTACATTATAAAATTAAAAATATCGTGTTATTTTATTGTTGAGGACTATTTTCAATACATACATCGATAATAATGAAGTCTGCCATTTTTGATACATTTCAATTTAGGCACAGAAATTGCATGGTGATCTACGTCAAGAGCTATAACGCTCTTCCCTCATCACTTACATTAAATCAGATTCATGTGCTACCACTGACACTTCAAAGACAAATGAAAACCCAACAAATTTCCTCTAATTATCACTTCAATCTTCTAAGACAAGCATTAAATCATCCCAACCCAACACAATATAAAACTCACACTCCATGAGGAAACAAGATTTGCATTAAAATATCTGAAACGCATGACAAATATTTGAGGATTATACACCGTCAAAAACAACACCCAAGGAGTTCATTTCACTAATGTCTTATTTCTACTGATTTTCAGAAATGAGTAGGTCTATATAATTTTAATAATTTTGCTATTGTAGCTGCTCATACTACTCTTCTAAATTACTTATGCTGCTGCCTGTTCAATCAGAGAACAGAATCAATTTAGCATACATCTACGATTGAATTGTGCTTTGACTTAATTAAATTGTACATTTTATTAAATTTAACATGACTAAAGGAGTCAAGGACTCCACATTAAAATAATCTACATATGAGAAAAAGTTAAACACAACTCACCTTCATCTTCCAACTCATTTCTTTCAATGGCAGTCACTCTTCCTGCAAACAAAATAGTACACTACTTTATGCTCGTTGCATCTAATAGGTCACTAATAATCTGACCCAAAAGCTGATATGTGCTGCCATTTAAGAAAACACGATCCGATTTACTGATATTTAAATAGGACTCACCACACAAATGACATAGCTCAAAACTAGTGCTTTTTTTAACGCAGACACAGAAGTGTAATTTTGGGGTTTAATTTTTCCTCTGTTTGACTAGGAACATGATTTCTTCTATTTCTGTCATAAAAGTTTGATTTTATTTATTTGAAGAGTCAACTGAAAGATATTCAGTATTACACATATATGGTAAATTTAAAGATACACCCATGCCCCACGCCCTGCTTTAAAATTTCAAATTACGACTAATACTGGTAACGAACTTTCTCTGTTATTATGTTTGAGTACAAAGCAACAACAAACCTGTTGTAATGCTGAAAGAACTATATTTACTAAAAGATTGTTTTCTTACTGCATTGTGTTGGAATTGAGTTATTCGAAATACTAAAAAGAAGTTTGTATTTGATAAATAATGACTATATTTTGTACTTGCTGTTTTGCACACTTACAAAGAATCTAAATGATTTTTCATTATTATTTCATTATTAATTTAAAGATTTACTTATTTTAAATAATTAAAAATCATATATTTAAATCTTTGTGACTTCATTTATGAGTTAAAAAAGATTTTATAAATTTGGAAAATTAGCCAACCCTGAAACAGACACTAAACCACATTCAAACCAAACTAAAATAAAATATCTAACACATAAGAAAAAGCATTGTAGGACTTGAAATTAAATTATCTTTAAATCAAATTATTTCAACATACATTTGAAATTAAAAGTTCACTAAATATTAACTACTTTTAGATTTTCTCTTCTCCTCAAATATGAAAATTTGAGGAAGGAAAGAAAGAAGTCAGTAGAAATACAGCAAAAAGATTAAAGGAAGAAGCAAATAAAGAAAGAAATGTCCTTACATTTTAAAGAATCAATTAAAGAAGAACCTAAAAATTATTTCAGCTCATAGATTCTCACTTAAGACTTTTAGCAGGTCAAAGTACAATGGTAGAAATGTTATTCAGTAAGTGGGACATCTACTTAAGAAAAAACCTTCCAATTTCCATTCTTTTTGTTAGAGTTGAGAGACGATGTTCCTGAAATTCCATAACACACAACACTCAAAGAATCATGTCCATAAAAACTTGTCAAATCCACAAATGTTTTGGACACAAATTTATATTTCATTACAAAACATGTTAATCAAGCATGAAAATATTAAACAAAATTCCTAAAAATAACAGGATTAAAGATAATTACATTCTATTTCTCCTCCATTTATCGATATTTCTTCAGACTTTTATACAGAATTTATTAAAACTGTTATATGTCTTATAAATATTGAATACATGTTAATATAGTCAATGAAATATTTAAAGGGAAATCAGTAAAGGGAAGAAAAATGAAATTGTAATGCAATACACGCCAATGGCAACCAACTAGGATCGATCTTCAAACTAGTAAATCTGGGCATATAAACTGGAATCAGGATGTCAGAACTGCAGCGTGACATGGTCAGACATACACTGAGAGATCATGCTACAGTTGAAAAGAATAACTGAGGTTTCTTTATTATAAAACATCTACTCATCAGGACTCTAAAGCAACATGCGATTTAAGACAAATTCACAACGCAATATTTCACAAAGTCTGTTCAAACTTGTTCTTTCCTGAACTAATTCAAGAATTTGAGATTTTAACCTAACTGTATTCCCATAAATAATCTGCTCTTTGTACAAATGATTCAATAAAATATGCAGATCACTTTGGATATCAAAATACACTTCTACATCTCATAACAGGATAATTCCATTCACTAGCCACTTTCATTAATACAAGAACTTGTTAATACATGAAGTACTTTCTAACTAAATTTCAAACACTACCCTTCATTACATGTCTTCCCTTACACTCAGTGTCTGGAAACAAACAACTTCAGCCTCGTTTTCATTTCTGTAAATTGTAAACAATTATCAAATCACTTGTGAAATTATAAAATCTCTCTCTTTCTTCAGAATGATCATCAGGTTGGTTGTTTATCTGGAGGAGGTAAAATCTTAGCAGCATCATGCACTGCACCTACATCCTGCCTTGAGCAATATTCACTATTTTTCAAGACACATATTAGTAGGTACATCGGGCATGTATATTTATATTACACATTAAAATAATTTTTATACAATGCGTTGAATGTTGAGCAATATAACTTGCAATAATCAACACAAAGTGAACAGTCTCTGTATAGTTTTATTGAAAACGACGAAATTAAATAACCTCAAAACAGAAGCATACATCACATGGAAAATAACCTTAAGTTAAAGAACATAACCATGCTTTCTGATTTTAATCATACTTCCGACAACACTTCATTTAATCCATGATATGCATAAACTTGTTGGAGCACTGGTTCAATAACTTAGAATGTTTACAATGATATCATTTTTTCACAATGCCCACAACCGGCAGGAGAGGGACTACAAAGTTTAGTACAACCCGCACACAGCTAGTATCGCAATCAAGATGTTAGTATAGTATACTCCTCTCTGAGCGCATCTAGTGCTGCCTTCATACGTATTACATAACGCCAAAATACATTGTGCTGAGGACACATCTCGCTCATCAAGAATATGCAGCTGCATTGAGGGCGTGGTAGGGTTGGGATATACAATTTATTTTAGAATTGGTAACGAATTGTTTCAAATCTGAACTCAGCTATTCAGATTAGGTTCACAAAGTTGACGAAAATAAATCAGAGGAAACAATGGTAAATGATTTTCAAGAGAATATATAAAATGATTGCATCGCGATATAATTCTGACATTGATTTTTGATATAGCCGGCAAATAATAAAAATCATGTATACTTCCTTCAATCTGAATTGCAAAATTGTCGCTGATTCAACTAAAGAGCAAAGTCATTGATTACTTGTCGAATGTGAAGCTTGACAATCAGTGAATGTGAATCTTTCATACGCCCGCCAGCATTCACTGGTTGTCAAATATGCGCTTGACTGATCGTCCAAGTGTCTGTCTAGTTCACAGAAGCAACCACGAGTGGAACAGTTTCGTGAGAAACTGACTGTGTTCAAGATTGTTTTACTATGTTAGGTAAGTATTGCTTTTCTGCATCTCGTCTTGTTGATAATCGTGCGACGTTTTATTTTATAGTGAATATTTATTAAAACTAAGATATAGGAGCAGAACAGTGGTAAATCAATTAATGTATTTGTTTTTTCATTAACTTAAAAACTTATGTAACCAAGAGCGAAAACTGATTGCGATACAGTGAAAGAAAGGACGCAATGTATACTCGTTTCTATGAAAGTAAAAGTCCAAAATGCTCTATTACACCACAGCAGAGCAGAATCATTAACTTTTGTTTTTCCAATTTAGCGAATGACTACCAGTCCAGAATGATTTCATACATGCAAGAGAAAGTATGTGAGCTAATTAAACTGAACAGAATATTTTGAAAGGTATTTAATCTACAAAGACTGTAACACTGATTTATTTTGACTAGTGTTCCTGCTTTCCTTAGTCACTAAACACTACTGTATTTTTACTCTCCATTTACATGAAGGAGGCTAATTGGTAAAGAGAGGTGGGAGGCAGATGGTACATCAAAGCCATTTTGCCAATTCCTGAGGTTCCTATCCACACTTCATAATTTGCCAGTTAGTGATTTTCATGGTAATCTGAAAATAAAGCATCCATTTTTCCTCACATAACTTCTTGACCTATCTGTTTCTGTTTTAGGAGGCCGACTTTAATTGAGGATGGAAAGGAGAAAACTCAAGAAAGATGTCCAGCAATATTTGATATGTAAGGAATGGATAGGAAAATATTCTGTTTTGTTCAGGTGATGGCTGGTTTTAACACCTGCCTTTTAATAATAAAATATTCACTCCATGGTGCATTTGACTTACTTTTTAACGACATTTACAACAAATTTGGTATATACCAACATTAGCAATTTTTTTCATTTTAGCAGTATATAATGATTATATCCTTGAGATGAATTTGAAATAAAACTCAGTTGGGTTTCTGTAATAAAACCTTCCTCCTGGGAATGAACATGCTTGCAATTGTTCAACTATCAAACTCTATCATTGAGCAAGTTTTGTTTACATCGTAGAAATTTGATCTTTGTCTGTGTCTGTAATTGACTTATGATTGATTCTAGATTGTCCCAACATCGATATATCACTCAATTCATCTAATTTCCCTTTATATCTAGGCGACTTTCATGTCATGTACACAAGATCTTCCTTTTAATTCAATTTGTCTCCTGTAGGTTTGAATATTTTTGTTGTCCTACATATTTTATTGTATCTGAGTGCTATTTTCTCTCTCTAAATCTTCGTCTGCATTTATTTCAATTATGTGGTAGGTTATTTGGTTTTACCTCTGTAGTATTTTGTTGAGACTTTCTGGTGTCACTGTATGTTCTGTCTCACATTTCTCCACAGCTTTTTTCACAATAGTTAACTATAGAATACAGCCTTTGTCAGTTTCATTCATAATACATCTTATTTTATTCACCAAGTCTGTTTAATCTTTCATTGATACTACTGCTGCATCTATGGCAGTAAAAACTATTTTATTTGGAATTGTTTTAATTCTCTGAATTTATTCGATATTGATCTGTTAGTACCATCTGATTATCATGGTTTTTGCTATTTCTCGTTAGTTTTGCTACAAAATCTCATCAGCGTTTTGATTTCTTTTTATGTTAAAATATAAGCATATCTTGTGAAATGGTCGACCAGTAGGTGGGTATTTTTTGTTGACTGATCCTCTGCACCTCTGATGGTGGTATCTATAGAAACTATTTTAAAAGTGGGTATGTTGGTTTGACCTAGGTGTGTGGATATTAACTAAATTCTTACTTTCTTCACATGATTTATTCCTTTAAGCTGATGTCACAAGTTCACTAATCTTCCTATGTTTATGCTTATATTTTGTCTAAAGAATGGTGTTGCTTTATTTATCATCCACGCTCTTCCCAGGTAACAATAAGTATTGTGATGTTATTTTAGCAATATTTTGTCAAATCGCCTGATAATATATTTTCCTCTTTCAATTTTTATAATAAATCATTTTAGAATATTAGTTTTTCTTATTGTTTTGTAGTTCTGTGAATCTTTTGATCCTTTTTATGTCTTCAATCACTGGTTTATAATTTTTAATAATGTCATCTGAATTACTATATTTGAACTGATGCCTGTTTAAACAGGTCCGTTTCTTGGTCAATACTACATTTAACTTAAAATTGTATAGGGACATAGTATGTCAAATCACCCAGTTCTTAATGTTCTGCTTTATATTTTAAATTTTTAAGTTTATAATTGAGTGTACCAAAAATTCCTTCCAGCCAATGTCACAATATATCACAACTCCTTTACCATTGTCACACTCAAGGTAAATTGCTTTGTTTTTTTCCTGTGAGCTTCACTCAATTTTTCTGAAAATATGCTGCACATTTATTATCCCCATTTTGTCGTTATTTAGAACAGCCTGATTTCTTTTATGCCCATGTTCTTTTCCAATTGTTCCATCTGATTCTACCATATTTTTCAAAATCATATTTGAGTACCAATCAAGTCAAGGAAAATTTTAGGAATTTCTCTTCCATGTAACAAAGTGTCTACACTCATTTATCCATTGGCATGCGTTTGAGTTTATCCAATAGCCATATTGATAATAAAATCATTGGTACTTTTTCTCAAATCTTTTACTTCAGATATTTCATATTTATCTTCTAAAACTTTCTTGCAAAGTTTCAATTGTTTCATCTCATACCTATTCTGAAGTACTACTAATCCTTTTCCAGGTCCTTTCATGTGTAGTTGTAAAATTGCAAATTTTCTCTTTGTCCAAATACACTTTGATAGATTTTCTGATAAAGAAATCCAGACTTTTCGAAATTGATGTCCCACTTCCTCTCTACTCCAACAACATCTGTGTTGTAATTACCTTTGAAGGTTTGTGTTTTGAGTTCATCTAGGCCATTTAAATTTTTACCTCTAGTGAATTAATAGCTAGAACTTGTGCTTCTGATCATCACTCATCACTGTATTCTGTCTTGAAATCAAAGGAACAGGTGCTCCATTATGGTGTCATATATCAGTCATTTGTTCATACCACAGATCTGAAATTTTAGGAAACAATACACATGTCTTTGTTTTCTTTATACACATATGTATACATATATATGTATATATGTACAGAAACAAAGGCATGTACAAAAAGAAGGTATTTCCATTTTAAGTCTATAATGCTGCTGGGATTTTAATTATGAAAATTATAATTAGTAGAGGGAAGCTGATTGCTGCCCTAAACTGCTACATACTCTAGGCTACTAAATGTTTTGCATTTTACTTTAAAAATTTTGACAGATTTAATGTCCTATTTATTTTATTGTAAATTCATATAAAAACTATTGAAATGTATTTATATATATACTTAAATTATAAGAGTCCTTCTTTCACTACTTTCCCATCTTCTTTCAGAATTTGTTGCATTGTCAACAAATTACCAACACATGTATATAAATGAAGAGTGTTAACTGTACAATTTTTCTCTGTAGGAATTTTAGTTCCTGAACATCGGTTTTCTCTGTTGTATGCTTCTACTGTCGGAAGAAGACTCATCTCCTATCTCACTTAAAAAGGCAGAGATCCCTTAAAATTACCTTAAATATATCTTCTTTACTGCATTCCTTCTATTGAAAAGTCAATTGTCAGGCAAATGATAATAAAATCCTCTTCCTACTCCCAAGGATAATGACTTAAGAACTAAACCATAACATTGGACAATTTTTTCCACGTGATAATGTTAGATAATAAATGAAATAGATATGATTTGTTCATATAAATTGAATACAGACTGTTATTACCTCACTTCACTTTTTCTGAGTTAAGATATTGACTATCTTTGCCACAACATGTATTTCATTGTATTTGTTTCTACATGTATGAAAGGTCTACAAGATCATTTTCCATAAATCTTCAATAAATTTGTGCCAATTACCCTGACTTTCTTTACACTATATGTCATGTTACCCTGTATTATATCAAGATAAATCAAAAACTTACCATTGAGATATCAAGGAAAATACTTCAACAGATATAAATTATTATTCTATTTACGCTTCTATTAAAATTTTATGTTTTGAAGCATTTGTTTTAAAGGATACAGTGATTCTCAGTAGTAGATTTTGCTCAGGTATTGCTATACTGAGTAAGGAGATATCACTGATTCAAAGAGTGAAGCTACTTCACTGATTGCAACACTTATTAATTCCACTGTCCAATTAGTTGTCACAGACTTTTAATTGATTCAAGAAAGTAGTTTCACTGATTCAAATAAAGGAAGGCTCACTGATTCAAAAAGGACCCGTTTTCACTGATTCATTTGTGTTCAATTCACTGACTGTCAGGCAGATTTATAACGCTCACAATCGTGAATAGTCACCAATCAGTGGTTTTCATCGATTCAGCTGAGAGACATTGATGCTGAATTACAGAAAAACTTATTTTAATTTGTAGAACGAATGATTTGATGTTTTGTAATGTTAATAAAATACAACTCTTTCCTCAACTCTACTACCGCTACAGCAAAAGAAAACAACAAATGCGCGCATAGTGAAGCAGATTATGTCCAGCAAATCAAGGGGCCATCCCAGCATTTGCTCAATGGATCAGGGGTCTGGACAAAACTCTGACTGATTTGGGACTACTAACCCGGAAGCTGAAGTACATTACTTGTTACAGGTATATTGAGTCTTTTTTTAATTATACACAATGTAACCAATTCCATTATACTACATCCTGTTTTGTTAAAGTAAGCATTATTTTCTGATGATTAGTATTCCCAATCAATAGGAAACAGTTTGCAGCAGAAACACTCATTTAACTTAAATTTGTGTACTACTTAATTTATCATCTGCAATGTGCTACGTTAATACATGTATTGTAAAGTAATGTCAAGTTGTAAAGTAATGATGGGGCATGAGCATCATGATAGGATCACAAACTCGACCAGCTAGTAGTGCACCAGTGCTGTCACAGGCCATGAGATAACTACGCTGCAATACATTGTGCCATGGACACATCTCGCTCATTAAGAATATGTCAGCTGTACTTTAACTGACCAGGTAGTAGTAAGGAGATACAATTTATTTTGTAGAATTGTAATGAATTGTCAAATATCCATGGAAGCTTACATTCAGTTAACGTAGGTAAATTAGGGTTCACAAAAGTTGACGAAAATTAAATCAGAAAAAACAATGGTAAATAATTTCCTTTCAAGAGAATAAATAAAATGACTGCACGCGATATAATTTGACATTGATTTTTGATATAATATAAAAAACAATAAATACACAAAATCTTGTAATCTCTTTAACGAAGTCTGAAAAATTAATCCAAATCTTTATTTAATACGAAAATACTTGATGGAATCATGTGTTCAGAATCTTTTTCATATATCAACATTTGAACAACTGAGAAATGATTTCATACACAAGTGATTAAGGAACGATAAAAATGGCTTTGAGACATCAAAACTTGTTCTGGATCTATTACCACGGTAATAATTTATTTATCATGCCCGCTTCAATAGAATGTAGGAGGAAAGATTTAGTCAAAATAGTATAAGGTGACGTATGGGGAGAAAACTGTCTGCACGCTTCTTGAATACTGAACTCTTCCCAACAATATAAAACTACTGTAGATGAAAGATGAAAAATAGTAATAGTGATAATAATGAAAAAGGAGAGATTATTTCAAAACTAGATATTTTCATTGAATTATATATAAAAATTTTTTAATGTAACAGAACGAATAGATATACTTTTTCTGTATTGCTAATAAAATAGAAACTTACCTCAACTCTACTACCGCTACAAGCAAAAAGGAAATAACAAAATTCCAGTGCATAGTGAAGCCATATTTATATTCAAGCAAACTGCGCTCATCCCAGCATTTGCTCAATGGATCAGGGAAACTGACAAAACTGATCGATTTGGGGATCATCAACCTGAAGCTGTGCTACACATTTGTCAGTATTAGTTTGGAGTCCTTTGTAACATATAACGCACAAATCCACCATTATACTATATCTTGGTTTTATAAAAGTAAACATTATTTTTTGACGACTGCATAGATCAACTGAATGAAACATTTGTAGCAGAATATATTCTATTTTAACTTAATGAAATTAGTTTCAAATTGTTTAATTATCTGGCAATGTTAAAGTAACGTACACATTGTAAGGGATTTCTGGAGTGATCTAGTGATATTTCGACACTGATCAACATGATTTCATTGTCGAGTGTTAATCTATAAACATAGACTAAAGAGATCTTTTACCTATGCTATAAATACTGGTATTATATTGAAAATAAGTTCACCTGTTGCAAGTCATTTGACAACACAGATTCATAAATAAATAGGTATAAATGGCAAGATTCCAACAATGAAAAGATACTTACACGGATGTGATGGGAGTTTTCATTATTTGATAATTTTCTTTGCAATCTAAGTGTCTGGGCATTAAAGGATGAGTTTCAGAATATTATACCACATCTCAGGCGTGGAGTGCATTGTTGTAAAATACACGCAATGTCCGCATGAAGGTTTTAACGCATTTCTCTACATCCCACGAAAGTCAATTCACTTGTAATTGCAGTAAACAAGATTCATCGCTAATGTTTTAATTTACACATTTAAATATCTAGCTCATCGAACGAGTGGGATTAAACGCACTTGATTCAAACCTTTCCGCCAAACTCTTCTTACCTAAAAGTTCACATCGTGATTTTTACTACATTACTCCTTTCTCTAGGAAGCTGTAACTTCTAAAAATTACAAATCCTGATTCCTCAATAGCAAATAGCACTCAATCGAAAGAGGACTATATCGCTACAAACCTGAAGTTACTGAGTATGCAAACAGCAGTTGCGGAGCTGAATGGCGATCTGGGAGTCTTAGAATATCCAACTTATTTTCCACAAAATCTGTCGTTATGATGTGCCATTTTTTGTCAATTTTTTACTGAATCGTAATAAAAAATTAATAGTTTTCACCTCCTTCCCTGATTACGAGCAAGAGGCGTGAGCGATTTTCTTAAGGATGAGCAAAGTGACAGCTGGTGCTGGCAGCATAACTGAAGGTTCTGTAGTCGTTATCTCTTGAGCCCATTAGACTTCCTCCCGCTTGTTTGCAAAGCGTTGGCTAACCTGTAACTGGCTTCGACGCTTCCTTTGTCCTGTCCTTGTCCGACAAAATATAGTACCGTGGGAAAATAACATATTAGGAAGTGCAGTGTAATGTGCTCTTCCAAAACTTCACACACTGAATTTACTTCATAAGAGAAATATTACATTTTAAAACCTAATGTATTATGTACGATTGAAGTTGTTGTGTATGAGCTGTAATTGAGCGCCATTTACATTCGTGTAAGCTACTGATTGTGAGTGTATGTTAAGAGATTTTCCATAATGTGCTTAAATTTAAATATTTCGTGATTCTACGTACGTATATACCTCAGTGAAACTTAGACTTTCACAGGGATGTTTTCAGGAGCCATTAGCACTTATTGAAGTAAGGTGAAGCGAATAGTTGTCATATGGAGTGGATACTGAAATAATGTGGATGATCACTTGTTTTTATGGAACTGTCACTTTGGTCATTTAGAAAATCACCTTACAGAGGGCCTGTAGTCAGAAAGGGAACCTACCAGTATAGACACTACGTCTGTCGCGCATGCGCATGCAAGGGCGCGCGCTATCACCTCACTGACTGAGCAGAGAGCAGGCCCTGTTAATACACAGACGCCTGCACTGTAATGAACGTCACGTCCCGGTTGCCAGGCAAATCTGATCATCACTTGACGTTGTAAGAAACTACATGTAAGTTCTTTAGTGCAGTTTAGGATTTTTGTTGTTTTATGAAACAAACTGATTTAGTGTTGTCGAGAATATTCTTCACAATGAACCATCCACAATCATCAAACAACTTTTGCTCAACAGCAAGCACCATGAGGCGCAATATGCCATGAGGAAGAACAGAGATACAATAGATAGGAATAGATTACTAAAATCTACATATAGCAGATAATGACTAAGGAACGAACTTTTCAAAGTCAGAATTACTAGAAAGATTGAATGTGTTTTTGATTATCGAAACAGTAGTTACTTCAGTTGGAATGGTGCAGATTTGAAATCTTGCATTTTATTCACCTCATGAAAGCTGTTTCACCTACAAGGTTTACGATCAGGAAGTCCTTCCATCAAAACAATATCCGTTTTGACAGTGAGCTGGAATGAACAAGGGTACAGTCATAATGCAAATTAGCATGTCTGCAGATTAGATGGTATGATTTGAGAAAACTGGCTCAGAAAATTATCAAGAGATTGATCGGTTGATATAACTCAGCCTTAAACTCACTATCTACCATATTTACCCAATGTATGGTATAACATTAAAGAGAGTAATGATTTGAAAATTCCATGGAAATACATTGGTGACATTGAGAAAGATTATTAATCGAAAAACTACAGGAAAGAATTCATTAAATAAAATATCTGTTTCAAATCTGCCGCGACAACAGCTACATCGATTCGGTCGGGGAGATATATTCGGGTGGAATCCAGAATACAGTAACGAATATTGCGTCAGCCCGTCATGGCCACCACGAACTACTCAGGCGCGCGGATTTGTGATATCTGTCAGCGCCTCGAAATCCAATTCGGATCCCAGAGTGTCTGCAATGGTCGCAAGTCCAGAAAGTCTCGACGATGCTCGTTTATATAACACAGCGGCCGGCGACCGGCGAGGTCGTCTTACGTTCATGGAAGCGAGCTGTGAAGGTGATCATGGTGAATAGCAGCAGCATTGTGCCTATGCTTATATTTGCGCGACAGTGCAAGAGAATTAAACAGTGAAAATAACACTACGAGAAGCTCCATGTAACAAATACAAAGAGAATCGCTACAAAAAAATAACCAAGTGGAAGACTATCTGCACATAAATCACGTGTTCACAGTGATTGTGTTAAGAAACAAACAAATGCGTTTTTGTTAAAATAATACCAGAATTCCCAATCACAAACTACCACCCAACAGAGATGCTGTTAGATAGGAACATACTAAGAAGGAGGAAAGAAAGCAATCGTGTGACAATAGGGAAAGCCGAAGGCCACGCGGTAGCGATTGCTATGCACCGACACCACGTGACGGACCTCAGTCATAGTGTCCACCTTAGCCTCAGGCAATGACTCATTCCTTCATAAACAGTGCATCACAGGAGTTTCCATCAATACCTACAAGCAAATGGCCGCGTAAAACAGAGTGTTGCATTTTACCAACTCAAATTAACTGATTCCTGCAAGTAAGGTTGTTACAGTTATTCCTTACCTACTCCACAACGCTGGCAAGAATTAACGGAAATGTTGAGAGGTGACGAGTAAAACTATGAATAGGCAGGCTGATTACACCCTCTGCCAGCCGGGAATAGGCTATGTGTTAGCTCATAACGAATGCTGTTTCAAATATTTCCACGTTCCTCAAGAACAGTTGATTGAAATTGTGACTGCATACTCATCGCTGAGGCCCAAAATCTAAAATCTAAACAAATGTACATTTATTATACTCGTGTTGTATCGTAGTTCCTGCTCTAGCCTACCTGATATATTATGCAACTTCTTTGTTCAACGCCTGAAATGCTTTGCTATAATCCATAACGTACCGTCGCAATTGCTCAAATCCTTCTGAATGTTGATCATTACACCTATAAACTCGATAGCTACAGGTGTAAGGCTGTCTCCACGCTGGTGCTAAAACTCCTATTGTTCGCCAATTGTACGGTGTGGGGTGCCAGAACGCATCAGGGCTTGTCACCGTTCATGGCGGCGCATCGAAGCATTGAGGTATGCTTCGGTCCATGGTCTTCTGGTCTGACGCGAGCTCACATGGCCTGTCATGAAATCGTGCGTAGTATTCTATCTGTGTCGGAGAAACAACTGCACAATGCAATTGCGGTGTTGTAAATACTTTTTCCGCCAGACTTAAGAGTAACACAGTTTATATTAAACAAGAAAAATTTGAATAGTTAAGTTTGTTGTCTGGAGAGTTCAACAATGGCACCAACGGCTCACCTGCCTCAAAGCTTTCCAGCACTGAGCAACACGCCAAAAGTCCGTTGCTCTCCGACTCATGTTCAGGATTGCTTACGCGCACTGCTGCAAAATGATAAACGTTATTTTCCAACAGAAGTTTTATTACATGAAATGTACAGACAGGTATGCTTCACGATATACACATAGTGATCTGACACACATGCCCTTGCGGCCGCATTTATGAGTTTGCTGCAGCGCGATTGTCATTCCGAGGCATCACTTACTACATTTTACACTTCGAAGGTCGGAAGTGGATGGTGTTGGCACACTACCAATTTGTCGCCGCACTGACCTTCCGTATTGCGTACATTTACTTCATGATATTCAGATGGAAAAGTTATATTAAACTTACACTCATGCCGAGCTATCAGCGATACATTTAATTTATACTTCTAGACCAATTATTGTCGCAGAGGAACATTCTTTACAATATTATCTGATGTTACTATGGTAACATATGACTACGGGGCACACGTTTAACGAACTCCATGAGCACGTCACAGGGGCGGCGCACGGACAAATGCGACCATTTCGCAAACTAATGTGCGAGAACACAAAAAAATATTTTCGGTTAACAACAGTTTCTCCATCCGATATATATATATATATATATATATATATATATATATGTATATATACATACAAGAAGATTTTTCATATGCCCTTTCTTCTGACAATCTATTTTAAATGCTTCTGCTAATGTAAAAAGAATTTCGATGAGAAACTATATATATATATAGATATATATATATATATATATATACATATATATATATAAACAGTGGAACATGATGACGTGGTTCGCCCTTTGTCTTCCTCTTATCCTTCGCTCTCCTGTTCTTCCTCTGTCTCTGTCTCAACCCATGTGACTGCCACCACTTATTCACTGACTTAGTTGTGATTCCGCATGTCTCGGAGATGGTGGGGAACATTGAGTGCCACACCAGCGAAATTGCAATAGGAATCAAAAAGATATCTTGTATTACGGCCAGAGAGCTTTCGAGGCCTTACCACATCTTTTATTTAATCTCCGAACGCTGATTTAGGGAATTACGAATATACAGATTAGAATGCGAATTTGTTTCACTGCGCCATCTAGTGATACGACTAAATCAATATGTAACATGACTTCAACGGAACTTCTTCCGCCGCATTCTACACTGTTTGCGTGTGATTAGCACTGCCTCCGTTTCAAGCCTTCCAGCTGATGAACCGATCATACCATTTCATGCCTGCTAGTTATCCTCGTGAGGCTTTTGCAATCGTGGACTGTGAATCTTCCGCAGACAGAACATTCATGTCAGGATCCACGTGCACAATTTAATCATTGTTACTTTAATCCCCAACTGGCAATAACTGTTATATGGCGCCACCGCCGTGGATTCGCATGTGCCTGCAAACTACCTTCTCTGTGAAACACTTTTCGCAAGACGAACATTTATAGCTATGTCTACCACTGATTCTCATGTATAATTCAAAGTACACTTACTGTGAAACTATTTTGCACTGAAGATTTATGAGGGCGCTCTACCGCAGGATACGCATGTCTCACTTAATGAACTGCTGTCTTGAAACTTCTTGGCAGATGGCACACGAGGGCGCCAATGTCGTGGATTCGCATGCATGACCAAACTAGCTTCTGTGAAACATTGCAGACGGAATGATTTATAGCGGGCGTTCACCACTGTGGATCCTCATGTGTTAACCAAACTACCTTTTATCTTGTGTTTGCCTTTTATCTGTTCACCACTGTGGATCCTCGTATTAATTGTGCACACTTACTGTGAAACTCTTTGGCACTCGAACATTTATGAGGGCGCTCACCGCTGTGGATACGCATGTGTCTCACTAATGAACTGCTGTCTTTTGAAACTCTTTTGGCAGATGGTACATTTGCGAGGGTACCACTGCCGTGGATTCGCATATATTTAACTAAACTAGCTTCTCAGAAACCACTTCTTTCGCAGACGGAACATTTATACATATGTCTACCATCGTGGATCCCTCGCGTGGTTAACCAAACTACTTTATCTGTGCTTATCTATCTGTTCACCATCAGACCGCGTGGTTAACAGCACACTGACTTGAAACTCTTTGCACCGGATTACAGGCGCTCACTGTGATGTTGCTGCGGCATGTGTCTCTACTAATGAACCGTTGCCTGAAACTCCTTTGGCAGGTGGAACATTTATGAGGGCGCTCTACCGCTGATCGGCATGTAAGTAATTCAACCAGCTTTCTCTGTGAAACACTTTTCGCAGACGGAACATTTATGGCGTATGCCCACCACTGTGGATCCTCGTGCTTAATTCAAACTACCTTCTTCTGTGAAACACTTCTCGCAGACGGAACATTTGCGTATGCTCATCAGGATCCTCGTGTACTAACTAAACTACCTTTCTGTGAAACACTTTTCGCAGACGGAACATTTATAAAGAAAACTGTATGGACCTGAATGCCCAACGAAACTACCGTCTACCTGAAACTTTTCGCAAACGGAAATATCAGAAGGGCGCCCACCATCAGGATCCGTGCTTAACTAAACTACCTTTCTGTGAAATAATTTTTCGTATCACGGAACATTTATAATGGCGTCTACTACTGTGGATCTTCATGATTAACTAAATTAAAACTTCAGAAACTTTCGGCAGACGAAGATTGATGGCGCTTCAATGCTGTGGATCCGTATGGTTAACTAGTACTTATCTGTGAAACTCTTTTGCAGAACACATTGAGGGCGCCTACCGCTGGAATACGCCGCGTGTCTAACTAAATCAGTGTTCTGTGAAATCTTGGCAGACGGAACATTATAAGGGCGTTCACCGCTGTGGATCCTCATGGGTAATCAGCACTTTATGTCTGGTTCCCGGCACAAGGAACATTGATGCGAGGTCACCGCTGTGGATCCGCAAGGTATCAATAAAGTACTCTGTGTGTGTGCCTTGCAGTGAGAATACTGATAAGACTTATCAGCGCTTTGACCTGCGTAAGTTTCTCCTGAAACTTATGTTTTACCCCTTCCTCTTCTTCAGTTCTAACGTCACAAACACTCAGAGAAGCTGTCAACAGGCAGACTGTTTGTGCACACGCTCATGGTCTTCGCTCCCTGGATTGGTCCTGTGTACGGACTGTTGTTTGCTTGCCCTCGCTTTCCTTGCAGGTTGTGTGGTCTCTCTGCAGGATGGGGCCACACCAACTTCAGGCGTTGAGTCTAGGAACACCGTTGAGTCGACCACCTGTGGAAGAAACACTTTGCAGCGTGTCTTGTCATTTTAAAAACGTAAACTCTCTACATGAGATTTAACTGATTAATTTATAGCAGCTTATGTGCTGCCATGAAGTGCTGGAACACAAATCAGATATCATTTGACTAATGTGCAAACGTAATTGCTGTCGGTTATGGGTTCTGAAAGGCCTCTTGTTTGAAGGAAAACTAATCTGCTGGTTAGTGTAGTTATGGTTCAGACACTACTACTCGAATTACATTATTCCACTCTTGTTACATTATGCAACAATACAGCCTTTATGTATACATGAGAATTACAGATTTATCAACGGAAGGTACACAAGACTGAAACTCTATATAATTTGTGGGACTTTTTCACACAAAGAACAAGACACATTCAAAATATAATTAAGCACACACACAAATATTCACTTCATGTTTCAAAATAGACACTGATTAGTTATAGCTATTATGACTGAAAAGTAAGGCTTGATAATCATTTACTGATTGATTCTGTGTTTCAAGGACAACCGCTTAGTCATTCCGTTTGTGTAGTGCATGTGCTATTTTCTGGGAGATGAAATGATCTTTCCCTGCTGGATGGCTAGATCCCGCCAATGCACGTCGGCCAGTGGAAGCCCCAACCAGGATCCTCCCACCATCGGGACACTGCCCCAGCCTGGATGTTTCGCCCCGACCACCTCCCGGAATTTGTGGTCAGAAGAATGCCAGGTGTGTGTGTGTAAGGGGAGATGATAGGACATAAAGAGGAAGAATGATCAATGACTGCAGCCTGTTTGGTAGGGAATGTCTGGCATTCGCCTGGTGTTTGATCGACAAACTACTGAAAACACCATCAGAGCAGCCACGCTGAATTTCCTCTCCAGATATGTGCGAATCTGACCTAGCAGAGTGTTAGTGTCGAAAATCTCGCCGTTGTAAGATAAGGTTTATTATGTCTTTCTGTCGAGTCATAGAGCGCTTAATCGCGGCCTGTTGATACGGTCGCGAGCATGACATCAGCGGCACTACTGAAAAGACGTAAAACTGTGCCTAACATCGGTGACGGCCGTTGCGCAGGTTGGGACTCGCCCTCCTCTCAAATGAGCAATGTCGATAGTGACGGAAAGCGCTCGTAGCAGGAAGAAAAACATTGCTCAGACGCAAAGGAAAGAAATTAAACAGCAATTATTCGTTCATATACGCGCCATAAATGTAAAGGCATTTTTTATCCAACTGTGTTTCAAGAATCGTTTATTAATGCAACCAGTTCATAGCAACGGAACGTTACATTACGAAGGCAAAAGTAAAAGTACACTGGGATTTTCAAGAAACCAACAAATTCGACAATCCGTTGGCAGTGAGTAAATCAGCGAACGTGTGTTACAAGAAAGATCGACGAACAGAGAACCTGGAGCGACAGTAGACACAGTAATGAATAATTTCTAATCACGATCCAAACACAAAAGTAGTGTGTATTTTGGATTCTAAAACAAATGCTTACAACAACATTAATAGAAGCACACTATTATTTGCGTGGTTTGTAGACGTGGTGGCTCGCGGCCGGAGTCGTTAATCTGGCTGTCCGGGATTGAATGCGTCATGGTCGATGGTGCTGACGTTTCGCCATCTTGTCAGGCTTTCTTCAGAAACTTACATAATATACTGAGAGGCGTGCGGTCGCAATATATTGGGCGGTGAAATGGATTGGGCTACAGCGGCGACCAATGGGAGAAGGGCAGAAGGCGCGCGACTGAGCAGAGAGTTAGTGAGCATAACGGAGACCAGGATAATGTGGGGAGGGAGGCGGAAAGGGAAGATAGAGAACTACCAGATCGCACTGAAAATGAATCGCGCCGGAACGGAGAGCGTCGAGCAGCGGGTCAAAAGCGGCTACGTCATTGGCCGTCCGCGGGGGTGTGTCTGCGTGGGCGCTATCAGCATCATGGAGATGACTGGTCCCAGGCAAGCTGTTGAGAATGGCTCATCATCCTGTTGAGGCCTTGCGGCCTCCTAGAGATTTCTTTGTATTCTCCTTGATCAGACGAGGCCACCACCGGTCTCTGTTAATATTGTGCGGTCGCAGAAGCGCACGAGATGACCCGTTTCATGGCAAGGTTGGGCCAAGGTGACTTCTGGATATTTTGCCTGTCATGTCGCATAGCACCCCAACATCGCCTTCTACCGTGTCTGGTTGACTAATGTAAACAAGTCTACAACTGCAGGATTTACATACGTCGCATCTAGCAGGGTCCGGGCGGCTCACCTGACTGTATACCCGATTTTGCTGCGAGCATGAAAAGGTCGGTGATATCGGTCTGCGCAGCAGTTCATCAATCTGTCCGCACACCTTGATGTAAGGTTATGACGAGCTGTCTCTTATAAGCGGACTGAAATATCTCGGCGCTGAAAAGAAATGAGCCTCGATAGAGCACATGCACGGCGAACTGCTGTATCCACACAGAAGGTCTCTCTGAGTAGTACCTTTCTCTGACTCAATGCTGTTGAGGTCGCATATCAGGGATACCGGTGGTGAGGGTAAAGACACCCCGTTTCAGTGGTGGTGAGTCGGCAAGGTAGCGGCTGTGGTGTTTCAGGACAGATAAGGAGTGACCATCAGGCGCCTGTCACTAGACATCCAGAAAGGAAGTGTCCGTTCTGTTCTGTTTCCATGATAAATTTGATGCGTGGGTGGATGTTGTTGAGGTGCAAGGAAGATTCCAAGGGAATGTAGCATAGCCAGATGACAAATGAATGACTAACGCAGCCATAGCGACGGCCTGAGGGGCGCCTTCTGCCACCCGTTCTCTCAAGGGCCCATGAACAGATTATTACACAGGAGATAACGTATGAGCTTCCATAGCGGTGCCGTCTGTCTGCAAAGCATCGTTCTGGCTGGAAAAGGTTGTTAGGCAGATCGTATTTGCACCGCACTCGGAAGATGATGAGAAGAGTTTGTCCCACACTGATCAAACACAAACTGCAGGCAGTGGAGACGTCGAAGCGACCAGACATCACCAAACACCCTAGTGGAGCGGATGAGTTCGATGAAATGTTTAGAGTTGAGGACGGAGGTACGGCATATGGTCTGTGAGGTTTTAGTCAGTTTCCACAAGAAGGAGCAGGTGTTGGGTAGGGTGAGTTGATTAACTACAATTGCTGAGGGTTTCTGGTTTGTGGATTTTGCAGGCTATGGATGCGGGGTATGCGGTGGTTGTTATGAACTTCAGGCTTTCCTTGTCGCAATACTGATGGAAGATGTCGTTTATGCTGGACAAGACTTGTTGTCCACTTTCCAGAGGGTTGTGGTCCAGTTTCTGATAGGTGTTGTTGTCACTTAAGCATGCTGGTCATCTTGCGTAGTATTCATGCTGTCCATGATAATAGTGGCATGCTTTATCCGCGGAAGAAATGACGACACAATACGCCATGTTTCCAGGTGTTTCTAATGCCAATCTCCATCACGAGTTACTGCAAGTTAAGGAGGCGCGGTCAGAATCACTGTATCCCCGTCTGCGTCTTCGGCAAGGTCTTCGGTAATGACGTAGAGCTGTCTCGACAGCAGCGATGACGTCATCAGTAGGATCTGCTTGGGTATCGGCGAAATTGAGTCCCCTAGAGACCATGGCTGTGGTGGCCGCCGAAAGTGTGACTGGTCAGGTTTACTACTGTCGTGGAGGACCTGGGGCTCCAAGTGAGAACGCTCCTGTTGCAGGTTGGTGAATTTCACCTGGCGGCTTCGCGATGTCTCGACAGCTTGGCATTGTTGAACGATATGCTGTCCAATCGGGGCCCAGTCATCAGGACGGTGGGTGTGGCTGCGCTGAGGCACCTGTAGAGTTCCTGCTCAATGGTATGATATCCGCTCGTGATGGATGCGCTCCCAGGTGATGTTCGCTGGCACGCCAAGATCCACGAGCCGCCTGTCGCGATATGATGTGTACGCCAAGGAAATTAAACGACGTGAGTCGCGACACCTGAAGAAAGGCGATGGCAGAGCCTCTTGGTACGAGCCATCTCAGCTGGTTGACATCTGGCATTTTAAATACGCCTCTGTAGAGGTTCGTAATGTAGGTCGAGGCTTCGCGCCGAGTCACACCCTGGCTGTCCGGGATTAGCTGCGTCATGGTCGATGGTGCTGACGTCAACATCTTGGCTGTGGCCTCTCTTCTGAGCTATATCACACGAGAGGCGGGGTGTCGTAACATATCGAGGGTCACAAAGACCTATTGTAGCTAATCTATTCATGTATTCTGAAGAACAGGGCCTTAGGAAAACGGGGCGCTCAAACCGTCGCTATGGTTGCGTTACGTCGACGACACATTCGTCATCTGACTTACGGCACCGCTTCAATCCCTGCGCACCAACAACATCCACCCGCGCATCAAGTTTACCATGAAACAGAATGAACGGACAATCCTTTCTGATGTCCTAGCAACCAGGCGCCCTGATACACTCGGCCACTCTGTCTACCGAAAACTCACCCACACCAACCGCTACCTACGCCGACTCCACACCACCACCTCTGCCACGAAACGGGGTGTCCTTCACCACCCACCGTGCTCCTGATATGCGACCTCACAGCATTGAGTCAGAAAGGCACCACCAGAGAGACCTCCTGGCCACGGACAGGCGCAGTTCCAAGGTGCATCATGCTCATCGAGGTTCGACTCTTCAGCTGAAGGAACGGAACGAGCCTGTCCGCCCCGCAAGACAGCTCAGTCTGCCTTACATCAAAGGTGTCACGGATGATTGATAGATTGCCGCGCAGAGTCGATATCCGCCTCTGTGTTTCATGCTCAGTAATAAAATGGGGGTAGCCTGGCTTAGGAAGGGACCGCCCGACCTTCAAGACAAAGTATGAAACTTCTGGCAGTTGTGGGCTTGTTTACTGGTCAAACCGGGCGCACCAGAAGAGCGGATGTAAACACACACGCGACATGACAGGTTTCAGAATATCCAGCGTCCGCCTGCCCAACATGCCACCGAAACGGTCATCTGTCAACTACCACGAAACCTGGCACAATATTAACAGGAAGACCGGTGGTACTGTCTGATCAAGGAGGCCTCCAGAAATCTCTAGGAGGCCCGCAAACTCAACAGGGATGATGGGCCCACCAGCAATACCTGGAGACGGTCGCCGCTCTCTGCCAATGCGAAGGCTCGCACAGACACACCCCGCGGACGGCCAATGACGTAGCCGCTTTTTTGACCTGGCTTTCTTTCGCCTTCTCCGTTCCCGGCGACGTGATTCATTTTTCAGATATGTACTCTGGTTTGGCCTCATCCTCCCTTCCGCCTCACCTCTCCCATCTGGTATGAACATTTTGCTTAATTGAACAGCTTCTTTTCAACAATTCGTTTCCCCTCAGTGAAAACAAGTACGTTTACGCTGAAAACACAAAATATCATTAAAATTCGAGATATAAAATTACATTCCTCCGTTATCTTTATATTTATTTCAATACGTAATCAAGAGTTATAATCTAAATGTTTGCCATCTCTTCAATAATTTGATCTTACATCATTGATACAAAATAATGATACCGTAGTCCTCCAAATCTTAAAAATGCCTATAATTTTTTGCTGGAAAAATTAATTTATATGATTCAAATTATACAACAATGAATTTATACTCATTATAAGCAGGACTTTAATATTTTATTTTAATTTTACGTAAATACAAACTCTACGCAGAAATGCACCCCGTGCAACGACGATGCACGGTGTCAAATAAATCGCTATATCTCAAAAACTATTTTCACCCATAAGATTACAACTTCACAAAAGTTTCTTTGAGACATGTGACGCTCGGTAAACAAAATGGCACCAAAATCTCAGATTATTCTCATGGGCACTTTTCCAAAGTTATACTCGAGTTAAAAAATTGACTCTAAAATGTACGAAATATCAAACAGTACATCAGGAAATTTCTTAAATAACATTATTTTTCATTCAAAAATAAAAATCGATAAGATCGAGGAAGGTTGCAGAGATGATGGTAGCAAAATTATTTTCCGCTATCTTTCATGCAGATTCATGTGAAGCCCCACCACAATTGGTGGTACCCCGCACTTTTCCATATCCTAAGGTATAATTTACAATCAAAAGAGAAGCTGCGTCCAGTAAGCCATGCAAACTTCTATGGCCGCTTTTTGAATGGACGAGAACATTCCACGAGCGACATCACGATCTCTTGAAGGACACGTGTCTGGGGACGCTTAATTAATTAAAATATTAATTCGAAACATTTGAAAGTTATATTGCTTCTATGAAGAATGAGATTTTACATCATCGAGACTCACATGTGGATGAAGTTTTCATTGACAAAATCCGAAATTTCAATATTAAAAAAAAGTACATGAAATAGCCCATACGATATGAACGAAATTTCTTTACGAACTTATAGGCACTACATTTATAGAAGAATAATAATATCATAAAAACTAAAACGTATTTATACACTTCTGATCACTGACTCCAAGAAGAACAGATAACAAGATGGGAGATAATACAAGAGAATAAGATCACTGGCAATTAAAACATTTATGCCAGTCTTAAACACTCAAGCAAATAAACAGGTTGGCAAGATCAAGAAACGAGAATACAAACATCAAACTAATTAAAACGCATGCATGCGACGCATTGAACACTCACGTCAATCGATTTATCGGTATCAAGGACCCACCAAACATGGATTCTCACAACACAACGTAATACAAAAAGTAATTTGCTACAAGTAGGAATAAGAAGAGAGTTACTGTCAAAAAAACGATTTTCCATCGCAGCATTAAAATACTTTGTACTGCGTATGCAGTAACGAGAAAGTAAAAAAATATTTCAAATGTTTACGAAAAGTGTAATTAATAGTGACCAGTATTTATGCATTTGACGGATTATAGCTGTAAGGAATTATTTTATTTTGTATTCAGTAATATAAAAAATAATGTTAAGTTTTTTAACACTATTAACTGTTGGTGATATATACAAGATATCCAGAAGCTCCCGTTAAAAAAATTCCCAAATTCTATGATGATTTAATGAAACACGGGAGATTAGTTTAAAAAAGTCTTCCAGAAAACCGAAATGAAATATTAGTGTTTTTGCAAGTCGGATTTGAAAGACGAAACATGACGAGTCTGGGGGAGAATTGTACTGCGCATGCGCCAGCATCAGTCCTCTGCCAGTAGATAGGCCCCGGCCTGTTCTTATTTGAAATTTCAAACTTTTGAATTCGAAATCGAATTCCGCCATGCGGGGCCCTCCGTGGGCCAATAGCGTCGAAGGGCCCAAAGGCGCGGCGCGCGAAATCTACAGGCCAGACCCGGCAATTATTAACATGCTTTGTGTGAAAACGAAACGGTTTCATCTGAACGTATTTGCTGCAGCGTTTGTGTGTTTTATGTTTGTGTGTTTCTGCGTTTGTGTTTCTCGAAATGCCCCAATTTAGGCGTTGTTGGGTACTCAATTGCCGATACAACTAAAAATAGAAGGAGTGAACAGCAATTCTTGTTTCAAGAGATCCTGGAAAGGTAAGCGATATGAAATGCTTAGCATGGTTCTATAACAATTTTTTCATGTACTATTTAGTGACGTACCAACTATGTATGTATGTATGTATGTATGTATGTATTTCATGTAAATAATACATGAAATTAATTTACATAATGTAATTATATGCGAGGATATTGTAAACACTATTATTATGAATATCCAATGTATTGAAGTCATGAAAGCACTGGTTGCTTTAAAAGTCATGTAATTGATAAGTTATAATAGCTATATTAACATTAAGGTGATTTTGATATAACTATAATAGCTCAATAATACATTACTAATTTTATTACAGGTGTATGAAATGGTTAAAGGCAATTGGGGATCTGACTTTGCATCTAGTCCTGGGAAATTCTCATAATGTTGAGATATATGTATGGGAGCACTTACGCTGGAAATGTTCACTGCAGCAGACAGACTAGCACTTAATGCGGAGCCCAATTTTTTGTTGATGTGCGTCCTGAGTTTCTGGAGGGTGCACCTGTAATATAGAAGGCTACTACAACAAAGGTACGTTTCATTATAATTATTATTATTATTAGCAACTAGAAGGGTGTAATAAGAAAAACTTCGTTGTTACTTAATTAAACATCCTTATTTCATTTGCAGGATCTGCTCGGCATGTAGTCTGAGTTCTCGGTTGTTAAATGAAGAAAAAATCCTGCAACACGTGGTGTAGTCAAAATCTCGGTTTTGTGATCTTGATGAACAACCAACTGGAAGCAAAACGTCTGTAGTATGTGAACAAAACATAGCGCCTAAACCATGTAGAATTTTTTCAAATTGAAGAAACTCCCCTGTCAATATGTATCTAGTAGAAGGTTAGAAATTTTTAAAACTCCTTCCTTAGTTTTTGGGGGGGAACTTTATGCGAAGCCGTAAGAAATGATTCAGAATTTTCTCAAAAATGGCACTAAATTTTTGTTTTAATTTCTTGTAAGAACAGAGAAATACTTATAAAGGTGGCAAAGGTCCACTTTCAAGATTAACTCTCTGAATTTTCAGAAATTTAAAAAGTGTGCGTTTTTATCGTCAACTTCTTTCAATTACAATATTGAAGTTAAGAGACTTTTCTCGAATTAAATTTGATGTGCAATAGTTCTTCATTTAAGGTGTGTGAAGATTGCTTTGTAAATATTAGTAGTTTTTGTGCAATTGTGGGTGAACTATTTGGAATTTTAAAAATGACAAAAGAAGATTTTCTCGAAAACGGCTCTCTACTTTTTTTTCTGATCAGTATTATATTTTATGAGTACATGCACTTTAAATAATGTCAAGTAAATTTTCTCTTGAAAACTCAATACTTTTTTAATATTCAAATGAGCTCAAAATTACTCATTTTCAGAATAGCTCAAACACTATTTTCTCAAAGGTGGTTTGACTTCTTTCTTTAAACTATTTCAACGAATAGTGGTAATGGTAATTGTTTAATATAATATATCGTAATGTCTATTTTTATGTATTCTTTTGTTTTCCCAAAATTGCACAAATGTTTTTATTTCTTTCAATATCTCATGCCAGTAATACGCATTACATTTCAATAGATATATTATTGAATTTGTGGAGTGGAAGTTCTCAAATTACTTCAAATGAAGTTTTTCGAAAACTCAAATAGATTTAGAGAAAAGAGCTTCAATTTTGCATTTACAGGTCGCTTAACGCCTTTTTTTTTTTAATGGCTTCAAATTTTCAATGAACTTGCTATTTAAGACAAGGTTTAACCTTTCTTTAATAATCTTAAAATAATATTTCGGTTCTACTATTTGGTAATCAAGAGTTGAGAAATGGTAAAAAACGTATTTTAAGCGGCAGATGCCAGCTGGCAAGAGGATGAGGGAAGACCATAGAGCCGGTCCACTCCAAAGGAAATTAGAAACTTAACTTTTGAGAAAGCTTATTCTGTAGCACTTCCAGTTACTATATGTTATTTAGTAAATCCAAACTGCAGACCACTTTCTTGGAGACATGTACTAAATTTGAAGTTTTTTGGGATTCAATTGAATAAAAATTGTATTTTTGAGTGATAACTACTTTGGTGCTTTTTCTGTTGCAGTAAATTTTATCTCAGGTGTTTTTGGCCCACTATCTGTCTTGTGAATCCGTATAAGTCTTTGTATAACAGTTTGGTATTTTACCAGGAATATTAGCTATTTTCTAAACATATTTCTGATGGTTCTGGAGATGTCTGCACTCTGGAGCATGAGCAAGGCTTTTATTTAGTTATATTTGTTTTATAGAAATTAAAGGGTGTAGTCACATAACATGATTGGGAAAAGACATGAAAATATTTTAGTAATTGAAAAACTGTTCAATATCTGTATCAAAATGTTGAGTAATTCTGGATATAAAATCGACCTTGATTTTCATCCACGCATCCATTGAGCAACTAGCCATGCTTTCTGGACAAATATGTAGCCCAGATATCGGAATATTAGCGAAACATACCAAGTCCAAAACTCCTGCTTTGAGATTAATGAAGTTGAAGTAGAATCATGTAATTTTTTTTACTTGTTCATCACTTGTACTAGGTAGGAGGAAACATGTTTCTTGTAATGCAGTTTAATGTGTACATTGCTTTTTTGAAGAAAGTAAGCAAAAAAGACAGATTTTGTGATCAGCAGATGCAAGTTTCCTGTTTATTTATAAAACTTATCAATAATATTCATTTGTATTGTACCTTATAGCAATTTTGATAATAGCTGAAATTTGACAGGTGTTGATAGTTGAATGTCATTTTAATAATGATGCAAGATAAAGAAGTAATGGTCACTAGTTATATTTGGACAATTGTCTAAATTCATGGTTTCAATATTTAGTCAATGGCAAAAGTAAAATAATCTTTATGTCTGATTACTTGCTCAAGCATTTATTTTGTAAAAAATTGTATTATTGTTTATATTGTGTATGATCATTTACATAATTTAGAAATAAATATTGTGTTTATAAAATAACTTTTTATTTTGTACTACCTGACAATAATTCCATTCAGCACTTAGGATCAAATCCTAATATTTTAATTTTCTTAATTACCTAGGTATTTTTATATAAAATAATGTATTCATTTGACGCTACATTTTGAAACAACTTCATTTTAAATGTCCCGGCCGTCAATACGCGCCACCTCCATTGGTGAACGCCCTTCTGACGCTATTGGCTCAAACGGGGGCCTGATGGCGGCTTCCCCCCTCCATGAAAATTAGAAATTTGAATAAGAGCGTTGGGATTAACATTGAGTGCCGTCTCTATTAGTATACTCTCTGGCCAGCATCAAATGACGGGATTTCGATTGACTGGTCCCGTCATTCTCCGTTTTTTCGTCTATGACAAATGTCTTCGTAACCTACATTTTTACGTAGTTTTCATCGCCACCACAAACACGAATTCAACACGAACACACACGAGCATGAAAGTAATGAAAAAATACAATATCCCTACTGCTAATATAATATGGCATGAATCCCATTGCTGACCTTCCTGCATAACTTACTAGTACGTGTATTTCAAATTTCTCGGCAGCCTTCCAAGATTGGCCGTTGGATTTTATCCCTAAGATGGCAGCTACTGCACGCTGTACAAGTACGCCTCGCCGGTTAATACTGCGCAGCCTCCTGTCCGTACTCTTGGAATACTGTTCGTCTTGTGCCTGAGAAGATATTTACATGAGCTGCGCATTCTGACATTAAATGAGCATCTTTATCAACGGATGTATTTAATAATATTCTTTATTTTAATCACATCAACGCTACATTATTTATAAATAAGTGTTTGTACCAGCACTAGATTTCTGGCGGAACACTAATTTGCATGTTCCGGTACATCGGGAATAATTATTAAATTTTATTATATATCTTAATACTTCCATATTATATTATAATGGAATAAATTTCCATTTAAATTAAAGATTAATTTGGCGGCATTCTGCGACCTACAATCTTAGAAATCAAGCACTATCACACTATAATTGCTCAGATTGGTTATGTTCGTACCTTTAAACAACGATCTCAGAGAGTTGAAATACCTTACTGGAATGATGGAACATCATTACGTACGCACCTTTCCGACTCTTGCCCAAGTTGCATGGAGTCTTCAAGGATCGATTTTAGGCCCTATCTTGTTCCTACTTTACGTAAACGATATGCCCTCGACGATTCAAAACGGAAGAACGGTTCTTGGTGATGATACGAACATCCTTGCAGCAAAGAAACCGTAAATAGTACAATATCGTGATGTTTCAAATTATCTGGAAATAACAAATTAATAGTAAACGAAAAGAAAACGGTTGTAATGCAGTTTTCCATTTCAAATAAACACCCTGTGCTCCATTGAAAATGAACAGTGTACCATTTGATCGATGTTAAGGAACAAAATTTTTAGGTCTCTCAATTCAGTCAAACCTTAAATGGAACGTCCATTTAAATGAATTGAACACAAAATTAAGTTCTTTATGCTACGCGTTCAGAATTCTTGCAAATTCAGTCAGTCTTCATACTGCTCGTTGTGTATACTTCGCGAATGTTCATTCCCGCCTGAGATATGGCATAATATTCTAGGGAAATACATCTTATATTCTAGACTTTTAGATTACAAAACGAATTGCATGAATAATAACCAAATCCCACCCCACGTGATTCATGTAAGCCTCTCTTCATTAATCTAGAATTCTACCACACCGTGTCTTTTTATTTACGAATCAGTGGTTTTTGTAAAAATGATATGCTCAAGTGGCGGGAATATTTTTTCTGCAGCAGTAGTTCTATTACTATAACACTCGACGTAGAAATCACATTCATCAGGTGACAGTATCAAAAGCTCATTACAAAAAATTCACATACAATACATGTACATTATTTTACAACACTTTGCCAGATGACATTAAACGATTAAATTCGATAGAAAAGTTTAAATCCTAAGTGAAATCGTTTCTGCTGCATAACTGTTTCTATACAATTAGAGACTATACTGAGCATCACAAGAAAAGTAACATTAATTTTAATAATGATACATAATGCATTATTTACCATTTGGACTGTATAAATGAGTATAAATAACCTGTAACAACTATTGTAATTACAGCTTCCGGCCAATGACTCCCATCTCTGACTGTGGTTTTTTCTTGTCCAGTTTCCAGTTGATCTATTGAGAAAATGCTGAGATGCTCCTTTGTTTTGCTTCAGGACGTTAATGTAGCTTCATTTTCTGTGCACGTCTTCTAGAATTCAGTGGGAAATACAATTATTCAAATGATCGTTTCCATGTTGTCGCGGCAGGAAGTAATAAGAGCCAAAATTTATTGTTTATTTATCTTTGAAAATAGATTTTATTACATGGGAGTTTTTTTGTTTTTTTTTCTCTCCTTTCAAAATTCAAAATTTATTGCTTGTTTATCCTTGAAAATAGATTTTATTACATGGGAGTTTTTGTTTTTTTTTTCCCCTTTCAAAAATTCAAAATTTAAATAGTATAGTTTTCTCCTTCTTCCTGACCTTGTTAAATGGTCGCCAAGGTGCGACCAAATGTCAATGAATTATAAATTTGAGGTTATTTCATTATTTAGATTTTTTGTAAAATCGTCTCTGCTGAGATATACTATATACGAACACATACCATCAATCAATGGGCAGTACATTTTAAAGCGTTACATTGTAATATAGTAGAATGCGTTTCAAAAATAATAAATATTGTAGTTATAGTTTTAAAATTCAACCTTAATTATATTATAGTACTTTAATTAAATTACTTTATAAATATTTATAACTAAATGAAATTTTCCCAAATAAAAAATTAATTGCTTTTTTTTTTACAAATTATTAACAATTCATTAAAAAGTAAAAATATGCAGTGCAACATTACTGAAGATGCGAGGAACACATATCCAATAAATTGAATTTTGTATGAAATGTAAAAATGTATGAAAATAGAGAAAATTTTATTTTGCAACAATATTTCATGAAGAGGATCCTATTCATTTCTAACGATTATCTGACACAGATTTCAAGTTTGACAAAATTTTGAAACAATATTAATAATTACAATTTTGAAATAATTATGACAGGAGAATCTCTAGTGATTCTTAATGGATTAGAAAAAACAGTGTTTGCATAGGTCTGCTATCTAGAAGAAGTGTGTAACTTTCCCGATGACGTAAAAACTTGTGTGCATTGCTCGTCCTCGAAAATAAAATATCAATGTAAAAATTTTACTTCTATAATAATATAAATATATTAATTTCATTTTTGGGATTGGAAATCATACATAAATTAATGTAAAAATATTGATAGGAGGTGTATGTGTGTATTTTGTATGTGTGTTTTATGTGTGTGTGTGTGTGTGTTCCTCCAAGTCAGCAATAGACAAAAAGCTGGTGTTTCTACTTTGCAAACATTAAGATTTTAAAAATGTTTATAGGAGCATATGTCGTTTTGATTCTCACGCAAAAACCCTCAAAGACTAGGTATCACATATGTTTTTTAATATTTGCGGTAAAGAACTCCATGTAAAATGCAATCACCTTAACGTTAGATTGAAGGGTAATTATGATCCCCAAAACAAAAGATAAAAAATCATTCATTTGCTTAAGGTGCACTTACCAATCATAATGTCTCAGTAAAAAATTTTCATTGTGACAAATGAACTTTAAATACTTTAGGTTATTTAGTTTTTTAATATCAAAACTATTTTATTACAATATTAGCCCGTGACTATAGTATTTTTAATTGGTCATCTGAGAAATTGACGATGAAGTATTTCACAACTGAAAGTCATCCCGGAGTCGTGTTTTGAAACTGACTCAAAACATTTTTAAGTTATTAATTTTTAATAAAATTACTAGGTTAGAAATGCATACAATGCAAATTATTTGATTTTATATTAATATTACAAAATAAACGACGAAATGTAGACATGGATCTTAATAGTCGTTGTCCAGTGTTTTTGCAAAACCCGTTTTATAACAGTTTTAAAATATGTTTTACTGGAAATTGATGCCTTTATTTATGTAATTAAATGTATATACAAAAATTTATGTAAAACTGTTTTGTTTTATTTATATTCAAATTTTTACATAATATAACCGCCATCACCCATTTTGTAATGTTCAAGATGAATAGCCCCGCCCCCCTGAAATGAAGCTAAAGGGATTGTTCACTGATTCTGCAGGGCGGGAAAATGGAAAACTTGTAAAGTTGGGCTCCGGGAATCGCCCATTTTGTGCAAGCGAGGTACATTAGGAAAATTAATTGTAATAATTGAGTTTTAACACGTTTTCAAAATATATTATAGGGATATAGTTACTTAGGTATTGTAAAATGACAAGGTCTGGTGATACTAAAATTGAATTTATTATTTGGGTTTAAATTGACAATTGGGATGATTACACTATAAAATAAAAATACGTTAATGTATTAGGAAGTTATGCAGATCTTTAGCCTTTTTAAAGTTAGTATTTTCTAAAATTTTTAAAGTTGTATTATAGTATAATTTAATGGTCGATAATGAATATTTCATTATTACTTATTTAAGCTTGGGTCGTCCGAAAATTTGGGCCCTTTGCTGGATTGCGTCTACCATATCTGGGCCAAAGCACCAAGAAATAAGTTTCAATTTTCTAGTCACGATCGACAAACGAGCCGTGTCCACGCGATATTTCCTTCCCATTCCTTGTCATTTCCGCCCTTACGTTCTACACTTACATTAAATGCACATCACTACAACAGCCGGCAAGCCGGTCGGAGCTTAGATTTTGTCCCATTTGAGGCGGTGCCCGTGGTGGGAGATACCTGTTGGGAACACTCCGCGAGCGGACGAGTAGGTCGATCCCGGTCAGGCTCTAAAGGGGTTTAAATGACCTCCACTCCATCAAATCCACTACAGTTTCGTGCCCAATGACCTTAGTAGTTGACGGGCCTGGAATCATTTAATCAATCAAGAGGATTTGGAGGGAAGACCTGATTTGATTTAATTTGATTGATTTGGTCAAAATAAAACTGTATACGACGTAGAAAGATTATTTGCGCACGTTTTCTGAGTATTGAACCATTCGACTTTTTAACGATCAGTGGTTCAAAGATGAATGAAAGTAAAAAAAATGATGATGATGATGATAAAAAATAATAATAATAATAATAATAATAATAATAATAATAATAATAATAATAATAATAATAATAATAATAATTAAAACTTGAGATTTGACATTTGAAAAACTAGACATTTTCGTTCTTGAGTTATAGAAAACTATTTGCACAGGTAAGCGAATTGAATTTGATTTTCCATTGCTAATGAAATAGTAACTACGCTCAGCTCATCCTACAAATACAAGCAAAGGAGAGCTCAACAAAACGTGCGCAAAAGAAGTTACATTTATGTCCAGACAAAACAAGGACATCTCAGCATTTGCTCAATGGATTAGAGAAACTGAGCAAAACCTGATGGAGATGGAGTCTGACCCGAAGCTGACGTCAACTTTTTATAGGGTAAAGTTTTTTTAAGCAATTATACAATACAAATGGAAACTCATCCATTATATATCATTAGTTAGTTAAAAAAAAATTATATTTTATGATCAATACAGTCTGTAATTGAGGAAACAGTTATCAGCAGAAAATATTCTTTTTTAACTGAAAAAGAAAAAATTTTATTTAGAGGATTTCTACTCCAGGTTCGATATTTAAGGTAGAGGTTTCAAGTAGGGCAATAGACAATTACATCTGAAGGTAATTTTGAGAGCAAGATGCAGGCCTACATTGATAACCTCGTACTAAACATCCAAACACAAAGAGTAGAAATTGACTGGCAAAAATGATATTTTTTTATTGTATTTCCAAGTTAAAAGTGAAATCTTTTCTGCTTCATAACTGTTTCTATAAATTAGAGACTGATTATACCGAAAAAAAACGTCCGATGTGTAGGGAAAAGGAACTCACTTTGCTGGCGCCGGGGCGTTGAAAAGCACATCTGCGGGATCTTCATCATGTTCTTGCTGCGCTAACGTGAGGCCTGCGAACCAACGCCGGGTGAGACTTAGTTCACTGAAACCTGCAGCTGCAAAATGCTCCTGAACGAAACCACACGAAATGATTTTTCGAAAGGGCGCTGAACCGCTCAAGAACAACAAATAAATAAAAAAATTACCGTAAAATATTGCCATGAAATAAACTACTGGTCTGCAGCTGCAAAATGCTCTGAACGAAACCACACGAATTTTTTGGAAAGTAGCATTAACATTCAAAAACAACAGCAAATAAAATATTACCGTAAAAAATTGCAATGAAATAAACTAGTGGCCTGCGATTCAAAATGCTCCTGAACGAAACCACACGAAATTTTGAAAGTAACATTAACACTCTCAAGAACAACAAATAAAATACCGTAAAACATTGCAAAAGAAATAAACAGGTCCTGCAGCTGCAAAAAGCTTCCCGAACGAAACACATGAAATGATTGTTCCAAAAGTCACTGAAACCCCCAAGAAGAACAACAAATAAAATATTACCGTAAAATATATTATGCAAAATGTCCACACGAAATAATTTTTCGAAAAGAGCATTGACATGCATAAGAACAAGTGTCCTCAAACTAGTGTCCTGCAGCTGAACAAATCCACGAAATGTTTTTTTTGAATGTAGCTTTGACTTCCCATAGAACAAAAAAAAAATAAATTATTATTGTAAATACTGCAATAAATTAAAAATTTTTTCAAAACAATGTTACAAATACGGCAAGATCATGGTATAGTACATACAGTGTGTCCAAGTGGAAAGGCGAAACTATGAGATTTTAATTTTAGTTTTTAAGAAAACGTTTTGTAAACTTTTAGCCAATCCTTCCAGCATTACATTTGCATGATTAATTTTGTTCAGGGGAGAAGGAAATATTCAGTACTCCGAGAGTGAGGATTGAGAAAACCCGAATCGAGACCCCCAGATTTGAAGAGCTACTTTTCTCAGCGCCCTGTTGTCACTTGTTTTTAAAAAGCTGAAACAGAGACTATCTATTTGCTCCCTAAAGCTCGGTATACACGGCAAGTTTTCGGGCAGGTTGGACGTCCATTCCAGACTGGACGTCTTCTGCATGAACATGTTCATAATTTTTCATGCAGAAAGCATAGTTTGACTCCCAAATTTTCTAGGGCATAATCGTTCACTAACGGTAATGGACCATTTTGATTTTGTGGTTATTTATTTATTTATTTTATTTATTTTACGTCAAAAAAAAAAAAACTGCGTATGACGCTATGGGAAAAGTGAATTTGTGCACATTTTCAAAATTCTTGTGGGTCCCCACACTCAAGTCACTACTTAAATTTTGAATTTTTGAAAGAGAAAAACCCATGTTATAAAATCTATTTTCAAGGATAAACAAGCAATAAATTTTCAATTTTGAAGGAGAAAAACAAAAAACTTCCATGTAATAAACTCTATTTTCAAAGATAAATAAGCAATAATTTTGACTTTATTACTTCCTGCCATGACAACATGGAAACGATAATTTGAATAATTGTATTTCCACTGAATTTAGAAGACGTACAGAAAATGAAGTTACATTTATGTCCAGAGCAATGGTTAATTAATACTAAATAAATATCACAGTCAGAACTCACGAACAGAAATACCAACACTAGAAATACTCGGACGGCGAAATTTCCCAGTTGTTCGTCGCTAGACTAGCGGTGGGTTGTGGCGGTTCGTAGAAAACGTAGAGACCGTGTGCGCGTGTATGGCTTTTATACTTCTAGTTAATAATCTTGAAGTGTCTAAACAGAAACTGTATGAGAATCTGCACGAAAAACTGTACCGTGTATACCGGATTACAGTTTCCCATGGAGACCTTAACGCCCTATAAATGATATTTTGGGAGTCAGTTAACGGGCTTGGTCAGTGGGAGTAAAAGAATTTAAACATGGTTGTTTGCCATGAATGGAAAATATATTTCCATCCTCAGGGCTTTCAACCACCAACAAAGTATATACATAATTAAATATTGCTGCATATTCTTCACTATTAGGTATTCACACACCAACACACACTAGGACGGGTCAGAGTCATGGTAGCTGGCAGGTGAAAAATGTAATGTATGTATGTTCCTCACTTCCTGTGAGGTGCCTAATAGTCAAGAATATGCAACAGATTATTTAATTGTATATTTTGTATGCTGTGTGTATACTGTGTATAATGTGTATACTTTGTTGGTGATTGAAAGGCCTGAGGATGGAAATATATTTTCCATAACGTTAGCAAACAATCATATTTTAAATTCGTTTTATTTACTAACTAAGCCCCGTTAAGTTGGCTTCAATATAACAGTTTTTTCGAATAATGCAACATGTTTTCGGATGAAAATGTTGCAAATTTAAAAAAAAGAGGAATATGCAGAAATACGTTTTGTTTACGGTTTTAGTTAAGGTAGTGTCAAAATTGTGCATCAGGACTATTTCCTAATCTTGTTGTTCCATAAAAGCATATTTTTTAACACCTTCAGATGATTGCTTCTTCATTAATTAACTTGTTCCTTGTCTCCCCAAACGTGATCTTTCTTTAGATTCGGAGAAGCAAGTGACATCATTGTGAGATATACCGAATAAAATGTTTCAACCGTGTAAGAAGTTTCTGCTGTGTTTGGGGTGTTGCAACGAGTAGAGTATAGATTTACAATGAAGGTTTGTGTCTTTACAAAGTTGTAAGTCTTACCTTCCAACCACAAGTTAAAGAATTGCGAAGGCACATTTTGTACATATTCTTTATGATTAATGGTTCTTTTATGTTCTTTCTTTGTGATATAAAAAGCAAATGACTACCTACAGGCACAATTCTCACGTTTTCACAGCAATTCACAGCATTTCATTAATGTACACTGCAAGCGCAATATAGAAATAAATTTAGTTACAATAATTAGAGAATTAAGAACAATATAGAAGTAAATTTAGAAAATATTGCACAACACCAAATCCTCAATATGCCAACAGTGCAAGAAAATTCAACTCAAAGTACACCAACGCCTGAAGATGCATCCCAATCATCCAGCTTTTAAATCTTGTGGATAATAGCTAAGAAATTCGTCTTTATAGAATTCCCTTTTTCATCTCTCTGCCTTTGAGAAATAATATTTATCTAAACAAGTTGTCTTATTTTGTTCTAATATTGTTCCTCATTCTCAGTTTTTATATGCTAACAATTTTAATAATATCCTGATAATGTTCTAACAATACTCTTTGTTATAATTCTGTTAATACTGCCAAGAAAACTACCGTTGTGGAATTTCTTACTTGCATTTTAATTTGTAATATAAATATTCAATTTTATAGAATTATTATTGATTTTTCTACTATGAAACAGACGGTAAACATACAATGAATAAAAATCAACTTTCTGTCATTTGACCTACAAGAAACAAACCAGCAACACTGGCAACGCATTCATCCAAAGATTCTAATAAATTTCTAAAAACAGTTCTTTTTTAAACAACTAAAAACCATTTTTGATGACTTGTCACCTAAATAGGTTATCAAAAGCTTATTCAATTCCTCTCGAAAAGACAAATCTATTGGCACAATTCTTAGCCGGTTGCCTTGAGGACCTTCCGGAAGCACTAGCCCATCTCGATCAGGTTTTTGTCCAGTTTCCTGATCCATTGAGCAAATGCTGAGATGGCCCCTTGTTTTGCTTCTGGACATAAATGTAACTTCATTTTCTGTGACATGTCTTCTAGAATTCAGTGGGAAATACAATTATTCAAATTATCGTTTCCATGTTGTCAGGCAGGAAGTAATAAGAGACTAAATTTATTGCTTATTTATCCTTGAAAATAGATTTTATTACATGAGAGTTTTTGTTGTTTTTTCTCCTTTCTAAATTCAAAATTTATTCCTTATTTATCCTTGAAAATAGATTTTATTACATGGGAGAGTTGTTTTCAAAATTTAAGTAGTATATGACTTAGTGTAGGGATCACAGAATTTTGAAAAATGTGCACAATTCACTTTTCCCATAGCACGTCATATGCAGTTTTTAACTGTTTATTTTGACGTAAAATCAATAAATAAAAATAAATAAATAAATAAATAAATAAATAAATAAATAAATAAATAAATAAATAAATAAATAAATAAATAAATAAATAAATAAATAAATAAATAAATAAATAAATAAATAAACCAAATAAATAAATAAATAAATAATAAATAAAATAAATAAATAGGTTATCAAAGAAAGCTTATTCAATTCCTCTCGAAAGACAATTCGATCAGCACAATTCTTAGCCGGTTCTGAGGACATTCAAAAGCACTAGACACACGCATGTTTTTATGGTTTCAATGCGTTTGCGGTGGACATTAATGAGCCTTTGTAAATGATTATACTCTCTTTCAGGCATTTATGAATTTTAGGATGGATTCATCGAGACTGTAATCAATAATGCTAGTTTCCTGTATTCGCGTAAATTGACAGGAAACGATGTAGATTCGGATAAGTGAGGTGTCTAGGTTACATATTATTAATGCTACAAACAGAAAATCTGAAAACCATTAAAACGTTTTGGTTTTGACTGAAAAATCACAAATATTTGTTTATGTTAATACTTATATTCTTCTTTGCGGGTACCAACGGAATAATGGCCAGCTCAGTAAGTCAATGATCGTCTATATTATTTCAGTGGTATAAATACCTTTGCAGCTCTCACACCGTAATCTTTATAAATGAATCTCTGAAAAATTCATGGATACATGACAGATTTGCACCTTCCTTTAAAACTATAAAATTTATCCTTCAAATTTTATCCTTGGTGTATCCTTAGATATTTGTCCTTGAAAATAGATTTTATTACATGGGAGTTTTTGGTTTTTCTCCTTTCAAAATTAAAAATTTATTGCTTATTTATTTTTAAATGGGATTTTGCTGCAGGGCGTTTTGTTTTTCTCACTTTCAAAATTCAAAATGTATTGTGGCTATTTTTGAAAATAGATTTACTACATGGGAGTTTTGTTTTTCTCCCTTTGAAATTCAAAATTATTGCTTATTTATTTTTTTGAAAAATAGATTTTACTACATCAGGTTTTTGTTTTTTCTCCCTTTCAAATTAAATTGTACTTATTTATTTTTAGAAAATAGATTTACTACATGGGGTTTTGTTTCTCCCCTTTCAATTCAAAATTCGTAGTATATGAGAAGCTTGCGTGTAGGAATGCAAATTTTTAAAATGTGCACACAATTCACTCTTTACATAGCGTCATGCGCAGTTTTTAACTATTTTTGTATAAAATAAAATAAATAAATAAATTTGTTTAAAAAACGCGAATAAATAGCCAATTATCGATACAACCTGTTATTTTCCAGCATTGCGATCTATATTGTTAAATAACGAAATTATGAGGAACCAGACTATCGTTTAGGTGAGATCATCATCTCAGGAAGTCTCATCTGTGCACGAAGTACTTGGGCATTCCTTATGAGTAGTAAATTAGGATGGGGAAATATATAAAATCAGGTAGTAAGAAAAACATTAGAAGCCCTTGCATTTTTGTATCACAATTCAAAAGAAAAGTTATGCAAGCACAAAGAATTAACATATTTTTCTTTGGTTTCGCCCTCTCATATGGAATACGGGTGGCATGTTGGGATTCTTGAAAGTCTTTGGAAAAAATCTGGGAGAAATAGAATACAGAGGAAAGCAAATAAGTTTGCCCCTGTGGAACTAACCTGTCCATAAAGGGGCCTCTAGAAACGAGAAGAGCTGAGGCAGGCACGCTCTTCATAAATCATTACGTAGATCAACCCAACAGAGAAATTCAGAATTAGACTGAAAAAACCAAATTATTTTGGCCAAACGTCACACTCACAAAAATTCGAACAAGGAAACAAAATTCAGATCTTGGGAAGAATTTTCCTTTTTGTAACAGAACAATTAAGGTGGACAGTTTACCGCAGCAATTTTTCAGCTTCTCCTCTAAATGTCAGGCTAGAAATAAGTTAGACAATATGAGTAATGGGCATTAAATGAGTAATACCAGCCCGAGAGTGCGGTGAAGTGCTGTGAAGTGCTGGTCAGTGTAATTCAAGCTCAAAAACAATTGTGGTGTGGTGTGGTGGTGCGGTGCAGTTATGTGATGAACATGATCAATGAATTAAAAAAGCTTAGCCAGGCGCCGTAAACGTATTAAATTTAGCGTCACCGACATATAATTGTGGATATTATGGCAGGTGAAATATTTGTTTATAATACTTAATATTAAGTGATAGTATCATTATTGCATGTTCAGCTTTATAAATTACTCCTTTATTATGATTATTGTTATTATTATTATTGTTATTATTATTACTATTAATATTTATTATTATTGTAATTGTGTTAATTAACTGCCACCGTGTCTGCAATTGCAGTTCAAATAAATGTATGTATGTATATATGTAACTCTAAACAGAAGCGCAACTAGGACCTTAAAAGTAAACTTTTTGAGGCTGGAGATCTCAAGATGCGTTCCTCTTACCGTAATCTATAATGAGAGTTTTTAGACATTCTATTACACATTTTGCTGGTTCCGGCAACATCAGTCCTACCTTACCTGTTCCGAGCCGTGCAGAACCCGCAAACCTATGTGAAGTAAACTAAGTATGATATTCTACATGATTGAATTGCACCAGGTGTACCTCTCTGCTCGTGGCAATGTAAATTAGATTAGTTTGCATTGACAAGGGTGTATTTTAATGACCTCAATTACACAGGAGACGTACAGGACAAGTGACAGGAGGTAGCTCAGGGTTTTGAAGAAAGATAAATTACAGGCCAATATGGAAATGGAAAGGAATAGGGAAGAGGGTAGGGTTACAATGCAGAGTTTTGCACCCAGGTGCGCTAGTCACGGCATGATGCGATGAAAGCGACGCCAGTTAAGCTTCCTGCATTTAAGTTTACTCTTTACATGTGTGTAAAAAGAACTTGGAATTTTTATTTTATTTACAGTACAAAAATTGACTATATACATATTACTATTTTCTAGTAGTATTCGCATGTAATGTTTGTATTAAAATAAATAGTTTCTTGCAGTGTATATGATATTTTATTTGCTGTTTGTGTGTGTGTGTGTGTGTGTGTAGTGCTTCTTCTTTTGGAAACCATTTTGTAGAATTTGTTCAACAATATTTTTGTTACTCCAAACTACACAGTTAGACCTTAAATTTGTAATAGACAAATATTTTAATCGATGCTTTTCACTGTCTTTTCTATAAATGGAGTCGGGTAACTATTGCATGTTTAAAATCTTTATTATTATTCTATTATTATTATTATTATTATTATTATTATTAGCATTGTTATCACTATATTATTTATATTATTATTAAAGTTATTATCTTCTTCGACTAGATGTTGTAAGATTCGGTTGAATACTCTAAAATCTACTCCGGGCTACAACCAACTACCTAATGAGCAGATCTTAGGACTGTCTAGATTTCCTCTACATTACTTTGGGTAAAATGTGGACTATTCAAATAAAGCAATGTCTTGCACTTTCACACTTTTTAATTTATTTATTATTTTCCAGTACTATTCCATTAGAGAGGCGTTTGGTTCCAGACCCTTTATGATGATTGTTTTATTTCTTTCTGCTTATATTTTCTTCATGTGTTCACTGTATTGTTTTCGCTCCACTGTCCATTTACATCCTAGCCCTATTGTGCTGTGATGTCAAGTCTTATTATTATTATTATTATTATTATTATTGTGTGTATTATTATTATTAATTATTAGCCTGAACATTCAAAGAATAAATAAAACTTATTGAAATCTGAAAAATGCCGGCTGGAGCATAGTGAGCTTGTAAAATATTAGTAATGTAAGAAAATGTTAATGTTTGGCTACCGTCATGACGTAAGAAGACAAACCAGAACCGACAGAGCAGTCTTGACATTTTTATAAGCCATAAAACGCAATATTTACCTGACAGACAGCGATCCTTATAGGTGCTCTATAGACTTTTCGTTACATGAAAATATAAAAACTAGAATGTATATGTTAAAAAGACTTTCGTCCCACGTTGGAAAGGCGACTTCAACCTTATTTAGTGTCGTCTGCTTCCCCAATTATTTTTTCTGCGCCCCTACATAGCTGGAGGTGAGATTTACCTCAGTCTAGCAGCCAGCCAGGTTAGTCAAAAAATTTATATATTGTATTTGGAAAAAATGTACTGTGACCAACAAACAAACGATGTTAGTTGTACACAAGTGATCATTTGCTTCTATACCACATAAGAAAGAACATAAAAAGGCCACTAATATAAAAATATATTATTTCCATGTTATTATACAATTTTAAAAAATAATGTGTTTGTTTTTAAGAGATATTTAATCCCGTCATAATTTCTGCCTTTCACACTTCACACCTCAACTGCATGCGCTTTCTGGTTCCGCTAAATAAACTTCGTTGTTCCCACAATCTCCTAACTACAACTATTCTTAATTCAATAACCAGGACTTCAAGAACGTTTCTACTAACCTTTTACTGTCTCTTTTTTCTAAATTTCTCTACATGACGTTATAGTTGGGTATATTATTTAGTGATGAAGCAAATGAGACAAAGAGATAATTTTAATGATTTTCACGTACTACCACTTCCTGTATAGAAAAAACCATATAAATAAAAATGCCTTTCCTTAAAGTAGAATAAACAATCGCCATTTTCAGCTGATTCATTTATTGGCATTGTTTCATGGCTGGACATCTGAATTCTCAAAACTACTACTGGTGCTCCAACGCATACTTTCTCACTGACTATTTCTAAATTGTAATTTCTAAAATTTCGTGCATTTCAAAGACAATGGACCGTCCCTTTTGTTTTGCAGCGTCAACCTTGTATCGTGGAAAAATTAAGGAAATGTTTTGGAGCAGGTTTTGAAAAGAAATATATTATTTTATTTACTTTATATTTCGCGCAAATTATATTCTCAAATTGTATGCGTTCATTTAAAAGATCCTTCTTTAAGGAATAGATTTCATTAAAGAAATCATTTCTACCTTCAGTAATATAAATGATAGAATCAAAAAAATTGCACTTTTGCAATTTCCGAAAATAATGGGACTTCAGCTTTGAACAGCAGCATCTTCACCATTCTCTTCCAGAATCCTGTACGCCATGCAGAGCAAAGTTCGTAAAGCATTTGCTAATTTTATGAGCAAAAAGAGTTTGAAAATGTTTTCCAGACTTCATGTAAAAGAAGTAACCTCAAATATTAAAATATCCGTTTGAAACTCTGAAACCTTAAGTTCATTCTGAATATTCAAATCTTTTGAGAAGAAAAACGATGTCTGAATGTTTAAACGCTAGCGTTGACTGAATGATTACGACGTAACGGCAATCCATGTTTTGCGTCAGACTGATTTTTTCAGTATCAAAGATCACAAACATGGATTATGGCTACATATGTTGAGATTTTTTCTACGCTGTATAACATGAGTTTGGCTTTTTATTTACCAGTGCCCTGTAATAGACTTTTTCTGCCACCAAATTCGCACAATTGCAACGTTTCTCATTTACAAATTACTTTCATGCGCGGGCAGAAAGTAATATAACATTAGTTCTGTGAAGTGTGGATCTAGAAAAACAATTTATGGCGAAAACTCCATAGATTTAGCAACCACATCGTAAAGCAGCACAATGCTGTAGGGAAAATCAAAACTGATAAATTGGATTCGTTCAAACGTTATATGATCCAATGTATTATGGCCAAATTAGAATCAAGGGAGAAAATGCGCATTATTTTTAGGAAGGTGTAATTGTAATCCAGAAGTTACACAATTGTACCGAGGAAAAATAATTTCCTCTATCGAGACCTTGAATTGATTGATTATGATTGATTTTCGTGTTCCGGGCGCGTCAACTGCGCTTTGGTCGACGGTTCTGATGTGGTGTAGTGCATGTTTTTCTGAAGATGGCGAGTTCTCTTCCCCCACGCTGGATGCAGATCAAAAGCGCCAAACCTACCCAAGTCGGCTGGTGGGATTTCCCTAACAGGAGCTCGCACCAGCAGGCGCTTTCCAGTCAGGATGGCTCTGTCTCCCGACAGTCCCCAGAATATGTGGTAATTGGTGCGTATTGGGTGTTAGCCATGAGTGTGTGTGTGTGTGTGTGTGTGTGTGGGGAAGAGGATAGGATAGGAAGAGGAGATGACAGATCGCGCGCGGTCCGCCCAGTACGATTTAGTGCAGTTACTGCTTCGACATTCGCCTGAATTGACGATGGAAAGCCAGAAAAACTGCAAATCAGAGCAGCCGGCCGCTAAATTCTCCTCGAACAGCGACTGAATTCTGACGCCTGGCTCAAAAGCTGATGTCCGAAAATCACTGCCACCGTAGGGTGGGAACCCAGGACCTCCCAGTCAGAGCGCTGCGGTAACATCAGCGCGGTCTGCACTGGGCTACCAGTCCGAGGATCCTTCGATATGAGTCTCATTATTAAGCAAACTTTCGATAAACCAAAAATGTCTTTTGATGCTGACCGCGGTGACAGTTGTGAGAAAGATCAGAAGATCTTACCTGGATATATCTTCATCTTGAATGAGTATCATAAAACGTTGGGATCTAAAAAGCAACACACTGTGCTTTTAAATTATGATTAAACACACTGTAACGGTTTTAAATTGAACTCAACAAAACTGTACGTTTTTGTAGTCGACCGTCTAGTGGTGGCCGTTGATTAGAACAGTAAAACAGTTCTATTCTTTGAAAATTTAACGCCGAATGTTTATAAATAAACGCCTTCAGTTTGTACCTGATGATGCAGTAACATCCAGCTACTAAATGTTGTGAAGAAAAATAATAGCATATTTCTCATTATATAAGTTGATTGTCTTTAATATAATTAGAAAACATCTACAGACTTTGACAAAACTAACTTCTTAAAGCTCTATTTTTATTCTCTCGATGTTAAACGTGCTCTCTGTGTTTCTTTAATTTCAGTGATGAACAGATAATCTGTGTAATCTACAATTCACTGGAGAAGTAATGCATTTTGATGTATCTAGCAATTCTTAACAACTATTCTCTAGAATTATATACAGACATTTAACATATTTATTTTAGTCTGTTATTTTCAAAATCTGACATAAATATCTCAGGTAATTCAGTTTTAATATTAGAAGGTCTTAGATTTTTGAAAGTGCATTACTGTTGGAAGAGATACCTGCACCCCCATTTATGCATGAGCAAATTTAACTGATTATCACAAAATAGAAATTTTAATGTGATTAGAAGCACAATTAATATAACATTTTTCAGTAAAAAATATATTCATCGATAGATTTGGGATTTTAGTCTAAAACTCTCATTTGAGTCTAGTTTGCTAAGAAATGATGAACATACAATCTCTTTTCCCAGTGTATATTTTCATATAATTTATTGCAACCTATTGTGAAGTAAATATTTTAAAAATTAAGATATAAATATGGTGAAACATAATAAAGATAATTAGATATTGCACAGGTTCCATTAAGTACTTTTCAATAAAATCTCACAAACAAATTATTTTCAAGAATTGCAATGCTCACAATACTGTAAGATCAATCTAATTTTTTCCCACAAAATTGTAAGTGGAAAGTGTATTTTATCATTGAAGATCATTTATAAGCAGAAAATAAACTTTATATCATGTCTACCTGTCTTTTTGATCACATATTTAAATTTGGAAAATTCTCCGTGGAACTACTAGTACCCTCTTTTGTGTAGATCACTTACACTAAATCTGAGTTATTATTGAAATTGTAATCACGCTTCGTAAAGTTAAGCAGGACGTTAAGCATGGAGACAGTGCCCCATCTCAGTGAGTTTTTCCGTCAGTTTCAACAATCCATTGAGCAAATGCTGAGATGGCCCTTGTTTCTTCTCTGGACATAAATGTAGCTTCACATTTCCACCACGTCTTCTAAATTCAGTGGGAAACTGATTATTCATTATGTTTTCCATGTTGCTCTGTAACTTGGAAGTAATATAGTAGAATTGTGCTTATTTATCCTTGAAAATGAATTTTATTACATAGGAGTTTTTGTTTTATTTCTCCTTTTAAATTAATTACATATTTATCTTAAATCTCTTTGTACATGAGTTTTGTTGTTTCTCCCTTTCAAAAATTCAAATTTATTGTGTATCTGTAAAAATAAGTTACTACATGAATTTTGTTTTTCCCTTTTCAAAATTCAAAAATTAGTATGATGTAACAGTGTAGGGGATCCCCAGGGAATTTTTTTAAAAATGTACACACAATTCACTTTCCCATAACGTCATGCAGTTTAACTGTTTTTGACATCAGTAATTAAAAAGTAATGCAGAAACCTGGATTCCCAGACAGGTGACTGCTATGGGAACTGGCTTCTTATGACATCGAGCACCTGGTCCAAGGGAATAAAGAGGCTATTATCGACCCAACTGACGTTGCAGAGACCAAACGATAAACCTAACGGAAGATTGTTCCCAGATAGCGGCCCCAGGGGCGTGCAGATGCTCATTTCACATAAAAAAAGGGCTAACAGGCCACAGGGGAATTTAAAAATCGAAATTTGTTTATGCAGAACCAGGCGATAATTCTACAAGATGTGTAAAGTTAAATCGTTCATACTTTGATGAACCTAAAATCGTTAATTAACATCAATGCGCCGAATTGAGTGTACGTCTAGGAAGTAATCTGAACGACTACATAATTGCAATTATGGCAATCCTTTAAAAATTAAAAATTCTTGCTGACGTTTGAGAACAGGTTCTATCTTAGATGGCTCGAGCCACAGAACATACTTTGCAAATAGTCAATATAATTTCAAAATCAAATGCGGTAATAACCTGTCAGTAGGCATTTTCAGTCTCGACTGGAAATAGGCATTTTAGGCACTAAATACAGTTGTAATATCGTAACATCTTATTAATTTGCTCTTATTCTGAAGAACATATACATACATATCGAAATAATTGGTAATAATTCAGGAAATGTAAGAGTGAACACTTCTACACAAGAGTAGATATCTGTCTAAATTTGCTTCAAGATATTTATCTCCAAGACTCCAAGTGCGTCAAACTGCTAGTTGTTCACTTTCAAGAGTTGAGTGCCAACAAAACTAATCTGACAGAAAATACGATGATAAGTATATGGAAGTGACCAGACTTAGAGAAAAAACAGTTGAAGTTCACCAAATATTAACATTTAAATGTATGATGTGGTCGTATTTCCTAAGTGAAAAGGATTGAAAGATGTTTTACAGACAAAGGGAGAACAAAATCTAAGTATTCAAGATTTGCGAACAAATAATCCCTTGCATCCTAGGGATCATGCATTGTATAAGCAGGCCTTTATTCTCTCCATTCTTATTGTGTTGAGAAACGTGGGTATAACCTTATGCAACTTTTACTGTGAACGTGACTTAGCTTTCCCTCCCACCATTAAACAATTGAAGACCCAAAGCTTGCAGCAGTACTGATCTCAACATTCTAAATACATCTTCGTGGCGCGTAAAACCTGTTTTTACACGGTAATTTTCATCCTTTTCATCATTTTCTGTGCAAAGACTGGATGGAAAAAAGGACGTTCAATTCTATGCGTACTGAAAACTGGATGAACGTGATTCAAACGTTTTACGGTCATTCCTGGTCTGTACGTAATCGTGATGAAAATGCACTTCGTCCAAACACCGCAAGCGCTGAAATTGCCGGTTGGGCATCGCATTTACAAAACACGATTAAATTAAGCAGGAGAATGATCAGATGATTGCAATTCACCAGAGTAAGGAAGCCGAAAATGTGAGGTATTGTGGTTTTATTTGCGGAGGTTCACTGAACGCCGCGGGACTCAATATCACAAACAACACTCAAATTCTCAAACTGGATGAAATCATACACGGAAAAATGAAAGCATGCATGTTTTCGTGCAAATCCCCTTAATCTGCTCAATATCGACGGAAATGACAAATGACCAGAGTGTAAACAGGCTCCAAGAAAATCTATTTATTGTTGAAATCAAGAACTTCTGGTCGTATTTTCAAAAACAAATCTAAAAATATCAATGCACTCCAGATCCATCACAAGAGATACATTGAATTACTAGAAAATTCTAACTCAAATTAGCAATGAGTTGCGAAGGCTTATTTTACACTAATGTAGATTAGCATTTCTTCATAAAATCTGGTGACCGATGTCGTAAATAATGTCCCCATTCTGCCCGCGCATTTCTCCAAGCCATCGTTCTCGCTGCTGAAAATTTGCTACGGGACAAAATACGTTTTATCGATTTCAAAATATTTCTGCGGGTTATCATCGTTCAAATTCATACTACAAATAACAATGTGATTTACGCATTAATATCCCATAACAAAAATGCTGAAAAAATGATTTTTATGGAATTTTCCACGTCCATTTTTGATTTAGCATTCAAATCTCTGCGAGAAATGTGCAGATTTTTTTGTATTGTATTGTAACGCGATGGTAATCACTGAAGCTCGAACTTTTGATCTTAAACCAAATATTTGTTTTGTTTGTGTTTTAAAAATTAAGCGACGAAAATATTTATTTATTACGTGTAGAAAAGATAGAACTAAGTCTCGTTGCGGAACGTGATCTCATCCTCTTTATCATTGTGCACATTTCGTGTCTGTGCAATCCGAGAAACTTGCTGAATCGACAGTAGGGTTGAATGTTTGGTTGGTTGTGGGGATTCTGGGCACGTCGGCTACTGAGACTCATTAGTCCTGTAGTGTTGTGTATATTTTTTGATCCAGGAGGTGGCGGTGATCTTCTCCGCTGGATAAGCGAGATCCGGCGCCGACTACCGTCGGCTAGTCAGGGTTTCCCTAACCAGGACTCTCCTGTGGGGCACCCTTTGGCCAGGACAAACTCTAAGCTCCTGACCGATCTCCCCCAGGATATAGTTGTGTAGTGCATGCTAGTGTGAGTGGTGTGTGTGTATTGTGTGTGTGTGTGTGTGTGTGTGTGTGTGTTGTGTGTGTGTAGAGGGGAGAGGATAGGCCAAGAAGAGAAGGACAGATCGCGTGCGGTCGTTGCCTGTTATTAAGGGTGCTGCTCCGGCATTCACGCCTAGTGTTACGATCGGAAACCACGGAAAACTACCGATCAGAGCAGCCGGCCGCTAAATTTTCTTCAGACAGCGACTGAATTCAGCCTAGCTGAAAAGCTGGTGTCCAATCCTGTCGCCATCAGGACTCGAACCTGGACCTCCCAGTCAAGCGCTCTCAGTAACATCGGTTGATGCACTGAGCTACCCGCTCATTAAGTATACAGTTAACTTTAATTGTCTACGTCAAAACATGAAATTAGACACCTGTCTAAACTCCGTCTGATGTTGCAGAGGAACGATATGTATACGTGGCAACTAACGGTGTCGCCGATCCTAAGGCGGGTTTTTATGTGTTAAAGCAGTCTTTTTTAGTAAATGGTGATAAGAGTATCAATGATTCATTAGGATTTAAAGTTGGAAAGATTGAAATGAGACATATTACGTGAAGAGTTTGAAAAAAGTATTTTATTGTTTCTTTGTATTCATAATTATATTTCAATGTAAATACACGAAATACCCACAACACATTCACGAAAAGATGCCTGTCCCCATCTTATCTTACGTCACTGTTGTATCGGTCCGAGAAAAATAAGGCTCCATCACAATATGTATCTTTCCCAAACTTTTTACAGTGCGTGTGGAAATGAAATGGATAAAATTAAACACTATGGCTTTTTAAATCAATTTTATTTATTTGATGATAAATGAAAAGATCAGTCAACTTTCAATTGGCATATTCATATTCATGTGAGGATATGTGAATATATAATATAAGTCTATTCTGCAGATGAACTCAGTACAGCTCTTATTAGTTAAAGTATACTTAATAGTAAAGTAAAAATTGTACATGGTGTGCTTCTAACGCATTTTACACAGTGCAAAACTTGCTTTATGTCGCTTCTGCGCTAAACGTGAATCTCCGATGCATAGGGGCTGAAGGAGGAGAATTATTTTTCTTCCTTTACTGCTTGTTCTTTAGTTTTATCTTTTCTCCTTTTTGTTTTCCTTTTTTATTCTTCAGATTGTGACTATGTTTCTTTGATATTCGTTAATGATAAGGTTAAGGTATATGTTTGTTAAATCATTAGCGCACAAGTATCTTAAGTTCCATCAGGCCTCTGAAATTTTAAACCATTCGACGGATTTTGGAACATGTGGAAGAACGGCACCGGGAGCGGTGGGTCAGTGCATCCAGCTTTGATGTCACTGCGCGCCTCTGACCACAGGAGGTCTTGATTCAATCACGGCGGCAGGATTTCATTTTAAGCTCTCCAGCTTGGTCGAGATTCGGTCGCTATTCTGGAGGGGAGAAATTCTTGCGGCCGGCTGCTCTGATCGGTAGTTTTCGTGGGTTTCTCCGATCAACACCGGGCGAAATCTGCGAGCGGTACCCTACGAAGGCGGGCCTCTTTCGCGCGATCAACCTTACTCTTCCCATGTCCTGCCTCTCCCTTGCCTGCTCTTACAAACCACTGGCCACGCCCGGTAGGTCGGCGCCGAATCGCCATCCAGCGAAGTCACCGCAATCTCCCGAGAAAAAAACATACACTACATAACGGGACTGGGACCAGCATAGTTGATGCGCGAAACACGAAGAAATCAATCAATAAAGGCAAACATCGTACGAGTAATGTACGATGTATAAACTACTAAAAAACATATATGCACTTCCACTTTAGGATCAAGTTTCATTTTTACTTCCTCTGGATCAGAGGTCCTCCAGCAGCACACACTGTGCGGACCACTGCCAACGTTGTAATATTTTGAGCCCTGCTAAATATTAGTAAAAATATGAACGCACACACATACAAACAATTAACACACAGAGTTTTATTGTGGTTATAATTAATATTTGTTTTATAAAATGTTATGTCCTGGAACACTCCTTAAATTAAAAAGAGTTTATATTATTTAAAATATATTTTTAATATGATGATTATAAATTATAGTTAATAATGTAGTAAGTAACACTGGTAGTACTGTATGAATATAATAGTTTAGAAATTGACATTGTCCTTCCAGCTAATAGTGCATTAGAATGGTACTGAGAAATATTGTATAATTTTGAGTTCACAGTTATTGACTAAAGGTGAAGTTTATGATATGTGTTATCTGCTTTTTAGTTTTCTTTACTATTATATTTCTGAGGTACAGGACTCCATCAAGTGAAGCGTTCTGCACAAGTCAAGTGCTGGGAGATTAATATACAAATTATGTGATATTGAATTACTGTAAAAAGATTTAAGAGTTTACTGTTTGTAAGCAAAAAACACGACTTATGTGGCTGACGCGATGTAAGAGAACTAAAAACAAACGGTCAAGATTCAAAATTTGAAAGATCTGTAACGATTTCTAACTTTCGTTTCAAAAATAAATATCTTGGTTCCCATAACCCGGTTTGAGGCATGGCATACTCAGCGGCGCTTCCGAGTGGCGCGTCTGTCAGCGTTGTTTAAAGGCTCCTCCATGCAGCGCCGCTCTTCAGCCTTCCGGTAGCGCGTCTGATGGGTAGCGTTGCTGGAACCCCTTCACACGGCGCCACTCATGGCGCTGCGGGGTGGCGTCTGTCGGCACAAAGCGTTGGTTTGCGGGCTCCTCCACGGCGCCGCTCAACGGCGCTTTCCGGGTGGCGTGTCTGTGGCGGCGTTGGTTACATACCCTTCGCGGCGCCCGCTCAGCGGCGCTTCCGGTGGCATCTGCTGCAGCAAGCGTTGGTTTAATACCCCTTCACACGGCGCCAATCGCGCGCTCACGATGGCGCGTCTGCGGCAAGCGTTGCTTTAAGACCCCTTCACACGGCGCCACTCCAGCGGCGCTTCCGAGGTGGCGCGTCTGTCGGCAAAGCGTTGGTTTAAGACTCCTCCACGGCGCCGCTCAGCAGCGCTTCTGGTGGCGCGTCTGATGGTAAGCGTTGCTTTAAGACCCCTTCCACGCGGCGCCACTCTGCCGGCGCTTCGGAGTGGCGTCATCGGCAAAGCGTTGGTTTGAGCTCCTCCACACGGCGCCGCTCAGCGGCGCTGCGTTGGCATGTCACGATAGCAGCGTTGGTTTAATACCCCTTACGGCGCCACTCAGCGGCGCTTCCGGTGGCGCGTCTTTAACAAAGCGTTGGTTTAATACCCCTTCACGCTTCAATCAGCAGCGCTACGGTGGCGCGTCGCGGTGGCAAAGCGTTAGTTTTAAGACTCCTTCATGGCGCCACTCGGCGGCAATTCCGGAGTGGCGTCTGTCGGCAAGCGTTGGTTTAGGGCCTTCACGGCGCCACTCGGCAGCGCTTCCGAGTGGCGCGCGTCTGCTGTGAAAACGTTGGTTTAATACCCCTTCACGCTGGCGCCACTCAGCGGCGCTTCACGCGAGTGGCGCGTCTGTCGCAAAGCGTTGGTTTAGGAACTCCTCCACACGGCACCGCTCAACGGCGCGCACCACGCGGGTGGCGTGTCTGATAATAAGCCGTTGGTTTATCCACCCCTTCACGGCGCCCTCCAGCAGCGCTTCCGGTGGCGCGTCTGCGCAACAAGCGGTGGTTTAATACCCTTCGCATGCGCGCCCTCAGCGGCGCTGAGTGGCGCGTCTGTCTAACGAAGCGTTGGTTTGGGCCTCCACGCGGCGCCACTCAGCAGCGTTTCCGGGCGCGCGATCTGTCGGCAAAGCGTTGGTTTGGGCCCTCCACACGGCGCCACTCAGCAGCGTTTCAGTGGCGCGTCTGTCGCCGGCGTTGATTTAAGGCCCTCCACGGCGCCTCAGCAGCGTTTCCGGTCGGCGCGTCTGTCGGCGAAAGCGATTGATTTAAAGACTCTTCACACGGCGCCGCCCAGCAGCGTTTCCAGTGGGCGCCCTGTCGGCAAAGGGTTGGTTTGGGCCCTCAAACGGCGCCACCAGCAGCGTTTCCGAGTGGGGGTCTGTCGGCAAAGCTTTGGGTTTAACCCTTCCACGGCGCCACTCAGCAGCGTTTCCGAGTGGGGGTCTGTCGGCAAAGGTTGGTTTAAGGCCCCCCGGGCGCCACTCGCGCGCTTAGTGGCGCGTCTGTCGGAAAAGCGTTGGTTTAAGACCCTTCACGGCGCCACCGGCGTTTCCGAGTGGCGGCTGTCGGCAAAGCTGGTTTAAGGCCTTCCCCGGCGCCACCCAGCAGCCTTCCCGGGGTGGCGCGTCTGTCGGAAAAGCTTTTTTAAAGGGCCCCCTCCACGGCGCCACCAGCAGGTTTCCGGGGCGTCTGTCGGAAAAGCGTTTTTTAACCCCCGCACGGCCCCCTCAGCAGCGCTTCCGGAGTGGCGCGTCTTGGGCCGTTGGTTTAAGGCCCCCCCCGGCGCCACCAGCAGCCCTGAGCGGTCGTCTAATAAACTTTCCACGCCGCCAGCAGAACAGATTTCATTGGCTTCTTCCCCCAAGACCGGACTTTTTTTTCACCTGTTGGCTGTTTTCCGCCCCTAAAGGCAGTGACCAGGACTTTTTTTCCTCGCGGCGGGGGTCGCGGGGCTGCGATAAAGGTTTCGCCGTCCCATCCGTGCGTATGTGGCATTATCTGTTTATGGGGAATCCCTTTGCGGCAGTTGGCCCCTATGGAGGTGGCCCCAAAACCCTTCCTTTCCACTGGGCCCTGGTGGTGGCTGCATGTGAAGGGCTCTGGGCGCCCAGTTTTTTCAAGTACCTTCACACTGACGCGCGTCAGGGGTCGGTGTTTTCTTGGGCCCCCGATTTGTTCCGGTGAAGGCATCGTAAAGGCAGTCTTCCAACCGACGCCCCACGAAACCTGTTTTTTCCTGCTGACGCCGCCGCCAGATCCCGCGGTGTTACTCAAAATCTTTCTCCGTGTCGTTTGGGCGCTAGGTGGTACGTTGAAGGACCTTTCCTCTCGTTGGGGACCGAGAGGCTAAAAGGGCAGCCTTCACTAACGCCGAAATTTAAGGTACTGCTATTTTTGGCGCGCCGAGTGGCTCCCGGGGTGCAGCCTTCCTCTGTTGGCGTGGGGCCGGCGACGGCGAAAAGAAGGGCCTGCCGCGCCCGGGGGCGCCCCCACTGCTGCGGGGGGAAGGGCCCCCAGGTCGCGCTGGCCAACGCAATCGGGCGCGCCGCCCAAAAGGGCCCCCCAAAAGGTGTCCCGGGGGCGCGAGCGCCCGACGCCACCCCCCGACGAAGGCCACGGGGCCGCCAGCGACCCCCCCCCCAAACCCCCGGGCCCCCCCGGGGGACCCCGGGGGGGCCCCGGACCGAGGGAAAGCCCGGGGGGTCGGAAATCCCCCGCCGGGGGGGCCTCCCTCCCAACGCCATCCTGGTTGCTGCGAGAAACCACGAACAAAAGAACTCAAACCCCCCACGCAGCGGGGGAAAGGACACTATTTATTGATTAGTTCGAGGCGCTTCAATCGCTAGTCTTATTCCCGTAAGATAGTACGTTTTTCATCGCTGGGTACCAAATTTTCTTCCCCCCTCTAAGGGGGTCCGGCGTCGACCTACCGTTTTCAGGGGCTTTCCACGATCCCCAGGGAAGGACAAGGAAGAGGAAGAAAAAAATCCGCGCGGTCCGGGCCCGTTTTGAGGCTGTCCCGCATTTGCCTGGTGTTTGTAAAATTATTCCTTTGCAGTGTTGGCCGCAGATATATATAACAGCAGCTGTCAAAAGAAAATTTGTCAGCCCAAGCCGGACGCGATCTCAACGTCACGCGCGATGCAGGGCTTTCGTAAAATGCACCTCTAATCGGTTTATTAAAAAATATGCGTTTGCTTGAATGTCATTTCGAAAAAGAAAAAGACATTTTGGCATTGGCTAGAACTTTCATCGGACCTTCCATACACTTAGCACAACCTACTGGACACTAGAAGAGAAATCACCAAGCAACTGTTCTGCTGTAAACATTTATTCAACTATTTGGGGAGACGACAGCGATGTGATGTGATGTGATTCGCGTTAAGTGACTCGCCTTATATAAACAAGATAACTGAATAGTACAAAAATATGATTAGTGACCGAGGTGCAGCAAAATCTGCTTATCTACTGGACGATGCATTCATATTCATCTTTATTCAGCTTTAGAATTTTCCTTATATTAACGAAGCATTGCATTCAATCTGTTTAACAGTCAATAGGGATTTCTTTAGCGACGCGAGAACACACACTTAAATGAAAATAGAATATAATATATATATTTATAGAGGGAGAGACTCACAGAGAGAGAGAGAGAGAAACTCACAGAGAGAGAGAGAAACTCACAGAGAGAGAGAGAAACTCACAGAGAGAGAGAGAGAAACTCACAGAGAGAGAGAGAGAGAGAAACTCACAGAGAGAGAGAGAGAAACTCACAGAGAGAGAGAAACTCACAGAGAGAGACACTCACAGAGAGAGAGAGAGAGAGAGAGAGAGAGAGAGAGAGAGAGGGAAGCTCACGGAGAGAGAAGCTCACAGAGGAGAAGCTCACAGGAGAGAGAGCTCACAGGAGAGAGCTCACAGAGAGAGGAGAGCTCACAGAGAGAGAGAGAGAGCTCACGGGAGAGAGAGCTCACAGGAGAAAGCTCACAGAGAGGAAGCTCACAGAGAGAAACGCACTGAGAGAGAGAGAGAGAGAGAGAGAGAGAGAAAGAGAAACTCACACAGAGAGAGAGAGAAAAACGCAGACACAGAGAGAGAGAGAGAAACGCAGACACACAGAGAGAGAGAGAAACGCAGACACACAGAGAGAGAGAGAAACGCAGACACACAGAGAGAGAGAAACGCAGACACAGAGAGAGAGAGGGAAACGCAGACACAGAGAGAGAGAGAGAAACGCAGACACAGAGAAACGCAGACAGAGAGAGAGAGAGAAACGCAGACACAGAGAGAGAGAAACGCAGACACAGAGAGAGAGAGGGAAACGCAGACACACAGAGAGAAAGCGCAGACAGAGAGAGAGAAAGCGCAGACAGAGAGAGAAACGCAGACAGAGAGAAAGCGCAGACACAGAGAAAGCGCAGACACAGAGAGAAACGCAGACAGAGAGAGAGAGAGAAACGCAGACACAGAGTGAGAGAAACGCAGACACAGAGTGAGAGAGAGAGAAACACAGACAGAGAGCAGCGCGATGGTGTAGCGGTTACCGTATCGGACTGCTATACCGAAGTTTGCGGGTTCAAATCCGATCGAAGCCGTGGATTTGTAAGGGCGAAAAAATCCTTCGTACGCCGGCTGAGTAAAGCCTGAGAGTAAAGCCGTCTGTCCCATGTTAGTACATTTACTGCATGTAAAAGATCCTCAAGCGTAAATGACGCCACTGAGCTAAATTCAAATACATACGTACATGTATGTGTGTGTATATATATACACACACGTACATACGTACATGTATGTATATATGTACGTACGTATGTACATGAATGTACGTACGTACATGTTTGTACGTGGTATTGCTCTAGATTGGTTATGTTCGTACCTTAAACAAAGATATCAGAGTGGACTTGAATGATGGAACATTACGTACGCACCTTTCCGACTCTTTGCCCTTTGCACGTGGAGTTCCTCAATGATCGATTTTAGGCCCTCTCTGTTCCTACTTTACGTAAGTGCGACGATTCGAAACGGAAGGAACGGTTCTCTTTGCGGATGTCTGAACATCCTTTGCAATAAGAAACCGTCAATAGTACAATATCAGATAACAAATTGGTTCGAAATAACAAATTAATAGTAAAACGAAAGAAAACGGTTTTAATGCGGTTTCCATTTCAAACAAACAATTCTGTGCTCCATTGAAAATGAACGTAGTGTACTATTGACTGATGTTAAGGCAACAAAATTTTAGGTCTCTCAATTGAGTCAAACCTTAAATGGAACGTCCATTTAAATGAATTGAACACACAGTGTAGGATTTCTTTATGCGCGCGTTCAGAATTCTTACCAAATTCAGTCAGCCTTCATACTGCTCGTTGTATACTTCGCGAATGTTCATTCCCGCCTGAGATATGGCATAATATTCTGGGGAAATACATCTTATAGCTCCCAGACTTTTAGATTACAAAAACGAATTGTACGAATAATAACCAAATACCACCTACGTGATTCATGTAAGACTCTCTTCATTAATCTAGGAATTCTAGCATTACCGTGTCTTTTTATTTACGAATCAGTGGTTTTTGTAAAAAATGACTTGCTCAAGGGCAGAATATTTTCAGAAAATGCAGAAGTCTATTACTATAACACTCGACGTAGAAATCATATTCATCATGGGACAGTATCAACAGCTCATTACAAAAAATTCACATACAATACATGTACATTATTTTACAACACTTTGCCAGATGACATTAAACGATTAAATTCAATAGAAAAGTTTAAATCCCAAGTGAAATCGTTTCTGCTGCATAACTGTTACTATACAATTAGAGACTATACTGAGCATCACAAGAAAAGGAACATTAATTTTAACAATGATACATAATGCATTATTTACCATTTGGACTGTATAAATGAGTATAAACAACCTGTAACAACTATTGTACTACAGTTTCCGGGTCAATGACCCCCATCTCGATCAGGTTTTGCGTCCAGTTTCCCTGATCCATTGAGCAAATGCTGAGATGGCCCCTTGTTTTGCTTCTGGACATAAATGTAACTTCATTTTCTGTAAATCACTTCACAAATTCAGTGGGAATACAATTATTCAAATTATCGTTTTACATGTTGTCGCGGCAGGAAGTAATAAGTTGCCAAAATTTATTGCTTATTTATCTTTAGAAAATAGATTTTATTACATGGGAGTTTTGTTTTTTTTCTCCCTTTCAGAATTTATTGCTTGTTATCCTTGAAAATAGATTTTATTACATGGGAGTTTTTGTTTTTCTCCCTTTCAAAATTCAAAATTTATTGCTTATTTATCCTTGAAAATAGATTTTACTACATGGGATTTTTTTTCTCCCTTTCAAAATTCAAAATTTAAGTAGTATATGACTTAGTGTAGGGATCACAGAATTTTGAAAATGTGCACACAATTCACTTTTCCCCATAGCACGTCATACGCAGTTTTTAACTGTTTTTTTGACGAAAAATAAATAAATAAATAAAGATCTATTTTAGGCCCTATTCTGTTCCTAATTTACGTAAAAGTTATGCCCTCGACGATACGAAATGGAAGAACGGTTCTCTTTGCAGATGATACCAACATCCTTTGCAATAAAGAAACCGTAAATAGTACAATATCAGATGTTTCAAATTGATTCCGAAATACCAAATTAATAGTAAACGAAAAGAATACGCTTTTAATGCAGTTTTGCATTTCAAATAACAATTCTGTGCTCCATTGAAAATGAACGGTGTACTAAAGTAGAAAAGTAGTAGGTAGAAAAGTTTAAATCCCAAGTGAAATCGTTTCTGCTGCATAACTGTTTCTATTCAATTACAGACTACACTGAGTATCACAAGAAAAGTTGCATTAATTTTAACATTGATACATAATGCATTATTTACCATTTGAACTGTATAAATGTGTATAAACAACTGTAACAAGCGTTGAATTGCAGCCTCAGGGTCAATTACTCCATTTCGATCGGGTTTTTCGTCCAGTTTCTCTGATCCATTGAGATAATGCTGAGATGGCCCCTTGTTTTCCTTCTCATCAGTGTAACTTCATTTTCTGTGCACGTCTTCTAGAATTCAGTGTGAAATACTATTATTCAATTTATTGTTTTCATGTTGTCGCAGCAGGAAGTATTATTCCGATGGACAACATGGATAAGAGCCAAATTTATTGCCTTTTTATCTTTGAAAATAGATTTTCTTATATGGGACCTTTCCCCCCCCCCAAATTGAAGTAGTATATGAGTTAGTGTAGGGATCACAGAGTTTTGAAAACTTGCACACAATTCTCTTATCTCCATAGCACGTCATAGGCAGTTTTTAACTGTTTTTTTGACGTAAAATAAATAAATATATAAATACGTAATGTATAATGTATAATACGTAATGTACGTACGTATGTACGTATATATGTACGTATATATGTACACATGAATGTACGTATATATGTACACATGAATGTACGTATATATGTACACATGTATGTACGTATATATGTACACATGTATGTACGTATATATGTCCACATGTATGTACGTATATATGTACACATGTAATAACTAATATATATGTACACATGTATGTACGTATATATGTACACATGTATGTACGTATATATGTACACATTTATGTACGTATATATGTACACATTTATGTACGTATATATGTACACATTTATGTACGTATATATGTACACATTTATGTACGTATATATGTACACATGTATGTACATATATATGTACACATTTTGAATTTTTATTACAATAAATTACGAAATAAGTACATATATATGTACACATTTTGAATTTTTATTACAATAAATTACGAAATAAGTACATATATATGTACACATGTATGTACGTATATATGTATGTACGTAATGTATGTAAGTATTATCTATGTAGTAATATGTAGTATGGTGAGCGGGCTCTTTCTCAGAGGTTTGCCGTCGCTTCACCTCAATTGTGTACTTGCTTGCTTTAGTTAACACTAAAGTCGTTTTATGTTTTAAAAAATTTCGTGTTCCTGAGTATGTAACAAAATCCAGGGACCAGTGAAACTACCGGCGTCTGTTAAACAATTTTTATAATTTCATTTGAAATTAGTAATAGAGACTAGTGTCCTGCATTACAAAAAATATTGGTCATAAAAATTCCACGAAATTGTTTGCATAAATGTCGCGGCTGAAATTAAGCGAAACCACTAATTTTTACAAGAAATTTTATAGATTCCTTTGTAAACACTTCCATTTTAAACATATCATTTAACACAAAAGCCTATCTTCAGTATTTCACATTTGAAATAATATTTTTTTCCTATTTTCGAAAATACAAATGTGTCAAAAACGAGATCAGCAATAAGTTGTGCCCTCCTTTATTATATACCAGGAGAAAATTAAAATAAAATAAATTGAGCCGTATTGGAGAAAATGTTTTTGTTATATATTTCATTAATTGCAAGCCTCCATCACGCGAACATGCCCGATTTTACTTTCTCGCTGTACATCGAAGCGATAGTATTGTAATCATGGGCCGAAAAACTACTATTTTTTGACAGAAAAAATTGTATTGCCGGCCTTTGTAACAAAACATCGATAAATCTTGTACTATATGTAGTAAATTACTTCCTCTAATTCGTTGTATAGTCAGAATAAAAATTTTGTGAGTCCTTAGTAAATGACTTGGCAGACAACATGAACAGCATGAATGAATATAGCGGAGTTAGTGTACAAAGTAATGACCATAATGCCCGACATGTCATCCACGATCGTCGATCGTCGCTGTCAGAGATGATTTCGGCAGAGTTTTGCGTTGTTTGGTCGTGGTCGATGTGGAGGAGCAAGACACTTTAAGCAGGTCGAAAGTTCGGTACATTGTGAAAAGTGGTAAGTGATTCTATTACAAGACTTCAAGAAGAATCATTAGATTGTGATTAAAGTTAGTCATAATAATTGTCAAATTGTTTGTTGTAGCCTTAGGAAACACTCATTGTTAAATATCGCTGAACCAAACTCCACAATACAAATATATAAATGGTGAATGTGTTACTATGTCTACATTGCTAACACCGAAATTTATTAGTATGTGCAAAACACATTTGAATTCCACAGTTGCATAAGAAGTAGAAGCATTTCGCAATACAATACAATCATTTTAGGCACATTTGTATCTTTTGAACACTTTTTGCCCTTGTGACCCTTCCCATTGGGACAGAGATGGCGACGCCTTTTATAGAGATAGTTCTCCATTCACTATATTGCTCTAATTCCGCAACTCTTCACTACATCGGCAAATACTAAAATGAAATTTTAACTTGATTCTAGGCAGATCTGACTGTGGGAAAACGCCGGAGTTTCTACAAAGTGATTGCGCGTAGAGACTGTTTTGAATCTTTTCTTAACATCCCATCAACTATCACTAAAACAATTATTACTAAACACTTATTTAACAAAGATGTATCAAAGTATCACTATCATTTAAAGACGAAACAGTAATTTCTTAAAGATAATTAAAAAACTACGCCTGTGTCGATCGTTGACTTCCTTTGGTAGCGACCGTTAAATATCAGAAAAGCCTGGCATTGAAATTCTACTTAAGCCGATCGAATAAATAAATAAATAAATAAATATGAATAGTCGTCAATGAACATAAACCTATAATCAGTATTCAATGGGGGTTGTGTAGATTTAAATAACAAGGTTTCGCTTATACGATTTGCTTGGAACTGCGATACGCAACATCTTCACAAAACTGTCAATGAAAGTAAGTATGTATGGAAGTATGAAAGTAAAAGCATTACAATAAATAAAAATAATCAAGGAATGTGAAGAGACGAATTTTAGATTACTGTTAAATACTACTAATATTTATTAATGACTGGATAAAAGGAAAGTAATAAAATGTTCTTTCTCACCAACATCGGAAGCGTTCGCTTTGGAGTCTGAAGCGGGAGGCTGCAGCACTGCGGGGAGCTGATTCTCGCATGCGCCAACCGAAGAGGCGGCTTCGAGTGCTCCGTCGGAAGCAGCTGAGCAGGCTGCCGGCCCCGCGTCGGCGCCCGAAATCGGCGAAGGGAGAGGAAAAGGGAACGAAGCGTACGTGGCGGCGGTGGGGCAACTCTTCCAGCTCCTCTGGAGACGAGGCGTGTGAGGCTTATCCGTCAACAGGATGGAACAAGCCGGGCCATCGGTATCACCGACAGAATCTAGAGAACTCGAGGATGAAGATGAAGTAGGAGGTGATGGGAATAACATAGGAAACTTGTAGACAACATCGCTAAACCGGAACGGGCCAGGGTTCGAAGAGGCTTTCGAACCAAACGAGAGGCTTGGGAGAGAAGAATGTCTGGACAAAGAGGGGGAGGACTGAAGAGGCGGGAGACTGGCACGTGAAGAGGAACGTGACGATGATGAGTGTAAGGTGGTGGATTGGGGTGGGAGGGCGCTGTGGTCCGGGCTCACGAGTGACGGGACGAACCCTGGCGATCCGGCGAGAGGTTGGACATCGCTTCTCAAAACGGAGTTCGGGGAGGCACCGGCGGTGGTAGGTGGGGATGGGAGGGCGGGTGGCCGGAAGGGAGGAGAGTGGGGGCGGACAGCCGAAGCAAAGCCCGTTCCGCGCCAACTCGGAACCGACAGGGGCCTTCGAGGAAGCCAAAGCCGCACAGTCCGCATCTGAGGACGTGGACGTGGGGACGAGGGCAGGCTGGGACGCGGCGGCGTCGGTGGTGGTGGCGGTGGCGGAAGGGGGGCAGGCTTTGAGCGAACTGGCGGAGGAGGAGGTGGATGACGTGTTAATGGTGTAGTTTGCGGGCGTGAAGCCGCCGTCCCACTCTTCCAGAAGGGACACCACTTCTGGCCAAACTCTCTCCAGTACCTGAAAACGACCGTAACCCAATTATTCTGCATTACAAGATATATACTTCAATTTTTCATCGCTTAAATTTTGATTTGATGGATGTTTTCGAATTTGATAAATAAGTAAATAAATAAATAAATAAATAAATAAATAAATAAATGGATGTAACCAATAATATACACGTGTTTTGCAGCAGTATTTGTATTGAATGACAAAAACTTAATACATTTTTATTTCCAGTTAAGGCCGATGTAGCTGAATCATGGTAATGTGTTTAAAAGATATAATAGTATGTAAAATGCTAGAAATGTTCTGAATGGTCAGTTTTCTTGAAAATAATTCGCATTATTTTACGAACAGTGAAATTCACTAATAATTCAAATTATAATAAACACTTGAGATATATTGCATCATATTTTGTTGCAAAAGCTTCTAAATATAGCCCGGCGATGATGGCGGTCGTGGCGGCAGTCGTGGCGGCGGTCGTGGCGACAGTTGTGGCGGCGGTCGTGGCGGCGGTCGGCGGTCGTGGCGGCGGTCGTGGCGGCGGTGGAGGCCGGAGGCGGGCGGCGGTGAAGGCGGGCGGCGGTGAAGGCGGCGGTCGTGGCGGCCGGCGGTGGAGGAGATGGTAGAGGCGGTCGTGGCGGCGATGGAGGCCGGAGGCGGGCGGCGGTGAAGGCGGGCGGCGGTGAAGGCGGCGGTCGTGGCGGCGGTCGTGGCGGCGGTCGTGGCGGCGGTCGTGGCGGCGGTCGTGGCGGCAGTCGTGGCGGCGGTCGTGGCGGCGGTCGTGGCGGCGGTCGTGGCGGCGGTCGTGGCGGCGGTCGTGGCGGCGATCGTGGCGGCGGTCGTGGCGGTCGTGGCGGCGGACGTGGTGGCGGACGTGGTGGCGGACGTGGCGGCGGACGTGGCGGCGGACGTGGCGGCGGACGTGGCGGCGGACGTGGCGGCGGACGTGGCGGCGGACGTGGTGGCGGACGTGGTGGCGGACGTGGTGGCGGACGTGTGGCGGCGGTCGTGGCGGCGGTCATTGGCGGGTCGTGGCAGCGGTCGTGACGACGGTCGTGGCGGCGGTCGTGGCGGCGGTCGTGGCGGCGGTCGTGACGGCGGTCGTGGCGGCGGTCGTGGTGGCGGTCGTGGCGGCAGTCGTGGCGGCGGTCGTGGTGGCGGTCGTGGCGGCGGTCGTGGCGGCGGTCGTGGCGGCGGTCGTGGCGGTGGTGGTATGTGGTGAAACGTCTTAAATAGTGGTATGGTGGAAAGGGCGAAATGGCGGTATAAGAAGCAGGGAAACCTTCCCTTTTAAATGTGCCCTAAAAGCCAAGAAAAATGACGTAAAAAATGTGATTAAAACTAGTTCGGATAAGCAACTTAAGTTGGATACGTTACTTGTGTAATCAAGGCTTCTGCTGTTTGTTCGAGTGCAGTTAGCTTACAGAATTTGATTTGGACTGTTCTTTGGAAATCTTCTCTTTAATTATGCCGAAATCGATCAAACCGAATATGGCACTGACAGGCCCTCACAAGAACCTTCGTTTACATACAACGGCCCCAGGCTTTACAATTTCTGAGCGAATCGAAAGTTTCAGAGAAATTCAGAGATCATTTGTTGCTTCTTATAAATAATACTTTAAGCAAGTACTATTAAAATAATAAAGTCGATAAAATCGGCAAAAATGCATTAAAAATTACCGAAAAAGTAAAAAATGACTTATTAGTCGAAATCAATAAAAAACACAAAATAATGACAAAATCGGGTCATTTCCTTATGTCACAACATAAAATTAATTTCTAATCTAAAGGGCATTGTCCTAAAGTGAAAAGAAAAAATTCGCATCCGCCCCTAGACATCAGCATTGCGCCAGGCGACCCGGAGGCAGCAGCGGCCTACCCGATCTATGAAGCGGTTCGCCGCGTCGCGTCCTTCGCCGTCCGCTCGCGCGTCCGAGTCCGTCCTTCGCTCGCCCCGCCCGCCGCGCCGCCGGGCGGCCCGCGGCTGCGATGGCTCAGGGAGCGGGGCCACGCGCGCCAGGCGCTCCTCCAGGGCGTCGAGGCGCGCGTGCAGGGCGTCCAGGTTGCTCAGCGTCTCCTCCGCCAGCGGCAGCAGCGACGTGCGCAGCAGCGTCTCCGCCTGCTCCCCGCGCAGGCGCCAAGGCAAATGACTCCCTGCACCCGCCCTCCGGGCGCCGTGCCTCTCCGCGGCGCCCGGCCCGCTCAGCCGCGACAACACCGCACCCATGAGCGGCGCCTCTGCACAGCACAAGGGCGGCGCTCCCAACGGAGCACGCACGACATTCAATGGCGCAGCCTGCGTCCATGCGACTGCGCTCAGTTCCATTCACATTCAAGGCGCCCACATCCTCGCAGAACATTCCATCACCAAGCACAACATTCAATCCCGCAGCGCCAAGCATCGACAAGCACAATATCCACACTCCGAGCGCTCTGCACCATACACAACATTCAAGCTCTCTGTGCACAGCATCACGCACATCATTCAAACTCGCAGCGCACAACACCACGCAGATCATTCAAGCTCGCAGCGCACAGCACGCACATCATTCAAACTCGCAGCGCACAGCACCACGCACATCATTCAAGCTCGCAGCGCACAGCACCACGCACATCATTCAAGCTCGCAGCGAACAGCACCACGCACATCATTCAAACTCGCAGCGCACAGCACCACGCACATCATTCAAACTCGCAGCGCACAGCACCACGCACATCATTCAAACTCGCAGCGCACAGCACCACGCACATCATTCAAACTCGCAGCCCACAGCACCACGCACATCATTCAAACTCGCAGCGCACAGCACCACGCACATCATTCAAACTCTGCCCCAGCGCACGGCACCGCACATCATTCAAACTCGCAGCGCACGGCACCCGCATCATTCAAACTCGCGTACTGGCACCACGCATCATTCAAACTCGCAGCGCACGGCTTTTTTTCCGCACATCATTCAAACTCGCAGCGCACAGCACCACGCACATGTTCAAACTCGCAGCACCTTTCCGCCCACATGTTCAAACCATGCACAGCACCACGCACATGTTCAAACTCGCAGCGCACAACTGCATCATTCAAACTCGCAGCGCTGGGCACCGCACATCATTCAAACTCGCAGCGCACGGCGCCACGCACATCATTCAAGCTCGCAGCACTGGCACCACGCACATCATTCAAACTCGCAGCGCACGGCACCGCACATCCATTCAAACTCGCAGCGCGGCACCACATCCGTTCAAGCTCGCAGCGCACGGCACCCTGCCCATCATTCAAACTCGCAGCGCACGGCTTCACGCACATCATTCCGACGCACCTTTGCTTTCCCGCACATCATTCAAGCTCGCAACTGTTCCACGCACATCATTCAAACTCGCAGCGCCTGCAGCACCACGCACATCATTTCAAGCTCGCAGCGCACAGCTACACATCATTCAAGCTCACGGCGAACAGCACCACGCACATCATTCAAACTCACAGCGCACGGCACCGCATCATTCAAACTCGCAGCGCTGGCACCACGCACATCATTCAAACTCGCAGCGCACAGCACCACGCACATCATTCAAACTCGCAGCTCACAGCACCACGCACATCATTCAAACTCGCAGCTCACAGCGCCACGCACATCATTCAAACTCGCAGCGCACAGCGCCACGCACATCATTCAAACTCGCAGCGCACAGCACCATGCACATCATTCAAATCTTTCAAACTCGCAGCGCACAGCACCATGCACTACAATTTTTTTAGTAGAAAGTAAAGTTTAGATTTTTCTACCCCTATGTAAATATCACGATTGTATAATAGAGTGAATTTTATTGTAAGGACCTGAACAGGAAGACGGTCTCCGGGCCGCCCAAAGGTTAATTCAATGAGTTCAGCCAACATTTTTTCAGAGTCTCTCGTACTGGATTTGTAATCTTACCTTTTTCTACTATTGTTAGAAATATTTTGGCTAATCGGGAGAATAGCTGCCCCCTTATGTCGCGGCTACGTTGTCACGAACGTTGCTAATCAATTGTTTGTTTGTGAGTACAATACTTTTTACTTTTATATTTTTTCGTTAAAAGTGTGTTCCCTTTAAAATAAATTCTCATAAGCTTGTGGAAATTATATAGAATAACGTAGGCGCGGAGCGACAGCGGAGCCCTGAACCCATACTCGAGCGAGGGCCGGAGGCCTCATGAACGCTCAACATTGGATCCGTCAGGTATGGCGACGTGCGGTAGCGTGCTGGACCACTGATGAAAAAAATGCGTTGGTTAAAGAATTGTAGGTTATAAAATTAAATTTGCTTAGCGTAAAAGTACGAATAATCAAAGTTCCCTTAATGAGAGTACGTTGCTACGGAGATTTATACGTACAGGAGGCTTTGGAGCAGGGGGGCAGCTATTCTCCCGATCTACCAATATTTTTAGTTTGTGAGAAATTTAATGATCTTTGAAATTTTAACTGGAACTATATATTTTTCTCATCATCAGTAGATAGATCATAAAAGAGGAATCCAATGTATCCTATGTTCGTGTTTTGATAGAAATTTTAATATAAAATAGGCTTTCTGACATGTGATTTTAAATTAATCGGGCATTATTTCCATTAGTATCCCTTGCAATTGTCGCCTTAGGGAAAGGTGGCCTTGGCTTCCCGGCGCCGGCGTCCGTAACAGGCTTCGGCGCCGCGAAGACTTTCTTCCCCAAAGACGACACTTGCAAGTGTTGTTGCAGTATTCTCCGTTTAATTTAAAATAGCATGTCAAAAAATCTATTTTTATGCTAAAATTTCTTACAACATACTAACACATGATACACTAATGGATTCCTCTTCATAATTATCAATTGCTGGTGAGAAAAGTGCATTCCATTTAAAAAATCAAAGCTTATTATATTTTTCAAGAACTAAAAATATTACTAACAATATCTATACATAATATTACTTGACCCAGGATTCTGCATTGTTGTGCGAAATCTACATTTCGATATCGCAAATCCTTTAGAAGATATGGGGGTGGATCACAGTTGGTGGCACTTCCTGTATAATACATGTACAATGCTTTATCATGCTGCTAGATGAATTATACAATTGAAATCGACACACCAGTTCAAGTGCTATGAAAACCTTTTCTTCTGCTGAACGGTTGTTGTACAATTAGAGACCATTCCGACTATCGAAGAGAAAATTAATATTATTCCAAAAAATATATTTCAAACGTTAGTTAACATGTGCACTGTATAATTTTAAAGAACTAACTATGCCTCTAATAAGTAATGAAATTAGCCTCTGAGCCAAAATTGACAATCTTGATCAGGGTCCAAATTCCTTGACCCATTGCGCAAAAAGCCGTCACAAAAAAAGCTATCGCCCACACATGCGAAAACACCGATGTGTTAAGAAAACAACGTATGTCCAAAATATGGCAAATTCAAACTTCTTGGCTAGATCGTTGCAAACACACTCAAAGAAATCAAATTGATTCAAATATTCCAATGCAGCATACGCATATCACCTGAACACCAAGTTTCCTCCAAGACAAAACAAATAAATGAAATTCTGCGAAACACACTTACTTTGTATGAAGTTCACAGCTGGTGAGCACACGAGGTTTTCACAGTGAAGCAAGAGCGAACTTCGCGCGACGAAACGGCAACAAACGACCCTCGTCTGTTCGCAGTGGCGGAGGGCAGACAAATGAGTCACACAGCGCTCGGCTCGCCGCCTCCATTGCCCCCCCAGCCCCACCATTTGCACCGACCTGTCATCCCAATGCCAGGAGATAGGTACTGCGCAGCCCTCAGCTCAACCTACCCCAGGCTTCCCCTCTGGAAAAAAAATCCTACTGATTTAATAAAAGAACACTCATTAGAAAAGGATAACTCATTGTACTAACACTCTTGTCTTTTTAAAACATATAGGAAACTTTTTAGAAGGTCTCTAGGCGCCATGGACTCATGGGGAGGGTCTCTTAACAACTACTTGTTTGCGTGTACGGGCACGGTCAACATCCCACCATCACTGCTTGCACCACATGTCAGGAGACTGGTCAGGGCTTGGAGTTTATCTCAGCAGTGGCGATGTCCCGCTGTTGAGAGATACCTTGCTTCAGACTGAGCTGAGAAATTCAGTAAAACCTTTTGACCTGTCTTCAAAGAAATCCTATACATCTGTACTGTCTCTAAACACAAAAGAATGGATGACATCAAGAAAACATTGGTTTACATCCCTGAGGACAAGATGCAGTTTTAGCATTCAATTATGTTATAGCCCGTAACAATATCTCCTGAAAATGAAGATTTCTGAGCATTTCGGCAATCCAAAATGTTTTTCGAAAATGTTTAACAAAGAATATTTTTCAAAATAAAATAGTTTTTATGTAAAATTATATTTTTTATGAAAAGTAATTAAACCAAGAAATCATTTGGAAATCCGTTTACTGTAAAAAGGAAACATGTCCGAATCCGAAAATAAATCCCCTTTCCTTAACCTTCGGTCATAAAAGATTTTTTTCATAGGATTAAATAAGTATATTTATAATTAGATAACAGAAAGAATTGTAAGCAGAAAAATTGCATAAAATGTTGTTTTTTTTTGAGGTTTTATCTCTTCTGTAAAATAAAATTGGGAAATGTGGACTGTTGCCTTTCTGGCAGTTAGTTTCCTAGTTAATTTTGAATTTAGAAGAACTGAGCATTGTTTGCAAGGATCGAAGCCATGACATGTTTACTACGATCATCATCGTTCCGCCATCCTGGCTTCGGGCAGCTATAAACACATGCATTGTTGCGTTCTCTTTACAAATTTCTAGTAACAATTTAGATCTTCAAATTGCTTAAAATCAAATTGGAATTAATCGTACTGCATTTCGAAGAAAATTTTAGTCGTAATAGAATATCTAGTTTACAAATTTTGAATGGCCCCCATAAAAGTAAAGAGAACAAATTGAAATTTTGCAATAAAAGTTAGCAAAGAAAGATGTGTATACTTTCAAGAAACATCTTGTAAATAGTAACATTTCTTATTTTTTTAAGATCATATCATTCACGCCGGTATAAAAGAATGGAGTTGCATATAATTACAAACAAAAAAATTTATTTATAATAAAGCCGATTTGTTTAGAATAAACGGATAACAGTTGCTGCTCTGAATTAACTTAACATCTGAACGGTTTAGGCGTTATCATTGACGGACAGACACACTTTTTGCCGTCAATCGCCTTTTCGGTATAAGGACCCAGAAAACATTGATTCTTGCTTCTCCACGGAAGAGAAGAATTTATTTCTATATTTAGCAATATAATTCTTCCACATTTTCGGGGTACGACACTAAGAGTTTTTCTTCCGAACATTATCGGGAGCAGTAGCTCAGTGCACCAACTGATGTCACTGCAGCGCCTCTGACTGGGAGGTCCTAGGTTTGAGTTCAGACGGGGGCAGGATTTTTGACAGTAGTTTTTCAGCTAGGTCGAATTGAGTCTCTGTCTGGAAAAGAATTCTAGCGGCCGGCTGCTCTGATCTGTAGTTTTCGGTGGTTTCTCCGATCAACACCAGGTTAATGCCGGAGGATTACCCTACCAAACGGGCCACGGACCGCGCGCGATCTTTCCTTGCTCTTCCTTGTTCTATCCACTCCCCTTACTAACATGCACTACACTACCGTATATTCCGGTCGGAAGCTTAGAGATTGTCCCGGCTGGGGCGATGTCCCGCTGGCGAAGAGTCCTGGTTAGAGGGGAAACCCCACTAGCCGATGGTAAGTCGCCGCCGGATCTCACCATCCAGCGGGGGAAGATCACCCCCATCTCCCGAGAACAAACATGCACTACACATACGGGACTAACGACCAAATACATTGACACGGAAACACGAAAAAATCAATCAATCTACCGAAAATTCACCGTTGTCCGGCGCACGAATTCAAAACTTTCTCTTCTTACGATGTAACTTCGTAAGGCGAGAAAGTAAAAATAATGTCACTACATACCTTTGTTAGAACTAATATCGTTCAAGTGCATTTCTTCACTTAGCATCACGTTACATATAAACAAAGAATACTGAGATGGTATAGGAAGAGAGTTCTGAAGGACTTTGTGCTGTTAGTGATTAAGTTTTCTGTTGCTCAGTTCTCATTATGCAGAAGGGACGTGACCACTAATCCCCTGTTTTCATATCCAATTGTCATAGCTATTGCATAGAATTAAGACAAACAAAGGAGCTATTGATATATTGCTTTATTACTTACAGATGACGTAATGGAACAAATTTTATATATATATATATATATATATATATATATATATATATATATATATATATATATATGCAATTATATTAAAGTGAACTCTATGACAAAAAATTATCAATAACATTGAAAAGTAAAAACAAACTAGATACATTATAGATAATTCTGATGATTGGAACCGGGAGCAATAGCTCCAGTGCATCAACTTCAATGCTGCAGCGCCTCTGACCGGGAGGTCCTAGGTTCGAGTCCTGACGGCGGCAGGATTTTCGAAACTAGGCATTTCAACTAGGTCGAATTCAGTCGCTGTCTGGAGGAGAACTCTAGCGGGAGCTGCTCTGATCGCTAGTTTTCCGTGGTTTCTCCGATCAACACTAGGCGAATGCCGGAGCAGTACCCTAGCAAACGGGCCACGGACCGCGCGCGATCTTTCCTTCTTCTTCCTTGTCCTATCATCACCCCCTACACAACCTTATACATGCACCACATCACAACACCTGCCGGAAGACCAGTCGAGTGCTTGGAGGTAGTTCCGGCTGGAGCGGTGCCCCGCTGGTGGGAGAGTCCTGGTTAGGGGGAAACCCCACTAGCCGACGGAAGGTCGGTGCCGGATCTCGCCATCCAGCGAGGGGAAAATCACTGCCATCTCCCGAGAAAAAACATACACTACATTAACGGGACTAATGACCGAAGCAGTTGACGCGCCCGGAAACACGAAAAAAATCAATCAATCAATTGATAATTGGACGGCTACCAGTGTTCCTAAACGTTCTAAATTAGTACTTAGTACTTAGACTTTAAACTAACTTGAGTCGACCAATCTTGATGTAGCGGCAAATTTTGCTATGACTGTTGTAGAAATCCTCTTTGTCTCCTAAAAGCGCTTTCTCAATTAATACAAAGGGGAAGATGCACATTTGATCTTAATTCTGATTATCATTTATAATCTCGTATTATTTTTGAAGCTGGTATCGTGCAAATTAATTTTGGTATGCGGAAAATTTTCTGGAATACTCAGTCAATGTTTTCTTATTTCTAGAATTTTAATCATTTTCATGGAGATTTGTCCTATAATTTTTCTATTCTATTAAAAAACAGTAAGTTTATTTATTAAGCCCTGTTATTAAAAATTATTTATATTGAAGTTGGCAAATAAATTCTCAAAAAAATTCTTGATTTGACGACCGAAAGTAAATCTTTTCAATGAAACAAAAGCTTTTCAAATGTTAGTGAACTATATAGTTTTTGTTTTAGCTAAACTTTGATATCAATATGTTCCTTCACAGTGCATGGCAATCACAAAACAAAAACACATAACAAATTCAGTAGAGATAAATCACACTACATAAAAACACTACCAAATCTTTCCTGACCAGGTCCCCAAGGACGTACACAAGCACAATACCATTTTCTTAACAAGTTCATATTACACCGTAATTGCGCTTTCTACCATGTATGTCCGCGAATAGTCTGGATTGTACGAAAATAGTGATGCGTGGAGTGCTTATCGCTGTCTGAGAATTTGACACGAGGCGTCCGTATGAGCCAACGAGAGCGGCGGCGAGCTGTCAAATGGATGCGCCAACATTGGCGAATCCGCTTCTCATTGTTTCACTCAGCTGTTTTCTTTCTATTACCATTAAAATATCTATAGTTTTCTTAATATCAACTTCTTCTCTAAAATATTGAAAATGTATGACTTTTCTTAGGTCATCGTCGCATTTGTTGATGATCTGATGCCTCGCCACTGAACTAGAACTTCTGAACTGGCGTAACGAACCATCAAATCGTCTCTCATATTATTTCAGTAGTACACATACCCTTTGCGGTTCGCACACGCTACCAATTCTTTACAAATGAAATCTCTAAAGAACCAGAAAATCTTGGGGACCTGACAATTTGCACTTTGATATAAAAAATATGAAGAATTGAAGAAGCCCATTTCAGACCTTGTAGAAACTGCAACTGCATGTGAAATTAAACTAATTACTTGATATTCTACGCGATTTAATTACACGGATGTACCTCTATTGTCAGTAATAACGTTAAATAAGCATAGTTTGTATTGAAAAAGACGCATTGTTATCAATTATTAGGAGACGTATAGAACAAGTGACGAAGGGTAAGAGGGTCTTGAAGAAAAAGATATAATACAGGCTTAATATGGAAATGGAAAAATAGGGAGGGTGGGGTTTGACATGCGAGAGCTCTCGCACGGACAAGCAAGTTTCTTTAAGTAGTTTAATTTTTTTAATGGTACATACCTATCTTTATTTATTTCTAGTAATACCAACGAGTTTGTGAGTGTTATTGAGATTCGTTAAGAAACTATTTTAAAATTTCTTTCAGATTCAACCACAATATCTAAGCTAATGAGCCCGTTTTCTGCCATTGAATGTTATCCTACACCAGAGGTTCGGAAGGAATTTTTAAAAATACTTCAAATACATAGGATTTCTTCAAGATTAGAACTCTCCCAGGATTTGTTGGGACCTTGGAACTGCAAAGCGAAGGAAATTTTATTGCTAATCAGTGAGATTAACGTGCACCTGAGATTTATTCAGAAAACAAAATTAACTTATGTACTAACATTTGTATATTTGGGGTTTTGTTATTATTATTATTATTATTATTATTATTATTATTATTATGTATAAACATTGTCTTGTGTATACTAATCAACACGTCCAAGATTTGTATTTTGTTTGTTCATTAGTTACCATCAAACTTTCGTAAGATGTTCACAAATTAGACGTTTTGAAGTTATTTCAAATCTTTTGATTTTCCCTATTTCTCCACATTTCCAGATTTAGTTCATATTTTCACTCATTAAGGATAACTCATATATCTTTGCTTATTTCAGTATTCGCAGTTAGTTCCGTGTCATAGTCTTTCAAAATTATTCTTGGTAAATTATTTTTCAACTTTTAATGTAGTTGAAAGTGGTGAATCGATTTTAGAAGTAGATGTGAATTTATCTTCACATTATATTGCAAGATTAAAGATGGACTCTCATATTATTTTTATGTTGAGCGGTATTTTGGTCAGAAAAAGCAAGATTAGGAGATAAATAAGGATTTTTCATGTTTAATACAATAGTTAGTAAATGGCCAAATTATCAGAGAAGTATTAAAGAACTTTCATCAACACAATAACGTTCAGTGTATTTGAATACTAAATTACATCTTGTTCTACAGTTAATTCTATAACTGAGTTCTTTGTTTGATTGCATTCATTGGTGAATTTAATGCACCATTGAGCATTATTAATGATTGCACCGATATTAATTTGATGCGTACATTAATGTATTTGATGCACCTAATTTTCATAATTTTCGTATTTTAATTTTTATTCACTTTTTAGTCCACATTTTAAGATATCTCTCTCTCTCTCTCTCTCTCTCTCTCTCTCATATATATATATATATATATATATATATATATATATATATATATATATATCTTAATCGGGAGGCCGTACTTCAAGGTTGCAAGATATATTGCGATAACTCCTGTAACGGAAGTCGGGGACCGGGCGGGGCGGAGTTCTTGACCTGGTTGCTCCATGCTTCCGAAATGAAAACCAACAACTCAAAGTAATATTTCTAGAACAATTCTGAAGATTATAGACAACCAGCTTAAAAAAAAAACGAAAATCAAATTATTTAATTTGAACAAATAACTCAGTCACTTAGAATGAACATTATCCCTCCATATAATCTGTACAACAGTTATGTCCTTTTGCACCAAACACTTCAGAATTGTACATTCTTTATTACAATTCCCTTATTTTCAATAAAAAAAATTACATCCAAATTTGATCAACACACAATAGAAATGTAAGCAATGAAATAAACATTCTGTACCATTTTACAAAAATTGTAAAGAAAAAGAAGATTCAAAATTGACAAAGCCTTTTATCCTTTTGTTAAATACTCTTTGGAGTATCATTCCCCAAACTCTTAAATGATAATATTAGTTCATTACCATACATGTAATCATTGAAATAATCTGCCCTCTTTATCCTGCAGGGTCACAGCAATCCTGCTACATGCTAATTCCACATGCCATGAAATCACATCATAAAAATTACAATCAGAAGAAATTCGTGAATAAAATTTTTTTTAACGTTGTGGCAGTAGGAATAGCTGTGTAACTGTTCTCCTTCCAATCAGCTATCTTTTCACAATCTATGATATTAGACAACCTTCAATAAAATATTGCACTACCATAGAGAAACTGCAGAATATCACCCCCAACTTAACAGAAATTAACAAATCTTGCACATTCCTTATAGTAGTAAATTGCAATATAAGTTACAGATGAAGAGCACATGATTGTCAACAGTACCAGTTTATGGAATTGAAAGTTCACCTTTCTTCAAGCTCTCTTCCTATTAATAAATGATCGGTTCACAATTCACATATGCTATTAGTGATTGAAAATAGATACATTAATATGCACGAATTCATTTTCAGTCTCTTAAGTTCTCAACTTAAAATAATGCAACAGAACACCTTGTATCTAAAGGAATATTATACATTCGGCAAAAGAACAGTCAGAAAAATTCACTTGCCACTTCAATGACAGGACTCGCGCCTACAATACTTTCACAATTCCAAATTGGAGTACCGCATCTCAATTTATGAAGAGATTGATCCTCTAACCTCATGCCTACACAGTTCAACTGCACAACCGTTAATTAAATGCTTTATTAGCACTCGCATCAATCAGTTAGGACTCCAGTTCACGTATATTCCTATTCTGCTATCCAGTTACCTTTGCACGTCTCCGTCCCTTCAACTTTCATCGCACGTCGAACACTATCACCTTTCTTCGTGCATTGAATGTTCCACAACGAATTCAAGTACATTAATTTTCCATTTTACCTCCTCTCGTGTTTTGTGGTGGCGAGCTACACCCATGTATGACCAACACAGCACTGTTCCACACTCCCGATTGATTGATTTTTGATTTTTCGTGTTTCCGGGCGCGTCAACTGCTCTGGTCATTAGTCCGTTAGTGAGTGCATGTTTTTTCCTCGGGAGATGGCGGTGATCTTCCCCGCTGAATGGCGAGATCCGGCGCCGACCTACCGTCGGCTAATGGGTTTCCCTAACCAGGACTCTCTCACAAGCGGGCACCACCCAGCCGGGACAAGCTCTAAGCTCCCGATCGGTGTCCCGGAATATGTGGTAGTGTAGTGCATGTTAGTGTAAGTGTGTGTAAGGGAGAGGATAGGACAAGGAATGGAGGACTGATCGCGCGCGGTCCGTGGCCCGTTTGGTAGGGTACTGCTCCGGAATTCGCCTGGTGCTGATCGGAGAAACCACGGAAAACTACCGCCCAGAGCAGCCGGCCGCTAGAATTATCCTCCAGACAGCGACAGAATTCGACCTGGCTGACAAGCTAGAGTCGAAAATCTTGCCGCCGTGGAGAGTGTAACCTAGGACCTCCGGTCGGAGGCGCTGCAGTGACATCAGTTGATGCACTGAGCTACCGCTCCCAGTCACACTCCCGACTTTTGCGACCGTTCACCTCAACTGTCCTCCGCAGACCTCTCGTCGACCCCAACCCTACTTCACTCCCCTCCTTTCACAGCCTCCGCTACGGCCGATACACAGCCCTACGCGCGGCCTCCCAAACCTCACTGGCGAGAGCCCACCTGGGCTCGCGTCCCATATATATATATATATATATATATATATATATATATATATATATATATATATAATCCATATGGTGTATATATTTAGGAAAGATATTCTGTATAAATTCAGCCCTAGTAATAAATACTGCTGCTGATACCGCAGATCATACTAACATGTTTTATTTTATTTTTAAATGTATAATTTAAGGCTGCTGGTTTAACCTAAGTATTACCAGGAGAGGAATCTCAGAAACTCATCGAAGATCGTTTGTTTGGCTCCAACTTTTCTAGGAAGCTGAAAATCATTGATATTGTTTCTGATTAATGCATCAAATACATTAATGCATGCATCAAATAAATATTGGTCCAAGGATTAATAATGCTTAATAGAGCATCAAATTCATTAGTGCATCCAGAAGCGTATCTACAGAATGGCGGACATGGCACGTGCCATCGCAGGGGCGCTGTGTAGAGTATGCCCATTAGAAGAAATAACAACCATAACTTGAAGTAACCTGACAGGGCAAAATTCTGTGCTTTCCGTGGGTTCCTGAATACCTAAATCCGCCTCTGAGTGCATCAAATGTATTATTCAAACTGTCAAAGAATTCTCTCCTAGATTTATCTCTTAGAAGAAGATGAAATTGTATACCAAATAGACTAAACGTTATTGTGTGGTTGGAAGTAAGTTTTTTTAAATTAATTTGTATACAAAGTAATTTGCAATTTAGCACAAGTGTTTTTATAATTTGGGTTATTACAGCGTTTTTGACTTTGAGTAAAATACATTTTGGACTCTTCACTCGAAAACTGAATATTCAGAACCCATTTTGCAAATATGTAGAGTATTTCAAGACATTTTTGACATAAACATGTTTCTATGTGATTAAAGTTAAAGTTTTACTATATCATTAAGGTTTTTATTTTCATTAAATTTTGTCATTGTGATTTAATGATTAATTACAAAAATACGGATGCGAGAAAGTCAATTTTCCTTAACATCAATAAAATCAAAATTTAATGGATGATGTCCGAAGTCTTAATATTCTCTTACTACCAATTGCAAAGATTAATTTGGAAAGAAATTCCTTAATTTTTTCCTTAGTGTTTCCTATAAAATATTTAACAATCTATATTATTTTTGTAAATACCAATGTACAACAAATTTTAAATTTATTAACAAATGTACTGCTCAAAATGTGCTAATTGTTTTAATAGAGTTGAAATAATTACTATCACCCAGTAAAAAATATTACCCAGTGCATGACAGCATTATTTCACGAGAATGACAAAATATTTGCCAGTCATGAAATGAACTTGGCTTGGGATGAGATCATTTAAGGTAATTTATAAATTAAAATAATTTAAGTTCTAATTATTTTGTTTAAAAGTTTTAGATACTCCTTACAGCGCAAATTTTGTGTTTGGATTTTCGATTGTTAAAAATATAATTTTGTAAACAACAAATACAATAAATATATCATGTGTAATCTTTTGCATTTTAATAATCAAGAATGAATGGAGGACCTAATGTGTTGTTTCCCAGGCAATTGCTGTCAGGTTTGCATCCGAACAGTTACTTTTTCTCCATAGACGTACTAAAGCAGCTGCCTAAAACCACAATTGTGTTTAATTTCTATCCTTTTACAGGTATATGTCTCTAAACATTTAACTTAATATTTTTAACTTAACCAACTCGTATGGTGAGAGGCGAGCACTAGCGTAAAAATTAACATTGCGCTCTCCGCCATATTGTAGGCAAACGTGGAGCGGTCATTTACAACTGTGTGTCTTAACGCTCTTTTCACGGGATATTACGGATTCAAATTCTTCGAAAATCACATTGTTATTGTTCCTATACACTATGATAAATACATTATGAAAAATTTTAATGTTTTAAAAATAACATAATAAGAAATAGCTCGAATCGTTTGACTTACAATTCAGGAAGATAATTTCATCATTCTTGCATAGTTTTGTTGCCCTCCGAAGCTAATGCATAGTTCCTTTTCTGAAGAAGAGATTCACATTATTCGTTAAAGTGAAAATGATTTAAGTAAAGATTGGCAAACAAAAATCTTCATTCTCAAGAATGCTATGAAATGACCAAAACTCATGTAATCTGTCTTCTAATTTTTACTGTCTTGTATACGTACATATATACGGAGTTAATATACATAGTATAGAGAACGTTATGTAATTCTGCGGCAAAAAAACTGTGATATTTAGACAGAAAAACTCGTATTGTGGGGTCCGCAGAAAGGAGGATAAATTCCGTTCTAAACTGTAGTAAGTTACTCCTTTAGCACGTTATGTAGTTAGATAATACGAACAAGCTTTCAAATTAATAAAATATTTCGGATATTTATAACGAATATACTTTCTTACTTCGTGTACAGGTATGCTAGGACCAAATTAAAATATACGTTTCAATTAGATGAAAAATGCTCATGTTATTAAATGAAACATGTTTTGTTGCAACATTTTGGTTATTAAAGTTGCTTCTTGAAGCCTAATGCTGCTTTATATTGACCTTAAGGTCACAGAACCCTAAGCTCTCATTATATATTTTTATTAATGCGTAATAATCCTTGTATAGTAAGATAAAAGCACTTCAAAATACTAATTTACATGGGAAAGACCACAACTCTCGTCGCGTACGGACCTCTCAACGCCAGAAGAAATAAAGAAGTCAATATAAGAACGTCAACAACATCCAATCAGAATTCCCTCTAAACACCAGCCAGGAACTAGTTGCCTCAATATGCGATTTTTTTTTTTTTTTAATTTCCCTCTCCAGTATCCTGGCGAGGCGGGAATTTATTCAAATTTTTGGGACTACAAGTAATTGCTCCAATCTTACGATTTCTGGAGCTTGGGGAAGGCTTTCATCTTAAAAATACTACTTAAAACTATCTTAAACTAACTTAAAACTATACATTGCCACTTTGGGCGACTGTTTTACAAAAGAAAATTCTTCGATTGTGGTTACAAAGTTCATAAGATTGTTCATTAATCTTCTTTTTTCTAATTTTATTCATTCACTCCCTCAGTCATACTTATGCTATATTTACAAACACATTCACTCACTCATTCATACCACACTCCACTCCACTAACACTAACACTATTTACACTTTGTACACTGCACTTTCTCGCCACGGCGCCGAAATCACTCAAGCGTCCGTGGCGCCGCGACGCTCTCGGAACCGGGCGGCCCAGGCCTGGCGGGGCGCGTTTCCGCGCCTCCCACGCAGTTTCCGGCATCAGGAAGCGGCGACCGCCTCCCACGCACTAGCTGCTCCCCCGCGTCGCACAGTTCAGAGAACTTGTGCGGGGGAAGTGCGCGGAAGGTGAAGGCGACGTGCTTTGGGCCTTTTCTTCTGTGGAAGGCCCTGTGCACGCCGCTGTTCGCCGCTACGCCGGTCTCGCGCAGGATGCGCGGAGCGACGGCCTCAGCGCCCTCTCGAGCGCCGTCGCCGCCCGCCGCTGAAGCTCCGCCGGGAACTGATGTCGCACGCCCAGAACCCCGAACACGTCAGCGTTTCGAGGATGCGGTCAGGGGTACATTTAAAAGATGTGGGCGCGCCGCGGGCGCTGTCTTTCTGCGACCCGGATGGGACGCAGAGTGGAAGGTGGAGCGGCGGCGAAACCTCGCACGCGTACGCCCACGGGGCGCACGCATGCGGTGAATAGGCGCCGCTTTAGGAAGGAGAAAGATCAGGAGAACGGAGAAGTGGTTTCAGAAGAAGGGTTCTATTTTTGATTTTGGCCGCAGGTATCGAGCGTGTGCGTGCCAGCGGAGGCCGCTGTCAAGCAACACGCCCAGATATTTCGCTTCGCTCCGCCACGGCAAATGCGCGCCGGCCAAGCTCACCGTTTCATCGGGGTCTGCCCTCTTACGAGTGAAGTTGACGGCGACGCACTTGTCGAGGTTAAGAGCGAGTCGTTTCCGACTTAGCCATTCAGGGAAGGCGGCGAGACAGTCGCTTAGGTACTTTACTGACTGCCTGACGTTCGCCGATTTCGCATAATATGCAAAATCATCCGCGAACATCAGGAGCCCGCAGCGTTGAATGCCTGTTTTTGATTCAGCAGGTAGCGGCGCATCATTTACGTATAAGCCGAAGAGAGTAGGGAGAGAACGCTCCCCTGAGGCACTCCCGCCTCGGCTCGTCTGAGGGACGAATATACGTTGTTGACGCGCACTTTGAACTGCCTGTCAGAGAGAAAGCTCGCGATCAATCTCACATAGCAATCGCTCATCCCCGACTCCGCGAGGCACGCAGTAAACCCTCATGCCACACAGAATCGAAGGCCGATCGCATGTCGAGAAAGACCGCTGGCAAGTTCTGCCGTCTCTCGAGGGCGAGGCCGATCTCGGTGCAAAGCCGCGTGAGCTGCTGCGCGGAGCTGTGACCAGCTCGGAAGCCAAATTGTTCATCTCTGAGAAGGTTGGAGGCGACGTATTTCCTGTTGCAAACGCACCAGAATTAATCGCTCAAACGTCTTCCTAGAACTGAGAGTAGACTGATAGGTCTATAGCTGCTAGGAATTAATTTATTCTTGCCAGGTTTTGGTAAAAGCGCAATGGTCGCAACCCTCCACGCTTTTGGAAAATAACCGCACGCCAGGCACGCATTCAGGAGCTCGAGTAGAAACTCGACTCGCGCCCCAATATGCGAGCATGGTTGCGTTTAATTTGTAACGCTACACTAGCGCTACATGTGCATCTAGGTGATACTATCCAATATCTTTGCTTAATACTACTTAACACTCATAAGAACATCTTTCCTGTCATAAGTACTACAGTTTCACAGCCCATGCCGCCATTTTGTTGACCTTATAACAGCTGAACGAGTGCGCATTCTTTGCGTTGACTCATCTGTGCTGACACCACGGCGTAAGATATGTTTCTAACACCGTGGCTGACACACTGACCCAGTGCCAGGGTGATTTTAAACAGGGAGGAAAGAGCGAGGGGGTGCAGGAAGAACGTCTTTATTTCCTTGCGTCCTCTCTTTCAGGCGCGGATATGGGGCGGTGTCACGGGTTGTGACCGCTCCCCCTCCCCAGAATGATGAACTAACACAATTGTTTGTGTGAAATTGGTGAGAGACTCTGACATATCTAAAAACCTCTGAGAAACTTATAACCTTTCCAGAGTCACTTCAGAATCGGGCTGACGAATCATTTTTGAGACATTTTAAGAGATTTTTTGGCAATTCTAGAAATTTCTAAATGTAAATGTGTTAATGTGGTAAATATGTTATAATGTGTAAGTTAGTAATTAACGACGTGAGAGACAAGTCAAAAAAATACATCTGAATAGTGGCATGTAATTACAATATTTTTTTGTTTTCTTGCGACAATATTTACAATATTAAAAGGCTAATATCAATCAATATTGTTTGTTATTTACGTCGGCAAATACGCGCTTTTTACTATCTTATCCGGCTAGAGCTTTAATGGCATGTCGCTGTCAAGTGAATCGAGGTATTTTGATCTCTCAACGCGTCACTAGAACTCATGTACACACTACGAGCAATCCGCATCGGGCAACGGCCAGCAAGCAATTGGCAAAGCAAGCCTTCCTACGGCCCCACTCACGAACGCCCGCCCCAGTCGCAACATTGCAGTCTTCCGGGTTAGCAGGAAAAAATCATTCTTCGTACTTTCTGGACAAACGAATTTAGCGCTCGTTCACGAAGATATACTCTTACTAATGAACGGAGGCTTTGCTACCTTCACTGTTTATTTGGTTGAAAGTGTTTCTTTGCTGCAATTCTTGAGGTCAGCTTTTGAATATGGAGGTAGAATATACTTTTCAGCACTGTCAATGTTGTATTATATTTTTAGCTTTTAAATAAGCTATGGATTACTCATTAAGAAATTCGTTTCTTTATCCTATTAAACATAAGGATTGGGAAATAAAACACCATTAACTGTTTGACTATTTATTGTGAAAATCAAATGTTAAGAAACATATTCATGAATGTACAAGTGACGTACTATAAACAATATTTCAGATCGTTCTTTAAACAAACAAAAATATGGCAAAACAAGAATAATCGATTTATACTCTAAATTATCGTTTCTCAATACGACACACATACACAAGAGTTCTAGACAACAGTAGTCACATCATCTGGTGAATTTATAAACCAAAGCTGCAATTAATGTCGACCATAAATAACCTATCTCACAATAGAACTAAATTTACACTTATAATTAATTTCACAATAATCAGTTCAATTTTATGAAGTTATATGATCTTTTGACATTTTATTCTCGGGCCTAATGAAGGACTGAATACAAAATTAGAAATTTTCTTAATTCAAATGAAGTATTCTTTAAATAGATCATTGAAATTATTATAGAACTTAAAGTAACAGTAACATATGAACTCAAGAATAAAAAGGGGACTTCTTATTAATGTAAGTTGTGGAGCTCGTTTTATAAAATGAATATTATATTATTTTAATCAGATTATTTCGACAGAAATTTTCTTATAAAAATAAAGTTTTGTGTTACTCATTTATAAAAAAAACATGCAAAACTTTAGTGACAGAAGTATTTTGAAGATTATAGCAATGTAGTTTGCAATTTTGAAATGTATCTATCAATTATTTTTTTAAAATATGACTGAAATTATGTGCCTTTGCCGTACAATCTTCTCAAATGAAGCTATCTGTAGCCTGTTGTTTATTTTATAAGCTATCACATATATTATGTATATTGTGTTACTCTTTTGAAAATTAGCAATGTTTATCCGGTTAAAATTAGCATTTTTCTTCTTCCAAAAGATTAATATCTAATCAATTAATTTTAGTGATGATTAATATTCTTCAATTAATCAAGTTTTTTAAACTAATCGATTGATTGTTTACATGTTTTAAAAAATGCATGAAACTTTAAAATCATTCATTTTTGGTTTTTACATGTTATATGAAAGCCAGTTGAAAAGAAACTTAAGTTATTTAACATTCCATAATTTCCATAGTTTCCATTTTCCATTTTATCCGTTTTGCTAACATGAAGCCAATTTGTCTCTATTTTTCTATAGACGGTCAGAAATAATGAAAGGATAAATTCTACTGTTTAAGTTGGGGTGTATGTCTAGGTATTTTGTCTTGAACACTAATATTTGAATTAAAATAATTGGGCTAAATAATCGGAAAAAACAATTAATGTAAAAAACACGATTTCAGTTTTTAAATTGTGTAGCACAATCGATTGTTGTCCTAAACTCGATTAAATCGCCCATCCCTAGTTGGTGGCATGATGCAAAACAGGGCGAGCTACTCCGGGGCACCGAGTTTTGCTCGTTCTGCGCATGCCCAGATTCGTCCCGATCACGTGACCACAAGCCGGGCACTTCGTTTCAAAGACAGGCCAGACGCTGGCTGGCATGTTGCATGGCAAGCGAGAAGTGAGGAGAAACATTTTGAAAGTGGTATAAAGTGACAATTTACAACGAAAAATAATACGATGAAGGGTTGTTGAAATAAAAGATGCTTTATATAGAAGAAGCAAAGATAATAGGAGTCATGGGGTTGTGTGAGTCAGCGGTAAAGTTTTATAAATATAATGAAACCATATTGAAAGGCAGAAATATGTTTCTACCCACTGTTAATAACGTAACTGCAGCCAGTTAATCGCCGCAACCAAAGAAAGCTTACATCCAGGATTATCGCGTTCCTACCAGGAAAGTGAGTGATTGATGTTAGAAAGTGCTTTAAGAAAATAAGATCATTCTCACGTGAACTTGATATTTCTGGAAGAATTAAAATTTGTTGGTAGGGATGTATTTCATCCAATCATTTGATGCCAATTGCAAGTAATTTCAAACATTCTATATGAGTTGTTATAATAAAAATGTGCTAGTGGGGTAATGGTAGCCAGAGATTTTCATTATCATTGCGTGACTGCCATGGTCTCAAACAAAATAGTTTATTTATCTGAATGAGTTCAAATGGCCCCTTGGTGCTATTTACACATGTAACAATAATGGCTGGACGGATGAAATATTTGTCGATTTGCTCACACACTTTAAAAACCTTACTTGACCCAGGACCCAGTGCTGCTAATCTTGGACAACCTTCGAGTTCCATTACTTTAGACGCCACAATTATTGTGAACAAAATAAATGCTGTTTGAAGTACAAATGTGTTCATTTTCTTCGTATTTCTTTAGTGACTCCCATTATCCGCATGTGAGAGTTCGTACTGATTTATATTGAAAAACAAACAAGAAGTGACCCTTATTACCCCCTTTCCCTTTTGTTCCAATGACAAGGTAGTAACAGGTGATGATTTTGTATCTGGCTGCATTTAAAAAATTGTGACGCAAACTGGTGCCTGAAGCTCATTGGCTGAAGTCGCCTCGCTACGCAGCGGCAACCCATGTCTCTTCACCAAGGCCATCCTCGTTGATGGACTCTCTCAGGGGCTCTTGCGCATGGTGTCCGAATTCAGCCAATGAGCTTCAAGCACCAGTTTGCGTCACAATATTTTAAATGCAGCAGATACAAAAATCATCACCTTGATACAAGACATTGAAACATGCGTATGAAGCATTTCTTTTAAATATTTCATTTTGTACACCTTCAACGCGTTTTTTTTGGTTGGCTGACGTTGAAAATTGTCATTTTGCACCACTTTCAAAGTGTTTCTCAACACTACTCGCTCTCCGTGCAGCATGGCGGCCAGCGTCTGGTCTGGCTTTTCAAACGAAGTGCGGATCCGTGCTCTGGTCACGTGGTTCGTGACGCAAGCTGGTGGTGTGCAGAAGGAGCAAAAGCGGTGCGCCGGAGGAATTGACCCTGGTCTTTCCACCATGGATACTCCGAAAGCGAGCCAACGTGGACTATGGAACCGGTATGGGGACTCCATGTCTTCTAGGACCTGGCCGATGCACTTGAGGAGATGCTTCACGTCATTGGGGTGCAGGTCTCAATGCAGCCGATGCGAAAGCATTCCACAGACGTTACTTTGCCTGGGTAAATGACTCGCTACATTGAGAAACAAATGGGGACGCATTAGTACGTACAATTAAAAACATGGATACGTACAGTCAGAAATTTCTGCATTACGTTTAATGTAAAAGTACATGAAACTAATTTTCATGTACGTAAATTAAATTTAATACACGTACCGTATCTTTAATGTACAAATACAATTAAATTTAATGTACAAGTAAGTTAAGTTAAGAGTCGTACATTAAATCTGCATTGAATTTGATGTCATTTCTGACAGTGTAGTTGATGTGGCTGCTGATTAATACAAATTGAATTGCAGAAGGTGGGATGTAATTTGATGATCAAATAGGTGTTAAAAGTGTAACTATGGCAAGTTAATTACATAAGTTAAATTCTATTTATTCAGTTGTAATTTATTATTGTCAGCACGCCACATAAACAAAATATTGTTTCAATTTCTTCTTTTGGTATTAGTTTCCATGAAGAAGTCAAATTGAATATAACTAAACGTCAGGAAATATCTCATTATGACGCCATCTAAATTCTAAGAGTTCAATACTCAATCTACATGGTCACATTCATCTTGTCTTACGTAGGTCATTCAATAACTAACGAGACGTACAAGAAGAAAAATCAATTACCGGAATGGAGTCCACTTTTCTAGGATTTAAAAATACTGAACTATGAACCATGAAATCAATAAAATGGATCCTACTGTCCGACACATTGTTTTAATTACTTAATAGTGCCAACGACATGCAGGAAGTCATCTATTACTTTCAATATCTTTCTATATACTTTTAAGTCTGTAAAAACTACGATTTTCATGCTGTCAAGGCAAATGGAAAGGTACGTCACATAAGAAGATTAGTCGAAACAAACAGGATACAAGAATCCAGATATCCCGTCATAAAAAAACATAACCCATCTTTTTGCTATAAAAATAATTTTAAAAATAATGTTTCAATAACTATAAATCATGTCAAAAGCTTGTAAGAATATAAAAATGGATTCGCTGATAGAAAAACTAAAAGTAAAGCAATGAAGATCCCACAAAACTGATTTTAAAGAGCTCGAAGCGGAAGCTTTTACCACATTTTCAGTCAAAACAGCCTCTCGCAAATATTATGCGAGTGAGGCAGTGAGTATTTATTGGTTCTTCGCGCTCAACTGTTGACGGGAATAAAAAGTTTGAGAAGGTTGAGAATAGACGGGGGCATTGAGGAAATTTGACGTTTAAGAGCATTCTACATAATGCATACCAAACGTTTGTGCTGTGCAAATACTCAAAAAGGAATTCCGATTCAGAATATTACAATGCGAAAGTTCGAAGAGAAAACTAGAAATTCTTTCAATAATAGACATCTCAGTGAAAATCATAGGATACATTTTCATAATTTTTCAATAGAATTAGAGCAGGAAAGGAAAATTACGCAGGAGACATTTTGAAAGCATATTCTCGACAGAGAGGAAATAATTGGTCGGGTTTTACAAAATGTTTGCAGAAGAAGAGGCAATGGAGATGAAATTCCTATCGTCAGATATACCAAGAAAACGTTACTAATAGATGATCGGGAAAACCAAACGCATTTAATGCCTATTTTAGTTCCGTTTTAAACAAAATCTCGCCACACTCATATATAGAGGAGACTGCACCAAATCAGTTTAATATAGACGTAAATGCATTGCAAAAACGAATTAAATCTACGAAAACTGGAAAGTCATGGGGTCCAGATGCCATTTCAACTGACATAATTAAACTCGGTGGAGAGCAATTTTACCGTTACTAACAAGATTATTCCATGTTTCGATCAACAATTCAAGCGTGCCCGACGATGGAAACTAGCTACCGTTGTTCCAATTTTCAACAACTTTTTAGGCAATTATAGACCGGTAAGTCTGGCGTCAGTGTATGTAAACTAATAGAACATTTGATTACTAGCTCTATTAGACAAGAATGAGAATGAAAGAATGTCTATTTCAGGGCCACTAGCTATAGGTTGTGCGAAGGCACTTGATGTTGTCCCATACGATAAACTTGTTCATAAATTAGTGCATTCGGGTATTGACACCGAGTTGAGGCGTGGATTGAGGAGCGTCTTCGAGATAGGAAACAGCAATCCGAGTTGGACAACAGTTTTCAACTCTAGCAAAGGCAACTTCAGGGATCCCTCAAGGAAGCGTTTCAGGACCTCTTCTATTTCTCGCGATTTTGAATGACCTGCCAGACAATTTATATTCAAAGGTACGACTATTTGCAGATGACTGTATAATTTATCGAGTAATTCAATCAAAGTAAACGATATATTTTGCAGGGTGATCTAGATAGATTACATTTCTAGGCGGAAAAAATATCATGAAAATAAATAGGCCAAAAAGCAAAACCATCACGTTTAATAGGTGCCGCAACTACAGTGAAACTCAATACCAAACGCAAGACTGGAAAGGAGAGGTATGCGAAAGGAAAATTCAAAAGCGCGTCAACCGACCGGTATGGGAGCAGGGAGTAACGCAGGTAGTCGACCAACACACGCAGCAGAGTGCAATTTTGGACATTCTCCGTTGTTTACCCTGCAGAAATGTTCCTTTCCTGCGACGTCTTTCAGGGATAAGCGACCACAAAGCAGTGACAAGCAAACGTAATTGTAGCGACCTAAGGTGAAAGGAACGATAGTCAGGCAATATACGCAAACGTCGAAGGTTTACGTAGTTTCTAAGAGAAAAATACGACTATTTTCTAAGAACAGAACGGGGTATGGAGGAACAATGGGGAGGCTTTTAAAACAATCGTAGAAGCAGCTTTAGATACGTTCGTTCCTTGCAAAATACTGAAAAGTAATCCTGATCCTGAATATTCTAACGGCGTTTAAAGAGAAAAGTTAGACTTGCATATTATAGGAGACATCGCAGCATTGCTGACATGATAATTTTTAAAAATTCTACAGGAATTAGAAAAGAAAAGAAATTGCGCATGAACTATTTTAAGAAACATTTTGGAGATAGGAAGAAATAATTGGTCAGGCTTTTACAAATATGTCCGCAGACGCCGGGGGAATAAGGAAGAATTTCAGGAAATTCGAGACGCAGATAACGCGCCATTGCATGACGACCAAGCGAAAGCAAATGCGTTCAACGAGTATTTTGTATCGGTATTCAAACCAAAACGAGCGCAGGAGCATGCTCATTATTTTCCAATAGAAAACCAGTTCAAGCTTCATGCATGGGAACTCCGCAAACGTATAAAATCACTGGAAAACGGTAAATCACGCGGACCAGTCGGCATCTCGACACATTTTATTAAACTCGCCGGGGAGGCGGTATTGCCGTATTTGTTAAGATTACTCATTGTTTCTATTAATAATGCAAGTTTACCAGACGATTGGAAGACAGTCCAATTTTCAAAAGTGGTGATAAAACGAAAGTTTGTAATAATAGACCAGTATCTCTCACATCAGTAGTATGCAAAATAATGGAGCATTTAAATAGCCGGGTACATTCACCGTGAATGGGAAAAAGCGAACTGAATTTTTCACGGACAGCATGGATTTAGAAGTAAATATTCGTGCAAAGCCAAATCGTTTCTCTTTGCAAAATCTAACTGACGAAGTTGACGCGGGTGGGAGGGTGGATGCAATCGTAATCGACTTTGCGAAAGCATTCGACGTAGTACCGCATAATCTACTTATTAGAAATTATTAACTTCAGGAATTGATGCTAGTGGTGAAGTGGGTAAGCGAATTTCTTAGAGACAGAAAACAAAAGTTCGAATTGGCACTCAGTTTTCGACTACGGGTATTGTTACTTCAGGGTTCCGCAGAAGTGTTTTAGGGCCATTACTTTTCTTAGCGTACGTAAATGATCTCCATGTGAACATACAAAGGTGCGTTTATTTGCAAACGATTGTGTTATATACCGAAAAATCAAAAATAGTGCTGACGAACAAATATTACAGCAGGATTTAGAACATTTACGTGATTGGCTTGAAAGAAATGACAACGTATCAAAAAGCAAAACAATAACGTTCGGGCGGGGACGAAATTATGAGGAACCAGACTATCGTTTAGGTGAGGTCGTCATCCCAAGGTCGCATCATGAAAGTACTTAGGCATTCATATAGATAGTAAATTAAGGTGGGGTAGCATATAAATCAGGTAGTAAGAAAAACGTGGAAGTCCTTGCATTTTGTAATGCGAATTTAAAGAAAAGTTCTGCAAACGCAAAAGAATTAGCACATTTGTCGCTGGTTCGCCCTCTCATGGAATACGGAGTGGCATGTTGGGATCCATACAGAAAGTCGCACCGGGAAAATCTCGATAGAATACAGAGGAAAGCGAATGAGTTTACCTATAGAACTAACGCAATAAAAAAGAGCATGGGAACCTCTAGAAACGAGAAGAACAAGGGCGAGGCTTTGCACTCCTTATAAATAATACGTAGGTCAACCAGCTTGGATGGAAATTCAGGTTAGAAAAAACAACAAATTATTTCGGCCGAAGCAATCACACTCACAAAATTTGAACAAGGAAACAAAATTCAGATCTTGGGAAATTTTTCTTTGTAACAGAAGAATTAAAGATTGAAACAGTTTACGCTCAGCAATTTTCAAAGCTTTTCCTCTAAGTGTCCGAAGCTTTAGAAATAAGTTAGAACAATATGAAAGTAATAGACATTAAATGAGTAAGTGCTGTGAAGTGCGGTGAAGTGCTGGTAAGTGTAATTCAAAGCAAAACAGTGTAGTGTAGTGCAGTGCAGTTAAGTGTAGTGAACACGATCAAATTAAATCAATTAAATTTAGAATCACCGACATATAATTATTGGATATCATGACAGAGTGGAAATATTTGTTATAATATTTAATATTAGTGATAGTATGATTATTGCATGTTCGGCTTGTACGGTACTAATTTTTAGTATTATGATTATTATTATTATTATTATTATTATTATTATTATTATTATGTTGTTGTTGTTGTTGTTGCTGTTGTTATTATTGTTATCATTATTGTTATTCATATTAATATTGTTATTATTATTGTAATTATTGTTATTTAACTGCCACCGGTCATACCCAATTGCAGTTCAAATAAATGTATGTATGTATACCGTTTAGGCAACGAAGACATTCCAAAAGTCTTGTCTTGTAAGTACCTGGGAATCATTTTTATGGAAAATTGAGTTGGGAAAATTAGGTAAACTTTGTTGTAGCGAAATACTAGAGGTCCTTGCATTTTGCTATGCGAATACTAAAAACAGTTCGTCCATTAGTGGAATACGAGGTAGTGTGCGTCCCTTGTAGAAATACACAAAAGGAATATTTGAAGAGAGTTCAGAGAAGAGTGTATAAATTTCCTTTCCCAAGCAATAGGAAGACAGTAGAATGGGAATCTCTAGAAATCTAGAAAGTTAATGCAAGACTCTGTGCCCTGTACGAAGTGTGTGTCAGCTTGAAATATATATACATCCGACTCGGTAGACCCTTGTACTTTAGTAGAGGGATCCAGGCACAAAATTCAGCTTAAGACACAGAGAACAGATGTTGGGAAAATTTTGCAATACAAATGAACAATAAACGACTGGGAAAAAGTTGCCTGCGCAGGCTTGGAACTCTTTCTTCTAGGTGTTCAAAGATTTAACAGTAAGTTATCAACTGGTATATGTAAACTTCATTAATTTTGTAAGTTAGACTTATTAAAACAGTTATTATTTTATTGTTAATGTTGTTTTTTTTTGTTATTGTTATTAGTATTGTGATTAAAAATTTATATTACTATTTAAAAGTGTTGCTTTACTAAATAAATAATTATTTGAAAGTAATTGTATTGAATGTACCGTACATGAATTTCGGGCGCCAGTAAAATCGTGGAAGGAGGGGCGGGCCGGGGGAGCGGGAAAGGGCCCTGATGACGGGGGAGAGCGCCCAGGGAGGGCATGTTGGGGGGTGGTGGGGCCCACCTGGTGCTGAGGCGCCGGAGGGGGGAAGGGCGCGTGGGGCGGGGAGCGGAAGGCCCTGTGGGGGCAGAGCGCCAGGGAGGAGCATGTTGGGGGGGAGTGTGGGGGCCCACCTGGGCTGGGCGCCGGAGGTCGTAAGCAGGGGGCGCGTGGCGCGGGGAGCGAAGGCGGATGACGGGCAGGCCCTAGGGAGGAGGATGTTGGGTGGGGTGGTGGAGCCTTACCAAGGTGCCGAGGCGCCGGAGAAGCGTGGAAGGAGCCCGGGGGGCCGGGGGAGCGGAAGGCCCTGATGACGGGGGAGGCGCCCGGGGAGGAAGGAGGGGGGTGTGGGTGGGGCCCACCAAGGGGCGAGGCCTGGGAAATCGTGGAAACGAAGGCGGGCGCGGGTGGGAAGGCGTGAAGGGCAAACGCCAGGGGAGGAGGATGTTTGGGGGGGGGGATGGAGCCCCACCAAGGTGCTGAGGCGCGGGTTGGAAAAAACGCGGGGGCGGGAGGGAAGGCCGGGGTGACCAGGCGCCAGGGAGGAGCATTTGGGGGGGGGTGGATGGAGCCACCTGGGGCGGGCGCCGGTGCAGGGCGGGGGGGGCGGGCGGGGAGGGAAGCCGGATGACGGGGGACGCGCCGGGGAGCATGTTGGGTGGGAGGTGGATGAGCCCACCAAGGTGCGAGGCGCCGGGGAAGTCGTGGAACGGCGCGCGGGCGCGGAGCGGGAAGGCCCTGGGTGACGGGGCGAGCGCCGGGGAGGAGGAGTTGGGGGGGGGTGGATGGCCCCGGTGCGAGGCGCCGGTGAAGTCGGGGAAACAGGGCGCGTGGGGGGAGGGAAAGGCCCTGATGACGGGCAGGCGCCGGGGGGGAGCATGTTGGGGGGAGGTGGATGGACCCACCCGGGCTGGGGCCGGTGAAGTCGGAAACAGGGCGCGTGGCCGGGTGGGGGAAAGGCCCTGAAGGGCAGAGCGCCTGGGGGGGAGGATTTTGGGGGGGAGTGGATGGAGCCACCGGTGCCGAGGCGCCCCGGGAAAATCGGGGGAAAAGGGGGCGTGGCGCGGTGCGGAAACCCCTGATAACCGGCGCCGGGGGGGTGCATGTTGGGAGGTGGATGGAGCCTTACCAAGGTGCTGGGCGCCGGAGAAGTGGAGAAGGGGCGGGGGGGTGGGAAAGGCCCATGACGGGGGAGAGCCCCAGGGAGGATGTGGGGGGAGGTGGATGGGTTCCCGGTGCCGAGGCGCCGGTAGTCGGGGAAAAGGAAGCGGGGCGGGGGGGAAGGCCGTGATGAGGGGCAGAGCGCCTAGGGAGGACGTTGGGGGGGTGGATGGAGCCTTACCTGGGGCGAGGCGCCGGTAGGTCAAGGGGCGCGCGTGGCCGGGGGACGGAAGGCCGATGACGGGGGAGAGCGCCAGGGGGGGAGGATGTTGGGGGGGGATGGAGTTCCCAAGGTGCGAGGCGCCGGTAAAATCGTGGAAAGGGGGGCGCGGGCGGGGTAGCGGAAAGGCCCTGTGGGGGCAGAGCGCCGGGGGAGGATGGGGTGGGGGGTGGATGGAGCCACCCGGGGGTGAGGCGCCGGTAAAATCGGGGAAAGGGGAGGCGCGTGGCCGGGGAGCGGGGGGAGACGGGGAACGCCCAGGGGGAGGGGATGTGGGGAGGTGGGTGGAGCCCACCCGGGCGACGCCGGTGAAATCGGAAGGGGGGGCCGCGTGGGGCGGGAGGGAAGGCCCCATGAGGGGAGAGCGCCAGGGAGGGGGATGTTGGGGAGGGGGATGGAGCCACCTAAGGTGCGGGCCGGTAAAATCGGGAGGCGCGCGTGGCGCGGGTAGCGGGAAAGGCCGGATGACGGGGCAGAGCGCCAGGGGGGGAGGGTTTGGGGGGGGTGGATGGGGCCCACCAGGGGCTGAGGCGCCGGGAGGCGGGGAACAGGGGCGTGGCGCGGGTAGCGGAAGGCCGGATGACGGGGCAGAGCGCCTAGGGGGGGAGCATGTTGGGGGATGGGGGAGCCTTTCCTGGTGCTGAGGCGCCGGGAAATCGAAAAGGAGGGGCGTGGCGCGGGGAGCGGGAAGGCCGATGACGGGCAGAGGCCAGGGGAGGAGGATGTTGGGGGAGGGGGATGGGTCCCAAGGGGCTGAGGGCCGGTGAAGCGGGGGAGGGCGTGGCGCGGTAGCGGAAGGCCGTGATGACGGGCAGAGGCCAGGAGGAGGTGTTGGGGAGGTGGATGGGGCCTTACCCGGTGCTGAGGCGCCGGGAGAAGTCGGGGAAAGGGGGCGGCGGGCGCGGTAGCGGAAGCCCTGATGACGGGGCAGACGCCGGGGAAGGATGTTGGGGGGGAGGTGGATGGAGCCTTTCCAAAATGCGAGGGGGTAGAAGTCGGGGAAAGGGGGCCCGGGGGGGGGTAGCGGAAGGCGTGAGGCAGGCGCCAGGGAGGAGGTGTGGGAGGGGTGGGGCCACCCGGGCTGAGGCGCCGGAGAATCGTGGAAAGGGGCGGGGGTGCAAAGGCCCTGATGACGGGGGAGAGCCCAGGGGGGAGGATGTTGGGGAGGTGGATGGGGCCACCCAAAGGGTGAGGCGCCGGTAGAAACGAAGGCGCGTGGGGCGGGGAGGGGGCCGGGTGACGGGCAGAGCGCCGGGGGAGAGTTGGGTGGGGGGGGATGGGGCCACCGGGGCTGAGGCGCCGGTAAAATCGGGAACGAAGGGCTGGCGCGGGGGAAGGCCGTGATGACGGGGGAGACCCGGGAGGGCATGGGGGGAGTGTGGATGGGCCCACCTAAGGTGCTGAGGCGCCGGTAGAAATCGTGGAAGCGCGCGTGGCGCGGTAGGAAGGCCGGGTGACGGGGGGAGCGCCCGGGGGGGAGGATGTTTGGGGGGGGAGGTGGATGGAGCCTTACCGGTGCTGAGGCGCCGGAGTCGGGGGGGGGCGCGGGGGCGGGAGGAAAGGCCCTGATGACGGGCAGGCGCCTGGGAGGGGGATGTTGGGAGGTGGATGGAGCCACCGGCGGGCGCCGGGAAGTCGGGGGCGGCGCGTGGCGCGGGGAGGAAAGGCGTGATGACGGGGGAGAGCGCCCAGGGGGGGAGGAGTTGGGGGGGGGTGGATGGGTTACCTGGTGCGAGGCGCCGGGAGTCGGGGAAAGGGAGGCGCGGGCGGGGAGCGGAAGGCCCTGAGACGGGGGGAGAGCGCCTGGGGAGGAGGATGTTGGGGGGGGATGGAGCCTTACCCAAGGGGCCAGGGCCGGAGAAGTCGAAGGAGTTGGCGGGCGCGGTAAAAGGTTTAAGGCAACGCCCGGGGAGGAGTTAAGGAGGTGGATGGAGCCCACCAGGTGCGAGGCCCAGGGAGGGGGCGCGGGCGCAGCGGGAAAGGCCCTGATGACGGGCAGGCCCCGGGAGGAGGATGTTGGGGGGAGTGTGGATGGATTACCAATGCCGAGGCGCCGGGAAACGGAAAAACCCCCGTGGCGCGGGAGGGGGGCCGTGATGACGGGGCAGAGGCCCAGGGGGGGGCATTTGGGGAGGTGGATGGGGCCCACCTAAGGGGGAGGGGGGAACGTGGAAGCAGAAGGCGCGGGCAGGGAAGGCCGTGATGACGGGGCAAGCCTGGGGGGGAGGATGTTTGGGGGGGGTGGGAGGGGCACTGGTGCTGGGGGCGGAGAAGTCGGGGGGAAAAAGGCGCGTGGCGCGGGAGGGAAGGCCCTGATGAGGGGGGGAGGCCGGGGGGGAGGATGTTGGGGGGAGGGGGAGGGGCCCCAAGGGGCTGAGGCGCCGGGAAAATCGGAAGGAGGGCGTGGCGCGGTGGGAAACGTGATGACGGGGCAGAGCGCCCAGGGGAGGATGTTGGGGGGAGGTGGATGGGTTTTTGGTGCTGGGCGGGTGAAAGGGGGAAAAAAGCGCGTGGCGCGGGGGGGGAAGGCCGTGTGACGGGGGAGGCGCCTGGGGGGGAGGATGTTGGGGGAGGTGGAGTTCCTTGCGAGGCGCCGGTGAAGTGAAAGGAGGGCGTGGCGCGGGGAACCCGGGCGGGGCAGAGCCCTAGGGGAGGGTGTTTTGGGGGGGGGTGGAGGAGCCACCAAAAAATGGAGGCGCCGGTAGGTCGGAAGGGGCGGTGGCAGGAAGGCCCTGAAGGGCAGGCCCCAAGGAGGATGTTGGGGGGAGGGGATGGAGCCTTACCGGTGCGAGGCGCCGGGAATTGTGGGGAAAGGGGAAGCGCGAGTGGCGCGGGGAGCGGAAGGCCGTGATGACGGGGGAGGCGCCTGGAGGAGGATGTTGGGGGGAGGTGGATGAAGCCACCCGGTGCTGAGGCGCCGGATCGGACAGGCGCGCGTGGCGCGGGGGGGGCCGGGTGACGGGGAGAGGCCCGGGAGGGGCATGTTTGGGGGGGATGGAGCCACCTAAGGTGCTGAGGCGCCGGGAGGTGGAAGGGGCGCGTGGCGCGGGGAGGGGGGCGTGACGGGGAGGCGCCCGGGAGGATGTTGGGGGGGAGTGGATGGGCCTTTGGGGGCGGGCGCCGGAGAAGTCGGGGAAAGGGGGGCCCCGGGGGCGGTAGCGGAAGGCCGGGGTGACGGGGAGGCGCCTGGGGGAAATGTTTGGGAGGGGGTGGAGCCCACCGGGGGCGGGGGCCGGTAGGGTCGTGGAAGGGCCGCGTGGCCGGGGGAGCGGAAGGCCTGATGACGGGGGAAGGGCCCCCGGGGAGGGGATGTTTGGGGGGGGAGGGGGAGGGGCCTTTCCTAAGGTGCCGAGGGGCCGGGGAAAATCGGGAAGGGGGCGTGGCGCGGGGAGCGGAAGGCCGTGATGACGGGGGAGAGCGCCGGGGGGGAGCATGTTGGGGGGGGGTGGATGGGCCCCACCTGGTGCTGAGGCGCCGGAGTCGTGGGAAACAGGCGGCTGGCGCGGGGAAACGGGAAAGGGGTGTGGGGGCAGACGCCGGGGGGGAGCATGTTGGGGGGGGGGTGGATGGACCGGTGCTGAGGCGCCGGTAAAATCGGGGAAACAGGGGCGCGTGGCGGGAGCGGAAGGCCCTGATGACGGGGGAGAGCGCCGGGAGGGGATGTTGGGGGGGGATGTTGGGGCCCCCCGGGCCGAGGGGCCGGGGAAAATCGTGGAAAGGGGAAGCGGGGGTGGCGCGGGAGCGGAAGGCCCCGGGTGACGGGGCAGGCGCCTGGGGGGGAGGATGTTGGGGGAGGGGGATGGGGCCACCGGTGCGAGGGGCCGGAGAATCGTGGAAGGAGGGCGGGCCGGGGCGGGAAGGGCCCGGTGACGGGGGAGAGCGCCAGGGGGGAGGATGTTGGGAGTGTGGGGGGCCACCCAAGGGGAGGCGCCGGTAGAATCGGGGAAAAGGGCGCGGGCGGAGCAACCGTGATGACGGGGGAAGCCCAGGGAGGAGGGGGTTGTGGGGTGGATGGGGCCCCCTAAGGTGCTGAGGCGCCGGGAAGTCGGGAAACCGGCGGGGCAGCGGAAGGCCGATGACGGGGGAGGCGCCCAGGGGGGGGGGGTGTTGGGGGGAGTGGGGAGCCTTTCCTGGTGCTGAGGCGCCGGGAAAGTCGGGAAAGGAGGCGCGTGGCGCGGGTAGCGGGAAAGGGCCCGGGGAACGGGCAGAGCCCAGGGGGGGAGGGTGTTGGGGGGGGAGGTGGATGGAGCCTTTCCTAAGGTGGAGGGCCGGTAGAATCGGGAAGGGGGGCGCGTGGCGCGGGGACGGAACCCTATGACGGGGCAGAGCGCCTGGAGGAGGATGTTGGGAGGGGGGATGGATTTACCTAAGGTGCGAGGCGCCGGGAAATCTAAAAGCGCGCGGGCGGTAGGGGGATGACGGGGAGAGCGCCCCGGGAGGAGGATGTTTGGGGGGGGTGGGGGGACCCAAGGTGCGGGCGCCGGTAGTCTAGCAAAAAGGGGCGTGGCGCGGTAGCGGGAAGCCCGGGTGACGGGGGAGAGCGCCAGGGAGGAGCATGTTGGGTGGAGGTGGATGGAGCCCCCACCTGGGCCGAGGCGGGAGTCGGAAGCGCGGGCGCGGGCGAACCGTGAGAGGGGGGAGCGCCAGGGGGAGGATGTTGGTGGGAGGGGGTGGGCCCACCTATGGTGCGAGGCGCCGGGAAAACGGAAGGAGGGGCGCGGGCGGGGAGGGGAAAGGGCCCTGATGACGGGGCAGGGCGCCTGGGGGGGAGCGGTGGAGGGATGGGGCCTTCCGGTGCCCCAGGCGCCGGAGCCGGAGCAGGGGGGGCCGGGGAGGGAAAACCCTGAAACGGGGGAGAGCGCCTGGGAGGGGGATGTTGGGGGGGTGGATGGAGCCACCTGGGCTGAGGCGCCAGAAGCGGGAAGCGGGTGGCGCGGGAGCGGAAAGGCCGGGTGACGGGCCGGCCCCAGGGGGGAGCATGTTGGGGAGGTGGATGGGCCTTGGGGGCGAGGGGCCGGGAGAAGTCGTGGGGGAAGGGGCGGGCGCGGTAGCGGAAGGGGATACGGGCAGGGGCCCGGGAAGGGGATGTTGGGTGGGGGGGGAAAAAAAGGGGGGGTTGGGGGAGGCCCCAAAAATTTTGGGGGGGAAAAAAGGGCAGGCCGGGAAAGTCGGGAAAGGGGGCGTGGGGGGTAGCGGAAGGCCCTGAAGGGGGAGGGCCGGGGGGGAGGATGTTGGGGGGAGGGGGATGGGCCCCCGGTGCCGAGGGCCGGTGAAGTCGGGAAAGGGGAACGCGTGGCGGGGTAGCGGGGGGCCGGGTGACGGGGCAGAGCGCCCGGGGGAGGATGTTGGGGGAGTGTGGAGGGCCCACCTGGTGCTGAGGGGCCGGGGAAAATCGGGGAAAGGCGCGGGCGGGGAGCGAAGGCCATGACGGGGGAGCGCCAGGGAGGAGGATGTTGGGGAGGGGATGGGTTACCAAGGGCCGAGGGGCCGGAATCGTGGAAAGGCGGGGCGGGGGCCGGGGTAGCAAGGGCCCTGTGGGGGGCAGAGGCCCCGGAGGAGATGGGGTGGGGGGTGGATGGAGCCCACCAAAATGCTGGGCGCCGGAAATCGGGGAAACAAAAAACCGCTGGCGCGGGGCGGGAAAGGCCGGGTGCGGGCAGGCGCCAGGGGGGAGCATGTTGGGGGAGGTGGATGGAGCCTTACCGGGCCGAGGCGCCGGAGAAATCGGGGAAAAGGAGGCGCGGCGCGGGTGGGAAGGCCGGGTGACGGGCAGGCGCCAGGGAGGAGGAGTTGGGGAGGGATGGAGCCCCACCTGGGTGGGTGAGGGCCGGTAGCGGGGGGGGGCGCGTGGCGCGGGGGGAAGGCGCTGACGGGCAAACGCCCGGGAGGGGGATGTTGGGGTGGATGGAGCCCACCTAAAGGGGCGAGGCGCCGGAGAAGTCGGGAAAGGGGCCGGGCGCGGGAGGAAGGCCTGATGACGGGGCAGAGCGCCTAGGGGGGGGGATTTGGGGGGGTGGATGGAGCCTTACCAAAGGGGCTGAGGCGCCGGGAGAAGTCGGGGGGGGCGCCGGGGGCAGGGAACCGGATGACGGGGCAGAGCGCCTAGGGGGGGAAAATTTGGGGATGGATGGAGCCCACCTAAGGTGCCGAGGCCGGAGTCGTGGAAGGGGCGCGTGGCCGGTAGCGGGAAGGCCATGGGGGCAAACGCCAGGGGAGGAGGAGTTGGGGGGAGGTGGAGGGGTACCCGGTGCTGAGGCGCCGGGAGAATCTGGAAAAAGGGGGCGTGGCCGGGGTAGCGGAACCGTGATGACGGGGGGAAACCCCGGGGGGGAGAGTTGGGGGAGGTGATGGAGCCTTTCCTGGTGCCGAGGGGCCGAGGGAATCGTGGAAGACGCGTGGCGCGGGTAGCGGGAAGGCCCTGATGGGGGCAAAGGCCAGGGAGGGGCATGTTGGGGAGGGGGTGGGGCCCACCCAAGGTGCTGAGGGCCTGAAATCGGGGAAAGGAGCGCGGGCGCGGTGGAAAGGGCCCTGATGACGGGGCAGGCGCCTGGGGGGGGAGGATGTTGGGGGTGGATGGAGCCACCGTTGAGGCGCCGGTAGAAGTCGGGGAAAGGGGGCGCGGGCGGGTGCGGGGGGAGACGGGGGAGGGGCCCAGGGGGGGAGGATGTTGGGGGGGGTGGGTGGAGCCCCACCAAGGGGCGAGCGCCGGTAAATCGTGGAAAGAGCGCGGGGCGGGAGGGAAGGGGGGTGACGGGCAGACGCCTGGGAGGATGTTGGGGGGGGGTGGGGGTTTACCAGTGCCGGGCGCCGGGAAAGTGGGAAAGAAGGGGCGTGGGGCGGGGAGCGGAACCCAGACGGGGCGACCCTAGGGGAGGAGATGTTGGGGGAGGTGGACCACCCGGGGGCTGAGGCGCCGGAGAAGTGAAAGGGCCGGGGCGGGGGCGGGCGGAGACCAGGCCGGGGAGGATTTGGGGGGAGGTGGATGGGCCCCCGGGGCTGGGGCCGAGAAGTCGGGGGGGCGGGGGGGGGTAGCGGGGCCGGGGTACGGGGCAGAGCGCCTGGGGGGGGAGATGTTGGGGGGGGTGGAGCCACCTAAGGGGCTGGGGCCCCAGAAGTCGGAAGGGAAGGCGGGGGGGGTAGCGGGAAAGGCCGGATGACGGGCAGAGCGCCAGGAGGGGAAGTTGGGGGGGGTAGTTTCCGGGGGCTGAGGCGCCGGGAAAGTCGTGGGAAAGGGGGCGCGCGTGGCCGGGGGAGCGGAAGGCCGATGACGGGGAGAGCCCAGGGGGGGGATGTTGGGTGGGGGTGGATGGGGCCCACCCAAGGTGCCCAGGCGCCGGGAGAAGTCGGAAAGGGAAAGGGGGCGGCGCGGGAGCGGAAGGCCGTAGACGGGCAGAGCGCCGGGGAGGAGCAGTTGGGGGAGTGTGGATGGAGCCACCTGGGGCCGAGGCGCCGGGAAAACGGGGAAAAAAGGCGCCTGGCGGGGGGGGAAAGGGCCCTGATGACGGGGCAGAGCGCCTAGGGAGGAGTGGGGGGGGAGGGGATGGGCCCACCAAGGGCTGAGGCGCCAGAAGTCGTGGGAAGGGAAGGGGGGCGTGGCGCGGGGAGCGGGAACGTGATGACGGGGCAGAGGCCAGGGAGGAGGAGTTTGGGAGGGGATGGGGCCCACCTAAGGGCTAGGCGCCGGGAAATCGTGGAAGGAGCGCGGGCCGGGGGGGGAAGGGCCCTGATGACGGGGGAGCGCCGGGGGGGGGATGTTGGGGAGGTGGGTGGACCACCCAAGGTGCTGGGGCCGGTAGTCGTGGGAAGGGGGGGGCGGGCGCGGTAGCGGAAGGCCGGATAGCAGGCGCCGGGGAGGAGTTGGGGGGAGGGGGATGGAGCCTTCCGGTGCGAGGCGCCGGGAAGTCGGGGGGAAGAGGGGGGTGGGCCCCCTTTGGCGGAAGGGGCTGGGGAGGGGGGGGGGAGGGAGTGGAGGAAAAATTTGGGGGTGGGGGGGGTGGCCCACCGGGCGAGGGGCCCGGTAGAAGTGGGAGGAGGCGGCTGGCGCGGAGCGGAAGGTTGGATGACGGGGGCAGAGCCCTAGGGAGGAGGATGTTGGGGAGGTGGATGGAGCCCACCAAATGCGAGGCGCCGGTAATCGGGAAGGGGAAAACCGCGGGGGCCGGGGAGCGGGAAAGGCCCTGATACCGGGGAGAGCGCCTGGGGGGGGGATGTTGGGGGGGAGTGTGGAGGGGGCCACCAAGGGGCGAGGCGCCGGTAGTCGTGGGGAAAGCGGTGGCGCGGGGCGGGAAACGGATGACGGGGGGCGCCTGGGGGGGAATGTTGGTGGGGGGGATGGGCCCCAAAGGGGCAGGCGCCGGGAAATCGTGAAGGGAAAGCGCGTGGCGCGGGGAGCGGGAAAGGCCCTGATGACGGGCAGAGCGCCAGGGGGGGAGGATGTTGGGGGGGAGGATGAGCCACCGGGCTGAGGCCGGGAGAAGTCGGGGAAAGGAGCGCGGGCGGGTAGCGGAAGGCCCTGATGACGGGCAGGGCGCCGGGGGGGAATTTGGGGGAGGTGGATGGAGCCCCCAAAGGGGGAGGCGCCTGGAAATCGGGGAAAAGGGGGCGCGTGGCGCGGGTGCGGAAGGGCCGGGTGCGGGCAGGCGCCCGGGGGAGGATTTGGGGGGGGTGGATGGAGCCTACCGGTGCTGAGGCGCCGGTAGAAGTCGGGGAAAAGAAGGGGTGGCGCGGGTGGGAAGGCGTGAGACGGGGAAGCCCCAGGGAGGGATGTTGGGGGGGGGGGATGGGGCCCCACCGGTGCCGAGGCGCCGGAGGTCGGGAAAGGGCGCGGGGGCGGGGAGCGGGGGGTGATGACGGGGGGGGCGCCGGGGGGGAGGAGTTGGGGGAGGGGGATGGGGCCCCCTGGGGGTGGGCGCGGTGAAATCGGGAAAAGGGGGGGCGCGGTACGGAAGGCCCTGATGAAAAGGGGGAAGGCCCCGGGGAGGATGTTGGGGGAGGGATGGAGCCCACCGGGTGCCGAGGCGCCGGGGAAATCGTGGGAAAGGGGGGCGCTGGGGCGGGTGGGAAGTGATGACGGGGGGGACCCAGGGGGGGAGGGGGTTTGGGAGGTGGATGGGGCCTTACCCAAGGTGCCGGGCGCCGGGAGGTGGAAGGGGCGCGGGCCGGGGAGCGGGAAAGGCCCGGTGGCGGGGGAGAGCGCCCGGGGAGGTTTGGGGGAGTGTGGATGGGGCCCCTGGTGCAGGCGCCGGGAGAAATCGTGGGAAGGGGGCGCGCTGGCGCGGGGAGCGGAAGGCCGTGGCGGGCAGGCGCCTGGGGGGGGGATGTTGGGGAGGTGGATGAGCCCCCCCTGGGCTGAGGCGCGTAGAATCGTGGGAAAAAGCGCGCGTGGGCGGGGGGCGGGAAACCCCTGATGACGGGGCAAGCGCCCAGGGGGGGGATGTTGGGGGAGTGAGACCTACCTTGGGCTGGGCGCCGGGGAAAATCGTGGGAAAAAAAGGGGGCGTGGCGCGGGGAGGGAAAGGGCCCTTATGAGGGGGGCCCTGGGAGGATTTGGGGGGGTGGATGGAGCCCACCGGGTTTCCGAGGGCCGGTAGTCGAAAAGGGGCGGGCGCGGGGGAGCGAAGGCCCGGGAAGGGGCAGAAAGGGGGGGGGAGGATTTTGGGGGGAGGTGGATGACCCACCTAAGGGGCGAGGGGTAGTCGGGGAAAAGGGGGGCGCGGAGCGGCCCCCGGGGGGGCAGAGCGCCAGGGGGGGAGGAGTTTGGGGGGAGGTGGATGGAGCCACCAAGGGGCTGAGGCGCCAGAAGTCGGAAGGGGGGGCCGTGGCGCGGGGAGGGGAAGGGGGTGATGACGGGCAGAGGCCCGGGGGGGGAGGATGTGGGTGGGGGGTGGAGGAGCCCCACCTGGGGGGGGAGGGGGTAAAATCGAAGGAGAAAGGGGGGGCGGGGAGCGGGGCCGATGACGGGGAGAGCGCCGGGGAGGATGTTGGGGGAGGTGGATGGATTTTCCTGGGGGCGAGGGGCCGGGGGAAAATCTGGGGGAAACCCCTGGCGGGGAGCGGGAAAGGCCGGGGGGGCAGACCCAGGGGGGGAGGATGTTGGGGGGAGGTGGATGGAGCCACCTGGGCGAGGCGCCGGAGGTCGTGGAAGGGAGGGGCGGGCGCCAGGAAGCCCCTGTGACGGGGGAGCGCCCGGGGGGGAAGTTGGGGAGGTGGATACCCAGGGGCGAGGCGCCGGAAATCGGGAGAGGGGGGGGCGCGGGGGCGGAAGGCCGGAAGGGGCAGAGCGCCCAGGGAGGAGGAATTTGGGGGGGAGGGGGATAACCCCCTGGTGCTGAGGCGCCGGGGAATCGGGGGGGAGCGCGGCGCGGGGGGAAGGCCGTGAACCAGACCCAGGGAGGAGGATTTGGGTGGGGGTGGATGGAGCCACCAGGGCTGAGGCGCCGGGAAATCGGGGAAAGGGGGCGGGGGGCGCGGGGAGGGGAAGGGGGTGACCAAAAGCGCCAGGGGGGGAGGATGTTGGGGGAGGTGGATGGAGCCCCCCAAACGGGGGGCCGGGAAAATCGGGGGAAACAGGGGGGCGTGGCGCGGGGAGCGGGAACCGGGTGACGGGCAGGCGCCTAGGGGAGAAAAGTTGGGGAGGATGGACCCACTTAAGGTGCTGAGGGCCGAGAATCGGGGAACGCCGGGGCGCGGGTAGCGGAAGGCCGGGTGACGGGGGAGAGCCTAGGGGAGGGGGAGTTGGGGATGGATGGAGCCACCAGGCTAGGGGGAGAAGTCGTAACCGGGGGCGGGGAGCGAAGGGCCCAACGGGGGAGAGCGCCCAGGGAAGATGTTTGGGGGAGTGGAGGGCCACCCGGGCGAGGCGCCTAGTCGTGGAAGGGGCGGGGTGGCGCGGGAGCGGAAGGCCGGGGAAAGGGGAGAGCGCCCAAAAGGGGGATGTTGGGGGGGGTGGATGAGCCACCTGGGCTGGGGCGCCGCAAATTTGTGGAAGGAGGCGGGCGGGGTGGGGGAAGGCCGGTAGGGGGCCCCGGGAGGAGGAGTTGGGGGGAGGGGGTGGAGCCACCGGGGGGAGGCGCCGGGAAATCGGGGAAAAGGCGCGCGTGGCGCGGGGCGGGAACGTGATGACGGGGGAGAGCGCCCCGGGGGGGGATGTTGGGGAGGTGGAGGAGCCCCACCTGGGCCGAGGCGCCGGAGAATCGTGGAGGAGGCGCGCGTGGCGCGGGGAGCGGGAAAGGCCGGGGGACGGGGAGAGCGCCGGGAGGAGGATGTTGGGGGGGGTGGATGGAGCTACCTAAGGGCCGAGGGGCCGGGGAAAACGTGGAAGGAGCGCGCGTGGCGCAGGGAAGGCCGGGTGACGGGGGAGCGCCTAGGGGAGGATGTTGGGGGGGGGTGGATGGAGCCCCCAAGGTGCTGGGCGCCGGAGAATCGGGAGAAGCGCGTGGCGCGGGGGGGAAAGGCCCTGATGACGGGGGAGGCGCCCGGGGGGAGATTGGGAGGTGGATGGGGCCTTTCCAAGGTGCGAGGGCCGGGGAAGTCGGAAGGAGGGCGCGGGCGGTAGCGAAGGCCCGGGTGACGGGGCAGAGCGCCTGGGAGGAGGGGTGTTTGGGGGGGGGTGGATGGCCCACCTGGTGCGAGCGCCGGAGAAGTCGGGGGCGGGCTGGCGCGGTGGAACTGACGGGGCAGAGGCCCGGGGGGGGAGGGGGGGGTGTGGGTGGAGCCACCTGGGCTGAGGCGCCGGGAAGTCGGGGGGAGGGGCGGGCGCGGGTACAAAAGTGAGCGCAGAGCGCCCCCGGGGGGAGGATGGGGGGGTGGGTGGACCCCAAGGGGCCGAGGGCCGGGAGAATCGTGGAAAAGCCGTGGCGCAGCGGGAAGGCCTGTGACGGGGGAGAGCCCAGGGGGGGAGGATGGGGGGAGGTGGAGGGGCCTTTCCAAGGGGCTGAGGCCCGGGGAGAATGTGGGGGAAAAAGGGGGGGCCGGGGTAGCGGGAAGGCCCTGTGCGGGGAGAGCGCCCCGGGGGGAGGGTGTTGGGGGGAGGGGGATGGAGCTTACCTAAAGGGGCCGGGCGCCGGAGAAGTCGTGGGAAGGGGGGCGCGTGGCGCCGGGGGCGGGAAAGGCCGGTGACGGGCAACGCCTAGGGGGGGAGGATGTTGGGTAGGGGGATGGAGCCCCACCCAAGGTGCTGAGGGGCCCAAAAAGTCGTGGAGAGGGCGCGTGGGGGGGTAGCGAAGGCCCTGAGGCAGAGCCCAGGGAGGAGGGTGGGGGGAGTGTGGAGAGCCTACCGGGCTGAGGCGCCGGGAGAAAACGTGGGAAGGGAAAGCGGCGGAGCGGGAACCGGGGGACGGGGGAAGCCCCCAGGGGAGGAATTTGGGGGAGGTGGATGGAGCTTCCCTAAAGGGGCCGAGGGGCCGGGGGAGTCTGAAAAGGGGGGCGCGGGCCGGGGGAGCGAACCGGGTGACGGGGGAGAGCCCCAGGAGGAATTGGGGGAGTGTGGATGGAGCCACCCGGTGCTGAGGCGCCCGGAGCGGAAAGGGAAGCGCGGCGCGGGGGCGGAAAGGCCCTGATGACGGGGGAGAGCGCCGGGGGGGAGCAGTTGGGGGGGGGGGATGGAGCCCCCTGGGTGAGGCGCCGGAGGGGTGGGGGCGCGCGTGGCCGGGGGGGAAAGGGCCCTAGACGGGCAGAGCGCCGGGGAGGAGGATGTTGGGGGGGAGGTGGATGGAGCCACCCAAGGTGCGAGGCGCCGGTAGAAGTCGTGGAAAAAGGCGCGTGGCGCGGGTAGCGGAAAGGCCCTGATGACGGGGGAGAGCCCTGGGAGGAGGGGTGTTGGGGGGTGTGGATGGAGCCTTACCGGTGCTGAGGCGCCGGGGAGTCGTGGAAGAGGCCGCGTGGCGCGGGGAGGGAAGGGCCTGATGACGGGCAGGGCCGGGAGGAGGATGTTGGGTGGGAGGTGGATGGAGCCTACCGGTGGGGCGCCGGGGAAATCGAAGGAGGCGCGGGCCGGGGTAGCGGAAGGCCCTGATGACGCGAGCGCCCAGGGGGGGAGGATGTTTGGGGGGGGGGTGGATGGAGCCACCAAGGGGTGAGGGGCCGGGAGAAGTCGTGGGAAAGAAGGCGCGTGGCGGGAGAAAGGCCCTGATGACGGGCAGAGCGCCTGGGAGGAGGATGTTTGGGGGGGAGGGGGTGGAGCCACCGGGCGGGCGCCGGGGGAAAATCGGGGAAAAGGCGCGCGTGGCGGGGCGGAAGGCCGGTGACGGGGGAGGCCCCCCAGGGGGGGGAGGATGTTGGGGAGGGGATGGAGCCACCAAGGTGCTGAGGGGGGTAAAATCGGGGGAGGGCCGTGGGCAGCGAACCATGACGGGGGAGAGCGCCCCGGGGAGGGGGAGTTGGGGGGATGGATGGACCACCGGTCTGAGGGGCCGGAAAACGTGGGAACGAAAGGGGGTTTGGGGCCGGGGAGCGAACCGTATGCGGGGGGAGCGCCAAAGGGGGGGGAAAAATTTGGGGGAGGTGGATGACCCTTTTTTTGGTGCGACGCCGGGAGAAGTCGTGGGAAAAAGGCGGGGGCGGGGTAGCAAGGGGGATGACGGGGGGAAACGCCCAGGGAGGAGGAGTTGGGGGGGTGGATGGGGCCACCTAAGGTGCTGAGGCGCCGGGAGTCGTAAAAGGGCGCTGGGGGGAGCGGGAAGGCCATGGGGGCAGAGCGCCGGGAGGAGGATGTTGGGGGAGGTGGATGGGCCCCCTAAAGGGGCTGAGGGGGGAGGTCGTGAAAGGGGCGCGCGTGGGGGTAGCGGGAACCCGGGTGACGGGCAACGCCAGGGGGGAGGATGTTGGGAGGTGGATGGGGCCCCACCTTGGCCGAGGGGCCGGAGGTGGGGAGGGGCCCGCTCGCGGGGAGCGAAGGCCCTGATGACGGGCAGAGCCCGGGAGGAGGGGGTGTTTGGGGGGTGGGTGGAGCCCTTTCCTAAGGTGCAGGGGCCGGTAAAATCGAAGGAGGGGCCGGGCCGGGTGCAACCGTGATGACGGGGGAGGCGCCGGGGGGGGAGGATGTTTGGGGGGGGGTGGATGGATTACCCCTGTTTGGGGCCGGTAGTCGGGGGGAGAGGGGGCGTGGCGCGGGAAAACCGGTGACGGGCAGAGCGCCCAGGGGGGGAGGATGTTGGGTGGGGTGGATGGAGCCACCAAGGTGCAGGGGCCGGTAAAATCGGGAAAAAAAGCGCGTGGCCGGGGGAGCGGAAGGGCCCTGATGACGGGGGAGGCGCCTAGGGGGGGGAGGATGTTTGGGGGGGAGGAGCCACCGGGGGTGAGGCGCCGGGAAGTCGGGGAAAGGGGAGGGGGGCGCGGGGAGGGAAGGCCCATGACGGGGCAGAGGCCAGGGGGGAAGGAGTGCGGGGTGGATGGAGCCACCCAAATGTGAGGTTTTTCGTGTAACTTTACGTGAATATAGGCACTCTTTATTTTGTTTAAACTTTTATCAAAAATACTTAATTGTTTTGATGAACTTGTTGTTAAATAGTCTTAAGGACGTTTAAGAAAAAATGGAATGATAATTTTGAAACATTTTTTCTTAAAAACCGCACCACAGTTTTTTATTAAATTAGAATCTGAGTATAAAGGACACATTAGACATTTGGTGCAGGTCTCATGTTCGTTGAAATGCCTGAGTTTTTCGAAAAATTGAAAAAAAAACTCTATAACTACAGTTGTGAAGATACAATTTGTTCTTTTTATGAAATGTGTAAAGGAAAAGTGATCTAATACATTTTTTTAAAATATTAGTTTTTTGTGTAACTTGGTTGGCAAAAATCAATGCCTGCTCCTACTCTTTAATGCTTTTCGTGAATTTAATTCCAGCTTCGTGTTAAAATATGTATTATTTCATTTCTTTGTTCGTTTCTAACTTTCCACTCTTTTGCTATATATTTGCAGATTAATCTTTTAGAAATTATTCAAAACCTATTTTAAATATAGGGAATAAAAATTGCTAGCTTTCAGGAAATCAGAGGAGTATACTAATAGAGACGGCACTCACGTTAATCCCAACGCTCTTATTCAAATTTCTAATTTTCATGGAGGGGGAAGCGCCATCTGGCCCCTGTTTGAGCCAATAGTGTCGAAGGGCGTTCTACCAATGGAGGTGGCATGTATTGACGACCGGGACATTTAAAATGAAGTTGTTTTCAAAATGGCGTCAAACAATGTTACATTATTTTATGTAAATACGCCAGGCAATTAAGAAAACTAAACACAGTGGATTTGAATCCTAAGTCACTGAATGGAATTGTCCAGGTATTGCAAAATAAAAAAGTTATTTTATAAACACAATATTTATTTCTAAATTATGTAAATAAATAAGTACAATATAAACAATAATACACTTTACAAAATAAATGTGAGCAAGTAATCAGACATAGATTTGATGATTTTGGCCGGCTTGACTCAAAAGATTGAAACCATGAATTTTAGATACAATTGTCCAAATATAACTAGTGACTATTACTTTAATATTGCATCATTATTAAAATGACATTCCAGCTATCAACACTCCGTCAAATTTCAGCCTATTATCAAAATTACATTAAGGTACAATACAAATGAATATTATTGATAAGTTTTATAACAAACAGAAACTTGCATCTGCACAAACAGTCACAAATCTGTCTTTTTTGCTTGCTTTCTTCAAAAAGCAATATTACATTAAACTGCATTACAAGAAACATGTTTTACCTCCTACTCTAGTACAAGTGATGAAATACAAAAAAATTATGCATGATTCTACTTCAACTTCATTAATCTCAAAGCAGTTTTGACTTGGTATGTTTCACTATTATCTGATATCACAGGCTACATATTTGTCCAAAAGCATGGCTAGTTGCTCAATGGATCGGATGAAAATCCAAAGGTCGATTTTTATATCCAGAATTACTCAACATTTGATACAGATATTGAACAGTTTTTCAATTACTAAAAAATATTTTCATGTCTTTCTCCTAATCATGTTATGTGACTAACGCACACAATTTCTGCAAAAACAAATATAACTAAATAAAAGCACTTATCATACCTGTAGAGATTATACCTACCAGATATCTCAAGAACCATCAGAAATATGTTTAGAAAAATAGCTAATGCTTCCTGGTAAAAATACCAAACTGTTATACAAAGACTTATACATAGTTCATAAGACAGACAGGGCCAAAACACCTGATAAAAAATTTACTGCAACAGAAACACCAAATGATTATCACTCAAAATACAATTTTTATTCAATTGAATCTCCAAAACTTCAATTTGCACATGTCTCAAGAAAGTGGTCCAGTTTGGATTTTACTAAATTACATATAGTAACTGAAGTGCTACAGAATAGCGCTTTCTCTGTGCTAAGTTTTCTAATTTCCTTTGAGTAGACTGGCTCTATGGTCTCCCCATCCTCTGCCAGCTGGCATCTATCGCCGCCCAAAATACATTTTTTGCCATTTTCAACTCTGATTACCAAATAGTAGAACTGAATATTATTTTAAGAGATAAAGAAGGTTAAAACCTTGTCTTAAATAGCAAGTTCATTGAAAATTTGAAACCATTAAAAAAAGGCGTTAAGCGTTACTGTAAATGCGAAATTGGAAGCTATTTTCAGAATCTATTGAGTTTTTTAAAAACTTCATTTGAAGTAATTTTAAGAACTTCCACTCACAAATTCAATAATGTATACAAATCCATTGAAATGTGCATATTAACGGCATGAGATATTGAAAGAAATAAAAACATTTGTGCAATTTTTGGGAAAACAAAAGAATACGCAAAAATGAACATTACATTATATTATATTAAACAGTACCATTACCACTATTCGTTGAAATAGTTTAAAGAAAGAAATTGAAGCCACCTTTGAGAAAATGGTGTTTGAGCTATTCTGAAAATGAGTAATTTTGAGCTCATTCTGAATAAAAAGTGTTGAGTTTTCAAGAAAATTTACTTTGACATTATTTAAAGTGTATACTTTAAGTAAATTATAATAATTGATCAGAAAATTTGGTTTGTTTTGAGAAAAATCTTCTTTGTCATTTTAAAATTCCAATAGGTTCACCGCAATTGCACAAAACTACTATTATTTACAAAACAATCTTCACACCTTAAATGAAGAACTATTTATACATCAAATTTAATTGAAGGAAAAGTCTCTAACTTCAATATTGTAATTGAAAGAAGTTGACGATAAAAACATTACACTCCTTAAAATTTCTGAAAATTCAGAGTTAATCTGAAAAATTGACCTTTGCCACCTTTATAAGTATTTTACTTTGTTCTACAAGAAATTAAAGAAAAATTTGGTGCCATTTTTTGAGAAAATTCTGAATCATTTCTTATTGGCTTCATAAAGTTCCTCTAAAACTAAGGGAAGGTTTTTAAAAATTTCTAACCTCTACTAGATACATATTGACAGGGTTTCTTCAATTTGAAAAAAAATTTACGCATGGTTTAGGCACTATGTTTGTTCACATACTAAGGTGACGTTTTGCTTCCAGTTGGTTGTTCGGCATCAAGATCCCACAAAACCGAGATTTTGACTACACCACGTGTTACAGGATTTTTTCTCTTCATTTAGCAACCGAGAACTCAGGAGAAATGTTGTCACTACATGCCGAGCAGATCCTGCAAATGAAATAAGGATGTTTAATTAAATTAACAACGAAAAAAGTTTTCTTATTACACCTTCTAGTTGCTAATAATAATAATAATAATAATAATAATAATAATAATAGAAACGTACACCTTTGTTGTGGTAAGCCTTCTATAAATGACCTGAGTGCACCCTCCAGAAACTCAGGACGCACATCAGCAAAAATTATGGGCTCCGCATTAAGTGCTAGTCTGTCTGCTGCAGTGAACATTTCAGCGTGAAGTGTCTCCATACATACATATCTCAACATTATGAGAATTTCCTGGCGGGCTAGATGCCAAAGTCAGATCCCCAATTGCCTTTAACCATTTCATACACCTGTAATAAAATTAGTACGTATTATTGAGCTATTATAGTTATATCAAAATCACCTTAATGTTAATATAGCTATTATAACTTATCAATTATGATGATTTTTAAAGCAACCAGTGCTTTCATGACTTCAATACATTGATGTTCATAATAATAGTGTTTATAATATCCTCGCATATAATTACATTATAAATTAATTTCATGTATTATTTATGAAATATACATACATACATACATACATAGTTAATTCGTCACTAAATAGTACATGAAAAAATTATTATAGAACCATGCTAAGCATTTCATATCGCTTACCTTTCAGGATCTCTTGGAAACTTAAAGAATTGCTGTTCACTCCTTCTATTTTGGTTGTATCGGCAATTGGGTACCCAACAACGCCTAAATTGGGGCATTTCGAGAAACACACAAACGCTAAAACACACAAAAGCTATGGCAAAACCGTTCAGATGAAACCGTTTCGTTTACACACAAAGCATGTTAATGATTGCCGGTTCTGTCCTGTAGATTCTGCGCGCCGCGCCTTTGGCCCCTTCTCTGACGCTATTGGCCCACGGAGGGTCCCGCATATGGAATTCGATTTCGAATCAAAGTTTGAAATTCAAATATATTTCAACAAGAACAGGCCGGGGCTCATCTACCGGCAGAGGACCGCAGGAAATATCACATTAAAATGCAACAAACGTGAACCCATGTTGCGCTCATGAATTTCGGTGAATTACGGGTTCCATTGTTGTGCCACGATTTATTTAGGTATCGTCAGACCGGCACGTCAGACCGCGCCTGCAGGAGCTTCTTGCCCGCCAGCTGAAACGGAGACCTCCATAGAGTTAGAATCGCAAAGTTTTCAAAAATTATATCAAACCATCCTTTCTTCCATAAGAACGCTTGTTAACTGTTTCAATTTGTAGAGCCCTAATTTTTGGAATATAGATGCCGGAATATTTTTTCTTAGAGTTTAAAACTAAGTTCTTTGTTGTCTTCCTAGTTTGCGAATTTGTATTTCTTCCAGATTTGGAAATCGGCAATTTTGCAATTCACTGAGCCTAAATTCAGGAATAGAGCATTTTAAAGAGTAATTTACCTAAAATGAGTCTTCAATTTTTAATATAGTTTGGGTGAGATTGGTTTCTAGGCGGTACTAATTTCAGATGGCTATACTTTCTCTTTCTAATAATCATAGCAAATAATATCTCTTTTTCACTTAATAATTTCTTAAATATTCAACCTTAACAAGCCCTGACGAAGGAACAATAAAGTTCCGAAACGTTGGCGAACTAAGAAACTTTTTTAATGAAATGACCAACAACCATGAACCATTCCTAGAATATACTTCCTCTATACTGCGTATGCAGTAGCGAGAAAATAAAAATTGTATGCATCAGTTTACAAAGCATTTTATTTTGATAAAAAGTTAATGGAATAATTCTGTCTGCATTGTGGTTGAATAATTTTGTTCGTATTTGTGGTTGCATGACATGAGATTTTTTTGATAAGTGAGATGCTCCTGTACCTTTATCTGGCATTACTCCTTTCTTATTTGCTTAGAATTATAAAAACTATTTCTTTTTGGTAGGAAATTAATACGTACTAGTGCACTATTGTAGAGATTTTTTTAATATTTCCAAGAGGGGTTACTAGGTGTAAGTGAAATATCTACGTTTGCACTTGTTTTTAATATTTCATATCGTAGTAATTACATCACGGTAAAAATAAGTACATGATTGTGGCATTATTACAATTTTAAATTTTATAACGCAGTGTCAAGGGTTTACGTATGTTGCCTTGTTCTTTTTTCACGACGTTTTTTCATTGTTGATAATGTGGTACAATTTTTTATTGCGATATGAAATTAGTACTTACAGTAATTGGTAAAAATATCATAGAATATTTTAGTTCGAATAGAGTATGCGGGCAACTGTCCTGATAAATGTTCCTGGTATTGAATTCTAAGTACCGAAAGAGGACTGCATGTTCCTATAGAGAAGAATAAACTTTCAAATAATGGAGACACTTGTGCTTAGCAAATGGCAACTAAGGAATGTAAAATATATTAAGAGCTTCCAGGAAATTCCAAAACATGGGGGCGTCAGTCCACCCTCTCCCTCCGTCTTTCCGGCTGTGACATCTTCCTTGTGGGCTTTCCGAGCCTTCCATCCGCCAGTGAGCTAATCTCCGGCAAGCCTTGTCTATTCGCCAGGGCAGGTGTCACTAAAGCTTTGTAAATGACATCCGTCTCGGAAAGGCCGGGCGTTAAGATTTACCTTCAGATCTGGAATTTGCAATGCTATAATAACGAATTAAAATGACTAAAAATTACTTCTAATTTGACGTTTGCTTTCAATTCGACAATGGATTTTGGTATAATATAATTTATTTACGGTCAGTAATGTTTAATTATTGGACTACAATGCTCAATAATAGCAACTTCAAATTGCCGTTAGAAGTCTAACAAAAACGTTGCAATTTCCAGATTTCTATAAAGTTCAGGCTTGCGATGCCGAATTGATTCGTTGCTTTTAAAAAAACGTTTCGTTAATTCGAAACATTACTTTATCCACAATAATGAAACAGTGATACGAGGGTACTATGATTTGTAAATCTAATTTTCACTCATTATTTTCTCAAGTGTACGTACTATAGAGAGAGGATGCATGTGTTTGCTACGAATTAAAATGCGTAGTGTGCAGAAAGTTACGTAATGGTGCGGTAAAATAATGGAATTGTTTTTACAGGAAAGCTGATATAGTGGATACATGCAAAAGAAAAATTGGATAAATTTGTCCAATATATGTAATATACTTCGCCTTACACGTTTTACAATGAGATTTCACGAACTGTGGGCCCTTGTTACTGTATTTAGTTAATGCGGATTATTGAAATGCATATAATGACATAACAGCCATATAGACGTACTTTTTAATATTTCAGAACTTGTCGGTCTTTATAATATCCAATAGTAAAATTTCGCATTTCCGGTATTTACAGAAAAGAAACACATTTTTGGGGAACTCTTGAGCAACAAACAAGAGACCCCAACTGTATGGTGTTATTTTTTTGTGTCTGAAATTTGTTGTTTTTTGCGTTATGATAACTTGATATCAAGTTGTCATCGCGTTTTGCGGAAAAATCCTGTATTTTCGATAATATTTTGAAGAGCGACAAAATTGTTTTTTCAGAAGTCTGGAGCGACAAAAAGCGACAAATCTTATGGTGTTATTTTTATTTATGTCTGTAATTAGTTGGTTTTGCGTTTGCGATGCTAACTTGATATCAAGTTGGCATCGCGTTTGCGAAAAATGCATTTTCGTTAATATTTGAAGAGCGACAAATTTATTTTGTAAAGTCTGAGCGACAAAAAGCGACAAATTCCTTTGCGGTGTCATTTTTTTATTTATGTCTGTAATTAGTTATTTTCTTGCGTTTGCGATGCGAACTTGACACGACTTTCGCTTTTTCACGTGTTTGCGAAAAAAATTGGCATTTCTGGTAATATTTAAGAGCGACAAAATTGTTTTTGTAAAGTCTGGAGCGACAAAAAGCGACAAATTCCTATGTGTTATTTTTTATTTATGTTCAATTAGTTGGTTTTAGTGTTTGCGATGCTAACTGATATCAAGTTGGCATCGCGTTTGCGAAAAATTGTATTTCTGGTAATATTTGAAGAGCGACAAAATCTGTTTTTTGTAAAGTCTGGAGTGACAAAAAGGACAAATTCCTTATGGTGTTATTTTTATTTATGTCTAATTAGTTGGTTTTCAGGTTTGCGATGCTAACTTGATATCAAGTTACATCGCGTTTGCGAAAAATTGCATTTTCGATAATATTTGAAGAGCGATAAAATTGTTTTCAGGTGTCTGGAGCGACAAAAAGCGACAAATTCCTATGGTGCTATTTTTATTTGCGTCTGTAATTAGTTGGTTTTAGGTTTATGATGCTAACTGATATCAAGTTACATCGCGTTTGCGAAAAATGCATTCGTTAATATTTGAAGAGTGACAAAATTTGTTTTTGTAGTCTGAGCGAGATGTGCAAAAAGAGCAAATCTACAGTTATTTTTTTTATCTCTGTAATTTCTTGGTTTTCTTCTCGTTACGGTGCCAACTTATGTCAATTTAGCGATCCGTTTTAATAGCAGGATCAAATTAAGAGCGACAAATTTTATTTTTGCGTAACAAATTAGCGACAAAAAAGCGACAAATTTTGAGCCTAGTTTCAATAATTTTTGAAAACTTTGCGATTCTAACTTTACGGAGGTGAAACGGAGCGAGGTGCCGCTTCAGAGTAGTGGCTTCGTACGAAATTGCGTTACAGTTTGGTAGATTTTTTTATGAAATAACCGAAAATTACTGCTTATAACTATTTGATATTAATTATCTTATATAAAGATCTTTGCCAGGTGAAAGGAATATGTTTGAACGGCGTATTCTTTCATTGCTTGCTCTTTGTGTTGTAAGTATCGATCTAGTGTGTTACTCTCTATATAGCAATAATGTGAAATAAATTAAGAAGCCTCAATAGGTTAACTTATTCTCGCTTTTGGAAAACTGCTTTTTCAAATAAAAGAATATAACCTGTTACACCTTCTATCCGAAACATAGGAACTTCATGCTTTACAAGGCTACAGCAGGAGCCTGGTATCCACTGAAGTACCTAACGCCAGTGGAATTTGTAAAATTTTATTTTGTGTCTCTCGCGCCAATATCTTCTAAACGTAGTGTTCTGAGCCTCAGTAAGCTTTCTTAGCTCGCCCGCGACCTTGATTTGCCTGATATAGCTGTTTGAAAAGGGGATTATAATTGTCAAGGGTATATTGAACATATGGTGAAAAGTGCTCAAACATAATCGATATGTTTATAAAATAGAATGTACATCAATACATTCACAAAAAATCAGCCTCTTAGGATAATGTTACAGAGATACGAGAAACGAGTTTTGCATGTTTTAATTTTTTCATGGGCATTTTATACATGGGCTTAAAACCCAGAGTATGCGTTAAACAAAATATATAGTGAGCAACAGAATCAATTTTTAAAATATAAAAATATATATGCCACATAAAAGAACGTGCACTTAATGAAAAAATCCAAGGAATATGCATTAATGCAAAATAAAAATGGGTATCTTTTGTTTTATTTTTGTTGATAAATTAAGTTATACACATTTCCTTTCGATATACGCAATCAGTAAAATACGCACTTCATGAAGTTCTAGTAATGAGGGTGCTACAATTACAATGCATGAAAGTATGTGCCAGTACTTCCGATTGTGATAAAATTGATCAATTATTTACTTTCCTTGCTCTAAAAGGAGAAATTTATGTGTGTCTTCTGAAAAATCATAATTTTCACAGAAATAGTGCTGGAAATATTGCTGACCGCTGTTAAAGAAAAAAGTGGATAAATCCAGTTTCTAAATTTAGAAAAATTCTTGAATACGTGGTGCAGTAGAATCCATGTTTTGTTGGTCCTGTTACCAAAAATTAATTACCTAAATGTGTCCGTCTGTCCGTCTTGAGAACGCTAGCCAAGCAACTTCTGAGTTTTTCTATAAAATTGATATTTCCCAATTGATCTGGCCAATATTGCGGACCCTTGAATTTGAAACTGATATTTTAATAATTTTCGGGGTACTTTAGATGAAGCTCCTGGGACATTTTTCAATTTTTCATGTAGTCTCCATCGTTTTTAATTAAATCTTGTTGTTATGTAGTGTGAGTGAGATTTCAGACAATGGTACAGGTCTCAATTTCGTTGACAACCCTGATTATTCGAAAGTTGCAAAAATTCAAAACATGTTCGGCGTTTTTCTACAACAAACAATTTGATGATATTTATTTCCTAATTAAATGTGTTAATTGAAAACAGTTGTTCAAAACAGGTTATGTTTATATTTCGAAAATAGGAGTATTTTTGACGTAATTTTAGATGAAACATAGGCGCTTTTAAGACCATTTCCAACCGTTTTCTCAGAAACGGGTTCAAATAATTGTTAAGATAGTGATTGTCCAATTTTTCGGAGCACTCTACATTTTCGGATATTGCAGAAAATGTTCGGAATTGTGAATTTACTTTTCGCTTTTCGTTCTTAGGCGTTGCCAGTTCGAAAACAGCAACGCAGAGGTTTCACAATTTTTCAAATTTTTCGCCTGTTTGGCCATGATGTACATAATATTTTGACGATTTACTAGTTCATTACTGTGTTTACGGACCTCAAAATACGTAATTCTATTGTTAACTTATTGTTAATCCTCATTTCTCTTTATTGTTGTCCCAAGACTTCGCATTCTCTCCTCCGACAGCTGGGGTAAGAGGCGATGTTTAGCGCTACGCGGGCGGCAGACACGTTGCCGTGTGATCGTTCGCATCAGATCACAAGAGCAGCGGCAGTTGCAAGAAACCAGTCGCAATAAGAGCACACAGCACTGGAAGACATACAGCACACACGATACATAAGCAAAGAAGTAATGTCGGCCCTCAATTTTCTGCTGTTTTGCTCTGTGAGATTTCTTCTTTAAATATCGGCAACCGTATCGACATCATCAGAATTTGATGCTTTGATCGGTAAATATTTCTAATTCACCTTTAATGGGTAAATGCCTCTGATTGTAAAGTAGTCAAATATTATTTGGAAAATAAAGACTTGCAGTTCTCTCACGGCGTGAATTTCTCCATTTGAGATTCATGATTAAAAATATTCGCAAATAGCATTTTTTATTAGACCCCATGTCACAATGGTGAACATTTTATTCTTAAATGCAAAGTATGTTTAGAAAAAATATTTTATCATAGCATATCGAGATTACATTTTAAGGAACCCATATATTTGCTAAAATTATATTTGGATAATTTAAAGCATGTATTGGACCTCCTGGTCTGTCTGAACCTGCGACGTAAACATACGTTTTGTCGCCTCGCCTGCCCTTCGAGGTAATGGTCACTGCCGACATTCGGGCTGATAGCAGAGGTCTGGCACACGAGTATCGGCCGCAGTGAGGTCACGAAAGGTCTCAATAACAATATTAATAGTCGCCAAAACACTACGTGCAATTTATGTTACTGGGAGCGAAACTAAACCTTTTTTGTGACGTCATGAATTGAAAATAACAAACTTTAATCTTGAATAAACTCGGATAGAAAACCAAACTCCCTGGATGCATATAGTTTTTCCAACGAAACCACTCTGCCCAAGTAAAGTTTCGTTTCAGAGGCAGTTTCGTTACTAGACAATAGATTTCTTTGCCGCGCTTCGGATTTTATTTTCGTTATGTACTTTTATTTCTAAAAATTATATTCATTACAAAAATTAAGCATTTAAAATACAATATCACTTAAATTAAATGTATAATTTTAAGGAAGAAGTTATTTAAATATATTTATTAAATCGCATTATTAAACAGGTGTGACAAAATAGTTTTAATAATATATTTCAAGGTATATTCTTTTAAGTGTAGCTTTCTTTAATGTCAGGGTATTATTTCGTGTGGTCTTTTCACACACTGGTGCATAAGTTGTTTTTGCTCTTCATCCACTGTTAAGAGGACATTAAAATTAAATTAAACCTCTTTTCCATGACATCATTAACCACATTCAGATTCTGGAGCTGTGTTTTAGTACTTTTAAATAAGAATCATCCAAAAATCCCAGAGATTTGTGCTACGATTTAGAAAGCCAATATCAACATCCAATTCGTTAATAAATTTAAACTTCTATGGAAAATCTTCTATTGTATTTGAAACAAATACAACAATGATACTTTTAATATTATAATTTGCAAATATTTATTAGAACACCCAGTTCAACCTTTTTAAATTATAAATTTGATTTGTCTATGAAATCAAAGAAAAATGTTAAATGAAAGTATTATTAATAAATAAATAAAACAATGTCATTAATTTTAAAATCTACCTAAGAGGAGGGAGCTGGAATAAATGATACATTTTTTCAGTGAAATACTCGTTTCAAATTTCTATGATGTTTGTGGATGTAATACTAACATTTTTATCAAAATTGCTAAATACTTGTCTCCTTGCATTTAAATACTACAGGATGATTGCAAATGCTTATAGCATTTGACGAAATTCCTTTACTTATTTTTTCATATTTCTCCAAACGTTTTAAAACATTAAATCTTTAAATGGAGCTCATCAAGCTTCTTCCAATCAAGCTCAACACACTGTCAGAAGAAACAAAATGTATTTCAAACTGTTCTTCCACACAGTTTACATCTGAAATTCCGAATCTTCGAAAGAATCTATACAAATACCAGTGGCATCAGAAGTTAATTGAGCCTCATCCTGTCTTTTTCCTGGGCTTAGGAGGGCAATGGGATTCGATTGGATTGTTCCTTAGAGAGGGATTCCTAGTCCGTAAAATAACTCGATATACTAGATAAATAATTTTTGTAAAAATACATACTTGCATTTTGAGAACAAATGTTCACTTAATAGAACATGTCTAATAAAAAATGTTAAACATAGAATATTTTGGAAATGAAACAGAAATTTTTTTAATTTCCTTAATAATAGCATTGGTGTACTAGCATTTCATTGGTTGTGTCATAAACTGACGTCGTTTGAACTTATTATGAATGGTTGACCTGCACTTCAAACTACAAAGAGACCAACGAATATGGTCTTTGCAATTAGTCGAAAGAACAGCTGCGCTGGAACTGATATCCATTGATAGACGCTGTAAGAAACACCGGGCCGCTGGAAACAATATAGCCTGCAAATGCACAAAAATTTGAAATAAGCCAGTATAATAACAAATACAATAACGTGAAATAAAAAGGTTAATTTGAATAACACTTATCGCTTTCACTAAATTATCCATCATTTAGTGTAAAGTTCCTTCAAAATGAGTAAACTTGTAATAATTCTTCAGTGTGGCCACTGAGAAAAAAGTTGGCATATTATTATACTATTTCAAGAAATTAAATGTAGCCAACTATTACTAGAGTAAACGTCTCGTACATAAAGGTTATTGTTGATGTATTCTTTAACAATTGACCCTTTTATTCACGCTTACTATCAACGTGAATTTTGTCTTTTATTAAGAAAATACAAAGTCGAACTAGTGATCTCTTCATATTTACATTTAATGAGATTAATAAAAAAAGAATTATTTTGCTGCTCGGAGTTCTGAAATTAAAGAACCATTTAAATGAATATATTTTAATAAAAAGTTATTCGATAATATTCGATAGCGCTTTGGTGAAATATCGAAATTTTTGATAGTATCGAATCTTATTGATATTCATCATCGAGGTTTAACGACATCTACTATAAAGCCGTCCGCATTCCTGACTGATCCGGCTTGAGTAGCCTCTTCCTGGAGTGGATAGCCGAAAGAGAAGTAAATGTGTTCAAGATCCGTCGACTGTAATGTTCAATCCCTTCAAATAAAACGAGTTTATTTCGAGGCAGCTCTTACAGAGCGATCTAAATCAAATGGATGTTCTTTGTTTTTAAGAAACATTGGTTATCTCTCAATGAATCCTAAATATCTTCCAAATTCCAAACTTTTACCTCTGCAGGCTTCTTATTGCAGAGGAGAGAGAATTGCATAAAATTCTCCTTCAAATTAAAAATTTCAAATTCAAATTCTAAGTAGTATATGACTTAGTGTAGGGATCACAGAATTTTGAAAATGTACACACTTTTCTTTTTTATCTATAGCACGTCATAAGCAGTATTTAACTGTTTTTTTACGTTAAATACATAAATATATTCTAGAAAACCTGGAGATAACACTTTACAAAGTCAGTGTCACTCTCTTTAACCAATTGTTGTATGCCGAGATTTTAACATTGGATTTTCTGGTCGAACCCAGAGAAAGAAAAACTTTCTTTCTAATTTAATTACACTCCTTCAATTTAGACACAATAATTACGTACCTACACGGATCACACAAAATTCGATGAAGTCAATTGATCAAATAATATTTAACAAAACTACTACTCGATATGAAGAACAAAGACTTAGGATTACAGTGACCACGATGCACAAATTCCACTTATATTATAAGAAATGTGATCACTGACAATAAATACCACTGTATGACTAGATTGTTTACAAAATACAAATAAACATTCTACTGATTACTTCATGCAGGAGCCATGGAAAGCGGTTTATAGTACCGTTGATACAAACGACATATATAATCTCCTTTTTTATCAACTCTTTATTACATTTTAACACATTTATTTCCAATTCAAAAAGAAACATAAATATTTTACAGAAAAGCAATTCTTGATAAATACAAGGATTAGGATCGTCGGTCCGGTGGCCGAGATCGCTAAGGCAGTAGTGATCTCGGACCGCAGGGTCGCGGGTTCGAGTCCCGCCTCGGGCATGGTTGTATTTGTGTTCGTCCTTTCACCTCTTATCATCACCATATCGTTTCATCCTCATAGTTACCATACCGTTAACGGCAATAGTGATCGCTAATGACCTAAGATATTGATGCGACCTTAAATAACCAATTAAAAAAAAAGGATAAGCACATCTTGTAAAAACAAGTTAGAATATGGCCTTCATTTCTGAACGCTATAACGTACCCAAATGCGTCCTTATCTACTGGAAAAATACAAATCAGTTACGAAAGTCATAAGAGGCTAAAATCATGAAAAACGATGAGGATATTTTAAACTCAAATAACAAAACAAAAGCAATCTGGGGTATAAAAAAATACGACCAAATCAACTAGAAACCCTATAGAGAATGTCGTTTTAAAATATAACGATATAAATGTGAACGATCCGGCAACAGTGGCCTCCGTCTCTTTAACCTATCACTTTCGGTTGCCGCCGATCTCACTTCAAGGGTTTCCAGCGTATACGGAAGTTGTTCGGTTATTCAAGTATCTATGACGTCATGGGATTTGCTGATGGCCGTCTCAGAGGGAAGGGAGGGGATACTGAAACGAAGTGCGTTTACCACAGACCATGGAGGTGTGAAGGTCATCTGTCAAACAAATTAACACTTCATTTTCCTCCTTGCGTCTCCCTGCACCTCGACACAGGGCCCTCATACAGCCTCAAGCACATAATAACAGCTTTAAACTTGCTTTCGCGTTGTCAATTTTCCAATTCTCAAAAAAACTTAATGCATGAAGTAATTGACATTTACTATTGAGATGCTTGTTAATATTTAATGAAATTTGATTTGCTGTTTAACATGCTACTTGACTGATTTTATAAGAGACATGGAATTTTATGTGAAATTGAATCAACTGTGCAAAGACTCGCTGCCTATCGAAGGCAAAATCAGTTACGCGCCGTCGTCTTTCAGCTGTATACTTTAAGTTACGCCGGCGGAACAAGCCCCCATTCTTATTTGAGGCATTTTCGTTGTAATCCATACGAAACACAGTGTCTCTGGCAAATTTCATGTCAAACCGTGTATCCAGCATGATGAGATAGTTTAATAAGAAATGGACTAGGAGCCAGGAATTATTTGAAAAGTAATGAAATTATCAATAGAGAGTAGACGAAAAGTTACAGATAATTACTTGTGTTCATGTAGTTCTGAAACAAAATACTACAAACAGAAATGTAGTATGGGGTTCAAATCCTCTGAATGGACTCCTCCGACTCTTCGTTACTTGTTCAACAATTATTAATGAACGAATTAAAAAATAGTAATTAAATAAATAAATAACAGCTCAATGCAAAGAAATTATTTCATGAGTTCATAAAAAACGAAACGAAACTGTCTTTTAAGATCGGTTTTATCTCTGTAACGAAATGGAATTATAAGAGACTCTCGTTTCGTTACCATTGTAATAAAACTAAACTCCTGCAAAAAATAAGTTTACAGCGGCGCAGAAACGAAAGGTTTAGTTTCATTTCTGTTGCCATCCTGGTTCCAAGTTTATCCAATTACTTTGGGAGTCTGTATATATAATAAATTTATTGTTGTTAATAGTGATATATCTTGAGTTTTTCAGTATAGCATATGCTTTTACAACAAAAATTGAACAAATACCTTTGAGTTAAATATATTCAATATTATTACAGTTATTAAAGCACAACCTGAACCATGCTTCGTTTTTGAACTATCTGTGAAGACACTTATATAATTTTCAAAGCTTGTTTTTAATTTCGTTGTAGAGGGATTGATATATTAGTGGATTAGTATTCTTCTTAGAGTATATGCATAGATCTTACAACTCTATTTTAAAGCTAAACTAAGGCAGATTCTTAAGAAATATAATATTGAATAATGGAAACTGTATTTTTGAGGAATTGATTTAGTAGGTAGTAGACTGGTTTCAAGATCTTTTCAATGTGATTTGAAATATTATTTAGTGCTATATTTTCACCGTACCTAGTGGAAATACGTTGCACATGTTAAAAAGTAGACTGAGATACTAAGGCAGGTGGAAGCAAATTTACTGTTTGATGTATGGTTCTTCATTAGCTTCTGCAAGGATACTTGAGATTGGACTGGTTCTATAAGCACCAATTGCAAATTTTAAACAAGTCGATTGAATTGTATTGAGACTGTTTAAAATTGTTAGATTGGCTGATTGATATACTACAGATCAGTAATCAAGCTTAGACTGTATAAGAGCTTTGTACGAAGACAGAATTATATTTTTGTCATCTCCCAATTAGAGGCCAAGTGATACTCTTTATTGTATTTTAGTCTAGAAACATTGATTTTACTCTTATGGTCTCATGTTAGTTTGCTATCATAAATCATTCCTGAAATTTTGATTTGGTTTGAGGTTTAATTATTTTGAACCATCTGAACTAGATTTATGGTTTGGGCGTCTTGATTTTTGAAAAGTATACATTGTGTCTTTTGTTTTTGAGAAGTTGAACCCTGATTTGTCAGCCCATTCTTGAATATTATTTAGACTATTTTGTACATTTTATGGATGTGGCTGATATTTTTCCTCCTATTAATATTGTGATGTCACTGCAAACAAGTATATCTTTTATTGGTCGAGGAATTAGATTTTTATTTCACCTATAAAAGAACATGAAATAGAAAACACAGCATGATCATTGAGGAGGCTGTTGCATGTTTTATACTATCTATCAGATAAGATACTAAATTTAACATTAATATATCTTTTCTTCCATGAAGTTGGAAAATAAAGAGTAATGTATGTCCATCTATTCCCTGAGAATGACGATCTGTTAGGACATTTTTGATGATGTGAATAATGTAGGTTGGGAGTTCCAGCTTTATTAGTTTGTAGATTAGTCCCGGGTGCCAAATTCTGTCAAATGCTTGAGTGATGAGGCTTAACATTTTGAAGGGGCTCTAATCTTTTAATCAGAGCGTAATCCGAAGTGTCATATCTCCATTATCGTATGTTTTCTAGTTTTACGTGCTATTATATTCTTAAGACACTTCTCCTCATGCAGTAATACATTTTAGGGATCAGAAATTGCATTTTCTCTATTGATATGTGTCCAGAAACCACTGAATCATATGCGACATCATCACAACTACATTAAGCTGAACATTCTATTCTTTTTCCCTTCTTGAAAAATTGCTTCATTAAGTCAATTCACTTTGAAATAGACCCTTTAATTATCATATCTTCATTATCGTTCCTCCTTTTCTACGAATCAACAACTTGCTCATTTCATCAGTGAGAAAAACACATCACCATCGACCTAGCAAGGTTTTCGTCTGAATCGTCCACATATCATTCAAGTCTGTGATAACATCCCGGCTTTTCCTTCACTGAGTTTCATTTCCTGGAACTGCGGCCCTCGCCTGCACTTTCCACTGTGCGTGGGGATTTCGTCCGTCAGGCGGCTTTGACTCATACTGCTTGCCTCGCGACCGGCATTTGTCACCGAGGCGAGCGTCCTATGGTATTGTCTCGTGCTGCAGTCACAAGACTGCGTTATCGTCCTTCGTTATCTTTATTTTTTTCAGAAATGCATTTCCTTCCTGTTCAGCTGATCGTCCTGTTCACAGAGTTAAACTGAAAACAGTATTATTAACCTTAGGGAGGAGTATATTCATCGTAAGTTTTCATTAGACCCTATTCAATTTTTTAAACTAACTGTGAAAGGTATTTTAACTTTGTTTGACAATACTTTTATTACTTTTCGTACTCTACAGAACCTCTTAACAGGCTATGAATTGAGTGAAAGGGGATCTATGTTCATTTCTTCGTACTTCTAAATTTCAAAGACCTATGGGGTCCAAATTCATCATGACGGAAGCGTGAATGGATGCTGGCTTTTAAATTTGCAGATTTACTGAAGTTTAAAAATGGTAAGTTTAAAAATCGCAAATCGCAAGGTCACGCAAGGTAGAAAGTGTAACTTGGAATAAAATTATTGGTGTAATTATGATAGGAATTCGGTAGCTGGATCAGAGCATCTGATGTCATTGCAGTGCTTCTGACCGAGAGTTCTAATTTCGAGTCTCGACGATGACAGGTTTTGGACACAACTAGATAGTGTTCAAACTAGGTCGGATTCAGCCGCTGTCTGAAGAGAATTCTAGCGGCCGGCTGCTCGGTAGTTTCCGCGGTTTCTCCGATCAACACCACGCGAATGCCGGAGCAGTACCCTACCAAACGGGCCACGGACCGTGCGCGATCTGTCCTTCCCTTCCTTGTCCTCTCCTCTCCATTACACACACTTACACTAACATGCACTACACCACATATTCCGGGAGACCGGTCGGGAGCTTAGAGCTTGTCCGGCTGGGGCGGTGTCCGCTGGTGGGAGAGTCCTGGTTAGGGGAACAGCAGCCGACGGTAGATCGGCACCGGATCCGCCATCCAGCGGGGAAGATCACCGCCATCTCCGAGAAAAAACATGCACTATACTTTCGGGAGTAAGACCAAGCAGTTGACGCGCCCGGAAACACAAACAATCAATCAATCGAAGGATTAGGAAACTGTGCGAAAACCCTGATCGAGATGGGAGAGGTGGAGGAAGCGTCAAGGCCAGAACGAGCGCAGTGGGAGTGAGTTTTCCTGCTCCAGCGCCGGTTGGTGCGAATGAAGGCCGCGTGCTATAACGCGTCGGTGCGTCGAGCTCATCAGTGCAATGAGCCAATCGTAATTATAAGAACGATGCAGTGCGATGAAACAATCAAATGAAGCCTGTAACGCATTGATAAATTAAAACCGGGAGCACCTATAAATGAAATTTTTGGACTAGACTATTTCATCGAATGACATAGATTTGCGTGAGAGTTTTCATTTTGATTTTTATTAGCGAGTTTGATTGATTGATTGATTGATTAGTGAACCCACGCGCGTCAACGGTTAAAACCAATTGTCCGTAAATGAAGTGCACGTTTTATCGCGGGAAGTGGCGGTGATCTTCCCCGCTAGATGGCGAGATCTGGCGCCGACCACCGTCGGCTAGTGGGGTTTCCTAACCAGGACTCTCCCACCAGCGGGACACCCTCCAGCGACAAGCTCTAAGCTCCCGACCGGTCTCCGGAATATGTGGTAGTATAGTGCATGTTAGTGAAGTGTGTGTAAGGGAGACGATAGGACAAGGAAGACGGACGGAAAGACCGGGCTCGTTCCATGGCCCTTTTGTATGGGAAGCATTTCCCCTACTGTGCGTTGACTGTTACAATTTAAATTCACTGTCATCTGAAATCATTACTTCTTAAAACACCTTCCTTACGAAAGTTCAATGAAATCTGAAATGGCATAACTTTCGCAATAGACAACACTTGTCAAAACCAAGCATCCCAATTCGTTGGCCGAGATCCTAAGGCTGTAATGTAGTGATCTCGGACCGAAGATCGTGAGTTCGAGTCCGCCTCGGGCATGGTTGATTTGTTCTTCACCTTATCATCACCATATCGTTTCGTCTTCACAGTTCACTATAACATTAACGCCACAGTGGTCGCTAATGGCTAGATGTTCATGCGACCTATAAAACTATCAAAACAAAAATCTCACTTTAAAACCGGATATAGCCGGACTGTCGCGTGTTTGTAAGGGATGGATCGTACGTTACTTTCAAATTCTTCAGGGTTTCTACAATTTTTAAGTTTCTTATTTTCATTTTCCAGTATCTTTTCCCATTTTTATTTCTCGCCTTATCAATTCTTGGTGAGAAGAGAGGTATAGTGGCGTAAAACGAGCGAATTTCTCAGAAAACCTCTTATAGCTGGTGTAGCGTCATAGACTTGACTCCTGCTCCAGAGAGACAAGTTCCAGGTATGGGGATGAGGGGCAAAATAGGCTCCGAACAAAGACCAACCCTTCAGGTAAGTCCAAAGGAAGGGCTTGGAGGTGCCGGGTGCAAATTGCAACGGAAAAGCAGGCGCCTCAAGACGAGTGCGTGGGGAAAGATGACGCAGGAAGTCATGTGACTCGAGCATATAAGGCTGTGCAGAAGCCCTGGGTTGGGAACATTTCTGGTTTCCTCGCGGCACAACACCGCAAAACTTGTCCGGCCAAGTCTGGCGCGGAAGTGCTGTAGGCACGTGTAGGTGTTCGAGTCTCGAGCACTGTAGTATGCTTGATACTCGGGGCAGATTGTCTGCCGAGGCACACCAGGTGCCATTTGCGATTGCCGAGTTGGCTAAACGCAGGCGCGGCGCAAGCGCTGTTGGGAGCAGGGCTGCTGCAGGTGAGCTCCGACAAACACCTTAGAGTGAGGTCTGTGAATAGTGTATAATAATTTATAAATAACTTGAAATACCCACTCGTGTCTGTTCCTTTGTGGTGAGTCCTCACTCACGACGTTACACTGGTCTCTGGTAACGAAAAAGTGGATAAGTCTTGTTGCTAAATTTAGAAAAAATCCTCTTAACTCGTGGTGTAACCTAAATACATTTGTGTTGTTTCTTGATACAGAAAAATCGATTGACGGCAATACATCCGTCTGTCCTTTATGAAGAACGCTAGCGGCTAATGGGTTCAGCCGATTTTCTCAAAATTGATATCCCCATCGTTCTGGTTGATGTCGCGGCTCCTAGAATTGGAAACCGATATTTTAATTTTCAGGATACCTTCATTAAGCCCATCGGATATTTTCAAATTTAAAAAAGGGTCCAAATTCTTTGATTAGATTTTGTTGTAAAATAGTGCGAAGGAGCTTTAAGAGAAACCGGTAGCGGTAGCTCAGTGCATCAACTGATGTCACTGCAGCGCCTCTAACCGGGTGGTCCTAGGTTATACTCCTCACGGCGGCAGGATTTTCGACACCAGCTTCATAGCTGGATCGAATTCAGCCACTGTCTGGAGGAGAATTCTAGCGACCAGCTGCTCTGATCAGTAGTTTTCCGTGGTTTCTCGATCAACGCTCAGGCGAATGCCGGAGCAGTACCCTACCAAACGGGCCACGGACCGCGCGCGATCTGTCCTTTCCATTCCTTGTCCTATCCTCTCCCTTACACAATCACTCCACTAACATGCACTCACACCACATATTCCGCGAGGCCGGTCAGGAGCTTAGAGCTGTCCCGACTGGGCGTGCCTCGCTGTGGGAGAATCCTGGTAAGGAAATCCTACAAGTCGACGCTAGGTCGGCGCCGGATCTCGCCATCCAGCGGGGAAGATCACCGCCATCTCCCGAGAAAAAACATGCACTACACTAGGGACTAATGGACCTGAGGAGTTGACGCGCCCGGAAACACGAAAAAACAACCAACGAACTTTAAGATAATGATGATCATTTATATCCTCGATTTTTTCTCGCTAGCTTTGAGCGTCAGGGCCCCTGCTGCCCCCGACTCGGATCCACCACTTCCGCCTCCTTGGCCCCTGTTCGCGAGGCTACGCTGAGCGAATTGCCTCGACAGCAGTTCGTCTTACCCTGCAACCGCCCACACCCCTTTGCTCGCGTCGGCTGAGGTGGCTCAGGGCATCAACGGACTTTACTGTACTGTCTCTGACCATACGGTCCTCGTTCGAGGCCCTGACGCTGGCAGGATTTTCGACTCTACTTAGCAGCTAGATCAACTACAGTTGCAGGTTGGAGAAAATTTCGCGGTCGGCTGCTCTGATCGGTAGTTGTCCGTGGTGCACGTGATGCACTACACTCCACACATCTCGAAAGATCGACCGGAGCGGTAGCTCGGTGCATCAATCGATGCCACTGCAGCGCCTCTGACCGGAGGTCCTAGGTTGCACTCCCCACTGCGGCAGGATTTTCGACACTAACTTTCAGGTAGGTCAGATTCAGTCTCTGTCTGGAGAGAATTCTACCGGCCGGCTGCTCTGATCGGTAGTTTTCCGTAGTTTCTCCGATCAACACCAGGCGGATGCGGAGCAGTACCCTACCAAACGGGCCACGGACCGCACGCGATCTGTCCTTCCTCTTCCTTGTCCTATCCTCTCCTCTTAACATACACTAACATGCACCACACTATCACATATTCCGGGGACCGGTCAGGAGCTTAGAGCTTGTCCTGGCTGAGGCGGTGCCCCTGATGGTGGAGAGCCCTGGTTGGAAACCCACTAGCGGACAGTAGGTCGGCGCGGATCTCGCCATCCAGCGAAGAAAGATCACCGCCATCTGCCGAGAAAAACATGCACTACCAAAGCAGTTGACGCGCGGAAACACGAAAAACAATCAATCAATGAATTGAAAGATTGGTCGGAGCTTAGAGCTTGCCCGTTGACGGAGATACCTGGTTAAGGAAAACCACGATAGTCGACGGTAGGTCGGAGCCGGATCTCGCGGGGAAGATCACTGCCCCTGTCCGCGCAAACACAATCACAACACGTAACGATACTAATGACCATAGTAGTTGACGCGCACGGAATCACTTACAATCAATTAATCAATCGAACAAACAATGTGGTGTCCATCAAAGCTGAACGTAAATTTGTTGCGCGCTCCTTAACACAAGAAAGCCCAATTGCATATTTGGGCCCCTTTTCCTTTGAGTGTTTTTATTGACACGACAATTTCACTACCAAACGAATATATCGACCAGGTGGCTCAGGGCCTCAACTAATGTCACTGCGGTGGCTCTGACCAGCAGATCGTAGGTTTCGAATCCCGACGGTGGAAAGATTAGCTAAGTAGCTCGGGTTGAATTCAGTCGCGGTCTGCGGAGAATTCTAGCGGTCGGCTGCTCTGATCGGTAGTTTTCGTGTTTCTTTCTTCGCTCAGCACCAGGCGAATGCTGGAGCAGTACCGAACAAACGGGCAACGGACCACCTTCCTTCGTCCTTGTCCTATTCTCCTATTCCTTGTCCTTCACTTTCCTTTCTCCTTTGCCTATCCTCCCCTACACACACACACACTAACATGCACTGCACTACCACATATTCCGGGAGACCGGTCGGGAGCTTAGAGCTTGTCCGGCTGGGGCGGTGCCCACTGGTGGGGGAGTCCTGGTTAGGGGAAACCCCACTACCCGACGGTAGGTAGGCGCCGGATCTGACCATCTCCAAGGGAAAGGATCACGTAACCGGCTGTGATTAAATGCATGCACTACTCTTACGGGACCAATAACCTTAGCAGTTGAAAATAAATAAAGTAAATTAATTAAAATTCTGCCAAGAAATGAAATTATAACTTAACCTGATACAGTTGATAAATTCAGTACTGATTTAATGTGAAAATATTTATACGGTCGCCGATTACTGAGAGCCTCTTCGCTAAAGTGTCGTATATCAATTTCCCAAAACGGCGGATCAAAAGGACGAACATCCTAGAAAGTACAATTGTTCGTTTCGCAAGGCGACGGAGCCCCTTTCAAAATGTTTTTTTCATTTATTTCTTCTTGGCCTGAAGGCCCTCAGCATCCGCGTACGATACAGTGATGTTACATGAATTATATTAACATTGATTGAAAAAGTATAGACTTGAATAGTGAGTACATGTGAATTAAAATGTGAAAAGCCACATCGGATAATGATAATCAAGGAGGGTCGAAGAACTGTCGCGGTAGTTTTCCTTTAGTCTTGTGGTGAGGATTTTGTTTTCCGATTTTGAAATGTACGTCTGAGGAATCTGGGAATTTTAGGATAGAAGGAGAGGATAGGAGGGGGAAATGGACGGAGATAGGAGTTTCAAAATTCAAATTTATTGCTTATTTATTTTTTAAAATGATTTTACTACATGGGAGTTTCTGTTTTATTCTCCTTTCAAAATTCAAAATTCAAAATTTAAGTAGTATATGTAGTGTAGGCATCACAGAATTTTGAAAATGTGCACAATTCACTTTTCCCATAGCACGTCATAGCAGTTTTTAACTGTTTTTGACGTAAAATAAATAAATAAATAAATAAATAATGCCGAGTTCGTTATGTAGCTGGGAGTTGGTACAAACCATGGAGCTTTAGTGATGGTTCGAGGAATTTATTTGGAAAACCTGCTTTTTTGATGTTCGTTACGAAAGGCGACGGGGCCCCTTCAAAATGCGAAGGGGACGGTGCCCCAGGCTCCTTTGCGGCGGCAGCTGCGTGCAGTGGATCCTGTTCCTGAGCGCTGGAACGCCCCAACAGAGAGCGTCTAAGTGCCTTGACCGATAAGGCAACGTTACGACAATTTATTGCTAGGAGAGACCATTTCGGTTTTTCCCTACATCAAAATCAGCTGAAAAAGGGCCAAACTATCATTTATAAACGTCTTGGTATTTTTTATTTTTTTTTACGTCAAAAACAGTTAAAACTCGATGACGCTAGGGGAAAGTAATTTTGGCACATTTCAAAATTCTGTGATCCTACCCCAAGTCATATACTACTTAAATTTAATTTGAAAGGAGAAAACAAAACTCCATGTAAAATTATTTTCAAGGATAAAAAGCAATAAATTTTAATTTAAAGGAGAAAATAAAAACTCCAGTAATAAAATCTATTTTAAAGGATAAAAAGCAATAAATTTTTAAATTTTTGAAAGGAAAAAAACAAAAAAAACTCCAATTAATAAAATCTATTTTCAAAGATAAATAAGAATAAATTTTGGCCTTATTCTTCCTACGGAAACATGGAAACGATAATTTGAATAATTAGATTTCACTTGAATTTGTGAAAATTCAGTGTCTCATTAACATTGCAAGTTAATGGATTAAAAACATTATTAATCAAAAAATTAAAACTGATAATTGTTACTATGATTATTTCTGATATTGATTACTTTTTTTACTTCGTTTTTTTTAATTCAAGTATTAAGTTTGGGCAAAAATTAAAAATAAAATAAACTTTAGATATAGTATTCCCTCCCCTCTCTCTCTCTCTCTCTCTCTCTCTCTCTCTCTCTCTCTCTCTCTCTCTCTCTCTTTTTGTCATAAGACTGGCATAAACGAATAGTTTCAATTAGCAAAATGATGAAACAAAAATCAATGTAGTATGTTCTGAGTTTTGATACGGCATGTTTAATAACTAAATATTAGTTTGTTTTAACATCAAAATATGACAAAATAAATAACTATTTTATAATTTCATGTGGATTAAAACATGCAAATATATGGAAAATGTTACATTAATTGATTAAATTACAGGAACTATCAATCTATTAATCAAACGACGAAATTAGTAATGATTTGAAAATATTTAGCATGATCAAACCAGGTGTTCCCAACATTGATATTTTGAACATACGTAACCAAAATGTTATGAAAAAACTAAAAATTTGAAATTTAAACATTTATTAGAAGAAAATACATTGTTAAAAACTACTGGTGGCCTTTCTACAGCGATATACAAACATACGATTAGTGTGCATATGTATAATACATCTTCCCTGCGGATGTCTTTCCCCTTTTAATTATGGGACAGTTTGGTTTTCAGTCATCGAAGTATTTCTGAGCAGTCGTATCCAAATGGCCATTCGCCCACCACGCTCGCTGAGTTAATGATTCGACTGATAAGGCCAGGTTCCAAGTGTAGGCATGTTTTATCCAGGCGGTGATCTCCAGCCGCTGGATGTCGAGATCCGGTGCCGACCAGGTCCCGGGTTTGCGGAATTTCCCAACCAGGATCTCCCACAGCGGGACCCCAGCCGGACAAGCTCTAATCATCCGACATATGAGTACTGTAATGCATTTAGATAAGTAAGAGATGAGGATGGACAAGGAAGGGGAAAAGGGAAAAATCACGCGGGTCCATGGCCCGTTTATTGGTACTGCCCGGGACGCCTGGGTTTATCGGAGAAATCTGGAAAACTACCGATCAGAGCACGCTCGCTAGAATTCTCCAGACAACGACTGAACCAACTGGCTAAGAAGCTAGTGTGGAAGATGCGTGGGGAATGTAACCCCTCTCGGTGAGAGGTGCCGCAGTGCTTAGTTGATGCCCCGAGCCACCCTCAGCCTGTTTGTCCGGTTGGGAAGCGCGGTGTTTCTGAGGGCACAGGCAACTTCCCCGTGCCACTCGACTTCCCCCCCAAACCACCAGGATTATCTACACGGCTCTTCGCCAGGTCGAAATTTAGTCGCTGCCTGGAGGAGAATTTAGCGGCCCGGGTGCTCTGATCGGTAGTTTTCGTGGTTTCTCCGATCAACACCAGGCGAATGCCGGAGCAGATCCTACAAAACGGGCCACGGAGTGAGGGTCTATCCTTCCTCTTCTTTCCTATCCCCCTCCCTTTACACACACACATTAACATGTCTAACTACACATATTCCGGGTGACGGTTGGTTAGAGTTTGTCCTGGCTGGGGCGGGGAGCTGGTGGGGAGTCTGGTTAGGGAATTACTAGCCGAGGGAGGTCGGCGCCGGACCTCGCCATCCAGGGAGAAGATCACCGCCATCTCCCGAGAAAACATGCTCTACACAACGGGACTAATGACAAAGCAGTTTACGCCCGGAAACACGAAAAAACAAACCAAACCAATCCTAATCCACGCTGAAGGCCAGATTAATTACAGAAATTTAGCGCAAAGCTTAATTGCTCAATTATCACAACTTAGGTTGTTTATATGAATATTTTTCTTACTTTTCAGCAAAACCACAACGATTTGAATTTTGAAACATACCATTATTCTTTCTCGCACCCTTACGCAAAGAACGTTATGTAATGTGTGGGGAAAAATCCCTTTTTTGGAAAAAACTATTATAGGCCCTGGTAATAAAAGTGGTTAATTCGAAAGGGTAAATTTAGGGGAAAATCCTCTAAGACATGGTGTAGCCTCAACCCATGTTTTACGAGTCCTTGTTACAGAAAACTCGATTGACAGCAAAACTGTCTGTGCGTCTATGAACAACCCTAGTGGCAATCCATTCACCAATTTTTCCAAAATTAATGTTCCCTTGGCCCGTCACGGCCCCTTGAATTCGTAATAGATACTTTATTTTTAAGAAATAAAGAGTCATCTTCGTCAACATATCAGCTTTATTAGATAGCGGATTAAAGGCTTTTGCGCTTGCGCCGAGTTGGTGCCGGCAAAGTCGCTCGACTGGGGCAGTCGCACAGTCCGCTCGACTTTGCCGCAGCAGCAGCTGCGATTTCGGGAAAGCCGCAAAACCGGCCATTTTAAAAAATGAAATTTTCG